>CM046395.1:26047500-27297500 GCA_025413875.1 Rhododendron molle | reverse complement strand
TCTATGGTTCGTGTCTTCAGCAGGGCTATTGATAGTTACAGAATAAAAAAAATTCAGATGCATTTTTCATAATACTATTACTAGCTCTACATAAAATTAGAAACTGTGGACGATGAAGCTCCACAAGCAAATATGAATATAGTGCATACTCCCATGCTTGCATTCTTCATTCTTATCTTTGTCACCCTTTTCCTATGAAGGAAGTCTGCCACTGCATATCTTATGTTAGTCATACATTTGACATATTCCTGTTAGAATTGTTATGAGCTACATTTGGGGTACGAGTTTAATTTCACAACATGCTAGACATTAACCCATAGAGCGTAGTGACATAAAGTGTAGTGGGAGGCATCTTAAAATCGGTGTTACATGCATGAGACGTTGTCCAAACATCTGAATCTAGGAAGAAAGTAGAAATAAGAATAGTTGTAATCAGGACAGATACAAGAAGTATCAGATACATATCTACAAGAATCTGAGAAGTGTCGGTCTACACAGACACAACTCCTCTCTTCAATTATTCATGCTACTAAGTTACAGCCCCTATACACAAACAAAACTAACCAAACCAAAGAACAAAAAACACCAATTACTTGAAGAGTTGAAAACCTTACAGAACTTAAGTCTGCAGCAGAGCTTAAGATCAACAAATTTCATCAACACGATTAACAGATAAAACCATCCGACTAACTCTTTTAGCCCACCAGCTGAAATGAACACTAAACTGCAGATAATAGGTGTCACATGTTTAATTTTAGTCAGTTTATTGCATAGGAACTCAGTTACTTTTTCTGTCCTCGGATGCATAGGTACAGACCAGGAACAAGTTTTTTAAGTTTAACTCAAATTCTCCTGGTACACAAAAAGTTTGAACTAATAAGGATTGCAAACCACCAAATATGTCTATGAATTCCCTGATTGGTCTTTCTTGATAGGAACTGATCACTTCTTCCCAATTTACAATAGTGGTAATGGGTATGTTCATCTAAGGTAGTAAGATACATTTTGGGAAAAAGGTTTATATAGGGCATCAATGATTGACTCAACTCTGTTAATATTGTATTCTTTTACAACTAGAAGACCAAATCAATAGAGAAGTAGATCCACTATAAAAATGACAGTAGCTTCTTGACTGAACTATATACTTCATAAGTATAATTACATGAAAAGGCAAAATATCCCTTCTATCGTTTAAATTAGAAAATAAATAATAACCTATCGGTAGGACAACGTGCTGAAATGCAAAAAGATAATCATTATCTCCAACTCCTCCACGACTCCATGGAACATTCACACAATATCCTTCTGCACCCATGCTACCGACCTGCAGAAAGAAAAAGTCAATTGTGACCCTTCCTATTATTGTGGAAATACTACTTAAACACATATCAATAGTACATGCACCATATTGAAAAGGGTAAGAGAGATACATCCCCATTAAAACAGACAAGACAAATAGACATAGAAGTAGACTCGACAATGCACTGCAGGATAAAAAGCTGGCAAAGTTGCAAAGCAAACGTCTCAACCATTTTCATAAGTATGACAGAGCAATCTAATCAGTAAAAGATCACTATTATCCAATTTTTGAGTTCAGTCCCTGCAGGGATGAGAGAACCATTCATAATATATACGAAGTGTTCTATAGGAAAAAATTAAATTTCAGTGAATTCGGAAATGTGTTTCTGATATTGATTTTTCCTAACCATTCTCTTAATTTTGATGAGAAAGTCCACGTACGATCTTTAACCGCACACAGTTCCTCTTGTTTACAGCTCTTTAAGAGAGAGTATTTTGCACATACATAACTGCAACATTCTGTACTTCAGCTATACTTGATATAGCTTAAATTATCATGCCTACTTTTTTCTTGAGTCCTATTGTGGGCCTCGTGGCTGTACAAGGGGTTCGGCAGGAAAAGAGGAATGTGGTAAAACACAGAAAAGGTATGCAGTAGTTCTGAAGAACAGAGGGAAAGATATGCAGCAGAGCAGTTGAGAGAGAGAATGGTAGTGTAAAGAATGTCTAAAAGAACTGTATTCCTAGTGAAGATATGGGGCAAGGATGACAACGGATAGGACATGGATTGGGGATCCTATCCCACCCCCGATCCCCAATCGGGTGATCCTTTACCATCCCTGCTCCAATGCCCAATGGGGATATTGGACGAACTACCAAACCCGCCTCCCAGTAGGGATCGGACTTTCATAAAATAAACCTGTACCTGAACAACAAAATTGAAGAAGAATGACACTAAAGAGAAAGTAAAACATCCCAACGAAAAAACCATTACTTCAAATCTTCATTTCAATTGTTAAAACTAAAACAAAAGGAGTAAATAGAACAATATTTTGCCTGTAAGAACTTCAAACTCAACACCTTTTATTATATCGAACTTTTGTTGACAGGCAAATTCAAAATATGCACATAACAACGCATGTGGAAGTCCAAGGTTGTCACAAATCGGATTAGACCCTTTTCCGAATCGTGAATCATAACGACAGGGTCAAAATTTTCAAAAACATATAACACAGACATCCATGAATTCAGGATACTAAAGATTGTAACATATATCAAAAGTTCAAGCTAAAAACAAAAAAAAAAAGGTACATTTTGAATGATTATTTAATAGATAAGAAACTTGCTTGTATCACCACAGATGGAGTTCAAGGCTTTAATGCATAATCCTACATAGCATAGTCTATTTTGCAATGAGGTATCAACTAGAACAAACAAGAAATCAGAAGAAAAAATATATTTAAAAAGACATGCATTCATACTTATATTATTATACTCGACAAGATTCATAACGTCACCTATATCTATTGCTCAAGAAAAGTACGTGAGTCTGTAACAAACATTGAGTTTATCTGATATGACTCATATCCTACTAGACTAATTTTATTTTATCAAAATAGCAACAAATAGCTCATGAATGAAGATTATTTTAGCCGTAAACATCATTAGTAGATGTATTTTGACATTGTTGAGGGAAAATTCTACTAAAAATGTCAAGAACTGGATCCAATTAAATTCTCAAATCACCAAAGGATCAACATACTTTTGCATGGGTATTGCATATATTCAAGCTAAATAAGTTACATTCTCCATTTAAGAAAGGAAAAAAAAAAGCAAAGAGGTAAAAAAAGGCTATCAATTAGTCGGGCGTAATAGTTTCAAGAATCAATTGAAGTGGAAATTGTGAATCAAATCATGAATCGTATTATTCATTGCCAATTCCATCCCAATCTTGATTAACCTACATATTCATTACGTTTTTGTACGAATCGTGAATGGTATGGTTCTAATAAACCTACATATTCATTTCGTTTTTGTACTAATCGTGAATGCTATGGTTCTAATAACTATGGGTGCCACAAATACGCACCAAATAAAAGAGTGCTACTATCTAATTTTTTGAACATATAACCTGATAAGTAATTGACTGAAAGACATCAATTAACTCCTAACTACTAGGGGAAACTACAAAAAATTGCCCATCAGTATGCAAGACCACGGCAATACTAAGTTCTTTGCCCCATGGGCATGATTTCTGAGGGTATCCTTTTCCATGTTCCTAGAGCCAGGTTGACATGTGGAGTTCAGCAATGACGTGCCATGGACACACACGAGACAATGTGTCAAGCCATTATAGTGTCGCCTCTCCTCATCTTTTCCAATAAAGCAATATTTCCTATAAAAAGTACAATGAAAGGAGCCCAGAACTTGTCTTGAAACCGTAGAAACTGGAAGTGCAAATTCATGTTGCCAGTCCCACAATATTGGTCATACAGGTCCCCGAATTTTCCGCTACCAATAGAGTATGAATTGATTTCTTTTCCTTAAGTCCAAAGAGTGCAAGGAGATGAAATCAATCAAATAGAATTACACATCTATATACCTCCCTTCCGACCAAATGGAAGTAAAAATTGATTGACTCATGACTCCTGCCTTTATAGTTTAGGGGGTCACAAAAAACTGAAATAATAAATTTAGTACAAGATGAAAGAGAGAAGTCAAAAGTAAAGAACCAGGGAGTTTTTTTCTTCCAAAAAGAAGAGAGAAGAGAGACACAGTATTAAGCACTACTTTCAATGAGGTTGTTCAACAAGGTGCACTCCTTCCTATCCAGAAAGGGTGAGTTTGTGGTTAAGCAAGTTAAACAGCTCATTAGACTATGTATTTGAGTAGTACTCGGAGGTACACCTCCTTGCAGCACCTTGACATTACAGACTTACTGCTCCAAAAAGCCAATTGACATCGCCTATGAGAAAACAGTAGAGGTCTACTTGCTTGCTTATCTCCAACAAATGACGTTCCTTTCACTCTGGTTTGAGATGTGGCAAAAGAATCTCTGGGGGAATGCTGAGTTTAGGGGGCGGCACATATAATTTAACAAATCTATCCTCAAGTCTTTCTACATTCCATGAAATGGAGAAAAGCCTTCGCCAAAAATTGATAAATAGTTGTCTACTTGCTTTCAGACCCAGGCGACGAGGAACTTTGCTTCACTTATGCAAGAGGATAAATTGTTGCGGTAATGGTTGTCTAATTACCATCACAGATCCAACAACAAATATGGAAATATATATTTGGGCCTGTTACTGAATATCTTTATATAGTATTCACTTGCAAATAACAGACCATAGCTACCAGACAACTCTTCAAGAGGAATGAAACTCGCTTCCCAGGAAACTTGTTTCCAGAATGAAGATGATGTTGTGCAATTTCAAGGGAAACTCTCAAGAAGCATTTCCGAGATGTTTCTGAAACTTTAGCACAACATAAATCAACTTGTTAGAAACTGTTAAAAAAAAGTTTTAAGAACTCCTGAGAACTCGCTCTGATAAATTTTATTACTTTTCCTAGCTTGCAGAACTTATTCTTGAACAGTTGTATGTGATTGTTCATTGTTCTAACATATCACGAAAGAAATGTTATACTTACTATTTGCCACTTCTCAGGTTCTTACTACATTTCTTTGAAATATCCTATTCAATTTATCACACAACATATCGCAATTTGCTTTTCGTGATTCTGTTTCCTTATAATTTCCCGCTTCCGTTCTCAAATTGGCAACTACGTAGCATACAGAAGATAGATTGAGAAGAAACATTCAAAACAATAAGGCATATGAAATCTTCATACAAGAACATGAATCAAGCAAATAGAAAACTGAAAAGAGCCAAAACCATCAGCAATGCTCTCATATCTGCCTATCCAAAAAGTACAAAAACTACCTCATGAGCTGCGCCAGTGCCAGGATAGAACTTCCCCCCCTCATGCCTATGTAAGGAGATATACAAGACCTTCAAGTGGGTTCAATCTCATTAGCTCTAGAAAAAACAACCAAATGCACTAGCACTTAAAAGCATCATTGTACAAGCAGCGAACCACGGGATATTTTTTTTTTAAAAAAAAAGCCAAAAGATGGATGAAATGTGACACCCCAGAAAAGACTTTAGTGCATGAATCTTATTTTGCAAAATCCAAATTGTGGTAAATTTGAAGGTCTCAGCAATCCACTACCAAGAAATCTCAAACAATTACAACAAAAATAGTCACGTGAATTGGCTCATGCCTCTTCCATCCAAATATAGACTATTCTAGCCAACATCTACCACTTCATCACATAAAAGAAGTTTCAAACTTAACAAACAATTTACAAACTACATATCACCGTTTTGCTCCCATCAAATATTTCTTGTGTGCCATTTCCATGATGTACATCCTGCAACAAACGACCAAATTCTGATTTATTATATAGAAGCATTATAACTGCAGATGCACGGAAGCATCCAGTAGGGTGCGTAAGATATAGCTAATGTGAGGAAGCATTATGTTGACAAGTCTTTTGATGAAATAAATCAAGCCAGAGAGGCAAAGAAAGAAGCAACTACATCGTTATGAAGGAAAACATCCAAAAAACACATGAAGAGAAGAAAATAGGAGTTGTTGGCATTAGTACATTACCCAGTCAACAATGAGAACCCTTTTAGCCCCAACACCCTGAGCTGACAATGCAGCAACTGCTGCATTGTTGTGGAGACAGAACCCCATGGCCTGTCTTATACCAGCATGGTGACCAGGAGGCCTAACCTAAATCAGAGAGAGGAGGGATGCAAAATTTTGTAGGAGTGAGAGTTGCTTAGATCAGGTTATTAATAGGCAAGAAAGCCAGGAGACTTGAGAGTTGAGAACATTTCTTACCAGAGCAAAACCATTTTTAGCATGTCCAGATAAAATTTCTGAAGCAAGATCAGCGCACAAACCTGCTGCAAGCCTAGCAGCACATGCTGAATGCTCATTCGCGTATGTATCAGGTGTGAAGTAGCTGCCAATCAACAGGAGAAAACAATCAAAAGGCTAATCTCAACGAAATCAGTCAACAACCACACTGCCAATTGTGCTTGCCCCCAACTGAACCGAAAAAAGTAATTAATAGATATATAGCACACACCTAGCAAGAAGTTGGCTTGTAAGCTCTACAGATTGAATATGCTCCAAGGAGTGGACCTGCATGCTCAAAGAAGAGGTTACCACTAAGTTAAAAGCCCATGGGATAGATATCTGCATCTTTAGCTCCAACATTGAACTGTAGAGGTTCGGCCAAATATACAAGACAGAGAAAATAAGCCCAGCTTATTGTTATCATCATTCCAAACACAAAAGATAGGAAACATTCCCCAACAGAAATTTTTGTCTACTGTCATCTTTATTATATATGTTTTGCTTCATTTCCTCAAAGAAGTCTCAGATGCCAGAACTGACACATGGACTCACAATTATCTGATGAATTTTAATCCAGCCCTAGTATTAACTTCAAGATAGAGCTCATTATTTACCATATGCAGTTCTTCTTCTGTGATTTCTCTCGCAGAAATTGGAAAGCATCGTCCGGGAAATATACCTGCAAAAGTCAATGGCAATCTTCTCGGGGAACAGCGGGAACCATATGAATTAATACACAGCCGTAAGCTTTATGATGCAAATTTTATAGCGAAACAGAAAAGAATTACTGAACAGAAAGAGACGTATATAATATAACAGACTGCTGTAGAACTTGGGTGACGCTCCCTTGGCATCCTAATTCATATTCTCGTTTACTAGGAAATATTTAGGGTTAAATACCTAGTCTGTGAGTTTCAAAAGGAAAAGAACTCCTCCGTATACAAGAGTTTATCCTCCTTCCAAAACCCTTCCCATTCTGCAACAAAATTCTAATTAGAAAACCCAAAAACAGAACCCAGCAATAATACTCCATTCATCACTCAAAACCAATCGAACCCGACGAAAACCCCAACAAGAACCCCCACCGCCCTCCCAATCTGAACCTGACGACGATCCCTTCACCTGCGAAATATGCATCGAACCCAACAACGATCCCTTCACCTAAATTGCGTATCTCCATCAGCACTCCAATGATTTTGCAGAGAGAGAAGTGTGGTGCAAATAATCGACCGCTCCCTCCTGGCTCGGATGGCGTTTATGGTTGCTTGATCCGGGATCGATTTCCCCAGCCCTATCCCGGCCAATTGGAAGGGGAACTGGCTTGAGGAGGCCTTTTAAGAGAATGAGGGTTTGGGAGGGGGGAGGAGGAGGGGACTAGGGTTTTGGTGTTTTAACGGAGTTGGAGGAGGGCTTCGGGGGTGTAGGTGCCGGAGAGGGGTTGACCGTTGGAAGGGGGGGGGGCTCTCTCTAACGCGGGGGTATTTTGGTCTTTTCATTCTTTCTGTCCAACAGAGTTAGGTCCTCCAAATGAAAACTTTAACGAAGGGGTCTAGCCGTAGACGAAATTTTAAGAGGGGGAGAGCGAGACAAAGAGGTAAACTTCGAGGGGTGTCTAGATATTTAACCCAAATATTTACTATGAAGACTTTACACTTTGTGATGCAAATCTTACACGGATATACCAAAAAGGATTTTTTAGAAGAGCAGCCCACAATATAACAACGAGCCCCTATAAACACAAGTAAAAAACAAAAGCAACAAGGGGTAAACAACAAACCAGCAGTCGCAAGGCTAGCTGTGATAGCTCGAAGACGATCTGGTCTTTCAGGATGTGGATGTGACTTCATTTCAACCTACGCCGGTATACAAAATGAAGTAAAATCGTCATCTTGAATAGAATAAGCAACCGCTGTGACCAGATTAAGACTAGCATCACCAGCGGACTAATATTCAATCATAAGGAAATCAAATGCATTACTAACAATCAATATCTTCATCATCAAAGCGTGGAACAATGTACAGATGCCCGAAAAGATCCCACCCTCCCGTATCACTGACATGAATCAGACGCAAACCCTTCTAACAGTAATTATGAATGTATCAAAAATTCGTAAACATGGCATGAAACATCTATAATACTCACCAAGCAAGTGCATGACACACGACACACTCTCATTTTTTAAGGGGGGAAATCACTTGAAAATCCACCTCAGCCACTAATATTCATCTTCCATCTCTTTTGATTTTCTCCCACTTTAGAGTGGGGGAAAAAAAAAGCTTTCAAACTTCCCATCAGGGTTTCCCTCAAGTTCAAACTTTTTCTTTTATTAAATTATTGTATTAAATGTTCAATCTTGAATCGATGAGAAGTAAATATCATACAACATAAAAGAATTTTTTGGGGCTTTCGTGCATAGCACGGGTACCACGATTGTATGCAGCTATAAGAGGGTAAAGGTCGAACACAAGCTGGTCGATATGGGATGTATATTGTCCATCACTTGCGGCAACAAGATTGCAGGTTAAAATTTTGAAAACTGAGGGTTGCGGCACCCATATGAAGGCATGCTACAGCAGAGTTTCCAACCCAGTGACTGAGACATAGTATTTGGCAAAGAATCAACGTATAATCACATAGCAACCAAAGTCGAGTTTAAGAGAATTCTAAAACCAGACATTGAAAAATTACGAAACCAACAATGGGGTATTTTAATCAGGTTTGGGTGATATAGAATTATCGATAGAGCGATTTACTGACCAGTTTCTCAGGTACTACCCCAAAACTAGTGTTTTCACCAGCCCAATGAACAGGTAACCCATTGTTAGTAGCAAGAACCCAGAACATGTATTCTTCACATCAATACTCAACACTTCGCTATATATTTACTTGCGGAAAACTAACAATATTCTCGTTGCATGAGACGAAATAATGTTTTCAATGTCTATGCTATCATGATATCTAGAAGTACCACATATATAAAACAAACACAATGCTGTCAACTTCTTGTAAGATCAACATCTAGCAGATCATTCACTTCTATTAATAAGGAAACTAATTTAACACGCAAAAACACGGACACCCAAAGATACCATCGTGGCATTAATCATATCATACAATGAACCAAAATGCAGATAGATGTACGAGTATTAATTCTAAGCTGTATCGTTCAATTCTAGCTGAAATTTACAAAAATTGCAAGCAGGAAAGCAGCACCTACTTCTGAGTGAAGCAACATCCTCTCATCAAACCCTACAGCAGTAAATTTGACTGATTCTGAAATTTGTGAGCATGGATCTACACACAGAAGAAATTGAGTACGATGGCAGCGAACAAATTGCAGAATGTGCATCAACAGTTACCAACTACAAGAACTAACAAGCATATTAATCGAAAGGTGATGGTCTGCCATAACTGTTGGGGCTTCATAGCCACCTTACAGGTCCTGGGTCCCAATCCAGGCAATCAGGTCCCCTCCCACTAGGTAGTAGATAAATTTGACACTTTGAATGTAATCAAGTCAAGGCAAAAAAGGTATCATATGTATTAAGGAAGCATAAGATGCTATTTCGATATAGTGCAATAAAACTGCCTTTCAATAAACCCCCTTTTTGGTCTCTGGCATTTATTTTTTTATCTATCATTGCAAAATTCAAACATGACCATGTCAAAGACATTTGGTCCAGATATACAAGCACAGGCAAAAATTCACCACATGCTATAACAACACAGTATGAGACATCCACTCTTGAGCAGGTAAAAAGTCATAGAATCATTTTTTTTTTTTAAGAATATTTTTGGAACAATTAAATGATAATAAAAGAAATTACTTTAAGTCACAAATTTAGTTGCTAAGAATGAACGAGTTTGGCTGTACATGTATTAATTAACACACAGCTTTTTTTAATGATATGTTCAGTAAACATTAAACAGAGCGTTACCGTCTCAACAAGCATGGTTATGCATGATTTGTGGATTGAAGGGTGATAGAGGATCTAGCAGGGACAGAAATACTTTTTTAGGTACCAAAAATCTCCAAGATTAAGGAATAACGCATTACAAAGGTAATAATTAGCTGGAAAAAGTAGACGTTGCACATCCTAAAATAGTTCGATAAGGATACCTACAACAAAATTATGGAATTACTTTAATCCTTCACTTAATTACTATGAGTGCAACGGGTAAGAGAGGACCTAATGTGGCCGTCTAGGACTATGGTGGCACTAAAACGGCTCGAGACCTCCAGAGGTAGAGCTGGAGAAAGCTCAAGGTGGCCTTAGAGAGAGAGAGAGAGAGACGGGTGGGGGGAGATTGCAGTGGAGACTGCACACTGGTCAACCAAACAGTTAAGAATGCTCCGTATAGGTCCTGCATGTATTGAAAATAGCCATCTTTATACAATCTAGAAACTAGAAAGCGTGGAGGCGAAGGAAAATCCATGTGTCAAGCTTCCTCCTCATTGGTGAGCGGAGTGGATGTTGATAAGGCTCCACTTTGACTCTTAAAATCAGAGTTTGGACTGTGTCTCATAAAATCCAAAGAGGTAATTAAGTGATATGTCATATATGTAGACTATATCATAGAACAAGTCAGGTGATAAATATGATATGGGCTCCCAAATGTCAGGCGGTGGTTGTGATATCTTTCTAGGTGTCAGATGTTGGTGGACGCCCCCTCTCTCATAGCCAGTCAAGGTGGAGATCCCCTCATAGAGGTGAGCCTTGAGTCCTTGATCATCCCTTTGCTCTAGCCTCCAAACCACATGCCACCTCCGGTCCCGAGCAAGGTATCTAGGCCATGCTCCCGACCTAGGGTGTTGTGGAATGAGGAGTCGCCAAGCTCAAAGGAGCCTTATTGAGTGAGTGTGTGTGTGTGTGTGTGTGTAAGAGTGTGTGTGTGTGTGTGTGTCAGTAGATGCCATTGGAATCTGTTTAAATATTCATAGTAGCATACTTGGATGCTCCGTGAAGGAGGTCCTTGCATTAGGAGATAGAGAGACATGGAACCCAGAGAATTAACTTGTTTGGATGATAACATGCAAACCTATAACTGACAGGAAAAACAATTGGTCAATTTAGGAAGCTGGCTGAAAATAAAAATGAGGAGATTTGTTAAGCTACTAACCTGCTATCGTAAAACCTATGACTTGTAAGGAAATCCTTACATAAGTACAAGTATGTGCATAAACCAAGTCACGATACTCGTAGCTTTTCATACACAAGAAATGGATCCTAAGCGATATGGATACAAACACTTGCTCCATTATGTACACAACATTTTCAAAATATTTATGCTGACTATACTTCTTCCCAAAAACAGAACTAGGTCAATTGACTTTAGTAGCCAAAAGAACATAATAGGTACCGCCAGAAGTTTCTTAACAACTGCATTGGTGCAGTTATGTTGGCGAAGGAATCAATATGATACAATCTAATAGCAACAATATGCAACTACCTTTGTATCTTTCCTTTACTTCTAACTCATTCTGACAAAGACCTGCTTCTTTCAAGAAAGGGGAAGCGAAATATCCATGCTTAAGGATTCCTGATTCTTTATGTTCTCCACATATCTGCATATAAGGGATTGCCTTAGAATAACTATAGACAATAACCTCTCTGCTAAGAAACAGATAATAACATTAGAAACACAAAACCAAAAGATAAATTCCACCGTTCACCCCCAGCCCCCAACCCCCAAAAATAAGGAAATAACAAAGAAAGGTCATAATATGAAGCAGAAAAAACAAGTTGACAATGTAACCGTACATCACAATGGCTATCATCACCAAGGTTGACCATTGTACAATTGACACAAAACCACTTTACAACTGCTGCAGGTTTTTGTACGGGCTCCCAATCACTATCATCATCTTCATCATCAAAATCATACTGGTTATTGTACATATCTTCCAATGTCATTTTTTTCTGTTGTCTAGCTTTTTTCTGCAGTTAAGTAACATGGCAAAAAGACAATTTAAAATTCTCAAGCAGGCAACTGAGGTTACAAGAACCTAAATTTCTTAAATAAGAAATTTTTCCCCATACAGATTTAACATCTGGCTTCATATTCCCAACCATGTCTTCGGCTCTATCTCTGACACTGATTGGTGCTGTTGAAACTCTTTCTTCCCCACAATTTCCACCCTGGCAAGGAGAAATATTGATTCCAACAGAACCGAGGTCTCTATTTCTTCTACTGTCACACTCACACTCAGAACCAAGGTCTCTATGTTGAGTATAAAGATTGTGCTCAGCCTCTCCATTTTTTAAACAACTCATTGGCAATGCTTCAAAGTCCACGATGTATTCAGGTCTGATAAATGCAATTATCTCCCAAAATCATTCCTTCATGAAAACCAGCTATCAGTCACTAATATGAGAAGCCATGAAAACGAAGTTAATAGAAAATGAGAGAGGGATGGAGACAAAAAAAAAAAACGATAATCATAAAGGAAAAAGAAAATGCTAGGACAATGTCACAATGCAACCAGATAGGGGGGGAAAAGGAAACTACTGAGTGCATCATCTCTACTTGAAAGACAAACGAGTTTGATATATTACATAATAGGGCACCCTTAGTGACATTTCACCAAAAGATGCTACATTACTTTTTCGCACATGACTTTAGGAGCAAACAATGACCAGAGACTTCACACCATTGAGAAGATTCAGTTTAGAAGAAATATAATTGAAGAGGAGCAAATTATAATTACAGGAAGAACATCATAAATTATAAGTTTTCTTGGTCTCCTAATATATGAGTCCATTATGCTCTAGAAGAAATCCTAAAAGGGTGGTCATGATTCCATGTCATTAACTTTAATTTTTATTGCAAAGATTACTAAGGGTCAACAGAATTGGCATCTTAAACATGGAGGATTTTTTGTATTTTGCTGCAATGTTCGATTTCCGATCCCCTATTCCTATGATTTTGTAATCAAACCAAAAATGTAAAACATGTAGCAGAAGTCGCTATTCAAGCTGGAAACTACGAGTGTGACATTGACAGTGGTATGAGAGCTTGACCCCTATAAAGAGTGCAAAGGATCAGGAATGCATGGCAGCTGTAGTAAGCACTTTGCAGTTGATTTCTTCTTATACTTATCTTATCCTTTCTTTACTTCTGTACCTGTATACTGAGTACTAAAGGAAATTAGGGGCCCTAGTTTTACACATGTTGGAGGGCTAAGGTGACGGCCTCTTGGCCCTTAGGGCGGCCCTGCTTTTAAGCCAAATATGAACCAAATCTCAGACATAGCTACGGCTGCAAAACACCCGGATTAGTAGTGGGTTTGTTCATTCTTGATATGAAAACTTAAAAGAGCTTCACAAATCATTCTTAATCGAACCGAGTAGCAGATCGTTTAAGCTTTGAAAACTTAAAAAAGTTATGTGTTCAAGCTTGTTTGGTGCATGTAGCCTTATTCATTCAACATGGTTTATGAGGCCTCAATCATTCATTCAACACCTAAACAACATATCAAACCTTTACAAAAAAAAAAAAAAGCAAAGTACTATACTATTCAGCTTAAATTCTGATTCTAGGGTTCCCAAAACCCAAATGTGTATATATGCATGCGTGTATAAAGTTGTGAGGGCGAAGGAGAGGGGAATGGGAATCGAAAGCAAAGGGGTAGAAATGGGTGAGATGAGAGTCCTATGAGAGAGAGAGAGATAGAGTCTCACCTGGTTAGGTCAAACATTTGGGTGCTCTGCCTTCCGGACGAGTTTTGGGCGACGATGTATGTACGCGATGAGTACATGGATATCTATGGCCCCGGTCTTTTAGATGCATACGGGCAGCCATTGTAACCAAATCTTACGGGCAAAGGCTGTGATGCTCCCATCCAAAATCACTAGTTTTGGGAGTATGATACTCCCATCAAACCTGAACCATAAGATTTTGGTTCTTTTAATTCTGGCCATTCATCAAATCCCCTCCTCTCTTTCTCTCACTACCGCTTGTCCCGGTTGGTCCTGAGTAAAAGAAAAAAAAAAATTACGCATCACAAGTAAAAATTTTGGAAGCCCTAAATTCACTGTCTCTCTCGCCTCCTCCTCTCCTTCGTCGTCCACCTCTCTGACGCCTCCATAGCCAGACGCCTCCACCTCCACGGCTCTAAACGCCTCTATCTCTCTCCCTTCTGCACGGTGAACGAAAACCCTCACCACTCTTCCACCTCTATACCTCCATAGCCCCTAAACAAACAACGACGAACTCTCTCTCGTCCTCAACGGTCGGTGACAACGAAAAGCTCTCTCCATTGTGCGAGGTATTTCTCTCTCTCACTCTCTCAAACACACAGCCACCACTACAATACACAAACACCCCTGCACATAAGGTGGGATCTGATCTCGTTCCCCTTGCTGCTGCTGCTGCTGTTGTTGGCGTTAATATTGAGGGCCATTTTCGTAGATAATGCTGCTGGGGAATTGGGTTTTCGATTTAGAGGTAAAATAGTAGTAAGAGAGAATATGGGTATGGCCGATGGTCTCCAAAGAGCCGTAGTAGTCATTTCTCTACTGCTGGTGACTGACCGGAGCTTCTAGATTGAACACTCACCTTTTTTTCCTCCTACGGACACATTGATTATTCACGGAGACCCCGTAAATCCCTTCCATTACAGCAGCCCGACGATACACAAACACCCCCTGCACTTAGGGTTTTGGGGGTTTTGTAGGTTCTCTGGAACAGAAAACCAAAAGACAGCTTAGAATCCGGGAGTATGGAACAGAAAACCACACCTCTGCCTCCTTCTTCTTTCGACAATATATTTTTTTTTTGTTGCTAAGCTTTGACGTGGGTTTGTTGGCTTGTTTTGTTTTAACGTGGGTTTGTGGGTTCTCCTATGAACTGATTTCTATTATTTTAGTTGAAAAATTAGATCTGCACATGATTGGCTCAAGTTTCGACACGTTTCATTATAGTCTGTAGTTGAAAATTCCAATTGTTTAGTTTTTTTGACTTGGGGTTGTGGATTTTGCTTTCTTTAATCATTGTACGTCAGGAGTGTTTTTTGGTTTGCTCTGTAGATTGTGATTGAATAATGTAAAGAGAACAATGTGGGGATAATGGCAGACATGGGTCCCCCAAGAGTGTTTTGGTGTTTTAATTTGGCCGACAAGAGTGTTTTCCTTTCTAATATGCACCAATCACTATCATCATCATAAGAATATATGATTGTGCATCTTATCATAGTTAATTAGTCAATGCACAAGTTTGAGAATCGATGGGCCCATCAATTGTAGATATTACCGATTAAACCACCTCACATCAGAAATTCACCTAGGATTATAAAACTGTGTGCCGGCCCTTAAAATAAGACCGAACGTGGCAGATATTATTGACTAAATTTTTAATTAAATCATTCATGCATTACAAAAATGGTCAATGCATAGTTACGCCAATTTTGAATTACAAAAATGTTTTTTTCTCACTGTGCGACATACTAATCAAAGCCCATTTTTACACATATCAAAGAAATGGTCGTTTTTATGTGGGGAGGGGGGCGGGGTAAGGAGTAGAGAATGAGGGTTTTTTTTTTTTTTTGGTAGACTGTTTGCTTGCTGTGAAACTTTTATGAAGTCCAATGACTAATGGAGCAGACCATAGATCATTTAGATTGGGAAATTTCCTATACCGAAGGCCATCTTCAAGTTTCCGGACCAACCAGTAAAAGTCCAATTATGTTAGTTGTGTTGCTATGACCTCGTGCAAGAATTTTTCCAATTGCTTCCTTGCATAAAAAGATGTTACGCAGCATAGTGAGAAGTTGAATAATTAGTAATATTTATTTTCACTGCACTTAAACATTGTGATTCTTCTAATTTCCAGCCACTTAAAATGTTTCTATAATTGCAATTTTGGCTCAATATGTACAGAAAGTGTCGACTCTAAGCATGTTCTTCGGGTGTTCGAGCGTTTTGGGAGAATGTCCAACTATAACTAAAGCAAAAAATATGGACACTTTGAAATTGAGTGTTCAATTGGATGTACAGCTAAAAATCCTCAGAAAGAAAAGATATTTATGACCAAGGCTTTACTTAATGGTGATAAATTTGTGAATGTATGATTATTTGTCAAAAGTCCTTTGCTAGCGTTTTCCCAGGTCAACTTAGTTGTGTTTTGAATCTTTTGATTAACTCAAACTGGTTGCAGGAGTTGTGGGTTCTACAGAATCCGGGTTTCCTTCTTCCCCCTACCCTCCTTTCTCTCTCTTCCTTTCTCGTTTCATATACAATGGTAAGTAAATCATAGTAGACTCACGCGTACAAACGTATCAGATTGAAATGGCTACCAATTAAAAGATTGAAATGGCTTCCAGTTCAAGAATCAGGTAGCGATAATTGTGGTGTGCACACTGCCAAGTACTATGATTTGGAGCAATTTAATGAGGAAGAAGCCGCTAAGGTATAAAATTAGTATTTTTATTTATCTTATAGTTACAATTCGTTTGGACCACTCATTATTTCTAATATTTGGTTATTTTGTTAAATGTAGTTGAGATTCACTTCTGAAGAGGGTAGGAACAACTTGATTTTGGACTTGATCCTTTGTGGGGAGAACGAAATCAGGAATGAAGTCATCCGAAAGCTCAAGAACGGTACCGCAACACTAGAAGGATAATTTGATGCCAATTGTAGTTCTTTGTTATTAGAAATGTAGTTAAAATTCAGTTATGGAGACTAAGAATGATATGGCAAATGCTACCTTTTTGTGAACTTGATGATATGGAAAAATCTCAATCATGTTGTAAACTTGATGAATGTGAGGTGCCTTTGTGGCTTTTGTTGTAAACTGGATATGGCAAATACTACATTTAGTTTAGATCATTCTATTGTTTTGTTGATATTGTAATAGTAATAGCTTGTTGTAATGGTAGCAACTGACTATTATGCTCCTTGTTTGCTGTTGTTGTCTGATCAAATGGCCAGCTGTTATGGTGATCTGTTATGTTGTGGGACTGTTCTGGACAGTTTTCTGTTGCTGCTGTTATTTCTTCTGTTGTCCAGGTGTTGGGTAAACTGTTGGATGGTTGTTTTGCCATTGAACTGATGCTGCTGTCCATGTGTTGTGTTGCTGGCTTTCTTACGGCTGCCTTTTATGACTGTTGTGTGCTATTGAACTGTTGTTTACAAGTCATCTGGGCATACTTATCATTGCCAAAGCATTACTTAACATTTATACAGGGTGAGCTTACTAAAATCTGGGAATTCTTACCATTCCAATAACAGTACTTACAAAAGTCTGGGCGTACTTTTCATTTCCATAGCATTACTTACCATTTATACAGGGTGTTTTTACTAAAATCTGGGAATTCTTACCATTTCAATGACAGTACTTACAAAAATCTGGGCCTACTTCTCATTTCCATAGCATTACTTACCATTGATATAGGGTATGCTTACTAAAATATGGGAATTCTTACCATCTCAATAACTTACCGAAAGGTGGGCATACTTCTGATTGCCAAAGCAATTCTTACCATATAAACAGGGTAGGCTTTCAAAAAACTGGGCATTGTTTCCATTTCAATAATCGTACTCAATGCCTTGTTCGAAATCATCTTCCCATCCTCCAACGTTGCTGCCATGGAATTGGGCTTGCACACTGTCAGGATTTCTTGACCAATTAGCAGTCTACAAAGTTCAAGTTTGAAAATTAGTGAATGGACAAATAAATAATAGTCTATCAACTAACTAGATAGTAAGAGGCTTACCAAATTAGGGTTGACACTGGATTCGCAACCATTGGTTGTGTAATCAGTGTGCATAAACGATGGATGATATATCGATGAGTCTCGCCCGGTAAATGATTGTTGGTGAATAACGCTCACATCTGATTATAGGTGTCTTCATCCTCATTCATGTTTCCGAGATTATCTCCGTGCACTAATTTGGGGCATTTGGTTCTTATGTGACCAGGTTCTCTACAATTGCCACATTTTCTTGTTTTCGGGATGAAGTCCTTGGCCAAATTATGGGTCCCTTTACCTTTGATAGTCACTGGGTCGCCAACACCAAAATGCATAGATGTCCCCTCAACATTGTCGTTTTGTCTCATATTTCTTTGCTCCTCCTCAACATGTAACACATAGAGCTCCCTCATTCTGGATGTTAACTTGGTGATTTCTTCTTTGGTCTCATTATATCCCTTCGTTATGTGCGAAGCATAATAACACATTTCGACACATGCACTTGACAATGCCCCAAACCTTGTCGTTTGCGTGACCCATTCTGGCATTGGTGTGCTGCCATGTAGGGGGAGGATTTCGCTGTTTTTGTCCACCTTTGTAAGATCAAACAAGAGGGAATTTCCCTCATATGCTCCATTTTCATGACTGAGATCATATGCTGACATGGAAACCCTATTGACTCAAATTTCAAGCAAGAGCATTTCATGATGCCATCATTCAGCTGATAGTTGACACTCCACGTGGCGTCCGGCTGTTGGTATCGAGATAAGTAGTAAACCCGAAAATCTTCAAACTCAACTTTATCCACCTTAAACAATGATTGCTCTTTCTTAATTTCTTTGAGAAACTTGTTAAATATGCCCCGAGTATATGTATCAGCCGCATGTTTTTCAATTCATTTCATGCATGTAGAAAGAACCGGAGTACTATTCACACTTTCAACTTGTACCTTAGCCTCGTTATGACGAAGTTTTGCCAGAGTCCTATCAAATGATTGTACGAATTCAAAAAGCTTGAGACGTAGTTTTAAGAATCGATTCATGTATGCATTCATTCCCTCAACACGTTGTGTGCTTTTTGCACCCGCAAAAAAAATACCTCGCAGGTATGCCTCTGCCCACAAGGTCTTCTTTTTATAAACATCTACCGCCCACTTACTTTGGTGAAGGCCATAGTCATCCAAAAGATTCTTCCATGCAACTTCAAACTCTTCTTCAGTTGACATTGACATGCATTTCTCAAAGTCAGCTAAGAATCCGGGAACATGGACATTACTGACAACATTTTTTTGAAGATGCCATTTGCATAAACGATGATTAACATCAGGTAACACAGTTTTTATTGCTCTTCGCATAGCCTTATCCCCATCGGTCATTATCGACACAGGCTTCTTGTGGTCCATGGAATCAAGAAATCTTTCCAACACCCATGTATAAGCCTCAACTGTCTCAACAGTCAACAATGCACAACCAAAAATTGCTGTCTGAAAATGACTATTAACTCCAGCTAGTATCACCAATGGCTTCCGATACGCATTCGTCCGATAAGTCGAATCAAATATTAGCACATCTCCAAAGCACATATAATCTGTCCTACATGTTACATCTCTCCAAAACAGATTATTTAGCCGATTTTCCTCATCCACGTCATATTTGTAATAGAACAAGGGGTCATTTTCGGCTTTCGCACACAAGTAGGCTAAGGCACCTTCCGCATCACCATCTGCAACCTCTATATTGCGCTGAGCTGTAAAATGATTGTAAAGATCTTTTTGCGTGTATCTGACAGACTCATATCCACCGAATTGTTGCGCCACAAAATCCATTATGTGACTTGTTTTAATACCTACTTTATGCATAGTATTGGCCGAGACTTTATCAGAACTACAAACCTTCCTGTGGGAGCGGAGAAAAGGGACACCACAAGGCCCTATCATGGGATGGTTGTGGACGCTCACAAAGTTATTAACCAAGTACTTGCCAGAACTTCTCTCCAATGTGACACTAAATACAGCAGGACATCCAACTCTAGTAAGTGCCTGCGGCCCTCTTATTCGATCTTCTCTCTCCAAGTATTTAGTGTCTCTATATCCTTCTTTTGAGCATACCCACTTTCTTGACTTCACGATACCAGCATTGTCCTTGTGCATATTATAGTTCCGAATACTAAAACCGTTCACTTTGGCATATGCATTATAGAATATTTCTCCATCCTCATGCATGTCAAATGTCATTTGATAAATTTCTTCTTCCATTAATTCATCCAACCGTTTTTCATCATTTTCGTCATCATTGCTAGAGTCATCACAAATGTCAATCACTACATTCTTTCCATTCCGCTGAACATTGTCATCCATCTCTCAAAATCTGATCCAGACAAATAGGTTCACAATTAATGGTAAAAACTAACATAGATATGTTAACCACAAATACTATATTACCTACGATATGGCAAGCAAAGCTATGTTACCTATGGAGATTACGTACCATTTCCACAATCATAGTTACCATAACAAAAGGGTTTTTTACTAAATTTTGGATATACTTACCAAGAATATAGAGAACTTATTCCCCTGATACTTCCTAAATACGGTTTTCATCCATAGTAAAAATACAATAAAAAGAGGTATAAAAAGCCATAAACAATGGTAAATATAACCATAAAAAATGTAAAAATCTAGGAAGCTTCATTATATTATTGTGAAACACTCATTCGAGATTTTTCAACTTATGATCATTAGGTAAGTTGGTATGAGGTAATCATCTGGGAAGCTTCATTATATTATTGTGAAACACTCATTCGAGATTTTTCAACTTATGATCATTAGGTAAGTTGGTATGAGGTAATCATCACAACTAATTTCAGTTTATTCTTCAAAAAAACTTACTTGGTGAGCTTCTTCAACTTGTTATGGAGGTTCTTCTTAAATCTTCATTTTTTGGACAAGAGAAAAGACGAATGTGAGCTTTTTGGACAAGAGGAGAAATGAATGAGAGCTGAAGGAGTTAGAGTGAATAAGTTTGCAGGGTTTAAGGTAGGTGTGGAGGAACCTGGTACCATTAATGTCATAATTGGTGGTAGGTAAAGAAGGCAATTGAGTCAATTGACAAAACGTGAATAAGTTTGTGTGGTAAAACTGGTCTACAAATATCGTCGTTGTTCCCTTATTTCATGGTAAGTATTGTCAACCACATGGTAAGTTTATCAATGAATATTAGTCCGTCGTAAAAAGTCAGTTTTTGTGGTATCTCTAGCCATATGCTTTGGTAAGTAATCTTTATTCTATAGTAAGTATCTCTATTATAAAACAGAAGGGTGTGGGGACAAGTTGTTGGAATGGCTAAGATTGGTTTGATCCAAGGGCTAAGAGGCATTCTCCTCACCTCATTAAAGAGCCCATATTTTTTAGCTAATTACACAACTGCCATACATGCCTAGCCACCACATCAAAAAACGTATTCACCGTACTTTTTTTAAATCCGAATTCACCGTACTTCGTCTTTTGAAACCCCCACGCCAGAATTTCTCTCTCTCTCTCTCTCTCTCTCTCTCTCTCTCACCTCCATCACCATCGTCCTCTCTCCCACTCCCTTCTTATTCTCAGAAAAATCCCTAACCCCCAACTTTTTATGTCCACCCTCCTTTGTCTCTGAGCAGCCCGACCACCAATTTGTCGTCCATCCTAGCCTCCTCCATCAATTGCAGTCCTTCTCTGATTCATTGCCAAAATATCAAACAACCTTTGTAAGTTCGATTTTTTATTAGTTCAGTACCCTTTTCTGTTCTGAAGTTTGCAATTATTGCTGGTTTTTGGTTTCTTATTAATCACACATGACATGCATTCATTGCATTCAATGTGTTTGTTAAAATGCATGGTAGAAAGAGAACTCCATTCAGACATCTTAAAAAAATTGAATTATAGAACTGAATAATTAGCATCGGGGGCAAGGAAACAAAAACAAAAAAATTTCTGGGCTTCCTAATATTTTTGTTGGTAACTTTACATCAGGGGCAAGGAAACAAGTTTGCAGTAGATCTTTCATATTTTGTTAGTAGAACACAAATCTAAAACCAGAGCTCTTCAAATTCTAAGCATCATTCAAAACTCTCCAGCTTATAGGCTCTTTTTTCCATTCAGGCATTTCTTCCCATTCCTTTTGAAAAAAAAAAAACAAATAAGCAGCAAATTGTAGACGAAAAGAACTCAAAGACAAAAAGACTTACTAGCATTATTTTTTTGATCGGTACTTACTGGCAATTCTGGTGCAAGAGAAACGACCGTGAAGTATTCTTAAGCCAATTAAGTAGAATAGGGCCCGAGGAAAAACAGAAAAATAGTGGAAGAAAGGTTCAAAATGATCAAAACATATCAACAGGACAGAAAGTGATGTATAAAATCTAAAGTGATGCAGAGCACTAACTGATGTACTGCTATTAACTTTTTATCTGGTATTTACTGGAATTCCATAAGCAAATTGATAGTTCTTTTTTCTTTTGTGCCACTAAGAAGAGGATCACATACTACACACTAATGTTTGAGCCGCTAGCTAACAAGTGTCGTAGGCACAGACAATTCCAACCGGGGTGCGTAGTGCCGTAGGCACGGGCAAACACTAGTTACATTAATGACGGGTAGGTACACATTAATGTATATCACCATTAATATCTTTTTACCCATTAATGTCTTACTACCTACCGCATTAAATTTTATTTGAATATATTGCATTACTTTTATGATAAATTAAATAAAAGCAGTCCTATTAATAAAATTACTTTAAAAAAGGATCAAATAAATGAGATATTTCAATTACTGGTTCACTAGTGGTTATTCTTACATTAGCAAAGTGATCAATGTTAACTTCAAAGACTTTTACTCCTGCATTTGTTAAGTGATCAATGTTAACTATCAAATAACCTATTTTCAAATTTGCTAATTGTGTAACTTGAAGGATTGAAATAGATAAGTCCGTGATTAAGCAATTAAACAAATTAGTCAACCTACTTTAGCCAATTATATTAATTTTCACTAATCAGTATCATTCAACATCATTGTTAACTATTACATCTGCCAAATACGATCTTAATCGATTCAAATTTTTTGATCAATTGGCTGAACGTATAACTAGATCAATCAATTACAAATGAATCAATTCTCATCGATTGATCGCTGCCAAATATATTAGTATCAATACTATTAGTTGTTAGATTTGTAAAATATATCATATTGATCACTATAAACTATATTAATGAATTTGAATGGCCTAATTTCATTAAATACTAGAGAATTCTACAAAATTATTCAATCACTATTAAGCAAAAATATATTTATCGTACAATGTTATTGTAACAATCAACTTGTGGCGTCATTTTATAATATATATTAAAATTTGTAAGCTATCAAAATATTACTGTAATAAATATCTTATTTTTTCCATAATATTTAAAACTAAGTTACTTAAATATATCTATAATAAAGGAATATTTAAAAATTAATCAATTAAATACATTTATAATGTCATTTGGAAATTATGGAAAATATTTTTCAAATTTTTATATTTTCATAACCAATTAAAATTTTAAACTAGATTTATAAATGAACACTATTTTTTAGATAATTCTTCTAATATATAAATTCCTAAAATCTGCAAATTTTCCCGCCAAAAATCAGATGCTTTTTTTTTACTTAATGGCAACTTGTTATCTGACCAACCGGTTGTAATAAGCGTTTCCTGTTTGTGTGGTAAGTGTTAGCTTATGCAGTGGTAAGTGTTACCTTAAAAAATGGTATAAGTTGTCTGTTCTGTGGTAAGTAATTCTCCGTTTTTTTGGGTCAAAACCACCTCGTTTTCAACAAAACCACCCATGTTTTAATTTTTAGTTTCAATCCAAGGGCTGAGGTTTACCTATTTTCAATCCAATGGCTGTAATTCAATGGAGTATGATGCTCCCATACCACTTGGGAGCATCACAGAAGTTTTAAATCTTACGTGGGTCCAGTTGTCAAAATTACATCCATTTAATAGTAATTTTTTGGAAATGATATTGACACACCCTAAATTGTTAATGCCACACCGCCACACCCCTGCAGTGTATTTTTTGGTGCAAAAATACACTGCAGGGGTGTGGTGTTAACAATTTAAGGTGTGGCAAAATCAGCTCCCTAATTTTTTTTACCTTCAAATGGAAGTCAAATTCTCTACATAAATTTGACAATAATTAATTTGTTTCAAAACATCAAAAATCGTGTTTTGGGTTTTTTTAGATACTTTGAACAAATTTGACACTGTCAATGTTTATGAATGTCAAATGTGAATGTGCCACATTACTATATCGGCCTTCAAAAAAAATTTTGGCATACCAAATTTGAAGCACAAGTTAGAGATGCTCCAAGTCTCAAACCGTCTCAAGCCCTTGCCCTCGTTGTCATTCAAACTCAAAATTTTAGAAGAAATCTCCCTAAACATAATTACATTATTGGATCGTATATGAATTGTCATTCAAATTAAATAAGACTCAAATTACATACATAGGCCCACATTTTGAGATGAATGTAACCCGATCGAGTATTGAATAGTATCTAACCAATGTGATCTCTTGGCAAGCAAAAAAAAAAAAACTAATTTGACTTTTGTTATAATTGATCGTCTTGACGAGTTATAGAATATGTACGGTTTCGATCATCAAAGAAACCCTAGGACTCCAAAATGTATCAATTGCACAGTACATTCCGTTGAGAATTTCAACATGTTTTTTATGTCTTTATTTATACTCCCTCCGTTCCCATTTTTTGGTCCATCGTTCCATTCTAACCGGGTAACAAATAAATTTATATTTTTCAATTGGTAATACTTTTTATATGTAATATGGATCTCGATCAATACTACTCCCTCTATCCCAAATTGTTAGTCTTATTTACTTTTTGTGTCACTCAAACAATTTTCTATATGTCACAATCTATAATATTTTTTATGATTTCGAAGCTTTGTTTAATAAAATTAATTGAAATATATCAAATAAGATTCATATTTAACATAAAAAGATATTATAAATTAAAAGATATAGCTAATTTTTTTAGAGGCTTCAAATAGTAAACATAACTAACAATTTGAAACAGAGGGAGTATTAAACAAAGCTTTCAAGATCGCCTAAAATCTCATAAATTATAAGATATAATCAATTAAAAAGTGTCACAGACTCCAAAAATAGCTAAAAAATTGGGATGGATTGAGTATGAGTTTGGAACAATGTCTTTCGATGCATAAAAATAAATAAGTAAAAGATGGTGTATATATATAATTTCAGCTAGTAAGGACAAAAAAACAATATAAGGACGAGTATATGATCACAAGTTAAACGAGTATATGTTTCTTTTCAATAGAAAAAACAACGATTCTCTGATTTTTTTATTTTTTTTAATGGTTTTTTGAGTTATTTGAATGAAAAAGTGAAGGGGATGACGACAAATAAAATATACCGGTAACAATTCAACTCACAATTGGCTTGTACCTATGAAAATAGGGTTTTGTTAACGTATACCCCATAGACACATGATAGAGACTATATATTCTCCTTTATTTATATTTGTTTGCGGGGGAAATCTAAATTGAAAACACTAGCCATAAACCCTTCGTTAATTATTTTTGAAAGGATCAACTTTTTTCGTTTTGGATAGAAATACCCTCAATCAGACATACACATTTTCTTTCCAAAAATTTTCAGCATATAAGTGTAAAATTAATCAAAAGTGCTGGGTACAAGGAAAAATACCCTTAAATTACCTAGAATACACTATTAGAGGTGTTTATGACCATTAATAGACTTTTATTAACGGTAAGAAGCCCCTATTCTGGGTGATTTCTGGATACTTTTTCTTTGTACCTAGAATTCCTTAAAATTAATTGGTTCCTTTTTCCCTCCACAATTCGTTTGGCTCCCTCGATATGGACCATATCAAAATTGTTTGCCTCTTCCATTTTTTGGCCTCTATATATTGGATGATCCAAATCTCTAAGGGAAGCACTTCCGAAATCAGAATCATTTCTCAGGTGGCGTCGACGAGTTCATTGCCAACTCCGGCGTGTCCACTATTTAAGCTCAGATTAGTTGAATGGTTGAATTTAATCAGCACGTTTTGAGTTTGAAATCATTGATAGATATGTCAGGGATTGGGTTTGGAGAAGTCCCCGATGCCGGAATATGAGGTATACTATAATGCCTCAAATTTTGGGAACGTTAAATAGACATTGTTATTGAAAATCTAAATAGAGTCTGGTTCATTATTACATCATAACTCCCACAAGAGTTCATTAATTACACAAGGGAGGGAAACTAGGGTTCCTAACTACAGCTCCGTCTGCTCCTCCATTCTAGCCAGCTCTTCGGCTTCAAAAGCCTCCAAGGTGTACAGCACACCTTGAACATCTACAAAGTTTGATACATTATATCAGCGTCGCCACCAGTATAATATGCCAGGGTCACCAAAGGTAACACCATGAGCTACAAGAGATCAGCAGAATAATCATATATCCACTAACCCTTAACTTACAAATAACAGGTCATAGATATAACACACAAACTCATGATTGTCACATAGCACATGCATAAACAATTAACAATGACACATCCGCATTCCTAATCTAACGTTGGTGTCTGTGATATATGAGTTTCTCCTATGCGACTCATCATAGACCGTGTCTCGTTTTCACTTTACCATTTCAAAAAGCATTTTTAAGACACCCAACCCCAGTTCTGCCCCTCCGGGTTCTCGAGTATCCTCACAATGGTTTCGTTGTTCCGGGTTCCCATTGGCACACAAAAACATTGAATTTGGCATTGGCTCCTCTCCACGGATAACCAATCCACAATTCAAACCTCGGTTCCGTCGTTCCGGGTTTCCAAGTATACCACAATGGTTCTGCCGCTCCGGGTTCCCAGTGGATTTTCGAAAAACGTTTTTACACACCCAACATCGATTCCGTCGCTCCAAGTTCCTGAGTATCGTCACAATGGTTTCGCTGTTCCAGGTTCCCATTGGCACACAAAAACATTGAATTTGGCATTGGCTCCTCTCCGCAGATAACCAAGCCACAATTCATACCCTCGGTTTCGCCGTTCCGAGTTCCTGAGTATACCACAATGGTTCCACCGCTCCGGGTTTCCATTTGAATTTGCCCCTCTCCGCGGATAACCAAGCACAATTCAAACATCGGTTCCGCTGTTCCGGGTTCCCTAGTATACCACAATGGTTCCGCCGCTCCGAGTTCCCATTGGGTTTTTGAAAAACGTCTTTACACACACACACCACACAATGGGCTACCAAATCTAGCCACATTGTGGTTTCAAAACATTTTTTTCTTTTTCAAAACACACCTTGTCAATAACCACACCCTAGGTGTCATGTTTCTACTTTCTCAATTTCTATGTCTCGTTTTCATGCATAGACTCCGCAACAGGACTTTTCACGTAAGTACACATAAATCATTCATTGTAATCTTGAGCTAAATAACAAGATCGTCCAGCTCTATATTACTTATCATGCTCATAAAAATTTCCTAAGTTCACATAGTCATGCTCAACACTTAGCACATAACATAAAGCATAGTGTCACATGGACGGACACCTTTGGAGTGAAAACCACTTATGCTTTATCACACATCAAACAAATAATCCAAGTAATCACGTATACATGCTCATAACCATCTCATGGATCTGTAACGCCCCGAATTTTGGGTACGTTAAATAACATTTTATTGAACAACAAAAGAGAGTCTAGCTCTTTATTACATCATAAACTCCCAAAGGGTTCTTATATTACACAAAAGGGATGGATATCTAAGGTTATCTACAGCTCCTTCTCTTCTTCCATCCTAGCAAGTTCCTCAGCTCCAAAGGCCTCCAAGGTGTACTGTTCATGCTGCTCATCTATAAAATCTGACACATTATACTAGCGTCGCCACCAGTATAATATGTCAGGGTCACATAAAGCAACACCATGAGCTTGAAAGCTCAATAGAATAATCCGAAACCCACTAACCCTTAACTTACAAATAGCAAGTCATGCATATATCATAAAGAGTCGTAACAGCACATGCATTAATATAACAATAACAACAACAATGACACATCCGCATTCGCTATCTATCGTTGGTGTCATGTTTCCGTGTGTTTCTCCTACGTGACTCATCGTTTTGTATCTCATCTTTCAACATCATTTCCAAAAATCACACGCACACACCAATGAGCTACCCAGTCCGGCTCATTGGCCACAATGGCTACCAAGTCCGGCACATTGTGAACGCACATAACCAATAAGCTACCAAGTCCGGCTTATAGGCCACAATGGCTACCAAGTCCGACCACGTTATCAAATCTTGCATTGGCTCCTCTCCGTGGATAACCAAGCCCAATCAATCAATGAAGCTACCACGTCCGGCTCCGTTAACAATCTACACAATGGGCTACCAAGTTCGGCACATTATGAATGCACACAATCAATAAGCTACCAAGTCCGGCTTATTGGCCACAATGGCTACCAAGTCCGGCCACGTTATCACATCAACTCTTGCATTGGCTCCTCTCCGCGGATAACCAAGCCCACCTCACCAATGAAGCTACCAAGTCCGGTTCCATTGGCAACGCACACCAACGTAAGGGTACCAAGTCCGGCCATTACGTAGTTTCCAAAATCCTTCTTACCAAGTCCAATTATTTCCTTTATCCACACCCTAGGTGACATGTTTCTACTTTCTCGATTTTTGTGTCTCGTAATCATGCATAGACTCTGCGGCGGGACAAATCACTTTAAAGTAATCTTGAAACCAAACTAGCAAGATCATCCAATTCTAGATTACCTAATCGTACTCAAATTATTACTTAAAGCATAACGCCACATGTACGGACGCCCTTGGAGTGGAAAGCCACTTATGCTTTATCAACAATAAGTAATGCAAGCAAACATATATACATGCTCATAATCATCCTCAAGACAATAATATATTACCAAAATCCGTTCTTTCTTCCTTTGTGGAAATTTCAAAACAACATATGTTTATTGACGAGTTAATCAAGTTGGAAAGATTCTATAAATCATGCATTCAATTATTCTCAAGATCAAAGTGAACTACGTAAAATAAAAGCATGCGATCAACTTATCCAAGTATACTACATATTTTTCTATCATGCTCATAAACTATACTTAGGATAAGTAGGTTCGAAGAACTCTACACTAACATAAAATCACGTATACTTAGGAAGAGTAGATCGGAAAAATCTACCTTTCTTCTTGGCGATAGAAAAAGACTACGGAAATACGACGGAAAGAAAGTCGGCACTCGAACGGCGTAACGTCTTACGATAAGCTTCCGATAGCTTCGAAAGAGAAAGGTTTCTCTCGAAACTAGATCGTGACTTATACTACTACTACTTTAGGATCGAGGTGGTGGTCGTATGGTGGTTTAGTGGCGGCACTAGAAGAGTTTCTTGAAAACTAAGGAAGAACTTCAAGAACAACTAAAGAACTAAGCAAGAACAATAAGAACACTAAGCCCTTGTTCGGTTTGGAATTCCAAACTCAGGATTTTGGATAAAGTAATTTTTCTACTTTTTCTCTCTCTAACTTTTCAATCATTACTTTCATTTTTCACTCTATCTCTCTCTACTTTTTACCTCTTTCCACAATCATTACTCTCATTTCTCTCTCTACCTTTATTCAAAAACACAACTCAAAACCCACAACCGAACAAAGCCTAAGTTTTCTAGAGAGAGAAGTTGGAGATTGGAATGGTGTGAGTTGAATGAGAAGTGTGAGGCCTATTTATAGGCAAATGGATGGCTCTCTCTCCCTCTCATGGCCGGCTGCCCCCTTTCTCCTTTATCCATTGGATAAAGCTCCAAAGCAAGTCATTTCATGCATTGGAAACATGCCAAGATCTTCCTTTACTTGCACTCCATCTCATAGGACAATTCTATGTTATTCTATTAGGGTTTTGGTCTTGTCTAGTCCTTTGAACAAATAAGAAATGCTAGGGTTAGTACTTTAGGAGATTTAGGCTAGATATGGAAGTATAAAACCCTAAATTTGGTGGTACAAGATGGGGTGTGAAGATTGGCCAAGGATTTGGACTAGATGCAAGAGTACACATGCACACATCACTCTCTTTCTCTCCCTCTCCATCCGATCTCTCTCTCTCTCCCTTTGGTACAAAGTACATATATACATATATATAACTCAGATTTGGTAGAAGAAAATCCTAGAAAGTACAACATATCTTTCTCTCCCTCTCTCCTATCTCTCCCATCTCTCTCGGCTCTCTCTCTCTCTCTCTCTTGTACTATATATATATATACACACACTAGGATGAATACATATATAATAAGATAGATATAGGTACTTTGGGTACTACTTGTGGTTGTAACAAGCATGATTAAATAGAGTTGGATGATCTTGCTAGATTACTTTAAAGTGATTCGTCCCGCCGCGGAGTCTATGCATGATTACGAGACACGAGAACAAAAAAGTAGAAACATGACACTTAGGGAGTGGTTGATATGGATAAAAAGGATTTTGAAACTACATAATGGCCGGACTTGGTAGCCTTATGTGAGTTGTGAAAACCCGCAAGGTGGCCGGACTTGGTAGCCCTTTGTGTGGACTTGCGAAAACCACAATGAGGCCGGACTTGGTAGCCCATTGTGTAGATTGCTAATGGAGCCGGACGTGGTAGCTTCATCGGTAATTGGGCTTGGTTATCCGCGGAGAGGAGCCAATGCAAGATTTTATAACGTGGCCGGACTTGGTAGCCCGTTGAATGAGAAATGATTTTTGAAATGAAATGGTGACACAATACGATGAGTCGCGTAGGAGAAACCAAGAAAGGCATGACACCAACGTAAGCAAGATAGTGAATGCGGATGTATCATTGTTAATTATGTTGTTTAATGAGCATGTGTAATTATTTATATGACTCTTTGTTGTAAGTTATGGGTTAGCGGGTTGGATTATTCTATTGAGCTTCTGTAGCTCACGGTGTTACCTTTTTGGTGACCCTGACATATTATACTGGGGGCGACGCTGGTATAATATGTCAGATTTCATAGATGAGCAGTAGGAACAGTACACCTTGGAGGCCTTTGGAGCCGAGGAGCTTGCAAGGATGGAGGAAGAGGCGGAGCAGTAGTTAACCTTAGATTATCCCCTCTTTTGAATAAAAGTACTCTTGTGAGACTTATGTTGTAATAATGAGCTAGACTTTCCTTAATTTATTCAATAAAAATGTTTATTTAACGTACCCAAATTTCGGGGCGTTACAAATAACCTCGAGAGACCAAGTCGTCGAGGTGCCGTTTAAACATCTCGCAATCCTCTGTCATGTGGCCCCAATCCTTGTGATAACTACAATGCTGACTCGTAGCTCTCTTTGCATCCTTATCACCCTCTTGCCTTGGGGGCCACTTAAAATATGGGCGGTTCTTTATTCGATAAAGAATTCGATAGATTGTTCTTTCCAAACTGTTATTACTGAGAAGAAAGACTTGGGGACCGGGGCGTGCTTTTCCTTGTACGGTTCTTTCTTAGCCTGCCCGTATTCCTTTTTTTCTCTGTAAGTTTTGGGCTCTGGCTTATCTGCTTTCTTCCCAGGACCCTTGGCCTGCTCGGCAACCACCTTGCCGTCTTCTCGCATTATGTCATCCTGGTTCCTAGCATGCTGCTCTATTCGTTCCATCAGCTTTGCCAGTGTGCTTACTGGATTCATGTTTGGGGACTTTCGTAGCTCCCCTCGAACAGGTATCCCAGTCTTGAACGTTGCTATTGCGTACTCCTCACTGCAACTTTCAATCTCGTTGAAAGTCTCCCAGTAGCTCTTAGCATAGTCCCTGATCGGCTCATTCTCTCCCTGTTTCATAGCGGAGAGACACTCAAAGGTCTTTGGTGGTCTTCTGCTTGTCAGGAACCAAGCAGTGAATTTCTCGACTAATTGCCTCCATCCTTGTATGGTGTTCGGCCCTAGCTTATGAAACCAAGACAAGGCCACCTTTCTCAAACTTGATGGGAACATCTTGCACATGATTGCATCATCCCCATCGTGCATAAACATTGCCTGCAGGTAATGCTGTATGTGCGCCACTGGGTCAGCATTTGTTTCGTAGAGGATGAACGCCCCATGTTTCACCCTGCTCGGCAACCTTTCCTTCTGCAATCTCCTTGCAAAAGGGAGGATGCTATGTTGCTGTAGAGACCCGTGTTTATTTTATCAAATGTTAATATTTTTATAAATGCATGATTATTGGAAAAGGAAATGAAATACTGGCTTTTATGTGATTTGGGGTTTAAAATGATAGAATTGATAGTAGAGGGGAGTGTGTGCGATATGTTTGTTTGTGGGTATAAATAGGAGGGTGAGGGAGTAGGAGATCATTTTTCAGTCCACTCCCCCACTGGCTCACTCTCTCTCTCACGGTCTCTCTTACTCTCTCTCCAAAATCTCACCAAAATCACTCAAATTCCACTAAAATAACCACCAATCTTGTATCCTCACACGTATTGTGGCTCGTACCCCGTTCCTGGGAGCTCGGGAAGTTGTATTTCGTTCAAACCGGGGTTTTTAAAAGGCTAGAGCTTGTAACTCCTTGGAAAATGTGCTTCGACTTCGAGGTAGGAATTCTACCTCTCAATATATGTAAAAGACTTGCTTCCTCTCCTTTAATCAATGCTTGTTGTTGTTATTGTTGTTGGGAGTGTTGAAACCCAGAAAATCTGCTCGAAACACATCCGTATCGATACGAGCTTTTTGCCATATCGATACTAATTCAAAATCGCAGCATCCCATTCTATTTGCATTCTGTATCGATACAACCATTTTGGTTGTATCGTACCAGTTGCTTAAGGACAGTTTTCACTGCTTAGTTCCAAACTTCATCGTTTTGACCCCCGATCACTTCTAACTTGTTCTAAACACCTCTAAATCACCCCATAACATGATTAATTGTATTCAAAGAGTTTATCGAGTATCCTTGCTAGTTCTTGCCCTTGTTTGGTCGAAATTGTCGTTCGTACCAAAATGAACCGAGTATCCTTGCTAGTTCTATCCTGAGTTCATCTTTGCATTTCATTTGCACATAATGCTAGTGTAGATTTTCCTACTGGGCTAGTGTAGCTCAAGCTTTTATCATTTCAGGTACTAACTTAGGATCGTAGCATGCAGGCTTGGGAGTGCTTGGACTTGATCATTATTTTGAAAGCTGACATTGAGAGTTACTTATCCATCTTTGTAAATCTCTTTTGAAGATGTGTTTGTAACTTTAATTTGTAAATCTTTCGATTATGGAACATTGTAACTCTTAACTCCATCGATATTCGGTACTTATGCTATATTTGGGCCTCAGAGCCAAAGTTGTAATATTTTGGGAACTATTGGATGTTTATAGTTTTATTTATGGAAACGGGAATTATTTTGGGGATCGTATGGATTATGGCAAGGTTTTATTTATGGAAATCAATTATGTTTATGTTAAAAATCGAGAGTGTGACAACTTGGTATTAGAGTTTAGGTTTAGAACACCTAGAGACCGTGGGGAGACGTTCAGTCTCATGGGTTCAAAATGTCACGCCTTCTAACATGACTTGTACATGCTTGTGTGACTAACATTCATTTGATTACTTGGCATTGCATTTTCGATATCGTAGAGTGGTGTAGAGTTGTTATTGACCCGTTTGGGGAGTTGGGGCTTTGACCTCATAGTTATACTGTTGTGATTAATAGTTTTCCTTTTTTATATCATGTAGCATGCTTCCGAGGACGCGTGTTAGACGAGGTAGGGTTGGAAACCGGGGTGGTCGTGGTCGTGGTCATGGCCGTGGCCGTGCCGCCGAAGGATGAGGTTAGACAGCATGGGGAGAACCCAAGTGGGGATCCGGGGGCAGGGATCGGTCGAGGTGTAAGGGTACCTCCTAATCAGACTCAGTTTGCTAGGGACCTCGTCGCGGCACTTATAGCTACAAATCTTTTGAACCAAGCTCCTAGAGAGAATGTTGAGGATCGAGCCATGGTAGCGATGCGAGAGTTCAGCCGTAGGAATCCACCAGTGTTTGATGGGACGAGTAACGACCCTTTGGTAGCTGACCATTGTCTAGCTCAAATCCGTAAACTTTTTAGAGCTCTTAACATCACCGAGGACAATATCAGAGTAGGAATTGTGGCCGTTCAGTTGGTCGGGGAAGCCGGCGAGTGGTGGGAATCCATGTTGGAAAGTAGGAAGGATGTGAGGAGGGCGGCAAGGACCGCGGCACAAGCGGATGAACCGGTTGTTGAGAATTTGACGTGGGCTGAGTTTGAGGCGCTCTTTGAAGATCAGTATTTTCCAAAAACTTCACATGAAAATCTGAGGGATCAATTTGAGAAGCTGGAGCAGGGTAACATGACTGACTCGGAGTATGTGCAGAAGTTTCAATCTTTGTCTCGTTTCGCTCTGGAGTTGGTGGCGACAGAAGAGAGGAAGTGTCAACAGTTTGAGAAGGGATTTGCACAACACTATGAGGAAACTGGTGGTAGTCCAGTGTAAGATGAAGTTTTCTGAAGTTGTGGAGTGTGCGAGGAGCATTAAAGTTCCGAAGGAAGCTCAACGGAATGCAAGGGCTTGGGAGCCGAGACAACCAAATGCGAGTGTGAGTTCATCGTTGGGTAGTTTCGGGAGGACGGAAGAGGCCGAGGGAACCGTCTCAGCAGCCTTTTAACCAACCTAATTTTAAGATGCCTACTTCTTCGGGGACTCGGGGTGCCTCGTTTAGACCTCTGGCCATGTGTTATAAGTGTAATCAACCTGGACATGTTCGTGCTCAGTGTCCATACCTTGAGAAGGCCTGTTATATTTGTGGGAAGACGGATCATCTCACGAGGAATTGTCCTCAGGGTTCGGGAGTGCGCAGTGAGTCGGGTCCCATGTAGCAGTCGGGAACGGGGCGTAATGTGGGTCAGCAATTTAGGGGCACTCAGAGGCAATAGCAGCCTCACTTCCATCAGACTACTTCAGCTCAGAGTTCCGGGGTTGACAAAGGGGTGAGTTCTTCCGTGCCTGCTCACAGTTCTGGTCTGAGGGGAGGTTTTGTGCAGGGTCAGGGTACCCAGGGATGAGTCTACAATATCACCTCTGCTGTTCCATCTACCACTTCTCAGGCTCCAGAGACTCCTGTTGTGAGGGGTACATTTCTTTTATTCAACTCCTTCGCTAAAGTCCTCTTTGATTCTGGAGCATCGCATTCATTCATTGCTGCATCATTTGTGTGTGCCTTGGAATTGGAAACGGAGAGTCTTAGACCTCCTCTATTTGTTGAGACACCTCTAGGGGGTAGGACACCACTTGATCGTATTTGTCGAGACTATGAGTTGATTATTCGTGATCGTCGTTTTGTCTTCGACTTCATCGTTTTGGGAATGACGAGGTTTGATCTTATCTTGGGAATGGATTGGTTATCCACGTTTCATGCTACCATCGATTGTTTTAAGCATCGAGTTCGTATTTGTCCACCCGAGGGTCCTTGTTTTGAATTCTTTGGGGAGTGTCGGGAACCGTTGGAACCGTATCTATGTGGGCCTCGAGAGCACGAGTCAGTTTATTCCTTGTTGGCGAGTTTGACATTAGATGAGGATGCCTCCATGCGTGGGGAGTTACCCTTAGTGGTTAGTGATTTTCCGGATGTGTTCTCGGAAGAGTTACCTGGCTTGCCTCCCGAGAGAGAGATTGAGTTCACCATCGATTTACTTCTCGATACCACTCCTATTTCCGTACCTCCATATCGTTTCGCGCCCGTCGAATTGAGAGAGTTGAAGACTCAGTTGCAAGAATTGGAGAGCTTAGGGTTCATTCATCCGAGTACATCACCCTGGGGAGCACCGGCTCTTTTTCGCGCAAAAGAAGAATGGTTCACTCCGTTTGTGTATTGATTACCGTAAGCGCAACCGAGTCACCATTAAGAACAAGTATCCCATGCCTAGAATTGAGGATTTGTTTGATCAACTTCGGGGTGCGACTTGCTTTTCTAAAATCGACTTAAGGTCCGGTTATCATCAGTTGATGGTTTGGAGGGAGGATATTCCTAATCGTACTTGTTATGGCCATTATGAGTTCGTTGTTATGCCTTTCGGACTGACGAACGCCCCAGCTACTTTCATGGATTTGATGAATCGTATTTTCTGCGCCTATCTTGACCGCTTCGTCGTTGTCTTTGTGGATGAAATCCATATCTATTCGCCTACAAAGGAAGAACACCAATCTCATCTCACTATTGATCTTGAACTCTTGAGAGAGCACCGATTATATGCCAAACTCAGTAAGTGTGAATTTTGGTTATCCGAAGTCAAATTTTTGGGTCACGTGGTTTCGAAGCGTGGCGTCTCTGTCGATCCAGGGAAGATAGGGTCCTTGATGAACTGGCAGCGACCAAAGAACGTGTTTGAGATATGAAGCTTTTTGGGTCTGGCTGGGTACTACCATCGTTTTGTTCTCGATTTCTCTCGTTTAGCAGCACCGATGACACGACTAACACGTAAGGGGACTCGTTTCATATGGAGTGACTCATGTGAGACGGCTTTCGAGGAATTGAAGAAGAGGTTAACTACCGCACCAGTTTTGATCGTGCCCGAATGTGGAGTTGGCTACTCCGTTTATTGTGATGCGTCTAAGGAGGGATTGAGGTGCGTTTTGATGCAAGCAGGGCGAGTGGTAGCGTATGGGTCACGACAGTTGAAAACTCAGGAACGGAATTACCCTACTCATGATCTAGAACTTGCGGCCGTCATTTTTGCTTTGAAAAGTTGGCGCCATTATTTGTACGGTGAAAAATTTAAAGTCTTTTCTGACCATAAAAGAGCGAACGTTGTGGCGGATGCGTTGAGTAGAAAACTGACACACCTAGCAAGTCTCGCTATCTATGAGTGGAAGATGATGAATGATTTAGGCTTTTATGCTTCACATTTCAAGGAATTTCGAGAAGGGGTAACTTTATGCAATTTGACGGTGCAATCGACCTTATCAACTCGAGTGGTTGAGGCTTAACAACACGATGAAGAAGCGTAGGAACTTTGTGCTAGATTCCTTAGTGGAAACGCTCAAGAGGTTTGGATGATACACGCCGACCAGAGCTTGTGCTATCAAGGGATGTTATTCGTACCCGTTTCGTGTCAGGAAGAAATCTTGAGAGAGTTTCACCATTCACCGCTAGCTATTCATTCGGGGGGAACGAAAATGTATCATGATTTACGTAGGCAATTTTGCTGGCCCAGAATGAAGAGGGACGTCGTGGTTTTCGTGTCCAAGTGTCTTACATGTCAGCAGGTGAAAGCCGAACATCAACGACCCGCGGGGGAGTTACAACCATTGCCTGTGGCCGAGTGGAAATAGGAGAACATGACCATGGATTTCGTTACGGGTTTACCGAGATCACCGAGGGGGCATGATGCTATTTGGGTAATTGTGGATCGTTTGACCAAAACCGCTCACTTTTTGCCTATTCATGTTACTGATTCCGTGGATTCTCTTAGCCGTTTGTATATTCGGGAGATTATTCGCCTTCATGGGATTCCCGTATCCATCATGTCCGACCGAGATCCGAGATTCACTGCACGTTTCTGGTAGAGTTTACAAGCCGCTTTGGGCATGAACCTTTTGTTTAGTACCGTGGATCATCCTCAAACCGATGGGCAATCCGAGAGAACAATCCAGATTTTAGAAGACATGCTTCGGGCTTGTGAGATGGACTTCTGGGGTAGTTGGGAGGACCATTTGCTGTTGGTAGAATTCACGTACAACAATAGTTACCAGTCTAGTATCAAAATGGCACCGTATGAGGCATTATATGGGAGACCGTGTAGATCGCCTGTGTGCTATGCCGAATTGGGAGAGGCTACGTTAGTGGTGTAACGCCCCGAATTTTGGGTACGTTAAATGATCATTTTATTGAACAACAAAAGAGAGTCTGGCTCTTTATTATATCATAAACTCCCAAAGGGTTCTTATATTACACAAAAGGGATGGATATCTAAGGTTATCAACAGCTCCTTCTCTTCTTCCATCCTAGCAAGTTCCTCAGCTCCAAATGCCTCCAAGGTATACAGCTCCCCTTGTTCATCTAACAAGTCTGACACATTATACCAGCGTCGCCACCAGTATAATATGTCAGGGTCACATAAAGCAACACCATGAGATTGAAAGCTCAATAGAATAATCCAAAACCCACTAACCCTTAACTTACAAATAGCAAGTCATGCATATATCATAAAGAGTCATAACAGCACATGCATTAATATAACAATAACAACAACAATGACACATCCGCATTCGCTATCTATCGTTGGTGTCATGTTTCCGTGTGTTTCTCCTACGTGACTCATCGTTTTGTGTCTCATCTATCATTTCCAAAAATCACACGCACACACCAATGAGCTACCCAGTCCGGCTCATCGGCCACAATGGCTACCAAGTCTGGCACATTGTGAACGCACATAACCAATAAGCTACCAAGTCCGGCTTATAGGCCACAATGGCTACCAAGTCCGGCCACGTTATCAAATCTTGCATTGGCTCCTCTCTGCGGATAACCAAGCCCAATCAATCAATGAAGCTACCACATCCGGCTCCGTTAACAATCTACACAATGGGCTACCAAGTCCGGCACATTGTGAATGCACGCAATCAATAAGCTACCAAGTCCGGCTTATTGGCCACAATGGCTACCAAGTCCGGCACATTGTGTCACATACTCACCTCCAAATGAAGCTACCAAGTCCGGCTCCATTGGCAACGCATACCAACGTAAGGCTACCAAGTCCGGCCATTACGTAGTTTCCAAAATCCTTTTTACCAAGTCCAATTATTTCCTTTATCCACACCCTAAGTGTCATGTTTCTACTTTTCGGTTTACGTGTCTCGTAATCATGCATAGACTCCGCGGCGGGACGAATCACTTTAAAGTAATCTTGAAACTAAACTAGCAAGATCATCCAACTCTATTTAATCATGCTTGTTTACAACCACAAGTAAGGCAAGCAACATGCTATCATGCTCACAATCGTTTAAAAGGTCAAAATACGAATACTTCATTTAAAACAACACTTTATCTTTTAAAACGACAACGTATAGCCATCTTTTTGGAAGTTCAAACAACACATGTTTATTGACGAGTTCATACATAAACAAGCAACTACCACGAGATCGAGCAATCAAGTAGTCATAAGATCCAAGTAAACTACATAAAATAAAAGCATACGATCAACTTATCCAAGTATACTACATATTTTTCTATCATGCTCATAAACTATACTTAGGATAATTAGGTTCGAAGAACTCTACACTAACATAAAATCACGTATACTTAGGAAGAGTAGATCGGGAAAATCTACCTTTCTTCTTGGCGGTAGGAAGACTACGAAAAGATCGACGGGAAGAAAGTCGGTAAACGAACGGAGTAACGGCTTATGATAAGTTTCCGATAGCTTCTAAAGAGAAAGGTTTCTCTCGAAACTAGATCGTAACCTATACTACTACTACTTTAGGATCGAGGTGGTGGTCGTATGGTGGTTTAGTGGCGGAGATGGAAAGAAAGCTCAAGAACAAGCTAGAACTACTCAAGAACACTAAGAACTCTTATGCTTTCAAGGAGAGAACTTGGAGAATGGAGAGGTGTGAATGAAATGGAGGAATGACTTGCTATTTATAGGCAAGGATTGGCCCTCTCTCTCTCCCCTTGGCCGGCTCACTTTCTCTCTCTCCATATCTCATTTTTAAATCATTTTATGTCAAGTTTGCTTGAAAGCTCAAGGCCTAAAACTAGGCTTGCATGGCTACCAAGATATTGCTTTGCTTTCACTCCAAGAACTAGGACAAAACTAGGTTATTCTAATGGGTTTCTAGTCTAGTCTTAGTACTTTAAATAATAGAAATCTAGATATGGTTGTCCTAGGATGAGATTATGGAAGATTGAATGGGAGAAAGGAGATTTGATCAAGTAATAAAATGGGAAAATGTACAAGTTGTACATTGAAAGTATAGATTTTTGCTTGTAAAAGAGAATCCCATAGATTGCATGCTTTCAAAGTACAATGGAAGCACAAGAAATCAATCCAAGGTACTATCTCTCTCTCCTCCTTTCTTTCTCTCTCTCTCCCTTTCTCTCTCTCTCGGCCCAATCTCTCTCTCCCCTCTCTCGGCTTTCTCTCTCTCTCTCTCTCATGTACTATATATATATATATATATATATATATATACATACATACATACTAGAAAGCAAACATATATAATAATGTAGATATAGGTACTACATAATCTAGGTTTTACAAGAAATCTAGATTTTCCAAATAAAATATACAAACACACACATGTGTACTTTCATTATTATATATATATATATATATATATATATATATATCTATATACAAGTACACCTATATATAAATATATGTATGTACTTCCTAATCTAGACTATATCTTCCAAATCTAGTTTTCCTAATAAACTAACTTATACTTTCAAAGTACTAGGTACTAATGATATTAAATCCATGTACTAACTATAACTTAATCAATTAACACACATGGAAGATCTTATTATTATATATATAACTATATATATATACAAGTACACACACAATATATGTCACGCCCTCGATTTTCAACATAAATAATAAACCATTTCGATAAAAGGGTCCTCAAATGTCATAAGAAATACCCCAAAAGAATTTCTCACCTGACTAATTTACAAACAAAGCTCCCAAGTTTAGAGAATTACATCCATGGCACCCGGTCCAAAATAACTTAAATACAAGTACGAACAGGTTTTCTTCAAATTTACAAATGGTTTAGTCAAAAGAAATTTCCAAGTTAGTAGATACATTGCCATCTTTAACCAAAGGATAATCATTACAAAGAAGATTAAGTAATTGATGAAACTAACAAAAAAAAATGTCTTCCACATTGAGCACACGATGCAATGCATGCTACCGTCCAGCTTTTAACCTGAAAAGAAGGATTTTTTTTGAGCTACACTAGCCCAGTAGAGAAATCTTTACAAAAGCTATATGAAAATGTGACGAAGTATGCATCTAGAATGAATGAGTTCCAATAAACGGATATGAGATACGAAGGACACCACAAAGAACCGACAAACCTTGACTACGAAACTCTATGCATCTTAAAGATAACCCTAACCATCCACACGTCAATTAGAAGCAGCATTAGGACTCATATCAATCAAACAAATAACAACAATAGTTCAACCATCTAATAATTTTCCGAACGAATGCCACAAACACCTTCTCATTTCATACCATCTACCGTAGGGCCTCATTCATAAAACTTTCCCATTTGAATTTCCAAAACAATTTCAAGACAACACAAGACCACCACGGGTCAAGCTCCGTTAATTCGCTCAAGAATACCGGAGGATTTTTAACTCAAATTGCTTTCTTTAATAAATCTTTGATAAAATCAACCTTACATTCTCTTTCCCGACAATCACACTCCCAAGCAACCTTTAATCCAAACATCAACATAGACCTCTAAGGTCAATCAAAATTCTCTTCATCATATGAGACATTCGACTGTATCACCACCCCTTGCGAACAATACAGTGAATTTTCTCCGGCGAGACATTCAACTATATCACCACCCCTTGCGTACGATATAGTGAATTCTCTCCACCTGGGTTTCCGCACTTTCACCCCTTGCGTTGCGGGCCCTCTAGAGTCTCCGCACTACCACCCCTTGCGTAGCAGGACCCTCAATTCAACATTCACAACTCAAGCAAACATAAATGCATTATCAATCCAAATATAAGCAAACATCATTTTCCAAATTCACATTCTTTCATACATCATCAACAACGTATCGCAACTCATAAGCATGCCCCATTGTACGTTGATAAACACTTTAAGCCCACGTTATTCCTCTAAGTCTATTACAATGCCCTACACCACGTATTGAACCCACAACGACTCCCCGACACACCATCCACTAGGTTCTAAACGGGAATCATATAGAACAAGGACATGAGTAACAATACTACCCATCGGATCACTAAACAAACTCATTTCTAATCGTAATATTCACCACTTAACCCCTAATAGCACGCGGTATTCCGATCAACCTTGCGGTACAGTCTCCAACCAACAATATCAACATCATACTCTAACGAGTGCCAAGAGACAACCTCGAACAACGAGTCATTAAAACACAAGCAACCATACTCGAGAGTGACTTCAACAGGTTTTAATCATATAAGGAATCATAACACAGAACGAAACAATCTTAGAAATAGCAACCGATAATGACAGCTCGACAAATCTCTACTCAAATGATCATAACTTTCTGTGTACTAAGAGTTTTCAGGTGATTCTAGCGGCAAATGAAAGCTGACTTCAAGACCTTCGAATCGACATAACATTTTTGTGAAACGAACTTCGAACGAAGAAGTTATGGCCGCCTAAAGTTGGGTTGAAACTCAAAAACGGGCTAAAATTCTCAGATTCGACCGAAACGTAAAACCCAACCTCAAGCACGAAACAAAGCACGATCTAGGCACATAAACATCACATAAACGCATAACAAAAGTAAGAAATCCCTACCACAATGGGTCTTGAGCAAAACCCTAAGTCTACCGAAAGCTAAACGCTTGAATCCTCCAAAAATAAGCTCCACCCGAGCTTGGATACAAGATCTAGAACAAATACAACCCAAAAACGCGATAAACAAGCAAAGTTCAACAAGTAATCGAGAGGAGAGAGAGAGAAACGTGATAGAGCATCAAAGAGGAAGATCAAGAACACAAAACTTACCATTTGTTCACAAAACATGAGATTCAAATGAGTTTGAGGGAGGAATCCCTTAGATCTCGAAGATTTGAGGTAGAAATCGAGAGATTTGAGCGAGATTGGAGTTGGGTAGGTGAGAGGGGGGTTTTCAGATCTGTTTTCGTGGCCCAAGGGTGTGAAAAATGGTAAAGTAGGATATTTATAGTGTCCCAAAAAGCGTGCTGAAAAAGTGCAGAAAACACAGCATGTACCGGTACGGGAAAAAAGCTATACCGGTTCATGAACCTTCAAAATGCCAAAAACACAACTTCTGGACATCATGAACCAGTACGGGGAAAAAGCTATACCGGTTCAAGCTGGCAAGAAAATTTTTTTTTTTGCAACGGTCACCGAATCAAACCCCACTTGCTACCAACACTTCCAAACATCAATACAACTTCAAAATACAATTTTCCACATATTTAAACGATTGAAGAAAATATAATAATTCACGAGTCTCTACGATATATATATATAGCCATGTACTACAAAATCCTACTAGATATGTCATATCTAATATCCTAATAAACTATGATATACTTTCAAAGTACAAGTACTTATAACATATTACCTAATGTACTAATTCTATTTTAATGGATTTCACACATGGCCAAATCTAATATTTTATCAAACCTAGTACTTGGTTGGCAAGTAAAGCTATTATCCAAGGGGTAATAATTCCCCTAACCTTCTTTATCCAATGGATAAAAGAATTAAAGTACTTTACAAGATTTTTTAATTAAAATAACACAATACACATGTGTTACTTACAATAAAATATATATACCTATATATATATATATATAGGTGTATATATACAAGTACACATATAATATATACAAACAAGTACTACAATATCTAGTCTAGATATACCAAAATCCAATATCTATTAAACTACTCTACTACTTTCAAGTACCAAGTCCTAAATTCTATTTTAATCCATTACACACATGTCAATACAATATTATATATATACACATATATATATACATACAAGTACATATATAATATATATACAAGCATGTACACACAATCTAGGCTAGATATGACCTAGGACTAATATCTAATAAAGTATTCTACTACTTTCAAAGTTCTATGTATAATAATACTAACCTAAGGTACTAATTGTATTTTAACTAAATACACACATGGCAAAATCCAGTATTTTAATCAATCTAGTACATGATTGTCAAGACTAACTATTATCCAATGGATAATAGTTTCCCTAGCGGTTAATAACCAATGGTTAGTGAAGGTAAGGTCCAAGGGTTATCGTCCAATGGTTAATAAATCTCCTAGCGGTTATTATCCAACGGGTAATGCTAGAAAGTCTAATACTTGAAATTAAGCACTAAGCTAATCTAATCTCGTACTTAGGAAGATAAACCAAGGTTTACCTATTGACCAATGGGTAAAGGAAAACCCTAACGCTATCGTCCAACGGATAAATATTACCCTAGCTTTTATCGTCCAATGGATAAAGACAAAAAGGGTAAAATGGTCCATCTAGGGTTAGGGTAACCTAATTAGATTTGGGATCCAAGTGATTAGGTTAACAGTCTATTAGGAATCTAACTAATTGGTTAAAGACTAACGATACTTAATCTAGGCTTTGTTGCTCAAGTGGTATTCTGGGTTTATTTAGTAGGAAATTGCCTAATAACGGAATATTAAAGCCCGACGGTGCCAAACGCCAAGGCAAGGCGTGAGCGTGGCCAAGGCAGCCTGGTAGCAAAGCGGTGGCCAAAGCAGCCCGGTGGCCAAACAGTGGCCAAGGCAGCCCGGTGGCCAAGCAGTGGCCAAGCGGTGGCCAAAGCAGCCCGGTGGCCAAACAGTGGCCAAGGCAGCCCGGCAAGGCCACAGTAAAGCAGCCCAGCAACGCCAAGGCAAGGCCAAAGCAAGGCAGCCCGGTAGCCAAGGAGAGGCCAAGCGGTGGCCAAAGCAGCCTGGGGGCCAAACAGTGGCCAAGGCAGCCCGGCAAGGCCACAGTAAAGCAGCCCAGCAACGCCAAGGCAAGGCCAGAGCAAGGCAGCCCAGCAACGCCAAGGTAAGGCCAAAGCAAGGCAGCCCAGCAACGCCAAGGCATGGCCAGAGCAAGGCAGCCCAGCAACGCCAAGGCATGGCCAGAGCAAGGCAGCCCAGCAACGCCAAGGCAGAACCCGATGACAGCCAAGGCAGAGCAACCCGACAGCGACCCGACGCTTGGGCGAGGCAGGCCCGACAGCGAGCCGACGCCAAGGCAAGGCAGGCCCGACAGCGAGCCGATGCCAAGGCAAGGCAGGCCCGACAGCGAGCCGACGCCAAGGCAAGGCAAGGCAAGGCAGGCCCGACAGTGACCCGACGCCAAGGTAGCCTAGCCAAGCCAAAGCAAGGCAGTCAAGTCAACGGTTAAGGCAAAGACTAAAATTTAACCACTTTGGCATCGATGCAACGCTCTAGGTTGGGAAAATGTAACTAAGCCAAACGGTAGTTAGGGTTGCTAACTAATCGGTTGCCATGTAGGATTTCCAGTCGAGAAATATAATTCTAGGATTTACTACAATTGCCAAGTAATTATACCAAGGTCTTAATAGGCATACTCGTCTTTAGAAAATGACCCTAACGCCCGGGCGATGAATACCAATCTCCTAAGTCATTAAACCTAATTACGACGGATTATTAATCGCTAAAAGGGATTTATAAAACAAATAAAGAATTTTCAAATATAACAACAAAATTTTTATAAGTCAATAACGACCGATTTTTGGATGTTAAAAATGAAATCCAAGTATTAAAATAAAATTCAAATTTTTAGCGAAATTTTTATTGACCAAAAATCAGGGTCGTTACAAGTGGGGCCGGACATGATTAAGGAAACCTTCGAGAGTATAAAAGCTATTCGTCAACGTCTTAAGGAAGCTCAAGAGAGAACGACCGAACAAGTTAAGGTGATTCGCCAAAGCTTATTGACCGCACAAAGTAGGCAAAAGAATTATGCCAATCGTCGTTGTCATCCGTTGTCATTTGAAGAAGGGGATCATATATTCTTTAAAGTATCGCCTCGTAGGGGTTTATCGCGTTTTGGGAAGAAGGGAAAGCTATCGCCGCGTTATATCGGGCCGTTTGATATCATCGAGAAGATTGGGGAAGTTGCGTATCGCTTGGCTTTGCCACCGAAGCTATCGGGTGTACATGACGTGTTCCACGTATCAACGTTGAGAAAGTATGAACCGGATCCTTCGCATGTACTAGAGTGGTCCGAACTTGAGTTGGAGGCCGATGCGTCTTATGGGGAGGAATCGATACATATCCTAGATTCGCGTGATCAAGTTTTAAGGGGTAAGACGATACCATTAGTGCAAGTCTTGTGGATAAGTCAAGTAGCGAGGAATCGAATTGGGAAAGAGAGGACGAAGTTAGAGAAAAGTACCCGCATCTATTTCCGGAATGAACCAATATGAGTGTTTACGACATAAGTATTGTGGTAATTGACGTGTTGCATGACATTGATGATCATCAGTGTTGTTGTTTGCATGATTATTGGAAAAGTAGATGAAATATTGGATTTTATGTGATTTGGGGTTTAAAATGATAGAATTGATAGTAGAGGGGTGTGTGTGTGATATATTTGTTTGTGGGTATAAATAGGAGGGTGAGGGAGTAGGAGATCATTTTTCACTCCACTCCCGACCGGCTCACTCTCTCTCTCACGGTCTCTCTCACTCTTTCTTGCTCTCTCTCCAAAATCACTCAAAACCCACCAAAATAACCACAAGCTTGTATCCTCACGCGTATTGTGGCTCGTACCCCGTTCGTTGGAGCTCAGGAAGTTGTATTTCGTTCAAATCAGGGTTTTCGAAAGGCTAGAGCTCGTAACTCCTTGGAAAACATGCTTCGACTTCGAGGTAGGAATTCTACCTCTCAATATATGTAAAAGATGTGTTTCCTCTCTTTTAATCAATGCTTGTTGTTGTTATTGTTGTTGGGAGTGTTGAAACCCAGAAAATCTGCTCGAAACACATCTGTATCGATACGAGCTTTCTGCCGTATCGATACTAATTCAAAATCGCAGCATCCCATTCTGATTGCATTCTGTATCGATACAGCCATTTTGGTTGTATCAATACCAGCAGCTTAAGGACAATTTTCACTGCTTAGTTCCAAACTTCATCGTTTTGACCCCCGATCACTTCTAACTTGTTCTAAACACCTCTAAATCACCCCGTAACATGATTAATTGTATTCGAAGAGTTTATCGAGTATCCTTGCTAGTTCTTGCCCTTGTTTGGTCGAAATTGTCATTCGTACCAAAATGAACCGAGATTGAATTGAGGTGACATATGACGAAGAATTTGTGACCCTTGGACACTCATTGACACAACGAGAACATTCAGGACCCATCGACGGGTGGGTGCCTGGCAGGGGTATCGGGATCCCTTAATTGGCCCGGTAGGAGCAAAAGCTCGTATTAATTTTATTCAGGCCCTACCAATGGGTATGGTGCCTGGCAGGGGTATCAGGATCCCTTAATTGGCTCGGCAGGAGCTTCGGCTCATGACACATACGGCAAATGGAAATTGGACACATGAAAGATGGAAATGGTCCTAGTTTGAGTTGCCTTGTGATTGTTAAATCGTCTTTGAGCTCATTGACTTACGATTCGTTGATTGTCAGAGAGTGTTGTTTGGTTTCCTATTCTGAGTTCATCTTTGCATTTCATTTGCATATAATGTTAGTGTAGAATTTCCTACTAGGCTAGTGTAGCTCAAGCTTTATATCATTTTTGGTACTAACTCAGGACCGTAGCATGCATGCTTGGGAGTGCTTGGACTTGATCATTCTTTTGAAAGCTGACATTGAGAGTTACTTATCCATCTTTGTAAATCTCTTTTGAAGATGTGTTTGTAACTTTAATTCGTAAATCTTTCGATTATGGAACATTGTAACTCTTAACTCTATCGATATTCGGTACTTAAGCTATATTTGGGCCTCGGAGCCAAAGTTGTAATATTTTGGGAACTATTGGATGTTTGTAGTGTTATTTATGGAAACGGGAATTATTTTGGGGATCGAATGGGTTATGGCAAGGTTTTATTTATGGAAATCAATTATATTTATGTTAAAAATCGAGGGTGTGACAGTTGTTGAGGGCTTTTCGTACTGCATCTCGTGCAGACATGGTCCCTTCTTCTCTTCCCTTCGTATTTTTGGGAGTATTCCTTTCCCAATCGAAATCAGGCCTCTCGTACCTGTCCCTGTGATGTTTTCTAATCTCTCCCTCTTCGGGGGTGTGGCTCCGGCTTCTGCTCCTTCTTTTTCGTGAAGAAGCCCTTTTCCATATCTGTAACGACCCTGATTTTTGGTCAATAAAAATTTCGTTAAAAATTTGAATTTTATTTTAATACTTGGATTTCATTTTTAACATCCAAAAATCGGTCGTTATTGACTTATAAAAATTTTGTTGTTATATTTGAAAATTCTTTATTTGTTTTATAAATCCCTTTTAACGATTAATAATCCGTCATAATTAGATTTGAAACTTGTAAAATTGAATCATTTTACTCCGGACAATTTAGTCCTTCTCCCATGACTAGTATACTTGTAAACGTACTCGTATATTTTTCCTAATAAGTAAATAATATCTTTAAATTATATTTCTCGGCTGGAAATCCTACTTAGCAAGCATAGTTAGCTTTTAACCGATTAGTTAGCAAACCCTAACTACCGTTTGGCTTAGTGATGCATCGATGCCGGAGTGGTTAGTAGAAAAATTTTGGTCTTTGCCTTGACCGTTGACTTGACTGCTTTTGCTTTGGCTTAGCTAGGCTGCCTTGGCATCGGGTCGCCGTCGAGCCTGCCTTGCCTTGGCATCGGGTCGCTGTCGCGCCTTGCTTTCGCCTTGGCGTCGGGCCTGCCTCGCCTGGGCGTCGGCTCGCTGTTGCGCCTGCCTTGCCTTGGCGTCGGCTCGCTGTCGCGCCTTGCTTTCGCCTTGGCGTCGGGCCTGCCTCGCCTGGGCATCGGCTCGCTGTCGCGCCTGCCTCGCCTAGGCGTCGGGTCGCTGTCGGGTTGCTCTGCTCTGGCTGCCATCGGGTTCTGCCTTGGCGTCGGGTCGCGCCTTGCTTTTGCCTTGCCGTTACTGGCTTTGCTCACGCCTTGCCTTGGCTACACCTTGGCCATCGCTGCATCGGCTAACGCCACCTGCCACCTTGGCCACTGCTTGGTTAACGGGCCACCTTGGCCACCGCCATTATTGCTTGGTTAGCGGCCGCTTTGGCCACCGCTAAAGTGGTCGCTGGGCCACCGCTATCGCTGCCACCGGGCTTCCTTGGCCACCGTTATTAGCCGCTGGCCACCGCTAACGCTATATCGGGTCGCTTTGGCCTTTGTTGTACCGGCGCTTGGCCACCGCCCATCGCAGCCGCTTTGTTGGCCAGCTGTTATTACCGGCCGCTGGCCACCACTTGGCCACCGCTTTACTAGCTGGCTGGCCACGCTCACGCATTGCCTTGGCATTTGGCACCGTCGGGCTTTAATATTCCGTTATTAGGCAATTTCCTACTAAATAAAAACGAAAATACCACTCGAGCAATGAAAGCCTAGATTAAGTATCGTTAGTCTTTAACCAATTAGTTAGAATAGCCTAATGCCCATTTAACCTAATCACTTGGATTCCAAACCTAATTAGGTTGCCCTAACCCTAGATGGACCATTTTACCCTTTTTAATGTTTATCCATTGGTTAATACATGCTAGGAAGATCTTTGACCATTGGACAATAGTTGTTAGGAAGAAGACCAAGTTTGACTAGTAGTTGGAATAGTCTAGTCAAAAGCAAACATTGTACTTCATGATGACTTTCCTTGGACCATTGGTTATTACATGCTAGGGTAATCTTTATCCATTGGACGATGGATGCTAGGGTGATCTTTATCCATTGGATGATAAGTTCTAGGAAAATCTTTATCCATTGGTTATTACATGCTAGGAAGATCTTTGACCATTGGACAATAGTTGTTAGGGAGAAGACCAAGTTTGACTAGTAGTTGGAATAAGTCTAGCATTGTACTTCATGATGACTTTCCTTGGACCATTGGTTATTACATGCTAGGAAAAGCTTTACCCATTGGACAATAGATGTTAGGATTGCCAAATAGGATGACAAGACAAGTCATGTGTTCCTTCATCATTACTTCTTTGGACCATTGGTTATTACATGCTAGGGTAATTGTTAGACCCTTGGACAATAACCATTAGGGAAATCATTATCCCTTGGATAATAGCATTGTCCAATTTTCCCATGGGATTCTTGGTGAAAGATATGATAGTACTTTCTCCTACAAAAAGAATAATCATAAGCCATGTGTGCATTTAAGTAGTCTTGTCCTTACCTCCCTTATTCTTTCCATAAATGTGTATATATATATATATATATAAAAGTACTTTGACCAAGAGAGAGAGAGAGGGACGGATGAGAGGAGAGAATGAGGCGCATGCATTGTACTTTGACAACTATTGAACAAGTTGCACTTGTTGTTGTACTTTGGCTTGACAAGACAAGACTATGAAACAAAACTATGGGAGAGGAGAGAGAGAGAGTGGCCGAATAGGGAGAAGGAGAGTGAGGTGTGTGTGAGTTGTATTTTGACATGTGGGTGTACTTGGAACACTATTAACCTAGTTACAACTTGGTTGATGAGACTATTTAATGACAAAGCATGACATGCTTGACATGACCATTCAATGAAGCAACCAATGGGAGAAGGAGAGAGAGAAGGGAATTCGGCCTAGGGAGAGGGAAGGGGGCCGGATGGATGAAGAATGAGGGAGGTGTGTGCATGTGTACTTGGACACTATTCAAGCCACCTAGTGCCTAAGCCTTTTGACTCCATCCTAGACTACCTAAGTACAATCCTAGCCAACCCATTCTAGGACAAGACAAGTCCATGGCCCTCCATCATGACCTAATTCAATAGCCTTAAGCCTAAAGAGTGAAAGTGACATTACTTGGCATGCCACCAAGGCTTGATTTGACAAGTCCTTGGGGCAAATCAATGAGAGGTAGGGAGAGAGAGAGATGGCCGGATGAAAGAGAGGGAGAATGAGGTGTATGGGTGTTGTACTTTGACATGTGGGAGTACTTGAACACTATTTGACCTAGTGGCATTTGATTGGAATCCTATTGCTTGACAAGACAAGTCCATGGAGCAAATCCATGGGGGAGAGAGAGAGAGATAGTGGCCGGCCAAGTGGAGTGAGGGAGAGAACTTCATTTGCCTATAAATAGCACCTCATGCTTTCATTCAACTCACACCTCCAAGCATAGCTCTCACTTCTCTCTAAAAACTCTAAGAAACCAGTTTCTGGACAGCCTACTGTCCATCCACCAATCCTCAGTTTTCTCCTGCTTAAACTAGTTTCTAGGATAAACTTCCTTCTAGAAACTTGTAGAGCACTTCGAGATCTTCAACTTAGACCCAAGAACCATCCTAATCCGTTAAGAAACGACCAAGATATCGACATCCGAAGTTCAGTCAAATTTCGGATTTCCAGATTCTAGACAGCTTACTGTCACCCCCTTTACCACCATTTTTCTCCGGGCGAAAGTCGTTTTTAGGAACAACGTCCTCCACGAAAGTTGTAGAAAACTTCGAGATCTTCGATTTAGACTCAAGAACGACCTCATTCGGCCAAATATTGACTGAGTTATCGCCATCCGAAGTTTGGACCAGATTGAAAGCTCACCACCGTAGAACTTCCAAAAGTTCCCATTAGCTTGTTCGGTCCCGACTAGTTTCGGATCAAGGGAGATTAGTCCTTACCCCCTTCCTAAGTATATGTAGTGCTTGAATGGTTGTTGGCATGATATTATTCTCGAACTATTTTCTTTAAATAAAGTTAGTAGTATGATTTAGCTTGTAGAACTTTCTTGTTAAAAGTACGTAGTTTACTTTGATCTTGTGGTTACTTGATTTCTTGCTCGCCTAATTGCTACGTGATTGTATGAACTCGTCAATAAACATGTGTTGCTTTATTGAACCTCTCGAAGAAAATGCGACTTAAAGATAAAGTGTTGTTTTGAAACAAAGTATTTGTATTTTGACCTTTTAACGAGCATGATAGTATAGAGTTGGATGATCTTGCTATTCGATATCGCATGAGTTATGTGAATAGTCCCACCGCGGAGTCGATGCATGTTACGAGACACATGGAATTGGAAAAGTAGAGATATGACACCTAAGATGTGGTTGATATGGATAAAAAGTGTTTTGGAAATGCATAATGGCCGGATTTGGTAGCCATTATGGCCATGAGTCAGATTTGGTAGCCTTTGTGGCAATAAGCCGGACTTGGTAGCTCATTGTTGTGCGACACAAGGTGCGGTCTTGGATGCTCATGGTTGTGTGATGTGAGACGCAATGTGCCGGACTTGGTAGCCATTGTGGCCATGCGTTGGTAACCTTGTGGCAATGAGCCGGACTTGGTAGCTCATTGTCGTGCGACACAAGGTACTTGTAACCCATGATTGTGTGCGTGTGTGTTTTCGGAATTGATGATAAAAGATGAGACACAAAACGATGAGTCGTGTATGAGAAACCCGGAAAACATGACACCAACGCTCGTTAGTGAATGCGCATGTGTAATTGTATGAGTTTATTTGAAAGCATGTTAAGTTTGGAAAATCGTATACTATCTTTGGCGTGTATGTTAAGGGTTAGTGGCTTTGGATTACTCTATTGAGCTTTCAAGCTCACGGTGTTGCTTTATGTGACCATGACATATTATACTGGTGGGCGATTTGGTATAATATGTCAGACTTTCTAGATGAACAAGGAGAGCTGTATACCTTGGAGGCTTTCGGAGCTGAGGAACTCGCTAGGATGGAAGAAGAGAAGGAGCAGTAGTTAACCTTAGATTACCCCCTCTTTTGTTGAATAAAAGTACTCTTGTGAGAATTATGTTGTAATAATGAGCTAGACTCTCTTTAGTTTATTCAATAAAAATGTTATTTAACGTACCCAAAATTTCGGGGCGTTACAATATCAGAGTGGGGCTTCGGCTTCTGCTCCTTCTTTTTCGTGAAGAAGCCCTTTTGTTATGTACAACTAGGGCAAGCCTGTCTCCCCTGAAATTTCTTCGTGAAAGTCCAAAATCTTCAGGACATTCTCGTATCCTCTGCAGCTCTTGAATTTTGTACTCTCATTTCTTTATCAGATGAGCATACTCCTCAATTTCCTATCTCTTCCTGTCCAGGATATGTTTGTTATTGTGCACACTCTTCGAGTGCGCAACCGACTCTCTCCCACGGTGGGACTTACTCCTTCTCGTAGATTCTGTGGCTGTCATGCCCTCTCTATTCTTGGAGTTACCATGGATAGCCAGGGGGCGACCCTTGCTCGTGGTCCTCTTGCTATGCCCGCCATCGGGCTTTCTTGGAGGACCTGGTGGGGACTTATCACCTCCCCAATCAGCTGGTTGTTTGGATCAAGCAACGTTTTTGGATCTTCTTCCACCATAGTTGCTTTTTCAAAGGGATCTCTTTCATTTTCCACAGACGGCGCTAATTGTAAGTTCAGAAAATGAAAAAAGCTTTGAACAACGCAAGTTCGCAACGGCTACTTGTGCCTCTTTGCCGGAAAGCTAGTGCAACGTCGGAACCCTAATCTGCAAAACAAACAAAGGGTTAGCGCACCTTTGCCTCTCGTGGCAAAAGCCCTCCGATGCCTAAGTATCACGTACTGGAGAAAAAACCCTAATTATCAGTAGGTGAATGTGAGAATGCAATGTATTGCGTCCCGTTTACCTCTAGGTTTACCTCGTATTTATAGACTTACGGATGCTTGCTGCCCAAGCATCCTTGTTGTCCTAGGTTTCCTACCTCATATAGGAAACCCAGTATATTGCGGATTCTTGTTCCCTTATCAATTCATTATTTCAGTCCTTTTCGGACTCTTTTCCATAGCTGGCCGATCATCCCACTCCCGTTGGGTATCTTCTCCAGATCCTATTTTATCAAGATCCTATTTCCTTACGGGGTGTCACCGTTTTGGGACATTCCAAAGCGTTTCCCCGCCACTAAGGCTGTTTCCCCTAGAATACTGCTCTTGTTCGGCCCCTTCATTGCCGAATAGACTACTTGGACCAGTGACTTCACATGTCACTGTCTCTCACCAGATTCCTAGTCCAATAACTCCTCGTGTTTATTGGATCATGCCCTTGTTCGGATAGCCTGGACCAATGACCTCTCATGCCATTGGTCTATATCGCCGTTCACCATCTTGCACAGCTACTTTCATTTTTCACTGTTGTGTCGTGGTCCCACGCACCACATGTTCGGGCCTCACTTCCACCTGTTTGGGAATACCTCCCTACAAAGCCTCATCACTTGCTTAACAAGACGGAGTTGAAGTTGCTTCAGCCGTCGAACAATTATCCTCGTTGTAGGCCTTTGATAAAGTTTCCACTGTAAATGCCAACGTCAAATACAAAACTTCTACCCAATCATCATGCGGACCCATATCCTACAAACGTTTCCTTAACACGTCCCTATCGAATCAGCATGCTTCCCCACCTAACGATATTAAACCCATTTCTAAACTAGGAAACAACAGATCAACTCAAGCAGGATCACTCTCTAATCGTAAAGCATAAGTACTCTATCCTCATCCGGGGGAAAATCGAACATCAGCAAGCAAGCCCTACGATATTCTAAAAGCTCAGATATTATGAGTAAAAACACTGAAAGAACCTATGTGGTTAGGGAAAACAAGTCTTTGGCAGCGTCATCTTTCGGCAGTAATTTCAGAGGTACGACAATCTAATCGTAGTTGTTCAAGATAATCCTAGGTTTCAGGATGGAAATGACTGATTTAAGCCGCCCTCAAGTAGCGCAAGCTTTTGATAAGGAGTTGATGATGCCTAATTGGTTTAAGGAGGAGTACCCATCTCTTATGGAGATTAGTTTCAAACAAATTGAAAGAGTTGTACTTGAAGGATTGTATCATGTGAATGATACAAGGAGTATTTCCGACATGATTTGAATATCATCCGTAATTATTGATCACGGAGGAAATGGAAGAGATATTAGTGATCGAATGGACCAATCATCAAATCCCAGTTATTGCCAAATGGCATTGCTGGTCATTATTGAGAGTGTTAATAAAACTTGTATCGGAAAGAATTATGATTCTCAAGGTTCAAGGCTCAAGGGATAAATATCAAGGAATTACGAAAAATTCGAGGATTAGGCTTGGGGTTGGTTGGTGCGGAGAATGGCTATGATAACTTGGTTAGATCTATTTTGCGTTAATCGAGTGAAAATTTTAAAGGAGATTCAGCCTACTTACTAAACAAATTTTCTTTTGCCAAGGGTGCATCACATAGTATGTAACAGTACTCTTTTTAATAAAATAAATTTTTCATAGATAGGAAAAGGTACAATAGAATGCATAGAGTTCTACTATAAAGAGAATTATATATTAGACTTAACAGTGTAAGGTACAACCGTACACAACAATAGGCATACATAGAGTTCTACTATAAAGAGAATTATATATTAGACTTAACAGTGTAAGGTACAAACGTACACAATAGTAGGCAGACACAAGGATAGGTGTGCGTACACGAACAGTGATCAAGTACTAAAAGCAGCATAGTAGTAACTGAAATAATTAGTCTTTTATTACTAAACGAGTACAACATAGGTAGTCCCACTAGTCAAAGTTTCCTACTGCATTCCTACCATATCAAAGCCTAACTATCGCTAAGCTTTTTCTAGCTAGTCTAGAAGGTGTCCGGGTAACGAAACACATAGATGCCTACGTCAGTCTCATATGGTGGTGGTGGGACATCGCCAGAGTCAAGGAGTATATCCATAACCTCCGGCTCCTGTTCAGCCACCTCAGGTCCTATTTCCTCCTCAGGCTCTATTTCCCATTCCTCAGGATCCTCCTCCTCCATTGGTTCCCCCACGGGATCCTCCTCGGGTTCCTCTTCAACTCCTTCTATTATAAACTCCGCGCCATCTGGGGGTGCTATTTGGACTAGGTCGGTGCTGTGTCGTCACCATCCTCCTCCTCATTTTCGGGAAGGGGAATGGCACCATGCTTTTGATAGAAGTCATGAATGTAAGGAAAGGTATGGGGAAAATAGGGATCCTCCACTAATTGGGCGGTCATAGTTTCTATGGTGTTTCTAAATTGGCAGGCTTCTACTAGTAGGTTGACTTGGTAGGGACTTAGGTGGTTCATCTACAAGAAAGAGTTTTAAACCTCAATTAGTAACGTTTTTAAGATAGGGGTTTATTAACTCTAAGAAAACATTCGAGTTTCTAAGTTCCACATTCGATCCTTGATTTAAGTCATCATCCAATTGTTCGGGAATTTTCAGCTCGGTGGTACTACCAATTTCCACACCTTGCTTCAATCCGAAGATTGTTTTGTTGGAATTCCACCCAATTTGGGAAGGTAAACTTAAACTCAATTCACGTTTGTGCAATGGTCAACTATCTTATGGTTTTACCCATTCTACTCATGGTCGAGGTTTTGAACCTAGAGCTTTGATACCATGTTGTAACGTCCCGAATTTTGGGAACATTAAATAAACATTTTTATTGAAAATCTAAATAGAGTCTGGCTCATTATTACATCATAACTCCCACAAGAGTTCATTAATTACACAAGGGAGGGAAACTAGGGTTCCTAACTACAGCTCCACCTGTTCCTCCATCCTAACCAGCTCTTTGGCTCCAAAAGCCTCTAAGGTGTATAGCTCACCTTGATCATCTACAAAGTCTGATACATTATACCAGCGTCGCCACCAGTATAATATGTCAATGTCACCAAAGGTAACACTATGAGCTACAAGAGATCAGCAGAATAATCCTATACCCATTAACCCTTAACTTACAAATAGCAAGTCATAGATATAGCACACAAACTCATGATTGTCACATAGCACATGCATAAACAATTAACAATGACACATCCACATTCCTAATCTAACGTTGGTGTCTGTGATATCTGAGTTTCTCCTACGTGAGTCATCATAGACCGTGTCTCGTTTTCACTTTACCATTTCGAAAAGCATTTTTAACACACCCAACCTCGGTTCCGCCCCTCCGTGTTCCCGAGTATCCTCACAATGGTTCCGCTATTCTGGGTTCCCATTGGCACACAAAAACATTGAGTTTGGCATTGGCTCATCTCCGCGGATAACCAATCCACAATTCAAGCCTCGGTTCCGCCGTTCCGGGTTTCCGACTAAACCACAATAGTTCTGCTGCTCTGGGTTCCCATTGGGGTTTCGAAAAACGTTTTTACACACCTAACCTCGGTTCCGCCGCTCCGGATGCCAGGGCTTACTTGCTGTACCTGTTCGGGGCTTCTCTGTTCCCGCTTAGACGATCCCGGGTTCACCTCAGCTGTAACGCCCCGAATTTTGGGTACGTTAAATAAACATTTTTATTGAATAAATTAAGGAGAGTCTAGCTCATTATTACAACATAAGTCTCACAAGAGTACTTTTATTCAACAAAAGAGGGGATAATCTATGGTTAACTACTGCTCCGCCTCTTCCTCCATCCTTGCAAGCTCCTCGGCTCCGAAGGCCTCCAAGGTGTACTGTTCCTGCTGCTCATCTATAAAATCTGACACATTATACCAGCGTCGCCCCCAGTATAATATGTCAGGGTCACCAAAAAGGTAACACCGTGAGCTACAGAAGCTCAATAGAATAATCCAAAACCCACTAACCCTTAACTTACAACAAAGAGTTATATAAATAATTACACATGCTCATTCAACAACATAATTAACAATGACACATCCGCATTCATTATCTGGCTTACATTGGTGTCATGTTTCCGTGTGTTTCTCCTACGCGACTCATCAATCAATGAAGCTACCACGTCCGGCTCTATTAACAATCTACACAATGGGCTACCAAGTCCGCCACGTTATCAAATCTTGCATTGGCTCCTCTCCGCGGATAACCAAGCCCAATTACCAATGAAGCTACCACGTCCGGCTCCGTTAGTAATCTACACAATGGGCTACCAAGTCCGGCCTCATTGCGGTTTTCGCAAGTCCACACAAAGGGCTACCAAGTCCGGCCACCTTGTGGGTTTTCACAACTCACATAAGGCTACCAAGTCCGGCCATTATGTAGTTTCAAAAATCCTTTTTATCCATATCAACCACTCCCTAAGTGTCATGTTTCTACTTTCCGGTTCTCGTGTCTCGTAATCATGCATAGACTCCGCGGCGGGACGAATCACTCTAAAGTAATCTAGCAAGATCATCCAACTCTATTTAAACATGCTTGTTTACAACCACAAGTAAGGTAAGCAATCATGCGATCAAGTTCACAATCCTTGAAAAGGTCAAAATACGAATACTTTGTTTTGAAACAACACTTTACCGTAACAACATATGTTTATTGACGAGTTAATCAAGTTGGGAAGATTCTTTAAACCATGCATTCAATTATTCTCAAGATCAAAGTAAACTACGTACTTTTAGTAAGAAAGTTCTACAAGCTAATTCATACAACTAACTTTATTTCCTTTAGCGAAAATAGTTCGAAAAGCTCAACACACATCTTATCTGTATTTTGGGAAGAGTAGATCGGGAAAATCTACGTATACTTAAGGTTAGGAAGTATAGGAAAAATCTACCTTTCTTCTTGGCGGTAGGAAGACTACGAAAGATCGACGGAAAGAAAGTCGGCACTTGAACGGAGTAACGTCCTATGATAAGCTTCCGATAGCTTCGAAAGAGAAAGGTTTCTCTCCAAACTAGATCGTAACCTATACTACTACTACTTTAGGATCGAGGTGGTGGTCGTATGGTGGTTTAGTGGCGGAGATGGAAAGAAAACTCAAGAACAAGCTAGAACTACTCAAGAACACTAAGAACTTTTATGCTTTCAAGGAGAGAACTTGGAGAATGAAGAGGTGTGAGTTCAAATGAAGAATGAGGTGAGTATTTATAGGCAAAGGCCTCCCTCTCTCTCCTCCTATGGCCGGCCCTCTCTCTCTCTCTTTCTCTCAATTTTTAATTCAAGCAAATCTTGCTTCCTTGCAAGAATTAACCTACAAACTAGGCATGCAAGGCTAGGATGTGTCCTTTGGATGGGATTTTGGAAGATTGGCCAAGCAAGTGGATTTGTTTCAAGTATAAAATTAGGGTTTGTACAAAGAAGGACAAGATTGGATGGCATTGGTTATGCTTTCACTTGAAAGTATACATACACTAGGACAAGGATGACCAAAGCATGTCAATCACTTGCACACATATCACTCTCTCCCTCTCTCTCTCCATCCGAATCTCTCTCTCTCGGCCTCTCTCTCCTCCTCCTCTCTCTCTCTCTCTCTCTCTCTCTCTCGCTCCTCTTGGTACATTGTACTATGTACATATATATATATATAACCATATATATATTTATATAAAGACAAGATTGGTGGATGACAAAGGAAGAGTAAGGGTTTGACTTTGTAAGAGATTTGTACCTCAAATCTCTCTCCTATCTTCTCCTTTCTACTTCTTTCACCTAGTACAAGTACTAACATATACATATATCTAGGATTTGGTAGACAAAAATCAAGCAATACATCACATCTCTCCCTCTCTTTTCCTTCTCTTTCTTTCTCTCTCTCTCTCTCTCTCTCTCGACTTTTCTCTCTCTCTCTCTCTCCCTCTCTCTCTCTCCCACTTGTACTCTCTTGGAAAGTATACTAGTATACTAATATATATATATATATATATATATGTACTATGGGTCTTTCATAAAATCTAAGTTTTCAAGTAAATTAGATTTTCTAAATAAAATATTTAATAACACACATGCTATATACAATAAAATATATATATACAACAAGTACATACATATATATATACATATACATGTACTACACTATATCTATACTAGATATGACCTAGGACTAATATCTAATATATTATTCTACTACTTTCAAAGTACCATGTATAATAATACTAACCTAATGTACTAATTGTATTTTAATAGATTATCACACATGGCCCAAATCTAATATTTAAATCAAACAAGTACATGATTGTCAAGACTAACTATTATCCATTGGATAATGGTTTCCCTAGCGGTCAATAACCAATGGGTAATGATGGCTAGGATTCTAGTCTATCACCCAATGGGTAAAGAATCTCCTAATGGTTATTATCCAACGGTTAATACTAAAAAGTATAATACTTTGCAATTAAGCACTAAACTAATATAATCTCGTACTTAGGAAGATTAACCAAGGTTTACCTATTGACCAATGTGTAAAGGAAACTCTAACGCTATTGTCCAATGGCTAAATATTACTCTAGCTTTTATCGTCCAATGTATAAAGACAAAAAGGGTAAAATGGTCCATCTAGGGTTAGGGAGAAGTGATTAGGCTAAATGGGCATTAGACTATTCTAACTAATTGATTAAAGACTAACGATACTTAATCTAGGCTTTCATTGCTCGAGTGGTATTTTGGTTTTATTTAGTAGGAAATTGCCTAATAACGAAATATTGAAGTCCGACGGTGCCAAACTCCAAGGCAAGGTGTGAGCGTGGCCAAGGCAGCCTGGTGGCAAAGCGGTGGCCAAGCGGTGTCCAACGCAGCCCGGTGGCCAAACAGTGGCCAAGGCAGCCCGGTGGCCAAACGGTGGCCAAAGCAGCCTGGTGGCAAAGCGGTGGCCAAGCGGTGTCCAAAGCAGCCTGGTGGCCAAACAGTGGCCAAAGCGACTGGTAATAGCGATGGCCAAAGCGACCTGGTAATGCAGCAGCCAAAGCGACTGGTAATAGCGGCTGTGGCGGCCAAAGCGACTGGTAAACAAGCGGCGGCCAAAGCAGCCTGGTGGCCAAACAGTGGCCAAGGCAGTCCGGGCGATGAATTCCAATCTCCTAAGTCATAAACCTAATTACGACAGATTATTAAAATTAAAAGAGAATTATTAAGACAACAAGATTAATTAAAGAATTTCTAATATAACAACGAAATTTTTTTTTCAGTAAAAATCTGAGTTGTTACAGCAAGCCACAATTCATACCCTCGGTTCTGCCGTTTCGGGTTCCTAAGTATACCACAATGGTTCCGCCTCTCCGGGTTCCCATTGGGTTTTCGAAAATCATTAAAACACGAATTTGCATTCGCTCCTCTCCGCAAATAACCAAGCGTAATTCAAACCTCAGTTCGTTCCGGATTCCCAAGTATACCACAATGGTTCTGCTGCTCCAAGTTCCCATTGGGTTTTCAAAAAACGTCTTTACACACACACACACCACACAATGGGCTACCAAATCTAGCCACATTGTGGTTTCAAAACATTTTTTTCTTTTTCAAAACACACATTGTTATTAACCACACCCTAGGTGTCATGTTTCTACTTTCTCAATTTTTGCGTCTCGTTTTCATGCATAGACTTCGCGGTAGGATTTTTCAAGTAAGTACACATAAATCATTCATTGTAATCTTGAGCTAAACTAACAAGATCATCCAGCTCTATATTACTTATCATGCTCATAAAAAATTCCTAAGTTCACATAGTCATGCTCTACAATTAGCACATAACATAAAGCATAGTGTCACATGGACGGACACCTTTGGAGTGAAAACCACTTATGCTTTATCACACATCAAACAAATAATCCAAGTAATCACGTATACATGCTCATAACCATCTCATGGATCAAAATAATTATACTACCAATCAAACTACTACTTTAACTAAACATGCATTTCCAATCACAAAAATATAAATATAGTTTTATTTATACTTAGAGTTAGTGAGTAGGGGAAAATCTTCCTCTCTTCTTGACGGTAGGGATGGCTACGGGAAAGTAGGTCGGCTATCGAACGGGCGACCTACGATAAGCTTACGGTAGTTTCGAAAGAGAATAGGTTTCTCTCAAAACTTGTTCTTGACTAAACTACTAACTTTTTGGATCAAAAGGGTGGATGAGTGGTGGTTTCGTGGCGGCCTTGGATGAGTTTCTTGAAGAGCTCAAAAAGAACTCAAGAACAAAGGAAGAACAAAGCAAGAACACAAGGGCGGTCGAGTGGTGTTTGCTCTATGGTCTTGTCCAATAAAGCCTTTCATGCATGTCAAGTATTGTCATTTCTATTTTTAGGCAAGGCTATATAGTCAAGTAGGATCTTAAGGCTTTTTAGGGAAAATCCTAGGTAATTATACCCTAGCTAAGCAAATCTTACAAGTCTAAAGATATGGTTGATTAGGCTAAAAAATAGCCTTCCATGTTTAGTCAATCCCAAGCTAGGTTGTAAGTCAATTTCTAGGTGGATTAAAGGTTAGGTTGGAAGTAAATCTAGGATGATTAAGGCTAGGATTTTATGCTTAAAGTAGTCTAAGAATGGGTTGTCAAGTGGTAATTCGGCTTAAGGCTAAAAGGGTAGCTTGTGTAAGCGTACCAAGACACATGCACACACCTCTCTCTCTCTCTCTCTCTCTCTCTCTCTCTCGGCCTCTCTCGGCCTCTCTCTCTCTCTTTCTCACTCTCTCTTGTACCATGTATATATGTGTGTGTGTGTGTGTGTGTATATATATAAGTATACTTAAGTACTAAGTAGTCCTATTAGGCCTAGGAGGAAAGTGTAATGATTAAAGTTAAGACTTTCAATGACAAGATATTGCCCAATGGTCAAAACATTTCCTAGAAAGTGTGTATATATAGAGAGAGAGAAAGAGCTAAGTATTCTTAGGCCTAAGTAGTCCTATTAGGTCTAAGGAGAGGTAATGATTAAAGGTAAGCTTTCAAGTGGTATCTTATTGATCAATAGTTAACAATTTTCCTAGAAAGTGTATCTATGCATATATAGGCATGCTTATAAAGGTTATGAGGTATATATGTATAGATATGCCTAGGGAAAGATCTAGGAAAGTGATCTTTGGTGGGTAGTTAGGTTCAAGGCTAATACCCTTAGGTTTGCATGCATGACAAGCCTAAACTTTTCTACTTTTGGAAGCATCATGATTACTTCCTTTGGTCCAATGGTTCATAATGGTTAGGGAAATGTAACTAAGTTGAATGGTACTTAGGTTTCTCTAACTAAATGGTTGGAGGCTAATTCTACTTGCCAACTAGGATTTCTAAGCTTGCATGCATGACAAGTCCAAGTCATGATGAAAGGTTCTAATCTATGTACTCATTGGATTTTGGCATGTCTTATTTCTATTATCCGAAGGATAAAGATTTCCTTACAAATTATTATTCAATGGGTAAGGAGGTAATGATGAGAAAATATGTTCTTTGGAAGAAGTAATGATGAGTAATAAAATCTTAAATTGACTAGTCATGAAAGTGCAATGATTTCTTAGTCTAGGATTGAAGAGGTTCAATTAGGGTGTAGAAAGGTTTATAAGGTGAAAAGGTTCTCCTAGGAATTAAGAGGGTTCATAAGGGTCATAAGGTCCAAAAATGGTTAGGGAGGTCTAACTAGGCTTGGAATCCAATCGATTTGGCTAACTAATTGGTTGGAATAATTTTATCCTAGGAAGGTAGGATTCCTAGCCAAGTAGATGAATTTATGAATTAGTTCTAGACACAAATAAATATGCAAGGTATAAATAAGTCCCTTTGTCTTTAGGGAACAACTAGTTAATTCTTATACGACGAAAACCTAATTTATAAGTCTAGAATTTAATTATGACGGATTATTAGATATAAAAAAGAAATTTTAAATGTAATCCAAGTAATTAAAATAAAACTCAAATTTTTAACGAAATTTTTATTTACCGAAAATCAGGGTTGTTATATATACCTCCGATCCAAAGGTTGTCTAAAAGCGAGGGATGACCATGGAGACCAAGTTCGTTGCTAATGGTAACAAACTGAACACAGCACGCTGGCTTCAAGAGATGGTGATGCAGCCACAATCATCGGAGATGGAAGGTGAAAGGCCCAAAAAATAGAGGGAGCAAACACTTTTGTTATGGGCCATATGGAGGGAGCCGAACGAATTGTGTGGAGAATTAAAAATAAATCAATTAATTTTACACTTATATGCCGAAAGTTTTTGCGAGGGAAATGTATATGTTTGATGGGGGTATTTATGTGAAAAACGAAAAAAAGTTGATCCTTTCAAAAATAATTAATGAAAGGTCTATGACTAGTGTTTCAAACTTAGATTTTCCATACAAAACAAACATAAATGAAGGAAAATATATAGTCTATATCATGTGCCTATGGGGCTTACGTCCAAAACCTATGAAAATGTTATACCAAACCAAACCGAGCCTTATGTCCCAATTACTTAGGGTCGGCTACATGAATCCTTTTCCGCCATTGAGCTCTGTCAAGGGCCCTTTGTTCGCACAGACCTAATATACTCATATCTTTCGCACCACAGCATTTAATGTCAATTTCGGTCTACCTCTCCTCGTAGCATTGCTATCCAAAGCTATTGTCACGCCCTCAATTTTCAACATAAATTATTAAACCATTTCATTAAAGGATCCTCGCATAAGATAAATATTACCCAAAATGATTTCCCACCTGCTTGATATTACAAATCAAGTCCCCATTTTTAAACAATAACAACATTGGCACCACGGCCCAAATCAGCTTAGATACAAGTACAACGTGTTTTAGAATATTACAAACTTTATAGTCAAAAGGAATTTCTAGAATGCATAGTTACAAACTCATCTTTACCAAAAGAAAGTCAATTACAAAAGATGATTATGTAACTAAATGAGATTAGCTTCCAAAAAGAGTCTTTCACTCCCAAGCACTCAACGTATGCAAATCACTATCGAGCATTTGAACCTAAAAAGAAATATTTGGTTGAGCTACACTAGCCCAGTAGGAAAATCTTTACCAATTCTATGTATAAATATGAAGCCAAGTGCATAATGAGGTGACAAGGAGATGTGGTTCAACCGAGAGATAACAATGAACTCATAGGTATTTTGACATTCTTTATGATCGTTCAAGGACATGCCATTATCACTTATATCCACACCATTCACAAGACTCATTAACTCTACCAACTCAACACAACTTGCTATCCCAAACTCCCACCATCGGCATTTCCACCCCTTGCGTTACCGTATACTACTACGAGGATTACCATGTTACCACCCCTTGAGTCACGGTGATCCCAAACGACTCGAGTCACCATATTACCACCCCTTGCGTTATGAGACCCGTCTAAGTCTCCGTATTACCACCCCTTGCGTTACGAGACTTTCCAAATCAACTTCTGACTCAATAACTACCTTCTCACACAACATACAAGTTAGGATTCCCCCAATGTTCACATTCATAGATGAGACGTCAAACAATATACCACGTTATCACAAAAGTGAAATAAACATTCACAAGTACTAACAATCAGCAGAAATCATTTAAATGAAGTTTTAACTAAGTAAATCCTTAGTCGTTCCTCACTAACGGAAGGCCAATGGGTCACGAATATCATCCACAAATTATAGGAAGTCGAAACAATAAAACAAGGATCCTAGGGGTACCCAACGGATGTTGGAAGGCTGACACCCTCTCACTCTAATAGTCATAACTTTTTGTATACTTAGGTTATTAAGTTGATTTTTGTTGCGATGGAAAGCTAACTTCAAGACCTTCGAATCAATACCAAGTTTGCATGAATCGAACATCAAATGAGAAAGTTATGGCTGTTTGAAGTTGGGCTGAAACTAGAAAGACGAGCAGAAAGTCCAGAGGGGGAGGGATCGATCCCCCTAACACCAGGGATCGATCCCTGCGCTTGCTGGACCAGAAATGAAAAGGGGGATCGATCCCCCAAGTTTAGGGATCGATCCCTACGCGATTTTGGGTGATTTTCTGCAGATTTCGACAGACTTTCAAAGCAACAAAGGGAGACGATCAAAGCTCGATTTTCACACCAAATCAACATATAAACACATAAAAGAGGTAAAAAAGTCCCTACCTTGAGTGAAGGAGTGAAACCCAAGAGATTCGAACAAGCCCTAGCTCCAAACTCCTTGAAAGCAACCGAAATCTTCTCCCCGAGCTTCACCTAACATGATACGAGCCTGGGGTTGTGTTCTAGAGGTGAAAGGAAGATGGATCCTTAAGGTTTTGTGTGAGGGAGCTACAGAGAGAGAGACACGCGGTAGAGAGAGAGAGAGGTCGGCGGGAGAGAAAGGGAGAGATAGAGATCAAAATGATCTCCTACATCACACACACCCCTTTTTATACCCCTATATCTATATATTACACTCACACTCCTTCAATCTCCTATTCTTTCACTTCAATCCTTGATTTAAATAACCACCAAATAAGCCACATTTTCCCAACTTGACATTTAATAAATATTTCTATAATTAAAATTTCCGAGTCTCTACAGCCTATCCTCCTTAAAGAAATTTCATCCCGTAATTTAAGCAAAACAACGAAGACACCTGATCAAGAATCCTAATCTCAAAGGTCGCCCCCACTACACAACGCTTCATATCCACCCATTTCCGTGTCCACATTGCCAGAAAACTCTATAATACTGTAGTTAACTAGCATAGCTTCCTATCCAAACCATCACCAAGTCCTAACATAAACACATATCAAACCACGAAGTCATAGAATTCGCACGAATTATAATCATTTTATTAACCAATCCCTGTCCCACAACTCATATCCATTCCTTTCACTTTCTACTAAATTTTGATTTCCCAGACCGTGTCCAAACACATGGTAGAATTTCATACGTTGTAACTCAACCACCATACCAAGTAAAGACATAATCAACAAGTTCTAATGATTTCACTACTAACTTGAGACAAGCTCCCTCGAAATGGTGAATGCTAATTTCAATGTTAATGTGTCTAACACGATGATGTTTAAACTGAACGATGATCAAAAGTCTACAACGTACAATTTCTAAAGCATGAGCATAATGTCAAAGTCAGTAAGTGGTTTTAATGAATATCTAGCCTTGTTGAAGATTCAAGCCTGAGTAGTTTAAGAGTCCTCGTAGCATGCCCATCTGTGATGAAATTTTACAAAAGAATTGAATGGAAAAGTTTGTTTTTGAAAGACATTCGCAACAATCACGCAAAACACCTCACATGGTTACTTTAAAACAACGACAATCTAAATGACATAATAAAGAATTAGCGATGGGGCTAACTCCATTATAATGCAGCTGACTCCACGGTGATACCACTTCTAATTTTAAAAAAAAAGACTATTTTAAAGATCCCATTTCACCAAGCATTACCCCTTCCAGAAAAATCTTGAATTTCAAACACATACACTCGTAACAAATCTTGAAACAAAAGTTCACTATCCCTCATGTTTCACCATGCTCGCTCGATACGCCAAGTAAGGATCTTAGTTCAAGTTCCACATACGCCCTCAACGTCCAAACTAGTCTAGCTTGTTCAATATCTTACAAATAATTTAGCTAAGTTGTCACTAGACCCACTAAGACCATAGTTAAGAAATTGAAAAATAGACAAAGTTATCATTAAACCATAAGCTAAAATAGAACAAAGAGTTGGGACAAGAGGTTCCATTTAACACATAGCGTTACATCTGACTAAGAGGTTCAAGTCACCCACACAAACTCCTTCAAACACACGTACGCCTTCCATCCTGGCATCAAATCTATCCTCTAACCAAAATTTTCCTTTTTACTGGGTTTCCCTTATAAGTCTAATACACAAGTATCGTCATAAATTCTTCATAATACGTATATCATATCACAATTTTTAAACATGCATTCATACCAAATAAAAGTCCATGATGATATCATAACAACAGGCTATCGTAATTTAGTAGTCTACAAGGAGACAACAAAGCTGGTATCGACATTTTAGGCAATCTTAGGTGCCAAATCCAGATCAACGTTCACAGTTTCTCATCTGAATACTTCACTTTTTCCGGTTCCTTTCATAAACCACGAACATTCACATTCGACATTAATAGCATGCAATCAAGGTGTAAATGACGATCTCTTTTCACAATTTGAATCAAAAGACACATATTCACGACCATTGCATTTTCACCCCTTGCGCTACAATAAAACATTACCCATCTGTTGGGCCTCTGCATTACCACCCCTTGCATTGCAATAGTCTTCACATTCCAATTCTTAACTACAGCCTCTCAAATCACACTAGTCTAGCAGTTTCACCATTTGACATTTTCTCAAATCAATACAGAAGAAAGCACGCCAACAAAACTAATTCATAGAGTAATACACGTAAGTAATCTAATCGTTACAATTTCAATAAAGATACACAATTCCACATCTTTCACATAGGAAATCAACATTTGTTTCATATCTACTTTTTAACACCTAATGGATCCCCTTCATGATATCACCGCGCATTAATAGTCTAATTTGTCAATACCTATAAAGACTTTTAGCTATATTACACCCATCAACACTTATTAACCATGGGTTATTGCTAAACAATTTTACCAAATTCTATTCATCGTATTACAAATGTCAAATAAGCGCTCTACTACCCAACGTCACATCACGACATCAATTAACTTATTTATCACGTCAACAACTTTACTTGTCGAGTTATCGTCAAAAGTATAATCCATTTAATCCATTGTTGTCCATTTTCTATTCCAATTGCTTCATTGGGTATCCAAATCTTCATTTCATAAAATAATCCTCCTTTATGCTGCACATGATTTTTTTTTTTTTAATAATACGGTTATCCCCATTTCTAGCTTTAACCGAACCATCGGCCATCTCACATTACCTATCTCCTATAGCATTTTTTTTTTGTAATGGCATACCACTGGCTCTCTAGGTGTCAAGAATACATATATCAATTCGTATGGGCAATAATAACTCTAATGCTTCTTAGGTATCCTCTTCTAAATCTCTGCGATAATGGTTTGGCACACTTTGATATTTTGAATCTAGTTTATACATTCTGGTTGACCCCAAATCTTTTACCCTTAGTCAAGGTTACCCACTGTAATAGTCACTATAACTCAACCCCCCATGGAGAACTCTATCTCTTATTTCAATAACAACCTTCTTTATACTTCTCTCAATTACAAACTCCCACTATTGATGACAACCCTCCACTAATTAAACCCTCTTATCTTTCTACAAGGCATAAAAAAAAAGTATCCTCTCATCTTTCAGACACATTAGCTAAGGGTAACATAGGACCATTTCACCTTCCTCTATCTGAATCATAAAGTTTTCATAATCATTACACATTGCTTTCACATAAATAACGAGTTATCCAACACTACAACTTGACCTCACTTAGTCTAATAACTTAAGGAAAAGAGATGCATTTGGTGGTCTCAAGACTACACAAAGCGTCCAACCGTCAAAGACACTACAGCCGTAATTGCCTATATATATATATATATCTAACAAGTAAGACTTAAAGTGCACATAGCCACTCTCTAAGTGTAGTCACTCATAACAACCTGTTAGACTTAACCCCAAGCTTCCTCGCATTCCGTCTTACAAACTCTAGTACATTCATTGATCTTACAAGATTCACAACTCTGGCCTAGATCACTTGTCATATCACTATGACAACTCGCTTTATGCCTAGGTCTAGATTCAACAACGCGCAACACCTAGGGGTGCCGGTTCACTCTCAAGTAAGTAAGATCATATAAGCGCATACTCCACATAGCAAGAAACAAGTGTATACTTCACATAGCAAGAAGCGCGTAGCATGCATGTGTTAGAAAGGTAGGCACATAAGCATATTACTCACAAAAGACAAGCGTCAGTCAAACATTCAATTGGACCTACAATAGTGACCGAATCCTTTCCTTTCAAGATTCAAGACTAAAGATATTCAAAGACTCTTCGTTATCATAAAGTCATGTACTCCATTACCTTCCCGATTTCATAAAGATAAACAGACAAGGTGATCTTGACAACATCTACTGTTTTATCATAATCTACCAATCTACCCACTAACTTCGGTTCCCCTCCAACACTAACACTCCTTTCAAAATCAAACACCTACTTTAGCAAAACCTTCAGGGTAACTGATTTAAAAGAAAAAAAAATGTTGAATTCCCTTGACTCAGAGACGTAACACTTTACACCCTATCATGATATTGTGTCAAATTTCTAAAAGTCACTATCAACTACTCATTTCCCCAACTTATTCGTAAATCAAGCGGTTTATCACCATGACACGATAGCACACATCTTGAAAGTATAATGACACATTCACAATGAACTTATTAGACAACACGAGATCATTGAACATGCATACTCGTTATAACGTCCCTTGTTCTTTTGCAACTTGAATTTTCACATCAAAGTACTCCCGCATTCGATAGTCAAGTAATTTTTTTTTGACTACGCCATCACATGATCTATCTAGATTCCGTTTTATAGAAAAAGAAAATCTTTCCATTGTTTATCTTCTTTAAAGAGCATCTATTCTAAATATTCAATCAAGAAGTCGCGATGGCCAGTCGCACTTCAAATTGAATATCCGGAAATAGATTTTCAGTGTCTTAGAAAAAAAATAAGTTTCATACCTGTCATATACATCCACCTTTAGTAATCAAAACATCTCTTAACATAAACATGGTAGACACGTTTTAGATTCAAACTCTATCACTCAATATAACACAAACAGGCACCAAGTGTATTTAGCGTAAAACAAAGATAAATACATAGAATACTCACAAAACGTAACAACCACAAAGTCTAATCACATCACATCAACCACATTAAGACCTAATTTTCTACAAACACACGCGTTCGCGAAACAAGCCATCACAAGAGTTAAAGAAAGGAGCAATCAATTGCAAGCACATTGTTTATAGGGTTAAGCCTACAACTTCTAACACGGGCGACAACAACACGTCATTCTACTCAAACGTAAAGGCAATGCCATATAGTTCAAGAAATGTCAATTCACACAGGCACACACGTCATGCAAAAAGATGCAACATTTTGAACCCATGAAACTAAAAGTCTCCCCACGGTCTCAAAGTATTTAAACCTGGCTCTGATACCAATTTGTCACGCCCTCGATTTTCAACATAAATTATTAAACCATTTCATTAAAGGATCCTCGCATAAGATAAATATTACCCAAAATGATTTCCCACCTGCTTGATATTACAAATCAAGTCCCCATTTTTAAACAATAACAACATTGGCACCACGGCCCAAATCAGCTTAGATACGAGTACAACGTGTTTAGAATATTACAAACTTTATAGTCAAAAGGAATTTCTAGGATGCATAGTTACAAACTCATCTTTACCAAAAGAAAGTCAATTACAAAAGATGATTATGTAACTAAATGAGATTAGTTTCCAAAAAGAGTCTTTCACTCCCAAGCACTCAACGTATGCAAATCACTATCCAGCATTTGAACCTGAAAAGAAATATTTGGTTGAGCTACACTAGCCCAGTAGGAAAATCTTTACTAATTCTATGTATAAATATGAAGCCAAGTGCATAATGAGGTGACAAGGAGATGTGGTTCAACCAAGAGATAACAATGAACTCATAGGTATTTTGACATTCTTTATGATCGTTCAAGGACATGCCGTTATCAGAAATAAGCACACCATTCACAAGACTCATGTACTCTACCAACTCAACACAACTCGCTATCCCAAACTCCCACCATCGGCATTTCCACCCCTTGCGTTACCATATACTACTACAAGGATTACCGTGTTACCACCCCTTGTGTCACGGTGATCCCAAATGACTCGAGTCACCATATTACTACCCCTTGCGTTACGAGGCCCGTCTAAGTCTCCGTATTACCGCCCCTTGCATTACAACACTTCCTAAATCAACTTCCGACTCAACAACTACCTTTTCACATAACATACAAGTTAGGATTCCCCCAATGTTCACATTCATAGATGAGACGTCAAACAATATACCACATTATCACAAAAGTGCAATAAACATTCACAAGTACTAACAATCAGCGCAAATCATTTAAATGAAGTTTTAACTAAGTAAATCCTTAGTCGTTCCTCACTAACGGAAGGCCAATGGGTCACGAATATCATCCACAAATCATAGGAAGTCGAAACGATAGAACGAGGATCCTAGGGGTAGCCAACGGATGTTGGGAGGCTGACACCCCCTCACTCTAATAGTCATAACTTTTTGTATACTGAGGTTATTAAGGTGATTTTTATGGTGATGGAAAGCTAACTTGAAGACCTTCGAATCGATACCAAGTTTGCATGAATCGGACGTCAAACGAGAAAGTTATGGCCGTTTGAAGTTGGGCTGAAACTGAAAAGATGAGCAGAAAGTCCAGATAGGGGAGGGATCGATCCCCCCAACACCAGGGATCAATCCCTGCGCTTGCTGGACCAAAAATGAAAAGGGGGATCGATTCCTACGCAATTTTGGGCGATTTTCTGCAGATTTTGACAGACTTTCAAAGCAACAAAGGAAGACGATCAAAGCTTGATTTTCACACCAAATCAACATATAAACACATAAAAGAGGTAAAAAAGTCCCTACCTCGAGTGAAGGAGCAAAACCCAAGAGATTCGAACGAGCCCTAGCTCCAAACTCCTTGAAATCAACCGAAATTTTCTCCCCGAGCTGCACCCAACACGATACGAGCCCGGGGTTGTGTTCTAAAGGTGAAAGCAAGATGGATCCTTGAGGTTTTGTGTGAGGGAGCTAGAGAGAGAGACACACACAGTAGAGAGAGAGAGAGAGGTTGGCATGAGAGAGAGGGAAAGATACAGATCAAAATGATCTCCTACATCACACACACCCCTTTTTATACTCCTATATCTATATATTACACTCACACTCCCTCAATCTCCTATTCTTTCACTTCAATCCCTGATTTAAATAACCACCAAATAAGCCACATTTTCCCAACTTGACATTTAATAAATATTTCTATAATTAAAATTATCCGGGTCTCTACAGCTATTCTATCCGCTCTCTTAACCACCGCATCTTCTGGTCTACGGTAGACATGCCCAAACTACTTTAGCCCATTTTTCCTCAACTTCTCTTCTATAGGTGTTACACCTACCATCTCATGAACTGTTTCATTTCTAATCATGTCTTGTCTAGTCTTACCACACATCCACCTCAACATTCTCATTTCTGCTACACTCATCTTGTTCACTTGTTGTTTCTTAATAGGCCAACATTCCGTCCCGTAAAGCATCGCTGGTCTGATGGCAGTTCCATAAAATTTTCTCTTTAATTTTGTGGGTACCCTCTTGTCACACAGTACACCCATAGCGCTCCTCCACTCCAGCCACCCCACTTGAATCCTATGGGTCACATCATCGGCAATCTCTCCATTACTACTAATAATTGAACCTAAGTACTTAAAATAATCACTTTTAGGTATCTCTTCTTATAACATGAAAATGTTATAAGAAGAGAAATATTTGCTCTACAGGATTTCAATGAAAGCCCAAGAGACAAAAATTAGTTACGACTCTTTAGAATAAAATGATAAAAAAAAAATCTTCACAATGATTCAAAAGGATTAAAAATTGAAGCATTTAATTTTTTAAATATATTTTTAATATATAAACCATCTAAAAAATATTTATGATAATTTAAGAATGAGAGAAAATGAGAGACTGGCAGGGAGGAGAGAGAAAAAAAAATATTTTAATAAATCCCTCGTAAACAGTTGCTTGGTAATTAAAGCGAACTAAAGTGCACAAAGGGATAATAGTACCTCACTGTATACAGAGGCTGTTGCACCCTTGTTTTGTGTCTTACTTCGGTAAAATAACTACAAAAGTTGTTTTTGCTAGTCTGATAGCATGTACATCAACCTAGGTATATCTGCACTTTTAACAACTTTGGCTAGGAAAGACACAAAAGTGGGCTTGCACCAGCCTAGTTCTTTACCCATGTATTTCACATTTGTGGAGAAACCTCTCCAAATTTACCGAGGTGAACCCAATTTTTTTATTCCTTTTTCTCCTCCTCCTCCTCCTCCTCATCTCTCTCTCTCTCTCTCTCTCTCTCTCTCTCTCTCTCTCCAACGAAGAACGCCTCTGGCATAAACGATCTTAACGACAAAGATTTGGGTCCAGCGGCGATAGCGAAGGTCTGCAACGGAGGTCTTCAATGAAGAAAGGCTAGGATCCAGCGACAACGGCGATGTCGATCACGACGGCGACTCGATCTAGATGGCGATCTTGACCTCACCGAGTGACCTCGATCTTGATGGCGATCTCAGCCTCACCGAGCGACTTCAATCTTGACGGCAACCTCGACCTCGATCTCATCCGGCGACCACGGAGGTGTGTAATATACATGTTATATACAATACATATGAACGTGTTTATATATATACACACACACACAATCCCGTTCACCTGCGGGAGCCTGCAAATTTGCAAAATGCGGGAACATCAAAATGTCGTTTTGATGTTCCTTTGACCCGGTTAGTTCTCGCGGGTTAAATGAGTCTGGGTCCGGGTAAATTTAACTTGCGGTTTGACTTATCTCCAATCAGGGTTAGAACAAAACCCCACGGCCGTCTCTCTCTCTCTCTCTCTTCGTTCTCCCCAATTTTTTGAAATCGCCACAAAGGGCCAGAGAGAGAGAGAGAGGCGATTTTACAGGAGACGATGGCGACGATCAATCTACACGACGACGATCGATCTACAGGAGTTCCATCACAGGTATCTTCTCTCTCTCCCTATGTCTCTCTCTCTCTCTCTGGTTGTACAGAAAAAGCTAGGGTTTCTGTAACCCTAGGGTTCGAGCTCGTTTTAGGAACCAGTCAATCATTTGTCGAAGAAGAGAGGCTCTGCTCTCTCTTTCCTTCTCTCTCTGGAACTCATGTTTGAGGAACCAGTCCGAAATGTTTTGAGGGTTTTTTGTTTCTATTATTTCGATTTCAAAAAACAGGAAGAACAAACGATGAATGAAGAAGAAGAAGTACGATCGATGAACGAAGAAGAAGGTATCTTCTCCTCTCTATCTAAATCTTAAAAAAAAAAAATTAGGGTTAAAGTTTTGTGTTTTTTTTTTTTATAAAAATTGTGTTTTCCCCCTTATTTGTAACAGATACAGAAATAGAGAGTGAAGAAATGGAAGAAGAAGTTGTAAGCAGGCCAAACCCCAATTTCGAACCACCACCACCACCAGGGTATGGTTCTCTCTCTCTCTCTCTCTCTCTCTCTCTCTCTCTCATGAATAGTAGGTTAACCTGGTAGATTTAGTGATATTTGTCTGTTGGGTTATTTTTAGTGTGCAGTCTTTGGATGCTATACAACTAGTCTCACCCGTACCATCTGAACCGTGTGAATCTGAAGGTTCTTCTGTACCAAAAATGAAACAATAGTTTGACAACTTAGACGATGTTCTGAATTTTTACAACAATTACGCTAGACAAACTGGATTTAGTGTCTGTCTCCATTCTAGCAAGGTTAATAAGAATGGTCAAATAATTAGGAAGGAGTACGTTTGTACAAGCAAGGGAAGAGGACACCAAAAAGTTCAGAAAATTCTCAGGGCCACACAATACGGCGGCGTGGTTTAATTAGAGATGGTTGTAGTGCAAAATTGACTGTCGTGAGAAACAAGTCAGGTGAAAGGTTTGTTGTCACACAGTTTTTGGAGGGTCATAACCACCCTCTTACCTCGCCAAAGTGGGTGCATTTGTTACCTTCTCATCGTCGAAGGTCGGCTGCAGCTACATCTTTACTTAGCTCTTTTTGGAGGGTCATCCAATTTTTTGCTTCTTTTCTTAGCTCTTCGCAAGATGTTGATGACGAGGATGACATGGACTATGATGATTGTAAGTGTTTAGTTCATTTAATTGTTGTCTTAAGTATGCAATTTTTTAAATATTTCGTTCATGTGATAGACCTATTTGTGTTTCAGGATCAGGGGACTTTCTCGTGAGAATGGATGAGTATTGTCGAATTTTACTTATTATCCCGTCTTACTGTAATGTTTTTTTTTTTTTTGTTACCTTGATCAGCGATTTTTGTGGTTTTTCTGGGAAGCTTAAATTGGAGCTCTGCATACGGCCTCTGGATGCTCCTACACCCATCTTTAGAAGTAATTGTGTTGTTTGAGGTAGTTGAAGGTGGTGTTGGTATAAAACCGTTGTATCTGACCAGTGATTTGAGCTGGGTATTATTGATTGTTATAAGATGATGAAACTTGCTTCTGTTATGTTGGCCACGAACCAGTTTATGCTGGATCATATTTGAACTTTGTATTGTCAAAAACTTCCAGTTAGGAAGTTCTGCTGCTCCATCTTCTAATGTGTTGCCCATTTGCACCTTTATTCTTTGTGTGCTTATATATTATGGAATTGAGAGGAAATATATATTGTTGCTTATATACTCATCATCAACCCCCTAATTCTTTGTGTGCTTATATATTATGGAATTGAGAGGAAAAATTGATGAATTCATAAAAGGAATGAAGGAATGAAGATATTACTTTTACATAAAGAAGGAATGAAGCGCTTCTATTGGTTACCCTCTTGTTTCTCTTGTCATAAAAGGTACTCCTCCGATTTTTAACCCTCCAAACCATCCACAAGTAGATTCTGATGATCACATGTTTACAGCCTTCTGTGCATTGCAAACTTATATTATATGGAGATCATCCCATTCTAATCCACATTACTATCAAGTGTCAGAACTAGTTCGGTATGAAAACAACTGATTCTCAATTGCATTAGTCATGAACAAGCACTAGGTCAACAACACCAGAAGTCACATCTCACAGCAAGCAATAATGCATCAGAAGTCTAAACCCATGAAGAAAACCAATCAAGTTACATGATTTTTACAAACTCTTCACTTTTCCAAACAGGAAGAACAGAACTCCAACACTAACAACCCACACATTAGATGCTGATGAAGCCCACGAGTTAATGCATTGACCACAAACAATAGAAGTAACATGCATTGCAGGATACCCAAAAATAAAAAAACTCTCAAAATGTGGTTTCCATTCAAACCCATGATCAAAAACCCTCAATGAATCAAACCCTTTAACAAAAAACCACCGTAAAAACAGACTAACACAGTACAGAGCGAACAAGGGGGTTGATGATGAGTATATAAGCAACAGTAATGTGTTGCCCATCTTCTGTTATATACTCTTTATAACATCTAGCAATCAACCTTTATGTGTGACGAGATTTTGTTGCCATATCCATCTGATTAATCACATTCAAATTGAATGTGGGAGATGGAAAATTCATCTTGGTCGTTACAACCGCATAGCTTGGAAAATTCACCCTTATGACAGCTTGGTCGTTGCAACCGTATAGCTTGACTGCATACCTTGGAAATGAGTCAGCATTTGTGCTTGTTGAAGATGAAGAATCCATATGGAACCTATAACAAAGAACCAGCGACACGTTATCTAACAAAATGTGAAGCCTTCTTCCACATCTATTAACAAAATGATCAGGAAATTTAAACTTGTTTTGTAGGAGTAATACTTTGTGGGGTGTGCATGTTTGTTTGCTTAACTGCAAGCCTAATCTTTTCTTTCATTAGTTTCATGGTAATTTTAGACCACCTTGTTTTCAGATGGACCAAGTCACCCGTACCAAAGTGTCTGTACCCATGTTCGGTACAATAAAGAAAGGACCTCAGGCTCGCAAAGAATCACACATACATTGAAATCAACAAACCCTAGCATTTTCAAATTTAGGGGTTTTTTCCCCCAAACCCTTGATTTATCGATCTAAGAAGAACCAGAGAGAGAAAAGACAGAGAGAGAGAGAAGATACCAGTGTATCGATCGTCGTCAAATCACTTCTGATCGTTGTCGTCGTCTCACGTTCCTATTTGCTTCGCCTGTGACGGGTTCTTCTTATTCTTCGAACCCTAGGGTTACAAAAACCCTAGTTGTTACATATAAGAAGAACCAAGGACCAGAGAGAGAGAGAGAGGGAGAGAGCGAAGATACCTATGTTGAAAAGCTAGGGTAGATCGTTCGTCGTCATCGCGATTTCAAAATTTTTGAATTGCCTCTTTCTCTCTCTTCTGTTGCTGGAACGAACGATCGATTTGGGGGGGGGGGGGGGGGACTGAAGAGAGAGAGAAGAACCAAGGACCAGAGAGAGAAGATAACCGTGCAGGAAGATCGATCGTCGTCGTCATAGTTTCGATTTCAAAGATTTTGAATTTCTCTCGCCTCTCTCTCTCTCTCTGGTCCTTTCTGGTTTAGTCAAAAAATTGGGGGGAATGAAGAGAGAGAGAGAGAGAGAGAGAGAGAGAGAGAGGGCAGTCCCTCGTTTTGTTTTAACTCGAATTGGGGATAAGTCAACCCGCGAACAAAATTTACCCGGACCCAGACTAGCTCATTTAACCCGCGAGAACTAACCAGGTCAAAGGAACATCAAAACGACGTTGTTTTGATGTTCCTGCATTTTGCAAATTTGCGGGCTCCCGCGGGTGAACGGGATTGTGTATATATATATATGGCGTAATGATAGGTGAAATTAAAAACAATTTAGTGAAATTAAAAACAATTTTAAAAAAATAGTTTGTTAAAAAAAAGTTGCATAAAAAACCATTTTTGTGTAAAAAAAAAAGTTCTTCGAAACAAAAAATAGTATTGTGTAAGTACAGTTTTTTTTAAATTTTTTTATAGTATATGAAAAAAACAGTTTTTTAGAATTATTTTTTGAAAACATTGTTGAGAGAGAGTAAGAGAGAAGATTTTTGCGTAATGATAGGTATACTTGATGAGAAAATGGGTCTACTAAATTTGGTTATTTGCAAAAAGTTGCTAGGTTTGGTTGACCAAGAGCCAAAATTTAGTTAGTTGTTAAGAGGTTGCTAAGTTTGATTATTACAATGTGAATACTTTTTTTAGGCAAACATTACTAACTTTATCAACCATTTGGTTTTGATTATTACATTGTAGATGTTCTCAGCGGTCCATCCAGAAGAGGCGGAAAACTATTTTCATTACTCCCTTTGTCCTCATCTCATTAATCACCTTTGGCTTTAAGATAATTATTGGTCAGAATAGATTTAATCTCTAGTATTTTCATCACTTCCTAGTCTCCCTTTGTCCTCTAACACAAAAGAAATTCACTGTTTTGCAGCTTTCCAATGCAGTGCCTAATGGTTGGGTGTTGGTCTCTCTGCATGCTTAATTTTTTCTGTTAAAGATGAAAGGAGGGTTGGAAGAAGACATTTCTTGGTAACTGAGGGACAAGATGGGAAAAAAAGTAGTAAGTGGTCGTAAATACCTGTTGCAAATGAGTCAAATTCCTCTGAAATGGCGTAGTTGCTGGTGTCACAACTTTGGGGGTTTGGCCCAGTGGTTTTGTAGCCACCCTTCGAACGGTGAGGTTTAGGATTTGAGTCCCATAGGCCAGTCCTGATAGTAATCTAACTCCCGGATGTTGGTCCTCATAATAATCTACTCCTATTGACATATCAACGCCACCTTTTGGAAATTTCCAACAGACCCAGTTGCCGAACACGCTCCCCTCTCTCTCTCTCTAACTTTCCTCTTCTCTGGAATCTAGGGTTCCCCATCGGCTGCCGCCGCCTGGGGGGTGAGGCGCGACTGTCCCTCCTCCCCCCGGGCTCCCCTGTCCTCTATTTCTCCTCTCTCATCTCTCTCCCTCCTTCTCCTCTTCCAGCTTCAATCTCCTTTCCCCTCCCCGCTCTCTTCTGCGTGGGAGGGTGGGGCACCGCTCTCTTCCGCGTGGGAGGGTGGGGCGGCTGCTGTCGCCTCCGACCGGAGGGCTCCCTGGTCTCCTCCGGATGCCTAGTGGCGTTGGGTGGCCTGTCTTGTGCCGCGGTTGGTGGTGGTGGGTTGGAGGTGTAGATCTGTTCGTAGTGGGTGGTGGTGGAGGGCGGCAGTGTGGGTTGTTGGAGGTGTAGCTAGTTTTATTCCTAACCTTGTTTTGCAGGTGTCCTTATTTCCGAAAACGATCGGTAAAGTTGGCGATCTTTGTTCGGTGGTGGTCCAGTCCGGTGGTGGTGAGGTAGATGCGGCTCCCATGTTTGTCTGCTCTGGTCGTCTTTTGTGTGCCGAAGTCCGGTCGGCGGCCGTCTGAGCTCTCAATCGGGCGAGGGGCTGGTATCTCGTTGCTCTGGTGTGGCTCTGTTGCTGATGAAGATTGGGTTTTCTGTTGTTTGTGTGCAGGGGACTATTTGGGTTGCTATTGTTGTTGGTTGTGGTCTGGCCCTCAGTCCCTGCCTGCTCCGGCCTTCACTACTGTAGGCCGGTTCCCGCCGGCGGCCTCTACATCTGGGAGAAGCCGGCTCGGCTTAACGACGAGGCTGGGCTTAATCCGGTGATTTGTGCGGTGGTGGTTGCCGGTGTAGTTAGGGTTCTGTGGTTTGGTTAGGGTGGGCCGGCCCAGGATTGGGCCGGATTTAGGCATTTGGGCTTTTTTGATTTATTTGTTACTTGGGTGCTGGGTTATGCTGTATTGTTTGATTTGTTTGATCCCTGGTAGACCTTTGGGTGTTTTAGGCTTTGCCTTGTGGTGTATTTTCCAACTCTTTGTTGGATCCCCTTCCCCTTTCCCCGTGTTTTAATAAAATTTCATCTTTGCCGATAAAAAAAAAAAAACCCCACCTTTTGGAGAAAAAAGAAGAGACAATGGTATCTTTGTTATAGAGAACCGATGAGAGAAGAATGAAGATTTGTAAATGGGACTCGGGGACGCTAAAGTGCATGGATGCGCTACATAGCTGTAGTGCAGCATCCCACCCGTCCATCTTTATAATTAATGATCCAGATTTTAAAAAATATCCTACATGTTAGATTCTTTCTTTTATATGGACCATTCAAAATACTTTTGGATGGCTAAGATGCCCTAAAACTAAACTTAAGAAACAGAAAAACCAGAATGCATAGTTCCCTTGAGCAACAACGATATTGTAAATATTTTCTGTGACAGTTCTGCAGCAGTGAATTCCTAGAGGGCAGGGCTTATTGTTGAAGATCAGCTAAAGGGATTTCTATGTACAGTAAAACAAAAGAAAATACGAGTTCAATTGAACAAAGCCATATGATTCCTGAAGAAATAAAATGGTCCTGTCTATTAACTGAATGAGGGCGACCGTGAAGTTGCTGCTGAACCCTTGCAGATGGGACACCAATTCTTGAGCCGCAGCCACTGATGTATGCACTCCACATGATACCCATGTTCACATTCCAATTTTCCAACCTCATCTCCAATTGCGTACTCATCCTGCAGACCAATACGTAAATGTTCCATAAACATGAGTAATCAACTCAATCCGGCAACAACCAGATCAACAAAAACTAAACTAAACAAAAGAATAAAAAAGAATGTCAACAGGAAAGAGGCGGGCAGCTTGCAGTAAACCACGGTTTATCATTTCTTCTATTCCCTAGGCAACAGGGAAATTGAATATGGGATAGGTCTGTGTTTCAGGCACCCACATAGTTTAACGGTATAATACTTGTAACTTGCAAGAATATTTTGAGAAAGTGACAGTGTGAGAGCTCCTAGTTTCAAGTTTCATCCCTGCCCCTCAGTAGATAAGCTTATAAGATTCAATGCCAGTACTTGCATAACTGTTCGGCTCATGTCATCAGTGCAGATTACACTTAAAAGTTCAAGGATAAAGAAACACCTCGATTGGCTGAAATATTTAATCAATAATCATTAAAAGTGGAAAGGTGCCTTCGAGATTACAGTTCTAGGTTGTTACTTTTGGGTTGCTATAAGAAACACCAAATGTTCTGAAACCTGGTTCTCGACGGTATTAGTTACTCAGGTCATTGCAATTCCAGTGAGAGTTGCAGGTGGGGTGAAATTCAGGGACCAAATCAATAAATGTAGCAAAAAACTTTCATAGTTATTGGAGTAAGACCTGACAAATACTGCATTTGCCTTGATTTTCATCTTCCGTGCATTCCACAGCTCCTCCTTTGGGAGATAGAGGCTGATAGATGCTTCTTTTAAGACATTTTGATAGAGCTTCCTCTGACAGTGCTGTGCTCACACTACCCATCTTCTCTTCTAATTCTAGTAATTCCTGTCAAGCAGTACGATAATGTGTGATTCAACTTACAAGAAGAAAACAACTAATATCTAAGAAATGATTTCCTCAAATAAATCAGACAAACAGTTCATGCCCATAATGGTACACGAGTAAAAGGAAATGCAAGATGAGACACCACAACAGACCATAACTAATTCCAAAAGCATCGAGGTTTAGTCTTCTAGATGTACGACAGAAGAATAACAAACCTCATAAGACATGTTATCAATGTCCAGTCTCATGTCCCTATGCTGATCATATAAGCCAAGTCCACCAAGGAATATATTTGTCTCCAGAGCAAGTAATTCCTGCAGGACAATTGACAGACATTAATAAGCAAATAGCCAATCTATTTAAATTCAGTACCCAGTACTGGTACCTCATGTGTTAGCCCCTCATCTTGTTCAATTCTCTCAAGCGCCATCAGTACCTGCACATTGCAAGAAAACCATAAGACAACTGATTGTAGTAAAAATAACAAACCAAAGGTTTCTTTTGCTCCTACTTCCCTCTGCAATGCATACAAGTACAGAAGCATATGAACCTTTTGCCAGTTACATTGGAAACTATATACCTCTGCGATACCACCCATGTTATATCGCCGCAAGCCATCATGATTCATAAGGGAACAGGGTATCCCAAGTTCTGCAGGTCCTGCTCGCATAAGGCCAGGTGAACTACCACCACTACTACTAGAACTACTAAAAGAGGTTGAGCGACTTGAAGAAGAAGCTTCAGCTGAAAACTGATGTGACGAACCAGGAATACCCCCACCGATGTGCAATTCTGGTTGAGGCACTTGTGGGGTTATATCCTTTGGTAACAACCCATTTCCATTTCCTTGAGAAGAAAGCCTCGTCCTAGTGGTACCATTGATTGACTTCCGAGTCCGACCCCATCCCAAGCCACCATTTCCACTAGGAGACCCATTTCTGGTTCGTCGTGAATCAGAAATGGAAAGTCCCTGGGTAGAAGTTGTACTATCTGATGATGGTCTAGTCATCTTCTTACCACAAACAGATGAACAGCTTTCTCCTTTAGGGTTTCCATTTTTCAGTATATTGTTTCTCCTACTAATTTTTGATTCGGATGATGAACCACCTGAGGGGACTACTACATCAGATGCTGAGTTGCATCTAAGATTTCCCAAACCATACCTGTTTCTTGCCCCCGGGCTTGTGCTGGCCAAGGGAACAGAAGGACCTAATGGAGGAGCGTCTTGGTTGCGTATCCCAGATTTCTGCCAGAATGCCTTCTGAGGTCTACTATTCGATGCTGCTTTACTAGAGCTCCCCGCTTCAATCAAACTAACTTTCCCGGACCTCTTAGCATCAGATTGATTCCCAATCTGAACACCCCTTCCAGATGAGGAGGAGACAACATCCAACACTTCTGGCTCGTCCTCAACACTACTAGTTTCAGATGAATCCAGTTCTGATAGAGAAGATGGCTTTTTCCTGGTTTCCAGAAACGATTTTCTTGTGTTGGCAACTGCAGAACAAGTCCTAGTAGAACTTCCAACTATCTCCTTGCCATTTGAAGCATGGAAAGAAGGTCTTGAGGACTTAAATTTTTCAGAACCATTGTGGGGACTTCTGGTATGGTTGAGTCTGCCGTTGCATCCAATTCTGTTGCAAAACTTATCCCCACTTTCAGCTGCATTTCTTGAAACAAGACCAGGTCCTTTCCTGGGTACAAGAAGCCCACCAAAAGATCTTTTACCAGAATACTCACCCATGTATATCTGTCTTGTCTATATATCTGCAACAACAATAGTATATGGAAATCATCATTACCTCCTGAAAAAGGCATAAATCTTTTTTTTTTTTTATCAGAAAAAGTTATACTTAACAGCACTTTAAGCCTGTGTTACACAGAATTAGTACTTGTACGGTTTTACCATGTTTGATTAATCCAAGTGCATGGTACTTATAAACTACGATGTAACTTTTCATGCCTAGAATGAAAGTGTAATGCATAGTCCAATAAATAGCTTTAAAACCTATTTGATGGATGCATAAATCACACAATTAATACCATAACCCATCCAAATGGGAATTTCTCAGATTTGACAACATGAAAAAGAATATGTCACCACATTCTTTACAATGGTTCAAGTAGTTTACAAAATTCAACAAGCTCTTAAGGAAAACGTGTTAATTACTTATAGCAGTGACAATCACTCAATGGTAACTAAAAATACCAAAATACTTAGCCAGATTTATTCAAAGACAAAAAACATTAACTATGTCCACATAAATCAAACTCTCAAGAGCTATAAACACTGGGATATTTGTTATGACGAACTCCTATTGGGAACTCCACTCTTGCCATAAAGCAAAGTAAAAATAAGAGGCCTAGCAACCTAGAGAATGTGCAGAACCTTTAAACTTGTCATCAGAGTTGAAGAAACAAAACGGAAGCCAACAATAAGAGAAGAGCTGTTAACAACTTGAACTACATGAGAACGTTGAGCTTCAAAAGGAATACAAGAAATTAGGAGTAGCTTGATAGTTGATAGTACTAATGATTAAAGAAAATTAAGACAAAAACCAAGATCCATGTCATCATTATTAATCACAAATTCACACTCTCAGATCCAGATCCATATATGGAGTATCATTCTTGGTTGCAAAACAAGCTAGAAAAACGACTTGACCATTACAATGCTGCATAGTAGAGCCATAATCACAAAGTGTAAACTGTAAAGAATGATTTAGTCCATGTTTCGCCTTGAATCGCAATTTTGATCATGCTCCCTCCCTCTTTTCCTCTCTACTACATACTAGTCCAGAAACTGGATAAAAAACGGTGGTATAGTTAACATATACCTATCCCTACTGCTTCCTGCCTTCCATGTGTAGAGTTCAAACCTTTTAATTTTGATGTCAACTAATGGCTCTGCCTAACTCCTTATTCCCATGCATAGTGAAATGGAGAGAAAGAAATGGGAGCACCAAAACAGTATTCAGTCCAATATGCACTAATGTATAAACAGATTGCAGATATGTGTGAATTATAGAAGAATATGCATATGCCAATATATGTGTATACCCACACACACACACATATATGCATATTCTAGGCATATATATTTACAAATATATATATATATATATATATATATATATATATATATATATAATACACACACGTGTATAATATATGTAATGTACACGTGTATAGATTACACATACATGTATGTCCAAGAGATATGAGAGGGATAACATTGGAAGCTTCTTTAAAGAGGAAAATATGCCATAAGTTAAAAAAGAAGACAGCAATGTAAAGCACCAGTAAAGGACTTCTCTTTCTTTTCTTTTCTTTTCTTTTTTTCCTTCAGATGAATTTTTTAGTATTATGTGACAAACAAAAAGCTTCAGATCCGGTCATAAACCAGCAACTTCAAGCGATTCCAAATGCATTGAAAAGAGAGGCAAGGTGGGGGTGGATGATGGAGAAGTAAGTGGAAACAGGAAGAGCAGCTAAGAAAATTGGTATCCTTCGAATCAAAGAAGAAGAGAAAAATTTTAGCAATTGGAGTTCAAAAATGTTTATCGCTTTTGATGTCACTGTAATGACATATCAGTAGCAAGAAAATAGCATCACATAGCCAAAATGAGCTTCCACCTATCAATCAGTTCAACCCAAGTAAATAAGAAATATAACGTCAAGTATAGAAGTACCAGCAATGTTCATGCAAAAACTTTGGCCTTCCCTTTGAAAGTAACAGGGATTTCAGAAGTATCCGTATTTCAAAGTTGATAATTTGGTTGGACAAAATTGTCATTTGACAATACAGTAATACACAAAGCAGATAAATTTTCCTCCCTTTTGTTTTCTGGCATTTTGTATCATGGAGAAAAAGACTACAAAGGATTACTCTAGTTCTGCCATTAATCAGTGATAAACGTAGTATGAAATAACATACCCAGATGAAATTATATAACCGTATGGAATAACAAAAACTCAAACAATGCATAGGATGACTTCATCCCAGAGAAAAGTAGAGCTAAGATATGGCAAACGTTCCCCCACCATAAGATAAAAAACACCAGATATCATTTGTGTTCGCCCTTGCGTGTGGTGTCCACTACCACCAAACACACAAGACTTGGAACATCAAATATTTATGCCTACACACTTAACGCATAGCCGGATTTCTTCATTATCATAAACGTAGAAAACCCACGAATTGCATGCCATCAATTAATTCCTTTCTCAAATAATTCGCCATAACAAAACATGGGCAAACAGGATACAACCACAAGAGCACTATCTACCTTTACCATCAATCAAGAAACGTAAAAAGATTAATCAGCCACATACATGAAAACCCAAACTAACTCCAGCGATCATGGAAGAACTCTGAAAAGATTACCAGAAAAGAAAGAAGGGGAAAAGGCAAGCTAATAAGGAGATAGAAGAGAGAGACCCCCAAAGAACGATAAGTTATCGACCAAGCAAAGATGGGTTATTCGTTTTACGCGATTGGCAAAGGAAAAAATTACTTTCCACTTTCTATTTGTGAAAGATAAAGAAAACGCTTTCCCCGCAAATTAAGCCGTCGAAAAAAGCTCAAGAACAACCAACCAAACAGGATACCCATATATGTATCTTCCAAAAAGGAATTAAAATACGAAATTAATTCAACAAAAAAAAAAAAAAAAGAAAGAAACGAAAACCCATCTCCGCGTTGGTAGAGAAAAACAATTTTTCATGACCAACCACGAGATTAAACGAGCGAAGACCGATTAATAAAGTCCAAAGATAAAGGACCAACCAATGATGAGGGGAAAAAAGAAAGAAAAAAGAAGGCAGTATCGACTGGAATTCAATTCGCTGGGAATGATTTCCGTTACCTTTTCTACGCGTTGTGGTTATTCTGGAGAGGTTGAGGGGGGAATGATTGGTAGAATCGGTCCTAATACTCCACGCACACACGCAGAGAGAGAGAGAGAGAGAGAGAGACAGAGCGAGAAGCCACGAGTATAATACGTATACCCAAAGCCAATGGATATAATTATATAAATGGTGCCGCTGTTCGCAGCTACGTATTTTTTCTCATAGTCCGTTAAAAATTTTTAACTATACTCGACAGTTAGTTATAGAAATTGAGATACATTTTCAGCACCCAATTACCGAAATATAATCTTTTTTTCAACAGCTATTTACCGAAATGTATGTATTTACCGAAATATAATTTTGTTTTCAACAGCTATTACCAAAATGTTATTTATGATTTTCAACAATTACCTACCGAAATATAGCGAGCTATAGGAGAAAATATGTAACTACGAATAGCCGCACCCTATATAAATAATACTACTGCTATAATAAATGAATCATGGTTAGAATTACACTTGCACCCCTTTTACTCTCTAAAATAACACGGAACTCCGTTTTTTTTTTTTTTTTTTTGTATTTTTAATGTAGTAAACACTTTAGTCCATCCCTGAGCAAACAATCAATTGACCAAACAGGAGTTTATGAAATGAACAGAAATAGGTCTAATAAATTTTGTTCTTTTTCGATTTCTCTCATCGAGACGATTCAATAATACACAAAAAATTTAGCACAAAACTAACAACTGTGATAAAAATATGAATAAGGACAAAACGCTCAAAAACTCAAAAAGCTTAGGGGAACAAAGGCTTAGGGTGTGTTCCACAAAAAGTAAGTACTTATGTTTTGAATGACAGGTAATATATTGTGAGAGAATAACCAATCTCATAAAGGAGGAAATAAGTACTTAAAAAATAAAAACCTTAACGGACCGGTCTTTTAACAAAATTCTGAATGGGTTGCCAATGTGATTTCAAGTAAAGGGGATGACACCGTAAATTAATAGAATCTAGTGAAATTTATTTAACGAAAAAAACAAGTGCCGTCCTACCAATTGATTATTTTGGATTTCATCACCTGGTCAAAGAGGCATGTTGTCTGCCAAAAATTCATGTGCCTCTGAGTTGATGGATTTTTGGAGCGTCGGCTTGTAATTTTTTTTCTTATCTTTGAAATCTAATCGCCAAAAAAAATTTTAGGCACAAAAATTTTTAGGACAAAGAAGATCGAACCCCTGATCAAACACAATTTTGGATTGCCAATTATCTCGGATCCTCGCAGCGGACCCATGAAGGGTCCAGTGCCTAAAAGTGCACACATTTTCGAGCCATTTTTTTTTAAATTACTCCTATATTGTTAAAATGTAACGTGAAGTGTTTGTCAAAAGATTCTATTATGTTAAGTTTCGCTAAGATTTCTTTGGGATATTTTTTGTTTTGTCTTTATTTAATTTTTTTTTGCATCTGATTGTCCTGCGATAAACTTTTGTGAGTTATTGATTCGTCTCGATAAGAGGAACCGAAAAAGTAAATTTTTTTACTTTTACCCTAATATTTTTTTTCAAATATTCAAGATAAAGCCCCAAAAGCTGGCTTTTTGGGTTTTATCTTCAAATATTTTTATAAATATTTGGGTAAAAGTCATAATTTGTTACTTTTTTGGTTCATTTCATTTCGTCGAGACAAATCAATAATTTACAAATGTTTTTTTACAAAACGAACAAACGGAAAAATTTTTTTGAATAAGGGCAAAATTTAAAAAAAAAAAATCCCAAAAGCCCTTAGCAGAACTTAACCTTCATCAAACTTTAGACATATGTGATAATTGCAAACAAAAAAATGACCAATTTTTTTTTTTAAAAAAACCTAAATTTGGTATGCTTTGGGAGAGACTTTGCGTTCTAAGTTATTTAAAGCTGATTTTTAATTTTTGCACAATCACTGTACTATAATTTTCCTGCAACTCAACTCAACTCAATTCATATTCTCATTGTTGAAGCCAAATATGTTTCTCAAGGTCTCCTAGAGTAGAATTCAAATCTAGCATCCAAATATCACAACACACCCTCATGCTTACTAATTACTACATTGTTGAACCGTGATTGCTAGCTAAACCATGATATTCGGGAAAAAAAAAATACGTAAATGGAAATCAGAGCTTGATAAGTTTAACACATGCATTACAAAATGAGGTATTAATAGCTAGATAGGCACACGGCCGGCCATTACTTGCCATTAAAGTCTTTTTCTTAAATCTAGGCTCATGTATTGTTCACCACCTGTATCGATCTCTTGGTTTGGTTCTATGCATGCGTGCTAAGTCTTCCCTTTGACTAACTCCAAATTCTTTTTTTTAGATATTCTTCTTAATTAACTGAAAACTAAACGAGGCACCAGTACTCATTCAGTCATTCACTTCCAAGCTAGCCTAGGTAGGTATCGTACGTGGTATATAATTTATTTTTTACTCCTATAAACGTTATTACAACCCATCTCATGAATACAACATGTGGCTAAATAAAATCGTAATTCCTTCTCTTATATAGCAACGTATATTTAACCAATAAGGCATATGTCACGCCCTCGATTTTTCAACATAATAATGAATAATTTCCTATAAAGCAATTCTCACAAAAATACATACGATATTCCCCAAATGAGATTTTCAATTCTTGTTTGCTTCCCGTGGTTCCAAACATTCCAAAATATTACATCGTTGGCACACTGGCCGAAAATAATACCAATATTTACTAATAGAGTTTGGAATTTACAACAGTTCTTCAAAAGCAAAAAAAAAGTACTTAAGCTTACAATCATATCTTTCAAAAGAAATTTACAAAGATGAACAAGTAACTCATTTGGTTAGCTTTCAAAAGCAATGTCCACAATCCAAGCACTCCAGGCATACAAGCTATTATCCCGAGATAGTACCAGAAAATGATGTAAGGTTTTAGCTACACTAGCCCAGTAGAAAATGTCTACGCAAACTCTATATGCAAATGAAATGAGAGATGTCGAGTAAACCCAGACTTTCGGATAACAGAGGAGCATAGATAAGACACAAGCACTATATCAGAATTTAAGAACTTAAACAAACACTTCACTCTTGCCAATCGACCTATTATTGTCTTTTGAATTCTTCTTCACAAATCCCTATCTACTCAAATCCACCATAAGCGGTTTACAATCCAACAGCTTCGTATCCCATATGTTCCCCATGGATCTTAGATAGGCACACTAGAAACTTTTCACCCACGTCACATCGCGTGATAGACCTAGGGACATTCCGGGCATTAGGACCCCGTATACCTAGTCTACGTTTTGGGTGATCATGACCCCGTACATCCAATTCTCATTCCGGGTTCTCGGGACCCATATATCCAATTTTCATTCCAGGTTCTCGGGACCCGATATATCCGAATGATGTTCCAGGTACTTGGGACCCCGTATATCCAACTCATATTCCGGGTACGCAGGACCCCGTATATCCAATTCATACATTTGGTTTCCAACTTCAAGTTCAAATGATATCAACTTTTACCTCACATGTTTCTCATTTCAGCGAATGGCAACCCATTATGTCATTTGTGTTAATAATTTGTCACTAGACGTCACCTTGCATTTACAAATTGTGTCACCACGCTTCAATCAAGTACTAAAGAGCTCACGATTGTTGTCTTAATCTTTATCCATATATAAACCGTCATTAATTCCCCTTAAGCAATCTAATAGCCTCTCACTTCAAGTTAAACCCATACCCCCAGCATCAACGGCTCACCGCAATCTTCGATTCATTTTAGGCGGTAATGTATCACATTGTATCCGTAGTCCGTTCACCTCATTCCGTTGATTTAAGTTTTCCCAACGATTAACTCAACAGGCTTATTTAAGTCCATCGGATACCACTCTAAGTGTGAGACAAGTAATACTCTCCAAAACACTTGAAAGAACGTGCAAACAAACTCATTAGAGTCGATGAGAAGCTTCAAAATGTAATTTGGAAGATGAAGGAAAAATAGCTCATAGATACTGCAGCAGCTCAATCACCTACCGGTAGGTGAATGAGTCCTACTGGTAGAAGAGGAGAATTCTGCACTTGACCTACTAGTAGGTGAATGAGTCCTACCGGTAGAAATTGGAAACAGAAAGGCCAACATTTGAACGAACAACTTTGCACTTGACCTACCGGTAGGAGGATGAATACGTTGAGCAGTTCTTGAGTTGTTGTTGTACGTTTGAGCTGGTTATGAAGGAAGTTCTCAATTGTCCTACCAGTAGAAGAAAAGTTCCTATTGGTAGGGAGAGTATCTTACAGACGATTTCGACAGAAAATTTCACTTTTGATCCAATCTCAATAACAACCAATACAAACTCGAATAAGGCATAAACACACTCAAATAATATATAAAGAGAGGTAGAATTTCATACCTCGAGTATCCAAGCCGAAACCGAAGAGATTGAGCAAGTCCTAGCTTCCGGAATCCAAACAGAATAAAATACTCCGAACCGAGCTCTATCCAACGAGATACGAGCTCCAACACGCAAGTAGAAGATCGAATGAAGGTTGTTTGTTGTGGGTTTTGAATTTGGAGATGAGTTTTTGGGTGAGGGAGTGTGAGAGATAGAGAGAGACGAGAGAAGAAAGAGAGTTAAGAGAGATGGAGAATTGGGAAATAAATTCCCCGCCACTCACACCACACACATATATACACCATATTGCACTAACACCCATACTTACCAAATCCTTGCACATTAACCCACAAATATAATTTCTGCATTAAACCATTATTTGTCCACTTATAAAACATTAAAATTTAAAAGAAATTTACGGGTCTCTACATTCTACCCCCTTTAAAAAAAAAATCGTCCTCAAAATTGGATAAGTTCAAAGCAATCACATTGTGCAATCACTAACATAAGCAAGTTATCCTTCAATCTCGAAAACATAATAAGCCAACGATCACAAAACTCAAATCAAGAACTCCACAATGATTACTGAGATACACAAAGATTACTAATAAAATGAATTCGGATACGCTACTCTAATCTTGTTTTCCCCTTCTCACGCAAACTTGCCTCTGCTTCGGTTACTCCACAAAATTCCCACTAAGGTATCGTCGAATCACCAATACTAGATTTTGCGAATCCAAGACATGTGTCAATTTCTCCTCGAAAGATGTACTGGCTTTTAACTCTGATTAGATCATTCTAAGACATGAGATAAATTCATTTCGTACTTCAAAATGAAACGTTCAAACTCGAAGCTCAAATCATGCTAGCCAAGAATTCATAAGAAGATCGCGGGGTACTTGGGTGTGTAACGATCAAATGAACATTTCAAATCTGTACACAATGAACCAACTGTACCCACTTGTAACGATAGAAAAGGTTTTGGAAACGATCAGTCATGATCTCTTTATAGCCCCACAAGTTTGAAGGAACAAGTACTTATATCTTCCGGCATAAAGGATGTTGCGATACAAAAGACAAGCACAAATAGCGGATATAGCCAATACAAATGAACCGACATCAAACTGAAACTAGTCCAAATCACATGATTCCAAGAATTGAGAAACCATAACAGATTATAAAGTCAAAGGATGCAATCACAACAACAGACTCTGAATTTAATGGCCCTAACATATTAATATCATTGAAAACATCACCATCTAATTGGGCTCTAGTAGATAGGAGTCACATCATAGGAACTTGAGTAGAATAGTAACCACAAACGGTGAAACTAGTAGCCCTTACAAAGGAGCTCAGACTGACCAACGAAACTGCATACCATGAGTCGTAGTATCTCGAGTAGAACTGGAATGGGGAACGAGAATCATTCACCAATATAGACAGTTGATGTGTGATAGGGCGATGCATAGCAAGGATTCAAGAAGGCAGCGATAACAATAGGATCTAAATTTTTATGGTTCCCACAAACTGACACCCATAACTTAACATCTTGGAATACGCGACCATTAGATTTAGTTCCAACAGGTAAAGATTGCAACACGAGGGCTTGAGTGATATAGCCAATGCAAATGATAAAACTATTAGCGAACACAAAGGAATTTCAAACTGACTAACAAAATTTTATACTAATTGTAGTTGCATCATGAGTTCAACCAGAACAGAATTCAACTAAAGTGAAAAGCGAGGAATATATGTCAACCTAATAGCATACACGTGATAGGACATTCTATGACACGAATCCAAATAACATCGGATGATAGTAGAAACGATAGTGAGTCAATTTTGATATTTAGAACTCGAGCAGACGAAAGACGTAGAAAGTCTTTAGAAAAGCAGATTAAGATTCCCCCCTTAAACAGAAGAGTCAACTATGAAAGAAGTAATAAAAGGAGCAACTCTACGAAACCACATCTGGAAAAGAACCAACATCATATGTGCAACCAATCTCTTCCCAAAAATCTAATCAAACCTCGCCAAGCGTAAACAAGAACGTCAATGACAAAACAACAGTTTGGAATAACTAGCTCACAATCTGGCAAATACTATCTAGGGGTGTTACTCAATAGATATAAGTGAACTAATATCCATGGATCTCAATCTCAAATCACAGCAAAAGATGCAAATATAGATGGATGAGATGTTCTTGAGTCGAAAAGAATTATGACGAGAGAATTAAATAAGAGAAATATACCGCTTGCAACCGGGACCTCTGAATCCTGAGAAGTGGCATGACTCACCCTTGCTCAACAAATGATCCCCGAAGTAAACTGGTGGGACTGTGATTGTTGTTGAATATAACTCTGCCCAGGCCTTGGCTGCTGCACTGAACCCGGCTCACTTGTGAGCTCCCGCGCCCGAAGAAGCGCTTGCGCTCGAAGAGTCGCCACCCGGGTTTTTGAGATGGGTCACCCGAGAAACCGAGAGTTTGATTTGAAAAAGAAAGGCTTTTGGTCTAGCGAAAACGTTGAGATGATGGGTTCGGGAGCCACATTACGAATGAGAAAGTTTTTTCTTTAAAAAGCACCCCATTCGTCCGGTAAGACCGGTCTCTACTTGATGTTTTCAAAAAGGGGGGGAATCTTCAATATTATTTGGAATGTCAAACTCTTTAATAAAGCACGTAACGGGAAAGGGACATGGGAAATATATCACATTGACGTGCGGGTGGTGCTATCTGTACAGTCGTGATAAAATGGTATGAATAAATGGAAGTAAACAACACTCAACAGGCTGTTTGGACCTCAGAATACCGCTCACGGCACCCTGAGATGCCGCGCGAGGCATCTCAACATGCCGTGCGTGGCACCTGCTCTGCTGTCAGACTGTTGCAGTCTTTCAAAACATCATTTAGCTCACTGGTTTCTCTGTAGATCTTTTGAAAACTCACGAGTAGCCTCACGGCGGTCAGATCATCCCAAGAACGTCATTATTCTTCTCAAAACATAGTTTTAAAGTAGCTTTCAACGTTTTTGATCACTTGGGATGATCTTGAAAAGATTTTAGAAGAGCCGGAACATGGCTTGTAGATATGGTCTTATTTTAAGAGCTACAGAAACAGTAAACAGCAAAAACAGGCAACTACAGCGGAGGAAAACTCAGATCCAGGCAGCCTGTTCACAATAGCATTAGTGTGTACTATGCCGTGCGCTGGGGGTCGGGATGCCGTGCGTCTGATCAACAGACCGCGCGGTTCCCCAACCTCAGCACAGTGTTGGTTTTATTTAATGAAAATAGGTTTTGAGTCAGGATCCAAAAGGGATCAGATCTGCTGACAGAAAGACCCCCCTAAGGACCATAACGAAGTCTAGTCCGAGGAAACTAGTTTATACCTTTGGTTTCGAGCTTGATCAAGGATCGTGGATGCACGGATGTGGATGGAGGAGGTTAAATGAGACAAAGGGAGTATGGGTGTGAGTGAAGGTTAGGTATTTTGGGTGATGGGGTCTTGAAGTTAATGAGTGATCAACTTCAATGATGAGAAAGGAGTGGGTGAAAGCTCTTAAAGAATGTCTTTTGGGAATGACATCCTTTAAGACTTAGAAATGGAAGTGGTAGTGGAAAGTGGGTTTGAGAACTTAGAGAGAGAAAATAGAGTGAGAGAGCCAAGAGAAAGGCAAGAGAAGGACTCAAAAGAAGGGCTAAGAGGGACCCCTTTCCCTTGAGTGGAGGGGTTAATTTATAGGCAAAGGCCAAGGATTTTGAATTTCAAGTGGTGGAGGTATTTTAGGCGGGCAGAAGTACATTTTTGAGCAGTCATCGTGGGCTCACCTGGCGTGGCCGGCGGCTTTATGAGCCGGCCGACTTTTTGCTCAAGGTGCCGTGCGGAGGAGCTTGGCTGCGCCACGGTCCCTTGAATTTCTCAAGGTGCCGTGCGCTCCAATTTGGCTCCGCATACGGTACCTCCTCCCGTGGTCGAGTCTTTTGGGCTTTTTATTGGGCTTGGTGTAACGGGTTTGTTGGGTTTGTTGGGTCTTTGGTTTTAAAGGAGATCCTTTTCAAGCTCATGAAGGTACCGTTTCTCTATTTCATCATCGGGTGGACAAAGACTCTCAGGGGTCCGGATTGGGGTGTCTACTGAGTCCCTCTTTAACGTAACTTGGATACCATTGGTTGGTACGAGTGGCGCTTAAAGAATAGGCATCCCAATCCGTTGCTCTAGTGCCTTTGGCCAGAGACAAAACGAAAATGTAAGTAAATATGATGGTGGTCGCTCTCGGGGTGCCTACGTACCCCATTGTAGGGATCAGACCAGCGTAGTTCAATCGGGACAATGCAATGCGAGAGAACTAGTCCCGGAGGACAAACTCATGCAAAAGCGTGCTCGCGGTGCGGTGTGTCATGCAGAGTATTGAAAAACCTGAGACAGGCCCTCGGGAGGCAAAAATTGAGATGAGCCTTCGGGGGGCAAAAATCGAGGCGAAAAGAGACGTTAGGCCCGTTGGGCCGTGGCTCGGGAGACGAAGAGGCGTTAGGCCCGTTTGGCCGCGGCTCGGGAGATGAAGAGGCGTTAGGCCCGTTGGGCCGCGACTTGGGAGACGAAGAGGCGTTAGGCCCGTTTGGCCGTGGCTCGGGAGACGAAGAGGCGTTAGGCCCGTTGGGCCGTGGCTCGGGAGACGAAGAGGCGTTAGGCCCGTTGGGCCGTGGCTCGGGAGACGAAGAGGCATTAGGCCCGTTTGGCCGTGGCTTGGGAGACGTTGGGAGCCCTTGGAGGGCGGAAATCGGATTTTGAATTTTTGAGACGAGCCCTCGGAGGACGAAAATTGAATTTTGAGACGAGCCCTCGGAAAGCGAAAATTGAATTTTTGAATTTTTAAGACGAGCCCTCGGAAGGCGAAAATTGAATTTTTGAATTTTTGACCTGCTGGGGAAAATATGTTGAGCTAAAAACGTCAGACTAAAAATCCAGAGACCGATCACGGCAAGTCCCGGAGGACGGATACCGAGGAAAAGACAAATACGGCCAATTCCCGGAGGATTAAATGGCGCTCTAACCGATGCACAACATTCTAGGGGTTAAAACGGCTGGGGATTGAGTTTCCAAGAGGATTTTAGTGGCTGGTTGGATCAATTTTCGAGAAAAGCATTAAACCTCCTGAAGCCAGGGTGCCGTGCGGGTAAGGTCAGAGGCGCGCGGCACCTCGTTCTTCTAAGCACCCTTTCGATTTCCGAGGACAGTTGACAGGCTTGAGGGCGCCATTAATTCAGGTGTGCCCTTTCGTCGGCCGGGGTTTCTTTAAAAGGGGAGGGGGTGCCTTAATCTATGCACTTATCAACAAAATCTCTGAAGTCTTTCTCTATTCTTCTCTCTTCTCAAAGCAGGCTGTTCTCAAGGTTCTCGGATGGTGAACAACGATTTAACGGCCCGGGTGACGTCTCTCGAAGCCAAGATGGCCTTTTTCCGGGGGGAAATCGAACAGCTCAACGAACAAATCGCGCGATTGATCACCACCATCCGTACCCTTCGTCGTGCCGTCTCCAACTTGCAGGACTTTGCATTTGACCAACTTGATGACAAGCATGACCCCGAGTTTGCACCGGAGCGCGGGTCTGACGACACTGTGGAGGATTCCGAGGGGAATCCGAACGGTTCAGACGACCGTTCGGACGGGGCGAGCAATTGAGACGGGGGCTAGAGGAGAGGAGGAGGAAGAAGGACAGTAGGCCCACTGTCTTGTTTTTCTTTTGTTTGTTTTTCTTCTTTTTTTTTTGAAAAAAAATGTAATGCCAAGACCCCCGGGGGAAACCCCGGGTTTTTATTTAATGAAAAAGTCCCTTTCTTCTTCCATTCTTCCGCATTCAAACTTCTTATCTCATACGAACCTAAACGAATCAAACACAGTCTGCCACAAACTGTCTTCAGAAAGCAAAACAGCCGAAATAACACGCCGTGCGCAGATGTTTTGGGACGCACGGGACCTCGGACTAAAAGTATTGCCTGTTCATTCGACGTGCCGTGCGCATATGCTAAGGTGTCGTGCGGCTATTCTAGTTGTGAACCCGGTCCAGAGTTGATCTTCAAGCGAACCGGTTCGGGGGATATATAAATACGCGACGTGTACACAGTACACCTTGCACATTCGAATTTCCCTCTCTCTCTCTGTTCTCTGCTATCTCTCTCTCTCTCCAAACGTCTCTCTTTCTCTCTCGGTCACTCTCTCTCTCTCGTCTGCTCTCCCTCTCTCGTTTGCTCTCTCTCGCCTACTCTCTCTCTCTCTCGATCACTCTCTCTCTCAGTTACTCTCTCCCTCTCACATATTGCGATCATGGAGCGGAGTGACATGCCCGGTGACGGTACATCACTCCGGGCTGGGGCTACACCGTCTCCTACTCTTCCGGAGGGTGGCACGACAGTTGGGGCTGAGCCAGAGGCCTCTGGGCAGCCGGCATTGGTCGGGGAGACCGCGGCCATGGCTGCCACGGTGGTCGGCAGTGGCGGTGGCGACGGTGGCAGTGTAGTGGTGGCCGAATATGGTCAGGAGGTGGAGACTCCGGGTGCAGTGGAGTTGAGGAGCGACATTGGGGTTTCGGGCCGGGGCGGCGGCCAGCATGGAGGAGAGGACCACGGAGGGTCACGGTGGTGGTGGTTTAGACCGGGTGGTAGAGGAGACGGAGGCTTCTCCTGTGAGAGAGCCTCGGACTGACTTGGGGAAGGCCCCCATCGTTGAGGACGAGCCGGTGGTGGAGCCAGGGGTGGAGCCGGTAGTGGAGGACACGCCGCCCTTGTTTGTGGGCAGTGGCGTAGGTGCAGGGTCGTCACGCCCCGTAGGCATGGGCGACTACCTAGCGACGGCGTCCATGGAGGACGTATTGGAGTTAGTGCGGGGGTATCCCGGGTTGGGGGACGCTTTACTTGCGACCCGTGAGGCGGATCTTCAGGCCGGGCTTGGGACTGGGGGTGTTGGAGAGCCAGAGGCCGAGGAGAGGCGAGCCGAGGAGGCCGGAGGGGTGGTGGCTCCTCGCGTCACTGTGGTGGCTGAGGCGACACTGGTGTTGCAGGGGCGAGGGCCCTATGACGAGGCGGCCTACGTGCCCTTTCAGCACGTGGTGGTGCCTTCACTTTTCGACCCTTACACTCCGAGGAGGCCGACTTACGACGAGGCTCTGGTCTTGAGGGACCCTCAGCGGCACCTTTCTTTGCGCCGAGACGAGGTATACTTTAAATTTCTGTATTTCAAATTCCAATGCATCGTATTTCCATTTTATTGCATCTAAGTACACCACTGTATTGCATGTCATGCCTGTTTACTGAATATTGTTGGTTTGTTGTAACAGGCGATCTCGCTCTCGTGCTACGGAGGTTCGGCGGCTGTGCCGACGTTTGGGGAGAGGCTGCCTAAGGTTTCGCGAGAGATAGTGAGACAGGCGGGTTTTGGGGAGTTTGTAGGGGTGCTGGCGAGGGGCGTGTGCAACGACCGCCCGGTGGTGAGGGCTCTGGCTGAGAGGTGGTGGGATACGACGAACACCCTCCACTTCTCTTTTGGTGAGCTGACCGTGACGCCGTTGGACTTCGCGGCGATCACTGGTCTCAGGGTCGGAGGTGACCCTATTCCCTTTAACGCTGCCACAGGAGGCAAAGGCGTGCCCAAATGAGCGATGTCGGGACACGAGCCGAGGGCGAGGGGGATGACGCGGCACGCCCACTCTTGAGGTTTTGGACGGAGAGGCTCCCTACTGAGGGTGGTGGAGGAGGAGCAGATGGCGAGGTGCTTCTCCTGCTGTACTTACTTGGTGTGCTTTCCCAACAAAGAATCTGGTACACCTTTCGCTTCTCCCGGCCTTGAGGGACGTCGGGGAGATCGCCCGTTTTGACTGGAGAGGTGCAGCACTGGGGACGTGCTACGCCTTCATGGGCTCTTTGTCTCACGGAGCAGGAGTGAGCCTCGGAGGCTACTAGAGGGTCTGGGAGGTATATTTTGTTTCCTTTCTTACGAACAGTTAGCTTTTCCATATGTATCTATTCAATGTATATCTTGTGCTAACTTTCCATGTCTTGAATTGCAACTTTGGACGTACGAGGTGATAGGGATGTACCCTCCTGAGACCACGTGTCCTGACGACACGATACTTCCTCGAGCCCTACGCTGGTCGACAGAGTATAAGGGCGTGAAGAGGGGAAGAGGCAAGCTGGATGCCTTCCGCCTGTACTTGGACGAGCTGCATCCTGATCAGGTATCAAAGCACTTTCGTTTCTATTTCCTGCTCATCTTTATATAAACAGTACTTTGACATTGCTTATCCTTAATAGCGAGTCCTTTGGCGGGTGTGGGACCGCCGAGATCCCCACATTGCACGCAGTAGGGTGGTTGCCAGGGGAGAGTGCTTCTCGAGTCCCCCTACGGTTGGCAATGGTACTTGGGTGACCGAGTGTCACGCCCGATCGTTGAGGCTAGACGTTGAGTCCCTGGTCGCTTCACCTAATGCAGAAGACGATCAGTACACCCGGAGGAAGGTCGAGCAGTTATGCGGCCAGACCTCGAGTTAGAGCCGTTCTTCGAGTGCGGCCTCATGGCGGACCACGCAATCTTGTTCTCGATGCGATGGCAGTCTGGGGATACGTCTTTGCTGGGAGGCGACACGAGGCGGCACGAGAGAGTCTTTGGAGGAGGAAGGAAAGAAGAGGGATAGACCAATGGGGACAAGATTATGTGTTGTCGAATTTTGATTGGAGAGGGCGCAGTTCGAAGCGGCTCCCCCGCCTCTTCTTGGGCGATGGGCGTGATGACCCCTCAAGGAGTCCCTAGTGTGGTCGCGGTGCCACGCCCTCTTGTTGAGCTCCAGGGTTCCTTGCTCAGGTATAACATGTTTTCAATCTTCTGTACATTTGCTCTGCTTGCATATTCTGATCAATTTCCTTCATTGCAGGCTCCTCCAGGGTACGTGAAGGAGATGGCGGAGGCCATGATGGGCCTGGAGCAGTTGGTGAGGCAGTACGCCATGGGCCACCCTCCAGAGGTGTTGCCTCGCGTTGGCGGGTCGATGGTACACTCTCGAACTTTAGTCATTTGCTTTACTTCTATTGCTTATATTATGATTATGATGCAAATGTCATATGAATGCTTATACCATTGCAGGCCAGAGGAGGGGCTACACGAGGGTTGCGGCGGAAGTCCGTCCGCCCGATAGTACGACAGGTCTCCTCTGCCGGCTCACGGGAGGAGCCAGCGTCGAAGAGGACACGACGCTCTGTAGGGACCGAGGACGAGCCTATCGACGTTTCCGAGGACGATACACCCGAGCCTACAGACGTTGACCTGGAGGTCACCTCAGGAGACACTGTGCCTGGGGCAACCGCCACTCAGGCGGCGAGCAGCTCTCCTGCGGATGAGGAGATTTCTGTAGAGGACGAGGAGGAGAGCGAGGGCGAGGACGAGGATGAGAGTTGAGCTCCTCTTTTGTTTTGTGTTTTTGAGAGAGCCTGCGTGCTTCTTTTGTAGGGCGCATGTTTGCCCCTGGTAGATAGGACTTCGATCATTGGGTCATTGTGCCCCTTTTTGTACTTCGACTCATGGATGCCTTTGGATTTATACAGAGATTTTGTCCTTCCATTGTTTATGCCATTCAATCTCCTTTTGTTCGTATGAAGAAAATTGAATAACTAAAAACATTAACCGGGGTGTGCAATCAACCGCTGAACCGAATGTGAGGTTTGTGATGAGGGATGCATTAACGATTGAAGCATATTGACAGTGAAATAGAAATCAAAGAAAGCAACTAGGTAAACCTTGGTAAAATCGACTCTGTATAGACATCTTTGCAACTGACTCCAGACACGAGCATAAGGCAATAGCGACCTTTTGATCTTGCTATGAGGCTCGGAAACTTGACTTCGCCGTTGGAATATACTCGAAAAAGTAGGAAAATGTTGGTTTTAGCATGTGACATTCTCGAATTTTGACTTTGGACACGAACCGAAACTTGGACTGAGTCACTTTTGACCATTATGACTTGTGAGAATCGAAAGAACGACTTAGAATGCCCCGAAAAGGATTTTGACTCCTTGACATGGCTTAAGAGACAGATTTTATCGAGTTTTCGTGCCACGACGACGAATCCCGGGAGTTATCTTAAAATGAAACATCCCTGAAGTCCCAAATACCCGTTAGAGTGTGTTTAGGTGCTGGTTGGTGCCTCATAGAGCCTCGATTCCATCTTGAAGTGTTGCTGCCAAAAACTGCAGAAATGCAGAGACAACATGCCGTGCGGATAGACCAAGGTGCCGCGCGGGTGGAAATTTGCCTCACGGTACCTTAATCACTCTGCCGTGGAATTTCTCTGGTTCTAACATGCCGTGCGACCCATCAAGGTGCCGCGCGAGGTAATTTTCCAGACAGATTCCAGTTTTACTGCTTTCCAAGGCAGATTGCTCGGGGGTTGAGGTTTGACCCATGCAATGGCATTTCTGAACCAATGCATGTCTGTTTTGAATCTTTTAGGACTTGACCAAGCTTTTCCCTATGTTGGACTCATGGAAAACTTGCGCTTTTGAAACCCGAGGCTCTTTGAAAGTTGAAATTGTCCTTCTACCTCTCCTATAAATTCAGGCTCTCTCATTCTATATTCTCCACACGTCATCCAACTCTTGTCTTCTTTCTTTGCTCCTTGAAATGGCTCTTTCTCTCACCGGCTCGCTCCGTCCATGGTTGGCTTCTATGGAAGGTGTTGATTGGCTCAACTTTCGAGCTCACGGTCTCTACTCCATGAGGTACCTTCGCAACATTCGCCTTCGTCCCGAGCTTTTGAGGGCAGCCGTGAGTTTCTGGGATCCGGAGGTTCACGTGTTCCAATTTGGCGATCAGGAGCTCTGTCCCACTGTCGAGGAGTTCCGTGCATACCTTGGGGGTTTTAGCTCGGGGGAGGTCATCATTCCCCCTGTACACGAGAGTGCTTATAGAGTCTTGGTCGCGGCCCTTGGACTAAGCGATAATGCCGCTCGCTACTTGGTCAGGAATGGCCACCTTAATGCCATGCGCCTTATCGAGCTATTCTTTCCTCCTGGCGATCTTAGAGACATGACTTATCAGACTCGACGCATGACTGCTCTCTGCATGTGCTTGCTCGCAGCCTATCTCTTGGTCCCTTCTGCCGGTCATGCTAGCTCGGCATTAGCCAGTGTCGCTGTTCAGGTCGAGGCTCGAAAGGACGTGATTCCGATGGTTCTGGCCAAGACATTGATTGGTTTGGACAAGGTTTGTTCTGGAGAGACTGAGACTTTCGGGGGCAGTCCACTTCTCCTACCGGTTGGCTTCTCACTCAGCTCTCCTTTTTCGGGTTTCCCCCACGTTCTCATTTTACCTCAACGCTCGGCTTGGTTATCTAAGGCTTATCACTTGTTTTCTCTCTTCCCATAGATTTGGCTTTGCGATAAGGTGAACGTACTGACCATTCCTCCTGGCAACTGGGCATACGAGGCAAGGTTACTCTCTCAGCGATGCTTTGAGTTTGAGGATAGGAGCAGGGCCGAATGGGTCAATTTTCTCAGGCGCCGGCGAGCGGAGACCATCGCTTGGAGGTGTCGATGGCTGGATCTTCCTCCCATGACAGTGCACTACATGGGCCCTCAGTGGGTCGTCCTTGCTGGTTTGGGAGCTTTTACTTTCTACATCCCCTACCTCATTCAACGTCAGCTCGGTTTGAGGCAGGAGGCCCCTGCGGAGGTTCTCGTGGATGTGGTTTTGCCCTTCTTTGGACATTCAGTTCTTTGCCATTACCAGCGTTTCTGGAGGACTCGAGAGGTGATCGACGCACATCCCTACCATTCTCTGGCGATGCGCGGGAGCTATCAGAAATGGCTTAGGAGGGACATTGCTGCAAGAGCCGGAGTTCACGGAAACTGACTCAATCCTACCACCCTGACCATTGAATAAATTGTGGACCCCTTTTTATTACGTCGTACTTCTTTTGTTATGAAAGCTTTGCTCAACCTTATGTGGTAGAAGTGATCGTGTTAATAAAAACGAGTCTTGGAGGGTTTCCCCCTTTTCGACTTTTGTTCTTCAAGTCTTCTCAACCTGGATTTTTATTTTGATGGATCATGACCGGGCCTCAGTGTGAGACTGCCTACGTATCCTTCTGGCGAAGGAATCAGGTCATGACGTAGTTCAGGGTAGGGTTCGCTCTGGTTTTAACACTCTCCTTTTGCGCTCTAACTTTTGCCTAGAACCGCCCTTTCAGGTTTTCGGTCTAGCGAGCTTATTTATTGTATGCCTTAACTTTTGCCTAGGATGCCCTGACGGGTTTTCATCCTAGCAGGCTTTTCTCTAATTTTTGCCTAGGACTGTCCGCCCTTGCGGTTTTCAGCCTAGCGAGCTTCTCTCAGGGGTAATAGCGCTTGAGTTGATCCAAGTTGACCAAGGTTGAGAATTCGTTTCCGTCCAAGTCGATGAGTTGCGTAGCTCCTCCGGAAAGGATGGTCTTGATAATGTACGGCCCGGACCACTTTGGTCGAAACTTTCCTCGTGGGTCGTAAACTGGAGCCCGGATTTCCTTTAAAACCATGTCACCTTCTACCAAGTTCCTGGGTTTCACTTTCTTGTTGAATGCCCGTGCAATCCTTCGTTGGTACCCTTGGATGTGGTAAAGAGCCATTAACCGGCGTTCATCAAATAGCATAAGCTCTTCAAATCGGTTACTCAACCACTCTGCCTCTTGGACTTCACATTCAATCATGGTCCGAAGAGATGGAACTTCTAACTCGATGGGAAGCACTGCTTCCATCCCCGTAAACCAGGGAGTAAGGAGTTGCTCCTGTTGGTGTCCGCACCGATGTGTGATACCCCCATAAAGCCAGGGGTAGTTGTTCATGCCAGTCCCTTGCTGATTGAATAGTTTTCTCCAGAATGGCCTTGATCGTCTTGTTAGCTGCTTCCACGGCACCATTAGTTTGCGGCCGGTAAGTTGTTGACTTGTGCACTTGGATTTGGAACTCATCCAATACTTCTCGAGCTCTCCCTTTGAAATGAACCCCATTATCGGATACGAAAGCTTGGGGGACCCCATACCGGTAAATGACGTTTTGCTTGATGAAACGTGCAACTTGAACCGCAGTCAAAGTGGTGTAGGAAGCAGCTTCTACCCATTTCGTGAAATAATCAACGGCTACCAAAATGAACTTGTGACCATTGGATGCTGCCGGCACTATCCTCCCAATGACATCAATTCCCCACGTCGAGAAGGGCCATGGCGAGGTCATTTGTTGCAGCTCGTGCGGCGGGACATGCGTGAGATTGGCGTGAATTTGGCACTTTTTACACCTTCGCACGTACTCTACACATTCTGTTTCCATGGTGGACCAGAAGTATCCCTACCTGAGAATCTTCTTTGCAAGCATTATGCCGCTCATGTGAGGACTGCATACACCCTCGTGAACTTCTTCCATTACCCTTTTCGCATCTTCTCCATGGATGCAGAGCTTATGTGTGCCACAGGGCGATCTTCGGTATAAGTTTCCCCCGCATAGAATGTACTGAGTTGCCATCCTCTGGAGAGCGATTCGGTCTCCCTTGTTCGCTCCCACGGGGTATTCTCCTTTTTCTATGTACATCCAAATGTCATAATACCATGGATGGCCATCATCGGGCTCGTCGACCACCATGACGTGCTGGTGTACTGGAATATCCCTTTGTTCTATCACAATTGGTCTTAACTTTATGCCAACAGGGATCTCGATCATTGATGCCAATGTTGCCAAAGCGTGTGCAAACTGATTTTTGAACCTCGGGACATGAGTGAATGTCACCTTGCTGAAGTGAGGGATAAGGTCTTCGAGATCCTGATGGTATGGTTTCAACTTCTCTTCCTTAACCTTCCAGTCACCATTCGCTTGAGACACAACTAAGTTCGAATCTCCTACAACTTCCAGTTTTTCTATGCCGATTTCGATGGCTGCCTCCATGCCTACAATGCAAGCCTCGTACTCGGCCTGGTTATTGGTGACTTCAAAGCTAAGCTTGAACGCCAAAGGGATGTGCGATCCATCGGGCGAAATGAGCAATACACCGATTCCAAATCCTTTCTGGTTGGCTGCTCCATCAAAGCACAACTGCCAAATGTCCTCGGCTACCGTCATTATGTCTTCGTCGGGGAAATTGAATTTGGCATCCTCCCCTCCCTCGACTGGGCAATCGGCTAGGAATTCTGCGATGACTCTTCCTTTTACCGACTTTCGAGTGACATACTTTAGTTCAAAGTCGGCCAACATCAACAACCACCGTGCCATCCTACCCGTGAGGGCCGGTTTTTCGAATAGATACTTTAGGGGGTCCATTCGAGATATTAGCCTGACCGGGTAGGCTAACATATAATGCCTCAACTTCTTGGAAGCCCATACAAGCGCCCAGCATGTCTTTTCTAGGGGAGTGTAACGCTCCTCGGGTCCAACCATCTTTTTACTGAGGTAGTAAACGGCCCTTTCCACCCCATCATCTCCTTCCTGCGCCAACATGCATCCCATTGAGGATGGAGTGACTGACAGGTATAGGATCAAAGGTTTTCCCGTTACAGGCGGCGTCAACACCGGTGGCTTGTGCAGGTAGGCCTTGATGGCTTCGAAAGCTTTATGACACCTATCATCCCAAACGAATGGCACTCCTTTCTTGAGCAAGCGGAACAATGGTTCGCAGGTTGAGGTCAGTCTCGCAATGAACCTACTGATGAATTGCACCTTGCCGAGGAAACTCCTTACATCCTTCTCAGATCTTGGCGGTTCCATTTCTAGGATGGCTTTGATTTTCGATGGGTCGACTTCGATGCCTCGAGTGGTGATCATGAATCCAAGCATCTTTCCTGCAGTGACCCCGAACGTGCATTTGGCGAGATTGAGCCGCATCTTGTACTTCCTGATTCTTTCGAAAAACTTCTTGAGCGCGAGCAGATGGCCTTCTCGCTTTTTGGCTTTAACAATCATATCGTCAACGTAGACCTCTACCTCTTTATGAATCATGTCGTGTAGCAATGTCGTGGCGGCCCGCTGGTAAGTAGATCCGGCGTTCTTTAGTCCGAAGGGCATGACTCGATAATAATATGTCCCCCACTCAGTGATGAACGTAGTTTTTTCCCGATCCTCTGGAGCCATGAGGATTTGATTGTACCCTGAAAAACCATCCATGAAAGAGAGTAGGGCATGACCAGCAGTATTATCAACTAACACATCAATGTGTGGTAGCGGGAAGTCATCTTTCGGGCTGGCTTTGTTGAGATCCCTGAAATCGACGCAGACCCTTATTTTACCATCCTTCTTTGGTACTGGGACGATGTTTGCAACCCACTGAGGGTATTCAGTTACCATTAAAAACCCAGCGTTAATCTGTTTAGTGACTTCTTCCTTTATCTTAAGCACCCAGTCAGGTCTCATGCGCCTTAGTTTCTGTTTTACTGGTTTCGCGTCAGGATAGAGGGGAATCCGGTGTTCCACGATTTCAGGATCGATTCCGGGCATATCTGCGTGTGACCATGCAAACACATCGTCGAACTCTTTGAGCAAATCTATGAGGGCCTTGCTTTCTTCGGCGGATAGCGGAACCGATCCGGGTCATCCGGGCTTCCTTCATCTCTCAAATTTATTAAAACGATTTCTTCTTTTACAGTGAGCATGCCTTTCATCTTCCCTGTCGATTAAGGATCGAATTTCTTTGAGGGATGTCCCCATCGAAATCAATCTCTTCATCACGAGTCGACGCAATTTATTTCAAAATCAGGGAAGTAAGCAGAATACGATTCATTTATTTCATGATCAACGGAGGCCTCGGGGCACCATACACACGGGTAGATTCGGAGTCGAAATACACTGAGAGCTTGGGGCGAGAGGCACCAACTCGGATCGACGCACTCAGAAGACTCAGAAGACGCAGAAGACCCGATAGACTTAACAGACTCAGATTCAGACTCAGACTCCGATCCATGGTAAGTTGCACTCGGCGTGAAGATCCAGTTCTTGTACTCTTCAGTAGCATCCATGATAAACAAAGTTGGATCCTCAGGGGTATCTTGTTCCATCATCAGCACTTCCGCTTCCGCAGCTGTACCCATTGACTCGTCTTCCCTAAACAGAGTTGCGAGACTACCCATGGCAAAAACCTCAATCCAGTCAGGGAGCTCTTTCTGCTTTTCCACAATCTCAGCTTATTCATCACTATCTAGCCAAACATCGTTGGCGAATATCTCAAACCTTGGCAGGAAGGTATTGGTTTCCTCGTCCCAAAACGGTTCCGGCTGCCCCCGATAAATCTGCTTTACTTCTTCTTTGACAAAATAGTCCTCTAGCCTGTTCCCCCTTTTCACTTTGCTGCTATTTGAGGGTGAGTAACCAAGGCCTGTTGTGCGCATCAGAGTGCCCTGGGCTTCAAACTTCACAGGGCCTTGGAGGTTCTTTCCCAGTCCCAATCCTGGCATGTAGGACATCTTCTTCATAATCTTGATGACAACACTGCTAATAACAAAGTCATCATCGATCCTAACTGAATAGACAGACTTGGAGGTATCCAGAGAGAAGCCTCCCAAGGCGATATCTTCCTCTCCGTGTTGAATTTCCAATAGTGGGGCATTGTCTTCAATAGGGGCATGAATCCCCAAGTCTCCATGGATGGTGAGCATCCCCGTTTCGAGTCCCAATCGAATTTTCTGGTGGAGTGTGGAAGGTACGGCCATGATGTCGGGCCGGTGCAGCCAGGGCCTTACCCAGAAGCAGGTTGAAGGAGGCGGGGATATTCACCACGTGGAATTCTACGTCCGTCTGATATGGTTCGAAGGTCATAGGAATCATGAGAGTCCCAACCACATCCCTCCGAGTGTTGTCATATGCTCGGACCTTGACTTCTGATGGGGAGAAGTCCTTATTCTTATATCCCAAACAGTAAGCAACACGGAGTGGACAGACATTAATCGCTGATCCATTGTCGACCAAGATTGCTGGAACCGACTTGCCATGGCACTTCAAGGTGATGTGCAGCGGACGATTGTGATCAGTTCCTTCGGCAGGTAAGTCTCGATCAGTAAAGGTGATAGCATGCTTGACAGGTATGGTTTTGATCAGCGCCACGAGCTCATCGGGGGTTATGGCGGAAGGAACCTTTAGCTGAGAGAGTGCTTGGATGAGACCTTCACGATGGCGTGTGGAATGAACCAGCACATCCCAGACAGACATCTTAGCATGGGTTTGTTCGAGTTGACGCTTGATCATTCCTTCGGGGTTCTTTTCTGGTCGAGAGGGCTCCTTAGCTGGTGGGTCAAAGGGTCGGAAGGTGCTCTTAACCGGGGTGGTGAAGTGGATCGAGAGGGCTTTCTTTGCCTTGGTTGGAAGATTCTCCATCCTGAAGATTTGGAGGTTGGTAGACACGACCGCTTCTGGTTAGATGGTCAATCTGTCGGTACTTTGATTCTTCGTTCCATAAGTCGGCCAGGGCTTTACGCTTGTTTCCAATAGTTGTATCCTGCAGATTGGCAGCTAAATCGGCGATGACTAGGTCATCCCACAGATCTTCGGGTGTCCATTTTTCGGCCTCCATTACCGTCTTGTTGACAACCCATTCTTCGTTTTCCACTTTTATGCTAACCACTTCAGTTTTAGCCCACAAATTCGTTTCAACCCCGGGCTCATTCTCCCATAGGTTTATCATGGTGACATCGGCATCTTTCGAAAAAGTAACCGATGATTCGGATTCAGCCCCATCTACAAGGTAGTCCATTGGGTCGAACCCATTGCTAGCAACTTCTTCTTCAAACCCAGGAAAGTTCGAGTACGGGGTGAGGTTCACATTGCTATAGAGGTTGTTAATGACAAAATCATTGAAATGAGAGAAGTTCGGGCGGAGCGAGCGAGCTCTGGCCAATTGTACATCATCATCTCGGGTGGATACCCAGACTGGTATTCTTCACCGAATAGTGCTGGGAGGGTGAAGGTATTCAAAGGGTCATTCCAGGCCAAGAGCTGGTATTCGTCCGGGGTTGGGTTCCATTCAGGCATATCCTGGAAAACCTGGTATTCTTCCTCTTGATTTTCGAACAATGCACACAAAGAGAATCCATCAAGAGGATCCGCCTGGATGTTTTGCCAATCAACCTCCCATCCAGCCTCGAATAAGGGTTCGTCATTTCCTTGGAAATTGGCAGCTTCAAATTCTTCCCAATCAGCAATTAGTTCTCCCCATGTATCTTCCCATTCCCATGTGGAGCGGAAGGCAGTTCCTCCGGGAATTTCACCAGTAGGCATTGGTTCGGTATCGGGGATAATGAGCAGGGTAGGGTCAAATTCTGGGATGTTTTGAACCTCGACTAGGGTGATTTGGTTGATACGGAAAGGGACACTATGCTGTGGTAGGGGGTTTGAAATGGTGTTCGGTTTATCGGTAGGTGGAGTGTCTATAACCTTGTTATCGATGAGGTTTTGGATTTCATGACGGAGGCGGATGCAGTTGTCGGTGGTATGGCCGGACATTTGGTGGAAGTCACAATAGACGTTTTGGTTGAGGTTTGGTGGAATGGTTTGTGGTGGCGGAAGAGGTTTCAGCACCCCAATGTCTGTGAGTTTCTTAAGGAGAGTGGATCTTGGAGTGTTGAATTGGGTGAAGGTTCGGTTCTGGGTTTTTGGTTTTTCAGCAATTTGGTTGACTTCTACAGGTTTAGTGGATGATGTTCCTGCTTGGTTGGTATTTCCGAAGAGAACGTTGCTGTTTCCCGAGTATGCCCTCTTGGGTTTCGACCTAGATCCTGACTCCTTTTTCTCCAAAGTCCCATCTCGCAGAGCCTCCTCTACAGCCAATCCAGAATCATAAAAAGTTTCAAAATTTGGGGCAGCCTGAGAAAGAACCATGTATGGTGCAAAAGAGCTTGGCAAGTTCTTGGTTATTATCCGTATTTGTTCTTTTAGGTCAGGCTTATTCTGCATCTGGGCTGCCTTTGCCCTCCAACGCTTCACAAAATCAGCAAAGCTTTCCTTCTCACTCATCTTAGTGCTTTCCAGCTCCCTCGTGGTCATTTTCAGGTCAACATTGAAGTCATACTGAGCCACGAAAGCTGTCCCGATGTCTTCCTAAGTCCTTTTCTTGGATGGTTCGAGAGAGAGGAACCATTGCAGGGCTGGACCGGACAAGGATTCATGGAAGAGTTGGGCCATAGCTTCTTCTTCGATGCCGCGCATAGTGAGGGATCCGACATATCCTTGAAGGTGGGCTCTCGGGTCGCCGGTTCCATCGAATTTTGCAAATTCCACTCCTTTGAACTTTTCTGGCAGCTTGGCATTAAGAAAGAGGCATAGTTTCCTCATGTCAATTTCTCCTTTTCCAAGCCGTTTGGTTTCCTGGACAGATTCCTCCAATTTACCAATCTTATCCATGATAGCGGCCAGGTTGGGGTCAACTGCTGGTATCTCCACTTTAGGTGGTTGCTCGGATTGCAGGGAAGCTTTGATCACGATCTTGTCAGTGATTTCCTGCATGCTTTCCATTATCATATTGATGTCATTTTTCATGGAGGCTACGGCGGCTTTGAGTTGTGCGTCAACACCGGCGAGGGATTGTTTAAACTGGATATCCATGTTGGCCATGTTCTGCCTAAGCTCTTCCATTCCGTCTCCTTGGTCAGACATGGATGAAAGATTTTCGGACGGGACTGAGACTACGGGTTCTTCTTCCTCCTTCTCAAACAGTGGGGGTCCTTCCAGGGTGTCTACGCGAACTAGTCTTCGGGACAGACGAGACCAATTGGGTACAGCCTCTTTTCTTCGCAGGCGATCAATGTTGGCAGCACTGGCAACAAGTCAAAAGGGAGCAACTCATGACCAATCCAAATACTCGCCCTACTTCTACCCATCTCCTAGAAACGAGGCCTAAGACCTACCGTGGCTCGAATCTCACTCAAGACGTCCGTACAGAGGATTTCCGATAGCCCGGGTAGGTGCCGTCAGGCAGGTTAAATTCCGAACGGGTCGGAACCAGAGCCAATCTCCTCATCGTGACCATCCGAGACAGAGCAATGTGGCTACCGGAATCCAAATACGGACATGCTTAAGGCTAAACCCAAACCAAGGGAGCCGTTCGGGCACGGCAAACACCGGAGGTATCACAAACTCCATGGATTTAAGGTCTCCTAGACCGTCCTAGTGGACCTACCGTGGTTCAAATCTCACTTAAGACGTTGTACAGAAGATTTCCGATAGCCTGGGTAGGTGCCGTCAGGCAGGTTAAATTCCGAACGGATCGGAACCAGAGCCAATCTCCTTATCGTGACCATCCGAGACAGAGCAATGTGGCTACCGGAATCCAGATACGGACATGTTTAAGGCTAGACCCAAACCAAGGGAGCCGTTCGGGCACGGCAAACACCAGAGGTATCACAAACTCCATGGATTTAAGGTCTCCTAGACCGACCGGAAGGCCCTAAAGAATTCTAAGGGAACCTATTCCTCTAGCCCACAAGGTGCAATGATGAGTGAGTGATGCGTGTGTACAGGAATAAAAGCACGTAAGCAGAATATAACACATAAGTCCTAGCCATGGGTCCCTGTCCTAGTTGGGAAGGTTCTATGGCTATGTACAAGTGCAAAGGCTGGTTTTGGTCTCAAAAGGGTTCCCCGGACTAGAGCCAAGATGTACTACCCCGTGTCGAGTGTATTGCAAGACAACGGTCGAACAGCACGATGGCTCATCATAGTCGAGGGTTGCTAGGCATCCCGGGAGAGCTTGTCACCGGTAAACCGGGCAAGATAGCCGAAACACTCGTAGCGAGGCTTGTGCGGTGCAGAGTGTACAGGATAAAAGAGCTTGATCTTCCGGAAAATATTTGAAAGTCCCCCCCTTTAAGAAAACACCTTTCAAGTTTGGCCCTCTTGCTTATCCAATACTTTTGTACATTTAAAAAAAAAAAGTATTGAATAAAAGTCATTTTCCCCAGCAGAGTCGCCACTGTGGGCTCCCGCGGCCCGAAAAGCGCTAACTCGAAGAGTCGCCACCCGGGTTTTTGAGATGGGTCACCCGAGAAACCGAGAGTTTGATTTGAAAAAGAAAGGCTTTTGGTCTAGCGAAAACGTTGAGATGATGGGTTCGGGAGCCACATTACGAATGAGGAAGTTTTTTCTTTAAAAAGCACCCCATTCGCCCGGTAAGACCGGTCTCTACTTGATGTTTTCAAAAAGGGGGGAATCTTCAATATTATTTGGAATGTCAAACTCTTTAATAAAGCACGTAACGGGAAAGGGATATGGGAAATATATCACATTGACGTGCGGGTGGTGCTATGCTATCTGTACAGTCGTGATAAAATGGTATAAATAAATGGAAGTAAACAACACTCAACAGGCTGTTTGGACCTCAGAATACCGCTCACGGCACCCTGAGATGCCGCACGAGGCATCTCAACATGCCGTGCGTGGCACCTGCTCTGCTGTCAGACTGTTGCAGTCTTTCAAAACATCATTTAGCTCACTGGTTTCTCTGTAGATCTTTTGAAAACTCACGAGTAGCCTCACGGCGGTCAGATCATCCCAAGAACGTCATTATCCTTCTCAAAACATAGTTTTAAAGTAGCTTTCAACATTTTTGATCACTTGGGATGATCTTGAAAAGATTTTAGAAGAGCCGGAACATGGCTTGTAGATATGGTCTTATTTTAAGAGCTACAGAAATAGTAAACAACAAAAACAGGTAACCACAGCGAAGGAAAACTCAGATCCAGGCAGCCTGTTCATAATAGCATTAGTGTGTACTATGCCGTGCGCTGGGGGTCGGGATGCCGCGCGTCTGAGCGACAGACCGCGCGGTTTCTCAACCTCAGCACAATGTCTGTTTTATTTTATGAAAATGGATTTTGAGTCAGGATCTAACCAAAAGGGATCAGATCTGCTGACAGAAAGGTCCCCCTCAGGACCAGAACGAAGTCTAGTCCGAGGAAACTAGTTTATACCTTTGGTTTCGAGCTTGATCAAGGATCGTGGATGCAAGGATGTGGATGGATCGTCACGGATGTGGATGGAGGAGGTTAAATGAGACAAAGGGAGTATGGGTGTGAGTGAAGGTTAGGTATTTTGGGTGATGGGGTCTTGAAGTTAATGAGTGATCAACTTCAATGATGAGAAAGGAGTGGGTGAAAGCTCTTAAAGAATGTCTTTTGGGAATGACATCCTTTAAGACTTGGAAATGGAAGTGGTAATGGAAAGTGGGTTTGAGAACTTAGAGAGAGAAAGTAGAGTGAGAGAGCCAAGAGATAGGCAAGAGAAGGACTCAAAAGAAGGGCTAAGAGGGACCCCTTTCCCTTGAGTGGAGGGGTTAATTTATAGGCAAAGGCCAAGGATTTTGAATTTCAAGTGGTGGAGGTATTTTCTGGGCGGGCCAGAAGTACATTTTCGGCTGAGCCAGTCATCAGCTGTGGCTCATACTGGCGTGGCCGACAGCTTTCTGAGCCAGCCAGCTTTTTGCTCAAGGTGCCGTGCGGAGGAGCTTGGCTGCGCACGGTCCCTTGAATTTCTCAAGGTGCTGTGCGCTCCAATTTGGCTCCGCACGGTACCTCCTCCTGTGGTCCAGAGTCTTTTGGGCTTTTTATTGGGCTTGGCTAGGCTTGGCTGGGTTTGGCTGGGTTTGTTGGGTTTGTTGGGTCTTTGGTTTTAAAGGAGATCCTTTTTCAAGCTCGCAAAGGTACCGTTTCCTGTATTTCATCATCGGGGTGGACAAAGACTCTCCGAGGTCCGGATTGGGGTGTCTACATCACTATACTTTCTCGTTCTCTAGGACACTTTCTAGCAAGATGGTCAAGCTCACCACAAATGAAACAAGACTTCTATTGTTGTGAACACTGAGCACGAAAATGACGCAGCTGACCACACCTGTGACACACAATTTGCAGCTTGAATGAAGCTCCGCGTGACCCTGAAGCAGCAGACGGCTCAGAATTTTGCTGAACTTGTGACGGTTGTGATGGTTCCCTTTGTCTCTTCCTCCCTTGGCTCCTAGAACTCCCCGAAGGCAAACTTACACTAGTGGTTGGTTGTCTAGGTTCCCACACTTTCACATTTTCCTTCGTACCTATCGGAATCTCGGCGCTCCTCGTACACTCGACAATCTCGAAAAAACTTTCCAATACGCTAACTCACTATTAACAACTTGATAAACGAATGCAACCCGTTCTCAAAACGCCTATACTTTCTTTCCTTCGTCGCCACCAATTCTAGTGCAAATCGCGATAAAGATTGACATTTTCCAGCATAATCGGAGACGGTCATATTTCCTTGCTCTAACTTTTCGAACTGTTCTCTAAGTTGCTCATGACACATTTCTTGAAAATATTGGTTTTCGAAGAGCTCCTCGAACTCGGCCCAAGTTTGGTTTTCCTCATCCGGCTCATTCTCTTGGTTCACCGCTCTAGCTGCCCTCCTTGCGTCTCTTCTCACTCCTAAAACGGATTCCCACCACTCATTCGCCTCACCAATAGCTATTATACTCACCCGAAGATCATCTTCCGTAATTTTAAGAGCGTTAAAGATTTTACGAATTTGTGAAAACCAATGATCGGCCACGAGAGGATCACTACTCTACCCATCAAATTGAGGTGGTTTCATACGGCAGAACTCTCTCATTGCTTCCATGGCATGGTCATTCTTGTTAGCCCTAAGTGCTGGATTCAAAAGGTTCGACTCTGCAAGTGCTGCTACAATTTCTCTAGCAAGTTGATTCTATCCAGCCCCCATTCTCGGATTTCCAATCCTACCCCACCTATTTTCATGTCTCGGAGGCATCGTGCTACAAGAATGTAAGGCATAAAACGTTCAACAACAACAACAACAACATCGCTGATGTCAAACCTTTAATTTTCCCCGAACACGGGTCAACAACTCCACAACATTCTACGTCAATGGAAATGCAATGCCACATAATTCTACAAGTGCCAATCATCCAAGCACACACGTCATGCGAAAAACAGTGATATTTTGAACCCATAAGACTAACGTCTTCCCACAGTCTCTAGGTGTTCTAAACCTATGCTCTGATACCAAGTTGTCACGCCCTCGATTTTTCAACATAATAATGAATAATTTCCCATAAAGAAATTCTCACAAAAATACATACGATATTCCCCAAATGAGATTTTCAATTTGTGTTTGCTTCCCGTGGTTCCAAACATTCCAAAATATTACATCGTTGGCACACTGGCCCAAAATAATACCAATATTAGACTTTGGAATTTATAATAGTTCTTCAGAAGCAAAAAAAAAAGTACTTAAGATTACAATCATATCTTTCAAAAGAAATTTACAAAGATGAACAAGTAACTCCTTTGGTTAGCTTTCAAAAGCAATGTCCACAATTCAAGCACTCCAGGCATGCAAACTATTATCTCGAGTAGGGGTGAACAAAAAACCGATCGAACCGAACCGAGTTCAAGAACCGAACCAAACCGAACCGGTTCATTCTTCGATTTTTGAAAATTTTCGGTTCGATTCGGTTCTCGGTTTTTGAAAATTTTCAGTTCGATTTGGTTCTCGGTTTTTGAAAATTTTCGGCGAACCGAACCGGTTTTTAATATATATATATATATTAAATATTTTTAAAATATAATATATACCTCTGAATGGGCTTTAACAGCTTTAAATGGGCTGTAATATCTCTAAATGGGCTTAAAAAACTTTTGTGGGCTGTAATATTATCATTGGGCTACCGTTTTTTAATTGGGTTTGGCCCGAAAAAAACCCAACTTTTGAGAACCGGGAGAACCGAACCGAACCGAAGGAAGCGAACCGAGAACCAAACCAACCATCAAAACTCGGTTTTCGGTTCCTTCTAGTCCCTGAACCGGTTTCATTCGGTTTCGTCAAAACCCCCCCGAACCGAACCGAACTGAATCGGTTTACACCCCTAATCCCGAGATAGTACCTGAAAATGATGTAAGGTTTTAGCTACACTAGCCCAATAGAAAATTCTACGCAAACTCTATATGCAAATGAAATGAGAAATGCCGAGGAAACCCAGACTTTCGGATAACAGAGGAGCATAGATAAGACACAAGCATTATATCAGAATTTAAGAACTTAAACAAACAATTCACTCTTGCCAATCGACCTATTATTGTCTTTTCAATTCTTCTTCACAAATCCTGATCTACTCACATCAACCATAAGCGGTTTATAATCCAACAGCTTCGTATCCCATATGTTCCCCATGGATCTTAGATAGGCACACTAGAAACTTTTCACCCACTTCACATCGCGTGATAGACCTAGGGACATTCCGGGCATTAAGACCCCCGTATACCCAGTCTACGTTCCGAGTGATCATGACCCCGTACATCCAATTCTCATTCGGGTTCTCGGGACCCCATATATCCAATTTTCATTCCGGGTTCTCGGGACCCGGTATATCCAAATGATGTTCCAGGTACTCGGGATCCCGTATATCCAACTCATATTCCGGGTACGCAGGACCCCGTATATCCAATTCATACATTTGGTTTCCAACTTCAAGTTCAGATGGTATCAACTTTTACCCCACATGTTTCTCATTTTAGCGAATGGCTACCCATTATGTCATTTGTGTCAATAATTTGTCACTAGACGTCACCTTGCATTTACACATCATGTCACCACGCTTCAATCAAGTGCTAAAGAGCTCACAATTATTACATTAATCTTTATCCATATATAAACCGTCATTAATTCCCCTTAAGCAATCTACTAGCCTCTCACTTCAAGTTAAACCCATACCCCAGGCATCAACTGCTCACCGCGGTCTTCGATTCATTTAGGGGGTAATGTATCTCATTGTATTCGTAGTCCATTCACGTCATTCCGTTGATTTAAGTTTTCCTAACGATTAACTCAACAAGCTTATTTAAGTCCATCGGATACCACTCTAAGTGTGAGACAAGTAATACTCTCTAAAACACTTGAAAGAACGTGCAAACAAACCCATTAGAGACGATGAGAGGCTTCAAAATGTAATTTGGAAGATGTAGGAAAAATAGCTCATAGATACTGCAGCAGGTCAATCACCTACCGGTAGGTGAATAAGTCCTACCGGTAGAAGAGGACAATTTTGCACTTGACCTACCGGTAGGTGAATGAGTTCTACCGGTAGAAACTGGAAATAGAAAGGCCAACATTTGAACGAAACAACTTTGCACTTGACCTACCGGTAGGTAAAAGTTTCTACCGGTAAGAGGATGAATACGTTGAGCAGCTTTTGAGCTGCTGCTGTATGTTTGAGCTGGTTATGAAGGAATTTCTCAATTGTCCTACCGGTAGAAGAAAAGTTCCTACCGGTAGGGAGAATAACTTACAGACGATTTCAACAGAAAATTTCAGGTTTTGATCCATTCTCAATAACAACCAATACAAACTCAAATAAGGCATAAAAACACTTAAATAACATATAAAGAGAGGTAGAATTCCATACCTCGAGTATCCAACCTGAAACTGAAGAGATTGAGCAAGCCCTAGCTTCTGGAATCTAAACCGAACAAAATACTCATAACCGAGCCCTATCCAACGAGATACGAGCTCCAATACGCAAGTAGAAGATCGAACGGAGGTTGTCTGTTGTGGGTTTTGAATTTGGAGATGAGTTTCTGGGTGAGTGAGTGTGAGAGATAGAGAGAGCCAAGAGAAGAAAGAGAGCCAAGAGAGATGGAGAATTGGGAAATAAATTCCCCGCCACTCACACCACACACTTATATACACCATATTGCACTAACACCCACACTTACCAAATTCTTGCACATTAACCCACAACTATAATTTCCACATTAAACCATTATTTGTCCACTTATAAAACATTAAAATTTAAAAGAAATTTACGGGTCTCTACATCATACGAGGCTGAAAAATGAAAATAACAACGTCCCACTTTCCGTGGGAGAGATAATTATCGTTATCAATCACCTTGTAATTGCGTGCTCATCAGATAATGATTTCCATTGATGTCTTTACCCAACTCATTATCTCCACCACCAAGTGGCGCCATCCCATCAGCTTCCCCATCCGTAATCTCAGCTACTACGCGTTATAGCTTAACCAAAAAAAAGATTTCAGATTGGCAGTCCCACATCCCAACCATTAAATGTGCAAAATATAAAAAGCTTTTGAGAACCTTAAACCTCATCTTCATCTTCATGTGTTTAAACTTGTTCTGTCTTTTGAACTTTTCCTCTCTAGCTAGTTTAATTCTTGAACTCTCTTTAGATTTCAGATCCTTCAAACCCTAGTCTATGGCCTCTCTTTTGAGCCAATAAAATGCACAAACAAAAGACCTTAAGAGTGTAGGTTTTAACGCCTCAAAAATTTGGTTGTTATTTAAAAGAATTAAACAAGAAGTGAAATAAAATATTTAAACATTTTCTCATATAAATGACCAAGTTTAGTACGAAATTAAATCTTATAAATGTGAGTTTTGATCAAGTTTTTTTACTAGAACCTGAAATACAAGATGATAGAAAGATCCAATTGAAAGTTGAGCCACCTAATCTAGGTTCCACCAGTTCTTCAGCTTCGGTGTTGTCCACGTTCACGTTTATTTATATTATTATATATTAATATACAAAATATATAGTAACAAACAAATGGGATCGATACCACCCTTAAATCCTGGTTAGAATCACACTTGCACCCCTTTTATTTTATTCTCTAAAAAATAACACGGAACTGTGTGCGACTTTGTTTGTTTGTCATTTTAGTTTAATTTTGATAGTAGGTGGAAAGAGAAATAAGATAATGATTGGAGAAAAGTGTAATGAGTAAAGAGAGATAGAGAGAGATGACAAAATAATAATTGAAGAAATATAATAATAATTGGAAAAAGAAATAGGATAATGATCAAGGGCGGAACCAGGAATGAATTATGCCCTGGGCTAACTTAATTTTATATATACTAACCAAAAAGAGCCAAACTTAGACATGTTGATTAATGGGATGTTTCTATATCGGAAAACGTAACCCTGACTCTCGTATAAGAGAAGTATCATTAAATTTAACTCTTTGAATTATAGGAGGAGGTTGCTCATAATATTGGACTGAGAAGAAGCATCACTTTATGATATATTCATTCTTGATTTGAAGAACAACACAAGATTTTTTCCTCTTTTTTTTAATGATCTATAATTTAAATTTAAAAGAATTTAAACCTAAAAGAGTAAGATTGTAAAAACCAATATGTTAAACTAATTTAAGCATACTAGACTATTAGTGCTATGCAATTAACAACATTAGAACAAATCTAAGCACACTAGCAAGTAGTGCTATGCAATTAACATCAAAGCAAATCTAAGCACACCAGTCAGTAGTGCTTTGCATTGAGCATCAGAGCAAATCTAAGCACACCAGCCAAAGCATTTACCAACATTTAAATCTAAGCACATCAGTCAGTACTCCTTATTTAACAACATAAGTACAAATTTAAGCACACCAACTAGAGGTCTGCATAATAAGAGAATACTTATGGATTTGAAGTCTCGCGGTTAAACGTACTAGAACAGTATTTCAGCACAAAAGTAAAAATAAATAAACCAATGTATTTCCTTTTGTTTATCTTTATTTAAGGAGTAATGCTCTGCATAGTAAGAATACACCAACTGGGCTTATTTTATTATATATGTACTGAATAAGATAAAGAAGTGGAGGAAGGAGAGAGTCAGATTATACCAACGCAGGCCGCAGCAACACTGAAATGTTTTAGATCCTCTGACGGCGTCGATATTCAATAATGTTCCGCCGTCGAGAGAGAAGTTCTTCGCAATAAAGAAGTGGGGAAAGGAGAATATTATGGAAGGGGGAGGACTGACGAGGTATTGGAAGAGGAGAAGTACGGGCGGCTCTATGGCTCCCGTCGCCGGCGCATGAACCAAGCAAAGCTGGGCCAGGAGGAAGCGGTTCGTGGGGGCCTGTGGATAAAGATCGCGCGAAGTAATGTCTTCTCTGCCGACTGAAGGATGGTGAATTGGGTTGGGCTGGGCTGGGCTATGGGAGATAAATGGGTTGGGCTTAGATGCTTTTGTACTAAAATCCTACAAATAATAATTTTTTTTTTTTCGTTGTTTGGGGGTTAACTTGGGCTACAGCCCAACCCAGCCTGTACACAGTTCCGCCCTTGATAATGATTGAAAAACAAAACTAAAATGCCAAACAAACACAACCGTTATTTTTGTATTTATGTAACACTTTAGTCCATCCATTAGCAAACAATCAATTGACCGAACGAGAGTTTATGACATGAACAGAAATAGGTCAACTCTTGCCCTTGCATTATCAGATAACTATATTATATTGCTTAATGCTATCGGTACCGATCTATGGTTGCACATACGGCGTACGTCATTGTGCGGGGCCCGCTGTGGGTCCCACACAAATGATCCGATCCGTTGATAAATTTTTAAAATATCTTTCCAAGTGGCCCTGTAAAAAACTAGCTCAATTGAATATGTGTAAGTACTCGATCCAATCTTCTAACTTTCCATTCAGAATCATTTGTATGGGACCCGTAGCAGGCCCACACAACGGTTTACGCCGTATGTACAACTGTAGGTCGATACCAATAGCACCTCTCTATTTTATTATAGGAGAGTTATTTTCAGACTCTCTTTTTACAAACCCCCGCGCCCGCCTTTCTATTTTCAACTACATGAATTTACTATCTTGCCTTTTTTTTTCAATAAAATTTTTAAGTACAATCTAGAGCAACGTTATAAATTCACGTGGATTAAAAAAAAAAAAAAGGAGTGTGGACCGTATAAAGGGGACTTAGGGGAGTACTGTGAAAGTTATTTCCTTTCCTTATATTATATAAGCACTTGATTAAAATGAAACAAGCAGAAAAGCAAATTATCTAATAAAGAGAGTGTAACCTATTGAAGTGAAGGGAAAAGACAAAAAACTTATAAACAAAGTAACAACCAAGTATAACAAAAAAAAAAAATTACTAAACCTAAACCTAGTAACAACCAAGATAGTCTCTCTACCTTTTCTTCTACCATCATAACTAATCCACTATGCATTTGTGATTTGTCACCAAGCTCACCGACCCCATATTACCACCACCAGCCCTTAAAAAGATCATTAATTACTAGCGAGACAAAAATCCCAGCAAAGAGGGCCCAACACTAGCGAACAAAGAAGCCACTTATCTTTACTCCCCATTGCCATTCCACCACCATACGTATACATATACAAGATTCCTGAAGGTTTTCTGTTCAAAAAATAAAATAAAATGAATTCCAATTTTGGTTTGTTTTTTTGTAAGATGCTACAAATTATTGATTGTAGGAAGTAAAAGTTACTCAAATTATTTACTGTCTTTCTCAATAGTTGTATTGCATTTTGTGAATTTCTTTGTATATGTGTGGGTGCGCTTTTCATCTTTTTTGTGCGGGGAGTTAATTTGGAGTAGGAAGGTTTTGTGGCTTATGAGGGTTGAGGTGGGTACAATAGAGGAGATGGATTATGGAATCCAAAAAAGAGAAAGGAAGGCTGTTCGTACATACGGCAATGAAAAATCGTAGATGGCGGATGTGTGGTGCAAACGATAGTTGGTTCTCACATTGGCCGATGGTCGGTGGCGGGCGTGCATTCTCTATTTTAAGTTGTGTGGAATTTGGGTAGAGTAGAATAAAAGAAGGGAAAAAAATGAAAAGTTGTGGGGATATTTTAGTAACTTTAATAGTAGGTCTTTTCAATTGAGTTACTAAAAGACATTTGTCTGATTGGGGTGCCAATGCGTGTTCAAATAGTAGTAAAGAGGATGATGGTAATGTGATTTTAATAGAAAATCTAGGGGCTGACAGTGAAATTCAAGCAACGCCGTCCTACAAGCAGTTGGTTACTGGAGTAGTACTATAATATGTTTTGGATAAATACTCCATCACCTGATCAAACAAAACAATCTATGATGGGAGCGGCTATTCGCAACCACGTATTTTTTTCCATAGTCTGTTAAAAATTTCCAACTATACTCGACAGTTAGTTACCGAAATTGAGATACATTTTCAGCACCCAATTACCGAAATATAATCTTTTTTTCAACAGCTATTTACCGAAATGTATGTATTAGCAGTTGTATACCAAATGTTGAACATATTTTCGACATGCAGTTACCGAAGTATAATTTTGTTTTCAACAGCTATTTACCGAAATGTTATTTATGATTTTCAACAACTACTTACCGAAATATAGTGGGCTAAGGGAGAAAATATGTGACTACGAATAGCCGCGCGCTATATGATGTGCACAACATTTTCGAGGCAATTTTTTACTCCAAATTGTTGGAGTAACAAATACTCCTATCCTATCTTTAGGTGTTTTGTCAAAAGATTCTCTTTGTCAAACTTCAGATATATGTGATGATCAATACAAGCAAAAAATGGCTTACAAATTAAATTAGTGCATTTTGGAGAAACTAAATTAATTTGGTATGTTTTGGGACGGGTTTTGAGTTTGCAGTACTCCACTTTATAAGTTGTTTTCTAATTTTTCACAATAACTATAGAATTTTACGGTAACTGAATTCACATTCTCACTGTTCATGCAAGTATGTTTCTAGAATTCAAAATTTAGCATCAAAATGTCAGAAAACACCTTCACGCTAATATTATTATATTGTTGAATCTTGATTGCTTCACCGTGATAGTCGCGAATTAATCGAAGCCGGAGCTTGATAAATAAGACAAGACAGTTGCAGCTATTGATGTGTTTGGTTCGGTGCTACACCGTTACAAAGTTGCACTCTTATTTGTATTAACAGGCATACAACCATTACTAGCAGTTTTCTTAATTAGAAGCCCATGTTCAGCGCCTATCTCTCTTGATTTGGTTCTATGTGTGCTAAGTGTTTTATTGACAAAGTCCAAATTTATTTTATTCTTACCTTAAAACTAAAAAAAAGTATTGTGTGTGGTGTAACTATTGACCAGTAAATCTGCACCACAGTGGCAGTTTTTGAAACCTTCATATATTGCTACTAGGGCTGTAAACGAGCCGAATTGAGCCGAATATTAGAATGTTCAGATTTGTTCATTAAGTTTTTTAGCGAACTCGAGCTCGAGCCGAACTCAATAAAAAGTACGACGAGCCGAACTCGAACCGAGCTTGTTTAGGTTTGGATCGAACTCGAGCTTATTTACGAGCCTTAACGACCCAATAATATCATATATTTATACTCTCATACAGGTCTAAAGCTGCAAGTAAAAATTTTAGCATGCACATAAATACGTTTATATACATATAAACTGATAAAAACGTATACATAAGTCAGTTTTTTATAATTGTAAACGTTTAGACTTGTACAAGTTTTAAAATTTTCACTATGTAATTATATAAAATCCCCATGACATATATATACTCCAGGTTCGCGAGCCTAATCGAGCCGAATACTACTATGTTCATGTTCGGTTCATTTATGAAACGAGCCTAAAATTGAGGTTCAGGTTTGGTTCGTTAAGTAGACGAATCGAATTCGAACGAGTCTTTACCGAGTCGAGCCTCGAACAATTCACAAACGGTTCAGTTCATTTACGACCCTAATTGCTACCGAGGTTAGTCTGATAGTCTCCCACCTTCCATTTCTATGTCTGAGAGAAGAAAAAGTGTCTTTGATCTAAAAAGGTGAATAGTAACATTGATAGAACTACAAAGATGAAAATGGGCGATTTGGGCAATTCTCACAGGAACTTCGGCGATTGAGCAGGTGGTCCCTGTGTTTGCATCTGATTCAAGTAGCGATCCTCAAATGGCCGATAGGACTATCTCTATTGCAGATGGGTTAGATCTAAAGGCGTTGGACTCTAATGAAGTAAGGAGAAAACAACAGATCTCTGACCTTTCAAAATCTTCTCAAGTTCGTTCTACCCAGATGGAGATGGAAATTCAAAAGGTGAACATCTCAGGGGATTTTAACTCGGTACCCATTCTCGGAAATGCAAACCAGGCAACAACTTCAACTGGGTTTGGTTCATTCAGCCCTAAAACAGCAAAAAGCCCTAGTCCTTCAAGGAAGCTACAGCAAGTCTTCGAAGAGGCCCTTGTGCGGGAAGCAGAGGAGCGAACAGCTCATTTTCTTGACATTCACCAACAACACCAACAGCATGAGGTACTCTCAAACCCTAATCCGAAAACCCTAATCAATGCCAGAGGGACCCCGTATCTGGAAGGGGATCCCAATCTGGGATATGATGAGGCTAATACAAAACCTAGGAGGCCGTCCCATTTAGCATCCCAGGTTAATCACTTTACAACCGAAATCCACCCTAATCGAACTCAAACCCACAAACCTAATCCCAATCCCAATGCGGTCCAGACCCAGGGTAAACCTAAGCCTAGAAATTGGGCTTCTCTCCTACAGTCACAGAGCCCATCGTTGGAAATGAAGCTAGACTATTTTCCAGACCTCCAACGGGGAAAGGAAGCTCTAGTGGAAATTGACTTGGAATTGACTAAGGTGGGTAAATGGAATAGATATTTGGTAGGCCATTTCCTTGATGGGAAGATGGCTTATCCTCTTCTTTTATCCATTGCGCGGAACCAATGGAAAGATCTTTTTGTGGCCGTCAAATCCGATGTAGCTGGGTTTTATTTGTTTGAATTCAGGGATGAGCAGGCCAAAATACAAGTTCTTGAAGGAGGCCCTTATTTTTTCACTCAGAAACACTTGGTACTCAAGGATTGGCATCGGATGATGAAACCCGCCAAGGAGCAGCCTTCTAAAATACCAGCTTGGGTAAAATTCCATGACTTGCCATTTGAGCTTTGGAATCAAGACTGTTTAAGTAAAGTGGCTAGTGCAGTTGGAAGGCCGCTACATGTAGACCAAGCCACAGCCAAAACTGCTAGACAGCTTGGCCTTCTCCAAACCAAATCCACAAAAGCGAGAATTTGTATTGAGTTAAGTGCTCAGCAAGATCTTCTGGACGAGGTTACAGTTATTATGGAAGGGGAATCTGTAGTTGTCCCTATTGAGTACCAAGTCCTTCCACCTATGTGCAATCTTTGCCATGTGTTTGGACATCCACATTGCAGTGTGCCAAAAAGGCCTCCACCTATTCTACGCAAGTAGGTAATGGAAAGGAGCAGGCTGTTCTGGAAGAGCTTAAGCAGATGAGCACCCCCTTGGCTTTGATTTCTACATCAGGATCTCATCTAGAGAGTAGGGCAGTGGAACCTACTGTGACTCATGTAGAAAAGCTTAGTGAATTAGAAGATGAAATTTTGGAGGTTCGAGATGGTACAAACTCAATTCTATCATGTGTCTCGGGGGCTATTTTGTCTACAGTAGTGAATGGAGAAGAAGGACTGTCTATGTCACGCCCTCGATTTTCTACATAAATATAAATAGCTTTTCATAATTAAAATCCTCACAATAACATATATTATACCCCAAAAGAGTCTTGTGGACCCCTTACGTCTCCCATCAATCCCCAATGTTAGATCAAATTACTCTTTCTCCACTAACACGCCAAACAGTAGACTTAAGAAACTTTCCGGGTTTAGGGCCCCATATACCCAACCATACGTTTCCGGGTGCTCATGACCCCGTACATCCGTTTTAAGTTCCGGGTATCAAGACCCCGTATGCCGATTACAATTCATTTATATCGCCTTACGTCATATGTGTCGCTAAAACTCTGATTTCACAATTTAAGATAAAGAGAGAAATCGATATTAAGAAAATGGCCCACTTGTCAAACCATATTTCTATTTTGTTTCCAAGTTCATTGTCTCAACTCACTACTCGTACTTCATGGCATCAAGTGTTCATAAATCTCGTACTTAAATAATGTGTCATTTCATTTCAGTTGTGATTCAAGGGGTATTCAAAGTAAAATTCTACCGAACAAAAGCAATAGAAGCAAAGATATCCCATGAACTCAACGAATACGATTAACCATGTTCTGGGTGATTTGGATGTGCTTAGAACAAGTTAGAAGTGAACGGGGGTAAAAACGATGAAGTTTGGAACAAAGTAGTGAAAACTGTCCATAAGCATCTGGTATCGATACAGCCAAAATGGCGTATCGATACAGGAAGCAAATAGAATGAGAAGCTACGATTTTGAATTGGATCGATACGGCAAAAAGCTCGTATCGATACGGAGTGGTTTCGAACATATTTTCAGCAGATTTTCGAGAATTCGACGACAACAACAACAATAACCCATGCACGATTTTATGCACAAAACCAATTCAAGAACATACAAAGAGTGAGAGAAATCCCTACCTCGAAGTTGGAGAGCAAACCCAAAGAGAGATCGAGCCCTAGCTTTTCAAAATCGAAACCCGAACACAATATGACTCCTCCGAGCTCAAACTACCGAAATATGGATCACAATACGCGTAGGGATGAAAGATTGGAAGCTATTTCGGGTGGGTTTTAGTTAGTTGGATGGAATTTAAGGGAGAGAGCAAGAGAGAGGGAGAGAGCCGTGAGAGAGAGTGAGAGATCGGGAGAAGCGAGAGAGAGAGGTTTGGGATTTTAATCCCCAACACACACACCTCTCTATATATACTCACACACACATAAATTACACTTGCACTCCTTCTAATTGCAATTCTATCATTCAAACCCCAAATCAATTAAACTTAACAAATTCGATATTTTCCTTCAATTTTTCCAATATCAACTAATCCTTTAAATAATTTTCGAAATTACTGGTCCTCAGAGTCTACTATTCAGACTGGTCTTAATTCAGAGGGAATAGCAAGGGTAACTTCGCTTTCTGAGCTACAAAGCCCTCCATCCCCTGTACCTCCAGATTTGCAAAGCTCCGGAGAAAATGAGAAGGCTGTCATGTTGGTTCCCAATGAAAGTACTGCTTTTAATAAGTATCTCTCCAAGTCTGCCAAGAAAAGATGGAGGAAACAAGCTAGGGAGCAGTCAGCATGTTCCCTAAACAGTGGAGGGAATTAGCTCACCCACATCCTTTTTGTCAGGGCAGTTTTTTAATACTTCCATTTCTGCCAATTGCGTATCTTTTGTTGCTTAGAAACTTGTTTTAATGACTTTACAACCTTTTAACATTGGTTTTTGGAATATTAGGGGTCTTAATGATCCAATCAAGCAAAAAGAGGCTAAAAGTTTTGTAAATAACAATAAGCTCTCACTTTTGGGGTTGTTGGAGCATAAAATAAAGGAGGTCTGGGCTGCCAGAATAATGAAATTTGTCTGTCCTCAATGGAATTTTGTGAGCAACTATCCTCAAGCTCCCATTGGCTGGATCTTGTGTGTTGGAATCCTAATGTGATGCATGTTCAAGTATTAGACCAATTCGACCAATTTATGCATTGTGAGGTTCAGCCTAAGTGTGGAGGGTCACCCTTTGTGTATGGGGCTAACTACTATGTGGATAGGCAGGCATTATGGTCTAGCCTCCGCCAGCTTTGCACTTCATCCCCTTGGATAGTTCTAGGGGACTTTAATGCCATAAGATTCCCTAATGAGAAGTTTGGGGGTGATACTAGCTGGCCTTCTCATATGGATGAGTTCAATCATTGTCTGTATGCATTAGAACTGGATGATCTGAGGTAGACAGGATGTTTTTTAACTTGGGCCAACAAGCAAGACCCTTTCCACTTTGTCAGTACAAAGTTGGATAGGGCTTTAGTCAATGAGCATTGGATGAAAGCTTTCAGCTTTTCTTATGCTCATTTTCCCTCTCCGGGGGTTTCCGATCACTCCCCAGCCATTTTGTGCATCTCCCCTAGTCCTAGGAATACCCCCAAACCCTTTAAATTTTTTGACTTTCTGGCTGATCATCCTCAGTTCCTCACAGTAGTTCAGAAAGTTTGGAGGAGAGTGATCCTTGGGAATTCCATGTTTTGTGTATGTGAGAAACCCAAATTTCTGCAAAAGGAACTTAAACATCTCAACACCAGGGAGTTTAGTGATATCTCTAAAAGGGTTGTTGAATCTAGACAACAGCTTGAAATTCTACCGAGAGAATTGGGATCTCATCCCTCTAATCCTTCCATCATAAGCCAGGAAAGAGTGGTACATAGGCAACTCCTCACTTTATTTAGGGCTGAGGAAAGCTCGGCCAAACAAAAATCAAGAATTCAATGGCTTAAACTTGGGGACCAATGTACTTCTTATTTCTTTAAAGCTGTGAGCAACATTCGAAATAGGAGTAAGATTACCAGTCTGGTGCTTGATGGATCTCTCATACATGATATTGAGGATATCAAGAGAAGCTTTGTTAATTTTTACACTAATTTACTTGGATCACCTCATCCTACTCCTTACCAGGGGCATTCTAGGATTCATCAAGTAGTCAGTATGGAGCTAACTGATAGTCAAAAGGTTGCCATGATTGCTGAGGTTTCTGACCTTGAAATTAGGGACACCTTTTGGTCCCTTAATCCTACCAAAGCCCCTGGTCCTGATGGTTATAATGCTGGATTTTTCAGGAAAACTTGGCCTATTATTGGTTATGAGGTCACTGCAGCTGTTAAAGCATTCTTTAGGTCTGGCCAGTTGCTTACTAAGGCCAATTCTACCCTTGTTGCACTTGTTCCTAAGTTCCCTAATCCATCAAAAGTTGGGGACTTTAGGCCCATTTCTTGCTGTAATACTGTTTACAAATGTATCTCTAGGATACTTGCTAGAAGATTACAGGCTGCCCTCCCCATGTTAATTGATCCTGTGCAATCAGGTTTTGTTAAAGGTAGGAGGATTGTTTATAATATTTTCCTTACTCAGGAGCTCATGAGAGGATACCATAAATCATCTTCCACTTCTAGGTGTGCTATGAAGGTAGACATTATGAAGGCATATGATAACGTTAGATGGGAATTTCTATGGGATGTCGTCTTTATGAACTTCCATCCCACAATGATTAAGTGGCTTCAGGCTTGTGTTACCACTGCTAATTATTCTCTCAGCATCAATGGGGAAGTCACTGGTTACATTAGAGGGAAAAAAGGACTAAGACGGGGATCCTTTGTCCTCTTACCTATTGGTAATTGTGATGGAAGTTCTCACCTGTCTTCTGAGAGAGAAATCCCTTCTCCCTGATTTTCATTTTCATTATCATTGGAGGTGTGGTTATACCAATTTGATCAACCTTTGCTTTACTGATGGCCTTATGATCTTCTGCATAGGTGAACTGACATCAATTAATCATATCCAGAATGCTCTCTTGGAGTTTCAAACTCTGTCAGGACTCTCACCTAGCCCTGGAAAAAGTAGTATCTATTTCTCTGGGGTTAACACAAGCACTAGATCGGCAATCTTAGAGGTCTTAGGATTCAAGGAAGGCACACTGCCTGTCAGATATCTTGGGGTACCACTTCTCTCTACTAAACTCAAGGCCTCTGACTGCCACTGTCTAGTTGATAGCATTATTGCTAAAACTAAGACATGGACAAACAGGGACATCACATATGCTGGCAGGGTTTAGTTAATGTCCTCTTCTCCATTCAAACATATTGGTCTTCCTTGTTCATAATTCCTAAAAAGGTGATTAAGGAGGTGGAATAAATTCTTAGAGCATTTCTTTGGTCAGGCCCTGATCTTAGGAAAACTAGTGCTAAAGTCTCTTGGGAGCACCTGTATGCCCCTAAGCAGGAGGGTGGCCTTGGTTTCAAGTCAATGCAAGTGTGGAATAAGGCAGCCATTGCCAAGCACATTTGGTTCCTTATTTCTGGAGGGGAGCAGTCCATGTGGTGTCAATGGGTCAAGTCGTACTTATTAAAAGGAAGAATTTTTGGAATTTGAAAATTCCTAGAGACTGCACTTGGGTCTAGAGGAAACAGTTGCAACTTAGACCCTTGATTCAACCTTATATTCTTAGGGTGATAGGGAATGGTCATTCCACTTCTCTGTGGTATGACAACTGGCATCCTCTTGGCCCTTTGATAGATAGAGTCGGTTCCAGCGTTGCTTATGACTCTGGAATCCCCAAGGATGCTATGGTGTCCTACCTCATTCAAAATTCATCTTGGGCATTTCCTACTACCCAAACTTTTGAACTAAATGAGGTCAGCAGAACCCTACCTCCTTTAGTAGCTTCCAGGCTAAGTGGGCCTGATCACTCCAGATGGACTCTCTCTCACAATGGTTAGTTCTCAATTGCTTCATTTTGGAACAAATTGAGAACTCCCTTTCCCAAGGTTTTGTGGCATCAATTGGTGTGGTTCTCATCCCACATACCAAAATGTAGCTTTATCGCATGGCTAGCCATTCAAAATAGATTTTCTACTGCAGATGGGCTTGTACTTTTTGGCCTTAACCATTCTTCTCAGTGTAGTTTTTGCCAGGGGAGTGAGAGTCATGATCACCTCTTCTTTAATTGCCCATTCTCTCAACAGGTTTGGGATTCTATTTTATGCAAACTCCATGTTGCTTGGCTCCCCAGACCTTGGGCTGATTGGGTCACCTTTCTCTCTGCGGTCAAAGGCACCCCTCTCCAAGCTCTCATCACTAAACTAGTTTTTACAATTACTGGTTACCATGTGTGGATAGAAAGGAATGTGAGGAAATTCCATGGCAAGTCCTCTTCTTGGGAGGTGTGGTGGGCCGAATACAGTTTGGCCACAAGTTGGCCCGCAGGTTGATTCGGCGGGGCTAGGAGACGAGCGTGATGGGTTGGACTCGTGCACGCGGTTTGGACCTAGGCCCTGTGCGTGTAGTGGGTTGAGCCGAGAAGAGGTGGACCGGACCGAAGGGTTCGGCCCACCGGTGTCAGAGGCCCAGTTCGTGAGCCGAATGATCGAATATTTGGGTTGGGCGAACGGGCCGGTTGGGCTTAGAGGGTCGGTTCGACCCGAGCGGGGGCTGCGAAGAGATCCCTCTAGTCAGTTCTAGAAGCTTCTAGAACACTCCAGAGATGGGGCTGGTTTGGGCATGTGCTGTGTACACCTAACTTGGAGAGCAAGTATGTTTGTCTATAAATAGGAGAGGATAAACCCTAAGAAAGGTACACAATCTCAGACCCTACTATAGTACTCTCTCTCTCCAGTATATTGACTTGCTCGTCGGAGGAGCGTGGGGCGGACCACCGCCTCGCGCCTTGGTGCAGGTACGTAGCGGAGCGGAGGAAGAAAGATCTGAAGGAGTCAGACAAAAACCACCACCCCACAATTGGTGCCGTTGCCGGGGAGACGCTTCCCTGTACATTGGTTTCTGTTTGAAAACTTCTCAGAGATTTGGGGTCGAAGCCATGGAGTTTTGGCTCGGGTTTTAGATCAGCCACGGTGGTTTCGGTTCGAATCGATTTTTTGATTAGTGGATCTTGAAGATCGTAAAGAGACGAACACGATGGTGTTGGTGCGGTTCCATAACTCTGCTGGGGCTATCGGGAAAGCTGCTCGAAGCGCGGTGGAAGGTGCGGAGGTTGTTTGGACGTCGATCTGCCGTAGGGTGGTCGAAAACAACTTTTGAGCACAGGGTTGTGTTTGTAACGTCGAGACGAGCATGGATATATGTAGCTTGTCGCCGAAGGACGCCGGAGTAAACCACAATCGTCGGTCAAAGACGGCGGCGTGGAAGCAAGCGACTGTTCGAAGAGCCCAGTTACTAAACGAGGTCTGATGAGAGATTGGGTTACGGGGTTTTGTTCATCTCGACGAGACTAGCTCGGGGCTGGTCAGAACGTGACCGGATGACGTCGGAAGAGCGCCCACGGTCCGTTCGACAGCTGAAAAATGACGACCGAGGGGTTTTTTGGGTATCGATGCAGTCAAAAGTGGTCAAACACGAGTTTTGACCACTGGGTTTTGTTCGCCTAGCCGAGACGATCACGGATTTGGGTAGCACGTCGCTTGAAAGTTTACGGGTGGCCCACACGCGTCGGTCAAAGGCGGCGCGTTGACTGCGTGAGGTGGCATGTGCCGGCTTGTGCTGTGCGTGTGCCACGCGTGTGTTTGGGATATGTGGCGCCACATCATCGACACATGGGTTGCCACGTCATTGACACATGGCTGCCACATCATTGACACATGGCTGCCACATCATCAGAAACTACCTGTTTGGGGATGCCACGTCAACCGGTCAATGCTGACGTGGCCGGTCAATGCTGACGTCAGCAAGGAATATTCCCAAGCCGGATACAACTCCATTTTTTGCATATGAATAGTCGATTTCAATTATTTCAACCAGCCGGATCCAACCTTTGCGTCGGTTTGCAGCCTTCAGACTCAGAAATTGCTGGTACGTGCATTTTTCAGCCTTGAATTGTAGTTTTTTAGAATGCTTGGGTCAACCGGGAGTACCAACGGATGGTTTTTTAATCTCAGCCTTGATCAAAAATCTTTTGTTGTGATATTTTTTTATTCTGGCTTGGACCAGACCGAGTTTATAGCTTTGAAAATTTAGTTTTTTATCGTTTGGGTCCGTCGGAAGCCCGGGGGGATGGTTTATAGTTGATTTGTTTTTGTTCTCATGAGTTTCGATAAAAGGGTCGAACGTTTGCGGCTTGGGCTTGTCTAAATTAACTTTCAAATTAATCAAGATTTTTCGGTGGGATAGCCGAATATTTGCGGCTTCGGCCTGTCTGAATTAATTTATCAAATTGATCAAAGTTTTTTTTCCAGCGGAATAGCCACGGCTTTAGCTTGTGTAAATTACTTTTTTAATTAATTAAACTCTCGGTGGCATGGCCGAGAATACGAGGCGTCGGTTGGTTTGTAAATTTGTTTGTCATTCTCGGTGGTATGGCCGATCGAGAATGAGGCTTTGGCCGGTTAGAAAACTTGTTTATCATACTCGGTTCAAAGTTAAAATTTTTTCCATCACTTCGAATTAGACTGTCTCGGCGAGTCCAGCCTAACCCGAAGTGGGGGCTAGATGGATGGTATGATAGACTCAGTTTTACGATAAAGACTTAAAAAGTGTTGGAAAAAGAGCATGCTTTCAAAGGAAATTAAAGAAAATTAGAGCAACCTCAAGGCACAATATAGCCGAAAGTTATTAAAAATACCGAGCACAAGAAATTAAGGCTACGACCCCCTGTTTAAACTACGTTCTATACTTGGCTAAATCCAATTTTGAATGCTAGTGGCTGAACATAGAGACGTCATCATGAGGCTTTGGCCGGTTTGTCATTCTCTGAAGTGCATGAGGCTTTGGCCAGTATTTAAATCTTTTTATTATTCTCGGTGGCATGGCTGAGCAAAGGCGAGGCTTCGGCCGGTTTGTAAATCTCGGTGGAAGGACCGAACGTTTGCGGCCCTGGCCTGTATGAATTAATTCTTGAAAAATTAACAGGTATTTTCGGTGGAATAACCAACCTTGCGCGGCTTCGGCCTGTTTAGTTAATTTTTCAAAAAATAATAATAAAAATAAATAAATAATTTCGGTGGGATAGCCGACCATGTGTAGCTTCGGCTCGTATAATTAATTTTTCAATTGATCAAAGTTTTTTTGGTGGAATGGCCGAACAGTCGCGGCTTCGGCTAGTGTAAATTACTTTTTTAATTAATTAAGCTCTCGGTGGCATGCCCGAGAATATGAGGCCTCGGCCGGTATTTAAATCTTTTTATTATTCTCGGTGGCATGGCCGAGCGAGGGCGAGGTTTCGGTCGGTTTGTAAATCTCGGTGGAACGGCCGAGCGTTTGTGGCTTCGGCCTGTTTAATCAATTTGTCAGTGATTGTTTCAGTGGAATGGCCGAACGTTTGTGGCTTCGGCTTGCTTAATTAATTTGACAATTAATCATGTTTTTCGGTAGTATGGCCGAGCTTGAACGAGTCTTCGGCCGGTTTATAAATTTGTTGATCATTCTCAGTGGAACGGTCGAGCCACTGAGGCTTCGGCCGGTTTGTAAAGTTGTTTATTGTTCTCGGTGGAAAGGCCGAGCAAACGAGGCTTCGGCCGGTTTGTAAATATGTTTATTGTTCTCGGTGGAACGGCTGAGCAGACGAGGCTTAGGCCGGTTTGTAAATTTCTTTGTTATTCTCGGTGGTTTGGCTGAGTGAGGACGAGGCCTCGACCAGTTTATAGCTATCTGTCATTCTCGGAGCATTGGAGCTTCGCCCCTGTTTGACAAGTTTCTTGGTCAAAAAGCCGAGCGTCTCGGTGGGAAGGCCGAGCATTGGGGCTTCGACCCCGTTTGATAGGTTTCTCGGTGGAAAAGTCTATCGTCTCGAATGATCTCTTTATTATTCTCGGTGGTGTGGCCGAGCGTGGACGAGGCTTCGTCCAGTTTGTAAAGAGGACGGTCTGGGTTTTTATCATACGGTGATGTTAAGGACTGCTTCGGTTTATTGAGAGGACTGTCTGGTTTTCATGAACAAGAAAGATGAGTCTTTGAGGACTTGATGGTCCAGTTTGAGAAACTGGATTCGGTCCCACTAAACGGTTCAACTCCTCGTGCCCGCAAAAGGCACATGAGAAGTTGAGGGGCTATTGTGGTGGGCCGAATGCAGGTTGATTCGGCGGGGCTAGGAGACGAGCGTGATGTGGGTTTGGACCTAGGCCCTGTGCGTGTAGTGGGTTGAGCTGAGAAGAGGTGGACCGAACCGAAGGGTTCGACCCACCGGTGTCAGAGAGGCCCAGTTCGCGAGCCGAATGACCAAATATTTGGGTTGGGCGAATAGGCCGGTTGGGCTTAGAGGGTCGGTTTGACCTGGGCGGGGGCTGCGGAGAGATCCCTCCAGTCTGTTCTAGAAGCTTCTAGAACACTCCAGAGATGGGGCTGGTTTGGGCATGTGTTGTGCACACCTAACTTGGAGAGCAAGTATATTTGTCTATAAATAGGAAAGGATAAACCCTAAGAAAGGTGCACAATCTCAGACCCTACTACAGTACTCTCTCTCTCCAGTATATTGACTTGCTCGTCGGAGGGGCGTGGGGCGGCCCACCACCTCGCGCCTTGGTGCAGGTACGCAGCGGAGCGGAGGAGGAAAGATCCGAAACAGTTCGACGGAAACCACCACCCCACAGGAGGTAGTTGTTCACAAAATTAATTCCATGGTTAGAGCAAGACTTTTTGCATTGTCCAAACTTCCAAGGATTCAAGCACAATGGATTGTAAATGAGTGGAATATTAGTGGGAGTTAAAACATTGTTTGATATTCCTGTCTTTAACATTATCTGTTGCGATTTTGGCTCACTCATTGTTGTTGTCTACATACTGTTCTACTGTCTGTTCTTCTGAGCAGAATGCAACAGATTATCACTCATTGGAGGACCTTGTGGGGTTCTTTCATTCTCAGGAGATTGTGCAGATAGCAGATTGTTCCGCTTACTGTTATTACTACTATCTTAGCTGGTTGCTATTTGGTGCTATCTTCAGCTTTTGGATGGTTGAGTGTTCCAGCTTATGTGTGTACCTGTAAGTTGAGTGTTTGAGCCCCTTTCTTCTTGTGAGAGGAGGTAATATTTAGTGGGAGGCATTTTGTGAGGGAGAGTGGAGGGTGTTGAAGTTTCCCCTTTTGCTTCTAGTTGGTGAAGAGTTAGGCTTCGAGGGAGTTGTAGTTGTACTGTTGTGCTGCCAAGAAATTACAGTCCAGTAGTGGAGTTGTTTTGGTGCTGCTATTTGGCTGCTTTGACTGATGGCAGAATTCTAGAATGGTGCTGAATACACTCATGTGGATTTGCAATTCAAATGCTGACTGCTGTCCAAGATACAAACCAATGGTCCATTCATTCTGTTGTTGCTTCTACTGCTACAGTTAACTGCTGTTCTGTTTTATTTGGCCCATTCGGTGGTTCAAGTAGTGCTGCTAGGTTCAATTAGGTCTGTCCTGTAAAGTATTAATTGGTTGTGTTCAGTTGTCAAGTATTGCACTAAGTGTAATCTTTTGCCATTTGTTTCGTATCCCTCTTTTAGATGAATGGGAAACAGACGTTCTATCTACTTATAGTCCTATGTAGCCAGTTGGCGTAGGCTTTAACTCTTTTTGTTTGTTTTATTTTGTTTTCCTCCTGGGGTTTGCCCCTTGTAAGTTGTATATTCGGTTATCTTCTTTTTAATTTCAAGCTGATTTACCCAAAAAAAAAAAAAAAAGTCTTTGATCTCCTTGAGCAATTGGGCTCAGCCATCTCTTTCACATACACATATACACACCCATCGATCAATTCTCCACTAGAAACGTGACCTCTTCTCGAGACTCTCAGAAATTTGATTAAGGGAACGACGACAACGAAGATGATTTCGCAATTCCCTAGGACAAAGGACCCTTGTCACACTCATGCAAATGAAAACAATGGTGTCTATTATCAATAATTGGCTTCTGAGTTTTATAAATTAAAGCCTTTTCAGTTGGGCTCTACCATGGTGTCAAGGGGACCCCTCGTCGTCTCCAATCGTGGATCCCATCTACAACCCCGGGAATCATTCTAGGGAAGACTCATATATCTGGTGCAAGTCATTGTTGTAAGTGAATACTCAACCACTCAGCAAACTCATACCCATTCTCGGACAAAGGTGCTAATAGTTTTCAGCCCATAACCAGTCACATACGAGTCTTACGAAGATTTTGAACGGAAGTGCTTGCTGAACAAGAGCACGGATCCAAATTTGTAAATCCATGACTTTGTGTGAAGTGCAATTTGGTCCGCACTTCAAAACTCTTCCCACCCGCAAGATGGTTTTGGCAGTTGTAGCTCTTAGCCTACCCTCCCTCTTAAAAACGTCTACGATCTTGAGGTCAAAGCCACCAATCAACTCCTGAATTTCTACATCTTCGTAGTCGGTCTCTTCTTCTTTTCCTCCAACGATGCTGTCCCTATATTCATTCAAGAGCAGATAAACATCAAGACAATAACAATGGCCTGTCCCATTGCAGGTACACCAAAACTAGTTAAATCAGAAACCAGCATTTGTACCATAACCCATATATGCACAAAGCTCAAATATACAACATTAGGACAAGAAGATAAGACCAGTATGATGAGTCACACAAATGTACACATAGAGAGGTTCAAGATCAATTATAGGCAGTGTCCCTATACATGTCAAACTATTACAAAGAGTATTAGTAGAGTTGAGTTTTGTTCACCTTTCACTTAAGAGGGTGAACATTACCCTCGTATTAGTAGCACCCATACAACTGCGAGGCTACAAGTACACAAACCATTTTGAGTAAAGTCAACACTCCATATGAAAACATGCTAATTTCAGCAGCGAATCACAGCTGGCTAGCGTAGAGGGAAATTTTCTTTTCCAGTGAGCCTTTGTCAGCTCCTACTACCTTATCGATCTCTTTGCCATTCCTTATAAAGAAGAAAGTCGGCACAATGCTAACATTCCAACAGGCTGCTGCATCTCTCGCCTCGTCAATATCAACTTTCAAGAATAAAACTTTGGGGTACTTTGCAGCCAAGCTTGTATAAAGAGGAGAGATCACACGGCATGGCCCGCACCAGGTTGCGGTGAAGTACAGAACTGCCAGACGGGATGACCTTGAAGCAGCATTTAACATCTTCTCCAGTTCACCAGCAGAGGGAATGCCAATGACTTGCCCTACAAAATCATCAAAAAAAAGTTCATACATTACTTAATCTGTGAGACCCCATATAGGAAAGTTAGTCCCACATCGGGAAATTGGGAAAAGGTTGATTGGTATATAAGGCTTCGCGAGCTATATGACCTGAGGTTAACCTTTCAAGTTATGTGGTTACGCTAAGGGTACGCAGGTCAGCCGGTGCGAGTCGTTACATAATCTGTCATTTGTTGTCATCTCTATCACTTACTACAGATATGTGAAAATTATATATCAAACAAGATCCATATTGGATATAAAAAGTATTACCAATTGAAAAATATAACCAATTTTCCATTCGGTTAGGAAACAACGAGGGACTAAAAAATTGGAACAGAAGGAGTATTTTTAATGGTTATATTCTCTGGTTCAATACATGTAAGACCACTTGTTATCTAATTCCCATCTACCTTCAATTCTTAAACACTGATCTTGGGTCCCTAGAAGATATGATTCCTTATGACCTGATTCTAATGATTCCGACGATGAACTTTAGATTATTAAAAACAGATGCTATGAAAGCAGAATAATTGGAAGCTGAGAGTTCATCAAAATCACTACCAAGATCCAGTCAATGCTGCAATTGTACTAGGAGCAATCATTCGGGAGGACACCAGAGGCTCTTTCTCAACTATTTAGCCGATCCACCAATTGTTTCTCCGAATGAATTCTAGTGTAGATTCTGAATGATACGTTCTATTTTTCTCTGCATTGGTTATAAGGTAAGAAGCTCATTAACTTCCTTTTATACAAAAGATGAATAATGTTGGAGTGCTCAGTTTGTCTTCCCTTCAAAAGATGATTGTGGCACTTTGAATACTCGCTTATGGAATAGCATCTGATTTCATAGATGAATACTTAAGGATCGGAGCAAGCACTGAAATGAAAAGCCGACAAAATTTCAAAGCAGTAGTTGAAAACTTTCCTTGCAAATACTTGACATTTCTAGACTGGTAGCGGCCGGTGAAATTAATGACTATCCTGAAATTTTGGGAAGTATTGAGTATGCGTTGGATGTGGAAGAATTGCCCAAAGGCACGGAAAGGGGCATATACTGGTCATGCCCATGAATCAACACTTATTTTCGCAGTAGTAGCTTCATCTGATCTCCTGACATGGCATGCATTTCTAGATTAGCTGGATCTCTTATTGATATTTATCTACAAAAAAAGGTAATCTGTCAACGAAGCACAGGTACTTATACTTATTTTTATACAAGTTTTTATTTCTGGCATGCTATAGAAAAACATGACCTTATGCATTCATGGACGTCCCGCCTCCACTTATTAAACTTATACTTACCTTATTGAATTTTTTTTTCTCTTTGTTGTGTAGGTACTTCAAATTAGTTATTTTGCAAGTAAGAAAGTATATTAAAAGATAAATAGAAAAAGAAATATGAAATATGACTGGGAGGAAAAAATAGTTATTAAGATTAACAATTAAGTATCTAGTACATGAGAGAGAATAGGTGTCAGTGGCATAGCCAGAAATTCATACCAATGGGGCACAATCTAGCACATGTGATTTCGTTGTGAAATTTGTTTTCCTATCTCCTTTCAAAAAATCTGAAAAACCTTGGTTTCCTTTCAAAATTAGTTCTTCAAGATCCTTATTAGAAAACGTGTTTAACTATCACGTTATCCTACGTTAAAGCATCTTACTCAAAACTAATTGGCAATGAGGTGAGAGGCTGCCCAAGCTCACACACCTATTTTTGAGGTAATAATTAATCAATGTGGGACAAAACCTAACACTCCCTTCAAGTGCGACCCAAATAATGGGTTAACTCACACGTGGAGAGTTAACAAGGATCAATAACATAAGGATCACAACAAACAACGAAACAAGGTTCACTTAATTAAACACAAATAATGGGACAATCAATCAAGAAAGTCCTGTCCTAAAGCCTCTGAAAACCTAACTCTGATACCATGTTAAAGCATTCAACTCAAAACCAATTGGCAATGAGTTGAAAGGCCGTCCAAGGTCATAGATTAGTTTTAGAGGTAATAATTAACCAATATCAGACAAGCTCTAACCTAAGTAGCACGGACACGGATACAGATACGCAATAATTCTAAAAAAAATGGGGATATTAACACGGCGGGGGACACGCCACTATATACGAACAAATGAGCATTCAGAGTATCTTAACCATTTTCTGTTTTTTCTACCTACATATATATATATGCAAACACACACAGAGAGAGAGAGAGAGAGAGAGAGAGAGAGAGAGAGAGAGAGAGAGAGAGAGAGAGAGAGAGAGAGAGAGAGAGAGAGAGAGAGAGCTCCTGGTTGACCAAGGGCTTGGAAGTTTGGAATGAGTTGATTGGATCGATTGATGTAGAAATTTAAGTTATAAATGCATAATTACTGTTTAACCCAAATGTTTTGAATAATTTCATATTAACCCTCCAAAATTAAAAATATTACATTTTGACCCCAGTCGTGTCCCCTATCAAAAAATAATAAAAAATATTGGACACGCCATACGTATTTGGGTGTGTCCCTGTGTCCAATACGTGGATACGACGCCCTTTTGGAGTGTCGGTGCTTCCTAGCCTCTAACATCTTAAAGTAGCTAAGGAAAAAAATATCAAAGATAATTTTCTGTTTCAGATCAATTTATAATTTTCATAATAATTTTCAGAAGTAAAATAATTCCATTTTTTGTTCTAAACAAATCATCTGCAACACCACAAGAGATGAGTTATTGATAAATTAAGCAGAAAAAGAAAGGAATAAGGGAGAAGGTGAAAAAGAGCTTGGATTAACTCCATTTTGTGATGAAATAGTAATTTTAATTTTGTAAACATGTGGTAGTTTGGAGACAAAAGTTTAGTGAATATAGACTTTCTTGTAAGTAAGTAATTATTCAGTTGTTTTGGGGCACAACCACATGGTGCCCCAACTCACTTCTTCATTACACGTAGGTTGGGCTCACACATGCATTAGTCTTGATTCCCAAATAAATGTGGGGGAGATGAGCGAGGGGGCATATTGTGAATGTCCCAAGAGGCTAAGAGCACATAACTTTTCATTCTTTGAAGGTGTTAGCGTGATAATTTATTTGACATTATATACAAATCCAAAAAAAAAAAACCCAACAGAGGCCTAGGACCCCAATGGTCCTTAACTCCCTCTACCACTGGCAGGTGTACCAGTGTCGCACCCATTAACGTACCCATAGCGTAACGACGCCGTACTTGGATACAAAAACTTACCCAATAGGTTTTTGGTGTGCTGGGTACGTACTTTGCCGTACCCGTACCTGGTACTCATATGTCAACATTTATGGAGTACCCGTGCTCCGTAGTATTCCTTATTTAGCGAGCTAGCCCATGGTCGTGCTTCTCGTGTCAATTACACTTTTTTTAAGTGTAATAATTACACAATGGGATACTATCTCGTATGATGGAATATATTCATGGCAATCTGTTAAAACACTTCCACGTCCACAAGGAAACAAGAAAATACATTACGTCTTTTTTTTGTTTTTTTTGTTTTTTTTGAACGGCAGAAAAAAACAATCTTCAACGGCTCAAGAGGCACATAGGAAGACATAGAGCATGCATTTGGGTGCTTCAAGCACGTTTTGGAATTATTGGTGGACTTGCATGACCTTAGGATCATGAGACTCACCATATATTATGAAGGCTTGCATTATACTTCATATCTCGATCATTGAGGATGAACAAACTAATAAAGTTCCTCCTGCAAAAGCGTAGCACGAGCACAAAGCCAAGCTTACAGAACTCCTTCAACGCCATCGTTGCATCAGAGATAGAGGAAACTTGTGGCAACTACAGAGCTAATCATGGGACAGTGTTGTTTCAATTGTGACTTCATTGTGACTTTAAATTTCATTATGGTTTCTATTTGAATGATTCGTTTTGACCTCTTTTTTTCCCCTCCGATGGTTCCTGGAGTTTGTATCTGTTAGATTGCCACAAGAGATTTGGGGAGAGAGATGTTGATGCTCTAAGGAGCACATATACGGACACAGGAAAGGGACACGTTGGATATAACCAAACTGAGCCTAATACAAGAAACCTACGTCTTTTCAAACTACCGCTAATGCTGAATACAAGATAAACACATACACGCACATGTACGTACATACATAGAAAAACAAAAAACATTAATTACGTCAAATTAGGAGAAAATAAACAAACCATATCAACGTTGAAGATGTTATGGAAGTTACGAAAATTTCGACTCTGGCCCAACTCTGGAAATTACATTATGGTCTCCTAATGTGGGAACGTGTCTTATCCTGTCCCTAGCATGTTTGACCAGGAAAAATATGATTCAAATTGAACATGAATTTAAGCGTGCTCAACATGTGCCCAATGCGACTCGTATCGTGTCTGACACGAACGCGAGTTGTGTTGAGTTTACCAGAGTTACGTGAGGCCAGCGGACGTGTCGCTGCATCTTAAGTTGTACCCATTGCAGAAGGCTCAAACTTACAACAAAGCCTAAGTGAGGTAAAAAGGTAGAATACTTCTCCAAACTCTTCTTTTATTGATTTACATGAGTAACTATAGTGGTGACAGGACTTCCATATGAGTTAAAACATTCGTTGTTGGCTTTCATTACGAGGTAGACAGGTACTTTTATCTCTTGAAAACTATGCAAAAAGCAGGATATATTGGTTCATTTAAGGTTAGTCTCCTTACTGGGTCCAAGGGCGGAACCAGGAATGAATTATGCCCTGGGCTAACTTAATTTTATATATACTAACCAAAAAGAGCCAAACTTAGACATGTTGATTAATGGGATGTTTCTATATCGGAAAACGTAACCCTGACTCTCGTATAAGAGAAGTATCATTAAATTTAACTCTTTGAATTATAGGAGGAGGTTGCTTATAATATTGGACTGAGAAGAAGCATCACTTTCTGATATATTCATTCTTGATTTGAAGAACAACACAAGATTTTTTCCTCTTTTTTTTAATGATCTATAATTTAAATTTAAAAGAATTTAAACCTAAAAGAGTAAGATTGTAAAAACCAATATGTTAAACTAATTTAAGCATACTAGACTATTAGTGCTATGCAATTAACAACATTAGAACAAATCTAAGCACACTAGCAAGTAGTGCTATGCAATTAACATCAAAGCAAATCTAAGCACACCAGTCAGTAGTGCTTTGCATTGAGCATCAGAGCAAATCTAAGCACACCAGCCAAAGCATTTACCAACATTTAAATCTAAGCACATCAGTCAGTACTCCTTATTTAACAACATAAGTACAAATTTAAGCACACCAACTAGAGCTCTGCATAATAAGAGAATACTTAAGGATTTGAAGTCTCGCGGTTAAACGTACTAGAACAGTATTTCAGCACAAAAGTAAAAATAAATAAACCAATGTATTTCCTTTTGTTTATCTTTATTTAAGGAGTAATGCTCTGCATAGTAAGAATACACCAACTGGGCTTATTTTATTATATATATACTGAATAAGATAAAGAAGTGGAGGAAGGAGAGAGTCAGATTATACCAACACAGGCCGCAGCAACACTGAAATGTTTTAGATCCTCTGACGGCATCGATATTCAATAATGTTCCGCCGTCGAGAGAGAAGTTCTTCGCAATAAAGAAGTGGGGAAAGGAGAATATTATGGAAGGGGGAGGACTGACGAGGTATTGGAAGAGGAGAAGTACGGGCGGCTCTATGGCTCCCGTCGCCGGCGCATGAACCAGGCAAAGCTGGGCCAGGAGGAAGCGGTTCGTGGGGGCCTGTGGATAAAGATCGCGCGAAGTAATGTCTTCTCTGCCGACTGAAGGATGGTGAATTGGGTTGGGCTGGGCTGGGCTATGGGAGATAAATGGGTTGGGCTTAGATGCTTTTGTACTAAAATCCTACAAATAATAATTTTTTTTTTTTCGTTGTTTGGGGGTTGACTTGGGCTACAGCCCAACCCAGCCTGTACACAGTTCCGCCCTTGACTGGGTCCTAGATTGTATGAGAAGCGGGCTATCAGTGATTTCAGATCTGGATCCTATATCCCATATACTTTGCTTTAATTTACTGTGGATGTTTCTAAATCAGTTAAATTCTTGTGTAGAGAAGCACAGGAGACTCCATTGATGGTTGTGCAATGCTTTGGAAAGCTGATAAGTAAGATCTGCATTGGGTCCTTCGTATTGAAAATACTTCACGTTTGAAATACCTGATTTCATTTAACTCGTCAGGTAAAAATATCTTCATGAAGAACTGATAAGAGAGAAAAGACTGTGAAAGCCAACAAGAGAATGCAAGCATACCCAGAAATAATATTTGACGAGCAAACCATCCTTAGAAATAGTACTTTGCCAAAGTATTACTAATACGAAACAGAATTCTATCATAGTAGTTTAATGAAAGGCAAGCTGCAAGCATCATACAAAATAAACGGTGAACAGAGACAAACATACCATCTTTCAAGGCAGACACAGCTTCCTGACCCTATAATGAATGCAGGTAATTAAAAGAGTAATTAATCAACAGATATAAAGAGGTCTTTCAAAAATATACATCAAATGCAGTAATGGTCAGCATTTAAAGAGTGATTAACAACCGTTAGAATATAGTATTAGTAGTAGTCCCACATTGCTTAGTTTACTTATTTAATATGTGAGTCGTCTATATAAATAAGATTGTTATGTGTTAGGGTTACACAACACCCTACACACTTTTCCTTCCTAAACAACATAGTATCAGAGCGGGTTCACCATCCACCTTAGATATACAAAACCCTAGCCGCCACCCTCTACCACCATCATCATCTCACCACGAAACCCTAAATCTACTGCCAATAATCCCAAACCACCACAACCCTAAAATCACTACCTTAATCTTAGCCTCCGTTCTAACCCTAATCCCTTCCATTGAAATCTATTGTCATAATCACTGTTCACCAATTACTATTCATCGTGTACTGTTCATAGGTCACTATTCATGCGTACTGTTCATCCGAGTTTTTGCGCAACACGTTTGTCATTCAGTTGTTGGTTCGTGGTATATTGATCTAATGATTATTGGATATTCTAGTTGGTTGGTTGCCTCTCATTGCACGGTGACATATGTGCAATGAAATCTGATTCTGATTCTGATTCTGATTCTGATTCTGATTCTGCTTCCGCTGTCTCTGATGGGTTTGGTTCTTCATTCAGCCATGATCATGGTCGCAGTCATGATTCTGGGTATCGTAGTCGGATTTTTGGCCATGCTTTTGGTGAGCGTGGTAACATATCTTGTTTTGTCGTCTATTTCGTTGAAGTTGGTGGTTGTTGGTTGGTAATTGAAGTTGGTTGTTATTGGTCGTTGAAGTTGGTAGTTGAAATTGGTTCATTGGTCGTTTGTCGTTCGTTGGTCGTTGAATTCGCTCGTTGTTCGTTCGTTGTTGAATTCGTTCGTTGATTCGTTGGTCGTTGAATTCGTTCGTTGACGTTGGTAGTTGGTTGATGGTCGTTAAAGTTGGTTGTTGAAGTCGTTCGTTGATCATTGAAATCGTTCGTTGGTCGTTGAATTCGTTCGTTGATTCGTTGGTCATTGAAATTATTTCGTTGAAATCGTTGAAGTCGTTTCGTTTGTTGAAATCGTTGAAGTCGTTCGTTCGTTGAAGTCGTTGAAATCATTTGAAGTCGTTTCGTTCGCTGAAATCGTTGAAGTCGTCGAAATTATCGAAGTCGTTTCGTTCGTTGAAGTCGTTTCGTTCGTTGAAGTCGTTTCGTTGGTTGAAGTTGTACGTTGCTATTGAAAGTTATTTCATTGTTTTGACAAGTTGGTTGTTTTTCGTTATTGCTATTAGTAGTTGAGGTAATTGTTTCGTTGGTTGCTATGTAACAAGCTGGAGAGTCTCCAGCTTGAGGGGGAGTGTTAGAATATAGTATTAGTAGTAGTTCCACATTGCTTAGTTTACTTATTTAATATGTGAGTCCTCTATATAAATAAGATTGTTATGTGTTAGGGTTACACAACACCCTACACACTTTTCCTTCCTAAACAACAACAACCAATATAGAGACACTTGTAGAAATAGGGAGGGAATGACCACCTATCCGATGACAATCACATGGATGCAGGGCCTATAGGTTTTCCTTATTAACCAGGGGTATTCTGTGACATCTAGTAAGATCACCACTAGCTTCTTGGAACAGAGAGAGAGAGAGACCACAAAGAAGGAATCGGGCTGATTAACAGGTAGCTAAATTGAGCGTCAGCCAAATTCCAACTTGGACACAGGCACAGATAGAGTGAGGGGAACATTTGTATTTACTATAAATTACGGGCCGGTCCCAAAAAGAGATCCAATGCACGGAAAACTCTTCTGGATTTCTAGAATGAACCAATAAGGACTCCCCAACACTTTATACCGAAAATACCCACGTTCTAAGGCAATCCTCTCCCGCAAAGGAGCGTCGAGATCGAATGTGACTCTCGCGTCACAAACTAAAGTAGGAAAACTAGATTCACAAACTCAAGTAGGAAAACCAGATTCTCTCCTTCAGCTCTCTCTCTCTCTTCTCGCGTTTGTTGTTCGAATCTGAATTTCGTGAATTCGAGCACGGTGTCGAAGTCGACCGGTTCTTGGTTCTCCGACGGCGGACATCAGTACGTTACTAGTTTACGCTTCCACGTCGTTCTGAACAGGTTGTTAATGGCGAGCGATCTGGAGCGGTTGCCGGCTGGGACGATGTTCTCGACGCTGAATTAAGGGCAAGAACTGGTGGTTACTACCAGCGGCGGTGGAGTTCCGTTTGGGGGGGCGTTGAATATCAACTTCGTGATGATGGAGAGGCCCGATCTGATGTTCAATCTGAAGATGGTGGTTCATGCACCGTCGATTGAAGATCGCCATGGTCTTTGAGATGGATGTGAATCGACGGACGAGAGCTACTTTGTAGGTTTTTCTGTTTTTTCTTTTTTTTTGAATCTTTGGCCACTCCAATGCTTTTATCCCATCGTAAATTTGTTTTTGACTGCAAATTTCACACTGCGAATTTGTGTTTTACTTCGGATTTGGTTTTTTTCCATCTTATAAAGATGACAAAATTCCAGAGATTTTGATCTTCTTTTACATCCGAAACAGGCTTGCGTCGAGAAGTATGTGCTTCCACATTCATTTCTCATGGCAAAAAAGTTGATTTGATCAAGCAGTATTGCAGATAGCCCCATTTAGAACTATGACTATTACTACTACTAACAACAATAATAGTAATGAGTATCGAATTAACTGTGAGTTCTTCAAGGAACTGAATGTTTTGAAGTTTCTACTAGGAGTAGCCAAAGATGCAAATATGTAATGGTCAATTATAAGATCCGTTTTTGTGACGTATAGCTGATTGCAAGCTGCTTTCTCCTAGCTGTAACACAATATTGTTATTGTCCTAGCTTGGTGCCAATTCGATTATCTTTCAATGTTATAGTACCATTGAAACTTCTGTTTATGAGCTGAAAAATCAGTGCCAAATGCATGGTGGTTAGGCATACAGTAGAATAACTTGAAGATATGAGATATCGTAAGCATGTCCTTGTTAATTCTCTTTCAAATTGAGTACTTTGCCTTTGAGCTTGGTGCTTGTTTTAAGCTAGAATGTTATATTCTTTTAAGCTTTCATTTTCCAAATTCATAGTTCCCTTAAGACTTAAGTTGTGTTTTCAGAACAAATGTGATTTTGTTGCATCATTTCTATCATAAACTAGTTAGTGCTTCTTTAGAACATATAAGCAACTGCACATTTCTCTAATTCAGCGGTTAATATTGCTAGGTTGGTATTCTACTCAGCAAAATCTCAATAATCATGTGGATGTTATTTTTAAAAGCTTAGTACTTTGGTTCTGTTGCATTGCCGGCTTCCAAAGCAGGCGGATATTGGGCAATCAAATGTATGCAGCAATGGCAGATGATTTCAGCCGTGTTGGGTCATCAATTTGTGAAGGGAAGCGCTTGTAGCATTACATGATTGTGATAAAAAAAAAGTTTTCAGCTTGTGACATTGAGCAAACAAAGTTAGCTATAATCGGAGGTGCAACTTTCTTTACTGTTCATTGAATCATCACAAATTCGACGACATTTTCCTTGGAAGTCCTGCTTTTTGTCAAAGTCCAATTTCTTTGAGCAAGAGTGTATGTGTAGTGGATCTACTATTTTATTTTAATTTTTGCAGCAATTGTACTGTAGCCCCTGTTTGAATAACAATGTTCTACGTTTGCAAGTCTCTTTGAATGCTCACTTTAAATCTCTCTCAGAATTTCCCGGTGCTTGCGCAAATTTGTGCAATACATCAGTTAGTGCTTAATTATTCTTATCGAAAAGTTTGGGCTGTGAGATGACTATCTGACAGGTACGTTGCCCATGGACATTGCAAGTAATCTTGCCAGTTTTGTTATACTGATAGACTTGCATTTGTCGCAAGGGCTACAGTACAATTTGTGCAATACATCAGTTAGTGCTTAATTATACTTATCGAAAAGTTTGGGCTGTGAGATGACTATCTGACAGGTACGTTGCCCATGAACATTGCAAGTAATCTTGCCAGTTTTGTTATACTGCATATTTGTGAATTTCACACTGCAGACGGAAGGTTGTTGGCGATGTGGCCGTAGTTCACCCCAATTGGGCCCCCATCTGCAAATGTAATAACAGAGAATGGAAATTACACAATCAAAGTAAAATCATTTTTATTATGGAAATGTATGTTGTTAAAGAGAAGAATTATGCGAGAAGAGAGGGCCAAGTGGGTGGCTGTGTTTTGTAGCCGTGGGGTGGTGGGTGGTAATTGGCAGGGGTAATTTTACAGCCTTGGGTAACATAGTTTACATTGATCAGTTTTCTCAGCAACAACCAAATAGATTGTAAGTACTATAAAATTTGAAACCTATTCTCTTTTTACTGTCAAAGAATGACCAATGTTTTGCTACCTTTCTGTTGCTAGTTGTTATTTGGTTAAAATATGGTATTGTAAGCACTTTTAAATTTCAATTGCCTATTATTCTACTATCAATTTGGTTTTCAGATGGATATGAATGTGGTATGGCCGATATATTTGCGGGGTTTAGATTCTTGCGTTGAAAATTTCAGCAATTTTTAATATCAACACTGTCAATTTTCTACTGCACAAATACTGTCAACTTTAAACTACGCAAACGGTCATTTTTTAAAATGCCAACACTGTCATTTTCACACTATGGAAAAATGTTGGTGTTTTAAAGTTGACAAAATTGCCAGTTTGTTTTTTTGATCCAAAAATTGCCAGTGTTTGGAAATGCAATAATATAAATTAATTCCAAACACTGTCAAGTTTATATTTTCAAACACTGTCAATTTTAATTTCTATACTGTTAATTGTAAATCCAATAATGTCAATTTTAATTCCTACACTGTCAATTTTAAATCCAACAACGTCAATTTTAATTCCAACACTGTCAATTTTTAATATCAACATTTTTAATATCAACATTGTCAATTTTATTTGTGGGGTTTGGATTCTTGTGTTGAAAATTTCAGCAATTTTTAATATCAACACTGTCAATTTTCTACTGCACAAACACTGTCAACTTTAAACTACGCAAACAGTCATTTTTTAAAATGCCAACATTGTCATTTTCACACTATGGAAAAATGTTGGTGTTTTAAAGTTGACAAAATTGCCAGTTTTTTTTTTATCCAAAAATTGCCAGTGTTCGGAAATGCAATTAATAATACAAACTAATTCCAAAAACTGTCAAGTTTATATTTTCAAACACTGTCAATTTTAATTTCTATACTGTCAATTGTAAATCCAACAACGTCAATTTTAAGTCCTACACTGTCAATTTTAAATCCAACAACGTCAATTTTAATTCCAACACTGTCAATTTTTAATATCAACATTGTCAATTTTAATTGTGGGGTTTGGATTCTTGCGTTGAAAATTTCAGCAATTTTTAATCTCAACACTGTCAATTTTCTACTGCACAAACACTGTCAACTTTAAACTATGCTAACAGTCATTTTTTAAAATGCCAACACTGTCATTTTCACAGTATGGAAAAATGTTGGTGTTTTAAAGTTGACAAAATTGCCATTTTTTTTTTTTGATCCAAAAATTGCCAATGTTCGGAAATGCAATTAATAATACAAATTAATTCCAAAAATTTTCAAGTTTATATTTTCAAACACTGTCAATTTTAATTTCTATACTGTCAATTGTAAATCCAACAACGTCAATTTTAAGTCCTACACTATCAATTTTAAATCCAACAATGTCAATTTTAATTCCAACATTGTCAATTTTTAATATCAACATTGTCAATTTTAATTGTGGGGTTTGGATTCTTGCGTTGAAAATTTCAGCAATTTTTAATACAAAAACTGGAGTAAATAAAGTACTAAACCAATGAAAATATGGATGACGCAATTGCGCAAAACTTTACTAAAAAACACACAGCATATACAAATAAAAGCTCTCTCTTCTACACTACAACAAAAACGAGCTTTTTGGGCAGTTGAAAATGCCCTATAAACTGACTTTATGGGGCATTTTGATGAAATGCCGTGTGTATCAGTGCAGCAATAGGTTTATGGGGCACTTTTAGGAGCTACAAGAAGCGGTTGAAGAGGCACACAAAACTGCCACATAAGCATATGTATTAAGGCACTTCATGGAGCATACAAATACTTGGATCGAATTTATAAATACAAGATCCTGCAAATCCTACTAAGTTACAACTAAGACGGAGAGAAATAGTCGATCAACCAATATGTACAAGTCACTGAAGCTAAAAAATGTAACACCCACGAAATCCTCTATGCGATCGCTATCTAAATCCTCCCTACACTCACTGTCTTCATCCTTCGATACCTGAATTGACAAACAAGGATATACAATAAGAAACACTCGCTCATCCAGAAAAGGAAATTTAAGGAGTTCTATTATCGTTGCCAAGAATTGAAGTAGATTTCTAATACCAACAACTAAATATACCAGAGACACAAATCCTTGAAGTTGTATATTATCCTCCAAGTACAAAAGTATACTTTGTAAGATATTGAATCGACTTCTAAGAAAGAATAAAAAACCAGGGAAACTAAAGAGAAAATCAGTCACATCTTCATATTCTATGCCTTTTAACAACTATTGTAGCATACCAAATTCAGTCTCAGCAAGTCTATGCTTGTCTTTCGCAAATAAGGAAGCGTAAAAATAGGTACCTTGACGTGGATATCCTTGAGAAAACGATCATCGTAATCCAAAAAGAGCTTCCTTGCATAAAGAGATATACAAACTCAGTAACCAAGAAAAAGCCTCACCCCGGCCAGTAACCAAGAAAAACTGCAGGAGCAGGACCAGCCCAGTCAAGTGTAAGCAAACCCTTCTTTGTCCCTTCAATGTCGAAATATTGCCAAGCAACAAAGCCAAATGCCAGATGGTGTGGCTTTCTTTTTTGCCAAACGATTAGAAGATAGTACCTTCCAATGAGGCTAGAGAGTTGTGTGAGTGCTCCTGGTTGTAACAATATTGAAGTTAAAAGACAAGGGCAAAGATAAAATACACAATCTAAAAGAAGACTCGAAGAATGCGCAACTAGCTCGAATATGAAGATGTATAGAAAATATAAGAACCATAAATAACACTAGCTCAATTAGGTATACAAGTTAGAATTAGGTTAGCTAATCAAAGTTCTAACTTCCACAGACTAACCCAAGAAAGAAAAGAAACTTGAACCTGGGTCAAACACTATCAACAACAGTCATTTGCTTTCTTCTTTGGAAATCAGCTCTCCATTTATGTATTAACATCACGAGAACACCACACCCATGAAGCTGCATAACCCAAAAAGATAAAATCTGAATTCCGAGTACTGCTTTAGTCAAATTTGACAAGAACTGCACATTGAAGATCAACATATAACAACTCTCAAAATTAAAAGATACATGGTAGCACATTGAAGAGCATTAAGGCCATAATCTTCAAATGAACCAAACTAAAAACCCTATGATATGTGAATGAACTAAGCAATTCAAGACCAATTTAAGTCAATTAGTCCAAGTACCAACTGCAATCTAAGCAGTACACAAAAACCTAACATAGAAAACTACGATTTCAATGCTTAAAAAGTTGAAGCTCCAATTACACACCAAATATCCATAGAGAGAATAGAGACAATACCGGAATTGACAGAGTATTACTTTTTTTGCAACCCAGGGGTTCCTGTGAAGAGCCCCATTAATGAATTGACGCTCGGAGGCCAATCTTTTATAACCCTAGGGTTCTTCCAGCCATCCCAAAATCAAATCAACCGAGAAATTAAGAGAAATCAAGCTGTATATGAAAGACTGTAATGAATTCATATATAAAAGCCAAAGACGACTGGAATTTCATGAATTGCATCTTAATCTTCAATTTCAATAATCGCATAAAACTTTTGTACTAGATAACACCGAGAAAAAGCATAGGTGAACGAAAGTCAGCCATCGAAATGAGGGAAGCAAAATATCTTACAGGTTAAAGGTACGCCATGGACATCGTATATAGCTGAACAACCTTCGTTGATCAAATCTCTGAAACTAGATCTTCTCAATGGAAAACCCTAGAAAATAACTTCGTCTCCCCGCGAACGAATTTGAGATCTGCGAAACGGAATCCGAAATTTTGAAACCCTAGTCCTAGAAGAATCAAAGACTAAGGTCGGTTAGCACGAACAAAGTAGATCGACGTGTTCTGAAATTTTTGACTGAGTGCGCAAAGGTTTTATGTTCGTTTCCAAGTTCTGATGCCTAAGGGTATTAAGGTAACTTCGTTCAGCTAATTAGACTTATGCGTAAATTAAAACGTGTTTACTCCTTAACGGGAATTTCACAAACCTTTTCAGTACCGGCCGGTAAATCTTTCTTGTATTTACACCAACAGGGCAGTTGGGCCTAAATTTTTCATCTCAGCTTGGTTAAGTGCAAATTGAAGAGCCTTATTTTTGTATTTATCAGTATAGAGCCCCAAGAAGGAGAGCAATAGGGCACTACATCCATAAATGAAAAACCCATCATCTAATTTTGTACCAGTGGACAAACCTAGAACTCTAAGTCTACTAAAGCCACTTGATCTTAACAACAGATAATCAAGTAAATAACTGCACATGACCAGCAACCACAAACTGACGTCCAAAACATCGCTCAAAAGTGGTTAACAGCTACTTCTCAGAAAGAAAATTTCCTCTGACTTAAGTTGGATAGTCCTTCCATGGCTCCGGTTCTTTTTTGGTTGTCTGTTTCCACTATACGGGACATTCCAAAATCGTCTCTAGTTTCAAAATCATTCTTTTTAGATAATTTGGAAAACTGCCTACAAGAACTAACTGAGATCTTTGATGGGTAAAATTTTTGTATATTTATTGCTTATGTGATGAAAGGGCACACTTCTAAAACTGGACAAACTAAATGGGAGGGAGGGATTACATCAAATCATATAATAGAAGCTCACTGAAGCTTCACTTTCAGAGGTTGTCCATTTGCTTTTCTCTTTCGTATGTCGCGTGCAGCACAAACTTTTTAGGTATCAAAATATGAAACATGGAATTTACTATGCAAAAACATAGAACTACAAATGGATTAGAAACTTTGGCTTCAGCATGCCGCCTTTGCCTTTCGCGTTCAATTTTTCGTAGCTCCCTTTCTTTGCGCAGGCGTTCGTATTTTCTCCGATGCTCTTCAATTTTGTGTGCATTGGATTCAACCTGCATATTTCAGAGGGTAAACTGGTTAACTGGCATCTATTGACCTACACGCAACCTGGAAGCTAACTAAAGTGGATTTTTCAAGAGGCAATGTAAGGGTATATCTTCAACACATATATACATATATGTATCTATATAATAGATTCTTTTGTCAATTTAGTATGGGTATATAGGGGGACAAAACCAACTAAAACAGCTGTGATACAAAAGGCTCTCGAGTCTAAGATATCATAGAATGGTATCTATGACAGAACATAAAAGCATGAACAAAATTGAAAGTTCAAGAAAAAAGGGCGAGAAACGGAGGCAATACCTTTTTAAGGGCCACACCAATCTCCTCATCATAATCCAACTTTGAAGCTACCCGCAAATCACTTGCTGCTTCTTCCCACTGGCCCAACATGGCTCGTGCCATTCCTCGTACTTTAAACCCTTTTACTCAGTCAGGGTTGATCTTGACATGATTAATGATATCATACAAATTATGTCAGATGATAAAATGAATGAGCACATTATTGATCAAGTTCAAACTTTCTTTTATTTGCGTTCAGTTCTCTGAATGAATGACTCATCTAGTGACAAACCTGCAAAGCTGCATCAACATCACGCATTGCTGCATTTGGCTTGTTAAGTTTCGCGTACACACTAGCTGTGAGTAAAGCTTTCAGTTTCCAAGGTAAAAACAGAAAGGGAAATATGCACGACAAAGACAAGAAAGCAGAAGAAACATCAAAATGCTTTACAGGTAAATACTTACCTCGAGTTGTATGCAGTATTGCGGAACTTGGATTCAGCATAATGGCTTCTGTAAGATGACCTATGGCTTCCTGCAGCTTACCTGTTACACATACAGAAGTTGTTGCATGGCCAATAGCCAGGTCTGCAATATTTGAACAGCAAGAAACTGATAACTTGCCTCCTGAGATTGAATCTATGGCTTGTGATTTTGATATTTGTGCAGCATCCCTATTTTCTTCAGTAACTTCAATAGAAGGATCTCCCATCTGCAATGGAAAAAAGTTGAAGTGATTTTGTTTGAGGTTGAAGCAGGCAGCAGCATCATATTCATCCACGTAGTTTCTCCTATTACCCACCTTCTGTGGAGGATCATAATCAGGATCCACAACATCAGTGTTATCCACCTCAACATCAGACTCAACAATGTCCTCGTCTGATATATCATCACTTGACAGGTTGGGGTTTTTTGCATCAAGAGGTTCCTCTAATATATCCTTCTTATCCTGTAGATGAATGGCCAATAATTAGACGGTTTAGACCGATTCTATAATCAGAAAGAAACCTCTAAATGTGAAAGATACAGCTAGTAACTTTGAATACACCAGAGAGAGAGAGAGAGAGAGAGAGAGAGAGAGAGAGAGAGAAAATGGTCTCAAACAATCTTGCTAAGGTGGCACCAAGAATGCCACAATATCTTTCAACTGGTATAAAACTCGAACAGTTACGGGAAAAAAAGGAACACCCCTGGCATCTGACGAAATGTCCTAGAAATCCCATCACACAGGAAAAAAAAACATCACGAACACTCCATCAAATTTGAAAGCTATATGAGTCAGATCCCAATTGTCACCTAAGTGACTAACTGCAACCGTCCATTCTGATGTTAGCAAATCTAGCAGCTGCGCTGTTAACTCAGGTGTCAGTCACTGATGATTAGTTCGTGAACTTCTCTTTACCTCAATGAACAACCATCAATATGTTAATTAGAAATTTCAATTTTTTAATTTACTCCTTTTAAAAATACTACTAGACATCCAATTTTATTGGTGTTAAAACACCTGTGCACTGTAAATCAACTCCCAATAAAAAACACTGTCATTACATAAATCAGCTATGCCCTCAAATCCCCGGATGTTCACTGTTTGGTTTCTTTAATAAAGGTCAAATACCAAAATGCCAATTGCTTCGTTTCATTAATGAAGATCATATCATAGGACATTATAACATATTAACATTCTAGTACAATACTCCACATTATAAAGATTTCTGCATCTGGCATAAAGTATTCCATCAAAAACAAAATATCCATGTCCCTAGATTAATATCCACAAAAGTAGACAATGAGACATCATCCCCAGGTCATCACCCTTAATGCCAATTACCTCTGCTAAGTCCTCGACACAAATAGTTATCCCAAGCTCCATAGGTGGATTAGCAGTCAAGAGTCATACACGTCAATTCTCCTATCCTGCCTCAAAGACGGTTGGAATCTCAACTTCCTCCCTCCTTGAGTGCCTAATATGATGTTTTAGCTCATCCAGGGTCATTGCTTCTTAATATCAATCCTTCTTTTCACAAGTCAGTGGGCATTTTGATGGTCCAGGGAGGTACTTGGGGCACCCATGTTTATGCTTGTTTATAGGGATTAATATCGAGCACTCATGTAGTGCCATAACATTCCTTGCAGTGCTGATCAAAAAAGGGATAGTTTTTTCCCTTTTCATTTCGTAACAAAAGGGGGGACACATTTGTTGGACCACATGCCTGAGATGTTGGATTAAGGCGAAGAACAACAAAAAGTTTAGTTTAAAAGTTAGAATTACATCTGGCCATGTTTTACTTTATGCTGTTTAAAAGTTAGATGAGATCGTTTGAGGATTTCTATGCTAGACAAGATAGTAAATGGAGAGAAGAATTTTTATAAGCTTGCCAAATGGAGAGAGAAGAAAACAAGAGATATTTGTCAAGTTCAGTGCATAAGAGATGAAGATTGTAGGGTATTACTAGAGGATGATGAGCTTAAAGGTAGATGGAATAACTACTTCGACAAACTCTTGAATGAAAAGCATGAGGAGAACCTAAGCGAAGAGGGTTTGAGTGCTTCTAGTGGTAGCGGCAGCCAAGATTATGTGTTTCATTGCGGAGTACAAAAGCCTGAATGGCGAAGGCGCTGAGAAGGATGAAGCCAGACCAGGCTTTAGGACTGGATGGTTTTCCTATTGAGGTATGGAAAAGCCTTGGTGACATTGGAGTATTGTGGTTGACAAACTTTTTCATGAAGATTATTCGGACTGAAAGATGCCTTGTGAGTAGAGAAAAGAGTATCTTAGTACCTACATACAAGAACAAAGTGGATTTCCTAAGAAAGATGACAACGGTATCGGAGAATCGGTTTATCCCTGGTAGATCAACTATGGAAGTAATCCATTTGTTAAGGTGATTAGTTGAAGAGTATAAAGAGAAAAAGAAGGGCCTTTCACATGGTTTTCATAGACTTAAAAAAAACAGATCATAAGGTGCCTAAAGACGTTACATGGTGAGTCTTGGAGAGAAAGAGCGTGACAAAAGGGTATATCGATGTGGTTAAGGACATGCAAGAAGGTGCTGCCACTACTATTACAACTCTAGTAGGCGAAACAAGCAAATTCCCAATCACCATAGGATTACACACCCGCTTTGAGCCCTTAACTCTTTGCCTAGGTTATGGACTAATTGACTAGGCATACTCAGGACGATATCTCATGGTGTGTGTTATTTGCGGATGATACTGTCTTAGTACATGAAACCACAAGAGGTGTGAATGCTCAATTACGAACCTGGAGACAAGTATTAGAGTCAAAAAAATTGAAGGATCGATAGGAGGAGGATTGTAGTTGGTTGACTGCCGATTTAAAACAAGTATCCTAACATAGGTAGTAGTAAAGGATATGATGCTCACACTCAATTGAGGATATGGCACTTTATAGAACCACTTAGATAAAATTGATCCATGCAACTAACCCATATAATTGGACGACTGTTAAATGTAGGAAGAATAAAAAAGAGAAGAGAAAAACAGCAAAAATCTACGTATTTGTTGAGTTGAGTTAAATGGACATCTCAATCTACTTAAACGGAGTCTTCCAGCAAAAAGAAAAAGAACAGCTTCTAAGAAACACAATTAATAACACTTTGAGAAAGTGCTGTTATGCCATTCTATGGCATAGTGGATGCACCTCACTTCTGAAAAGAGGTGTAACTATATAAGTACTGAGCTAAAGACAATCATGGAAGTGTCCGGTCAGTTCCTTAACTTAAGCATGTGTTAGGCATGAATTTCCGGAAGCCACCAGCAAGTATGCCACTAGTCTATGCTCAACTACTTTTTCATTTTTTTTCCTTAGTTTGGGTAAATTAAAGCTAGCTTTTCTGGGATCACCAATAGAGTACAGACGTCCAGCACCACATGAGCATGCTTCAACCAAAACGCAAGACGCAGAAAATAACTCAGTACATTAGGACAATGCATCCATATTGTCACAGATCTAAGTAGCATGATATAGGACAAGTAAATACGACCTGATACTGAAAAAAAATGCTCTATAACCACCTAACTCATAATCACTAATTGAAATAAAACATCATATTTATCTCGAAATTAATGTGCCATTGCTAAAAAGGACACTGCTTCCTAAGGAATGCGTAAATTACAACACAGAAAGAAGAAAGCCAATTTGGCAATCCAAATGGTGTCTTTAGATGCCAGTGTAGTCCTCGGGTTCAATCCAAGTCTCTGAACGTTTATAGCGGTTAGTTCGCTCCTGCTAGGAGCTATTTATGACTTGTTCGCTTAAATATGACATTTTGGTACTCTACAGATCTGCTGCAGATAGAATCCAGCCTGAATTGTGGCTACTTTAATCCGAAAAGGAAATAAACCTAGCTTACCATTCCACAGAATCCGTAAAACGTTTCTGAGCACAGGTCTATAACTCAATACCCAAGACCTCAATTAAGTAGTCCCCTAGTGCTTCAGCAATAAAAATTGCCAATGGTCCAGCAAACTGCAGCCCCTTTCAATATTTAAACCTCCTACCTCTCCTCTGCCAATTAGAACCAAAGGCCAACAACACACATTACCTAAACCCACACCACAGCCAATGGTGGGCAGTATTATTGCAGGCATAAACTACCACTCGCAAACAGATAAAATCCAAATGTGGACTTTGAAGGAAAGATTACATTCCAAAGAGTCCCCAAGTTTTTGTAGTAGTGCACATGTTCAGGCATAAAGCTAAACAAAAATTGGAATATCAGTTCATTTTCATGGAACGTCCAAACCACCAACAAAACAATGAATCAAATTTCTTTGTCAATAGGGCTACAAACGAACCGAGTGGCTCATGGCTTGGCTCGTTAAGGGCTTGAATCGTTTACGAACAAGCCGAGCTCGATCTCGAATTTAGGCTCGTTTAGTAAACGAGCTGAGCTCAACACTCTAAAGCTCGGCTCGTGATGCAGAACAGAAATATGAAGAATATAAATTAATTATGCATTATTTTGAATTTATTATTTTGTTTGAAAATTCTGTTTTAATTGCCTCTTGTTTTGGCAACCTTATATTTCTTTCTAGTATTTGATTTCCTAGTCAAAGTAGAATTTTTTGTTTTTGGTAATTTTTGTTAATTAATTGATTCTGCTTCCTTTTCGGACGAATCAATTAGGGTTAGAGTTTTTTCCTATATAATAAATCGTAAGCCTTCGGGCTAAGGGAGTTGTGTTTTGAATGAATTAATGAAAATTTGAGAGTTTTTCTCATAATTGTGTTCGTAGAGGGAGTACCTCTAGTCCATACTTATTCGTGATTGTCCTTGTTGCGCGTTCTTCTATTTCGACACGCCTTCCTGCATCAGTTGGTATCAGAGCCTGCACTTGATTCCGGATCATGGCGCGACAAGGAGTTCGTTATGGTCGTTATGTTGTTGCCGAAGATGTGTATGAACGAAGTAAAGCTGCACGAGAAGCACGAATGGAGGCGCAGTTCCAACACCTTGAGCATCGTGTGATGGATGCGATTGGCGTCCTAACTGATCAGGTGGCTGCCGTGGCCGTTGGGGGAACCCACCTTGCTGTCGTCCGGTTCAACCTCGGTTTCCGAAAGAGGAGGAGGTGTTGGATGATATTTCTATCACCAAGCCTTTGGTTGGTAACCATCAGTCGAGGGAGAGGACCAAAGTGGAAGAAGCAACCATCGAGTGGCCATTCACATCAAATATTATTTTAGATCCAGTAGTAGATTGGAATAAGCCACCAGTTTTTGACGAAAAACCAGTGGAGAAAATTCCAAAAAAAGAAAATTAGAAAATATTGCAAAAAGAAGAAGTTAAAAAGTTAGTGTTGTTGGAAACTGAATTTATTGATCCGTTTTGGGAGTTTGTTGAATACACTACATGCAAGCGTCATTGTGTTCCGATCTGGGAGGAAGGTGAATTTGTTTTGTTAAGGGAAATCATTCCTTAAAATTATCAAGAATCTTTTTTACAAGTTGGGTTCTCAAAAATCAATTTGAAATACAAGCTTGATGCAGACAAGGTTCGGCGTACTCAACTATATAAACTCGAGGACAAGTTTCTTCAAGACATGGAGAACGATGCAAAACAGAAATATGAAGAATATGAATTAATTACACATTATTTTGAATTTATTATTTTGTTTGAAAATTCCGTTTTAGTTGCCTCTTGTTTTGGCAACCTAATATTTCTTTCTAGTAGTATTTAATTTCCTAGTCAAAGTAGAATTTTTTGTTTTGGGTAATTTTTGTTAATTAATTGATTCTGCTTCCTTTTCGAACGAATCAATTAGAGTTAGGATTTTTTCCTATATAATAAATTGTAAGCCTTTGGGCTAAGGGAGTTGTTTATGATTGAATTAATGAAAATTGAGATTATTTCTCATTATCGTGTGTTCCTAGATGGAGTACCTCTAGTTCATACTTATTCGTGATTGTCTTGTTGCGCGTTCTTCTATTTCAACACGCCTCCCTGCATCATCAGCTCGGCTCGAAAAAACTTGGCTCGTTAGTATAGGCTTGGCTCGTAAAAGAAGCTCGTCTAGTAAATGACTGAATTCCACTCGTTTAGACACGAGTTGGGCTTGAACACTAGGAAGCTCAGCTTGGCTTGGTTCGGCTCATTTGCACCCCTATCTGTACACCAGTTCTTCAACTTAAAATATTGACTTCAAATTTAGTCGTAAGCAACAAAAACAATGGCAGTAGAATTGTGTTTCCAAGTGGGTGGCTTTTCTTTTCGAAAGCAGATAAATCAAAGAAAATGAAGCAATAAAGGTTGATTCGGTTACTGACTTGGGAGCTGCCGGTGGAATTCGAGCGCCAAGGCTAGAGACAAAAAGGCCCCCAAAATGTCTCAGATAAAGACGATACGCTTCTAAATTTATGAATATAGTTATCGAGTGAAAGAAAGGTTTAGACTGTTGTGCCTTTGGAGATAGCTTTTGAAACGCTAGAGATGGGCTGTGTATAATCGAGGGGTTGGATTGGCACTCCTTCACGAAGCCCTTTAGCTCTACAACCTTTTCAGCTTCCATGGCCACCTCTCTCTCTCTCTCTCTCTCTCTCTCTATGCGCGCGCCCCTTGCGACCTTCAAGCTTCAAGAATTGTGGGTATGATGTTTTTTGGGTAAACTACCAAAACCACCCCGAGGTTTCCAAAAATTACATATTTCCCCTCTTTTTTAGAAAATCACAAAATATCTCCTATCACGTAACAAATTACTCTCTTGTTGTTGTGATGCAGTCGCAATAAAATTTGTTGAAATCCATTTTACATTATCAAATTCTAATTAGAATGGACCACATTTTCCTTTTGTAGTTTGTATAAAGGTTGCAGGGGTTTCAAAATAGCCACTCAGAGGCTAAAAAAAGAACACTTTTGTCCCTTATAATTAGGATTGATGATGTCAAACAAGTTTCGCCGAATTTTCAAGCTACATCACAACAAGAGAGTAATTTATTATGCAACAGGGGGAATGGTATAATTTTCCAAACATGAGTAAGCAATTTATAATTTTTAAAAACCTCAGGAGCGATGTTGCTAATTGACCCTAGTTTTTAAACCATGTATAAAACCCGTACAAGGCGCATTATGAAAATGTGCCCTCCTATCCTTTGGATACAGGGCTAAAGGCTGCAAAAACCCACCACCAGCCAACGACTAACCAACCATACGCAGCTGGAAGGGATTCCAATGCCCAATTCAATATGAATTATAAGGTAAAGGGTACAGAGCTTTACTAATATAGTAAACGCATACTTTTATAAGGCTTATTAAATTCCTTGAGGAGAGACTGTACTTAGGCTTCAAGTAATCTTGTGTTGGTATAAGAGCATTATACTCTCAATGAAATACAGCCCTTGGATTGAAAATAAATAAATCACAGCCCTTGGATCAAAACTGAAAACTAAAAATATGGTGGTTTTGTTAAAAACGAGGCGGTTTTGACTAAAAACGGAGGATTACTTACCACAGAACAGGCAACTTATACCATTTATTAAGGCAACACTTACCATAGTATAAGGTGACACTTACCACACAAATAGGCAACACTTACTACAACCGGTTGATTAGGTAACAAGTTACCATTAAGTAAAAAAAAAAAAGAGTACCTGATTTTTTGGTGGGAAAATTTGCAGATTTTAGGGATTTATATATTAGAAGAATTATCTAAAAAATGGTGTTCATTTATAAATCTAGTTTAAAATTTTAATTTGTTATGAAAATATAAAAATTTGAAAAATATTTTCCATAATTTTCAAATGACATTATAAATGTATTTAATTAATTAATTTTCAAATAATTATTTATTATAAATATATTTAAGTAACTTAGTTTTAAATATTATGAAAAAAATAAAATATTTATTAATATTTTCATAGCTTACAAACTTAGTTAATATATATTATAAAATAGCGCTACAAGTTGATTGCAACAAAATTGAACGATAAATATATTTTCGTTTAATAGCTATTGAATAATTTTGTAGGATTCTCAATTAAATTTATGGTAGTATTTAATGAAATTAGGCTATTCAATTTCATTAATATAGTTTATAGTGATTAATATGATATATTTTACAAATCTAACAACTAATAGTGTTAATACTAATATACTTGGCAGCAAACAATCAACGAGAATTGATTCATTTGTAATTGATTGATCCAGTTATATGTTCAGCCAATTGATCATATTTGGCAGATGTGGTAGTTAACAATGATATTGATTGATAGTGATTAGTGAAATTAATATAACTGGCTAAAGTAGGCTAACTAATTTGTTTAATTATTTAACCACATACTTGTCTATTTCAATCATTCAAGTTAGGCAATTAGCAAATTTCAAAAATGGTTATTTGATTGTTAACATTGATCACTTAGTATTGTGAAATCGAGGAAGTGGGTATGCTCAAAATAAGGATATAGAGAAGCTAAACAATTGGAGAGAGTAGATCGAATAAAATGGCCGCAGGCACTTGTGAGAGTTAGATGTCCTGCTGTATTTATATGGTAAGTATTGGCATGGAAATGGTAAGTATGTCCAAATTTCTGTAAGTATGGTTACTGAAATGGTAAGTATGCCCAGATTCAAGTAAGCACACCCGATTTATATGGTAAGTTTTGCTATGAAAATGGTAAGTATGCCCAGATTTCTGTAAGTATTGTTATTGAAATGGTAAGTATGCCCAGATTTAAGTAAGCACACCCAATTTATATGGTAAGTATTGCTATGGAAATGGTAAGTATGCCCAGCTTTTAGTAAGTACACTCTATTTATATGATAAATATTGCTATGAAAATAAGAAGTATGCCCAGATTTTAGTAAGCACACACATGACCTTCTTGTTTTGTTCTTTCTTTTTCTCAGAGAAGGTAATGAAACAAGTACGTATACACATGCATGTTTAAAGTGTACCACATTCATAAACCAATAAGTTTATCAACTATATCCACCACAATAATGACCATAATGCATTTGGGTTTATCTTCCATAAATTGAAAAATCTCGAATAAGTTTCACAATAACCATTTGGGTCTATCTTCCATAAATGGTCTATCTCCCATTTGCCTACCCATTTTGAGGTTTACCCATTTTCTCATCCAAATTTGGGGAGACTCAAATCCATACTCATTTTTTTCAAAACATATTTTTACTCATTAATTACAAGTGTATCACTCATTAATTACAAGTGCATCACTCATTAATTACAAGTACCATTCAAGAATAGATTTGGGTACCATTCATTAATATAGTTTATAGTAATCAATATGATATAATTTGCAAATCTAACAACTAATAGTGTTGATACTAATATACTTAGCAGCGATCAATCAATAAGGATTGATTCATTTGTAATTGATTGATCTAGTTATATGTTCAGTCAATTGATCAGACGATTTGAATCGATTAAAATCATATTTGGCAGGTGTGGTAGCTAACGATGATATTGATTGATAGTGATTAGTAAAAATTAATACAATTGGCTAAAGTAGTCTGACTAATTTGTTTAATTGATTAACCACAGACTTATCTATTTCAATTCTTCAAATTATATAATTAGCAAATTTCAAAAATGATTAACATTGATTGTAACGACCCGGAATTTTGACCCAATTTTTTTTTTATAATGTTATTAGAATTATTTTTTCTAATACAATTATTATTATTTTTTTAAGATACAATTATGCATGCATTTAAATACATACATACATACATACATACTTTTAATTTTCCTACAATACTTGCATACACAGACACTCCTCCTATCTCTCCCTCTCCTACTCGATCTCGACTTCCTCCCTGACCCTAAAACCAAGCCCAATTCGTCCATTCTAAATCCCATGAACCCAACTCCATGAAATTCAATCCTATTCTACTACTATTTCAAAATTCTTCTATAAATACCCAATCTTTTTGATCCTAGGGCACACCACAATACTCCCCACGTCCATTACAAAAACCAAACCAACTCTATTCTCGTCCATATCACGTTACCCCTGTTCACGGCCTGTTTCATCCAAGTTAATGTCGTTTTTAGGCCTAAGTTTCTTCACAAAAGTCGTAGAGGGCGTCGAGAGCTTCGATTTCAACTCAAGAATCACCCAAAACGGTCAAAGATTGATAGAGTTATCGCTGTCCAAAGTTCAGTGAAATTTTCGGATTTCTGTTCCACACAGCAAACAGGACTTATGAAAACTCCCACTTTTCTCCTAGTTCGAATGGTTTTCGAGCTTCGACTTCTTCACAAAAGTTGCAGAACGTTTCAAGATCTTCGTGTTAGACACAAGAATCGTCCAAAACAGTAGAGGTTTGGTCAATTTATTCCAGTCCAAAGTTGCTGCTAGAATACCGATCTTTCGCCACCAAAACGAAAACCCACCGGACTCCACGGAATCGTTTCGTCCGGATTAAAGGTATTATAGTCCTTCTCCTATCTCTCCCTAAGTATATTAATGTGCTAAGATGTTAGTTTTTATGATTAAAAAAAAAAGAATCAAAATTTGAATCGAATGAACGAAACCCAGTTTTTTTTTGAAAAATCTTTACGACTTCCCGAACAATGTTTTTAACACTCAAACTATTTTTTCTAGACTCCTCGCATCTCAAAGATGATATCTTGATAATTTAATATTTTTTTATTTAATTTGCTATTAAATATTATTTTTACGGTGTTTTCGACCAAAATTACTTTACGACAATATAAACCATGTTATTAATAGGAGTAATTTTATTTAGACTCTTTACATTTCGAAGACGAAACGTTGCTAACGTCAATATATTTTTAATTATTAGATTATTTATTATCCATTTATTTCACTTTCGGCCAATTTTATTAATACCCTTTCCTAAAATAATTCTGCGACCCTCCGAACCCAACTTTTGACACTCAAACATGTTATATAGGACCTTTAGGATTCTTACTAAGATCATGATAATTAATCTAATATCTTTACCTAATTATTGTATTTAATTAGTTTCTTAATCAATCTAATTACTTAAAATAATTAATAAAAGTCTAGAATATTATTTTTAAAGTTTTACATAAAAGTTCCTACCTTATTATTGATATTGTGGCCATATAAGATTAAGGACAATGGTCCAGTCATAAAAAGTTGTGTGATTGTATTTGCCTAATATTCGTTTTGATCCGCTTGTTATTCGTTTTTATTTATTATTGTGAATAATATTGTGTTGATACTTGATTTGAATACTGGATTGGACCCTAGAGACATGTGGCGGTATACGAAATAGAAATCACTTAGACGATACTAAGTAATGGATAAATTGTGAAATTTCTTTCTTTTTAGAGATTGTCTACAGGCGTGATTTTGAGTGTGATGAGATGATTTAAAACTGGCAAAGTAAGTCCAGTGATGATGGTGATATAAAACCTGGCAGAGGTCCAGAGATATTTTGTGATGATAAAACCTGGCAGAGGTCCAGCAATATTTTGTGATGATAAAACCTGGCGGAGGTCCAGCGATATTTTGTGATGATAAAACCTGGCGGGTGGCCCAGTGATGTTTGATGATAAAACCTGGCGGATATTCCAGAGATGTTTTATGATGATAAAACCTAGCAGGTAGCCCAGTGATGTTTGATGATAAAACCTGGCGGAGATCCAGCGATATTTTGTGATGATAAAATCTGGCGGAGATCCAGCGATATTTTGTGATGATAAAACCTGGTAGGTAGCCCAGTGATATTTGATGATAAAACCTGACGGAGATCCAGCGATATTTTGTGATGATAAAACCTGGCGGAGGTCCAGCGATATTTTGTGATGATAAAACCTGGCGGGTGGCCCAGTGATGTTTGATGATAAAACCTGGCGGATATTCCAGAGATGTTTTGTGATGATAAAACTTGGCAGGTAGCCCAGTGTTGATGATAAAACCTGGCGAAGATCCAGCGATATTTTGTGATGATAAAACCTGGCGGAGATCCAGCGATATTTTGTGATGATAAAAATCTGGCAAAGATCCAGCGATATTTTGTGATGATAAAACCTGGCAGAGGTCCAGCGATATTTTGTGATGATAAAACCTAGCAGGTAGCCCAGTGATATTTGATGATAAAACCTGGCCGAGGTCCAATGATATTTTGTGATGATAAATGTAACGACCCAGAATTTTCGAACAAATTTTTAAAAAAAAAAAAGATTTACAAATTTTATTTCCATAAATCTTTACCTTTAATATTATCATTAAAAAGTATAATTAGCGATAATTAAATTATTTTCCTAATATAATTATCTATCTTATCCTATTTAATTTTATTTTCTTTCTTTCTTACTTTGCATACAAGTAATTGCATGCATGCACACTTCTCTCGTCCCTCACCCTCCTAATTTGTTTATGCTTCCTCCATGATCGTATCTTCGTTCGTATCGCGTCTCAATTCAAGTCCTAGAAGGATACAACTTCTTTAAACCCGTTTTTAATCGAAACCCTTCTCAATTCTCTATAAATACTTCATTACGTCGATCCTAGGGTTCCCTACGAAATTTCTTACACCCTACAAGTCCAGAAGAGAGAGAGAATTCGAAAAAAATCGAACTCCAATCCATGGAGTTTTAGAGAGAGAAAGAAATAGAAAGAAAAGTGGGTTTGTGTTCTAGACCCGACCAAGATCCGAATTGATCGATCCAATTACTTCCCTCAACCCCAAGTATCTCCGAAGATCATCCAATTCAAGCCCAAGGTCCCCCAATCGAAGAATCCGAAGTTTTCTTCTCCAAAATTCAAGTTTCCGTACGAAAATCAATTCGAACCAATTCGAGGTATTATAATTCGATCCGAAGCCTCCTCTAAGTATAATTATGATTATTAGACATAACCCAACGTCATCCGTAGACCCATGCATTGAAAAACGTGAGAAAAACGAAAAAAACCAAAACTGCCCTCAACCTCGCGGCTGCAAGGTGTGGGATTCCCAGCCGCGAGAACCAGAGCAGCGGAATTCGCGGCCGCGAACTCCAGTTAGCCCAGCCGTGCGGTTTTGCATTGTTTCGTACCGAATTGATTTTTTGACCTTCCGAACATGGTCCTTGACCCCCGAATTATTTTTCTTAGGTTTTTAACACTTTAAGGGCGTGTTTGATAACCCTCTTGGAGGGAGAGATTGGGATTGAGAAGGTGATAGGATTGGCAATACTCTGTTTGGTTGGCATTTGTGGAGTGGGATTAGTTATCCCATGGGATTACCAATCCCCCCATTTGATGGGATTAGTCAACCCATGGGGGGGGGGGGGTGTTACTACAAATCTCATTCCCATGGGATTGACCAAAACAAGTTAAAAAATCCACCTCAATCCCAATCCCAATCCTAATCCTAACCAAAACAAACATGTTATTTACAATCCCACCTTATTTTCAATCCTAATCCCAATCCTAATCCTATGCAAAACAAACATGAATAAATGATTCATCTCCTCATTAATAATCCCACCTCATTCTCAATCCCAATCCTAATCCCACCTCATTACGAATCCCTCCAAAACGAAATCTGCAATCAAACATGCCATAAAGATCATACCTTGTTAGTTTCATATTTTATTTATTTAATCTTCTATTTATTTAATTTTTATTCGTAATCGTGTAAAAGTTTATAAACTAAAATTTATTGCGACCTTATAAACTACTCTATAAATTCCCAAACTATTTTTTCTAGGTTTCAAACATGTTAAAGATCATAACTTGCTAATTTCATATTTTGTTTATATTATTAGCTATTTATTTTATTTTTAAATAAAGTTATAAACAAAAAATAATTGCGACCTTCCAAACAATGATTTTAATGTCTAAAATATTTTTCCTAGACTTCTTACATCTCAAAGATGATATTTTATTAAAATAAGATTTTATTTATTTAATTAGCTATTTATTATTAATTACGCGTTGTTTCTTAATAGAAATACTTTAAAATATTATAAAAGAGGTTAATAATTCCGAATAATTTTATTGAGACTTCTTACAGTCCTAAGATGATACTTTGTTAGAATAAAAATATTTTTAATTATTTATTATCTATTTAGTCTTCTTTTGCTTATTAACTTAATCTTGTTATTTAAAATAATTCCGTGAGCATCCAAACCCAACTTTTAAGACTTGAACTTGTTATAGAGGACCTTTAGGACTCTTATTAGGATTACGATAATTATTCTAATATTTTTACCTAATTAAGGTATTTAATTAGTGTTTAATTAACTTAATTACTTATATTAATTAACGAAAGTCCAAAAAATTATTTTTAAATCTTAATTAAATAATTCTTACATTCTTAATGACTTTGTGACCATATGAGATTAAGGGCAACGGCCCAATCATAAAAAGTTATGTGATTGCATTGCCGAATATCTGTTTTGATCCGTCTGCTATTCGTTTTTAATTATTATGGGGCATGATATTGTGTTAATGCTTAATTTGAATGTTAGATTGGACCCTAGAGACATGGGGTGGTATACGATATAGAAATCACTTAGACGATGCTAAGTAATGGATAAATTGTGAAGTTTCTTTCTGTTTAGAGGTTGCCTGCAGGCGTGATATGAGATCTGATGAGATTTGTGATGTGATTTAAAACCGACAGAGTAAGATGAATTGAAACTGGCGAGAGTCCAGTGATGAATTGATAGACTGGCGGGTGTCCAGTGATGATTGTAAAATGGTTGTGATGTGGTATATAAGATAGGCGAACCCTAGCGATGTAACGGCATGATAAGCTTACCCTTTATTGTAGTTATTGGGATGCACACTCGGTACATAACTTAAGTGTATCTGCGACAGCAAAAGGAAGTGATCTCATGGGACGGGATATGGCTAGCTGTTGGGGAGGAAAGATCTCGTGGAGAGATCTTAGATTTCATGTTAAGTTAATGGATAGCAATGAATCAAGTTATGTGAATTATCTCTATTTTACTTTTTCGCACCATATATATTCTGTTTGCCTGCTAGCTGTAAAGTAAGAGGGGTGGTTGGGTTGGATTATTTTACTGGGTGATTTATCACTCACGGATACGTCTGTATCCTGGCAAATTGATTGCTTCGGCGATCAATTTGCTAGAGGGCGCAGGATTCAATGGAGGAGATTCAACGATGATGCAGTTCGACACGAAAAGAATATCAGTAATGAAGATCGAGGATGCTTAGGATTCGTATCAAGATTAGAGTCAGCTCTGAAGTTAATGTATTTTGATTCCGTAAAACTATCTTGAGATTGTATTAGTAAAAGTTTTATTTTGGAAAATCATATTTATTTAGCAAATTTTCTTGAGAAATTATTTTATATTGCACCCGAAAAGTCGGGGCGTTACAATAAAACCTGACGGAGGTCCAACGATATTTTGTGATAGATTGGCGTGTGTCCAGTAATGAATTGATAGACTGGCGTGTGTCCAGTGATGATTGTGAAACGATTGTGATGTGGTGTATAAGATAGGCGAATCATAGTTGTGATTCAGGCATGATAAGCTATCCCCTTGTTGTAGTTATTGTAACTTAAGTTATCTACGACAGCAAATGGAAGTGATCTCATGGGACCGAACATGGCTAGCGGTTCGGGAGGAAAGATCTCACGGATGAGATCTTAGATCACACAATAGGATAATGGATACTAATAAATCAAATTATGTGGAAAAATCTATGATTTACTTTTTGTACTATATTCATGCTGCTGCTTGCTAATTGTAATGTAAGAGGGGTTGGCAGGATTAGGATTATTTTACTGGGTGATTTATCACTCACGGATACGTTTGTATCCTGGTAAATCGATTGCTTCGGCGATCAATTTGCCAGAGGGTGCAAGATTTAATGATGATGCAGTTCGACACGGAAAGAATGTCAGAAAGGAAGATCGAGCATGCTTGGGATCTGTATCAAGCCTAGAGTCTGCTCTGAAGTTTATGTATTTTCAATCAATGAATTTATCTTGAGATTGTAATAGCTAAACTTTATTTTAGAAAATTATATTTATTTAGTAAATTTTCTTAAGAAAATTATTTATTTTGTTCCCGAAAAATCGGGGCATTACATTGATCATTTGACAAATAAAGGAGTAACAGTCTTTGTGGTTAACATTGCTCACTTGGCCAATATAATAATAACCACTAATGAACCAGTAATTGAAATATCTCATTTATTTGATCCTTTTTTAAAAGTAATTTTGTTAATATAAAAACTTTTATTTAATTTATCATAAAAGTAATACAAGTAGATTCAAATAAAATTTAATGTGGTATGTACTATTAAAAATAAATAAATAAATAAATAATAAATGGTTATTTAAAAGTAACTTACTTAAAAGTAAATATATCTATAATATAGTTTTTCCATAATATTTAAAAGTAAATTACTTAAATATACATGTATAATAAATGGTTATTCAAAAATAAATAAATTAAATACATTATAATGTTATTTAGAAATTATGAAAAATATTTGTCAAATTTTTTGTTTTTAGATAATTCTTCTAATTATATTATATCTTTATAACAAATTAAAATTTTAAACTAGATTTATAATTGAACACATTTTTTTAGGTTTTTCATTACCCAATTCTTAGCAAAAAGGCAAAATATATGATGTATATAGCTTAAAGTGATGTGAATATATATATCCCCAAAATCTCCAAATTTCTTGGCCAAAAAATAGGGTACTTTTTTTAAAATTAATGGTAACTTCTTACCTGACCAACCGGTTGTTGTAAGTATTGCCTGTTGGTGTGGTAAGTTTTGCCTTATATAATGGTAAGTATTGCCTTAATCAATGATAAGTAGGGGTGATATCGGTTCGGTCGGTTCGGTTATTTGACATTTTCTCCACCGAACCGACTAGTTCGGTTTTCCCATTTCAAGAACCGAAACCGATCAACAAAGTCATCGGAACCGACTGGTTCGGTTTTGTCGGTTTCGGTCGGTTTCTCGGTTTAAGTTTGCAGATCTAAGAAAATAGAAAAAGAAGAAAAAAAACAATCTAAAACTGTAAAATGATGAACATAAACAGATCTTTCATTGATCGTATTTCGAAATCTAAAATAGAAGAAGTAATACCCCCAAAATCTGAAACCTTAGGCTTTAGAACTCAACCACAAGATCTATAATCAAGGTGAGGGAGAGAGAGACGGAGTCAACAGTCTTCAGAGATGGAGTTGTTGATCGATCTTCAGAGATGGAGTCGATCGGCGAGATGCTGCTTGGTGGTGGCGCAACCGTGTGTTGCGGTGGGACTGGACGGTGATGGGTAACCCAGCTTGGGTTGATGAAAGACCATAAGGTAGAAAGTATCAGAAGAGAAGCAACTGCTGCTGCAATGAACGGAGACTTGTCTCTGAGAAATAGGACTGGTTTGGTGGGGATGGTAGTGTTTTTGGCCATGCTTGCCGATGGGGAAGTGGGGATGGTGGTGTTTTTGGCCTGCTACTAGGGTTATAAGATGTTGAACGGTGGAGATTTTATGAGATATCAACGGTGGAGATCAAACATGTAAAGGAAATTATGTCAGAATCGGTTCGGTTCGGTTTTAACCGAATGTCCACCCCTCAAACCGAAAACCGAACCGAAAATTATTTTGTGCCTTTCAGAAAACCGAACCGAACCGAACTTATCCCCAAAACCGAACCGAATCGACTACTTCGGTCGGTTTTTTCGGTTTTTTCGGTTTTTCGGTTTTTTGTATCACCCCTAATGATAAGTGTTGTCTGTTTCTGTGCTAAGTAATCTTTCGTTTTTTTTTTGTCAAAACCACCTCGTTTTTAACAAAACCACCCTACTTTTACTTTTTGCTTTTGATCTAAGGGCTGTGATTTATTTATTTTTAATCCAAAGGCTTTAATTCATTGGGAGTATGATACTCCCAAAACTGCCTGGGAGCATCATAGCCATGACCGTGTTAGACACATGCTTCATGGAATGAGAAGATTGGAGTAGTATCTTCGTTAGCCTTATTGTGTTACCCATAATCGCCTTTGTGAATGGTGTCACGCACCTAGTGTCACGTGGATGGGCTCCACATCACCAAGCCATGCCACACGGCATCCTTGTGCAGCCTTACAGGTTGTTTTCTATGCTTGCTTGATTTGATCGTCAAGCCTTTCACCCATAGTTTCACGGGCTTAGAGCATCTCCAATAGACTAAGCAAAACCCTCCTTTTAGCTATTTTGAATAGGTTGAACCACAAAATCAAGTTCCAGCAGCCTAAGCAAGAGGGTCGCCTCTTAGAATATTGCTACAGCTCCTCACGTGTACCAGCGAGGTACTTGTTCACTAGTCAACATTATTTTATACTATTTTCGTTGCAGCTTCAGTCATGGCATCCCGCAACCAGCCACATGCGGGATTTGGTAGAGCTTTTCGTGAGGAAGAAGTACAATAAGTTAATATAATAATATTAATGGGATTTGACTAGCCTAAAAAACCTAGGCTGGTGGGTAATTCAAACATTTAGTTGCTAGCTAAAGTAAAAAATTGCACTTTTTCTAGTCATTTTGCTTAGGATTGGTTTGAGTCCATTGGAGATGCTCTTAGACTAGCAAGTTCCAATCCTCCAAACCCATACCAGCTTCCGACCAATAGTGACCTAGCTAGTTTGCCCACACGCTATCTGAGTTGTGTGCTTTGCCCATTTCCCAGGACAAAGCCTGCTTCAATTTGGCCCACTGAAATGAGGTAGAACATCATTATCTACTCCCACCTTTTCAAATCCGCGACACTAAATATGTCCATTTTTTCACTTTGGTTTACTGAAATCGATGGAACCGTTGTTACGATAGAAAGATAGTGGAGTTTCTCCTACATTGGTTAAACATAACCTCTAAACCTAGTATGTAAATTTGGGAGCCTCTCCACTTCTTACCAATTGGTTTGGAGTTGAACGCTTTAACATGGCATCAGAGCTAAGGTTTCGGAGAATTTGTTCCCTCTTGTTTGTGTCATAAGTGCTCCATTGTTTGTTGTGATCTAAATGTTATGAATCGCTTGTTTACCTCTTCACATATGAGTCAGGGGTCACATGTGCGGGAGAGTGTTAGTATTTGTCCCACATTGGTTAAATATAACCTCTAAACCTAGTATATGAGCCTCGGGACTTCTCCACTTCTTGCCAGTTAACTTGGAGTAGGATGCTTTAAAAAAAAAGATTCACATCCATTGTCGCGAAGGTTGCAGCCATTCAATTCCCAAGGTCATACATTGGAATTAAAAGCAAACCCAACTTAGTGAACCGGATTTTAATGTTAAAAGCAAATAGAAATAAAAAAGGGAATTGATATTCGCACTCCATTTTCAATGTGAAGTTATTAACAACTTCATGAACAAAGTGGAGCGTTTGCATCAAAAAAGGAAACGTGAATATCAATTTCCATAAATAAATAACTAACAACTAAATCTGTATGAGCAGCAGATATATTATGATTTCTAAAAAAATAGAATATATGTTTCTTCTGAACTGAAATCTGACTGCATGAAAAAAATAAGAAAATTATTTTTCAAACTCGGAAAACTAAACCTCATAAAAGGTTTTTTAATATTTTCTTGCCATTGCAAACCCATATTTCATTTATAACCACCAGCTCCAGGATATATAGTTGGACCAAAAAAATACTTAAGCCAATGTATCGTATGGTAGAGGTGTGTACCGTACGGTGGAAATGGTAACCGTCCTATCTGCAAGTCAGTTGGGATGACGTTGGTTTGACATACGGTGGATAAGTTGGCCGTACAGTAGAGTTGACTTTGGATTTTTGAAGAAATTGAAAGGAATTGTTCCCAAAAAGGTTGAATTGAAATCTATTTATCATCAACGGGGAGTTGGGGGCATCCAAAATTGGGGTGTCTACACCATAGCCAGATGCTGATGTTGATTGGGGTGTCTACACCATAGCCAGATGCTGATGTTGTAATATATTCAACATAGAAGTCAGAATGTAACACCATGCCATCTCACCAACCTTAACCCAATCTTTATAAGGCTTTACTTCCTGTTTGTGGCATTCTCATCAGGCCTAGGAGGGCACACCCCAGACAATACAAATTTGTGTCCCTCAGCAGTTAACACGATATTCAAGATTCTTTTTCAATCAATATAATTCGGTCCAGAAAGCTTATTTTCTTTGAGAATAATGGCAAGTGGATTGAAAGAACCCATTTTTGAATGTGAGAATCACATAATATAACAACAATTATGAAGAACAGTAAAAACTTTGAATCTCATTTTAATATTGGTTTCCTCGACCATATGTTAAATTAAGCCATTTTGGGTGAGTTTCTCATATAAAAATGCGCGGAATTTTATCGCCTATCGGGGGCTCGGAGAACAATGTGCAATGCCCTTACGTTCAAAGCCCAGACTTTCTCTGTGTCCGGGTTACTTTAGTTGACAACAGAAAATAACCTTTTTGAGACTTCTAATGGTGACAAATCCACATCAAGGGAGGAAGCGTACAAAGCAAGAAGATTGCACCGACCTATCCCATGTTAGACTTTGAATTGGTGATTTTGTATTTATTCAAGCAGTGAACTCAAACCTTATGTCTTTAAATTATCCTTTCAGTTCTTGTGGTTTTATTAACATTAAATGAGGTGTCGAAGCCACCCTTCTCTCACTGCAAGTCTTTGATGAGAGAGAGCGAGGTGGCTTCGGTGGTGGTCGCCAACGTCGATAGTGGTTGCCAGAAATGGCATGATGGTGGTGAAGTTTGGGATTTGGGGCAAAAATTTGCAGGAGAAGTGTGAAATGAGCTGGTGTGGAATATATACACAAGGGCGAAATGATCTTTTCAGTCTTTTCATCCAACAGAGTTAGGTCCTACAAATATAAACTTTAATGAAGGGATTTGACGTAGGCAAAATTTGTAGAAGGGGTGACCGAGTAAAAGAGGTATACTTAGAGGGGTGTCCAAGTAAGTAACCCTTTCGTTATAAATAGAGGGAGAGATAAATGGGGAGAGTGGAGAGATAATTGAGGGGAAGTGTGTGAAAGGATAGAGATAGGGGGAGGGATAAGATGGGTAGTTACTCTAGGATAAAAGCATAGTTTAAATAATTATACATAATTATATATGTATTTTAGTCTTAAATAAAATATTACCTATAAACTAATACAATAAAAAAAAATATACGGGTCTTTACACTAAACTTTTCTTACTTACCATGAAGATATAATCATTACACTTTTACTCACTAATTTTTCAAAATGAAATATACTTTTAAGGGCAAAATGAAAAATATTACCAACTTTTACCCACTAACTTTACAAAATGGAACTTATAAATTTTTTTTTTTAACAACATGGACACTTATTATGGGATGACAACACTAAATAGAATACTGGACTCTAAAAAATGGACGGAGAGAGTACAAATTAGTTAAAGTTCAGGATTAATAGAAAGCTGATAAAAAGGATAACTCCACGCATTATAAGTTTGGCCTATTTTCTGAACAACTTCCTTAGCGCACTGGAAAATGCAATTCCAACCTGCTTACTTACAAGGAAAAGAAGAAATACAACGAATTCCATGTCTTGGTCAGAAACAAAGGAACTGACTATAGACTGCAGAGTTAACAATTGGTCTTGCTGAAAAAAACTGCACAAGAACTGATAAGTTTTTATCGCTGATCATTATGAGATCGAAATAATTGACAGTATAGTGGCCTTCAACTCTTCGATGTCCTTCAGCAAATTCTCATTCTCAATCTTCCGATTCTCTAGCTCAATTTGCAAATCTGCATTTCACAAATATAGCACCATTAGTGACTAAGTCCTAAGGTCCACCAGATCTGGTGCCTCGTGTGAATATAGAAGATAGAGTTTGGTCTTTGAATGCAAATGGATGCTATCCTACTAAACCTGCATGGGCAGCTCTTCGATCTCGGGCTATAGAAGTGGGATGGTTTTATCTGGTCTGGTATAACAAATCAGTACCCCCTTTGGTCTTTCATCCAGTGGATTGCTATTTTGAATAGGCTATCTACAAAGAATAGGTTAGCTGCTTGGGGTGTTTTGAATAATAGAGGATGTGTTCTATGATACAGGTATGGAAAGCCATTCCCATCTATTTTTTGTTTGTCAGTTATCTTCTCGATTTTGGCTGAATATAAGAGACCGTTGTGGGCTCTCTCCTCATGCATGGGACTTGAATTCAGAAGTGCAATGTGGTATCTCTAATTGTAAGGGAAGTTCGGTCCAATCTCTTCTCTTTAAAATTAGCTTATCTGCCTCCATCTATTCTATTTGGAAGGAGAGGAATGGTAGAATATTTCAGCAAGTTGGGCATGACTGTGCAACTGTTGAGAAGTTGATTGTAGAGGAAGTGAAGTCTTGTACAGCCTTCATTTCGTGCTAAAGGTAGTTAATCCGAAAATTCCCCCTCACAAGGGTAGCATGTCGATTCGGGAAGACATAGGTCATGGAGACAGATTCCTAAGACATAGGTCATGGAGACAGATTTCTGAGAAGATTTTTGGCCTAGCTTAGCTCTTTTTTAGTCTGTTGGATGTTTCTGATGTTTGTATTTAGTTTAGTCCTTAATGTTTTGTTCTGTATTGGTTGTGTCCACTCAAGGCTATCTCCTTGAGTTTTCGGGCGTGGTCCCTTTTATAAAATTACCCAGTTCCGAAAAAAACTAAGCGCATGAAGATTAACCATTTACGTACAGGTGAGAAAGGGCTTCATCATCCCTTATCAAAACAAGTTCTTCAAAAAAGATAAAACAATTTCCATTTATCTTCTGCCGTTAGCATAAAGTAACATACAAGTTACAACTGCAAAGCTTTTTAAGTGTACAGAAGAGAATGCCAACCAGGAAACAATTTACAGGAATTGGACCACCGCAGATCCCATATGCCCAATAAACGGAGCCAAAATAGTAATTAGGTGGCAAAATGTGAAAAGTACTGAACTCAAAGAAAGGAATGAGCGAGAATGACAGTGATGCCTAAAAGGCTAAAACCATGATGACTGTAGTGGGCCGAACTCCCGACCATTGGAGGTCCGAACCATGCACACCCAAGTGGCTCGGGGAACGACAGGCTATAGAACATGGAGCAACTGAACCCAGCCGAACCGTAGGTCCTTGCTGAGGTTATCGTACCGAGTCCCTTATCTATGGGTCGAAGGGCTTGAACCTCATTCAAAAGTAACTAGGGTTGCTAACCCGAACCGTATTCCTTGGGTAAAGCCAATCTGGGTCTGAACAAATTTTAGAGAGAGAGAGGATTGAGCGTAAAATCCTTCTTCTTCTTTCATTAACAGAGAAAAGGAGAATATATACAACCCTACAATACTAATGACTAAAGTACCCTTATGTACAAAGAATCTAATAAATAGCACCCTAGCTAAAACGATCTAACCAACTGAGACATGTCTCATTACTTATTAGCTAATACAATCTAACACTCCCTCTCAAGTTGGTGCATAGATATTAATCATGCCCAATTTGGAGAGGATATGGAGAAACACCTTACTACTAAGACCTTTAGTAAACACATCAGCTAATTGGTCCTCGGATTTCACATAAGGCATGCATATTACACCACTGTTCAGCTTCTCTTTGAAAAAGTGTCTATCAATGTCTATATGCTTTGTCCGATCATGTTGAACAGGGTTATGAGCAATATTGATAGCAGCCTTGTTATCACAGTACAATTTCATAGGACTGTAATCAACAATTCCAAATCATGCAAAAAGGTTTGAAGCCATAAAAGCTCACAAACACCATGTGCCATGGTTTTGTACCCAGCTTCTGCACTTGACCTTGCTACCACAGATTGCTTTTTGCTTCTCCACGTAACTAAATTCCCGCCAAGGAAAGTGCAATAGCCAGAGGTATCATCAATCAAACCTGCCCGGTCTGCATCAGTGAAGGAATCCAACCTCAAATGACCATGGTTTGAAAACAAAATACCTTTGCCTGGAGAGGATTTTAGATACCTCAAGATACGATAAACAGCATCAAGGTGAGAGAAACGGGGGTCATGCATAAATTGACTGACAACCCCCACCGCATAAGAAATATCTGAACGTGTGTGAGATAAGTATATCAGACGACCCACAAGTCTCTGATATCTTTCCTTATCTGCATGCTCTCCCACGCTGCCAAGATGATGATTGACTTCAAGAGGAGTATCGGTGGGCTTGCACCCCAGCATTCCTGTCTCCTCCAAGAGGTCAAGAATATATTTCCTTTAGGAAATGAAGATCCCTTTCTCAGATCTAGCCACCTCCATGCCAAGAAAGTATTGCATCACCTCCAGCTCCTTAATTTCAAATTCTTTGGCAAGAAGAACTTTAAGCATCTGAAGCTCATTCACATCATCACCTGTCATAATTATGTCATCCACATAAACTATAAGGATGGCAATCTTACCCTCACTCCTTTTGGTGAACATAGTATGATTAGCATGACTCTGCGTGTATCCAAGTCTCAACATGGCCTTGAGAAATCTGTCAAACCACGCTCTTGGTGATTGTTTCAAGCCATAGAGAGCCTTCTTCAACCTACACACCTTGCCCTCAGTGGTAGGGGAAGAAAAACTAGGTGGTATATCCATATACACCTCTTCTTCCAAATCACCATGAACAAATGCATTCTTCACATCAAACTGTTGAAGTGGCCAGTTTAGAGTAGCAGCACAGGACAACAAGGTGCAAATAGAGTTCATTTTGGCCACTGGAGCAAAGATTTCTTCATAGTCAATGCCATATGTCTGAGTATAGCCTTTGTCAACCAATCTTGCCTTGTATCTCTCAACAGTGCCATCAGCTTTATACTTAACCGTGAACACCCATTTACACCCCACTGCATTCTTTCCCCGAGGAAGAGACACTAACTCCCAGGTGCCATTTTTCTTCAAGGCCTTCATCTCTCTACCATAGCTTCTTTCCACTTAGGAGTTGCAAAAGCTTCCTTCCAACCCTGTGGAATAGGTATAGAAGAAAAAGAAGAAAGAAAGGTAGGCCCCGTTTGATAAAGGGATTGGAGGTTGGGATTGGATTGTGAAGGTGATTGTATTAATAATACCTTGTTTGGTAACCAAAATTGGTTCGGACTAATAGTCCGATGGGATTAATAGAGGGGGTATTAGGGGGTATTGTTAATACCCCGTGGGACTTGGTATTACAGGGTATTAATAGTCCAATCCCAACTCCTTCACATTACCAATCCCTTTTCATTACCAATTTCTTCTAACAATCCAATCCCATCATCTAATCCCATCTCAAACAAACATGATATTAATAATCCCATCCTCTAATCCCATCCGAAACAAACATACTCATTATCAATCCCTTCTCATTACCAATCCCATCTCCTTACGAATCCCAATCCTAATCCCATCTCCTTACGAATCCCATCCATCTATCACTGTTATCAAACGAGGCCGTAGAGTACGAAGGTGACAGACGAGAATATGAAACAAATTGCGAAATGGAATGTTGGGTACACAATCGAGCCGACACTTTATGTGTTCGAACTAGCTTCCTATGAGCAATAGGCACATCAAGATCATCAAAAGGGAGAAATATAGAGGAAGGAGAATTACCAGAAGACTCAGCTGAAGCGTCAGGAACTAGGACTGGTGATGATGATTGGTACTGTGGTAATGCACCATGTTGGCCCTTTTTCTTGCGAGTGAAAGTTTTTAAATCAGGTCTGTCCAATCTTTCTCTTGCATCCGGTATTATTCTTTCTCCAGATTCGGGTTCCTCTCTCTCCCCTTCGAGATTACTAGGGCTAGGAGAAGCCTCCTCCCCCTCACCAACGTTCTCACCTGTACCAACATTCTCCCCCTCACCAATGTTCTCCCCTGTACTGTCAGTTGGGGGAAATAACTACGAATTAGACTCACACGATGTCAACATCTCTTCCCCTCTAGAACTCTCCCCCTAAAGAGATGGGGACGAGAGAGGGTAGAAGGGTTGGTGTTCCCAAAAAGTGACATCCATCGAAACAAATTTCTTCCGAGAGAGAGGGTCATAGCAATGATATCCCTTTTGAGTAGGGGAGTAGCCAAGAAAAAGGCATTTGCGAGCTTTAGGATCTAACTTTCCACCGGGGTGGTGAGGAGCATGCACATAACAAACACAACCAAAAATCTTAAGAGGAAGAGTAGAGACCCAAAAATTACCAGGAAGGAAATCCGGAATTGAAGAACACTGGATGGCATTCGATTAATAAGATAAGAAGCTGTAAGGATGGCCTCGCCCAAAAATGTTTAGGAACATTCATAATAAACATAAGAGAGCGAGCCACCTCAGCAAGATGCCGGTTCTTCCTTTCCGCGACTCCATTTTGCTGCGGTGTATCTACACAAGTAGTTTGGAAAAGAATGCCATTGCCATCAAGATATGACTTGAAGGGATCGTTCATATATTTAGTCCCATTGTCACAACGAAGTATCTTGATGTTGGTATCAAATTGTGTGTGCACCATCTTATGAAATGACTGAAAAATGAAAGCATGAGAAAACTTCATTTTTTGCTCGAAGTAGATACACCCAAGTTATACGAGAATGACAATCAATAATGGTAACAAAATAGCGATAACTAGAAATAGAGGTAATGGGGGAAGGACCCCAGACATCAGTGTGGACAACCATAAAAGGAGAAGCATTTCTCTGATGAACAGGAGCATAAAATGAACGTCTATGTTTCGCAAGTTCACAAGCTTCACAAAAGAACCTACTTCTAGAACATCGTTTAGTTAAAGTAGGAAAAAGTTTTTCTAAAACACCAAAAGAAGGATGGCCAAGTCTACGGTGCCACTGATGCAATAAAGGAAGAGTTGAACCCGTATCCGCCTCAAGAACATGACCCAATGATGAGGGTGTAAGAGATGAACAAGGCACAGACTCCAAAAAATACAGGCTATCCTGAGCTCTACCAGTACCAATCGTCTTTCCTGTTCCCAGTTCCTGAAAGACACAATGAGTGAGAAAAAATGTCACTGAACAATTCAAAGATTGGGTGAGACTACTAACAGATATAAGGTTAGTAGTAAAATTTAGAACATGGAGAATGAAAGAAAGAGGTAAGGTAGGTGAGTAGCGAATGGAACCTTTCCCTGAAATAGCAGATAGGGATCCGTCAGCTACTCGTACTTTGTCCTTACTAGAGCAAGTAGGGTAGGAATCAAAAAAGGAAGAGCAGCCTGTCATATGGTCCGTGGCACCCGAATCGATTATCCAAGGAATAGAGAGAGAAGCTGTAGAAATATTAGCTTGTATACCTGAGTTGGCAAAGTGGGAGGAAGTAGTGGAATTAGAAGCAAGAGAGGATGGAGGGCCTTGGCTACTCATTAGCCGCCTGAGAGCTTGCATCTCTTCGGGAGAAAAAGAATCACAAGCATCAGATATAGAGTCACCAGCAGACTCTGTGGCATTGGCATAAGAGCGCACAAAACTACCACTACAACCACCTCGGCGTCCCCGTGAGGTAGGTTTACCGTGTAACTTCCAATAGTATTCCCTGGTATGACCAGTTTTATCACAATAGTCACAATGGAGTGAGGCTCGATCAACCGAAATACGTTTGGTCTTCAATTGGCTCTGTCCTGTTTTACCATCCCATGGAAAAGGAATGGATACCAAGGCTGAATGATCTGGAGTGGATGCCATCAAGTGAGGAGCCATAGAATTTCTCCGAGTCTCCTCTTGCTGGACACTTGCATAAGCCTCTCCAAGAGAGGGAAGGGGATTACGACTCAGCACATGCCCACGGTGCTGATCATAATCCACATCAAGACCTGCCATAAAGTCATAAACACGATCTTTCCCAACCATTTGTTGGAAAGCAACAGCATCGGTAGCACAAACAGGCCGATAACTTTGATAAAAATCAAGTGCCTGCCAGAGCCTCATTATCTCTGCATAATAGTCAGCCACTAGTCGATTGTTTTGCACCACGGCCTTGAGTTTCTTCCTCAACTCAAAAATTTGGGCGTCATTCCCTTTCTGAGAATAAGTCTCTGCCACGGCATCCCAAACCTACTTTGGTGTATCAAGATACATAAAACTATTCTGAATAGCAGGAGACATCGAATTAAACAACCATGTCAATGCCAAGGCATTATGATTGGTCCATTTTGTGAGATCTAGTCCTTCCGTGGGTTTCACCACATTCTCAGTCAGGTAGTGTAGGAGACCCTTAGTGGTGATAGCCAATGTAAACGCACGCGACCAAAGTAGATAATTGGAACCATCTAACTTAACGCAGCAGATATCCATCGGAGTGTTGTCAAGACACGGACTATAACCCATTTCACTCTTTGAACTAGACTTACCAGTGTTTTCCTTCGAAAATGGATTCTCCTCTGACATATTAAGAGAAACGTGATGCAATAGAGAACTACGAAATTGTCACAAAGAAAACAGATCAAGCCAATCTGTCCCCAAATCAACAAACGAATTCAAGGAAAACTCAGTCGTGACTTACGAGTCTGTACAAGCCCTAAATCAACAAACCCAGCCTCTGTCCAAACAAGAAATGCCTCTAGACAGTTCAAAACACTGAGGAACTCACCTGTATGTGGTCACCCAGTCTTCGTGAGAGGTCGGAAAGTGGTGGATAAGCAAGGCCTTTGCTCGTATAAGATATGCAGCCGGCTAGGGTTCAGGAAAACCTTTGGAATCTCAGACCCAGTCTGTTCCGAGACCTGTCGGAGGCTTCCGATGACCAGAAAAGATGTAGCGGCGATCGGCGTGAGTCCCTCGATGTATCATGCTCTGATACCAAGAACAGATTTTAGAGAGAGAGAGGATTGAGCGTAAAATCCTTCTTCTTTCATTAACAGAGAAAAGGAGAATATATACAACCCTACAATACTAATGACTAAAGTACCCTTATGTACAAAGAATCTAATAAATAGCACCCTAGCTAAAACGATCTAACCAACTGAGACATGTCTCATTACTTATTAGCTAATACAATCTAACAGGGTCCAACCCGCATGATTTACAGAATGTGGTTCACACACGTGAGCATAACCGTCTTCTAAGCCTACGTCATATGTGATGTCAGCCGAAGCGGTTATCTCGTGTGCCGAACACGTGTATGCTTGGAGGGCAAGTTTGGAGGTTCTATAGAAGGATAAAGCAAAAAAAAAAAAAAGCCTAAGATGTACCTAAGAGCTTCCTTATTTCTTCCACCTTCAGCTACTTAACCATCGGAGTGCCTCCCTGGCTGACTCCAACCGGTTAGGCACGGTGGGTGTTCCTTGTGGAGGTCCAACCCTGTGGAGAGGCCCTAGTCCAAATCCGAACTAGAGTTCCACCACCACCTTCGTCGATAAACCAGGACCCCACAATGACATACAACCATATCCATGCATCCAATTGTAAACCACAAGAAAACATAGCCTTTGGTTTTATCGTGTTCAACCCCTCAAAAGTACAATCGTAATGGTGGAACATATCAAGAAAGACAAACATGATATAGCTTTTTTTCCTCTGTGTGTGAGTGGGTGGGTTCTTAGCAATTAAACCAACAATTCAAAAAACCACCTCTCAACTGTAATTGCTCGGAAACTTCTTTTCCAATAAGGCCAGTCTTTTGCTTGTTTATATCACAGAAGTTCACTTTGACAACTCACTCAAAACGTATAGTGCCTCAATCAAGCAAGATCACTCATTATAAAATCATGCAACTTAAGTAGTTGCATAATGCCAAATAAAGCCGTGTATATTACAGATAGTAGTAACATACAATGGATTTATGAATTACCACGTGAAAACTTTAGGGAAGAAACTTGCAGACATGTCTATGTGAGTCCCAGATGTTTGAGATCATCTCACTATTACTACTACCTCATGTCTGCCTCTGCCTTTTTGTACAAAGAAGGAAAAACCAACATTACCAGAATTGGAACCATGAAGATCTTCAAGAATCTCCTCCATAAATGCCAACATTGAGTTCTGCAAGGCATTGTCTTTCTTTCCCAAAAGATGTAATTCGGTTTCAAGAAACTCTTTTTCTGACAGAAATCCCTCAGTACATCATTTTCTCCCTTTTCAATGTTCCTCTGGAAATCAAGGCATGATTTAGTAAAACCTTCCCTGTCCAAAAACAATTGAGTCAGCTATATGCAGAAGTTAGCCAAAGTAAATTGTACAATGTTTAACTGCCAGTATTATTTGTTTGGACAATCACAACTATGAGAAAATTGTCACATATCCTGCCTCCTTTTTTGGGGGTCGCAAAGTTCTTTGGAATGGAATAGCACCATATGTTTCAGCAAGTCCTAAATAATTACACAGAAAGTCTGCTTGCACATACAATCTGTGCACAGATTTTGTTGTGGAGCCCACCACGGGTCCCACACAAATCATCCGAGCTGTTCATTAAATGTAAAACATTTTTTCAATGGTCCCCGTTAAAAATAAGCTCAATCCGATACCTATATATGCTCGATCCAACCATATAACTTTTCATTATCCGAAAATCTGAATGAAAAGTTAGATGGTTGGATGAACACCTATAGGTATTGGATTCAGCTTGTTTTTTACGGGGACCCTCAAAAAAATGTTTTACATTTAATGACCGGCTCGGATGATTTGTGTGGGACTCGTGGTGGGCCCCACAAAGAAATCTGTGTGTGTAGCAGGACTCATAATTACAAGAGACTAAATGTTGTTGATAAATGACCTTAAAGCTTATCATGAAAGAATTGCTAATGTGATCAGCATGGGGACAGGATCACATTACAGAAATATCTCTGCCGGCCTGGCCTAACGTATTGAACTGTAAAATTATTGCAACAGCGGAGTCATGTCGATGTAATTTTTTAACTTTCAAGCCTTAACTAGAGCTCTATAGACATAGTATTATATGAAAGTAGTTCATTTAGAACAACACGTGGAAATGCAATTACAGAGGCCTTTATAAAATCAAAACAAGTATCTGCTAGCCACCAAAAAGAAACTTGGTTCTATGACTAGGGGGAGAGATGTATAATTCTCTCTCTCTCTCTCTCTCTCTCTCTCTCTCTCTCTGTATATAAAAATATGTGTGTGTGTGTATTCCAAATGCGCAAACAGTGCTGCAAAAAAGTATTGAGTCTAGTTGAAGTGTACAGACGCGAGATTCAGATAACCTGTATTTTCATATTTTTTGCACATTCACATAGATTTGGACCAGTACCATGAGTTGATCATTCTTTCAATGATCTCATCACGCTTCACTCTTAGACAGCGTAAATCCTCCTCCAAGAGTTTTACCGAGCTTCTTGAGTCAGCTATAAACAAGCAAGAAAAGAAAGAAAATGAGTAGATCACAACTCTCATTGTACAAAACCAAGTAGGATGAGGAGATTCACCAAGACCATCAAACATCATAAGCATAAAATAAGGCAATAAGCTTTCACAGGTAACATTCAACTTGTAGGTCTTGTGAGGTTTTTTCACTGTCCTTTACACTATAGCTTTTGCTTTTGTAGCGTAGAGAACTGATACTATTATGTGATTTAAAAACTTGAGTAACAGCACAACTGTACGTGGATCAGCAGAATTGAAGTGACTCTAAGAGCAAACAGAACTTTTGAACACTAAATCTAAGGGCAACATAACATGAAATAACTCTAGAAATAGCATTTTTAAAACGTACTTCATTTCTCATGCAGTCTAACAAATTAGCATTTACGTTATCGAACAGAGGGGCTATCTACTAATTCATGGCAGACCTGGAAGGGAAAATAATTATGTTCCTTCATTCCTATACTAGGTTTTTGATATGGGTGGGAGAGGGGGGAAACGTATGAAAATTATATTAACATCTACATTCCACCTTTTTGCTTTCCGCATTCTCTCGGATCTATCCAATTTCCGATCTTTAAATCATTTGTTAGTTTTGTTTATTGTTTTCTTTCCTATTTCTCGTGAAAATCACAAAAAGAAAAAAATACATTTCTTCTAACTCTCTTTTCCTTATCTTTGCCAAACCAAACATGGAAATCTAACTACTCTCCTCTCTAACAGACTAAACTCCAATATAATTTCTTTCCCTAAGATGTAAAAAAAGAAAAAAAAAACTAACGACAAGAATAAAGATGTGATACAAACTAAACTCTTGTTTTACCAGTTACTGCAATCAATCCACTGATATCAAAATCCAGTACATAAACCATCTTCACCAGCTCCGATTCTCTGGCTGACAAATCTCTCTCCACTTCGGAACACCTCACAATTTCCGACTCTATCTCTCTGGTGATTTGAATACTCGCTTCGATTTTCTTCATTCACCTGGAAAAAAAAGAAAAGAAAAGAAAAGGGAATTGACGGAATATTTAGAAACCCTAGGTTTTGATCTGACTAGAAATCCCAATTATCGATGCTAAAATTGTATTGTAGTAAAAATTGTGATGAAAATGCATACGAAAGTATAAATGCAGTAGGTGTGAGTTTAAGTAAGGTGATGGGGAACCTGATCAAGCATGTCCTTGAGAGAAGAGATCTGGCAGAGAATCGCTCCTGAATCGTCCATTCTCAAAACAACACTCAACTCGCTATCTCTTCAAATTTCCCGCCGGTTTTGTGGTGTTTGTGACAGAGATGATGAGGTGTTAAATGTAATTCCCTCCCGGTATAATAAATACTCCTATCCTAGCCAATCGTTTTACTATATATACTATTAAAACGTCTCTCTTCAAGATCTTCTCATGCAGTAATGATTAGTCATTTTATTATACAGTACTGTATTTCTATATAATTTCCGTTTAATGATCTAAACTCATTCATTGTGTAAATCATTCAAGCCACAAAATTACATTGATCAGACGTTGTAATTCATGTCAACCAATAATAATATTGTCATGCGATAAAATACTAGTAGATGTTAAAACTCTGACAATCTATTTTTATGAAAGTTCAAAACATGTATTTATTCAAACAAACCATTGCCATTGAATTTACCCAAAAAAAAAAAAAAACCATCGCCATTGTTCACTTATAAAAAAGAGAAGTTTATATAAATAGTCCTTCTAGTTTCACCCGAGACTCATTTTTGTCTTCTAAATATCAATTGCAACTCTTTTGACCTTCAAGTTTGATTTTCGTACCAAATTGGTCCAATTTAAAACTTTTGTCGTCCAAACTGGACTGAAAAAATCAGATTGATGGCAGTTGGTACCACGTTGGTCCAATTAATAATATCTGCCCTCAATCTAATTTTTTTCGTTCAGTTTGGCTGACAGACGTTATCAATTGGACCAATTTGGAACGAAAACCAAACTTGAAGATCAAAAGAGTTGCAATTAATACTTGGAGAACAAAAATGATATTCGAGTGAAACTAGGTGGCTCCACATGGACCCATGAGTGATCAATTGAACACCCTTTAACCAAAAAAATTCTTAGAATACATGTAATAATTTTGCTTTAGCCATTTTTTGAACACTCGGTCATAGTAAGCTTGAACACCCCGCTCAAAAATAATTGAACACCAGCCCAAAAATAATCGAGTGATTTACGGGCTGGTCCAATTTATGGACCTATATTCCCACCAACTCCTGCCCAAAATCAAAACACACCACTAAGGGAGAAACTTTTTGGTATCCCGGGGATACCAAGGGGATGGTATCCCCTCCGGTCCATTTCCCATTTTCCAACCATTTTCCGATCACATGTGGATAATCGGCTCCGTTCATTTTGTAGAGTTCGGCGAGAACTATAATCATACCAAAAATCGTATTTATCAGACTTTAATACGTACATGATCGGCACGTGTGAAAATTGAAGAAAATCAAGATTGGGTCCAAAAACACACTGAATCGGCACCTAGTTTTGGTTTTTTTTTCAATTTTCACGTGTGCCGATCATATATCAAATAAAGTCTGATGAACACGATTTTTGGTATGATTATAGTTCTCGCGCGAACTATACAAAATGAACGGAGCCGATTATCCACATGAGATCGAAAAATAGGAAATAGACCGGAGGGAGATACCAACTCCTTGGTATACCCGGGATACTTAAAACTCCCACTAAGGATTTCTCTAACTTTTATGCCAAAAACACCCCCTTCTTCTCCAAAACAATCTCTATCTCTCTCTCTCTCTCAGACTTCCTCCGTGGCGACACATTCGCCATCTCTATCGAGATCCACGCTGCCCGCTACTTCAGCAACCCCCTCGTTGGCACCGTCCGCTTCCTCCTCAGCAGTTGCCTCTCTAGAACCACACAGGCATTCAACATCGTCCAAGTCCACCGTCTCTCCGGCCGCTTTCCCTGCCATCCAGATCTCGTTGAGAAGAGTTGCTAGCAAAGGAAGAATGGGTCGGAGAAGAGCGAAAAGTCGTCTGGCGGTGAATGGGGCCGATTCGACGACATCATCGTCTTCGTCGACGGCGTCCTCCCCAAATTCACAGGGCCCGTCCTCGTCGATCCTCCCCATCCCTACGCTCACAAGCACTGCTACTGCTACATCGGCGGTTACTGTGAGCTCGCCAATCCCTTGCAATGGCCACAATTGAGGAAAAAGCGATGCCCTTCGTCGACGATTAGATCCACCGTACTAACAGGGCTTCCACCACATCGCTAATCCGTCCTATCGATTCCCTGCCTTAGGGTCTGTTTGGAACCCATGGAAAGGAAAGGAAAAGAAAGGAAAATTAAAAAGTTTTCCTTTCCATTGTTTGGTTGGAAGGGAAAGAGGGAAGAAAATAAGAATTTCAAGTGTAATAAATAGTATATTTTCCTTCCTATTTTCCTCTTATTTTCTTTCCTTTTTATTTTCTTTTCCTTTCTTTTCCTTTCTTCAAGTTCCAAACAGAGCCTTAGCCTTCTGCAAATCCGTCTTCTTCCAGAGGCCTACTTCTCTCTCTCTCTCTCTCGCTTTCTTTTTCTGTGTTTAAGTACATCGAAGTACCAATTTTTGTTGATCCCTTATGGAATTCCTATTTAACCCTCCAATCACAAAAAATTATTAATTGGTGCCTGACATTGTTGTAGCAAAAAAAATGTAGAAAAAATGTTAACGGGACCAATCACCAATGAATAGGGATGGAAGGAGTATCTATTACTATTATTACTATTTTAAAGGGAACACTGTGTGGACATGAGTTTTGAGGTCGACTCACGTTGTGTGTTGACAGGGAATTTCACACTGCGAATTTGTGTTTACTTCGAATTTGTTTTTTTACTGCAAATTTCACATTGCGAATTTGTAGTGGCCGGCCGGAGGTGGTCACCTGAAAAAATCGGGGCGATCGGAGGTGTTTGCCGACTAGTAGTGGTTGTGCAATGGAGGTGGGAGGGGTGGTTGCATTTAATGAGGGTGTGGTCGCCGGAAAAAGTCGCCGATCTTAGAGGTAAATAAAAGTTGAGTTCATCCTCAGTGGGAATTAAGTCTAGATGTTCTAGACCCACTGGTAATTTTCTGAAAATAATCCAACACTCAGCCCACAACCCAATTAAGCCCACAAATCCATGTAATTCATATTTGAACACCTATTACTCTAGTTCACTAAATTACTCCGATTTTCATGGTTTTCTGCATGAATGTTTTATACATGGAGACCTACAAATTACTAAGGTTTCTGATTTCCGCGCTCCAAGAAAAGCCGGAGGCGCTCCAAATTTGTCTCCTTCTGTCATTGAAAATAATCTGCTGCATTTGCGGCCCAAAACCAAATCAAGAACCATTTTGCAAACGATTGTGTGGGACCTGCTTAGAAGTCTTGCACAAATGATCCGAACCGTTCAAAAATTATAAATAATTTTTTGTTGGACCTTGAAAATGATAAACAAAAACTAAACGATCTGGTTCAAACCATTCAAGATTGTTTTAGAGTTTAGGGTCCTTAATTCTGAATAAAAAATGGAACAAATTAGATAAATTACTTTAAAAAATCCAATTGTGCTAAATTTTTTCAAGATAAATCAAAATGTTATTTTATAATTTTTGAATGGTTCGGATCATTTGTGCGCGATTTCTAAGTGGGTCCCACACAATTGATTGCAAAATGGTTCTTGACTTGATTTCGGTATGCAAACGTAGCATATTATTTTGAATGGCAGGAGGAGACAAATTTGGTGTGCCTCCGGCTTCTCTTGGAGCGCGGAAATTAGATCCCATTACTAAATACAGTATAATTTATATTAGTCTTATTGATCACACAAAAAGATGGATCACATGAAAATACGAGTTCTTTGATTGTTCTATGGAACCCACGACTTGGGCATCATACGAGTACCACAAAATATGGGTTGGAATAAGGGCAAGGACACGACATGAGTTCGGCTATATATTTTTATTTACTCAAATGTAAGGTTGACTCAATAAACTTGATCATATTAAATTAATTTCTTTTTTTCTAATCAATCAATCCCATAATATTGCCAGGCCTGTATGATTCAAGATGCACAATTCATAAAGTGACAAAGAAAAGTACAAACCTAGACAAAGTAAAATGATATCACACCTTAAGGAAGTTTATTTTTTCATCCTTCTACTCCTTAGGTTGGAGCTCTTTAGAAATCACCATTTTCTTTTTGGAAATAGCTTCTCTGCAGTTTGTTTTTAAATTGCAGGGAGCAATTTGTGTAATCTCAACTGTCGCGAAAAGTGTTTTTAATAGAGAAGATTCTTCTCGGAAAAAATTCTTCCTCCGAGGACTCTTCTCGAAATCTAAACAATTGATTGCTGAGATGAATCCAAATCCTTATCTTTTCCATACAACACTTGACATTTTCCTAACCTCCCTCAACTTGGCTAATATCCTTTTCACCTCCATGTTTGGAAAAGGATCCATCCAAACTACGTATTAAAATAAAGACAAAAATGTGAAAAGAAAAGATTCCTTATTATTGAAATTTCTTTTCTTCCAAGTGCATTCATATGTGATACCGTACGCAGATTAGTCCCAGAATAATAAAATACCCTTCTTGGCAAGTCCATTTTTGACACGGGTAACCCAACATTAAAAATTTGAAAAAAAAAAAAAAAAAATACATAGTGAAGTCCACTCCTACCTAATACGTGCCTGAGGACTAACCTGGGATAATTAATCAGGAGCATTATACACCCAGGATGATCTTTGTAAAAGAAAATCTAGAGACACCATGCTAAATTTTTGTACTCACAAGATATGCTTATCCACATATAAATCTTGTCTTTAAATTTCTAGACCAACAGAAGAAATAAATTGAGAAAAAGAAAGTTCACAGGATTAAATCGCTTGTCAAACCGAAACATGATGATGTAAACAAAATGGATCAAGCGGAAGATCTGAGTGAATGAAAAAGAAAAATTAATAACTGAAGGTTGAATTTGACCGCGACATACACTAATTACCAACTACACATTACTTCATAAACTTCTGGTACAAAATGTAAGGCATGACATAAATGGGCTTACTTTGCAAGAGAGAAAATTAATGAACGGGTCAACATGATTGTCTATCTGGCATTCTTCCCGAGCTTGCTTTAGAAATTGTTCTCACATTTTTCTGTAATCTCAACAACCACCAAAAAAATATTTACTAGGAAACCATGAACGTAATCTTCATCAGATAACGGAGTGGCCTTGGCTGAGGTAGTTGCTGGCTGTGTTGTTTACAGCGTCTTCTCGGTGGGCACGAAGGCAAACTCAGAAACCAAGGCCAAGTGGTCACTGCCCAATTTCTGCATATGAAGAAAAAGTCAATGCCAATGTTGAAAAATGGGTTGTGCCAAATAGCAAGACAATGGGCATTGGGCATCATCCACGAACGTAAAACTTATTGCACGTGTAATGAGACTAGATAAGGTTGACTGTAGAGTTTCTGTAAGCCCAGATTGTGGTTTAAATGTTTGACAGTCGGAACCAGAAGCAGTTCGATAGGCTTAGTCCTCAGACAGATGACAACATTGTTATGCAGGACATGAACATTCATCCCAACAAGTTATTAGTGAGTACAACCGAAATGCTTTGTACGCCAGAGCCAAAAGAAACCCAAAAGAATGTTGGAAAACTCCAATAGTTTGTAACTGTTCTGGAAGTCTGAAATGAAAGACGTTTGATGAAAATAAATATTTGCTTTGTAGCTGAGTTCAACAAAATATGAATATAGATAACAAGATAAGAGAAGATGTTCTGCATTCTGCAAAATAAAACAAAAATGCTGAATGTGTCCCGATAGGCTACATGAAGCGTTTTGGTTTTCAAGTCTTTCTTTGACGTGATCAGACGGAGCTGAAACATATATTAAAAAAAAACTCTTAGCCACCTGTTCTATTAAAAAATACTAGTCTAAAACTGAAAAGGAAGAGGTCCCCACAAACAGAATGATGTCAGGAAAACCTTTTAATATTGCTTTCCAGTTTTTTCTACTACATATGCTCGTCATACAAAGACATTCAAAACAGGATATTCAGGTGAAATCTAGTTTTATGCAAGGAAAAAGAAACCTTCCTGAAACACTTAATGTGTGTGTTTGTAATTACACCACAAGCAAAAGTGATGGATAAGCTGATTGAAAAGCATTCTATCCTGGCATGGCAGGCCACCTGTCTTCTGAAGAACATCAATTGGAAGTGTATCTAGAACCCGTGTAGGTAATAGACCATCTGAATACCTGCAATAAGCACCATAGGCTTTGTTAGAGCTTGTTCCACATTGGTTAAATATAACCTCCAAACCTAGTATATGAGCCTGAGTGGCCTCTCCGCTCATTGCCAATTGATTTAGAGTTGAATGTCTTAACAGGCTTTAACACAATATTTTCACAATCACCACACAATTGAGGTAGTTTGAAGGCATTACTAGAATATTTTGGCAGGGTATTACCATAAATAGTCAACAGTTCCAAAAAACTTTGCATGAAAGGAAGTAGCTAAAGGTTCACTTTTAAAGCCCCTGGTTCTCGTAGATCCCTGAGAAAAAACAGATTGAAACATCCGAGTGATATTAGTACATAATAACATAAAAAATGAATGAGCAGTTCCGCGTTCATACACAAATTCAATACCTTCAGTGTGGCATAGGAGCTATTAAGCGTCAAAGGGTGCATAACTACTTCGCTTTTTGCCCTGCCTGTTGCAATCTTTACTTCTTCATCAGTCCAGCCACTCTTGAAGAATCTGAAATAAAGCACATCCAAGCATACAAGTTGTAACTCCGCCAATAAAGAAGAGAACAGTGCAGATAAAGCTAAATGTTATTCTTCCGCAAAGGTCATAAAAAGAGAGATCGAAAATGTACAAGATGACCAGATGGAATAGAAACCCATACTCTGGTGTAGCATTTCTACCAGCAGAATAGATCTAATATTAGTAAAATAATTTGAGAGATTGCAGTTAAGCATTAATATTTTCAAATAAGTGCATAACTTTACGAATCCGCAATTTCAACTACGGCATAAATGAGCCAAATGAGGATCAAGCCTGGGCAATGAGTGTAGCCACTAGCCAGCCTCTTGCAACCAACCCACCCAAGGAAACAAAATAAGCGGCACTTATTCATAATTGTTCCAGAGGCTCATATTGTGTAGATCAAAGGGGATGTGGCCTCCTTTCTCTCCTGTGTCTTACTAATATAATAGAAGAGTGAATGCCTTTATGGGTAAATATCTCATTATGCATCCATTTTGTTTGTGAGGATGCGAATGGACATACAGCAAATTTGTTGTGGTTACAGGTAATGAGAGCAGGCCGTAGGCCATACGGGAATCCCAATAGCCCCTGAGATGGCATGAGACCTCCAGAAATGGAGAAGGAGAGAAATGAAGCAGCATTAGACTAATAGAAGTGCCTGCAAGGGAGAAGCCTCACACCTGAAGATGGAGATAGCTCTCTTCAAGGGGTAAATGTGCCTCCTGCATATGGTGGGGAATAAATCCTTTATAAATGAGTTGTGCCATGTAGGCCGCTCACCCTCAGTACTCACATTAATGCAGTGGGCAGTACATGCCTTGGTCGTGGTTTGGTCTTCTTCCAGAAACAAGGCTTGGTCTTCTTCTAGAAAGCTTTTCTCTCATATCTATGGCTGGTCAAAGGAGGCGATTCCCGAGGGAGCAAGCTAAGAAACTTCCATGATTCCTCAACTCTCGATCAATCTGCAAGTCCTTGGTGATCTCATGCAAGGTCACAGATCACTCAGGTGATTCATGACTGATGCACCAACCCGAATGGTCTCTAGGCCATGCTCTCAACGTAGGTTGCCTTGTTCTGATACCAAGTGCAAGTTGTAGATTAGACAACTTCGGTCAAAAGCCCTGGAATTAAACTTGATAGGAGATCAGCAATGGGAGATCCTTGGGCTATTGCTCAGACAAAGATTGGCACTGGGGGATCACCTAATTGGAGCTAGGTATGGGAGATGTTCAGAACAATTGGCAATGGGCCACTGCCTTAATGGGAAATGGCGTTGGGTGCCGACCAAATGGAGACTGGGAATGGGAAATCACCTGAATGGAGATCGGGGACCTTAGTTTGCCTTAGCCCATTTACTCTCAATGCTTGGGCTTGACCCTAAAAAGGAATGAATGGATGATCGTCATCAGATCTAGGGTAGCTCACAAGGGCGTCACGTTATCCCAACTAACCCTATCGGATGTTTGTGTGCCTACACTACACAATTTTTTGGAAAAATCAATTCAAGGCTTATAGTGGACCTGTCCACATCCTACTAATGGTTCTTCTATCTAAATGTAGGATTTCAAATGTCAACTTGACACGCTACATCAAGCCAGCGATGCAAATTATTACTCAACTGATCAGGGGAGCTCACGTCAAGTTGAATTTTATCTTTTATCTCTTTCTTTATCTCTACGAGGCTATGCGAGTTTAACTTGACTATTCTAACTTGTAATTCTTCGGTTGCATGTTTGACTGAAATTAATTCTTAGCAAAGTAAATTAAAAAATCTACTAAATTGGTACTGGAGCAGTTCTAAACAGTGGCAAATGGCTCATCGACTTTATTATTTGGTTTCTCAGTACTCGGTAGTAGTTTGGGTGTTAGCCACACAGATCCCTGAGGATAATTATATATTTTTAGCCAAGAATGACTCAAACCTAAATCAAGAGCTGGTCAAAGATTATGTCTCCCATAATTAGCAACATATTGTAAGAGTAGACAGGTTATGTGATTCATAGTAAGACAGTAAAGGGAAACTAGAACAAACAGAGGAAAACCATAGGTGAAGTGAAACATCATGAACTAGCAGAACTTCTCAATTGGGACCACAATGATTCCAATTAAAAAAAAAACAAAAAAACAAAGCATGTAACTAGCTGCTAGCATTCCCACATGACCCTCACTGGGCCAACTGAAAACCTCCAATTTGCATAAGCAAAATGCCCTTGTAATTCCAATTTTCAACCCATGTTTATGGAATTCACTGGTTTACATGAGTAGAAGAACTGGAAAAAATTATGTACCTGTCCATCAAATGGAGCGGATTTCGTGTTTCTCTTTCGATTCCAAAAACTTGAGCAGGATTACAACTTCTTTGACCAGACAACTCTTTTCTGTCATGTAACATGATATTCAGCTGCAAATAAGAAACCACATCCAAATGTTAACGAAGCACCCTACACATGAAATATCCAATTTGATTTAGAATGACAATATTAGTTGATAGTCTGGAGGCTAAATTTTTGAATCATAAGATCACAATAAACTTACCTGAGATGATGACAAAAACTCGTATGTTGCACTCTGTCAAGAGCAGGAACAAGTAACAATTCATTACACACATTAACATAGCTGAAAGAACTTGGATATTCATATAGCTTCAGGATTCATACCTGAGGAGTACTGTTATAATCACCGGCCAGTATAACAGGTACATTACCCCATTTCTTTGACAGGATATGTGCCTTCGATGAGGGTACGAATCTGAGAATAAAATGTGAGATGAAATACAAGGACACGGAAAAAAGGGGACGGACTGTTCTCATGTATTTGAAAACTTGACAGAATGGAGTCGATGCCTAACTATGAAAAGTTTCCTCTCCTATATCTAGAAGAATTTAACTGCATAACTTGTTGACCAACCAAAAGTTGCATAAACATACTGGAATAGAAAATCCATAATTTGATTACTTTGTAAACAATGGAGTCGCCAATTTTTTTAATTGATGTTTAAAAAATTAATAGTATAAGTAGATTTTGTAATTGCGTTGTTGTAGCTGTCTTTAGTACAAGGCAATGATGTGCAGTTGAGCTTCCCTATCAAACATTAGGAGAAGCACATACGTGTATTATCATATTTTAGGGGTAGCAACACAACGTATACTACTGCATGTGCAACTAAGTTTGACCAGAGAAAGTGGCAGTGGCAGCGAATGAAAGCGGTGAAGCTATTCTATGTTGGCAGCTACGGTAAGCCAAAACCTGTCTCTCAAAGAGAATGAATGTATGTTTACATATGTGTTTTCTTGACTACGGCTGTGTTCCACAACTGAATTAAGAACTTATTTTTTGTGAAATAAGAAGGGCTGTTCCAGAAAAATAAGAAGGGTGGAAGAATTTATATTGGTTCCTTGAGGGCCGGCGGTCGGAAATCAACCGGCAGCCACGCCGGGCCGTCTCCGGCCACCGGACGGCCGATCCGAACCGTCCAAAAATTCTATAAAAAAAAAACAAGGGGGCTCACGTGAGAATCAACGGCATCCGAGGTGCGTAGGGTGCTTGATCTGAGCAATCCTTATTCGTGTATGTATCAAAACATATTGTTACTCATATATACATGGAAAAAGATTGCTCGATCTGAGCACCTTACACACCTCGGATGCCATGGATTCCCGCGTAGCCCCCTTGTTTTTAATTTTTAGAATTTTTGGACGGCTCGGATCGGCCGTCCGGCGGCCAGAGACGGCCCGGAGCGGCTGCCGGTTGATTTCCGACCGCCGGCCCTCATTTAGTGTACCAACAGTGCTGTGTTTGTATAGGGCAACTTCCAGGTAAAAAAAAATAAGGTTACGCAAAAAATATTCCTACCACTATGGATCTTATTTGATAGATCTCATTGAGATCTTTAATACGGTGCAAAAAAAAAATTTTTTTTTTTTTCATTTACGTTTTATTTGAGTTTGAAAATGTGAAAGAAACTTTTTGTTTGGGAAAAATAAGAAGGGTGGATTATTTTGGAATGAGAAGATGCAAAATAAGTACTTATTTTTTAAGAAGCGTTCTGGAACGGGGCCTACATATGTTTTGAAAACAAAAAAAGTTCCTACAAATGATGTTATTTACAGAGTTCATGTAATTTGTACTGTATTTTAACAGTAGGTTGTCGTTTACTTGACACCTAGGTGTAGGCGATGATGGGCCATATGGCCATTCCTTCATGGAGAATTAGGGTTCCTTTTAATATTTACTCATTTGGTCAAATATTAGTTGGTTGTAGTATAATTTCAGTTACATTTCATTAGGTTTAGCTTTATTGATACTTCACGAATCACTATTTGTATTGCCCAAGCATGGGCTGGATGGGACAATAGGTCATAGTCTGCTTCAAGTTACTCGAGTCTTTTATGGGTTTTTAAATCGGTCAAGGTATAGGGTTTCTAGTTTCCTCGAGCACAAGTTGTTTTAGGAAGAGAAGCCAAGTACCCAGTAAGTATACATGTAATCTTCCTCTTCAATAGCTAGACAAGTAAAATTTGAGATTGTATGTCCCTATGTTCGTGTAAATATGCCAAAACTGTGCAAGGGTGTGATTCCTCTTTCACTCTTCTCTTCTTCTATGACCAAAAAATAAAAGTGCTTTTCTCTTGTTACTGTCGACAATCTCCAATAATTGCTCTTTTTAGTCTCGAACCTCGCCTAGTCACAAATAATTCATCCCCCATCCTTCACATATTAAGCCAAAATCATAGAATCATAGAATAGCTGCCTCACAGAAACCTTCTACAGCAAATTTGCTTTGTTTGTTTGGCATTTTAGTTTAGTTTAATTTTGGTACTGGGTGGAGAGAGAAATAGAGAAATGATTGGAGAGAGGGGTAATGAGTAGAGAGATAGAGAGGGACGACAAAGTAATAATTTGAGAAATAGGGTAATGATTGAAAAACAAAACTAAAATGCCAAACAAACACAATTCCTGCAACTTGTGACTTATGCAGATCAAGCGAAACGCATTTTTGGCATCTATAAACCCAAGGGGCCTTCTTCCATCCTATGAACCATAATCTAGCAACTTCAATAGCAAAAACCCATTCTTAGGGGACCTAGGGCCGAAGTTCCTAATCTGTCCTACATCATGAGATGTTATCAGGGTCGTACGTCTGCCTACAGAGAAGCAGTGCAAGTTTATCAGTAAGCGGCACCATCCCATATACATATTTGGTTCGATTTACTTTCTGTTGTCTTGCAACATTGATGAATTCTGTTTTGTTTTTTGTTTTTTTTTTGGTCAAATGGAAATAATTGATGAATTCTGTTTGTTCTTCATTAAACCAAACCAAACCAAACCAAACCAAGCCTTATGTCCCAATCACTTGGGATCGGCTAAACCAAACCAAACTACTTTCTAACTAAAGTTAGCTAGGACAAAAGAGGATCTTGAATATCTGACAGAATGACAGTACACGGTGTTCTAAAACAAGGAATTAATCGCTGATTAATCATTTGCGGGGCCCATCCGATTAGGTACGACTAACAATTAATTGCCGGATACTAATTAATGTGCACCGATTAATCTGATTAATCGCTCGAAGGTGGCCGACCACCCGACTAGCGCCTAACGACTTTCAGAACATTGACAGTACATATATCAAAGTACTGTATAAGGTTGACAGCACAAGATACATGGTCGTGGCCTGTTCAATTAACTTGCATAAGCTTAAGGACTTACTTGACCCAGTTTAACATCCCCCCTGCTTGGGTTGTAAAGAACATGAATATTGCCAAATAGAAGTCTCCTTGACCCAGCGTTCCACATCTGTCTGCATCAGATGAAGTAAGATGCAGGTAGTCTGGCATTGAACAGCATATACAGCAATACAGATAATGTTTAAACAGAAACCACATACATATTTGATATCGTACAGATGACCTACAGGAATATTACTTTTGTACAACCATTTTCATGCAATTAAAATGTGGGAACTAGCTGAATACGTAACCAATCATCCAGGTGCAATGGTTGCAATTGAATTAACATGATCAAGTGACAAACAACACATCCACTGGAAGATTAAGAAACCTGAATGGGTGAAGCATTATGTGTTAAAACCGTCCAGTTATCGCATTCCATTTTTATTCAACCGCGCCACATTTATATACTAAAATTGGTTGGTGACATTAATTCAACTTTCAGCAAACATCAGCAAGGGCACAGTTATGCACAAATGAACTAGGTCATGACATTACTTCCAACTTTCATCAAACATCAGCAGAGAACACACACGGACAGATGAACTCTCTCTTCCAATACGACCACAAAATATTTTTCTATTAAAACTCGAGAACCAGAACATAGATATCCACCTAGAATGCATATTTCTCCAGGATTGCTTTTCCCCGCCATTCATGGTTTCAATTTCAAGCATAGTTGAAGATGCCCGGCATGTTGACTGCATATACCATTACAAACAGGAATGCCTTTGAGAACTCTAGTTGTGATATTGATGTCCAATATCTTTAAGTATGCTAATGAAATGAAGGAGACTGTTAAATTGCATATGCATATTCCAGTTAAATACAGAAACATTAAAGTAATTAAATGGAATTTCCACTTGAGCAAGAATTTTCCATTTGGTTTGCTCAAGTTGAATACCGATGGAAGCTCCAAGGGCAGTCAAGGAGCAGCTGGGTGTGGGGAGCCATCAGAGATAAAGAGGTGATTTGAGTGACACGCTATTTCGGGGGTCTGCTGGAGTGTTCTTTTCTTGAAGCAAAATTTGGGGCATCCTCCAAGGGCTTTCCTATATGAAGCAGCATGATTCAAAGAATGTGGAGATAGAGTCTGACTGTATCATGGGTGAGAACAGGGTGGCTGATAGGAATCTTGGATAATTCTCTGCATAAGAACATGCTTGAAGAATGCAGAGTGCTTAGGTGAAGTCTCAAATTGCAAAAATCGGCATGGCTTGAGGGAAGCTAATCAGGTGGCAGACAAACTTGCTAAGATGTATGCAGCTCAAGATCCCCAAATGAAGGGATGGAGTTCTTGGTGGATGATGCAGCTGGCATAGAATTTTAGACTATAGCAAACAAAAAAATATACTGTTAAAAATTTCCCCCATATTATATATCTAAGAATGTAATTTCATCTAGAAAATACTGTAGAAACTCTACATCGAGTCCAAAAGTTTAAGTTATTAGATAGAGATGTCCCAATATTACGTTAAGTGATCACCCATTTACACCTAAGCAACGTGGGATTGTATTCTTTAACAAACCCCATGTGCAGCCGCGTTTGACGTCTGTCATGTATAGTCTTTTTTTGAGTTTATAGTCGTTCAACATTTATATTGTTTGGAAAGGAAAAGTGTGTAGGATGATATTGATCCTCACACACATAACATATATTTATATTAGAAGGAGGAGTTTACATTAAGTCAAATAGGCGATGTGGGACAAACCCCCACTCACCTAATACTACACACTCTTAACACTCCCCCTCAAGCTGGAGAATAAATATCACTAAGTCCCAGCTTGTTACATAACAATTCTAACCGTGGTTTAAATAATGACTTAGTAAACAAATCAGCTAACTGAGCGCCTGTAGACACATACGGAGTAGCTATCACACCCTCGGTCAACTTCTCTCGCACTAAATGACAATCAACTTCAATATGCTTAGTCCTCTCATGAAACACCGGATTGGATGCAATATGAATAGCTGCTTGATTATCACAATACAAAGGCATGGGCAACTTCACATTGAATCCTATCTCTTCGAGGAACGATCGCAACCATACAATCTCACACGTTGTATGTGCCATTGCTCTATACTCCGCTTCTGCACTAGACCGAGCAACCACTGTTTGCTTCTTACTCCTCCAATTAACGAGATTTCTACCTAAAAAGACACAATAACCCGTAGTGGATCTCCTATCAGACGGTCCTCCAGCCCAATCGGAATCAGTGAACGCCTCAACTCGTAAATGCCCATTAGCTCGATAAAACAGCCCACGCCCCGGATGTGACTTAAGATACTTCACAATCCGGAGAACTGCCTCCCAATGTGGAAGACGAGGAGCTGCCATGAACTGACTCACCATACTGACTGCAAATGAGATATCGGGACGTGTAATAGTAAGATAATTTAGTTTACCAACCAACCTACGATATTGATCAGGACTAGTAAGTAGCTCCCCCTGGTCAACACACAATCTAACATTGGGATCCATAGGAGTCTCAACAGGCCTTGTTCCCAACATTCCTGTTTCCTCAAGAATATCCAACACATATTTCCTTTGCGATAAACTGATACCTTCTTTGGATCGTGCTACCTCGATACCTAAGAAGTATCGTAGTTTGCCCAAATCCTTTGTCTGAAACTGCTGATGTAAGAAGGATTTGAGTTCATCGATACCTTGCTGGTCATCACCTGTAATAATAATGTCATCCACATAAACAATCAACAGTACTTTCCCGCGATCAGATGTGAGGGAGAACACAGAATGATCAGACTGACTGCGTCGCATACCAAACTTCATAATTGCATCACTAAACTTACCAAACCAGGCTCTAGGTGACTGCTTAAGACCATACAAGGCTTTACGAAGACGACAGACCTGATGACGCTCCCCCTGAGCAACAAACCCAGGTGGTTGCTCCATGTAGACTTCCTCCTGGAGATCCCCATGGAGAAAGGCATTTTTTACATCTAGCTGGAACAATGGCCAACCAAGATTGGCAGCAAGAGAGATGAAGATCCGGACGGAACCCAATTTGGCAACGGGAGAAAAAGTCTCAGAATAATCCACACCATAGGTCTGAGTGTATCCTTTTGCAACAAGGCGAGCTTTATAGCGCTCAACAGTACCATCGGGAAGATATTTAACAGTGTATACCCATCGACAACCAACGGTAGTTTTACCAGCCGGAAGAGGAACCAGGTCCCATGTACCATTGTGATGAAGAGCAGTCATTTCATCCTCCATAGCTGTCCGCCACTCAGACATAGATAAGGCCTCCTGAACAGTGTTAGGAACAGAAATAGAAGACATAATAGTGGTAAAAGCACGAAGGGACGGAGAGAGATGAGAATAAGAGACAAAACGATCAATAGGATGAGAAGTACTCCAAGAGGTAGAGAGACTATACTTTACCGGAGGGCGACGATTGTCACGGATAGAATATCGACGAGCAGGGGGATCTGGCGACAGGGGGGGAGACGACTGGCGGGGTGGAGACGGAGGTGCAGCCGGAGGTGGGTCTGCTGGGGGATGTGCCTGCTCAGTCTGAGGTGGGTCTGCCGGGGGTGGTGGAGAACCCGTCGAACGACCTACATATACCTGCAAGGGTTTGGGGGGAGGGGGGGAGCCAGATGGAACAGCTATGGAAAAAACAGTCTCAGATACAGGACTAGCAGGGTCGACAGACCCCGAATAAAATGGTAATGACTCATTAAAAGTGACATCAGCACACACAAAATGACGCCGTAAGGATGGGGAATAACACTTATATCCTTTTTGAGTCCGTGAGTAACCAAGAAAGATGCACTTAATCGACCGTGGATCAAGTTTATTACGATCAGGATCAAGGTCATGAACGTAACAGGTGCACCCAAACACTCGAGGTGGTAATAAGTGGAGAGGCCGCCCAGGATACAAGACCTCGTGAGGTGTCTGACCACTAAGAACCGTAGAAGGCATGCGATTAATTAAATGACAAGCAGTGAGGACAGCATCACTCCAATAGGACTTAGGAACATGCATTTGAAATAACATGGCACGCATTACTTCTGATATATGTCGAATCTTGCGTTCGGCGACCCCATTTTGTTGTGGGGTCCGTGCACAAGCTGACTGGTGAATAATACCTTGTTCATCAAAAAACTGAGAAAGAACACCATGAAAATATTCGCGTGCATTATCAGAACGAAAAATACGGATGCAAGTATCAAACTGAGTCTTTATTTCATTAAAGAATGATAGAAAAATAGACTTTAACTCAGATCTTTCCTTCATAAGATAAAGATATGTAATACGGGAAAAATCATCAACAAAAATGACATAATAATGAAATCCAAAGACACTGGGAACGTGGATAGGCCCCCAAATATCAGAGTGTACTAACTGAAATGGTCTAGACACACGACGCTCTACTCTAGGATAAAAGGGTACACGGTGGTGTTTACTAAATTCACACACTTCACAAGATAATTCTCGAAGGGAACGATAAGCGGGCACTAGGCATTTTAAACTCTGAAGTGAAGGGTGACCAAGGCGGCAGTGTTGTTGATAAGGAGAGGTAGAGGTCCGAAGAGCAACAGACTGAGAAGGCACACCATCCAGTAGGTAGTACAAGCCACCACGCTCAACACCGCCACCAATCTTCCTCCCCGTTGCGAGATCCTGAAACAAACAACCATGAGGAAGAAATGTGACGGAACAGTTTAAGGATTTCGTAAGTTTACTAATGGACAAAAGATTAAAGGGTAAGCGAGGAACATGTAAGACAGACTGTAAAGTAAGGAGGGGAGTAACAGGAACAGAACCCAAACCAGTCACAGGAGTGTTAGAACCATCTGCTAATCGAACATGGAAATGGGTACCAACAGACTGATAATTAGAAAAAATGGTAGAAATACCAGTCATATGATCTGTGGCGCCAGAATCAATGACCCAAGGGCTGTGAGAAGAGGAAGACGCAGCACAAGCAAGAGAAGGACCTGTCTGAGTCAGCGTAGCAGTGGAGGATGAACCTGCAAGGGAAGACTGAAAGGACATGAAACGCTGGTACTCTGCTGCTGGGATAGTCACCATAGAATCTGTAGGTGGGTTAGCAATCTGCCCAATATCCTCAGAGGTAGCCACCTGGTGAGCCTGAGAAGGGAAACCATGAAGATCATAACAAGTATCCACTGTGTGATTTGTGCCCTCACAATGTGTACAGAACCTAGAACCATGACCACGACCACGGCCACCACCTCCTGTCGAGCGGCCACGACCAAACATACGACCCCCAGAAGTAGTGAACCGCCCACCAAAGTCACCACGATCACCACGACCAATGAACCCAGAATCTCGGCCACGGCCACGAAATCCAGAAGCACGGCCACGACCATGGCCACTAATAACTGAGAACCCAGAACCCTCTGAACAACTAGAAGCCAAAGCTGAACGATCAGAAGATGGAGTAGTAGGCGAGATAGGAGTTGAGGCAGTCGACTGACGAAGACGGCTGAATACCTCACCAAGAGAAGGGAGGTCTGGAGACCCCAGAATCTGCTTACTCACCGGCCCATAAATTGATGAAGCACCTGACAAGAACCGAGTAACCCGCATACGCTGAAGCTGGCGGCGAATAATGTGAATATCAGTCGATAATGGCTCACACACATCCAATTCATTACAAATGCGACTAAACTTCGCATAATAAGCCTCCAAAGATAAATCATCCTGAGAGACTGAAAAGAAGGACTGATGAAGATCATATATGCGATGGAGATTATTCACCCCAGAAAACAGCTCCTGAGCCTGGGTCCACACTTCCTTGGCTGTGTCACAAAACATCAATGTACTAGAAATCTGCTCCTCCATACTATTCCACAATTCTGTCCGAATACGAGCATCTACAGCCTGCCATGCCGCATATGTGGAAGAGGACACGGCAGGGGGATCATTAGTCAGATAGGAACGCTCTGACTCACCCAAATAATATACCTCAACAGCCTTAGCCCACAGTACATAATTCTTCCCATTTAATAGTGTAGAAGTAATTGGGCGCCGATCACGGGACCGAGAGGAGCTAGATGAACTACAAATAACAGTAGAAGTGGGTGTAGAACTCGAACCAGAATCAGACTTATCAGACATCGTACCAGATAATGAAAAGGCAACACCCAATAAAAATTACCAATAACCCAACAATTACCAATAACAATCTAAACTTTGGCTTCTGAAGAAATTCCAGATACTAAACTTCGAATGAAGACCAATAATTAGAGAATAAGACAAACCCCCACATACTTACAATTAAGTCAGCATGGTAGGACATGGATACATCATAATTCTTCCACGTGTGAAACTGTGGCTTCTTCGCCAGCCCATACCCACGCTCTATGCATACATCATACACACCCGCACATGGATAGAAATGTCAGGAGTTGAATACGGCGATCGCAACCTACTGTGGCGGTCCAATTCGTCCGATTCAGATGGCGATTTGGAAAGCCAAAAAGGATCTCACAGGAGTAGTAAAAAGAGGCGTCTCAGATCTGCTCAAGCGGTTGGATCGAGGGTTTGCGGGGCGACAACAAAGTTCGCCGGACGTCGGCGAGGGTCGGCGATGGCCGACGGTTAACTGGGCTAGCGTTGGAAGGCTGGGTTTCGACTGTGGAGGCTGGGTTTTGGATGTCGGCAGTTGAAGAGGCTAGGGTTTCGGGTGATGACACTGGTGGACGGAAAAGATTATGGTGGCAGGTTAGGATCATGCTCTGATACCATATTGTTTGGAAAGGAAAAGTGTGTAGGATGATATTGATCCTCACACACATAACATATATTTATATTAGAAGGAGGAGTTTACATTAAGTCAAATAGGCGATGTGGGACAAACCCCCACTCACCTAATACTACACACTCTTAACAATTTAAATTGGGGTCTCTCATCATAAGGTGTGGATTCGTTCTAATTGTTTTTCAAAAAGTGGCATGAATTGAGGTCTATCACGTGTAGCCATTTTGAGTTTATCATCATGCAACCTTTAAATTGGGTCTCTCATCGTAAGGTGTGGATTCTTTCTAATTTTTTTTTTAAAAAGTGGCATGAATTGGGCCCTACTCTGATACCAAGTAGAAACTTTAATTCCAACCCAAAAGCTTAAACTATTAGGCGGAGAGGTACCAACATTATATTAAGTGATCATACCCAAGCAATGCGTGATAGTATTTGTTATTAGAGAGGGAAAAGTGTATAGGGTGTTAATTAACCCTAACACAAAGACTTGTTATTTATATTATGTCATATCTTGACGCTAAAATACATTAACCAATGTGGGACAAGACTAATGACTACTAATAATATTCTAACACTCCCCCTCAATTTGAAAAATAAATATCACAAGTCCCAGCTTGTTACATAGCAACTCTAACCTTGGCTTGAACAATGACTTGACTGTAAATTGAGCACCCGTAGATACGAATGGAGTAGCTATCACACCTCCTGTTACTTCTCACGCACTATATGACAATCAACTTCAATATGCTTAGTCCTCTCATGAAATACAGGATTAGATACAATTTGAATAGTTGTTTGGTTATCACAGTACAAAGGCATAGTCATCTGCACACTGAATCCTATCTCCTCCAAAAATGACCGCAACCATACAATCTCATACGTTGTGTGTCATTGCTCTATACTCTGCTTCTGCACTAGACCGGGCAACCATTGTTTGCTTCTTATTCTTCCAATTGACAAGATTTCCACCAAGGAAGACACAATATCCAGTAGTGGATCTCCTATCAGATGGTCCTCCTGCCCAATCAGAATCAGTGAACGCCTCAACGCGTAAGTGTCCACTAGCTTGATAAAGCAAACTGATGTCACTTAAGATACTTCACAATTTTGAGAATTGCCTCCCAATGTGGACCCAAAAAGAACAGCAGTGACTCATTAAACGTGATATCAGCACACACAAAATGACATCGTAAAGATGGTGAGTAACATTTATACCCTTTCTGAGTGAGCGAATGAACAAGAAAGACACATCGAATGGATTGTGGTCCAAGTTTACCTCGGTCAGGATCAAGAGCATGAACGTAACACATGCACCCGAATACCCGAGGGGGTAATAAGTAGAGACAAACGACTAGGGAACAAGACCGTATGGGTATTTGACCACCAAGAACTGTAGATGGCATACGATTGATCAAGCAACAGGTGGTAAGGACAACATCACTCCAGTAAGACTTAGGGACTTGCATTTTAAATAACATAGCATGCATAATTTCTAATAAATGTCAAATCTTGTGTTTGGCAACCCCATTTGATGTGGAGTCTGAACGCAAGACGACAAGTGGATAATACCATGATCATCAAAAAACTGAGAAAGAACATGATGAAAATATTCACATGCATTATCGGAACGAAGTATACGAACGCAGGTATTAAACTTAGTCTTTATTTCCATATAAATGACTAAAAAACATACTTCAACTCGAATCTCTCTTTCATAAGATAAAGGTATATAACACGAGAGAAATCAGCAAAAATAACATAGTACTTGAAACCAAAAACATTGGGAACATGCATGGGCCCCTAAACATCCGAATGAACTAAGTGAAAAGGACTCGATAGACGACGCTCAACTCTAGGGTAAAAGGTCACTTGACGATGTTTACTAAACTCACAGACTTCATAGGTCAAATCATTAAGTTGACTACATGGAGGCACTAGACGTTTCAGATTCTGAAGAGATGGATGGCCAAGCCAACAATCATCAGTTAGCACCGCCACCAATCTTCCTCCCCGTTTGATATCCTGAAACACACAACCATGAGGAAGAAATATGACGGAGCAGTTTAAGGACTTTGTAAGTTTACTAACAAACATAAGATTAAAGGGCAGATGAGGAACATGTAATATAGAGTCCAAAGTAAGAGATGAAGTGACAGGAACAGAACCCAAACCAGTAATCTCAGTGGTGGAACCATCTGCTAACGTAACACGAGATGTTTTACCAACTGATGACTAGAAAAAATAGTAGAAGTCATATGATCAGATGCACCGGAATCGATAACCCAAGGAGTAGAAATAAGAGAAGATGCAACACAAACAATAGAAGGACCAATCTGAGCAAGTGTAGCAGTGGAGAAAGGACCCGCAGATGAAACTGAATTGACACAAGGCGTTGGTACTCCTCTGCAGAGATAGTCACCACATTGTCGGCAGAAGAATGATGAAGATCATAACAATACTCCACCGTATGATTTGTTCCCCCACAATGTGTACAATATCTGGAACTACGGCCGCGACCAGGACCACCTCCCCCCTAACATGCGACCCCCATGACCACTCATGACTACCAAAGCCTTAGCCAAAGCCACAACCACTAAACCCAGAATCACGACCATGACCACTAAATGCAGAATCACGGCCACAACCATGACCACGGCTGAATGAAGAACCAAAAATACCAAAAACTACAGAAGCTAATGCTGAATGATCAGGAGATGGCGCAGACACGGATACTGAAGGCTGACGAAATCGACTAAAAACCTCGCTGACAGAATGTAAATTCGGAGACCCCAAGAGCTGATTACTTACAGAACCATAAGAGGACGAAACATCAGATATAAACAGAGCAACCTGAACATGCTCACGCTGGTGCCGCATAACCTGAACATCAGAGGAAATCGGCTCACAAATATTGAGCTCCTCACATATACCACAAAATTTAACATAATAAGCTTCCAAAGATAAATCACCCTTGGAGATAGAAAATAAGGACCGTTGAAGATCATATGTGCAACGGAGATTGTTAACACCAGAATACATCTCTTGAGCCTATGTCCATACTTGTTTAGCCATAGATAAGAAGACCAACATGCTAGCAATATGGTCTTCCATAACTTCAATTGAATCTGGGCATCCTCAACTACCCATGCCCATGCCTGAAAGGTGGAAGCAACAATCATTGCCCGGGGGCGGGGGCGGGGGCAGTCAAATAAAATAATGATATTGTGTCTCACCCAGATAATAAACCTCGACTGCTTTAGCCCAAACAACATAATTTTTGCCATTCAATGGTGTGGTGGTAATGGACAACCTTTCATGAAATCGAGAAGAACCCGACGAACTACCAACAATAGTGGAACTAGAAGTAGAACCAGGCTTACTTTGCACTCTCATCCATTGTACTGAATTAACAACCACCAATAAGAACCAACAAAAGGAACCAGCAGGAGTAACAACTACCAACTGTGGACATTAAGGTGTCTACACCAACTAATTACCAAATACGACAGTTACCCAACACCGATACCATCAAAAGCAGGAAGGAACACATGCGATCAACTGAACAATCAAACCCAACATAACAGACCCATCACATTAACCAATACACCAACCGATATAGCTACTCAACACGAACAACATGGTAAATAGTTTCGCGAAACTGGAACTCACAATGTAGGAAACCACAAACATAACTGGAACTCACAAAAAACAAGGCCCGGTGATACTTGTCGACACCTGAAGATTGTTCGCCGGAGGTCGGCAATGCTTTTAGGCACCTGGAGATGGTTTGCCGGAGGCAGACGAAGGGTCAGGGATGGTTTTTGAAGGTCAGACTATCACTGGGTATGTAATTCGATAGGTTCTAGGGTTCGAAAATGACTAGGTATGTGATTTCGAAGAGTTTGAGGGGCCAAAAATCACCGTGTCTGAGATTTCTAAGGGTTTCGAAGGGTTTTAGGGTTGATTGAGAGTTCCGGTCATCAATAGGCTGGGGTTTCGACATTAGTAGTTACAGTGGAGGCCAATTTAGGGTTTGAGGTATGGATGGAGGTCGATTAGGGTTTTAAGTTATGGATGGAGGTTAATTTAGGGCTTTAAGTGGTTGGGTGACACTTGTGATGGAAGACGGCGACAGAATGGTGGCTGGTGTTAGGGTTTCGGTAATCTAAGGTGGGTTAGGGTTATGCTCTGATGCCATATTATCGGAGAGAGCGAAAAGTGTATAGGATATTAATTAAAGTCTATTTATATTATGTCATAGCTGGACACTAGAATGCATTGCCCAATGTGGGACAAGACTAATGACTACTAATCATATTCTAACAGTATTCTTTAACTATAACTTACGCTCATGAGCAATTATATGCGTGGATGCATGACATGATAATCACCAAACAAATTCGTTTCTCAATTCAACCAGATTAAGCAAGTCCTACATAATCACTGTCTTTTTTAAAACTTTTAAACTGTAGTCGAGCAACAAAGTGTTCATCAAGCCTTGTTCAGTTTATATGTGATATCCAACTTCTTGTCTGATTGAGTCACATGGCTGAGGGATTTATGCTAGTAGTCCACCTAAATTACATTCAGCGGGCTCGCTGTAACAAACAATACACAAATCAGGAATCTAACAAAGGGCCCCAACACACCATCGAAAAGAATTGGGGGAGGTCATCACAGATCAGTCATAAAGGTTATGAGTCACTAATGAGTAATCATTCAAAATGAGGACGTCAATATGATCATTTCATATGGGAAAAGGGTAAGGGAAAAGTGCCACAAATAAATGGATAAGAATATTGCAGAAAAGCAAAACTGCTGAAATCTTATACAGCAACAAACGCAAAGAGTAACATCAAGTGCATCAAAGATGATGCTTACATCAGAGACTATCAACTACATATACGCAAAACTGCAGCCTGCCCAAGTCTTTCATTACAAAGGCATTCCAATAACTGTATGGTTCATACACAACTACCAAGGAAAAGAACAAGGAAAGGAAACAGCCTGCAGGTGATTTATGCTTGAACCTTAGTATTATTAAGCTCCCAATATTTAGAACCCCTTGTTCTTAGACTGAGAGTCTGAAATCATACAAAGGCCCTAGATCTCCTTTTTTATGTCCATACAGTTATTCAAAGACCCTAGGCACCAAGAGCTGGTTCCAGCATCTTTTATAATTTCAACTATACTCAGAAAACCTGGGGGCACATAATCAGAAAAGTCCAAGCAGACGAAGCTGACAGCTGTCTATGCTGGCTTCCTTGTGTTTGGTTTCATCAGGAAATTTACCTACACGTTTTCCAGCTTTAGAAATTATATTGCTAGATGTTCTGCATTCTCTGTAGCCTGTAGGGGACATTGGACAATAGTTCTGATTTGACGGAAATGAATCTTGAAGAAAAGGTCTATCTAAGTTCTAAGAAAACTAGTTCTTGCAATTTTTCAGAAATCATGATCACGCTTGAATATTTTTTTGCAGTACACTCTCTCCTGAAGGAGCTGCCCAATTAATCGATCCCTGAAGTAAATTAGCAGATGTAACGTAGCATATCAACCATGCATATTGTAGAGATAGATTGCCAATTTGGAGTTATAAGTAATAACATCCTATTTTGTGCCATTTATTGTGACTGCAATATACATATATCGGCATAGAATAGGGAAAAAAGGCATTGTCAAATTCCAAATAAAAGAGGATATGCCCCTGTTTTCCAAGTTTCGCTTCTTAATAGAAGTAAATGCATAATCATTAATACTTACTGAATGTAAAGAACAATTTATCAAACAGAGAGTTGAAACCAACGACGTAAAGAACCATTTATCAAACACAACTGAAGTGTTGTTTTATGCATATGAATTGGTACCTCAAAAACAGAGAGTTGAGCAACATTGTCACGGAGATTGTATCTCTTAAATTCAATACTCTCACACTCTAATAGCCGAAACCTAGCAAAATAGAACAAAATTAATATCCAATTAGATTAACCTAACCAAAATTTGGTCATTTAATACGTATAGCAGTATCAATATAAAAGACCTTATGCAAATCTTACTTATCAGCTTTCCAAAGCATTGCACAACCATCAATGGAGTCTCCTGTGCGTCTCTAAAAATGAATTTAGCTGATTTAGAATATTTCAAATGAATTTAGAGCAACATATTCAATCTGAAATCACTTACAGTCAGACTCACACACAAACTAAGACCCAGAAAAGCAAACTAACCTTAAACGAACCAATATATCCTGCTTTTTGCATAATGTTCAAGAGATCAAAGTACCTGTCAACCTCCTAATGAAAGCCAACAAAATATTTTTTAACCCATACTGAAGTTCTGTCAAGTGTCAAGCACAAAATTATAGTCGGCTTTTTCTTTATAAAACAAAAAGGATGGGTTCCATTCATAGTCTTGTTTAGCATCTTCAATCTTTTCTTAATTTGTTTGAGAAAACTGAAAACACTAGAAGACCCCACTTACATGCAAACACTATAAAACCGAGAAAATGAACTTACTTGCAAACAGATTACATCTGGGTTCCATCCTATGAGTTCCTCGCATATAATTCTCTTGCGGCGATCCCAATTCATGTAAAGTGAAGGAACATTGCGGTAAAAATCTTTATGTTTTGAAGCATTTCTGTCCCCCAATATGTTGTACGAGACAACCATAACTCTTTCTGTAGCATACGCTAAAGCGAATGTCACAGTTAACCATTATCTATGTCGAAAAGCAAAATTGAATGTACAAGGGGATGAAACATTTTTTTCCACTTAAAACATTAGACAAAACTAGTGCATTGTGGAGGGAAAAAATTGTGCAGGAAATAGGATGTAGACGAAGAATATGGATCTTAACTTCCCTCATAATCTACAAGATGTTATCGCCAAAGATTGTATAAATCAATCCAACCGAGCACAACAGTTAATCTAGTCATCCTGGAAGATTACTTTTCATTTGGCATAGCAGCGTACCGCGATATGGAATAAAATAGGAAACGAAAATGAAATTCTTTATGTGGTAGATAATTTAGTTCTACGATAGCTTGGATTTGTCCAGGGAAAGGAAAATAGAATATAAATGAAATTAACTATATGCATCAATGTTTCGGTTTGTTTGTTTGTTTTCCGGGGGCTTAGGAGGAACCGATGAACCCACGTGAGCTGGTTAGATGCGTGGGGCACAGGGTTCGGAGTACACACCTTTATCATCAGATGGAATGGGAGAATCCGCTTGGACCCAATGTCGAACGATATCCGGCAGCCGTCGACCAAATTTCCTAATCCGATGGAGGCTGTAAGAGGACGCCGCGGATGATGACGAGGTGGAATCTGATGGACCCTTGATGGAGCAGGAGATGGCTGGTTTCAAGAAGAAAGGTTTCAACTTGAACGAGGTCGAGGTCGCAGTGGTGGTGGTGGGTGGGCAAGTGCAGAGCCATGAGGAGGCGGCGTCTCTGCTGCAGCCCATTGAAGAAGAAGAAGAAGAAAAGACCGAGACAAAGTGAACGGAAATGCCTGCGGGCCTTGTTAACTGATCAAAAAAAAAAAAAGGTGAACGGAAATGGTTCAAACTTAAACGTGGGGAAGAACTCCAGTAGTAGTTTAAGTAAAAAAGTAAGCAAAAACAGAAAACAAACACTTGCCCACAGTGCACATACAAATTTGAATTAAAATTAATGTATCATGAGAGAATAATATGTTCCGCAAAATAAAAAATAAATTTTTTTAGCAAAACGGGGATTCTCTATGAAATTTACAACCACGTTATTAATAAAGTTTTTATTCAAACCTGAGGGAGCACGAATTCGATTCGAGAGGGACCGGGCGAGGATAATTTTTTTCATTCGAAAAGATAAACTCTCTTTATTGATATTTTCTTTTTTGTTTTCTAGTATTATACACTACATATTTTGATAATTGTTATCCAGTGCATCAATGAATACATGAATTCATTTTACTTATTTCGAAAACTAAAATACATGTGTACAATGTACGTACTTGGAGATGCTCCAAGTGTTTGTGATTATATATAGCATTTCTCTTAAATGCACATATTAATGTTGTAGGTACGGTTAAAGTTATTGGTCTTTGACCAAGTAAGACTATTTGGCTACCCAATAGGCCGCAGACGTGCGGTAGCGGGGCCCGCGCGGGGGAAGCTCTTGTTAAAACTTCGCCTGAATAAGAATAGTTGACTACCCAATAGGAAGGTAACAAGTGTAAAGAACCAGAGGATCACTCCCATGGAAGAGTATGATGTCGCGGAACTCCGCGGGTCCCGCGGAAAGATCGCAATGTACCCAATAGCGGGAGGTTGCACTCAGACCCCGCGAGTTGTAGGAGCATCAATAATCAGTGGAAAGAACGATACGCCCGCGTACATGGCCCGCGGTAGAGAGTTGTAGACACCTCCCAAACGGGGCATCGCCATACAGATTGATTGCGTTTGTTTGCTTTCCACTTCATAAACCAGGATCGTGGATATTCCCATGACTAGGAACATCGCCACACGATAACGGTTATCATCAAAATAGAGTCGCCACCTAGTTTATAAAACTAGGAAAAGAGATAGAGATTCCGGGTACGGGAGCCAAAAGTACAATAGGGGGAAGGTGTTAGGCACCCCTCTGCCCAGTCGTGAAACTGGCCCATAATCATTCGACATACGACTAATACATGCTTTATTTAATTCTAAACACATAATCTGCTTTGTTAGCTTTTAAACTGTTAATGGTGAGCCAGTACGTTAATTAAATCATGCATCAGAAATAATCAAAACAGATAAGCTGTCCCAGGAAAATCGATCTCTCGGCCGGTGAATGGATTTCACGGCCGAGGAATCCCACTGGATTGATATATCGGCCGAAGGATTGATCCCCCAGCCGATGTTCTTCCTCACACCAGAACAGATATTTAACAAATAATCAAAACACTATGACTAATGCATAAAGACATAAAAGAGATCAAACCATAGGCCCCTGGGCCTCACCACCTTGATCCCTCAGTTGCTTGATTGCTTCGGATTAGAGGGGATTGACTGATTTACTTCTCAAAACCCCTAGGGTTAGGGTTTGTACTTCAGGGTTTGATCGTTCGGGATGCGGCAGCCTTCGGAGGGTTAGGGCTTCTATAGAGGGAGTATGTGGGATGATTTCTGCAGAGTTTGGAGGTATGAGATGGAGGAATTGAATGATAATTTTGGAACCCTAAGGCCTCTTTATATAGGCATGGGATGACTCACTCCGGCCAATCAAATGGCGTGAATCAATAAGGTAGTTTAGGGTAACAAGATCTCTGCTCAAACATGCTTTCGTAGCCCTGAAGAATCGGAGTTTGACTGCTAGGGTTTTGGTGCGTCGATCAAACGACTGACAGAACATTCCAGAACTCTGGAAAAAGACAATCTGGCAGCTGAGGAATGGATCTGGTGGCTGAGGAATTGATCTTACAGCTGAGGAATCGATCTTACGGCTGAGGAATCGATCTTACAGCTGAGGAATCTATTTGGTGGCTGAGAAATAGATTTGGCGGCCGAGGAATAGATTTGGCGGCCAAGGAATAGATCTTACGGCTGAGGAATCGATCTTACGGCTGAGGAATGTTTTCCTAGGATGCTGTATTTCTGTCTGAAAGGCTATTTGGCTCTGGTTTGGGTCCTCTAAGTGGCTAGAAGTATTCACCATAAGTCCATGGGTTCACGAGAAGTCAATTAACAATCACTGTATCCATATCATCATCGGGATGGTCCCTAAGGTGGGACTTGAAATAATCGTTAGGCCAAATTGGAGTGTCTACAAGAGCAGCTACCGCGGGACCCCGCTAGTCTTGCGAAAAAGTTACGCGGATCGCCAAATATCAATGAATCTAGCGATCTCATTCTGCAAGAAAAAGGGGTTTTCCGGGGTCCTAATCGGGCCTAGAGGCAGGGCCCGGAGGGGACTCCGTGAAGGATAACACGATTGTCGCAGGTCGCGACCTTGCTCCCGCGGGAATTGGGGAGTTTTTTGTGGCTTGGTGGATTGGAATGGAGGTAACGCCGCTGAAATTCGAACCCTCCTGCGAAAAAGCTTCCGCATGAGGGCAAGTGTATTCGAGGCCTTGAGGTACAGAGGAGACACGTGTTGGGGTCCTATAGGAGCGCCGTCCTGGGCCTGTCCTAGGCCCAGGTGCCCTATAAATACCCCTAACATTCCCAATGATTGAGATAGCTGACTTTCTAGAAAAAGAGGGAGTGAGCACTGATTCTGAGGAAGGAGAACATTCTTCCTCAGAGAGAAGGTGATCTCACCCGTCTGTTTTCGGAAAAGCGCAGACACCCCACGGAAAGCAAAAGGGACACGCTGCCTTTGTCCTTCCTGTACCTCATGCTCTCTTCCTCACCCCACAAGATCCCTTCTCCCTTTTCCTCCAATCAACCAATCTCACCTCTCCAGCTCACGGGTATTCACACGTAAGCTCTGTACACGGAACCCCTACCACCCACATTTAGGCGACTCTGCTGGGGAGGTGTCTTTTGGTTTATGGTTAGCACTCGTTCCAAAGAATACGTCGAGCCACCACGCCGCAGGATAATGATGGCACCAGATGGAAACATACCAGTTCTCGAGGAGGTCGAAGAAACTAACAGCGCGGGTGCGGCTGCACAAATGCTGCGGGCTCTCCAGGATGGGCAACAGTAGTTCCTCGAGACGCAGAAGCAGCTACTTGCGGCCTTTACCGGTCTCACTGATCTCATCTCAGCGGCGCTTCCAAAGGCCGCGGTCGGCCAAAACGACGAGCCACTGCAAAATCATGCTGGGGGCAGCACTAGCTAGACAGCGCAGCCTTAGATTCCCCTGTCCGCGCCTCACCATTTGCGCCCCGTGCTTATAGGGGGCATTGCTGGAAACCACGTTGCAGAGCGCCAGAAGGAAATCCCTACAGAAGTTACCAACACGCCATCCGCAGGGCCCTACATCACCATGGCGGAAGTCCAAGCCCTTATGGCGTAGCAAAAAGCAAGTGAGGCAAGCAGAAAGGAGCCAGCCGCTGTTGAAATCGATGCCCTGTTCGCGGGGCAGTTCATCACCTTGGCCGACGTACAGGCCCTCCTTACTAAAGAAGATGCAAAGACAGTTTTACCCTCCCTTCCTAGCCCAGATATTCGTCCTCCCTATCCTGTCACAATTTTATCACTCTCTTACTCAGAAGGATACAGCCCACCAAAGTTCATCAAGTTTGACGGAAAAGAGGGAAGCGCATAGGAGCACGTGGTTCGATTCATTGAATCACTTGGAGCTCATGCATCGGACTCTAACCTGCGTCTCCGTGAGTTCTCAAAATCTTTCACCTCCCGCGCATATACGTGGTACGTTAACTTCGAGCCTTACTCGATCGCCACTTGGGAGAAATGGTCAATAGCTTCTATGCTAAGTTCTTCCAAGTCCGCGAGAAGGTGACGGTGATCAGTCTGACAAAGGAAGTACAGACGAGCGGCGAGGATGTAGTGGACTACATCAAACAATTTCAAGATCGTGCGGTCAACTGCACGGAGTCAGTCAAGGAGGTCCAGCTCGTTGAGATATGTATCGAAGGGATGATGGACGAATTCAAGATGCTGCTTATCAACTTGAAGTGGGGAACCTTTTTCGCATTATTGGAGTCTGCATACAACATCCGCCACGTGGTCAGGCCAACTCGGAAAGATAGCTGGAAGGGCAAAGTTACAGGGGCCACCGTCGCTGTCACGGAAGCGCCACAGACCCAGCAAGCCAGTGGTGGAAGAAAGCAGAGAGAGCGTGAATCTGGACCCGCACCAGACTACCCTTGCAGTATGGATGAGGTTCGAGCCTTAGTAACCGCGTGGATTGCGGATGGTGAACTGTAACTCCCACTAGTGGAGTATGAACCGACGCGGGAAGACTGCGAGCATCCGCGGTACGGCATGTACCACAAGCACACCAAACACCTGACGAGTGATTGTTGGTCTCTGAAGAGATTGTTCAAGAGAAGGCAGAATGCAAATGAGCTAAGGATAGGGCGACGCGACATTTGCGTAGATCCTTACCCAGTTCACGCCCACAACAATGGAGAAGTCAACATGGCAGAATGTTATCCGTTCATGTACGAAGATGAGAGCGATGTCGATAGCCGCTATCTTGAAGACGACAAGGAGGATGGATGGGCCTATATGGTGTCTTGCCACGAGCTCATCGAGGAATTTGGAGACGGCCCTACCCCTACAGTCACATCTGATCCAAACAACTTAGTGAAAATGTTACAAAATAGTGTGAAGTTCCGCACGTTTTTCGATGGTTTCGGCTTCACACCAGCAGCAAGGTTGGAAATCACCAAGGCAATTGTCAGCATCGCGGAGGTCCATCAGGAGTCATGCATGTCCGCGGAAGGGTCCGTGCCGCGGACAATCCGTGAGGAATCCAACTCCGTCACTTTCTCGGACGTAGATCGCAGGGTGTCATACCCCCAAAATTGGCCGCTGTACATCACGTCCCGCGTCAATGGGATGGAACTTACACGGACTTTTCTTGATGGTGGGGCCTCCATAAACCTCATGCCCTTGTCGACATTCAAGCGACTCAGAATTCAAGACAATCGGATAGTGGAGTCACCCATCACCATCACGGGGTTTGGTGGTGACAGGAAGCAATCTCTGGGATATGTTGTGGTAGATTTGGAAGTGGGGGCGATTCACTCTGCTACCAAATTCCATCTCATCAACGCAGACCCAAATTACCATATCATCCTTGGACGAAGTTGGATGGACAAGTATGCTGTCGTACCATCGAGCTATCACCAATGCCTCAAAGGAATTTGGCAGGAAAGAAGGTTACTATTCGCGCATCAAAGAGCCCGTTTGACACGAATGAGGGCACCTCTCAGATGCGGTCTACTTCTCAGAATTAGGTGAGGTATCTCAAGTAATCACCGCTAAACCGCACGGTGTAAAAATCCTTAGGTGGGAAGACGTCAAGAATGAAAAGCAGGAGACCCGAGAAAGAGACCCATCCGCGGCAGAAGCCGCAGCCCCCAGAAAAATCACTAAGACGAAGGAAGGGGGCAAGACGGTGTACTATTTATGACAGTCCACCGGGGCAGCGGCTGATCATGAAAGCGCTGGCCCTGGCAGAACGTGTGCAGCAGTAGACAAAGGGCTAATCCAAAAGCCGGAACCTGCTCTAGAGTGAATGCAGGACCAGCCCAAGCCGCAGCAAGAGGCGCTGGAAGAAGTCAATCTGAATAGCGGGGTGGGCCCGCAGAAACCAGTATTTATCAGCAAAGAGTTGGACAAGGCATTCCATGAGAAGTTAATCACGCTGCTATGCGATAATTCAGACGTCTTCGCATGGAACTACGAGGAAATGCCAGGTTTAGACCCGGAGCTGGTAACGCACCACTTGGATGTCTTTCCTAACTCCAGGCCAGCGAAATAGGCCCAGCAGAAATATCACCCCGATTTAGAAGGGCAGATTAAGGAAGAAGTCAAAAAATTGGGGAAAGCGGGCTTCATCCGCTCGATCCAATACCCTGAGTGGTTAGCAAACATAGTCCCTGTAAAGAAGAAAAATGGCCAATCAGAGTTTGCGTCGATTTCCGCGACCTCAATAAAGCCTGCCCAAAAGATGAGTTTCCGCTCCCGCACATCGACATGCTCGTAGACGCCACCTCGGGCCACCAGATGTTCTCCTTCATGGATGGCTTCAGTGGGTACAACCAGATCAAGATGGCTCTGGAGGACGCGGAGAAATCAGCCTTCCGGACCCCTTTGGGGAACTTCTACTACATTATAATGCCCTTCGGGCTCAATAACGCGGGAGCGACATATCAACGAGTCATGACCGCGATCTTCCACGATCTGATGCATAAAATCGTCGAATATTACGTGGATGACTTAGTGGTGAAATCAAAGGAGCGGAAGGACCACCAAGCGGATCTAGCCACTGTGTTTAGCAGATGCAGGAAGTTCAACCTCAAGATGAACCCCCTCAAGTGCACGTTTGGTGTTACCATGGGAAAATTTTTAGGTTTCCTCGTGCATCGCCATGGAATCGACACAGATGGTGCCAAGATTAAGTCTATCGCGGAAATGCCCCCGCTCCATTCGCAAAAGACGCTCAAACGATTCCTAGGCAAGGTGTCTTACCTCCGGCGTTTCATCCCCGCATTGGCAGAAATCGCGGCACCCTTCACGGATTTGTTGAAGGGCAGCGCGAAGTTCGAATAGAAAGAGGAACATCAGCAAGCCTTAGAGCGGATTAAAGTGGCTTTGACCTCTCCTCAGACGATGGTGGCTCCGGTAGTAAAGAAGCCGCTGATACTATACCTAACCTCCACCCCGAGATCTATTGGGGCCCTGCTGGTACGAGAAGTAGACGGGGTGGAGCGCCCAGTTTACTACATCAGCAGGAAAGTCCAAGGAGCGGAAGAAAGATACACCAAGATCGAGCGGCACTGTTTGGCCCTAGTCTTCACAGCGCAGAAGCTGAGGCATTATTTCCTATCTTTCCCTATACAGATAATCACTAAGTGTGATCCAGTTAGGTATCTACTGTCCCGACCCGCACTGATAGGCCGGGTCGCGCGCTGGCTCTTGGCGCTAGCGGAATTTGATATTTCATGCTTAGCTCCGAAGGTGATCAAATGTCAAGCTCTAGCAGATCTATTGGCCCAGTTCCCAAGCAGTCAGTGCGAACCACTCGAAGAATCCCTACTCGGAGATAGTTTCAAAGCTCTCACGGCTAGCATGGATGACCCACACTGGATGCTCAGCTTTGATGGGGCTGCGGGTAGTGGATTAGGAGGCGCGGGAATAGTGTTGCAAAGCAAGGTAGGAGAGAAATTCCACTTGGCTTACAAATTGAACTTCCCATGCTCCAATAATGAGGCGGAATACGAGGCATTGATCTTAGGCCTAGTAGCGGCGAAAGAAAGAGGGATCAAGCACCTAAAGATAGTGGAAGATTCAAACTAGTAATTCTACAAACAGAAGGGGTTTATGCGTTGAAGGAACCAACTCTTGCACCACACCAAACTACGGTCCAAAAGTTGATGAAATTTTTCAAAAGTATCCGCATCACTCACAAGCCCAGGTCAGAAAACCATTTTTCGGACGCTCTCGTAACGCTGGGGGCAAGAACGAAATTTGAAGAGGAAAAGGCTAGTATGGAAATTGTAAAGATGTTCGAGCCGTTTGCTCTGGAAGACTTTTCCGAACCAACGGAAGATTGGCGCGGAGCCATTAGGATCCAACTGGCTACTGGAGTAGGACGCTTGTCCACTGCGGAGCTGTCATGTTTCATGGTTTTGGGCGGAGAACTATATCACCACGCCCCGCAGGGGTGGCTTGCACGATGTGTCGATTCCAAGGAAGCGGAGAGGGTTCTGAATCAGATTCACGACAGTAATTGCGCGGATAACGAGGTAGCCCTATACAGGAGAATCCAAAGGCAGGGGTATTATTGGCCCAGCATGAAGAGGGACGCAGATTTGATTGCAAAAAATTGCACGTGGTGCTCTTTATACGCGGTCAGACCGGAATGCTTAATGGTGTGCACCGGCGATCAAGAAGTGGATTGGAGGCAAGTCTACACCGATTATTTGAGAAAGGGGTCCCTACCCACTGAGCGGACAGAGGCTGCGAGGCTCATCCGCGGAGCACGGCATTTTTTCATCGAGGGAGGACATTTGTTCAGAAGAACCCTTGATGGGATGCATCAGAGGTGTGTGGATAAAGAAGAAGCGGAAGAAGTACTACAGAGGACCTAGGGGACCGAACATCAAGGATGGAGAAAGCTTTACGAACAATTGGTCCATTTGGGATATTTTTGGCCCACCATGGAGGCAGATTCCAAGCGGCATGTGAGAAGATGTCAGGCTTGTCAAAAATTTGGAAATCTAGTCCACGCCCCTTTTGTTGAGCTACATTCGATCCGTGCCCCATATCCATTCCATACGTGGGCCATGGATTTGGTTGGGCCAATCAGGCCAGCGTCGCTGAGGAACAGGTGGATACTCGCAACCACGAAAACTTGAACCAAGTGGATTGAGGCGGTTCCGCTGAAGAAGGCTACCGGTGATGTCGTAGCGGCATTCATCAAAGAAAACATCATTTGCAGATTTGGCATACCCAAAGTGATTCTTTCTGACAATGGGACTCCGTTCATTAATCAGCATGTGGGAAGCCTCCTCGATGAATACATGGTCGATCATTGTACCTCCAGTGCCTACTACCCGCATGGTAATGGACAAGCAGAAGCAACTAACAAAACCCTCATAAGGATCCTGAGCAAGCTGTTAGACGAACGCGGTGGGACTTGGGGCGAACCATTTACCAACAGCCCTTTGGGCTTATCAAACTTCAAAACAAAGTCCACTCGCGCCAGCCCCTTCAGCTTGGTTAATGGAGCAGAAATGGTTTTACCCGCGGAGTTGAATGTCCCTTCCGCGCGGATGATCCTCGCGATGGAGGACTCCACGGAGGGAAGGAGAGCGGACTGGAGGCCTTGGAGGAAAGAAGGGATGCCGCCGCTTCCGCCCACGAAAAGTACTGGGAGTCTGTGGCGTGCTACTCCAACAAAGGTGTAGTGTCGCAGACGTTTAAGGTTGGAGAGTTGGTCTGGAAGGCAACCACAGCAGTGATGAGAGACTTGAAGACTCCAAAGTTCACTTCAAGATGGGAAGGCCCCTATGAGGTGATAGGCGCTTCCACAAGCGGGTACTACTACCTAGCCCGCGTAGACGGCGGTTTCCAGACAGGAGCGATCAATTCCAAGTACATCAAGAAATTTTACCTGTGAGAGGAGCAGTCTAATTTCGCGTTTTGTTCCTTTTTTTTTGGAATGTTTTCCGTCCTTTCTTTTCATTCAATGATGTAGTAAAGGTTAATGGAGAATGATGTCATTCTATAGGGCACTTGGCAATTTTGTAGGGACGAGTTGTCTTTAATGAAGTACAAGAAATCGTCTTTTGCTTATCCTGTCTATTCTATCTGAATTTGTAACAATGGGCGTGGTCACACGGAAAAAGTATTTCCGCAATACCTCCCCCCATCTTGTATTCATTACTCTATTTAATGATTATAAAAAGAGGTAATGTTAAGTCTCCACGACCAGAGCATGGCCCGCGGGACTTAAGGGTTATCAAATAGAGATAATGTTAAGTCCCGAAGGGTCGGAACATGACCCGCGTGCTCTAAAACTTAACGATTATCAAAAGAGGTAATGTTAAGTCTCCGCGGTCAGAACATGGCCTGCAGGACTTAAGGGTTATCAAATAGAGATAACGTTAAGTCCTAAAGGGTTGGAACATGACCCACGCGCTTTAAAACTTAAGGATTATCAAAAGAGGTAATGTTAAGTCTCCGCGGCCAGAACATGGCCCGTGGGACTTAAGGGTTATCAAATAGAGATAATGTTAAGTCCTGAAGGGTCGGAACACGACCCGCGCGCTCTAAAACTTAACGATTATCAAAAGAGGTAATGTTAAATCTCCGCAGCCAGAACATGGCCCGTGGGACTTAACGGTTATCAAATAGAGATAATGTTAAGTTGTGAAGGGTCAGAACATGACCCGCGTGTCCTGAAACTTAACGATTATCAAATAGAGATAATGTTAAGACATGATGGGTCAGAACATGACCCGCGCATCCTAGAATTTAACAATTATCAAATAGAGATAATGTTGAAGTCATGAGGGGTCAGAATATGACCCGCAAATTCCAGACTTAAGAATTATCGATAGAGATTATGTTAAGCCGCGAAGTGGCGAAAGCACGACCAGTGTGCTCCAGACTTAGCGGCATTCAAGCAGGAATAGTGCTAAGTCAGAAGAATCTAGAGCATAGTCCGCGAGCTAAAAGCCAGCACTTGGTGAGATAATCTAAGTCAAAACGGCCAAGGCGTAATCCGCGAACATAATAATATCCGAGCAGAAATAATGCTAAGGCAGGAGTACTCAAAACGATAACTTTATTCCATTTATTCAAAAAAAAAAAAAGGTACATGTGTTACAAAAAAAAAAAAAAAAAAAGAGAGAAGGGGGCCTAATCCAGCCAATCCATGAAGACAAGCTCCTCCGGGCCAGGGTCTTCAAGATTCAGTGCCGCCGCAGCCAGCTGTGCGTCGTACTCCGAAACTTGGGTAAACCTGGCTTCCAAATTTGCCAAGTGCTGTCTGGCGGACTCAAGCCGAGCGGAAAGGTTCTGAAGCTTGGGCCTCAGAACTGCTCTCTCCCCCCCGCCCCTCAGTGCGGTGCTCCTCGCGCTCAGCCAACCGAGGTCGAACCCCATGACCTCCGCGTCTTGCGTAACCTCCTGTAGGGCAGTTTCCGTGTTGACGGTGAAGTCGCTAAAACGTAGCTGTGCCCAAGGGGTGAGCACTTCGTGGAGATTCCTGAGAAAGAGAGCCTCGAGCCGAGTTGACCGCGGATTAAAATGGGCAAACGTCTTCGGAAGCCTCCGGGCTATGGCGTTGAGGAGCGGGTGGTAGGCTTCGTCCACTTGGTAACCTGCGGGGAAGAGGCGAATAGGAACCTTTATCTCGGCCACCATGGACCCCTTCCTGCGGTCCGCGACTGGGCTTCACTGGGGGGGAGTCTGCTCCATGGACTCCACTTCGTTCATCTGCTCTCCCATCTCCATGTTTAGAGCAAAATCTCCAAGTGCTTGGCTCCCCTGTCCTCCCAAAACGTTGTCAGTTGGCAAGAAAGTCATGTCTTTAAATAAAGAATTCAGGTCTAAGTCAGTAATGGAGGTGGGTCCCCCAATAAGTTCTTCGTTTACCTCCAGCTGTCGGTTTTCAACGTCCAAGGAAGGCTGAGCTGGAGGAGTGTCCGTGTGCTGTACGGACGGGCATGGGGAGTAGGCTTGGGAGGTTGAGCATGCCGGGGAATGAGGACTGGTAGCCCCTGGAGCTGAATCTCTTCCCGCGGCTGGCCTGCTACCTTGAAGATTGGAAGAGTTGGAGATGCCCGGGGAAACAGCGGCGACCCGGCCCAGGAAGCTTTCCGTAGAGCGGACCCGAGCAGTGGTTGATTGCTGCTGAGACTTGAAGGAGGAAAAGGAGGCATAGCCCTGGGCTGCCTGGCGGGAGGGCCCCTCGCGAGGGGCAGGGGAAGTCCCTGAGTCTCTTCTTCCCCCCTTAAGAGTTGCGCCGCTGTCGCGGTAATTGGATCCATAGCAATGTCCGCCTGGCCGACAGACTCGTGGGAATCCGTTGGCGGAGGAGGCTCGCGGGCTTCAGAAGTCGCTGCATGAGTTGGGGAAGGGTCCCGATCAGCAGAATAAACTATGATATCCTCGGACTCCTCAGAAGAAGATGACGACTCGAAAGAAATCATATTAGGATTTCCTCCGAGGTCTACGATTGAAGGTTCGTAAGGCAACATACCTCCTGCTACTCCGGAGGTCTTCGCCTCATGGCGCAGATAGGGCACTGGCTCTTCGCGGGGTTGAATCAGTTCCACCTCCCTTGCCCTAGTAATGTCCCTCGCAGCTACGTTCCCCGCACGGATGGAGGATTCAGCTGGCAAGGCTTCGAGGCGGACGCTCAGTGGCATGTTGTCTTGATCATCGTTATCATCATTGATGTCGACTTCAGCGTCAGCATCATCACGACCGCCCTCACCCAGGCCCTCCGCCTCTTCTTCCGACTCCACTGCGGCTGTTTAAAAGGGAAAAGAGGAAACAAAATGAGAAAAGGGAGTTTTTATGGCAAGTATGCAATGGTTTGGAAAGAGACAACGGAAGCAATGATTTGTAAAAGGAAGCTCACCGCAAAAATGTTGCCGCTTGGATGCTGTACCTGGTTCGTCCTCTTCTACATCCTCAATCGCGGCCAGTTTCGCTGCCACCGCAACCGCGGCCGCCTTGGGCTCAAAGGCCACGAAGGTACTAACATCTAAGTTGCGTTGCTGACAAAAGAAAAGGGCACAATCGGAAGTTTCAGAAAGAATCGAAACGGCGAAATAAAAGCAAGGAACTCCTTAATAAACGAAAATCTAAAAAAAGAAATGTACTCGACGGAGCCGCTTCTGGTGACGACCCTCTCTGGTCGCAGGAGCCCGTGAGGAAGATGGTTGTGAAGGCTCCGCTGGAGCTGGGGGATGCGCTCTCTCTCGCGCATCCACGATGGCCTGGAGCGAGGTATCCCACGTGCGGATCTCAGAAACCTCAAAGACTTCTGCCTCCCCGCGGACGAAGAGAGAGAAGGAGTCCAAGTTCCTCTGCCAGAACTGGCGGAACTCCGGCGTGTACTGCCCGACGTCATCCCTAGAAGGAATGGGCAAGTCCCCGAGCTGCGCCAACATGTCGAAGGTATAAGGTCGCGTAAAGCAGAGCTGGGATTCAACGAAGGGACACACCTGTGGAGCATGACCAGGAACCCCTTGATCGAAGCTCAACTGCCTCGCGAACCGGTTTGGGTGATAGACCGACACACCATGGGCCTTCTTGTTGAGGAAGGGAAGCCACCCCGGGAGGGTGATAAGAGCGGAGTTAATAACCGCTCGAGTTATTGAGTTGTTATCGCCCGTGGCTGAAAGAGAGAAGCGTGCGGGCAAAAGACATTGGCCGAGGCCAACTACCCCGGGAGTGATAGAACCGTAAGGACGCGGGACAAAATTCTCTGCGACGTCACATGCTGTGCACCAGAGGGCGTCGCTGTTGGTGCCAAACCACCGCTCCGACCGAGACCAGCTCGCAGAAGCCAGAAAGTTCCATGGAGCAGGAGCAATAATGGGAAAATGCTCAAAGAAATAGGTAAGGAGGAAGTTGGTGTGGACCATGGAATGGTGGTCACATCTCCCGAGAGATCTCGCAAGATCGGCATGAACCAGGTCCAACTGACAATGAAGAGACCCTAGGATTAGGGCGGCCAGCGCGATGCATTCACCGCGGGCCAGTTGCTCGAAGAGCGGATAGACTGCTGGAGAGGGGCTGTCCACTGGACAGTCTGGGAGGACGAAGTAGGAGAGGAAAAAGGTGAAAAAACCAGCCATATGGAGTCGCCCCTCGTAGTGAGGGCCAGCGACGAAATCTCGCGGTACCCCAGAAGCCACTATCCTCGTGGGCTGAAGATCTTTGAAGAAGTAGCGGATCCAGCTCGCGAAGGAAGTCTTCTTAGCGTTCGTCATGGTGTTCTTACGGGCCCCCTGAGTGGTGAAACTGGGGCCGAATTGAGCTTGCTTGGCTAACCTCCGCAGCTCTTGAACATCCTTCTGGTCCGCCTCGGAGAGATTGTTGAGGTCCAAGAGAGTGACCCCGCGGAAAGGAAGGTGGGTGAGAATGACCACGTCCTCCAATGAGAGACCGCTCTCGCTCCATGCCCATGCAAGGAGTGCATATCGATGCTCCAGCGTGAGCATGCAAAACCCAAGTTTTTGTTAGCAGCCCTCAGCCTCAGAATGGTTAGGTGTCGCGATAGTTGCACAGCGTCGAGGGTCCCCGTGGCCATGATTATCTGCTTAAGAGGAGGGTTGCTGAGGACCTCGTCAACCCATTCAGCCCAGTCGGTTGGTGGTGAGGTCTCGGCTCCAAAGCGACACTCTGAGTGGGGAAAGTCCCCGCGCTCCAAGTGAAGGCGCAGGACAAAAGACGGGTTGACCAGTTCCGCGTTCCCCAGTTCAGCGGGAGCAGTGAAAGATGTAGGGTTGGAGGTGGAAGGTCCATTGACGGCATAAGATCCACCGCAGCCCAGAAAGGGTCTTCAGCAGATTGAAAATACGGGGCCCTCCTCCACTGGTTCGCGGTGGGGACGGGTTCCTCAATGATTAGACCCCGTGTAGCCATTTAGACTTTATGTGGAAAAGAAAAGTCGCTTTCAAAAAGGAAAGGAGTGAAAAGCAGAAAGTGATCGCTTGGCGAGAGGAAAAAATGACAGCACTTCGGCAGAGGTTTGAACGGTAGGTGGAGAAAAAGGAAATAATGGACAAAGGGTTTACATAGTGGTCAAACGGTGGAAGCATTTATGGCGACCGTACACGAAGAGTCACAACGGTATAGGAAGCGACGATATATGAAAGGACGTCTCCAACAATCGAAACGGCCATAAGTTCCGCGGGACTTCTCCGAGATGACTGCGGAATCCTGCGAAAGAGAAGATTGAGCACGCGGACGACAAGCAATCGTCGTACGCGTGCAGGGGCATATGTAGGTACGGTTAAAGTCATTGGTCTTTGACCAAGTAAAACTATTTGGCTACCCAATGGGCCACAGACGCGTGGTTGCGGGGCCCGCGCATGGGAAGCTCTTGGTCAAAACTTCGCCTGAAGAAGAATAGTTGACTACCCAATATGAAGATAACACGTTTAAAGAACCAGAGGATCACTCCCGCGGAAGAGTATGATGTCGCAGAACTCCGCGGGTCCCGCGGAAAGATCGCAATGTACCCAATAGCGGGAGGTTGCACTCAGATCCCGCGAGTTGTAGGAGCATCAATAATATGTGGAAAGAACGATATGCCAGCGTACATGGCCCGCGGTAGAGAGCAACTACCGCGGGACTCCGCTGGTCTCGCGAAAAAGTTTCATGGACCGCTAAATATCAATGAATCTAGCGATCTCATTCTGCAAGAAAAAGGGTTTTCCGGGGTCCCAATCGGGCCTAGAGGTAGGGCCTGGAGGGGACTCCGTGAAGGAAAACACGATCGCTGTAGGTCGCGATCTTGCTCCCGAGGGAATTGGGGAGTTTCTTGTGGCTTGGTGGATTGGAATGGAGGTAACGCCGCAGAAATTCGAACCCTCCCGTGGAAAAGCTTCCACGGGAGGGCAAGTGTATCCGAGGCCTTGAGGTACAGAGGGGGTCTGATAGGAGCACCGTCCTGGCCTGTCCTAGGCCCAGGTGCTCTATAAATACCCCTAACATTCCCAATAATTGAGAGAGTTGACTTTCCAGAAAGAGAGGGAGTGAGCACTGATTTTGAGGAAGGAGAACATTCTTCCTCAGAGAGAAGGTGACCTCACTCGTCTATTTCCGAAAAAGCGCAGACACCCCACGGAAAGCAAAGGGGACACGCTGCCTTTGTCCTTCATGTACCTCTTGCTCTCTTCCTCACCCCACAAGATCCCTTCTCCCTTTTCCTCCCATCAACCATCAACCAATCGCACCTCTCCAGCTCACGGGCATTCACACGTAAGCTCTGTACATGGAACCCCTACCACCCACAACGTACTGTGCACCATTTATACTTAAAACTAACCTTTTAAAAATGCACATACTCACATGTATTCTGGCTGGGTAGAACGAGCTTGGGCTAAAAGAATCATGGTGTATTTTTGTGATTCTTACCAATAGAAAAAATGAAATTGTTGGTGCTACCATGAGATTTGTGGTCTACCAAAAGAGTAAGGGCTGGTAGACAGAAAGACCATTTTGATCATAACTTTCTGTGTGCTTTAAATCGTGAGGTGATTTTGGTGTCATTAGAAAGCTGACTTCAAGACCTCGAAATCGATATATAATTTGCATGTTTTCGATTTCGGACGAAGAAGTTATGACCGTTTGAAGTTATGACCATTTGAATTTCAGTTAGTTAGAGGGGGTTGAGTGCCAAAAAAAAAGTTAGAGGGGGCAAAGTGCACGCGAGGCTTAGTTAGAGGGGGTTAACTGTAGTTTACCCTTTGTTTGAGTGAGTGGTGGAGAGAGAGGCCATGGTGTCCCTTTGCGGTCGGTGAGTGGCTCTTTCTCCCGACCACGCTTTTCATCCCAAACCAGGTACTTTCTTCCTCAATCTCTCTCCCTATTACTCATCTAGCTTGAACGAATGGTTCTATAGTTGGATGTTGCGTTTGATTAATGGCATTTTCATTATTGATTTTGGTAGATTATGTTGTGGACGTAAATTTAAATATTAATACTCCTGTGTAATTTCTGGGGTTCACTGATCTGGGTTAAGTAACCTTTTGAGCCTCTGGTTCAGCTGTGACTTGCACCAAGCACCTTCGCCAAGCCTGCACAGGAAAGCTGTCACTGTAGACACCCCAATTTGGCCTAACGATTATTTCAAGTCCCTCCTTAGGACCATCCCGATGATGAAATGGATACAGTGATTGCTGATCGACTTCTTGTGAATCTTAGGACTTTCGGTAAGAACTTTTAGCCACTTAGAGGACCCAATCCAGAGCCAAAAAACCTTTCAGACAGAAATACAGTATCCCAGGAGAATCTATCTGTCGGCCGTAACATTGATCTCACGGCTTCAACATCATTTCTTCACCCGAGCAACCTGTTGCTTGAAAATCTCCCTGAGAGATCAATCCCTCGGTCGCAAGATCTATCCTTTGGCTGCAACATCTATTCCTCGCCCGCCAGATCCTTTCTACGGTCGCCAGATTGTCTACTTTCTAGATTCTGGAATGTTCTGTCAATCGTTTGATCCAACTACGATACCTCCCCGATGCGTTCGGGCTACGTTCAGAGATCACCATGAAGAGTTTGTATTGCATTGTAACTCCAATTTCTATCGTGGATTTTGATTGGATGGAGTGAGTCACCAATTGCCTATATAAAGGAGCCTTAGGGTTCCGAAAATAGGGACACAAAAAAACCATGAAATTCATATTCTTACTCACCCTCTCAAGCTACGAAACTCTACAAAAACATACTCTCAAACCCTTTCTTCAAAAGCCCTAACCTTCCGAAGGCAGCCATCAATCTGACGATCAAATTCCGAAGTTCAAACCCTAACCCTAGGGTTTTCAAAGAAGCAAATTAGTCAATCCCAATCAAATCCAAAGCAATCAAACCACTAAGGGATCAAGTTGGTGAGGCCTAAGGGCCTCTGGTTTGATTTATTTCTCGTTTTTATGCTTAATCATAGCATTTGATTATCTACTAACTTTTTTGTCTGGTGTGAGGAAGAACACCGACCGGGGCTTCAATCCCTCGGCCGTGACATCGATTCACCGGCCGCAGGATCCATTTTCCTGGGACAGTTTGATTTAGTTCAGCTTTCTAGATGCATGCTTTTAATTACAGTTCTGGCTCACTATTAACTGTTTAAAGGCTTAATTAAACAGACTATGTGTTAGAATTAAATAAAACAGGTATATGTCTTATGTTAAACAATTATGGGCCTGTAACGACCCAGATTTTTGGTCAATAAAAATTTCGCTAAAAATTTGAATTTTATTTTAATACTTGGATTTCATTTTAACATTAAAAAATCGGTCGTTATCGACTTATAAAATTTTGTTATTATATTTGAAAATTCTTTATTTATTTTATAAATCCCTTTTTGCGATTAATAATCCGTCGTAATTAGGTTTAATGACTTAGGAGATTGGAATTCATCGCCCGGGCATTAAGGTCATTTTCTAAAGACGAGTATGCCTATTAAGACCTTGGTATAGTTACTTGGTAATTGTAGTAAAATCCTAGAATTTATTTTCTCGGCTGGAAATCCTACATGGCAACCGATTAGCTAGCAACTCTAACTACCGTTTGGCTTAGTAACATTTCCCCTAACCTAGAGTGTTGCATCGATGCCGTAGTAGTTAGTAGAAATTTTTGGTCTTTGCCTTAACCGTCGGCTTGACCGCCTTACTTTGGCTTGGCTAGGCTGCCTAGGCATCGGGTCGCTGTTAGGCCTGCCTCGCCCAGGCATCGGGTCTCTGCCTCGCCTAGGCGTCGGCTCCTGACGGGCCTGCTTTGCCTTGGCGTCGGCTCTCGACGGCTCCTTGCCTTGGCGTCGGCTCATTGTCGCGCCGCCTTGCCTTGGCGTCGGCTCATTGTCGCGCTTTCGCATGGCGTTGCTCGGCTTGTCGCTGCCGCCGCTTTGGCGTCGGCTCATTGACGCGCCGCTTTGCCTTTGGCGTCGGCTGTCGCCGCTGCCTTGCCTTGGCGTTGGCTCGCTGTCGCGCCTGCCTTGCCTTGGCGTCGGCTCGCTATCGCGCTTTACTTTTGCCTTGGCGTGCTGGCCGCTTTGCTCGCCTGGCCGCCATCGGGTTCTCGCTTGGCATCGAGTCACGCCTTGCTTTTGCCTTTGCCATCGCTATTACGTGCTGGCTATCGCTGCCATCGCTTTACCAGTCGCTTTGGCCATCGTTTACCGTCGCTTTGCCGCCATCCGCTATTATCGGGTCGCTTTGGCCTGTTTACCAGTTACTTTTGGCCACCGCTGGCTAAGTTGGCTACCAGTCGCTGGTCGCCACTTAGCCACTGTTTGGCCACCAGGCTGCTTTGGCCACTGTTTGGCCACCGGGCTGCTTTGGCCACCGCTTGGCCACGCTCACGCATTGCCTTGACGTTTGACACCGTCGGCTTTAATATTCCGTTCTTAGGTGATTTCTTCCTTAATAAAACCAAAATACCACTCGAGCAATGAAAGCCTAGATTAAGTATCGTAGTCTTTAATCAATTAGTTAGAATAGCCTAATGCCCATTTAGCCCAATCACTTCTCCCTAACCCTAGATGGACCATTTTACCCTTTTTGTCTTTATCCATTGGACAATAGCGTTAGAGTTTCCTTTACCCATTGGTCAATAGGTAAACCTTAGTTAATCTTCCTAAGTACGAGATTAGATTAGTTTAGTACTTAATTTCAAGTATTAGACTTTCTAGCATTAACCGTTGGATAATAACCGTTAGGAGCTTTATTAACCATTGGACGATAGACTAGAATCCTAGCCATTATTACCCATTGGTTATTAACCATTAGAGAAACTATTATCCATTGGATAATAGTTAGTCTTGACAATCATGTACTTGTTTGATTTAAATATTAGACTTGGCCATGTGTGTAATTGATTAAAACACAATTAGTACATTAGGTTAGTATTATTATACATAGTACTTTGAAAGTAGTAGAATACTATATTAGATATTAGTCCTAGGTCATATCTAGTATAGACATTGTGTAGTACATGTATATATATATATATATATATATATATGTATGTACTTGTTGTATATATATATATATTATATTGTATATAGCATGTGTGTTATTAAATATTTTATTTAGAAAATCTACTTTACTTGAAAACTTATATTTTATTAAAGACCCATAGTACATATATATATATATATTAGTATATATGTAGTCTTTCATAGTACATACAAGTGGGAGAGAGAGAGAGAGAGAGGGAGAGAGGAGAGAGATTGCCGAGAGAGAGAGAGAGAGGAGAGAGATCCGAGAGAAAGAGAAGGAGGGAGAGAGAGAAAGAGAAGGAAAGAGGGAGAGAGAATTGTACCTTGATCTCCTTGACCTTCTTGATGTACCATTGCTTGACTTCTTGGTGATTACCTTCCTAGCAATCTATGACCTAGTTGTCCTAAATTCATTTTCTTATTGGGGAAATCTTGTACAAACTTTGCTAGCCAAAATCTTTACTCTTCCAATCCAAATCCTTGTCCTTCCATATCTATTATATATATAGTTATATTTATATATTTATATATATAGTTATATTTATATATTGTGTACCAATGTACCAAGAGGAGAGAGAGAGAGAGAGAGATAGGAAAGGAGAGAGGCCAAGAGAGAGAGATTGGGAGAGAGAGAGAGATTCAGATGGAGAGAGAGAGGGAGAGAGTGATGTGTGTGCAAGTGATTGACATGCTTTGGTCATCCTTGTCCTAGTTGTGTATACTTTCAAGTGAAAGCATAACCAATGCCATCCAATCTTGTCCTTCTTTGCACAAACCCCAATTTTATACTTGAAACAAATCCACTTGCTTGGCCAATCTTTCAAAATCCAATCCAAAGGACACATCCTAGCCTTGCATGCCTAGGTTTTTAGGTTATTTCTTGCAAGCAAACTTGATTTGCTTGAATAAAAAAATGGAGGAAAGAGGGAGAGAGGACAGCCGGCCAAAGAGAGGGAGGGAGAGCCCATTTGCCTATAAATAGGACCTCACACTTCTCATTCAACTCACACCTCTTCATTCTCCAAGTTCTCTCCTTGAAAGCATAAGAATTCTTAGTGTTCTTGAGTAGTTCTAGCTTGTTCTTGAGCTTTCTTTCCATCTCCGCCACTAAACCACCATACGACCACCACCTCGATCCTAAAGTAGTAGTAGTATAGGTTACGATCTAGTTTCGAGAGAAACCTTTCTCTTTCGAAGCTATCGGAAGCTTATCATAAGCCGTTACTCCGTTCGTTGCCAACTTTCTTTCCGTCGATCTTTTCGTAGTCTTCCTACTGCCAAGAAGAAAGGTAGAATCTTCTTATACCCCTACCCTACGTATATCGTATGATATGAGCGTGAGTAAGAATATGTAATACTTGGCTAGTTGATCGCATGATGTTGTTTGACGTAGAATTCTTTGAAGTATATGAGCATGATAATGTAGTTGTGATAATTAGCTTGTAGAACTTTCTTACTAAAAGTACGTAGTTTACTCTGATCTTGAGAATAATTGAATGCATGGCTTATAGAATCTTCCCAACTTGATTAACTCGTCAATAAACATATGTTGTTACGATTTCGTTTAAAAACAAAATGTTGTTTCAAAACGAAGTATTCGTATTTTGACCTTTTCAAGGATTGTGAACTTGATCACATGATTGCTTACCTTACTTGTGGTTGTAAACAAGCATGATTAAATAGAGTTGGATGATCTAGCTAGATTACTTAAAAGTGATTCGTCCCGCCGCGGAGTCTATGCATGATTACGAGACACGAGAACCAAAAAGTAGAAACATGACACTTTGGGAGTGGTTGATATGGATAAAAAGGATTTTTGAAACTACATAATGGCCGGACTTGGTAGCCTTATGTGAGTTGTGAAAACCCGCAAGGTGGCCGGACTTGGTAGCCCTTTGTGTGGACTTGCGAAAACCGCAATGAGGCCGGACTTGGTAGCCCATTGTGTAGATTGCTAATGGAGCCGGACGTGGTAGCTTCATTGGTAATTGGGCTTGGTTATCCGCGGAGAGGAGCCAATGCAAGATTTTATAACGTGGCCTGACTTGGTAGCCCGTTGAATGAGAAATGATTTTTTTTGAAATGAAATGGTGACACAGTTTACGATGAGTCGCGTAGGAGAAACAAAGAAAGGCATGACACCAACGTAAGCAAGATAGTGAATGCGGATGTACCATTGTTAATTATGTTGTTGAATGAGCATGTGTAATTATTTATATGACTCTTCATTGTAAGTTATGGGTTAGTGGGTTGGATTATTCTATTGAGCTTCTGTAGCTCACGGTGTTACCTTTTTGGTGACCCTGACATATTATACTGGGGGCGACGCTGGTATAATGTGTCAGATTTTATAGATGAGCAGCAGGAACAGTACACCTTGGAGGCCTTTGGAGCCGAGGAACTTGCAAGGATGGAGGAAGAGGCGGAGCAGTAGTTAACCTTAGATTATTCCCTCTTTTGTTGAATAAAAGTACTCTTGTGTGACGTATGTTGTAATAATGAGATAGACTCTCCTTAATTTATTCAATAAAAATGTTTATTTAACGTACCCAAAATTCGGGGCGTTACAGGGCCAGTCTTACGGCTGGGCAGAGAGGGGTGCCTAACACCTTCCCCTCACTGTACTTTTGGCTCCCGTACCCGGAATCTCTGTCTATTTTCCTAGTTCTAATAAACTAGGTGGCGACTTTGTTTTGATGATGACCGCTATCGTGTGGCGATGTTCCTAGCCATGAAAATATCCACGATCCTGGTTTATGAAGCAAGCAACCAAACGAGCAAACAACGATCCATCTGTATGGTGATGCCCCGCTCTAGGGAGGTGTCTACAGTTTTTGGCGACTCCGCTGGGGACTTGAGAGCCATAACTAGAAAGTTCAACATAAGAGTAACACATGTTTTATTTAATTCATTTATCATATGCATCGAGCGGGCAACCTCGTTGAGTTCACCTAATACCTCGGCATGTCACAGGCTATGCTAGGGGTTCCAGCAAACTCCACAGTCACTTGTACCTAGTGGCATATCAAAGAGGAAACCGTCCATTCGTTGCCTATAATGGGCTGGCAGAAGGACCGGTGCCCTTTGACAGCGGAGCACCCTTGAGACTACCCAAACCTTACATGTATTAGAAAGCCATAGAACTTATCAAACTAAGACAGGAACCTATAGGCTAGGAAGCTACTTGCATTCGTTTGCGAAAGTTCTTCCTCACACCCATTGTATATATGTATGTTGTAAAGCCTTCTTTTGCAGGACAAACCTTGGTAGCCCCATAAGATCAAAACAAAAGGAGGTAAGCTAAACCAATCTAACTAATGCAAAAATCTTTTACGAAATGACTGCATCACTGTTCACATTTGATTCGCACTTTCAAGTTGTCACCAAGCTGTCTGGCCTACTCCACTCTGTTGGTGAGAATTTCAACCCGTCCAAGTACATCACTCCGGTGGATCAACCAAAGCCTATGGTAATCATCACTGAAGACGATCATGTCATGTTTGCAAGAATAGTCTATGATGAAGAAGTAGAAAGCGTAATTGAAGGAGAAGGACTTCGCAGGGTTCCAATCTACTTCTATGACCATTTAGCACCTATCGATGACTATTGGCCAATCGACGACGTCAACAACACTGAAGTTGAGGAAGCAAGAGAAGAAGTGTTTGCTGACAATGATCCACTTGACGAAATATCATTAAACCTACTCTTTGACGAGTGGGTCACCAACAACGAAATAAGGGTAATCCACCCCATCACAGACAGTTTTGGTAACTGGTGGGGATTTGTTGGCACACGAAGAATCGACAACAGCGATGAAGCAGAAATTGAAGCTCAACTGGAAGAAATCACAGCAATAGAAAATCAAATGGCCCCCCAGAACTTGTAGGGTGACAGTGATGAAAGTACGATTCAATATGACAGTGAAGTGCTGATGATCAACCTTAGTGATGAAAAAGACTGCTCTGAGCTGATTGTGGATGCTGAAAAAGGGGCTTACCTTAACTGGACCGTGGAATACACTCTAAAATATAAAAAGAAAAATGCTAATCTTAGTTCTGACTCCGAATCAATTCAATCCGAGTCTAGCTTTTTATCTTTTCAAACTACTGAGTCTAGTGAGGAAAACCTGGTCAAAACACCAAGGCATAATATTTATTTTGAATTTGACTTTGAAATGTCTTTTGACAATTTTGGCAATGAGAAGGAAGATTTAGAGTATTTCACTTTACCTATGATCAATTATATGGATTCCGACAATCCAAATTTTGAGGAAGAAATTCTAGAATTCATCGAGAGAGAAGGAGAGAGGCACGCTAAACCTTTTTCTGAAGAAATAATCACAGCAAACATAGGCTCTGAAAACGAGCCCAAACTGGTTAAAATTGGTGCAACACTATCTTCTCATGAAAGTGAAAAACTAATCCTTTTGCTAAAAGAATACAAAGATGTTTTTACTTGGTCTTACGAGGACATGCCTGGAATAGACCCTGAAATTGTTCAACACAAAATTATCCTTCATCCTGATGCAAAACCTATTAAACAAAAGCTAAGACGTATGCACCCTAATTGGGTCTTAAATATAAAAGAGGAAGTCACTATGCAAATGAACGCCGGTTTTCTCATAGTCACCGAGTATCCACAGTGGGTAGCCAACATCGTCCCAGTACTAAAGAAAGCTGGGGGAATCAGGGTCTGTGTAGATTTTCGAGATCTCAACAAGGCCAGTCCAAAAGATGACTTTCCATTGCCACACATAGATGAGCTTGTGGACAACATTGCAGGGCATGCACTGCTATCTTTCATGGATGGGTTTTCTGGGTATAACCAGATTCTGATGTCTCCCGAAGACAGAGAGAAGACCACATTCACCACACCGTGGGGAACCTACTGATACCGAGTGATGCCATTCGGATTGAAAAATGCTGGAGCCACTTACCAAAGGATGGCAACAACATTGCTGCACGACATGATGCACAAAGAAGTAAAGGTATATGTTGATGATATGATAGTCAAATCGAAGGAAAGGGAAGGGCACTACGAAGCACTTCAAAAGTTCTTTGAGAGGATTAGGCAATACAAGCTACGTCTTAATCATCAAAAATACACTTTTGGGGTGACGGCTGGTAAAATGCTAGGATTTCTCATCACTTAAAGAGGAATCGAGGTAAACCCTTCCAAAATACAAGCTATCATGGAGATATTACCACCAAAGACAGAAAAGGAGGTAAGGAGCTTTCCAGGGAAAGTGCAGTTCATCAGCAGGTTCATTTCCAAACTCATAGCCACCTGCGAACCTCTCTTCAAGCTTCTGAAGAAAGGTACTAATTTTGAGTGGAGCCAAGACTGTCAGCAGTCGTTTGAGGCAATCAAAGAATATCTTCAGAATCCACCTGTGCTGTCGCCGCCCATCCCTGGGAAGCCATTGATTCTATATCTTTCAGTAACAGACACATCCATGGGATGCATGTCTGCACAAGAAAACGACGCCAAAGTGGAGTGCACCATATACTACCTCAGCAAGAAGATGATGGACTATGAAACAAGGTACACTCTCCTGGAGAAAACCGGTTGGGGGCTAGTATGGGCCACGAAGAAACTAAGGCACTACTTATTGGCACATCCGGTGGTGCTAGTTTCTCGTTTAGACCCAATCAAATATCTTTTCGAGAAGCCAGCACTTATTGGAAAGCTGGCTAGGTGGCTATTGCTTCTAGCAGAATTCAATCTCAAATTCATGACAAGGAAATCAGTGAAAAGAAGGACTGTGGCAGAATTCTTGGCAGATCACCCTGTGACAGAGGATGAAGCAGAGGACTTCATGTTCCTTGACGAAGACATCTTGTGCCTCCTAGACAACACCTGGCAGCTCTATTTCGATGGAGCATCAAACCAAAGTGGATATGGCATAGGGGTATTGCTGGTTTCCTCAAACAACTCTCATATCCCCTTGTCATATAAACTAAGGTTGAAGTCACCAACAACCAAGCTGAGTATGAAGCTTGCATAGCTAGAATGGAGGCAGCCCTAGAACTAGGGGCAAGAAAGGTAGAAGTCACTGGAGATTCAAACCTAGTGGTGCCCCAAGAAAGAGGAGATTGGAAGGTCAAGGAAGATACGCTGAAACTATATCACTCTGTACTGGAAGAACTGATTCCACAATTTGACTCAGTCATCTTCACGCACACTCCCTGAGAAAGCAATAGATTTACAGATGCATTGGCAACACCTGCCTCTATGGTCGAAATACCCCTAGGGTTCACAATGCGACCTCTTATAATCGAACAGAAGGTCAAACCAGCATACGAATGCACTTTCACTTAAGAGGGTGAAGATGATGGTAAACCATGGTATGAGGACGTGAAGAAATTCTTGGAAGAAAGAGAGTACCCCTTCGAAGCCACCTCAAAAGACAAGATGGCTCTACGAAAGTTTGCCACTTGATTTATAACCTGCGGAGGAGCATTGTATCGAAGAACGTATCTAGGCCCCAATTAGCTTTGTGTCACAACAGAGAAAAGTCGTAAGATAATGGAAGAAATACATGAGGGAATCTGTGGGCCGCACATGAATGGGGCGACAATGGCAAAGAAAATCCTGCGTCAGGGATACTACTAGACTACAATGGAAGCCGATTGTGCTGACTATTTTCGCCAATGTTACAAATGCCAAACTCACGCTGATCGCATGCGTATTCCACCAACATAATTTTACAGCATGACATCTCCTTGGCCATTCTCCACCTGGGGGATAGACGTCATTAGGAATATAAATCCAAAAGGAAAATACAAGCATCAGTTTATTTTAGTAGCCATCGACTATTTCACCAAATGGGTAGAAGCAGCCTCCTATGCCACCCTTAAGGCTACTCATGTGGCTAAGTTTATTCGCACCAATATCATCTATTGATATGGTGTACCTCACGAGTTCATCTGCGACAATGGATCACAGTTCAAAGGGGCAACAAAGAAGCTTTTTGTCGAATTTAGGATACAGAATCATCGATCATCTACTTATCGACCTCAAACTAATGGAGCAGTTGAGGCTACAAACAAGAACATCAAGAGGATTCTACGGAAAACTACCGACACCCACACGGACTGGCCAAAAATGCTACCTTTAGCACTATGGGGTTAGTGAACAATTGAAAGGACTTCAACTAGGGCCACTCCCTACTCCCTGGTCTATGGGATGGAAGCTGTCTTATCTATCGAACTAGAACTTCCCTCACTAAGGGTTTTGGCTGAGACTGGAATGATCGAAGAGGACTGGATTGAAAACCGCTACGACAAGTTAGCATTGCTAGATGGGAGGAGGCTGAGAGCATTATACCATGTGCAAGGGTATCAACGCCGCATCGCACGAGAATTTAACAAAAAGGTGAAGCCATGAGACATCAAGGTGGGGGATATGGTGCTCAAAGCAATCCGTCGCCACATTTCAGACCCGAGAGCCAAGTTTAGACCAAATTGGGGAGGACCCTACTTTATCAAGTGCATACTATCTGGAGGAGCAACCTACATTGCAAACCTGGATGGGATGGAATTCGCAACGCCAGTCAATATTGACAAGCTGAGGAAGTACTACCCCTGAGAGATGCTCGTTGAGCCGAAAACCACAAGGGTGGGCGGACCCAAGCAAAAATTAGAGCAAGCCTGCTAGGTCGAAAACCCGCAAGGGCAGCTTAGGCAAAAACTAAGGCATATATAAAAGCGCTCGTTAGACCGAAAACCGGCGAGGGCGGTTTAGGCAAAATGAAGAGCACAAAAGAAGAGGAAAATACCCGAGTGAACCCTAACGAAAACAAACAAATCTTTTTGGAACTACGTTTATGGCCTGATTCCCTCCATGGGATACGTAGGCAATCTCGGGATTGAGATTCGGCCACTGCTATCATTATCATTTCCAAATTTCTAAGTCTATCCTAAAGCATGTTCACTATCAAGCCATGGCAACGACATTTTCAAATAAAGCAACCAATGTTTTATTATTTCCAAGGAAAAAGGAAAAAGCGAGCTCAAACAATTCCCAATCTATGAAATCTAGAATCAAATGAAGAAAATCTTTCGAAAAAAAACATAAGCAAAGTGTCAATCTCTAGGTCCTCCTTCTCTTTGCACTTTTGTCCTCCAAAAGGTTTTTCTTCAACCAGCACTTATAAGAACCTGATAGTTTGTCAGCAAAGTTCTCGGCAACCTCCTGCATCACCCTATTTGGCCAAAGGCGCAGCATATTACGACGAAAGCTGGCATCATGAACCTTGGAAACAACGTACTCAGGAGCACCCAGGATTGCGGTTTGTTCAGCCCTAAACTGCCTTTGAAAGCGAGCAGAAAAGTAGAAGATGACTCGAGTAATACCGATCACTGCTACACCAAAATGGTTCATGGTACTTGCAGTCATACTCTCAACACCATACTAGGGGCAAACCCATTGAATCCGATCGCCCTTGCGAGTCTTCATCCATGCTTCCCAAGCAGCCTCAGTTGGAAACTGCCTAATCACACGGCGCTCCGTATAGTGGTCTGAACTATAGGGAAGTCGCTCTGGCGCATCCCATACCATTGGCTTCTCAAATAACCATACCTAAAGAACATCATGAGTTGAGGGAGCACGTGAGTTAAAAACAAAAGAGTGATGAGTGAAAAGATAACTTGACAAATAAACAAACAAAGAGCGAACCTGTAGTAGTAAAGGACTGCCTGAGAACTGGGCTGTACGATCACCCTTCACCATGTCAAAATCTATCAAGGTCTCTGCCAACGCTAAGCCAGCAAAACCTACATGGTTTCCAATTTGTTGAGCAAAATCAAGCAGCATGGAATTAGCATGGCCAGAGGAAGGGCCAAGCAAGTAATAATGGAGAAGACAGATGCACAGCGCATGAAAGCACGCTTTCTGTTGAGGAACTTGACAATGAGCTTCAGCTATACCAAAATGCTGAACAAGCTGTAGGATTTCCAACCTTCCATTCACCATGAAAAACCTAACTTCGTGTTTTTGAACTTGGAGCAAATCCTTCAAGAGATTGCCTCGATTAAACAAAGGATTAGGAACAATGAAACCTTCTCTTTCCGAATGGCCCATGATGGCTGCAAACTCCTCGATAGTAGGACACAATTCCTCTCTTCTAAATCAAAAGACATGAAAAATAGGATCCCACAAACTAGTGGCTGCTCTAAGAAAAGCAAAATTCATTGGAATTTGACGAAGGGAGAAGAGAAAGTCCATACCAAAGGACTTAAAGTGCAAACGGTCGAGGCCGTTAAAGGAACTCAACCACTGATCAAGGACTGGTTGTGCCATGTGCAAGCAAACTGTTGCTGACGATGCTATCGGGTTCGTAAAAACGCGTACTTATAGGCTAAGTTGAGTCCTAGTTCGAATTGGAATTGGATTTTAATATCCTTAGTAACCTAGTTGGTCTCTCAGCCGTTGCTTAGGTATGACGGCCGTGGGATCAATCCATAGGCCCTTGAAAATCAGGGTTGACCTAAAGTCAAACTCAGGTAGATGAGACGATCCTTCGGCCGCCTGATCCAAGGCTCGGCCGCATAATCGGTAGGTCGGCCGCTAGACCGGCTGTTTTACAGAACACTTCCACGGTTTTGTTCATTTCACTGAATTTTCACCAAATTATCAACTTTTATGCAATACAAACGATACAAACAAAAGCATACACAATCAGGTATCGGAGCAAAAGATTTTGTTTTATATAACAAGAGCTTTTTACATCACAAGGTGAATCATCCCACATTTCCTACACAAACTATACATCGGTTTCCTGTCGAACTAACCCATGCAAGAAGAGAAACAGAAGAACAAAAAAGGAAGGAGAAAAGGATGCCGAATCTTCTGGTGGTCCAAACACCAGAGACCAGCTGCAAAAAAGGAAAGGACACCCCTGGAGCGACATGTACCAAAGAAGCACTGTGGCGTAGAAGAGACACCACACGGCCCAGAAAAATCACCATACCACATACATACGCCGCACCAGCAGTGCCATGTCACAGAAGCAAGCCACCCATGCGAGGGTCTCTAATCAAGCATCAAGACAAGGCCGAGAACATCGCAGGCTCCCTCCGCGATCGCCGACCACATGTCATACATGGCTCGGAGCTGACAGGAAGAAGGAAAGGTGAGAGAGTCTTCGGTGGAGCTCTCGGACGAATAGAAGGAGAAAAGAGAGAAGAAGTGAAATGAAAAATGTCGAAGGCTCGGCTTTTATAGAATTTTGGAAACAAAGCGATTGTGTGGCCGGTTTATCGATAACTCGGCCGATACATCATTTCTACGGCCGAGTGATCGATCTTCTAGCCCTCTAATCCATTCCCCTCAGCAACATCAGATCTTGCTCAGTGAACCAAAAATCTAAGCAATTATGAAGTTCTGGGTCCATGACCAACACAAAAAGGAAAAAAAGGTCAACCTTGAGGGCACCCCCCGAGCAAAAACAATGTAATCAGAACTAGCCTTGGGGGCACGCCCGAGCATCAGAAACATCAAAGTTCTCTCTCCATGGCAGCAAGCTCACCAGATGCTGGTCACTTGACTAACCATAAACCCTAAGCTCCAGGCTCTATGTTCGTGGTTCGCTCTCAGCGGCCCTGTACCCACCATCAAACCATTCAGCAAAACTTCAAACATCTCCATCAACAGCTTTAAGCTCGCTCAGCAGCTCCGAGCTCATTATCTCAGCCATTTCACCTCAGCAACTCTAAAGCTCACTCAGCATGCTCCGAGCTCATCCCTATCAAACAACTCAGCGGCTCTACGCCCGTGCAATTCTATTGGTAGCTCTACGCCCGCAACTTCAATGGCTCTACACCCATGCTCGCTATCACTCAGCGAACTCCAGAGGCTCTATGCCTGCACTCACTATCACCACCATTAATAACCATCATTATCTCAGCAGCCCCAAGCCCACGACTCAGCAACTTTACGCTTGCTATCCCAACAGCAGGCTCTACGCCTATAACCATCTCATAAGCTCACCCAGCGACTGTATGCCCACATCAGCCAACTCAATGGCTCCACTCAAGCGATCTCAACAGCTCCAAGCTCGCTATCACTCAGCAGCTCTACGCTCGCTACTTCAGCTGGCTCCACGCCGTAAACAATCCTCAACAGGCTCTAGGCCGCCCTAATTAAGATATCGTCTGTTCTCAAGCTCTATGCTTGAATGCTCAAAATCTAACATTTTGAATGCTCGAAGCTCTTTGAATGCCCAACCACTATGTACTGGATGCTCAAATTCTACACTTGAATGCTCAGGCTCTATGCTTGGATGCCCAACCACTGCGTATTGGATGCTCAAAGCCTGTACTTTGAATGCTGGGATTCTGGCGTCCGAATGCTCGAGCTCTATGCTCCGAATGCTCAAGTCCAGAACTTGATAGAAGTGCAGAGCTTAAATCAAACACACACACACGGGCCCGTGCACATAAGCATCAATTGCATCACCATTATCACATCGAGTCTGCATCATCATCATATCTGTTCACATCTAACCAATCATCATCATCATATACACATTCTACATATCTCTCACTTATGAAACAGGTCAATCATGCAATCAACCGGCTTTATGCCTTGGTTTTATTGATCGGTCCAGCACCTCGATCCTTTGGCTCTACGCCAAAATTTATGATGAGAAAGCTTCGTGCACAGACTATCAGAATGCAACCGGCTCTATGCCTCGGTTCAAAATCACGTCAAGCTCTAAGCCCCGACACCTCAGGCTTTTGCCTTATGGTCAATACCAGCTCCGTGCTTCGGTTCTATCAAGCTCAAAGTTCCAATCTCCTCAGGCTCTCGCCTTTTGACCACAGCAGGCTCTACGCCTCAATTCTATCACCTCAAGCTCTCACCTCGTGACTGCAACTGGCTCCGCGCCTCGGTTCCCTCATTCCAATGCTCCATGCTCCAATAACTGGCCCTGTGCCCCCCCTATATCTCAAGAATTAGTATCCAACTCGTCTCCAGAAGATGGCTCAGGTTCCACCCCCATATCTCAAAACCGGTGTCCAATTCATCCCCAGCAGATGGCTCGGATTCCACCCCAATCCATCAATTCCTTCCAGCTTATTCGCAAGGGTGGGCTGCCGTACTGGGCTCCCTTCAGTCAAAGTTAGGATGATCAAGAAAAGCAAACGCACCTGCCGTGTCCTGATCTACCCCAAAATACTAAGGACGCTTTCCGCAAAAATATCCCTGGTAGCCCCGCGCTCCTTCAACTACCCTTCGCCAAAATCCTGGCTCAGCCTAGGTACGTCACACTACGGCTTTTTAAAGACCAAAGGTACGTCTTCTGTCTCTAACCCTCCAAACTTTTTACTTTGTTTATTGGCCCCCGAACTACGGTTGGTCTGAATTTCCCCTGTGGAATACGTAGGCAGCATCCCGGCCCGACCATAACAAAAACCTTTTTCAAAAACCCCTTGGAATAGTGGTTGGACCAAATTGAGTTGCTTTTACAGCTTTGACTCTTACTTAAACATGTCTTGTGATCAGTCTGAGCTTAGTCAAAGAGGGGCATCTGTAGACACCCCAATTTAGCCTAACGATTATTTCAAGTCCTACCTTGGGGACTATCCCGATGATGAAATGGATACAGTGATTGCTGATCGACTTTTTGTGAATCTTAGGACTTTCGGTAAGAACTTTTAGCCACTTAGAGGACCCAATCCAGAGCCAAATAACCTTTCAGACAGAAATACAGTATCCCAGGAGAATCCATCTGTCGGCCGTAGCATTGATCTCCCGGCCTCAACATCATTTCTTCACTTGAGCAACCTGTTGCTTGAAAATCTCCCTGAGAGATCAATCCCTCGGCCGCAAGATCTATCCTTCGGCCGCAATATCTATTCCTCGGCCGCCAGATCCTTTCTACGGCCGCCAGATTGTTTACTTTCCAGATTTTGGAACGTTTAGTCAATCGTTTGATCCAACTACGATACCTCCCCGATGCGTTCGGGCTACGTTCAGAGATCACCATGAAGAGTTTGTATTGCATTGCAACTTCAATTCCTATCATGTATTTTGATTGGATGGAGTGAGTCACCAATTGCCTATGTAAAAGACCCTTAGGGTTCCGAAAATAGGGACACAAAAAAACCACAAAATTCATATACTTACTCACCCTCTCAAGCCACGAAACTCTACAGAAACATACTCTCAAACCCTTTCTTTAAAAGCTCTAACCTCCCGAAGGCAGCCATCAATCTGACGATCAAATCCCGAAGTTCAAACCCTAACCCTAGGGTTTTCAAAGAAGCAAATCAGTCAATCCCAATCAAATCCGAAGCAATCAAGCCATTGAGGGATCAAGGTGGTGAGGCCCAAGGGCCTCTGGTTTGATTTATTTCTTGTTTTAATGCTTAATCGTAGCATTTGATTATCTACTAACTTTTCTGTCTGGTGTGAGGAAGAACACCGACCGGGGCTTCAATCCCTCGGTCGGTACATCGAGCCAGGAGGATCCCTCGGCCGTGACATCGATTCACCGGCCGCGGGATCCATTTCCCTGGGACAGTTTGATTTAGTTCAGCTTTCTAAATGGATGCTTTTAATTACAGTTCTGGCTCACTATTAATTGTTTAAAGGCTTAATTAAACAGACTATGTGTTAGAATTAAATAAAACAGGTATATGTCTTATGTTAAACAATTATGGGCCAGTCCTACGGCTGGGCAGAGAGGGGTGCCTAACACCTTCCCCTCACTGTACTTTTGGCTCCCGTACCCGGAATCTCTGTCTATTTTCCTAGTTCTAATAAACTAGGTGGCGACTCTGTTTTGATGATGACTGCTATCATGTGGCGATGTTCCTAGCCATGGGAATATTCACGATCTTGGTTTATGAAGCAAGCAACCAAACGAGCAAACAACGATCAATCTGTATGGCGATGCCCCGCTCCAGGGAGATGTCTACAGTCACGCGCTCAATTTATAACATAAATAATAATAATTTTCAATAAATACAATCAATATTGAAGTACTGATAATATCCAAATGACTTATTTTCTCCAGTTCTAAAAGTTAAATTTAAAAGTTACAATCCTAGCTCGAAGCCCCAAGTTATACAAATACCAAAATAATATTACAGATTTCATTATTCATTCTTCCGAATACTACTTTCAAATAAAATGCAAATTCAACTCATCTACCTCCGAGACACATGATCAACAAATACAAGATGCACGCCATGCCAACTTCCATGCTTTTTTACCTGAAAATGATAGGTTGAGCTACACTAGCTCAGTAGAAAAATCTATACTCAAGTTATATGAAAATGCGATGATGCATGCAACAACAGTGAATGAATTTCAGCAAATGGACTTGGGATATAAGGGCTACTGCAATGAATAGACGGACTAAGACTGCGGAATCTAGGACATCCTACAGATGTCCCTAACCTTTCATACATCAAGTAGAAGCAACACTTAAACTCATATCAATCTAACAAACTACAACACTGTTCAACCATCTGATAACTTTTCGAGTGAACGCCATAACAACTTCCTCAACTCATACCATTCATCATAGAGTCTCATTTCATAGAATTTTCCTTTTTGATTTCCAAAACAATTTTGAGAAAATTCAAGACCATCACGGGTCAAACTCCGTTGAATCGAGTTTGAATGTTGGAGTCCGTTATTTGTGCCCAAATACTGGATCTGTTGATTCGCTCAAGAATACCGGAAGATTTTTGATAAAAATCTTCTTTCCAAAACTCAAATTTCTCTCTTTAATAAAACCTTGATAGGATCAACCGTTAATTCCCTTTCTCAACAGCCACAATCTCAAGCAACCAACAGTACAAATACCTTATGTATCTTCCCCGACTTGAAGTTACCTACTAAGTCCCCCGATTTCGAGAAATACAATGGAAACAAACTTCTAATTTAACGGCCCCAATTTTGGGTACGTTAAATAAACATTTTTCAATGAAAACCAAATAGAGTTTGGCTCATTATTACATCATAACTCTCACAAGAGTTCATTATTTACACAAGGAAGGGAAACTAGGGTTCCTAACTACGGCTCCGCCTGCTCTTCCATCCTGGCGAGCTCCTTGGCTCTGAAAGCCTCCAAGGTGTACAGCTCACCCTGATCATCTACAAAGTTTAACACATTATACCAGCGTCGCCACCGATACAATATGTCAAGGTCACCAAAGGTAACACCATGAGCTACAAAAGCTCAGCAGAATAATCCCATACCCGCTAACCCATAACTTACACATAGCAAGTCAATAAGCCAAGATACATGATAGTAACCAAACTAACACATGTGCATTCAATAACTTCACATTTAGAGATGTACAATAACACATGATTCATTACTCAACTAGCGTAAGTGTCCGTGCCATCAGAGTTTCTCCTACGGGACTCATCGTAGAACGTGTCTCATTTTTATTTCCAAATCAACATTTTGAAAATCACATTTAACACACCCAACCTCGGTTCGGCCGTTTCGGTCTCCCGAGTATCCTCACAATGGTTCCGCCACACTGGGTTCCCATTGGCACACAATTTGCATTGGCTCCTCTCCGCGGATAACCAAGCCATACCTCACCATGGTTCCGCCACTCCGGATTCCCATGGGAACACACACAGCCTCACAATGGTTGCACCGCTCCGGATTTCCATTGGAACACACACAGCCTCACAATGGTTCCGCCGCTTCGGATTCCCATTGGAACACACACAGCCTCACAATGGTTCCGCCACCACGGATTCCCATTGGAACACAGACACGCATAACTCCCATTGGGCAAACGGCCGCAATGTTGTTTTAAAAATGTTTTACCATTTGCAACACAAGTTCCCACAATAGGCAAGTCCAGCCACATTGCGATTTCAAAACACACCTTGTCATTAACACACCCTAGGTGTCATGTTTCTACTTTCTCAATTTCCGTGTCTCGTTTTCATGCATAGACTCCACGGTAGGACTTTCCACATAAACATAAATCATTTAATGAAATCTTGAACTCAACTAGCAAGATCATTCAACTCTATAATACTTAACATGCTCATTCATCACTTAATCACAAGCACAAGTTATGCAAGCAATCTCATAACAAGTTTAAAGATCAAAATACGAATACTTCCATTCAAGTAGTACATTTCCTATATTTCAAAATCCGTTTAACCAACACGTTATTACTAATACTTTAAATTACCTTATCATAAGCAAATATAACTAAAGTTATACTAGGGAAAATGAGTAGAGATTAATCTACCTTGATACGAAACTAGTCGGGGCCGAATAAGCTAGTTGGAAAATTCCATGGGCGGTGAAACTCGCAAAACTGGACCAAACTTTGGATGGCAGTAACTCGGTTAATATTTGGCCAAATGTGATCGTTCTTGGGTCGAAATAGAAGCTCTAGAAGTGCTCTACAACTTTTGTGAAAGCAGTTGATCCTAGAAACTACTTTAGGTAGGAGAAAAATGGTGATAAAGGAAGTGACAATATGCTGTCTGGAACTGAAAATCTGAGATTTTTACTGAATTTCGGATGTCAATATCTTTGTCATTTCTTGACCGATTGGGGTGGTTCTTGGGTCCAACTTGAAGGTCTCAAAGTGCTCTACAACTTTCCTGAAGGGAGTTGGTTCTAAAAACTAATTTAAGCAAGAGAAAAATGAGGATTTGTGAAGGGCAGTAAGCTGACTGGAACAGAAATGGTTTCTAGAGAGAAGTGAGAGCAAAAGAGTGAAGGTGTGAGTTGAATGGTGAGTGTGAGGTGCTACTTATAGCCAAACATTGAGCTCTCTCTCCCTCCTCTCTTGGCCGAATCCCATCTCTCTCTCTTCTCGATCCCATGGATTTGTTCCATTGAGTTGTCATTTCATGCTTGAAAGCATGCCATGACTTGTCATGTCCAAATCTTTAGGTTTAAGGCTAATGAACTAGGTTATCATGAAGGGTTATGGACTAATCTTGTCCTAAAAATGGTTAGTCTAGCAAGAAAGAACAAATGTTAGTCTAGGATCATAATTAAAGTAGGCTAGACATGGGTAGCCAAATGGCAAATAGGTGCAAGGCTAGAAAGTTGCTTGTGTAAGTGACAAAACACACTCACACACTCCACCTATCTCCCTCTCAACCGACCCCTCCCTCTCTCTCCCTTCCATTTGGCTCTCTCTCTCTCTCTCTTTCTCTCGAACCAAGTGCACATAAATATATATATATACTTAAATGGAAGTTTTAAGAAAGAATAAGGACAAGGGCTACTTAATCTAGGGTTTCATGCATGCAAGGCTAAGGTTACTTCCTTTGGAAGCAAGAATGATTGTAGTATTCCTATGACTTGTCTTGTCAAGGCTAAGCATTCATTGGCAAGACTAATTCTTATTAACCAAGGGATAAAAATTCCCCTAACATTTATTGACCAAAGGATAATGAGATAAAGATGGGAGGTATGGCCTTGATATGTCACATCATGGGGTATAATGATGGCTTTTGACTAGTCTAGTCAAGCTTAAGTATTCTTGCTTCTATTACCCAATGGTTAACCACTTCCCTAACAATCTTTGTCCAAAGGATAAAGAGGTAAATGATGAGTATGGTCTTGAAATGACTAGTCAAGTAAGTCTAATGATTACTTCTTTGGTCCAAGATTCCTTTGTGACTTGTCTTGTCAAACCTAGACTTTCATTGTCAAGACTAACTTCTATTGCCCAAGGGATAAAACTTTCCCTAGCAATTATTGTCCAATGGGTAAGGATTTCCCTAACAATTATCATCCAATGGGTAAAAGGATAAAGTACACTAGGAAGATGCAATGATGAGGAACAAGTTTGATTTGACTAGTCAATAAAGTGCAATGTTACCTAGTCTAGGGTTGAAAAGGTTCACAAGGTTCAAAGGTGGGTGAAAAAGTTCACCTAGGAATTAGGAGGGTGCATATGGTTCATAAGGTTCATCAATGGCTAGGGAGATCTAACTAGACTTGGAATCCAATTGGTTTATTTAACCAACTAGTTGGAATCTAATTCTATTTGCCAAGTACGATTTCTAGCCAAGAAATATAATTCAAAGATATTATTTACTTACTAGGAAAATATACTTGTCTTGGAAAAAGACTAACTCGTTCGATGTTTAAAAGATATAATTTTTAAAAGTCTCAAATCTAATTATGACGGATTATTAGAAATTAAAACGAAATTTTTAGAAGCACATCCAAGTTGTAACGCCCCCAAAATCGGGTACGTTAAATAAACATTTTTATTGAATAAATCAAGAGAGTCTGGCTCTTTATTACATCATAAACTCCCAAAGGGTTCTTTTATTACACAAAAGGAATGGATATCTAAGGTTATCTACAGCTCCTTCTCTTCTTCCATCCTAGCAAATTCCTCAGCTCCAAAAGCCTCCAAGGTGTACAGCTCCCCTTGTTCATCTAACAAGTCTGACACATTATACCAGCGTCGCCACCAGTATAATATGTCAGGGTCACATAAAGCAACACCGTGAGCTTGAAAGCTCAATAGAGTAATCCAAAGCCACTAACCCTTAACATACACGTCAAAGATAGTATACGATTTTCCAAACTTAACATGCTTTCAAATAAATCATATAATTACACATGCCCATTCACTAACGAGCGTTGGTGTCATGTTTTCCGTGTGTCTCTCCTACGCGACTCATCGCTTTGTGTCTCATCTTTCATCATCAATTTCAAAAACACGCACACACACAATCATGGGTTACAAGTACCTTGTGTCGCACAACAATGAGCTACCAAGTCCGGCTCATTGCCACAAGGTTACCAACGCATGGCCACAATGGCTACCAAGTCCGGCACATTGTGTCACATACACACAACCATGAGTATCCAAGACCGGCACCTTGTGTCGCACAACAATGAGCTACCAAATCCGGCTCATTGCCACAAAGGCTACCAAATCTGACTCATGGCCATAATGGCTACCAAATCCGGCCATTATGCATTTCCAAAACACTTTTTATCCATATCAACCACATCTTAGGTGTCATATCTCTACTTTTCCAATTCCATGTGTCTCGTAACATGCATCGACTCCGCGGTGGGACTATTCACATAACTCATGCGATATCGAATAGCAAGATCATCCAACTCTATACTATCATTCTCGTTAAAAGGTCAAAATACAAATACTTCGTTTCCAAAACAACACTTTATCTTTAAGCCGCATTTTCTTCGAGAGGTTCAATAAAGCAACACATGTTTATTGACGAGTTCATACTATCACATAGCAATTAGGCGAGCAAGCGATCAAGTAACCACAAGATCAAAGTAAACTACGTACTTTTAACAAGAAAGTTCTACAAGTTAAATCATACTACTAACTTTATTTAAAGAAAATGGTTCGAGAATAATATCATGCCAACAACCATTCAAGCACTACATATACTTAGGAAGGGGGTAAGGACTAATCTACCTTGATCCGAAACTAGTCGGGGCCGAATAAGCTAGTTGGAAAGTGCTAGGGGCGTCGAATGCTCACAATCTGGACCAAACTTTGGAGGGCAGTAACTTGGTCAAAAGTGGGCCGAATAGGATCGTTCTTGAGTCTAAAACGAAGATCTCGAAATTTTCTACAACTTCCGTGAAGGACGTTATTCCTAGAAATGACTTTCGCCCGGAGAAAAATGGCGTTAAGCAAGTGGACAGTGAGCTGTCTGGAATGGAATTTCCAGATTTTTCACTGAACTTTGGAGGTCGATATCTTGGTCATCTCTTGACCGTTTGGGGTGGTTCTTGGGTCTAAACTGAAGCTCTCGAGGTGTTCTACAACTTTCGTGGAGGACGTTGTTCCTAGAAATGACTTTCGCCCGGAGAAAAAATGGAGTTTTTCAGAGGGCAGTAGGCTGCCTGGGCGAAAACAGAAATTGGTTTTAGAGAGAAGTTGGAGAATGGATTGAGGTGTGAATGAAATGGAGGAATGGCTGGCTATTTATAGGCAAGGATTGGCCCTCTCTCTCCCTTTGGCCGGCCCACTCTCTCTCTCTCCCTCTCTCATTTTTAAATCATTTTATGTCAAGTTTGCTTGAAAGCTCAAGGCCTAAAACTAGGCTTGCATGGCTACCAAGACATTGCTTTGCTTTCACTTCAAGAACTAGGACAAAACTATGTTATCTTATTGGGGTTTTGGTCTTGTCTAGTCCTTGAATCTAATAAGAAAGTCTAGGTTTAGTCCTTAGGAGATTTAGGCTAGTATAAAACCCTAGATATGGTGAGGTAAGATCAAAGCACACATCACTCTCTCTCTCCCTCCCCATCCGAACTCTCTCTCTCTCCCAATCTCTCTCGGCCTCTCTCTCCTCTCTCTCTCTCTCTCTCTTATGTACTATATACTTATATAATAGTACTTATGGAAGACTACAACTATTATATTGTATATATGTACAATAGAAATTTAGTAATTAAGATTTTCCATTTAAGAAATCAATTGCACACATGGGAAATCTTACTATTTTATACATATATCAATATATATATATATATACAAGTACACACATGGTACTATCTCTCTCTCCTCCTTTCTTTCTCTCTCTCTCTCTCCTATCTCTCTCGGCTCTCTCCCTCTCAATCTCTTTGTACTATATGTATATATATATATACACTAGGATGAATACATATATAATAATATAGATATGGGTACTTTGGGTACTACAAGATCTAGGGTTTTTCTAGTAATTTGATTTTCCACTTAAAATATGCAATTACACACATGCACATATACAATATTATATATATATACATATATATATATATACATACAAGTACATATATAATATATATACAAGCTAGTACACACAATGTAGCCTAGATATACCACATGCCAATATCAAATAAAGTATTCTACTTCTTTCAAAGTACTATGTATAATAATAACCCAAATATCACACATGGGAAATCTAGTCTTTTTATATAATAATAAGAGAATCCCATGGGAATTTAAATAATAAACCTTGTACTTTTGGCAAGACTAAGCTATTGTCCATTGGTTAATAAATCTCCTAACATTTGTTGTCCAATGGGTAAAAGAAATAAAATACTTTACAAGATTTTCTAATTAAAATAAGGAAACATGCACATGGTACTTTATAATTATTATATATATATATATATCTATATTCATATATATATACAAGTACACATAAATAAATATATAGTATGTATTTTGAAATCCTACTAGATATGTCAAAATCCAATATCCAATTAACTAATCTACATCATCCAAAGTACTATGTACTAACCTAATAATCTAATGAACAAATCTTATTTTATTGGATTTCACACATGCCAAATCTATTAATTAAATCATTCTAGCACATGATTGTCAAGACTAACTATTATCCAATGGATAATAGTTTCTCTAATGGTTAATAACCAATGGGTAATAATAGCTAGGATTCTAGTCTATCGTCCAATGGTCAATAAAACTCCTAACAGTTATTACCCAACGGATAATACTAGGAAGGATAATACTTGCAATTAAGCACTAAACGATCCTAATCTCATACTTAGGAAGGTTAATCAAGATTTACCTATTGACCAATGGGTAAAGGAAACCCTGACGCTATTGTCCAATGGATAAATATTATTCTAGGACAAACGCCAAGGCAAAGCGTGAGCGTGGTCAAGGCGACCTGGTGGCGGTATAAGGTGGCCCAAGCAGCCTAGTGGCCAAACAAAGGCCAAGGCGACCGGTGGCAAAGCGGTGGTCGCGGTGGCTAAAGCACTGGTGGCCAAACTGGCTGCGGTAGCGACGGTACAACAAAGGCTAAGGCGACCTGGCACAAGCGGCAGCGGTGGCCAAAGCGACTGGCAAACGATGGCCAAAGCGATGGCTACAGCGATGGCCAGCGGCCAAAGCGCCTGGTACAAACAAAGGCTGGCGCGATGGCCAAACAAAGGCAGCGGTGGCCAAAGCGACCACAAGCAAGGCCGTACAAGCGGCGTGAGTATGGCCAAGGCAGCTAGCCAATCGGTGGCCAAGCGGCGTGAGCATGGCCAAGGCGGCGTGACCATGGGCGGCGGCCATGGCGGCGTGAGCATGGCCAAGCGGCGTGAGCATGGCCAAGGCGGCGTGAGCATGGCGCCAAGGCAAGCGTGAGCATGGCCAAGCGGCGTGAGCATGGCCAAGGCGTAGCCAAGGTAGGGCCAGAGGCAGCCGAGCAACGCCAAGGCAAAAGCAAGGCGTGACTCGATGCCAAGGCAGAACCCGGCGAGGCAGAGCAACCCGATAGTGACCCGACGCGAGTCGACGCCAAGGCAAGGCAGTCAAGACAACGGTAGTTAAGGTTCGCTAACTTACTATACTTGCTAAGTAGGATTTCTAGTCAAGAAATATAATTTAAAGATTTTTGAATAAAAATGAGATTTTTATTAGTCAGTAACGACCGATTTTTGGTTATGGAAATAAAAATCCAAGTGATAAAATAAAATTCAAATTTTAACGAAATTTTTATTGACCAAAAATCAGGGTCGTTACACAAGTAATTCAAATAAAATTCAAACATTTAACGAAATTTTTATTGACAAAAAATCAGGGTTGTTACATCTAAAGTCAATCACACTTCTTTTCATCATGTGAGACATTCAACTGTGTTACCACCCCTTGCGTCACATTGAATGCTCTCCACCTGGGTTTTTGCATTACCACACATTGCGTTGCGAGACCTTTAGAGTCTCTGCATTACCACACCTTGCGTTGCAGGACCCTCAATTCAATATTATCATCTCACACATACACACATGCGTTGTCAATCTATACATGGGCAACAACATACCTTAGTTCACATTCTTTCATTCATCATCATAAAAGGCGGTACACACATTGTAAACATACCACATTATAAATTGACAAATACACAAGTTCATGTTATTCCTCTAAGCATATCACAATGTCCTTCATCATGCATCGAACCCACAAATAACTCTACGACGCACCACCCATTAGGTTTTAAACTAGAGTCTTAAAGAACGATTGCCAAAGAAATCTAGAAAGGTCAATGAGACAAATCATGAGGACACAAATTTCTACGATACCATTCAGATCACTAGGCAAGCGCATGTCTACTCATAAAAGTCACCACTTTACCCCTTATAGCCCACAGTACTCCTATCAACCTTACGGTACATTCCCTAGCCACCGTCACTGATATTATGCTCTAATGAGTGCCAAGAAACAAGGTCGAACAATGAGTCATTAGGACATAAGCATTCATACTCAAGAGTGACTTAAACATGTTCTATTTATATAGGGAATCATTACACAAAACGAGAACAACCTTGGGAATAGCCACAGACATCGACAGACTGACACACCTCTACTCAAATGATCATAACTTTCTGTGTACTAAGAGTCTAAAGGTGATTCTGGTGGCAGATGAAAGCTGACTTCAAGACCTTTGAATGAATATAAAGTTTGCATGAAACGGATATTGGACGAAGAAGTTATGGTTGTTTGAAGTTGGGCTGAAATCCAGAATACGAGCAGAACTTCCAGAGAGTGGAAGGATCAATCCCTCCTCTCATGGGGATCGATCCCCCAAGGGAAAAATCCAGGTTTTGAATAAGGGATCGATCCCTCATGCTTGGGGATCGATCCCTAAGCGATTTTGGGGCAATTTTCTGCAGATTTCGACAGCTTTTCGAAGACATAATGGTTGATGATCTAAACTCGATTAAAGCATGAAATCAACTCATAAACACATAAAATGAGTAAGAAATCGCTACCTCAATAATCAAAGATCGAAGTTCACGTGATTCGAGCAAGCCCTAGCTCCAAGGACTTCAAAACCAAGGGAAATACACCTCCTCCTAGCTTGAACGAACACAACCCGAGGCGTAGAACAGCTGAGGAAGTCGAATTTGGTGGAGGATCTTGGTGGGTTTCGAGTTTGGGAGTGAGTTTGAGAGTGGAAGAGTAGAGAGAGAGCCGAAGGAGAGAGAGAGATGGAGCCGAGAGTTAGAGGGAGAGATGGGTGTGGGATTTTTGTTCTCCTACAACACATACACACCCTTTATATACTAGCGTCCAAGCCAATTACACTCACATTCCCTCAATAACAATCCTATCATCTAAGATCCAAATCAAATAAACCCCAAAATTTCTCATTTATGCATTACTTTAGCATTCATAAAACCTTATAACTATTTTCGTAAAATACGGGTCTCTACAGAAGCCTGACTAAAAACCACACCGATAGAACTCCGAAATGGTCATCTGGCAAGAGAATCAGAAAGTGCAGAGCAAGGAAGGAAATTACTATGGTTTGTGAGTGGAGAAGACTGTGTACCTCTTAGGGTTGCATCACTTCCTTTATATTGTCACGCCCTCAATTTTCAACATAAATATTAAATACATTTGATGTATGAAAATCCTCACAAAATTACATACAATACCCCAAAATACAATACAGTACCCAAATCCATAAACTAGCCCAATAAGTTACAGAGTTCCAAAGTAGATAAAAACAATATAATGCGGTTTGTTATACAAAGATTTTCAAGTATTCTCCCCGAAAATAGCCTTAATTAATAACATCAACATGCACTCCAAGCACTCCATGACAGTGACCTGCGATGTATCTGAAAATGATAGGTTGAGTTACACTAGCCCAGTAGAGAATTCTATACAAAAGTTAAAAGAAAATATGCTGAGTTATACATCTAGAGTGAATGAATATAGACAGTTATGCCCAAGGTTTATATGGCTATCAATAAGCAGCTCGCTATGGCCAAAGGATTCTAGACAATCCTATATGCAATACCTATCATCTCACACACCATACAAATGCCACTAACATTCCCACATCAATCACAAATAATCAATATTTGGTTTCTCAACCATTTCGTCACATCACATATGATTCCACAATCTTTCCCATTCTCATAATTGTAAGGACTCGTATTTTTTGGTTATTATTTAAAAATTTATAAATGTTAGAGATTGAGGAAGATGTGAAATTTATTCAGCTTATTTGATTTGGGGTCAAAGTGTTAGGATTACTATTTGAGGGAGTGCAAGTGTGATTTATGTGGGTGTAGTATATATACGTGTGGATGTGAGTGTAAAGGAGTAAAAATACTCCTACTCTCTCTTTATCTCCAGGCCTCTCCCCCTCTCTCTCTCGGCACTGTTTCATCTCTCTCACTCTTTCACTCAAAATCCCACCCCCAAGCTCAAGACTCACCAAAATCATCATCCTCACGGGCTTTCGACCTCGGGTTTCATTGGAGCAAGCTCGAGGAGGAGTATTCTTACTTGGTTTTGAGGTTTGAAGCTCTAGGGCTTGATCGATCTCTTTGGGTTTGGCTTTGGTAATCAAGGTAGAGATTTCTTACTCTCTCTACATGCTTATGAGTTGATTTTGTGCCCTATTCGTGCCCTAGATTGTTGTGTTTGGTTGTTGGGTTGATCCTTGAAAGTCTGCAGAAAGTCTTCTCGTAACGTCTCTGTATCGATACGGGCTTTTTGCTGTATCAATACTATTTCAAAACCGTAGTTTCACTTTTTGATTTGGTTGTTGTATCAATACGGCCATTTTGGCTGTATCGATACTAGGAGCTTTTGGACAGTTTTTCAGCATTTGTTCTGTACTCCATCTTTTTGGCCCCCGATCACTTCGAGCACCTCTTAAATGTCTTTAGACCACCTTGAAACTCGATTGTTCGATCTCTATTGACTCAATGATGTTTTCGTTCCCTAGACACTCGTAAAGCGTAATTTTGGGTATCGTTGTCGACAAGTGATATATCATATGGTTGTTAGAAGCACCGTAGGCCATGCGAGGTTTTGTGATGAGTATATTTGGGTGGTGTGAGTCAGTTTAGTGAACCGAAAGACAAAGTTGTAACTCATATTCTTTTGGTTCCTTTCATTGAATCCCTCCGGAGCCTGTTCCACGAGTCCTAAGTATTGATACTGGTGGTTAGTATGTTGTAGAGTTATTATGGGTTGATAAGTTCCTTAGGGTATTGTTATATACGTGAGAAAGGTGATTACTTAATTATTAGCCAAAGTTATGATAAGGTCGATTGTTGAATAAAATGGTGGATGAATCCTAAACAAAAGCGATAGACTGACACATGATGACTTATGGTATGAGGGATGGGTTTAGATATTGAATTCGAGAACAAGAATAGAAGTATGAGTTGCATAAAAAAAATTAATTTCCCTTATCTACATTCTTGCAATAGGAGCTTAGAAACACATATGACTAAATGCAAGATAAATGGCTTGGAATGGACATACGCAGCCTTAGATACCCGGAACATTATGTGGATATACGGGGTTCGAGACCCGGAACGTGAAATGGATGTATGGGGTCATGATCACCCGGAATGCATAGTGGGTATATGGGGTCTGAATGCCCGAAATGTCTCTCGGTCCACAAATCGGTGAGTCCCTTAATATGGAAGTATGTGAAAGAGAATCGTGAATAGAAAAGAATGAATAAAAGGATTAATGGATATAGGTAATGACCGTGAAGTGTTTCTTGAGTCTTAAATTCCTAGTATGATATTGGCGTTCGTTTGTATTCTTCCTCGTTTTCCCGAGATTGTATTTCTTAAGAGTTCATCTTGGTGCTTTATCTAACTCATATGCATATAGTTTGAGCAAAGATATCTCTACCGGGCTAGTGTGGCTCAACCTATTATTATTTTTTAGGTACATCTCAAGGGCATTGATATGGAGTGCTTGCTGTGCATTTGACCATGATTTTGAAAGCTAACACTGAAGAATTACCATGGCATCTTTTGTAAAACCCTTTTGAAGATGTAATCGTAATTTCAATTATGTCGCTTTGACTTGCACTTTATGATTTATTGTCTACGAATTTGGGGCCGGAATGCCATTATTGTAAACTTTTAAACTTTGATCGTTCTCTTGTATGAATTATGGGAAGCATTTTGGGGTATTATGGTGTAACATTGCAGTAGACTTTTCTTGGAAATGCTATTATTATTATGTTGAAAATCCAGGGCGTGACAACTTGGTATCCGAGCATAGGTTTAGGATACCTAGAGACCGTGGGGAGGCTTAGTCTCATGGGTTCAAAACTCATTGCAAAATTTTTACATGATATGTGTGCTTGCATGAATGAGTCAATACATCTGCGTGACATTGCATTTACGATAACATAGATTGTTGTGGTATTGATGACCCATGTTGGGAAAGCTGGAGAGTTGATCTCTCGATGGAGTTGTAGTTGTTGTCGTTGATTGTTGTATGTTTTAAATTCTTGTAGCCTGATGCCTCCGAGGCATGAAAATAGGCGGGCTAGGATTGGAAATCCGAGAATAGGGACAGGACAGAATCAACTTGCTAGAGAAATTGTAGCGGCACTTGTAGAGTCGAACCTTCTAAATCCAACACTTAGGGTTAACAAGAATGACCGTGCCATGGAAACAATAAGAGAGTTTTGTCGTATGAAACCACCTCAGTTCGATGAGGAGAGTAGTGATCCTCTTTTGGCCGATCATTGGCTTTCCCAAATCCGTAAAATCTTTAACGCTCTTAAGATTACGGAAGACGACCTTCTTGTAAGTATCGTAGCTTGCCAACTTATCGGTGAGGTGAATGAGTGGTGGGAATCCATTTTTAGGAGTAAGAAGAAACGCAAGGAGGATGGCTAGAGCGGCGAATAAAGGAAAAGAGCCAGAGGAGGAAAACCTAACTTGAGCCGAGTTCGAGGAGCTCTTCGAAAACCAATATTTTCCAGAAACGTGTCGTGAGCAACTTAGTGAACAGTTTGAGAAGTTAGAGCAAGAAAATATGACAGTCTCCGATTTTGCTGTAAACTTTCAATCTTTATCACATTTTGCACCAGAATTAGTGGCGACGGAGGAAAGGAAGTGTAGGCGTTTTGAGAAAGGATTGCATTCGTTTGTCAAGCTGTTGGTAGTAAGTCAGTGTATTGGGAAGTTTTCTGAGATTGTCGAGTGTGCGAGGAGTGTTGAGATTTCGATAGGTACGCAGGGAATGTGAAAGTGTGGGAACCTAGGCAACCGATCACTACTGTAAGTTTGTCATCGGGGAGTTCTAGGAGCCAAGGGAAGAAGAGACAAAGGGAACCATCCCAATTGTTGTAGGTTCAGCGGAGTTTTGGCCACTTACTTCATCGGGAAGTCATGGAATTTTCGTTAAACCTCAAATTGTGTGTCACAGGTGTGGTCAGGCGGGTCATTTTCGTGTTCAATGTTCACAACAACAAAAATCCTATTTTATTTGCGGTGCACCTGACCATCTTGCAAGAAAGTGTCCCTTGAGAATGGGAGAGTATAATGAATCAGGTTCAGTGCAGCAACCGATGCTAGGGCAGAGTTTTGTTCATCATCAGTCGCAGACCCAGTTTACTTCGGGTCAAGGGTCACGCGCTGAGTAAGGAGCAAGTCCTACCATTTCCCAGACTCCAGAGACACCGGATGTATGGGGTAATTTCTCCCCTCTTGTTTAGTCACTTTTCTAGAAATTCTTTTGATTCAGGAACATACCATATTTCTTTGATTTGCATATTTCCTTTGACTTGAATTTGAACACTGAGGAATCCTAGGCCATCCTTGTTTGTTGAGTAACCCCTCCTGATTGTATCTGTCGAGACTATGAGTTGGTTATATCGGATGATCGATCGTTTTGTCTTTGACCTCCGTGTTTCGCATGAGGCAAGGTTTGATCTTGTCTAGAGAACAGATTGGTTACACCAGTGATTGTTTGCTATATGTCGGGTGTGTCTCCATCCCAGTTGTTCTTTTACTGCTCTTTTCTCTATGGTCTAATTGAACCTTGAACGAAAATTGTATATGAGCTTATTATCCATGAGGTCGTTTGTTCATTGACTTGAATAGATTTTGACACCTGCATTGATTACCACACAATCATCTCTAGTGCTGCTTTATGCTATACGGATCCTTATTGTGAGATATCTTGTGGCATATCTACTATTAATTTTGGCATACCCATTATTGAAATCAATGAATATTTCTTGTCTCACACTCTTGTTCTACTCTTTACGTTATGATTCATGGTATAAAAGTTCGCTAGTCAATTTGGGATTCCGTTGCTATGGTTACAAAATTCTTGGTTTATAGTTGCTATTCACTTGATCATTGTTGTTGTGGCTTCTATCTATCAAAGTCAAGTTGGTAGTGGCATCTTGAACGACATCGTACCCATTTATGTTGTCAAATTCAAATCTTGTTGCGATTGTGGCCTCTTCGAGTTAAAAAAAATTTGATGTTGTCGTCAGCCTTGGAGGTAGATGGTTTGTTCTATATTGTTTTCTTCCAGCTCATTAAGGGTCTTGCACCTTTTGGTATTAGTTTAAGTTTGGACCTGGTGTATCTGTCTGTCAGTTTTGGTCATATCTTTTGCATTGTACTTGTCATCTATATTAGAATACATTTTGCCAAAATGTGTGCACTTGTTTCCTAGACTTGTGGAGTAGTTGGAAAATTGAAGTTAACCTTTCCTAAATTCTTGGGTTTGTTATGAGTTGGTGCATTAGGTTCGTAACCATTTTGAAAACCTCATGTGTTCTTTAAACTCCGGATACCTCATTCGTTCCTCGAGTTCTCGATTGGCGTTGTTTGAGTTTTAGAGCCCTCTTGTTCCGTTGAGATAACCAAAGGATTGTATTGACTGTTGTCATCACCCATTGTCACTCAAAATGAAAGAATTCACGTATTTCGTAATGTATAGCCGCATTGAGGATCGTCTTGTTTGGGGCCAAAAAAAAAGGGAGCTTATGTCGCTAGAAAGATAGGTTATGTATTGGATAAAGTACGTGTCTTTCGGATACCCAGGCGACAACCGATGAAATCCAGTTGGAAGAGGCGATTGATCACCGCACCTTCTAGATGGAAGTCTCGGGAAGTCAATTGGACTATCGAGTTACATTTAGAGGCAAGATTATTATGCATGGATAGATAACCATATATGGGAATTTCGCAATAAAGGGAAGCGTAGAAATTGTGCACTGTTTAACATTGCCGCCAAAACTTTCAGGTATTCATGATGCGTTTTATGCATAGATATAGAGGAAGTATGAAACGAATCCATTACATGTGATAGAATGGTCCGAACTTGAGGTAGAAACTGGCATGTCCTATGGTGGGAAACCGATACGTATCCTAGATTTGTGTGGTCACATTTTGAGGGGTAAGATGACCCCGTCAGTGCAAGTCTTTGTAGGAAATGGAAAGCAATATCCGCATTTGTTTCGATTTGGTCGATGAGAGTTTGACGTAGATTTTTATGATCATCGAATTGTTGCTTAATGAATAGTGTTACAGTTGAGGTGTATCTATGTGTTGCATGTTTGGTTGGGCTTGGTTTAGCAAATTTCAAGGACAAAATTTCTTTAAGGAGGGAAGAGTGTAAGGATTCGTATTTTTTGGTTATTATTTAAAAGTTTCATAAATGTTAGAGATTGAGGAAAATGTGAAATTTATTGAGTTTATTTGATTTGGGGTCAATGTGTTAGGATTACTATTTAAAGGAATGCAAGTGTGATTTGTGTGGGTGTAGTATATATATGTGTGGATGTGAGTGTAGAGGAGTAAAAATACTCCTACTCTCTCTCTCTCTCTATCTCCCGGCCTCTCCTTCTCTCTCGGTACTATAGACACCTCCTGAGCGAGGCATCGCCATACAGTTTGATATTGCTTGTTTGCTCGTTTGGTTCCTTGCTTCATAAACCAAGATCATGGATATTCCCTTGGCTAGGAACATCGCCACATGATAGCGGTTATCATCAAAACAGAGTCGCCACCTAGTTTGTTAAAGCTAGGAAAACAGATAGAGATTTTGGATACGGAAGCCAAAGGTACAATAAGGGGAAGGTGTTAGGCACCCCTCTCTGCTTAGCCGTGAGGCTAGCCCATAATCATTCAACATAAGACATATAGATGCTTTATTTAACCCTAACACACAATTTGTTTTCTTTAAGCCTTTAAATAGTAAATAAGGTGAGCCGAAACAATAAATGAACATGCGTCAAAAAAAGCAGAAAACAAAACAAAACATGTGCCAGCAGATCAATTACTCGGCCGGTGAATGGATGTCACGACCGAGTAATCATGCTGATTTTATGTACCGGCCAAGGGATCGAAGCCCCGGCTGGTGTTCTTCCTCACACTAGACAGAAAGTTTAACATGTGACTAAAACGCTATGATTAGTAAAATAAGCAGTAAAGAAACCAAACCAGAGGCCGTTGGGCCTCACCACCTTGATCCCTCAGTTGCTTGATTGCTTCGGATTGATCGGGATTGACTGATTGATTGCTTTTTGGACGAAACCCTAGGGTTAGGGTTTGAACTCCGAGGTTTGATCTGGTGGCTGCCTTCGGGAGGTTAGGGCTTCTGTAGAAAGGGTTTGTGTGAGTATTTTTGCAGAGTTTCATGGCTGATGAGGGTGTGAAACTATGTTAATTTCGTGGTGCAAAGGCCTCTTTATATAGGCAAAGGGATGACTCACTCGGTCCAATCATATCACGCGATTGCAATTGCAATTGCAATTGCAATGCCATTCGAACTCTTCATTGTGATCTCTGAACGTAGCCCGAACGCATCGGAAAGGTATCGTGGTTGGATCAAACAACCGACAGAACATTCGAGAGTCTGCAAAAAGGTCGATCTGGCGGCCGAGCAAAGGATCTCGCGGCCGAGGAATGTTTGTGGCGGCCGAGGTTTTGATCTCTCAGGGAGATTTTGCTAGCAACAGGTTGCTCGGGTGAAGGATGGATGTTAAGGCCGTGAGATCGATGTTACGGTCGACCGATGGATTTTCCTAGAACACTGTGTTTCTGTCTGTAAGGCTATTTGGCTCTAGATTGGGTCCTCTAAGTGGCTCAAAGTTCTTACCATAAGTCCATGGGTTTCACAAGAAGGCAATCAACAATCATCGAATCCATTTCATCATCAGGATGGTCCCAAGGTGGGACTTGAAATAATCGTTAGGCCAAATTGGGGTGTCTATAGATGCCCCTCTTTGACTGAGCTCAGACGGATCGCGAGACATGTTTGAGTAAAAGTTAAAGCTGTAAAAGCAACTCAATTTGGTCCAACCACTATTCCAACGGTTTTTAAAAAAAAGGTTTTGTTATGGTCGGGCCGGGAGGTTGCCTACGTTTTCCACAGGGGAAATTCAGACCAACCGTAGTTCGGAGGCAATAAAGAAAAGTAAAAAGTTTGGAGGGTTAGAGACAGAAGACGTACCTTCGGGCTTTAAAAGCCGTAGTGTGACGTACCTAGGCGGAGCCAGGATTTTTGGCGGAGAGTAGTTGAAGGAGCGGGCTGCCGGGGAAGTTTTTGCGGAGAGTTACCTTAGTATTTTGGGGTAGATCAGTACACTGCAGGTGTGTTTGCTTTTCTTGATCATCCTTACTTTGACTGAGGGGAGCTCGGTAGAATAGCCTATCCTTGCGAATGAGCTGGAAGGAATTGATGTAATTTGGGGTGGAATCCAAGCCATCTGTTGGGGATGAATTGGATGCCAGTTTTGAGATAGAGGTGGAACCCAAGTCATCTTCTGGAGACGAGTTGGATGCCGCAGGGCCAGTAACTGGAGCACGGGGCGTTTGAATGAAGGAACCGAGGCACGGAGCCGGTTGCAATCATGAGGCGAGAGCCTGAGGTGTTGGAGCTTTGAGCTTTTGATTGGACCGAAACGCGGAGCTGGTTTTGATCACAAGGTGAGAGCCTAAGCTGATGTAGATCGAACCGAAGGGCGGAGCTGGTGTTGATCATAAAGCGAGAGCCTAAAGAGACAGAACCGAAGCGCAGAGTTGGTTGTATTCTGATGGTTTGTGCACGGAGCTTTCTCACCATAAAATTTGGCATAGAGCCAAGGGATCGAGGTTCTGGACCGATCAATAAAATTGAGCTGCGGAGCCGGTTGATTGCAGGGTTGACCTGCGAATGAGAGATAGATGCAAAACATAGCATGTGTGTATGATAAGATTTGTTAGATATATGATAATGCAGACTCGATGTGATAATGGTGATGTAATTGATACAAATGTGCACGGGCCCGTGCGTGTGTGTTTGATATAAGCTTAGAGTTTCTTTCAAGTTCTGGACTTGAGCATTCAGAGCGTAGAGCTCGAGCATTCGGACGGTAGAATCCGAGCATTCAAAGTACAGGCTTTGAGCATTCAAAATACAGGCTTTGAGCATCCAGTACATAGTGGTTGGGCATTCGAAGAGATTCGAGCATTCAAAATGTCAGATTTTGAGCATTCAGGCATAGAGCCCAAGAATTGATGATATCTTGATTGGGGCGGCATGGAGCCTGCTAAGATAGCTGTTATGGCGTAGAGCCATTTTGAGTTGACGGGCGTAGAGCCAGTTGAAATAATGGGCACGGAGCCGGTGAGTGATAACGAGCTTGGAGCTGCTGAGATTGCTTGAGTGAAGCTGTTGAGTAAGCGATTGTAGAGCTGCTGAAATAGTTGAATATGGGCATAGAGCCTGTTGAAATAATGGACTTGGAGCCACTGAAATGATTGGCTTAGAACCTGTTGAGTGATTGTGAGCATGAGCATAGAGCTGCCATGATAATGGGCCTCGGGTCGCTGAGGTAATAGGTGTGGAGCCATTGAATGGTTTGGCTAGCTTGGAGCTGTTGAATGATAGTGGGTTTGAGCTCGGAGCCACTGGGTGGATAATAGGCGTAGAGTTGCTGAAATAATGGGCTTGGAGCCACTGAGGTGATGGGCCTGGGGCCGCTGAATGGCTTAGAGCTGTTAGCAGTGAGCACGGGTGTAGAGCCAGTTGAATTGATGGGACAACGGGCATAGAGCCGCTAAGCAGCGAACATAGAGCTGCCAGGTGTAGGGAGGTACTCCCGAATAGGTACAAAAGAGGCCCGAACACGTGGTACGTGGGGCCCAGGATAAATATAATCGGAGCATCCACCGTGTAGTACGGTGAACGGAAGTAAGGACCGGGGACATGAGAGGTCCCAGGTCCAAGATACCCGAGCAGGGGTATGGTCCAGAGAGCAAGGGAAATTGTTGGACCAGTCTCACGGTAAAGGGACCAATGATATGAGAGATCACTGGTCCAGATTGTCTGTTCGGCAACGAGAGAGCCGAACAGGAGTAGCATTCTGGAGGAGATGCTCCAGAAGAGTCCAGAAATGGTAATACCCAGTAAGGAAATGAGATCTGGAGAAAATACCCAACGCGAATGGGATGAACGACCAGTTATGGGAAGAATTCCTAAAGGGTCTATAAGGCAACATGCAATTAAGGGAATGAGAATCCCTGATATTCTGGGTTCCCTTTACGAGAAAGGAAGCTTAGGGTAACAGGATGGCTTGGACAGCAAGCACATGTGGATCTATAAATACGAGGTAAACCTAGAGGTAAAGGTACGCAATTCCTGGCTATTTGCTCATTACCTACTGATAATTGAGGTCATGACTAGTACGAGATACTAACTTTGGCATCATAGGGCCTTTGCCACGAGAAGGCAAAGGTGCGCTCACCCTTTGTCTGTTTTACAGGTTCAACTCTGGCGGTGTGCTAGGGTTCCGGCGAGGGATTCAAAATAGCCATTACGATTTGGTGTGGTTCAAAGGCTCTTTCAGTTTCCTGCACGTACAATTGGCGCCGTCTGTGGGAAACGAAAGAGATCCCTTTGAAAAAGCGACCATGGTGGAGAAGGATCCAAAGACCCCAGTTGACCCGAATAATCAACTGGGTGGGGGAGGTGACAAGTCCCCGCTGGATCCTCCAAGAAAACCCGATGGTGGGCGTGCGGGGAGGACCACGAGTAAGGACCGCCCCCTGACAATCCATGGCGATTCCAGAAACAAGGACGGAAGGACTGCCATAGGATCCACGAGGAGGAGTAAGTCCCGCCGTGGGAGGGAGTCAGTGGCACGCTCGAAAAGCGTGCACAACAGATAAGATATCCTGGACAAGAAGAGACAGGAAATAGAGGAATACGCTCGTCTGATTAAGAGGCGAGAATATGAGATTCAACAATTACAGCGGATACGAGAACATCCAGAGGATTCTGGACTTTCACGAAGAAAGTCCAGAAAGGAAAGGATGGTTATGGTGGAATACAAAAGAGCTTCTTCACGAAAAAGAAGGAGCAGGAGTCTCACTCCAAAACGACAGAGAGCTTCTTCACGAAAGAGGAGAAGTAGGAGCAAGAGTTCCACCCCCGAGGAAAGGGGGAGCAGGAAGCACCACAGGGATAGGTACGAGAGACCTGATTCCAACTGAGAAAGAAATAATGCCAGGGCTGCGAAGGTGTCAGAGGAGGGGACCATGTTTGCACGAGAGGCAGCACAGAGAGCACTTAGCAACATAGCAACTTTTCCTTTTGCAAAGAGATTGCAGGAAGCAAGGTTGCCGAGCAGAGTTAAACACGGGACGTTTATCCTGTACGAAACCAATGCAGACCCAGTGGCACACATACAACATTACCAGCAGGTGATGTTTATGCACGATGGTGATGACGCGATCATGTGCAAGATGTTCCCATCTAGCTTGGGAAAAGTGGCCCTGTCCTGGTTCCATAAGTTAGGGCCGAACACCATACGAGGATGGAGGCAGCTGGCCGAGGAGTTCACTGCTCGGTTTTTGACAAGCAGGAAACCACCCAAGACTTTTGAGAGTCTCTCAGTTATGAAGCAAGGAGAGAATGAGCCGATCAGGGACTACGCCAAGAAGTATTGGGAGACTTTCAACGAGATTGAAAATTGCAGTGAGGAGTATGCAATAGCAACGTTCAAGACTGGGCTGCCTGTTCGGGGGGAGCTACGAAAGTCCCTAAACATGAGTCCAGTGAACACGCTGGCAAAGCTGATGGAATGAATTGAACAGCATGCCAGGAACGAAGATGACCTTTTACGGGAAGATGGCAAGTTGAGTGCCGAGCAAGTCAAGGGCCCCGCGAAGAAGGCGGATAAACCCGAGCCCAAGACTTACAAAGAGAGGAAGGAGCATGGGCAGACTAGGAGAGAGTCGTACCCGGAGAAGCATGCCCCTGACCCAAAGTCGTTGTAACGACCCTGATTTTTGGCCAATAAAAAATTTCGCTAAAAATTTGAATTTTTATTTTAATACTTGGATTTCATTTTTTACATCCAAAAATCGGTCGTTATTGACTGATAAAAATTTTATTGTTATATTTGAAAATTCTTTATCTTATAAATCTTTTTTTTGCGATTAATAATCCGTCATAATTAGGTTTATGGATTAGGAGGTTGGAATTCATCGCCCGAACATTAAGGTCATTCTCTGAAAGACGAGTATGCCTATTAAGACCTTGGTATAGTTACTTAGTAATTGTAGTAAAATCCTAGAATTTATTTTCTCGGCTGGAAATCCTACTTAGCTAGCATAGTTAGCTTTTAACCAATTAGTTAGCCAACCCTAACTACCGTCTAGCTTAGTTACGTTTCCCTAACCTAGAGCGTTGCATCGATGCCAAAGTGGTTAAATTTCGGCCTTTGCCTTGACCGTTGACTTGTGACTTTTCGCTAGCTAGGTTGCGCTTGGCGTCGGGCATTGTCGCGCTTGCTTCGCCTTTGGCATCGGGCTGCCTTGCCTTAGCGTCGTCGGCTCGTATCACGCCTGCCTTGCCTTGGCGTCGGCTCATTGTCGGAGTGCGCCTCGCCTGGCGTCGGGTCGCTGTCGGGTTGCTCTGCCCTGGCCGCCATCAGGTGCTGTCGTGGCATCGAGTCACGCCTTGCTTCTGCCTTGGCCATGCTCACGCTGCCTTGGCCATGCTCACGCTGCCTTGGCCAAGATCCCGCTGCCTTGGCTCATGCCGCTGCCGTGCTCACGCTTGGCCGTGCTCACGCTGGCCATGCTCACACCGCTTTGGTCATGCTCACGCTGGCTTGGCCATGCTCACGCCGCTTGGCCATGCTCACGCCGCTTGGCCATGCTCACGCCGCTTTGCCATGCTCACGCTGCTTGGCCACTGGGTTGCTTTGGCTGCCGCTTGGCTGCCGCTGGCCGCTAGCCATCGGTCGCTTGGCCGTTGGCCACCGGGTCGCTGGCCGCTGTCGCTAGCCATCGCCGCTTAGCCATCGTTGGCCACCGGTCGCTTTGGCTACCGCTATTACCGCTTGCCACCGGGTCGCTTGCCACCGCTGGCCACCGCTTGCACCGGTCGCTGGGCCACGCCACGCCTTGCCTTGGCGTTTGACCTAGAGTTTCCTTTACCCATTGGTCAATAGGTAAACCTTGATTCATCTCCTAAGTACGAGATTAGATTAGTTTAGTGCTTAATTACAAAGTATTACACTTTTAGTATTAACCGTTGGATAATAACCGTTAGGAATTTTATTAACCATTGGACGATAGACTAGAATCCTAGCCATTATTACCCATTGGTTATTAACCGCTAGGGAAAGTATTATCCTTTGGATAATAGTTAGTCTTGACAATCATGTGCTAGAATGATTTAATTAATAGATTTGGCATGTGTGAAATCTAATAAAATAAGATTTGTTCATTAGATTATTAGGTTAGTACATAGTACTTTGGATGAAGTAGAATACTTAATTGGATATGGGATTCTCCCATACCTAGCCTAGATTGAGAAGTACTAGACTTTACATATTATATGTATGCATGTGTGTATTAGAATATAATAATTAGAAAAACCCATATTACTTAAAAATGTGATTTTATGAATAACCCAAAGTACATATATATATATATATATATTATTAATTGTATACTCTTTTATAGTACAAACAAGTGGGAGAGAGAGAGAGAGGGGGGGAGAGAGGAGAGATAGTGCCGAGAAAGGAGAGAGACAGACCCGAGAGAGAGGGAGAGGGAGAGAGAGAGAAAGAGAAGGAAAGAGAGGGAGGGAGATGGTACTTGAATTGACCTAGCTCTTCCATTGTACCTTAGTGATCTTTTCCTACAAAATCTATGTACTAAATGTCCTAAATACATTTTTAATCCTTGTACAATCCTTCCAAGCCTAAATCCTCACTCTTTCCTTTGTCATCCTAATCTTGTCCTTTTATTATATATCTATGTGGTTATATATATATAAATATACATAGTACAATGTACCAAAGAAGAGAGAAGGAGAGAGAGGCCGAGAGAGAGATTGAGAGAGAGAGAGAGAGAATTCGGATGGAGAGGGAGAGAGAGAGTGTGATATGTGTGTGCAAGTGGATTGACATAGCATAGGCCATCTTGTCCTTGTATATATATATATATAGTTGTATATGTATATAAATATACATAGTACAATGTACCAAAGAGAGAGAGAGAGAGAGAGAGAGAGGGAGGCCGAGAGAGAGATTGAGAGGGAGAGAGAGATTTCGGATGGGAGAGGAAGAAAGAAGAGTGATGTGTGCATATGTACTCTTGCATCTAATCCATCCTTGTTGGCCAATCCAAGTACAAACCCAATCTAGACCTTCTTGCATCAATGTACCATAAAATCTAGGGTTTCTTGTGCTTTCACTCCAAAGGACAACCAAAACCATTTTCCTATAATTTCCAAGGACTTGATTGGACCAAAACCCCATTAGAATAGATTAAACCTAGTCCTTGTTTGGAAGGAAGAACAAGGAAGGTCTTTGGATGGTCTTTCAAGGCATGACATCACTTGGTTCATGACAAAATCCATGGGATTTGGAGAGAGAGAGAAGGCCGGCCATTGAGGGGAGGGAGAGCCTTGCTTGCCTATAAATAGGACTCCATTCTCCTCATTTAACTCACACCATTCCAACCTCCAACTTTTCTCTCTAGGAAGCATAAGTATTCTTGTAGTTTAGCTTTATTCTTGAGTGTTCTTGAGTGTTCTTGAGGTTCTTCCCTAGGCTTCAAGAAACACCTCTAGTGTCGCCACTAAACCGCCCTACGACCACCCTTTCGATCCAAAAGTAGTAGCCTAGTAGTCAAGATCAAGTTTCGAGAGAAACCTTTCTCTTTCGAAGCTAACGAAGGCCACCTCCTAAGCCGTTACTCCGTCCATAGGAATTTCCAACCTAGCTAATTCGGCCCCGACTAGTTTCGGATCAAGGTAGAATCTTCCGTACCCATTTCTCCGTAATATATGTACTTATGTTAGTTAGTATGCATGATAATAGTTATGTCTTAGAACGTTGGATGCATGATAGTTAGTGAACTTACTATTGGATGATTAAGCATAATTAGAATCAACTTAAGATATAACTTCGCGTAGAAGAAATCACATGTTGATCTTTTAACTTAACTATAAGCCTATATTCCATTGCTTGTATTACTTGTGGTATATTAACAAAGCATATGGTGGATTACCACCCCAGGCGTCCGCACATGTGGCGTTATGCTTTAAGTAATGGTTATGGACATGCTATGTACTTGCTTGGATTATACTTACCTTAAGTATGCATAGTAAATTTCTAAACATGAGTTAAACGGTTAAGGTATCAAAGCTAGTTAGCAAAAACTTGTTTTACTACCGTACTAAAGAAGAATGAGCATGTCAAATAATGAATTTCTACGCCAATAACCATATGTTGTTTTAAAAATCCCACAAAGGAAGAAAAGAATGGATATTTCAAAATATATTATTGTCTTGAGGATGATTATGAACATGTATGCACTACTTGTTGCTGATAAAACATAAGTGGCTTTAAGAAATAATTTGAGTACGATTAGGTAATATAGAGTTGGATGATCTTGCTAGTTTAGTTTCAAGATTACTTTAAAGTGATTCGTCCCGCCGTGGAGTCTATGCATGATTACGAGACACGAGAACCAAAAAGTAGAAACATGACATTTAAGGAGTGGTTGATATGGATAAAAAAAGGATTTTGAGACTACATAATGGCCGGACTTGGTAGCCTTATGTGAGTTGTGAAAACCCGCAAGGTGGCCGGACTTGGTAGCCCTTTGTGCGGACTTGCGAAAACCACAATGAGGCCGGACTTGGTAGCCCCTTTGTGTAGATTGCTAATGGAGCCGGACGTGGTAGCTTCATTGGTAATTGGGCTTGGTTATCCGCGGAGAGGAGCCAATGCGAGATTTTGTAACGTGGCCGGACTTGGTAGCCCGTTGAATGAGAAATGATTTTGGAAATAAAATGGTGACACAATACGGTGAGTCGCGTAGGAGAAACCAAGAAAGGCATGACACCAACGTAAGCAAGATAGTGATTGTGGATGTATCATGGTTAATTATGTCGTTTAATGAGCATGTGAAATCATTTATATGACTCTTTGTTGTAAGTTATGGGTTAGCGGGTTGGATTATTCTATTGAGCTTCTGTAGCTCACGGTGTTACCTTTTGGTGACCCTGACATATTATACTGGGGGCGACGCTGGTATAATGTGTCAGATTTCATAGATGAGGAGCAGGAACAGTACACCTTGGAGGCCTTTGGAGCCGAGGAGCTTGCAAGGATGGAGGAAGAGGCGGAGCAGTAGTTAACCTTAGATTATCCCCTCATTTGAATAAAAGTACTCTTGTGAGACTTATGTTGTAATAATGAGCTAGACTCTCCTTAATTCATTCAATAAAATGTTTATTTAACGTACCCAAAATTCGGGGCGTTACAGTCGTTCTTCTCAGTAACGACGGTTTGGAAAGAACCAATTTATCGGGTTCTTTATCGAATAAAGAACCGTCCATACTTTAAGTGGCCTCCACGGCTGGAGGGTGATAAAAATGCAAGAAGGGCTACGAGTCAGCACTGCAGCTACCACAAGGACTGGGGTCACATGACGGAGGACTGCGAAATGTTCAAGCAGCACCTTGATGACCTCGTCTCACGTGGGTATTTGAAGGAATTCATCCAAGAGGAGCACAAGGGTGCAGAGAAAGCAATGGAGCTGGATTACGAACAGAATCCAAGGGGCGTGATCCATATGATACATGGATTGGCCACACCTTATATGAGGAATGAGGTGAGATTGCTCCAGAGGCAAGTGAAGCACGACCAGCACGTGATGCGGTTGGGAACGAAACGAGGACGTGAAGCGGAAGGATGCATCGAGGGCATAGCCTTCACGGATGAGGACCTGGGAGGAGTCCAGGTGCCACACAATGATGCCCTGGTCATAACCCTACGAATTGGGGAGTATGACATGGAGAGAATCCTGGTGGATTCAGGGAGCTGCACCGAGGTGCTTTATTACGACACGTTCAAGAAGCTGGGATTGGCACAAGCAGACTTGGTACAGTCAGTAACTCCGTTGGTTGGGTTCAGTGCAGGGGCAGTCTGGCCATTGGGCAAGGTAACCCTTTCTGTTCGGGCAGGAACAGTGGCACTGAGAACCGACTTTTTGGTGGTGGACGTGCCATCTTCCTATAACGCGATTATAGGAAGGACTTGGTTGCATAAGATGAGGGTAGTTTCATCCACCTACCATCAGATGGTGAAGTTTCCAGGGTCCAATGGGATCGAGAAAATAAGGGGGAACCAAAAGACAGCCCAACAGTGCCTGGTTTTCGTAATCAAAAAAAGGCACCCAAGGCACAGTTGGTGCAAACAGTCGAGGTTACCAACCAGCCGACCATCGAGGATGTCGGAGGGAATCAACCGAGAAAGTGGTAGAAGGGTTGAAGAAAGTCCAAATCAACGAGAATGATCCTGAAAGGTATTTCCTGATTGGGGAAAACCTGTGCAAAGAAGAGGAGGAAGAGTTGGTGAAGTTTCTCAGAGAGCACGTTGATGTGTTTGCTTGGGTGCCCGAGGAGATGCCTGGGGTGGATGCAAACGTGATTTGCCACCACCTGAATGTGGACCCACAGCACAAACCTGTGATGCAGAAGAAAAGAAGATCTGCCGTACAGCATGTGGACGTTGTTATCGAGGAGGTCGACCGTTTGCTCGAGGCAAAGGCAATCCGAGAGGTATACTACCCCGAATGGTTATCCAACATGGTAGTGGTGAAAAAGAAGAATGGGAAATGGCGGGTATGCGTCGATTTCACAGATCTAAACAAGGCTTGTCCAAAAGACAGTTTTCCCCTGCCCAGGATAGATCAGTTGGTGGATGCAACAGCTGGGTATGGGCGTATGAGTTTCCTCGACGCTTATCGAGGATATCACCAGATAGCCATGTACGGTCCCGATCAGGAAAAGACGTCCTTTATCACACCACGGGGGTTGTACTATTACAGTGTTATGCCATTTGGTCTGAGGAATGCCGGAGCAACTTACCAGAGACTAGCAACGATTATGCTAAAGAAGTTGCTCGGCAGGACCATGGAGGTATACATAGACGACATGGTGGTCAAAAGCAAGGAGAAACGGGACCATATCGCTGATCTGAAAGAAGCTTTCGAGATACTAAGGGAATACAAGCTGAAACTCAACGCCTCAAAGTGTGCGTTTGGAGTAAGTTCTGGGAAGTTCCTGGGTCACCTGGTGACCATCAGAGGGATAGAGGCAAATCCCGATCAAATAATAGCTTTGCAGAAGCTCCAGAGTCCGAGGACCACGAAGGAGGTCCAGCGATTGACGGGGATGGCGGCAGCCCTTAATAGGTTCATTAGTCGTTCGAGCGACAAGTGTAGACCTTTCTTTCAGTTGTTGAAGAAAAGAGAAAGTTACGAATGGGGAGCAGAATGTGAGCAGGCATTCCAAGACCTGAAAAAGTACTTGGCGGAAGCCCCGCTTCTGTCCACTCCTGAGCCTGGTGAGATCTTGACCTTGTACCTGGCAGTATCCGAGCATGCTGTAAGTGCAGTCCTACTGAGGAACAAGGGATCCGAACAAATCCCTGTCTATTATGTGAGCAAGACGCTACTGGACGCAGAGACGAGATATCTGCCCCTTGAGAAGTTGGTCCTGGCACTGAGGACGGCGGCTAGGAGGTTACCCCATTACTTCCAAAGTCACAAAATTGTTGTCTACACAGAGTTCCCGTTGAAGTCGTTGCTTCGAAAGGCCGATTTCTCGGGATGAATATCAACGTGGTCGGTAGAATTGAGCCAGTATGATATTGATTATCAGCCGCGCACGGCAGTCAAAAGGCAAGTCTTAGCGGACTTCGTGGCAGAGTTGTCTCCCACAGTGGCTCCACTGCCTCCTACGAGAAAGGAGCAGTTGGTTGAGCCAGCAGCCGAGAAGCGAAGGGCATCCGCCGAGCAGGACCCGTTGGAATGGAAGCTTTTTGTTGATGGATCCGCATGCAACACCGGATCTGGAATTGGGTAGTGCTTTTCCCTCCTGAAGGAATTATGATCGAGTTGTCCCTGCGCTTGGGTTTCAGTGCGTCAAACAACGTGGCGGAGTACGAGGCACTCTTGGCGGGATTACGAAGCACACCTCGAAAGTTAAGAGAATTCGAGTATTCGTGATTCACAACTCGTGGTGAATCATTTGTCCGGAAAGTATGAGGCCGGAATGAAAAGATGGCAGCCTACGTGGAGGCAGCTAAGGATTTGCTTGACACCTTTGAAAAGGTACGCATTGAGCAGATAAGCTCTGGGCAGAATGCCCACGCTGACTCATTGGCTTGGTTAGCAGCGGTCGTGCCAACAGAGTTCAAGAGAAAGGTGGCAATGGATTATCTTGCTGAGCTGAGCATTGGGAGAAGTGTGGAATTGGTCCTGGACGTGAACCAAGGACCAAGTTGGATGGATCCAATAGTGGAGTTCCTACGAGACGGGACACTCCCCACAGATAAAAAAGAAGCTCACAAGATAAAGACAAAATCTGCAAGGTTTTGGCTATCGCCAAAAGGGAAATTGTACAGGAAGTCCTTCACTGGACCATACTTGCTTTATGTGCATCCCGAGATGGTGCAAAAATTCCTCCACGAGATACACGAGGGAACATGCGAAAGTCATGCAGGTGGGAGATCCATTGCACACCGTGCAATCACCCAGGGTTACTGGTGGCCGCACATGCAAGAAGATGCAAAGGTGTATGTGAAAATCTGTGAGAAGTGTCAGAAGTTCTCACCCATGATCCGAACACCAGCCGAAGATCTGGTGCCCTTGACAAGTCCTTGGCCGTTTGCACAGTGGGGTATGGACATTGTGGGTCCGCTCCACAAGGCTACTGGGAACAGGAAGTTTCTGTTGGTAGCAACGGACTACTTTACCAAGTGGATTGAAGCACAACCACTGGCAAAAATCACAGAACCTATGATAGAAAGGTTCGTGTGGAAGAACATCATCACTAGATTTGGGGTTCCTTACTCTTTGATCACTGATAATGGGTCGCAATTCCAGAAAAAGTTCAAGGCTTTTTGTGCCCAGTATGGAATAAAAAACTACTATTCCACCCCAGCTTACCCTTAGAGCAATGGGCAGGCAGAGGCGTCCAATAAGACTATACTTGACGGGATCAAGAAAAGGTTGGACAAAGCATAAGGCAAGTGGCCCGACGAATTGCCACTAGTCCTGTGGGCACACCGAACAACTCCTAGGAGGTCTACGAGAGAGACCCCCTATTCGCTAGCATATGGAACAGAGGCTGTGATTCCATTGGAGGTTGGATTGCCGACCAATAGGACCACATTGGTGGAAAGTGGGGGCAATGACAGAGCCCTGGAAATTGAGCTGGACCTTGCCGAGGAAAGGAGAGAACGAGCTCTGGTGCACCTGGCTTCGTACCAGGAGCAGCTGATGAAAAGCTACAACAAGAACGTCCACCTACGAGAGTTCGGTGTTGGAGACCTTGTGCTACGAAAGGTGCTCGGCAACACCAAGGTGGCCAACGAGGGTAAGTTGGGGGCCAATTGGGAGGGCCCATATCGAGTCATAGAGGTTGTGGGCATTAGGGCATATCGATTGGCAGACCTGGACGGGAACCCGGTACCAAGGTCCTGGAATGTTTACAACTTGAGGAAGTTCTACGTGTAAAGAACTTCGATTTCGTTTTTACTTCTGTTTTAGATGCACATCGTGATTGTGTGGGAATTACGAATAAAGTTCCCTTGTGTTTGCTTTTATTAGTTGCAAGGGGTACGCGTAATGCCCCCTTGAGTTTTTGAATTAAGAATAAAATTCACAGATTTTGGTAATACAAACGCTGTTTTTTACGAGTTTTTCTTTTATCATGCTTTGAATACGAAGTCAAGCTATGTCCTTAGTCCTCACTTCGTATTGGGGAGCAGAGGTATAGGGGTAACTAAATGAAATTTCGAATGTTTCAAAATTTGCCAAGTACGAGTATACTTGTCTGTCTGCTCGGGTACGAATACACCCAGAATTAAGCCAAGCACGAATATACTTGTCTGTTTGCTCGGGTACGAATACACCCAGAATTAAGCCAAGTACGAATATACTTGTCTGTTCACTCGGGTACGAATACACCCAGAATTAAGCCAAGTACGAATATACTTGTCTGTTTGCTTGGGTACGAATACACCCAGAATTGAGCCAAGTACGAATATACACTTGATCGCTTGCTCGGCACGAATATGTTTGGGAATTCGCCAAGCACGAATACACTTGATTGCTTGCTCGGGTACGAATGCTTTGGGAATTCTGCCAAGCACGAATACACTTGACTGCTTGCTCGGGTAAGAATGCACCCAGAATTTTCCCTAAGTACGAATATACATTACTATTTGCTCGGGTATGAATACACCCAGAATGCATTCGAGATTATGCACGCTGTTCTCAAACACGAATATGTTTGGGATTATTTCAAGTGCGAATAGACTTGTTTACTTGCACTGGGGCGTGCCCGCATGAACTTGCAACATAATCAGAGTACGAATACACTCGAGACTACCTAGTACGGGCACATTTTTGCAACCTATGTACAAATAAACTGAGGAAAGTTTTCAAACACGAAACATATGGGCTGTATACGTGAACATGTAGCAACATCTAAGTTCGAACAAACTTGAAGGTTGCTCAGGTATGAACAAACCTTGAGCACGTACATATACAACATTATACAAGTATGGTTAACAACTTGCTCGGGTACGAGCAAGCCCCTGAATACATACGAGTGAATGTATTATCTGGCAAGCTGCGAGTGCTTCTAGCATCATTTTAAGGTACGAGAAACCTGCAACAGTTTAAATATGAATGCAGCTGAGTCATCAGCAGACCCACTAAGGCCTGGGGAGCATACGTGAAATGCATAAAGCTAAGTACGAGGACACTTAGCACATAACATTCTGGCCAGGGGACGGCCACCTGCATAGAAGAAAGGCCATGAAGGGCCAAGCAAAAATTGTTCAGGCCAAACAAGGCCACCAGAGATATTCAGAAAGGCCACGAAGGGCCAAAACCAACAGTGCCACGCAAGGCAATACCAATGGCCACGCAGGGCCAGCAGAAGATAGTTAAAAGTTCCAGTTGTTATCACTACAAAGAGTCCAACTTACTCTTCGTTCGTCAGGTCTTGGATGATAGGTGGAAAGGCTGGAGCAGTTGTGGAGTCCGGAGCAATCGTGGAGGTTGGTGCAACTGCAGAGGCCAAAGCAATTGAGTTATCCGCAGCAGTACTTGGCTCAGGTGGACCACCATTGGCTTCCTTTTGGCCAAGTGTAGACACCCCAATTTGGACCTATTAATTATCCTTAGTTGGTGGCCTTGAGGCTTCCCGATGATGAAATTGAATCAAAATAGGACTTGGCTAAAGCTTGAACGACACTTCTTGGACTTTTTCAAACCAAAACCATTATTTTTTCCGACACCCTAAGGGCAAAATGGGCACACATTTTAGCACATAAAATATATTTGAATGAAACCAATTGGGTTAGAAAGAGGACTCAACGAGTTTTCCAACGCTTCGAAAAACACCCAAAACCGAGTTCGGGAGTGTCCGTGGCGCCCTTCTGAAGTTGGACTGCCACTCTAGAGCGCTTGGGAACACTTTAGAGCCCTCGGGAGTGCCACTCTAGATCGCTTGGGAGTGCTGACAGACCAATGCATGTTGAGCTTGGCCTTTGACCATGGCTTTTCAGGCTTTTTAGTCCGTTCAACGTTCAAACCTGAATACAGCAGAGGCATGCCTGAGCCAGCAGAGCATCTAATCATGCCTTTCTCTTGCCAAAACATTTTCTTTTCATTTTTTATTTGATTTTCAAGTCAAAACCCCAATTTTTCACTCCCCTATATATACCCTCATGTTCTACCACACAAGGGGCACGAAATATCACTCCCTCCCTCTGCTCTTCTCTGAGATTTTCAGCCTCTAAACCTCCCTAAAATGTTTTCCAAAACTTCTATTTTCTAAGAAATTTCAAACAATTTTCAAGTACTTCAAAGCCTCAAATTTCTAGCCCATCCATTACTCCATCTTCCTACTGTTTTCTAAGCATTTTCAAGCATCCAAATCAGTCCAAGAAGCACAGACCAAGAAGCATAGTCCAAGCAACAAGAAAAAGGTATAATACAAGGCTTTTCAAGCCTTTCTGTTTTCTGAAGGGGATCAAGGGCTCATACCAGTTCTTCATACTGGTCATGAGTTCCTTTGATCTTAAGTTTAACAACAAGAGCAATAGGTGCACGAAAAAAAAATGTTTTCTTAAAACCCCTACTGGAAACACTCTCGAGTGCTCGAGAGTGCTCCCGAGCGCTCGGGACTGTTTCTAGTTCCATGCATGGCACTTTGGCACACAACAGGCTGGGGGTGAGTTGCATTCTTCAGTTAAAATGATTTCATCTTCACATGCATGCACAGGAAATCAATTTTTCCCAAAACAGAAACATCTCTAACAATTTTTCATGCAAGAATAAGGTTTCTTTAAACTTAAAAGATGATTTTCTTTAAAACAAGGGCGTTCGCATGTCAAAATAGTGCCATTTCTTGTTTGAAACCAAGCTGGTGTGCAGCTCACTCCCAAGCGCTTGGAACTGATCCCGAGCGCTCGGGAGTGCATGCATGCCATTGCATCCCATTTCCCCCAGTTTGTTATATTTTCTGACTTTCTGCATGCATAAATGTACCCATTTACCCTTTTAAACTTGTAGATCTAATTTTGTTGAGGCAGGGATGCATGATCTAAAAGGTTGAGGGCCTGTCTCAATCTTTCAAATTCTATGCTGAGCCAGTAGTGTACTTAATAGTACTTCAGTTGATAGTTTAGCATTATGTCTTGTTGGCACTAACAAAACTTGCAGGATTGGGGTTCTAGCACTCCCAAGCGCTCGGGACCATTCCCGAGCGCTCGAGAGTGAATCCAGTGATAGGGTTCCATTTTTCAGTCATCTCGTAATATCATGCATGCCCATTCTATCACCCCTGTACACATGCACATGCATGCACTTCTTATGTGTTATAACTGTGGATACTTGCTAAATGGTTTAATGAAACAAGATCTTTTGAAAAATCCCACAAATGTTTGGTAGAGACCGATTTCAAATCGGGCGAGGGGGGTGCCGTAAAACCCTTCCCCCCTCGTAACGTGGCTTCCGAACCCTTTTTCAAATCTCTGGTTTTCAATTCAAATCAATCATTTTCAATCAAAACGGTTTCTCGGGTGGCAAACCTCAAATCCGGGTGGCGACTCTTCAAATTTTTCAATTCGATTCGAAAATCGTATTTTCTTTACGGGCCGCTCCGATCCACCCGGGGCTGTGGTAGCCCACAGTGGCGACTCCGCTGGGGATGTGATTTGATTAATACTTGAGAAAAATCGGTACGTTGATAAAATGGCTCGATTTCCTTAAGCATTAATTAAATTAGTGAGCCAAGCTTGAAAGATGCTTGTGGGATTTTTCAAAACATTTTATTTCATTGTCTATCTGTTTGCATATATCTTGTTGAACCCCGCTGTTGCGTTTTGGCAATCCTGCCCGGCCTACCGGTGACAGGGAATCCCAGAATGCTCGGCAACCCTCGACCGTGATGAGTCATATCTGCCGTTTGTACCGTTATTGGGTGTACGCTCGATAATCGGGAGGCATACTTTGACTCTAGTCCGGATAACCCTTTCTAAACCAAAACCTGGCCTCTATGCATGTGTAGAAAGCAATAGAACCATCCAAATTAGAACAGGGACCCGCAAAGTAGGACTATGTGCTATATCCTGCCTACATGTTACTGTTTTCTGCATCTCACCATGTATCTCATCCATGTCATGCCATCATGATGTCTATTCAATTTCAAGTCCTGTGCTCTTTAGACTCGCTTGCGTGGTCTAGAGAAGGTTGCTGAGACCCGATGAAGAGTCGTGCACCCCAGTGTACGTTGTCTAAACTACATGAGTCCTTAGAACAATGAGACTTTGGAAAATCAAAACATACTAAGTCCTTGACTAACGCCTAATCGAAGATTCAACGGAGAATAAAGAATAGCGAGGAAACAATGCCGTGACGCCACGTCACTTACACCATTTCGGCTAATGGCGCCATGCCACTGACGCCACTTTGGTTATAGTATCACGTCATCTATACTAAGCTATTCCAAGTTCAAAATTGAAATTTCGAATGAGGACTAGTCAAATCCTTAGTTTATTTTGACATCTCTTAGAACCTGTCGTTCTAAACAAAGGATACACCTTAAAAGAAATTCTGAGGAATGAGGCAACCTTCGAAAGACCGTAATCTTATCCCGCTTGCACATCTCACCTTGCATCTTATGCTATCCATTTGCTTTCGGGTAGAACTCTTAGACTCGCTCGCGCGGCTTGTTTAGGATTGCCTGGACCGATGAAGAGTCGTGCTTTTTAAAGGCACGTTGTTGGAATTAATTAGTCCTTGGAACGATGAGGTTTTAGGGATGTCGAAATTCATTAAGTCTTCAATACATTTTTCAATCATGGATTCAATGAAGATTAACGAAACAATTAGGCTACAATGTCGTGATACCCACACCACCCAGGTTATAGTGCGAAGTCACTTACACCGCTTAGGCTAATGGAACCATGCCACTGACGCCACTCCGGTTACGGTATCATGTCATTTACGCCAAACGGTTTTTGAAACCAAAACAGAAATTTCTGGTGAAAAATGTTGAAGACTTAATTTGTCTTGATATCTCCCAAGTCTTGTTATTCCTAATCAAAGGATACATATTCAAAAGAATCTCTGAGGACTACGGCAATCCTTCATAGGTTGTCATTTCTTGGGTCTAGGAGACCATAAATCCGCGGAGTTTGAGATAGCTCCGGTGTTCGCCGTGCCCGAACGGCTCCCTCTAATTCAGTGCATTTCCCAGCAGTCTTATTGCTCTGTCTCGGATGGTCTTTGATAAGGAGATTGGCTCTGATTCCCAACGTATGGAATTTAACCTGCCTGACATCGACCTACCCGTGACTATTGGAACTATCTGTAAAGTTTGATCCCTTGAGTCGACGATGACAACACGTGAATAGCAATTCTTTTATTCATACACGTTTTTTTTTTCAATAAATCACAACAGGGGCATATTCTGAGTTCGCTTTTTTTTACTTTACTGTCAGCACTAGGCCACCCATCCTACACAAAGTCATACCACCTTCTTCGACCACCTCAAAATGGCAGGGCAAACAGAGTTGGTTGAGCTGAAAAAGGCCATAGAGGAATTGAATCAGAGAATTGACGAGCATATGACTCTGGTCTAAGGGCTGGTTGACCTTTTCACTTTCGCCATGTTGAATCCGGATCTGGGACTAAATGCTGATGATGCCAAGATCAAAGAAACTCCACAGACCTACCACCCTCCTACAGTTAGAATCAAGCCATGCTCAAAAGTGAAGCTCTCTGACATGTTCAAAGACTTGGTTGAATTCCATGATGCCAGAACTCACTCAAATGAAGATATTGGATCCAGTGCTGAAAGGCAAGATGTGCACATTGATGAGATTAGCCCCAAAAGCAAGAGAGTATTATGCAGTTGCAAAGTAAGCAAAGCTTTCGCCAGAGGTCCACTCAGCACCACCATGAACCCTCAACTCAGTTGCGAAACCCAACCAAGGATCTTCTCCCGCTTCCCTGTACCTTTGTCTTCAGTTTATGAGGAGCTCCTCGAAGCCGGCCTCATCGAGCCACTCCTTCCAACTCCCCTACCTCAAAAGCTTTCGGCATCCCACAACCCAAATGCCTACTGTGCTTTCCACCAATATACCGGCCATTCCACCAAGAACTGCTTCCGTCTCCGTCACAAAATCCAAGATCTCATCGATAATGGAACCATCTCACCTCCACTTTCAAAACCAAACACTATCATAAACCCTCTCTTAAAGCACCCGCAAAACCCCCGTGTCAACCTCATCAATCTCAACCCAATCTCATTTGACCCTAGCCAATTCATCATACCCACAACCGAGCCGAAACCCACTGTCAATATACCTGAGGAAGTTAGGATTTGCACGCCTGAGAGCATAGACCTTGTATGGGAGTCAACCTCTGATGGGTGGTGTTTGCTTGAAAAAAACTATTCTCTAATCTTTGAGGAGTTCAAGAATGGACCAGCTAGTGAATCAATGGGACATGGCACGTTTGGACAACTTCTGAGCAACCAAACCATCAACGGCATCTTCAATGGCATAAGAATCAATCCCTACCAGTGCATTATCGACAATTGGCTGCCAGAATCCATTGTTTCAACCCCTAACAAGCTCGATGCCTCGATGATAAGCTCCAAGGCAACACAGAATCTAAAGGGGGATCAAAATCCAAATGATGCCCGAGATAGTGAGAAAGGACCAGAACCATCCTAGTGCTGGACCTCAGATCTAGAGGACGATTTTGAGTGCCATAAATTCAATCCATGAATGGAATTTCTCACTGAGTCTAGAAAACTTTTAAGTTTCAAGTCGAGTCTTCTTCAAGTCGATTTCGAGTCAGTTTGTACTTCAAGTCTTTTATGCTTTTGTGTCTGTATGATTTCAAATTCAAGTTTGTAGTCAAAGAAGAGAATCCAAAAGAGAGTCAGTTTCGTATTCCCGAACTATGTTATGACCAGATTCGTTTGCAAGAAGGATACGTAGGCAGCCTCATCCTGAGGCCCGGTCATGTTCATTCGAGTCAATCCCAAAATTAGGTCACAATCTTTTGAGTCAATCCTTGGTTGGTCTGTCCCGTCTTTCGAAATCAATCTCAAACTTCTTGTGTCGAAATTGTGATAATAAAATCGCGTTTTTGTGATAATCCCTTAACTTGGAATTGTTTTTCACCATCAATCGAGGAATCAAAACAAGAGATACTTCGCCTTTGCAAGGAGAGGAATTTCATGGGACCACTCCCTGGCACCGTCAAGGCGGAACGCCTTGGCCCGAGAAAAAGCTCACTAGATCAAAACCTCAAAATATGATCTTGGTAAAAGCTTGCATCTAGGATCAAGTTATCAAGTTGTGCAATCCAAAATGAAGAAACGCATTCTTTTCTTTTATCAAACGCTTGAAGATATATATCCATTGATACCCCCTTTGAGCCTAAATCAATTTCTTTGAAAGAACCCAGCTAAGCAGCTATCCCCCCACACTGGGGTGAAATGAGGAGGACAAAGGTGCCAAACACATGGTTATCATCGGCGCATCAGAATTCAAAGCGTGAAAGTGCCAAATACATGGGCACAATGAGATGCAAAATTTCGAAGAAAAATCAGAGAAAACTCAAAATCAATGAAAGTGCCAGACACATCGGCACAACAAAAGGTGAAGCAAATCAAGTGAAAGAAGGCGTCCACCAAAAGCAAAAAGGGCACAAAAATGTTCAAGATAGCTGCTAGCTCTCGAAACCCAAAGAAAATAAAAATTTTTGAGCCTATTATCCTTCCTTTGTTAAGCCAAAACCTCGGCCACGTTACAACCCGGGTAAAGTCCTTTCAGATTGAAAAATGCAACTTGATAACAAAAATCCTAGGCACTGGGTGAAAACAAGAAGGAGGGGCAAGACTTTTTGTGAATCCCGCAAAAGGAGAAAATCCGAACTGGGGCATTTTCAAAACCCATGGGCTGTCATCAGCAACCTGGGGCACAGTTTGTGGTAAAAATCCTCGTGTTTTGACAAGACAAGATCAAAGAAAATCCTGAATGAGCATCACTTGATGGAGCTTAAACAATTTCATGGCCCCGAATGGGAAAATCACCAAAACTTGATTTTATCATGACAATTTCAAACATCAATTATGGGGCATGCTTCTCGTCAAGTCAAATCAAACTCCTCGTCCAGTCAAGGTCATCATGGAGAGTCAGTCCTCTCGTAAATGGTCTTTCTTGTCTTTTGAGTCATCTAGGCCTTGTCCAAATTCACACAAGGTCATCTGTCGAGTCAGGTCATATTGATCTTGAGGTCCCAACTCGTGAGAGAAATTCCAACACGTGGAAGAACCCATGCCTGCACTCATGATAAAACGGGTTGCCAAAACTATTAGTGGAATCAAGGAAAAGAATCAGAACTGAGACCTGTTACTGGGGCATGCACATCAGGCCAATGTCATCGAATATAGCAAGCATATCAAGACTGGGGCCTGAATGCTCAAAACTCAAACCCTGATCAAAGTCAAACTCAAACCAATTCCAGCTCAAGCCCTGGGTCCAGCTCAAACCAAATTTCCATCCAAAGACAAACTCCACCCCAAATCCCAAGGTCCTGAAAATACCAGCCCGTTGGCCAAAAACAGTAAAGCAGAAAGGGTACTCGAACATGCCCTCTGTTTTTCAAAAAAAAAAAAAAACTCAATCATCGTTGTTGTCAAATGTTGAAACGCGGGTCTCACTTTCTAGCCTCGACCTCTTATGGTCGCCTTCATCTATCATATTTGTCAACACAACTTCTTGACATTCTGCCATAGATTTGGCACTGTCCTGAGGGACACCATTCAATCATCTTCTGCCATAGATTTGGCATTGTCCTCTTGGACACCATTCAATCATCTTCTGCCATAGATTTGGCATCGTCCTGAGGGACACCTTTTCAATCATCTTCTGCCATAGATTTGGCATCGTCCTGAGGGACACTTTTCAATTGACTTCCGCGATAGATTTGGCATCGTCCTGAGGGACACCTTTTCAATCATCTTCCGCCATAGATTTGGCACTGTCTTGAGGGACACCTTTCAATCATCTTCTGCCATAGATTTGGCATTGTCCTCCGAGACATCATTCAATCATCTTCTGCCATAGATTTGGCATTGTCCTCTTGGATATCATTCAATCATCTTCTGCCATAGATTTGGCATCGTCCTGAGGGACACCTTTTCAATCATCTTCCGCCATAGATTTGGCATTGTCCTGAGGGACATCTTTCAATCATATCCTGCCATAGATTTGGCATCGTCCTGAGGGACACCTTTCAATCATTTTCTGCCATAAATTTGGCATCGTCCTGAGGGATATCTTTTAATCACCTTTCGCCATAGATTTGGCATCGTCCTGAGGGACATTTTTCAATCGACTTCCGCCATAGATTTGGCATCGTCCTGAGGGATATCTTTTAATCACCTTTCGCCATAGATTTGGTTTTAATCCATTCGAGACAAACTAACTTGTCTCATTGGATGGCACCCCTCGTGGTGTATTCGCTTTTTATCCTTTCGAGGTAAACTAACTTGTCTCATTGGATAGCACCCGTCGCGGTGTATTCCTTTTTTATCCATTCGAGACAAACTAACTTGTCTCATTGGATGGCACCCCTCGTGGTGTACTTGCTTTTTATCCTTTGGAGATAAACTAACTTGTCTCATTGGATAGCACCCGTCGCGGTGTATTCCCTTTTTATCCATTCGAGACAAACTAACTTGTCTCATTGGATAGCACCCGTCGCGGTGTATTCCCTTTTTATCCATTCGAGACAAACTAACTTGTCTCATTGGATGGCACCCATCGTGGTGTATTCGCTTTTTATCCTTTTGAGATAAACTAACTTGTCTCATTGGATAGCACCCGTCGCGGTGTATTCCCTTTTTATCCATTCGAGACAAACTAACTTGTCTCATTGGATGGCACCCCTCGTGGTGTATTTGCATTTTATCCTTTTCAGATAAACTAACTTGTCTCATTGGATAGCACCTGTCGCGGTGTATTCCCTTTTTATCCATTCGAGACAAACTAACTTGTCTCATTGGATGGCACCCCTCGTGGTGTATTCGCTTTTTATCCTTTCGAGATAAACTAACTTGTCTCATTGGATAGCACCCGTCGCGGTGTATTCCCTTTTTATCCATTCGAGACAAACTAACTTGTCTCATTGGATGGCACCCCTCGTGGTGTATTCGCTTTTTATCCTTTCGAGATACACTAACTTGTCTCATTGGATAGCACCCGTCGCGGTGTATTCCCTTTTTATCCATTCGAGACAAACTAACTTGTCTCATTGGATGGCACCCCTCGTGGTGTATTCGCTTTTTATCCTTTCGAGATAAACTAACTTGTCTCATTGGATAGCACCCGTCGCGGTGTATTCCCTTTTTATCCATTCGAGACAAACTAACTTGTCTCATTGGATGGCACCCCTCGTGGTGTATTTGCTTTTTATCCTTTCGAGATAAACTAACTTGTCTCAATGGATAGCACCCCTCGCGGTGTATTCCCTTTTTATCCATTCGAAACAAACTAACTTGTCTCATTGGATGGCACCTCTCGTGGTGTATTCGCTTTTTATCCTTTCGAGATAAACTAACTTGTCTCATTGGATAGCACCCCTCGCGGTGTATTCCCTTTTTATCCCTTCGAGACAAACTAACTTGTTCCGTTGGGTGACACCCCTCGCGGTGTATTTTTATAATCTTTTCCCTGGTTTAATTTTTCCACCCACTGAGACTGAGCAATCGGTGGGCGCTCCTCAATCAATCTATCTTGTCGATCATTTGCGTGCGTGTCTGCATGTTTGCATTTGCCCCAAAGAACTACGCTGGTCTGATCCCTACAAACGGGGTACGTAGGCAGCTCGAAAGAGCACGACCTCATAATTTCGAATGCTTGTACATCTTTACTTGCATTTGATTTTGGATTAAGGATTTAGTAGGGCTCGAATTGCGCTGTCTCAACCTTTGGATGTCACTCGTATCGAGACATGATGCGAGCACCATCCAAAGAGGGGCAACTGTAGACACCCCAATTTGGACCTATTAATTATCCTTAGCTGGTGGCCTTGAGGCTCCCCAATGATGAAATTGAATCAAAATGGGACTTGGCTAAAGCTTGAACGACACTTCTTGGACTTTTTCAAACCAAAACCATTATTTTTTCCGACACCCTGAGGGCAAAATGGGCATAAATTTTAGCACATAAAATATATTTGAATGAAACCATTTGGTTTAGAAAGAGGACTCAACGAGCTTTCCAACACTTCGAAAAACACCCAAAACTGAGTTCGGGAGTGTCCGTGGCGCCCTTCTGAAGTTGGACTGCCACTCTAAAGCGCTTGGGAATGCTGACAGACCAATGCATGTTGAGCTTGGCCTTTGATCATGACTTTTCCGGCTTTTTAGTCCGTTCAACGTTCAAACCTGAATACAGCAGAGGCATGCCTGAGCCAGCAGAGCATCTAATCATGCCTTTCTCCTGCCAAAACATTTTCTTTTCATTTTTTATTTGATTTTCAAGTCAAAACCCCAATTTTTCACTCCCCTATATATACCCTCATGTTCTACCTCTCAAAAGGGCACGAAATCAGTCTCTCCCTCCCTCTGCTCTTCTCTGAGATTTTCAGCCTCTAAACCTCCCTAAAATGTTTTCCAAAACTTCTATTTTCTAAGAAATTTCAAACAATTTTCAAGTATTTCAAAGCCTCAAATTTCTAGCCCATCCATTACTCCATCTTCCTACTGTTTTCTAAGCATTTTCAAGCATCCAAATCAGTCCAAGAAGCACAGACCAAGAAGCATAGTCCAAGCAACAAGAAAAAGGTATAATACAAGGGTTTTCAAGCCTTTCTGTTTTCTGAAGGGGACCAAGGGCTCATACCAGTTCTTCATACTGGTCGTGAGTTCCTTTGATCTTAAGTTTAACAACAAGAGCAATGGGTGCACGAAAAAAAAATGTTTTCTTAAAACCCCTACTGGAAACACTCTCGAGCGCTCGAGAGTGCTCCCGAGCGCTCGGGACTATTTCCAGTCCCATGCATGGCACTTTGGCACACAACAGGCTGGGGGTGAGTTGCATTCTTCAGTTAAAATGATTTCATCTTGACATGCATGCACAGGAAATCAATTTTTCCCAAAACAGAAACATCTCTAACAATTTTTCATGCAAGAATAAGGTTTCTTTAAACTTAAAAGATGATTTTCTTTAAAACAAGGGCGTTCACATGTCAAAACAGTGCCATTTCTTGTTTGAAACCAAGCTGGTGTGCAGCTCACTCCCAAGCGCTTGGAACCGATCCCGAGCGCTCGGGAGTGCATGCATGCCATTGCATCCCATTTCCCCCAGTTTGTTATATTTTCTGACTTTCTGCATGCATAAATGTACCCATTTACCCTTTTAAACTTGTAGATCTAATTTTGTTGAGGCAGGGATGCATGAACTAAAAGGTTGAGGGCCTGTCTCAATCTTTCAAATTCTATGCTGAGCCAGTAGTGTACTTAATAGTACTTCAGTTGATAGTTTAGCATTATGTCTTGTTGGCACTAACAAAACTTGCAGGATTGGGGTTCTAGCACTCCAAGCGCTCGGGACCATTCCCGAGCGCTCGAGAGTGAATCCAGTGATAGGGTTCCATTTTTCAGTCATCTCGTAATATCATGAATGCCTATTCTATCACCCCTGTACACATGCACATGCATGCACTTCTTATGTGTTATAACTGTGGATACTTGCTAAATGGTTTAATGAAACAAGATCTTTTGAAAAATCCCACAAATGTTTAGTAGAGACCAATTTCAAACCGGGCGAGGGGGGTGCCGTAAAACCCTTCCCCCCTCGTAACGTGGCTTCCGAACCCTTTTTCAAATCTCTGGTTTTCAATTCAAATCAATCATTTTCAATCAAAACGGTTTCTCGGGTGGCAAACCTCAAATCCGGGTGGCGACTCTTCAAATTTTTCAATTCGATTCGAAAATCTTATTTTCTTTACGGGCCACTCCAATCAACCCGGGGCTGTGGTAGCCCACACCAAGGCTGGTCACTTCTTCAGTCTGTTCAACACTAGCATTCTGCTGTTCGGGGACGTTGGCGTTAAGCTCCCTGTCTAGGCTGTCCTCCTCTTCCACGATCTCCTCCAGCTCCTCGGTAACGACCTAGGCGCTCGGATGGTCAATCTCTGTCCAGAGGGGAGAAGACTCTGCTGCACTAGTTTTCTTGAGGCAGGCCAACCAACCAGCTTCAAAGACTTGGTCCTGAATCCCGGGCATCTGGTCCGTGTAGCTCTCAGTGGCCACACGGATTCCCTCGTTGTAGCCCAGCTGGTAGGAGATCTTGGCTTCATTTTTGCTCGCCTCCAGCTCTGTCAAGGTTTGGTTCAGGCTGTCCTCTGCACCCTCCAGCTTGCTCCTCAGCTCGTCCGTGAGCCCACGAGCCTGGTTTCTCTCTCTCTCTCTCTCAAGTCTTATGATGGTGCTCTGTAATTTGGCATTCTCACTAGCCAACTTGGCGCGTTGGGGCTCAGATTGGCCGAGTTTTTGTGCCACCGCAACCATCTTCTGCATTGCCTGAAGGTTTACAAAAGTAGCAAAAAACAAAAGTAGCATTAGGCAAAAATGCATGATTTACGTTTTCGTTAAAAAAAAAGCAGCAGGATAGCTTTATTTTGGCGCTGTGGCTCATGAACGAGCCAAGAAGGTTGTCTGGGGAGCTGGCAACCTCTCTCCTGGCAGCATGAATGCTTGGGACAAAGCAAAGGCAGTCCCCTCAGACTCCACGCTGTCTCTAACTGTGACCGGGCGGCCACCATGGGAGAATTGAGGGGCCCAAAGCAGAGTAGGAGGCACGGAGAGTTGAGCTGAAGGCTGCTCGGAGGTTTCCAGCCTCTGGCGCTTGTCACGGTGACCGGCTTCAACCTCCTTGGGAGAGAAACCTGGAGGAACGTCTGTTGAAGCTGGTCCTCGGCGGCCATGAGACGACGCCGAGCTCTGAAAGCGTCCGCGGCCACGAGCAATGCCGCGGCCTCTTCTACGACCGATGGTGAGCAGATTGCTGAGATTGATTGGTTGATCCATTTCTCGAGGCGGGGGAGATGGAGAGTATCCACTCGAAGATGTGGAGGCTTCGTCGGTGAGCTGGATGGGTTCGTCGGGAAGTGGAGGGGTCCGAGAACACCTCTCCTCTTGTTGCTCGGGTCGTTGAGCAGGAGGATCTGGGATGATAGGGTCGTCTGCTGCTCAGATTCGCCGGTCAATGAATCCGCCGTATGATGCTCGGTAACTGAGGAGGACCTGCGCCGCTCTTGCTCGGCCAGCCAAGCACGTACCTTGCCCGTTGAAGGCAAGAGCACGGTTGATGTCAGTAACGTGGACCTGAGGAGTGATGATGGCGTGCCCCTGGTTGACATTTGTGGCTGCAAAATACGAGAAAATTTAGCAGTCAATAAAGCAAAAACAGGTAATACAATACGAAATATTGCTCGGTAAAGAGTTCTACGAGAAAAAGGACTAACGTGGTGTGCCAAATCTGTGCGGCGCGTGAAAGCCGATGACCCTACCATCCTCGTCTCTAGGCTCGAAATTCCCTGTGACGATGAGGAAGTCATCGTCGTCTCCTCGGGCAGAATCAGGCAATTCAAGCATGAGCCTTTTATTAGAATCCCTACTTTTGAGATAATAGGTCAGGGCATCTTTGGTTCGAGAGATGCTGTACAGGTGATGAATATCGTGCAAACCTAGGGACGTGCCTAGCATTTGGTTCAGGGCGTTGATGCCCATAACGACCCTAAAGAAATTGGCAGACACCTGCATAGGGGACAGTCTGTAGTGAGATAGAACCTGGCGGAGTAATGGTGCCAGGGGGAACCTGACGCCGCCCTCAACGACGGCGACAACAGGGATGTGTAGGGTGTCGTTATCAAAACACTCGCAGAAGGCAGTTTCAGGGGCCAACGAAGTGGCCACGTTATCTGGGATCTCATAGCGAGATCTGAACTCGGCCATCCTTTGGGGTGTGTCACAGTGCCTACGAAATCGGCCCATAATGAGAACTGTGGGTCTGGGTTTTAAGAGGGATATGGGTTCGAGAAAACCCTAAAGTGACTGTGGGAGACCTGAACCGATGAGGAAGACAGAATAGAGAGAGGGAGTAAGGACTTATGAATTAAGTCGACGAGGAATCCTAAAATCGGAAAGAAATGAGACCTTGAGGTGGTGAAGTAGTGCTTCAATGGTGGGGGCGCTCGAGCGTTTTTTCTGCAGGGGAGTTTCAGAAAGAGAGAGTGGGTTTAAAATTGGGATGAAAACCCAAGTATACCCCAGCAAGGGGGGTGACGTATGAGAAACGTCACCCCAGACGCCGTTTAGGCGTTCCATTCCCCGAAACGTCTGTTCGCATTTAATCTGGGCAGTACAGAGCGTGCCGCGTGTAAAAGTGATAGCTGGAAAAGCCTGCCCAGACCAAACGATGTGACGTTTGGCTTGGACTAATGATGAGTTTGCACCAGGTACGAGAAACAGGGTGCAGGAGCAAAGGACGGGAACCTTGCTCAGCATTCAAAAGCTTTGCTCATCATATTAAGAGGAAAATAACGAGTAAAGCTGGGGAGCCATTGTAGGGAGGTACTCCTGAATAGGTACAAAAGAGGCCCGAACACGTGGTACGTGGGGCCCAGGATAAATATAATCGGAGCATCCACCGTGTAGTACGGTGAACGGAAGTAAGGACCGGGGACATGAGAGGTCCCAGGTCCAAGATACCCGAGCAGGGGTATGGTCCAGAGAGCAAGGGAAATTGTTGGACCAGTCTCACGGTAAGGGGACCAACGATATGAGAGATCACTGGTCCAGATTGTCTGTTGGGCAACGAGAGGGCCGAACAGGAGTAGCATTCTGGAGGAGATGCTCTAGAAGAGTCCAGAAATGGTAATACCCAGTAAGGAAATGAGATCTGGAGAAAATACCCAACGAGAATAGGATGAACCACCAGTTATGGGAAGAATTCCTAAAGGGTCTATAAGGTAACATGCAATTAAGGGAATGAGAATCCCTGATATTCTGGGTTCCCTTTACGAGAAAGGAAGCTTAGGGCAACAGGATGGCTTGGACAGCAAGCACATGTGGATCTATAAATACGAGGTAAACCTAAAGGTAAAGGTACGCAATTCCTGGCTGTTTGCTCATTACCTACTGATAATTAGGGTCTTGACTAGTACGAGATACTAACTTTGGCATCGGAGGGCCTTTGCCACGAGAAGGCAAAGGTGCGCTCACCCTTTGTCTGTTTTACAGGTTCAACTCCGGCGCTGTGCTAGGGTTCCGGCGAGGGATTCAAAATAGCCGTTACGATTTGGTGTGGTTCAAAGGCTCTTTCAGTTTCCTGCACCTACACCAGGTGATAGTGAGCTTTGATGGTGGTTGTTGAGATGATTAGGGGCATAGAGCCGCTTTGCTGGATGATGAATTGTTGATGAAGAGCTCGGGGCTGATAAACAGAGGAAATCTTGACAGTACTTGATCTTTTCTCGTGCTTGGGCATGCCCCCAAGGCTGGTTTTGGTCGCCTTGCATTTGCTTGGGAGATGCCCTCAAAGCTGATTTGATCATTGGTTTTGTTAGCCATGGGCCCAAAACTTCATAATGGCTGGAGTTAGTGCACTGAGCAAAATCCACTGGGGTTGAAGGAAATCGATTGGAGGGCCAAGAGATCGATATCTCAACCGGATAATTGATGTCTCGACCAAGCTATAGATTCATTGGCCGTTTAATCGCTTCGTTTCCAGAGTGTTATAAAAGCCAAGCCTTCGGCGTTTTATTTTCATTCTCTTCCTTCTTTCTTTCTTCGTTCTCTTTTCTCCGAGGACTCCACCGAAGACCCATCGCCTCCCTTTCTTTGCCTCATTCTCGTTGGGTTCGAGGGATGGACGATGCGTGGCCTGCGATCGCAGAGGGAGTCCGCGTTGTTTTTGATTCTGTCTTGCTGCTTGATTAGGGACCCTTGCATGGGTGGCTTGCTTCCGTGACGTGGAACTTCCGGGGTGGCGCTTGTACGCGGCATGATGATTTTTCTGGGCTGCGTGATGTCTCTTCTGCACCGCAGTGCTTCTTTGGTACACGTTGCCTCGGGAGGTTTCCTTTTCTTTTTTTGTAGCTGGTCTCTGGTGTTCGGACCGTTAGAGAGTTTGGCATCCTCTTCTCCTTCTTTTATTTTCCTGCATAGGTTAGTTCAACAGGAAATCGATGTATAGCTTTGTTTTAGGAAATGTGGGATGATTCACCTTGTGATGTAAACAGTTTTTGTTATATGAAACAAAATCTTTTGCTCTGTTATATGATTGCATATGCTGTTGTTCACCGTTCGTTATGATAAAATCGATATTTTTGTTGAAAATCCAGTGAAATGGACAGAACCGTGGAAACAATCGTTTTGGCGGCCGAGCCATCGATTTGGCGGCCGAGGGATCGTTCCGTCTGCCAGATTTTGATTTTAGGTCAACTTTGATTTCCATGGGCCGGGGGATCGATCCTGCGGCTGTTTATTCGAAGTGCCGGCAGAGATACCGACTAGATTAACGACGAGTTTAGAATCCGATTCCGATTCGAACTAAGACTCATCCTAGCCTATAAGTATACATTCTACGAACTCGATGGTATTTGTCAGCAACGATTTCATGGCACAACTAGTCCTCGATCAGTGGTTGAACTCTTTTAACTGCCTCGATCGTTTGCACTTTAGGTCATTCGGCATGGACTTCATCTTCTCCCTTCGCCAAATTCCTGTGAATTTTGCTTTCCTTCGAGCAGCCACTAGCTTGTGGGACCCTGCTTTCCATGTCTTTCGATTTAGAAGAGAGGAATTGTGTCCTACTATTGAGGAATTTGCAGCTATCATGGGTCATTCGGATAGAGAAGGTCTCATTATTCCTAACCCTTTGTTTAATCGGGGCAACCTCTTGAAGGATTTGCTCCAAATTCAGAAACATGAAGCTAGGGTTTTCATGGTAAATGGAAGGTTGGAATCCTTACAGCTTGTTCAGCGCTTTGGTACCACTGAAGCTCATCGTCAGATTCCTCAACAGAAGGCATGCTTTCATGCGCTGTGCATTTGTCTTCTCCATTACTACTTGCTTGGACCTTCTTCCGGCCATGCTGATTCTATGCTGCTTGACTTTGCCCAACAGATGGGAAACCGTGTAGGTTTGGCTGGTTTAGTGCTGGCAGAGACCTTGATAGGCCTTGACATGGTAAAGGATAATCCTACAGTCCAGTTTTCAGGCAGCCCTTTGTTATTGCAGGTTCGCTCATTGCTATTTATCTTTCCGCTCGTCCCTCTTTTGTTTTGACTCACGTGTTCTCTCAACTCGCAATTTTCCCTTGTTTTTCATAGGTATGGCTTTATGAGAAGTTGAGGGTGTGGGATGTGCCAGAGTGGCTACCTTATAGTTTGGATCACTGCGTGGAGCGCCGTGTGATCAGACAGTTTCCCACTGAGGCTGCTTGGAAAGTGTGGATGAAGACTCGTAAGGGTAACCGGATTCAATGGGTTTGCCCCTGGTATGGTGTAAAGAGCATGACTGCAAGTACCATGAACCATTTTGGTGTAGCAGTGGTTGGTATCACTCAAGTTACCTTCTATTTCCCTGCTCGTTTCCAAAGGCAGTTCGGAGCTGAACAGGTTAAGGTTTTGGGTGACCCTGAGTATGCTGTTTCTAAGGTTCATGATGCCAACCTTCATCGTAATGTGCTTCGCTTGTGGCCAAATCAAGTAATGCAAGAGGTTGCTGAGAACTTTGCTGACAAACTATCGGGTTCGTATAAGCGTTGGCTAGAGAAAACCTTTTGGAAGACAAGAGTGCAAAGAGAAGGAGGACCTAGAGATCGACACTTTGCTTATGTTTTTTGAAAGATTTTGATTCTAGTTTTCATAGACTGGGAATTGTTTGAGCTTGCTTTTCCTTTTTCCTTGGAAATAATAAAACATTGGTTGCTTTATTTTGAAAATGGTGTTGCCATGGTTTGACAGTTAACGTGCTTTAGGATAGACCTAGAAATTGGGAAGTGATAACAATAGCAATGGCCGGATCTCAATTCAAAGACTGCCTACGTATCCCATAAAGGGAATCAGGCCATAAACGTAGTTCCAAGAGAGTTTGTTTGTTTTAGTTAGGGTTCACTCGGGTATTTTCCTCTCCTTTTGTGCTCTTGATTTTGCCTAAACAGCCCTTGCAGGTTTTCAGTCTAGCGAGCGCTTTTATTTATGCCTTAGTTTTTGCCTAAGCCACCCTCGCGGGTTTTCGACCTAGCAGGCTTGCTCTAATTTTTGCTTGGGTCTGCCCACCCTTGTGGTTTTTGGCCCAACGAGCATCTCTCAAGGGTAATACTTCCTCAGCTTGTCAATGTTGACCGGCGTTGCAAACTCCATGCCATCCAAATCTGCAATGTAGGCTGCTCCTCCAGACAGTATACGCTTGATAAGGTAGGGTCCTCCCCAGTTTGGTCTAAACTTGCCCCTTGGATCTGAAACGTGGCGACGGATTGCTTTAAGCACCATATCCTCTACTTTGAAGTCTCGTGGCTTCACCTTTTTGTTAAATGCTCGTGTGATGCGGCGTTGATACCCTTGCACATGGTATAATGCTCTCAGTCTCCTTTCATCTATCAATGCTAACTCATCATAGCGGTTTTGAATCCAGTCTTCTTCGATCATACCAGTCTCAGCTAGAACCCTTAATGAGGGTAGTTCTAGTTCGATAGGTAAGACAGCTTCCATCCCGTAGACCAGGGAGTAAGGAGTGGCCCCAGTTGAAGTTCTTTCAGTTGTTCGATAACCCCATAGCGCTAAAGGCAGCATTAATGGCCAGTCTGTGTAAGTGTCGGTAGTGTTCCGCAAAATCCTTTTGATACTCTTGTTGACAGCCTCAACCGCTCCATTGGTTTGAGGTCTATAGGTGGATGACCGATGATTCTGTATCCCAAATTCGACAAAGAGCTTCTTTGTTGCCCCTTTGAAATGTGATCCGTTGTCGCAGATGAACTCGTGAGGTACTCCATATCGGTAGATGATATTGGTGTGAATGAACTTAGCCACATGTAGACACCCCGATTTGAATCTCCCGATCGTTTTACGGTTTCTTGTTTCCCCGTTGATGAACCAGATCAAAAAGCAGTCTTGAGGTTGGAAAGGTTTGAGCTTGGTATGTGCGGAACCCCTTTGAACCCTTTAAACCATTTAAAAGAAAATAGAAATCAGTATAGCCTTGACCTGGAGTTGACTCTCGCGCGTGGAAGTCATTCCCTCGCGCGATGGTGTGCCTTATCCACGTGTGGTCAAAGTTAAATGTTTGACTATTGACCCACGCGCGACAGCTGTTACCCTCGCGCGACTGTCCCACTCCCTCGCGCGATGGTCCACTCCAATCACTTTCACCTTTTTCAGCCAGTTGGTTGCCTACCTAGGGGTCTACAGGGCTATTTGAACCCCGTTTTTCTCCACAGGATAGTGGCAGTGCAGGCTTTGGGGCTATACACTCACACAACCCTTCCCATCAACTTTCCACCTTGCTTAGCCACCAAGTTTGGTCCTAAGGGGGTGTTTGCCGCCACCTTTGGTCCTCCACTCCTCCTATAAATACCCCTTGGTCTCACACACAAGGGGACTCAATTTTCAAGTTAAAAAGGCTAAGAAGAACATCAAGTACACTAAGGCTCTCAATCCTAATTCACTTACCATCCATTTCTTCACTCCATTTTCCATCACAAGCTTCTCAACCTTGTTCAAACTTTTCCAAATCCTTTCAAGCAAAGGTATAAACTCCTTTACTACTTACTGTTTTGATCCCTGAGGGGGGCTGTCAGGGTCAGGATTGGTAATCAATACGAGTTCTGGTCCTAAAGTCAGCAACGTTGCAAGAAACTGGATCAAGCTTACCCTCGCGCAAGTGACTCAGATTCCCGCGCGACAGTTCGCTGTCTCGCGCGACAGTCTTCGTGGGGTTTGGGGATGCTGGGTTTTCTTGTTTTATCATGTTGTTATTTGTTTTAAAGTATGATAGGCTTTTAGCTCACTATTGTGCATGTTAAAACACATAGCTTAGCTTTCTGTTGCTTATTTCTTTGTTGGAATGCTTCTGAGTTATTTCTGGATATGTACCAGAGCCCAGAACAAGTAAAGCAATTCCTGGAAGTCCAGTCAGGACTCTCGCGCGAGGGACTCACTATCTCGCGCGATGGTCCTCCTAAGTCCAATAACTGCCCTTGCATGAGCAGCTTGGCCATTGGCCTTTGTTTTAACACCCCCACTGTTTAGGGGTTGCATTTCAATTAATTGGGCTCCAGTTTGTAATAATTTGTAACAATTAGTTATTTACAGTACTGTATAAACTGCTTGGTTTGACTCCTGGGTGTGCACTGGTCCTTCTAGAGCCCAGAAGAGGATTAAAACTCAACCTGTGGTGAGACCGGACCCTCGCGCGAGTGAATGGGTGTGTCGCGCGATGGTCTGCTTTGCATGCACGTTGATCCATGTATGCAAAGGTGGCCATGGTGTATGGCACATTCATTTTATGAGCAGCCTGGTTTATTTCTTATCAGAGGGTTGGATTTTATACTACTTTTATTATTCCATCCATCCATGCCATGTTTAGATCACATCTTGCAAATCATGTTACAATTTTAAATACCCGGTTAACTGTTTCCCCGCCCTAATTGGCTTAAAATTGGTTAAAGAAGAAAATAAATCACAAATATTTTCACAAAAAATGTCTAAGTAAAGACCGATCTCCGGATTGGGCGAGAGGGGTGCCTTAAAAACCTTCCCCTCTCGTAACCTGGCTCCCGAACCCAGATATGGTTATGACGGACTGGTTCCTTCACTTTTTCAAATCCAACGGCGCGACAGGTGCTTCGAAATATAGTTCCTTGGGTGTCGGACCTTCAAACCCAGGTGGCGACTCTGTGTTTTGCGAGCGCCTGCTTCTCCGCTCGCACTCCCTCGATCTATCGGGCCGCTTTGGCAAAAAGAAACGGGGAACGAAATCCCCTGATTTTTCCAAGGGCATGCTGCCCAAAGTGGCGACTCTGCTGGGGATAATCGAACCAATATTAATTCATACTTAGAGTTTAATACACTTGCGAACAATTCCTTAAAAGTCTGTCAAAACAGTGAGCTTCGCGCTGCTGAAGGTTGGAATGGTGATTTAACAGGACCTCGTGTCCGGCCAATCCAATCTGGGATTTTTTCGATTGTTCACTTGCGTAGTTTCCTCTAAAGATGGACTAAATAAAGTGAGCCGAGCTTGAAAAGGCGTTTTGTGATTTTTTGATTCTTCTTCTTCTTAATCAAATTCTAGCATCTCATTTGCATCGATGTGGGATAAGCCTCGTTGGATTGTTTTGGCAATCCGGCACGGTTTACCGAGCCCGGGGACCCCGAATGACCAACAACCTTCGACGATGATGGGTCATGCTACCGTTTGACTGTTGCTCAGCGATATCGCAGGCAACGGGAGGTATATCTATGGCCCTAGTCCGAGGAACCTGTTACAAGCCAAAACCAGCCTTTGCATATACAAAGCTCTAGCACTTTTCAAACTAAGACAGGTACCTACAGGGTAAGAGTTATTTGCATCTAACCCCCATAAACTGTCTACGTGTTACTGCTTTCCCTATCATGCACTTTACATCATACCGTCTTGCGTAGGAGCATGTTTTAGGGCGGCTTCTAGGTTCTCGTTCTTACGAGTTGTCTTGAGCTGTGTTGGGCATTCTTGTGACCCAATGAGGAGTCATGTATTCGGATGATGCATGTTTTCAGCTTTTTCAAATCCTTAGAATAGTAGGGACTTTAGGAAATCGAGAGTTTCCTGCACCCTTGTCTACATACCTGATTAGGGTTTCAAACAGAAAACTAGGAACAACAAAGAACATGCCATGATGCTTACACCAGTCAGGTAACAAGTGTCTCGCCACTTACACCGCCCGGCTAACGGCGCAGTGCCGCTCATGCCGTTTCTGGTTATAGTATCATGACATGCACACCGAGTTGTTCCAAATTACAAAGTTGAAACCTCAGTCAGCGAAATAGCTGAAGGTTTAAGGTTCTTTCGACATCCTTTAGTCTCATATTGGCTGAAACAAGGATACACCTCTGAAAAGAATTCTGAGGGCTTTGGCAATGCCTGAACAGCTCGAGACAGACTTGTTTTCTAGTCTTAGAGTCTAGGGGCGACACTGACGACGCTGGCTGCATTTCTTTAGTCTTTTATTTAGATTAAACTTGCTGCAGGATCCCTACTGAGCCTTATGTTTATTGTCAAGCAAAGTTCTGAGCCATTGCACTGCCAAGGAAAGTATCGAGGCAAAGAGCCAAACCCGCTTGGGAACGTCTGCAGCAAATCCGGGTCAAAGGCTCATCAGGTTACAATCCCAGTCAGTCACAACGGAAGACTCAACGCTTTCCTCATTAGCTGCCTTACGAGCAAGCTCCTCACCTATCCTAGAAGAGGTCACTCAGCCAACATCTCCAACTCTTTCTTCAGCATCTGAAACTCCCGACATGGCAGGAAACCCAGAGGCTCGGCCGCTTACCGTGGAACAAATGCTCATGAACCTTCAAACTAGCATCACTGCAATGCAACAGAGAGCTGCCCAAACTGATGCTAACGTCACTCGTTTGAATGAGCTCTTCGACACTCGCCTTCCACCACCTCTTGAAGAGGAAAGCGAGGCCGAAGAAGATCCGCACGTGCAGCGAGTTATGGTTGAAGATCCAAGCAATCCAGGGCGCGTCATTGTTCAGCACAACCCCCGGATTGTTCATGCACCTGCTGGTAACCCTGCGGGCAATGTCCTGGCTGAAAATCCGGACATTACTGCTCTAGTGGCCAAAATGGCCAAACTTGAAGAATCCATTGCCAAAACAGAAAAAGTCAAAGCTGGAGGCATTGACCTGGATCGCCTCTGCCTGTATCCCAATGCCAAGCTTCCTGAGAAGTTTAAAATGCCAGACCTGGCAAAATTCGATGGAAATGGTGACCCTCGAACCCATCTTTACATTTACCATGCGGCAATGAAACTGCTTTCAGTTGAGCCTGAGGCCATGTCGCAGCTCTTTCCTGAGACCCTCTCGGGCCCTGCTTTCCAATGGTTTCTGTCACTCGACATCGCCAAGAGGAGGACTTGGGAGGACATTGGGACTGCGTTTATTTCGCAGTACAGTTATAACTCACAATTGAAGATGACCACACGCGAGCTGGAATCCACAAAGATGGAGGCAAAGGAGTCCTTTGCCGACTTTGTCAAAAGATGGAGAGCTAAAGCTGCTCAGATGATTGATCGCCCCAGCGAGAAAGATCAACTCCGCATTATCTCTCGAAATCTCCAGTCAGACTATGCCAAGCATCTGGTCCTCGCTCAAGCGTCTGCAAACTTTGACACATTCTATGACTCCTGTCTGGCTATCGAGGATGCACTCCAAAGCGGAATTCTGACAAAAGGGGAATCTTCTAATCCCCTGAAGGCAAAGCCCTGTGCTTACTCTGGGAACACCAATGCTCTGTTTGGAACTGGGACTTACTCCAACGCAACGACCGGCGGTACCAATGCCTCTGCTTCCAATGCTACCAACCATATAGCTGACGTCAACCAGGTCCAGTCACCACAGAACAACCCGCCCCGCGGTCAGCCCCGCAGCTTCTCTGCAATTGAGGCACCTCTGTCCTCAGTTTTAGAGAAGTTGATGAAATAAGGACATCTCAAGCCCCTGGATCCAGCTCCTTTACCCAAGAACCCTCCGCCGAGCTTCAAGGCCAATCTCTACTGTGCCTACCATCAGGGTGCAGGCCATCTTACAGATTCTTATTTTCGTCTTCGACATGCAATTCAAGATCTTATAGACGAAGGGACTCTTTCAGCACCGCCTCCACCATCCCAAAAGCCAAATATTCTTTCCCAACTCTTTACCCAACCACAAGGCTGTTCCACACATCAGTCATATCTCCCTCAGCTCCACTCAAATCAACCCTATCTCCACCATATTCAACCCCACCGAGCCTATAATCCCAGTCAACCAACCCAAACCCATGGTGCTCATGCCTTCAGAACTTGATGCTGAACTCATGTTCATAGGGCCACCTTATAACCCGCCTCCCCGTTTGTTGCGAGCAGGTTTGGACTTTCTCAATAACAACATCAGTGATCTTTACGCCGATGCTATCCCACCTGTCCAGCTGGATCCTGCATCAAATCGTGAACTCCCGGTTTTTACTGTTGCTCCTCCAGGCCTTTCTCAGGATTTCGTGAGCCGTTTCAGAGCTGCAATGCCAGCCTTACCTGAGCCAGAACCAGAACTTGATATGCAGGCTGTAGGTTGGGCGATCGCTGATAGTGAGGATCACGATGCTCCTCTTATCCAAGAATGGTTTCAACTCGAGTTGGAAGGGTTCCCTCTGCACCTCGAGCAAGCTCCACCCGATCCGGCATGGGAAGCCGAATGGATTGCTCAACATGAGCAGATGGCAAGTAACCCTTTGGATGGCATCTCTTTATACATGCTCTTCCAGCAACTTCAGCCTCAGGTTCCCGAAGAAGAGTACTTTTGGGATCCTGAGCCTGTTTGGCAATTTCCAGTCGACTCCTCTGAGCCCCTCTAAGGCTATATCTTACCTGAGCACATGACACACTTTGCTGAAGATGAATTGGTTCAGGATGAGACCCGTGTCCTGGGAGAATGTTTCTTCCCATCCACCATCAACAGGCTTGTCGCCTCGGTAGCTGATCCTACATACGATCCTGTGCTCAACATCATAGACGAAGATCAACCACGCCCCGTGGTATCTCCTCCGGAAGACTGCAGTGTCAAGGTTATGGGCCTTGTTCCACCGGCTGATCTTTGGAATGTGGACGAGATAGTTGATGTCCAGGTTGGGGCAGAAGTCTGGGCTGTCAGCCGTTCTTTGGCCGAGGGTGGCCTCTGGGATGTTCCTTTCACTACAGAGTCAGAGCCAGCGCGTGAAGTTGCTGCAATCCCATATCTGAACTTCTGGGACTCGTTGCTAATGAAAGACCTGGCTGAAGATCTGGGGTTGAATACAGAGGCGCCGATAGCAGCATTGGCCACTGACAAAGGAAAGCGTAAACTGGGGGAAGTTCCGTCTGATCTCTGGGATGTAAACCAAGACCCTCAGGCCGTGCCTTCTTTGGGGAACGTTCTTAACGTTACGAGGAGTGGACGAGTTTTTCAGCCTGCTGATCTGCAAGCTGGGACTTCGTCCAACCCTTCTAACCAAAGGAACGAGCCCATTCCTTTCCCAAGGTCTACACCACTTGAGGTGCCAAGCACATATCTTATTCAGAAATAGCTTGAGCGAGTTCCTGTTGTTGTATCCCTTTGGGGTTTAATTTGTTCTTCCCGTGAGCACCGTCAGAAACTGTGCCACACTCTCGCCCGTCTGGAAGTCCAGGCTGATGTCACTCCCGAAGCTATGGTATCTCTCATCCTTCCCCCCACTACTAAACACACTGTGGCATTCACCGACAAGGACCTTCCTGTTGAAGGAACTGATCATAACCGCCCTTTGCATATTACAATCAAGTGTCACGGACTCTGGGTTCCGACAGTCCTCATTGACAACGATTCAGCCATCAACGTTTGTCCTATGAGGGTGGCCTATCGTTTAGGACTGGCCAAGAAAGACTTCGCACCTTCCAACCTGGCTGTCAAAGCGTATGATGGCACCCGTCGTATGGTCGAGGGCACTCTGATGCTCAAGCTCGATGCTGAGGGCTTTGAGATGGACGTTGAGTTCCATGTCGTCGACATACCAGCAACCTTTAACCTACTACTAGGCAGGCCATGGCTCCATCGTTCAGATATCATAGCTGTGCCATCCACTCTTCACCGTAAAGTCGCGCCGACCGCCGACTGGTACACTAACTATTTGCGGGGATTCTGGAATCCGCCCGCTCAAAGAAGATGGAACTCCCGTTTTGGGGATCTTGCACGGTGAGGAAGACATTGACCTTGGGGGCTTCTCATTTGATACTTCTGGGTCTGTTTTGGTTATCAACGTGGACGGGGACTTCCTCATCAGCTCTGTTGCTATGAACATGATGTTAAGGATGTCCTATTTTCCTGGTCTGGGCTTCTGAATTCGCCAGCAGGGAGTTCCGGAATTCCCTACCTTTCCTTCTTCTGAGGGCCGTTTCGGTTTGGGGTACACTGCCTCTGCCGGAAATGCCAAAAGGAGGAAACATACGGGAAAACCTCAAACTCTCTACGGTGATCCCGCCAGCTACTTTGTGCGTGAAGTGGGGAATGCTGCTTACACAGGACAGTCTGAGCCCTTCATCAATCTGAAAACTGGGGAGCTGCTACCCAGTTTTGAGGTCTTCGCCGACGACACCTGGTTTGAGAGTGATGACGAGCCAGCCAAGCTGGAATTGAAGAGGAAGCTTAATCAGCCAAAAGCGAAGACTGACTGGCTAGGGATTTTTGATCAGGGGAGCTTGGAGCTGTTCTTCCAAGAATTCTCTCAAGTGGGTTTGGCCAAGGAAGCTAAAAAAGCCGAGGTGCTCATGCTCGGGCCCGATGCCCTCGAGGACCCCACTGCTGCTTTTATCACTGAAGCCAAGGGTAGCATTAAAAATTGCATTTTCAAACCGCGCCTAACTTGCATTGATGACACTTCTGAGTCTGAGTCTGCGTCTGAGTCAGAGTCTGAGTCCAGTGAGTCGTCTGAGTCCAGTGAGTCGTCGAAGTCTAGCTCTGAGTCGGAGTTTATGCCTCTTGGCCATCCACGTCATAGCTTTTATTTCGAGTTTGACTCTCTTGTACTTGGCGACCCGTTGGGGTCTTGTGAAATGAATGAGGCATCTTCTGAGTACTTGCATGATCTTTATATAAACTGTGTCGACCCCGACGATGAAGGGATCGATTTCGATGGGGATATTCCCAAGGAAATCCGTGCCCTCATCGAGAGGGAAGATGAAAGGCATGCTCAGCCATTAAAAGAGGAAGTAATTTCTATAAACTTGAAAGATGAGAACGATCCCCGAATGGTTCAAGTGGGCTCCACGCTTTCACCAGAAGAGCATCGTGATTTCAAGGATCTACTCACTGAGTACAGTGATATCTTTGCATGGTCTCATCAAGACATGCCAGGCATCGACCTCGAGATAGTGGAGCATCGAATCCCTCTGTTGCCGGATGCAAAGCCTGTGAAACAGAAGCTTAGACGGATGAGACCAGATTAGGTTCAGAAGATCAAAGATGAGGTCACAAAGCAGATCGACGCTAGGTTTCTCATGGTCTCTCAGTATCCCACTTGGGTGGCCAACATCGTTCCTGTTCCTAAAAAGAATGGACAGATACGGGTCTGTGTCGATTTCAGGGACTTTAACAAAGTAAACCCCAAAGTTGATTTTCCCTTGCCACACATCGATGTGCTTGTGGATAATACGGCAGGGCATGCCTTGCTCTCGTTCATGGATGGATTTTCAGGCTATAACCAAATTCTTATGGCACCCGAGGACCGAGAGAAGACAACGTTCATCACAGAGTGGGGAACTTACTGCTACCTAGTCATGCCTTTCGGATTGAAGAATGCTGGACCTACCTATCAGTGGGCTGCTACGACCATTTTGCATGATATGATCCACAAGGAAGTTGAGGTTTATGTCGATGACATGATTGCCAAGTCAAAAACTCGAGAGGGACACATTCCTGTGCTAAGGAAGTTCTTCGAGAGACTCCGTAAGTTTCGTATGCGTCTCAATCCACAGAAATGCACTTTCGGAGTCACGGCTGGCAAAATGCTTGGTTTCATGATCACTTCTCGTGGAATAGAGGTTGACCCGTCAAAAATCAAGGCAGTGCTTGAGATGAAGCCACCAGTGTCTGAAAAGGGAGTGCGGAGCTATTTGGGAAAGGTTCAGTTCATCAGCAGATTCATTGCCAAGTTGACTTTAACTTGCGAGCCGATGTTTCGTCTTCTCAAGAAAGATACCTCGTTTGTGTTGTCAGACAAGTGTCAGGCGGCTTTTACTTCCATTCAGAATTATCTTCAGAATCCTCCGATTTTGATGCCGCCAGTACCTGGGAAAGCCTTGATACTTGTCTGTAAATCCCTTCTCTATGGGATGCTTGCTAGCTCAGGAAGGAGATAAAGGTGTTGAGAAGGCCATTTACTACTTAAGCAAGAAAATAATTGGTTGCGAAGAACGCTACACTACTCTGGAAAAGACATGTTGGGCTCTTGTTTGGGCTTCCAAGAAATTGAGACACTACATGCTGGCTTACCCAGTGAAATTGATTCTCGAATGGATCCTCTCAAGTATCTGTTTGAGAAGCCAGCACTTACTGGTAAGTTAGTGCATTGGTTACTCATGCTAGCTGAATTCGATCTCGAGTACGTCACAGGGAAGTCTATGAAAGGCCGTGCTGTGGCAGAATTCTTGGCTGATCATCCTGTAGACGGTCCGGAAGACTCAGACTTTACGTTTCCAGATGAAGAGGTGCTAACAGTGGCCGATGACGCGTGGACTCTCTACTTTGATGAGGCAGCTAATCAAAAAGGATATGGAATTGGGGTTTTGTTGATAACACCCGACGGCTCTCATATTCCGCTTGCGTTCAAACTCAATTTTGACGTCACAAATAACCAAGCCGAATATAAGGCCTGCATTGTGGGCATGGAGGCTGCTTTAGCACTTGGCGTTGAAATGCTCGAGGTCATTGGCGATTCTAACCTTGTTGTATCTCAGGCCAACGGGGACTGGAAAGTTCGTGAAGAAAAGTTGAAACCTTACCATCAAGACTTGGATGATCTTATTCCTCGTTTTAACAAGGTGACCTTTACTCATGTTCCTCGTCTAAAAAATCAATTCGTCGATGCCTTGGCAACTTTGGTTTCTATGGTTGAACTTTCGTTGGGTGTCAAGCTTCGTCCTATCCTCATTGAACAGCGAGACTGCCCTGCTTATCAATACATTGGCACCATTGATGATGTCGATGATGGTCTGCCTTGGTACCATGATATCTGGAATTTTGTAGAGAAGGGTGAATATCCAGCTGAGGCCTCTAAGAAGGATCAGCTTGCACTGCGAAGAATGGCTGCTCATTACATCATTTGTGGAGGGAAGCTTTACAAGAGATCTCATTGTGGGATGCACAAGCTCTGCGTCAACGGTGCTGAAGCCACTACGATAATGGAGGAGATTCATGAGGGAATCTGCAGTCCTCACATGAGCGGTGTCATGCTTGCCAGGAAGATTCTTCGTCAGGGTTACTTCTGGTCTACTATGGAATCACAGTGTGTAGATTATGTCCATCGCTGTCATAGGTGTCAGATTCACGCCAATCTTATGCATGTTCCTCCCTCAAAGCTGTTTGGTATGACCTCGCCTTGGCCCTTCTCTGTCTGGGGCATTGATGTTATCGGCATGATCAGGCCTTCTGCTTCGAATGGTCACCGGTTCACTCTGGTGGCAATAGACTACTTTACCAAGTGGGTTGAAGCTGAGTCCTACAAAACTCTGACTGCAGTTCAGGTTGCTCAGTTCATCAGGAAAAACATCATCTATCGGTATGGCGTTCCACAAGCGTTTGTGTCGGATAATGGAGTTCACTTCAAAGGCAGGGTTTTGGAGCTTTTTGATGAGTTCAAAATCCAGATACATCATTCAACGACTTATCGCCCTCGGACAAACGGGGCGGTTGAAGCAGCCAACAAGAACATCGAAACAATCATCAAGAAGTCTGCAGAGTCCGCCAGGGACTGGCACAAGCAGCTGCCTCTAGCTTTGTGGGGGTACCGAACATCAATCCGAACATCAACCGGGGCAACACCCTACTCTCTAGTCTATGGGATGGAAGCGGTACTCCCTATCGAACTTGAGGTGCCATCTTTGAGGATCATGACAGAATGTGAACTCACGGAATCTGAGTGGCTCAGCAGGAGGTTTGTTGAACTCATGCCCTTTGACGAGAGGAGGCTCCGGGCCTTGTATCATGTTCAGGGGTATCAGCGAAGGATTGCTCGGGCGTTCAACAAGAAGGTCAAGTCTCGTGATTTGCTTGAAGGTGACATGGTTACAAAGGAAATCCGTGCTCCCATCTTTGATCTCCGCGGTAAGTTCCGTCCAAAGCGTGCAGGGCCATACATTATCAAAACCATCCTCTCAGGTGGAGCGGCTCAGCTCATTGATCTGGACAGCAACGAGTTTAACACTCTGGTTAACTTGGATCAACTCAAACGTTACTATCCCTGAGAGAGCTCGCTGGGCCGAAAACCACAAGGGTGGGCGGTTCCAGGCAAAATTAGAGCAAGTCTGCTAAACCGAAAACCTATGAAGGCGGTCTAGGAAAAAATAAATAGGCAAACATCCAAAGCTCGCTAGGCTAAAAACCTGAAAAGGGCAGTCCTAGGCAAAAATTAGAGCACAAAAAGAGAGATAAACACACGAGTGAACCTTAACCTGAACTACGTTTTAACCTGATTCCTTGAAAAGGGATACGTAGGCAATCTCTCTGTGAGATTCGGTCATAGTCAATTAACTTGATCCATGGTTTTCCATTCCAGTGTATATGCTGACATTCAAGACCGGCTTGGTGTTCAACGCTTGGACCAAAAGGGGGAAAGTTTTTGATTTTTCAAATTTATTCCAAACTATTATCTCTATTACACAGCTGAGCAAAGCCTTTAAAAACAGTTAAGCATAAAAACAGAATACATGCTAGAGGCCTTCATAGGCTCACAGTTTATTCTAGATCATATGGGTTTTGTCAGGAGTCAGTCTACGTTTTGTCTTTCTGCAACTTCATTTCGTAGCCATGTTTTGTAGCGACGTTGCAGGTTAATGCTGAAATATGGATCTGCTCCACCAAGTTGCCTCAAGCCCCAGTTGTGTGCGTACCCGATCAAGTTCTGGGCAGTGAATGCAGGAATGTGAAAGGCCTCCACCCCAGCTCGGTGTAACCCCTGGCTCATTCCTAACTGCCGGAGGATACGGCCTGGAATATAGAAAGTGAAATTGGACAGCCCAGCGATCACCATTCTTTCATAACTGGCAGAATTTAGGGCCATGTCTGGGATATCTAAAGCTCTGTGGCTCCAGACAATTTCCTGCGGTGACAAGTTGTTCATAAATTCATACCACTCCTCTGTGGACATTTCTGGATATAGCATCCCTCGTTGATGCATTTGCCCGGGCAGGTGCGGCCAGTTCGCCTCTGGAGCTGCAATCAATCCCAGCTTGTCTGATAACCACAGCTGCATAAGTGAAAGGACAAGTAAGGAGCTACATAAGACTTGAGTGGAAAAACAAGTCAGAAACTCCGCTTTTTAGCCTTAGCTGAGCGTTGAGGTAAAAGCAGAATGTGTGAAAGACAGAAAAAGGTGAGCTAAGTGAGTTTACCTACAGTAAGAGTGGACTACCGCCAAATATTTCTGTTTGGCCGGTAGCTGCTAAATCCAAACCCATGAGTGTTTCTGCAAGAACCATTGGTAAAATATTCTTTCGAACACCCAACTGGGTGGTGACATGCACTAATGATGGATTGACTCGTCCATTTGGAGGCACCAGCAGATATGCAGCTAGCACGCAGATTGTTAGAGCAAAACGTCGCCTGGCCTGCACGGCAGTGTCTGTGAGGTCACCTTCGGGGCCATACCAGTCTATCAGGCGCATTATGTTTATCTGCCCTCCACTTAGCAGACCCTCTGCTGCACCTTTCGAGATTTTCAGATACCACTCTATCAGGCGCATTATGTTTATCTGCCCTCCACTTAGCAGACCCTCTGCTGCACCTTTCGAGATTTTTAGCGCGGACTTCAGGAGTTTGGACATGCTTTCTCTGTAGGGAGGTACGATGATCACGCTGGAAGCAAACCCTTGGAGGTATGCCTGGAATTCCTCCACTGTTGGACATAGCTCGTCGTCTCCAAATCGGAACACATGGACGTCTGGGTCCCAAAACCGCACTGCAACCCATAGGATTTCAAGTAGCAATCTTACGCTTCGGAGATAACGAAATGCGGCTAGTCCGTGAGTCCAGAAGGATAGCCAATCACCTGCAACGAAGGTTTCGAGCCATGGTCCAATTAAAGTGGGGAGGTGATTTGCCATTGCAATTGCTTTCTAGAGCTTTCTTTGAAGAGGATTACTTTATGTTCACAAGGGACTGGCCTTTTTTAGCCAAAAGGATGGCAGGGTGTTTCTCTTCATCACAGAAAATATCTAGGGAGGTTGGTATAGGTCTCATCAAGGGTACACCTAGACTATCCTAGACCTTCGCTGGACGTCCACATGTAGGGACAAAGCCTACAAACACTACAACTTTCTGAAAAGGTCAAACTTGGCATCTGTACTGGACAGAACCATCGCGCGATACATTGGGATAGTCGCGCGAGTGAGTGATTCTCGCGTGAGGAAGCCACTTACTCACACAAGGGTTGTTTCTTTGCACGGTTAGAGGAGCAGCCTACTGTCTTTTTGGGGTGTTTACTCATGTTTTATCTCGGACTGAATCGTGGATTTTTGTACGTTGCCAGCGGGTCAACACAGGTGTAAACGAATGTATTGAAGATTCCATTTTGTGATTTGGTGATTGCATACGTTTTTCAACCCTGTTGTTTATTTTCGAACAAAGACATCCTTTATTGGATGTACCCGACATGAGTACCATACAATGGATTCGAGGGTCAAACAAAAGCAAAGAAAATTGTTCGATTAGCCTAACAGCTTTTGAACTTTTTCTTAATACATACATGATACTCTCGGACTCAATAGTATCCCCCAGGCCTCGCTTGGATCTCTGCACGAAGCCATGCCACGTAGCGGCTATCCAGCCAATTCACAAAGTCTGGGCTGGGACCCTCAAGCACCCCGTTTCTCCAGTACCTTCGGTAATCGCGCAGCGTCGGTACATTGAAGTCAGACAGTTGGAATTCCTCAATTTCGGCCCTATGCAGCCCTTAACTTAAGCCTAGCTGGTGTAGTATGCGGCCTGGGATGTAAAAGGTAAAACTGGCCAAACCAGCAATTATCACCCTCTCGAAGCCTGTGGCATTGACAGCCATCTCGGGCATGATCAGCCATGGACATTTCCAGACGAGGCCATCAGACTGCATGTCATGCAGGATTGTATACCATCCCACCATGTCTTGTTCAGGATATAGCAAGGGTCGTTCGAGCAACCATCTCGGGAAATGTTCCCAACCAGCCTGGGGAGCTTCGAGTAGGCCTACCTTGTCAGAAAGCCATACCTATGAGTGAAAAGACAAGTGAGCAACTAGATAAAGCCTGAGCGAAAAGACAAGTAAGGTTCTGGAGCGATCCTTATCCAAGCGTCGAGGTAAAATGAGAAAGTGCGAAAACCGGAAAAAGGTGAGTTGAGTGAGGATTTACCTGGAGCAACCGTGGACTGCCACTGAAGATGTTGCTCTGTTGGCTTTTGAACAGATTCAAGCCCATCAGCGTTTCAGCTAGGATCGTTGGAATGATGTTCTTACCGGCTCCCATTTGTGAAGCCATGCTCACCACACTAGGACTAACCCTTCCGTTAGCAGGAACCAATGCATAAGCCGCCAACGCGCAAATTGAGAAGGCAAAGCGTTTGTGTGCCTCCTCGACATGATCCGTCAGAATTCCGCCTGGACCATACAATTCGATCAAACGGGGGATGTCCAATTCACCGTCATGGATAATATTGGCCGCTAGTTCTCCGGAAATGTTCAGTTTCATCATCAATAAATGGCTCATGTTCTCCTGAACCGGAGGAACGGCAAGGACACTGGAATTTGCAAAGCCGGGCAGGTAGGCTTGGAACTCTTCCACTATTGGGCACATTTCGTTGTCATAATTACGGAAGACATGCATGACTGGATCCCAGTGAATCATGGCAGCTTCAAGAAGCTCAGGGCGTGGCCCCACATATCGAAGATCTTTAATTGAGGCCAGCCCTCGAGATCGAGGACCCGCCCAATCAAAGGTTTCGGTTCTCACCAACCAAGGATCGAGTATTGTTGCTAGTGGACTCTCCATTGACTGATGAATTTTTTTTTTGTTTTGTGCTTCTCAAAAGGGATAATGTGCTTTACGTCGCTACCAAGGGGTTCTATTTTATAGAGATTTGTTTGGAAGCGTCGGTCTTTGTTTGTTATGCCAAAGGAAAAGTTAAAAGGTTTAAATGTCTTATCACATGGCAAGAAAAGAACACTCCAATTATGGTTGCATACTGTGTGCAGGTCGTGGGGGGGCCCCTTGAAGCCCCTAAAGCTTTTAAAAGGTTGGATTTGGTCAAGCAAAGGCAGCCTGGCAGAGGACGACCCTCGTGCGAGAGTCTCACTCTCTCGTGCGACATAACTCCCTCGCGTGTGCGTCTCTCTCAATCGCGCGACAGACATCCCTCGCGCGAGTGTTTCACTTCCTCGCGCGATGGTCCAGTCTGCATTTTTGACAGTGTGCAGCAGCTACTGGTTTGGCTTGGTCATTTTGGGTTCCAGGGATCTTTTGGCACTTCTCATGGTTCCTACAACTCATGTTGGGCATATGTGACTGTATCCAAGCATCGGATTCGAAAATTCACGTTTAACGAAGATTTTGAACCCTCGGTGGCCTGTTTTAAGTCAAAAGCAAGGTTTTGGAAGGTTGAAATCCGTTCTAAAGGCTCTTGCCAAGTTCTTTCATGCTGTACAGGTCATATGGAGAGTATGTGACTGTACGGAGGTGTCGGTTTCAGTCTGGGACATAATTGAGTTGTGTTTTGCATCCCGTGTCTCTTTTAGTGTCTTTTGGACACTTTTCGGCATAGTTCTTGTCTCGGGGCGTTGTTCTTGGTTCCGTCAACCCGTGCAAGTCATGTTATGTGTATTTAACCTTGCGGAAGCGTCAGTTTCAATCAAAGTCGAGTATTTTGAGTTTTGGCCTGTTAAAGCCCATTTTTTACCGTATCCTCGTATCCTGGCTGTGTCCTGGGGTAAATTTCCGTTTTTCTTTTGAGCTAGTCACTCTTATACATACATATGTGTCTGTGGACAGTCTCGGTGTGTTATCAATGCAAGTTTTGGTATTAGTGGTCGGCATTTAACCTCTTTTATGCATAATAAGAGCGAATAAACCATGAAAATGCAAATTTTATAACCAAACTATGCCGCTATCATACCAAACCAGAGGAAAGTACTGTGTGCATGGCCTGCTGGTCAATCAAAAGCTATCAAAAGTCAAAACCAGGGCGCACTTGCCCACTATCAAAAAGGCACGCAGGCCTCCAAAAACAAGTATCAGAGTATCTAAGGCACGTCGGCCTCTACATCTAACTACTTGGGCACGCAGGCCCGAAATCAAAAGTAAGTCATGGAAAGTAAAGGGCTCCTCAGCGGTCCTCATCTCCTCCAAGCCAGTCGGTATCACCGAGGTCCTCCTCAACATCATCCCCGTCGTCCCCTCCGTCGTCATCATCATCCTCGTCGTCGTCAGCGGCAAGCTCGTGCGGATTCTGCAAGTACCGGGGATCGTCAACAGTGTCGTCGGAGTCGCTCCTGGCCTCCTCGTCTTCCTCTTCTCCTCTTTCTTCTTCTTCCCCTGTAACGACCCTGATTTTTGGTCAATAAAAATTTCGCTAAAAATTTGAATTTTATTTTAATACTTGGATTTCATTTTAACATCCAAAAATCGGTCGTTATCGACTTATAACATTTTGTTATCATATTTGAAAATTCTTTATTTATTTTATAAATCCCTTTTTGCGATTAATAATCCGTCATAATTAGGTTTTTGACTTAGGAGATTGGTATTCATCGCCCGAGCATTAGGGTCATTTTCTAAAGACGAGTATGCCTATTAAGACCTTGGTATAATTACTTGGCAATTGTAGTAAATCCTAGAATTATATTTCTCGGTTGGAAATCCTACATGGCAAGTATAGTTAGTTTTAACCGATTAGTTAGCAAACCCTAACTACCGTTTGGCTTAGTTACATTTTCATAACCTAGAGCGTTGCATCGATGCCAAAGTGGTTAATTTTTAGTTTTCGCTTTAACCGTTGACTTGACTGCCTTGCTTTGGCTTGGCTAGGCTGCCTTAGCGTCGGCTCGCTGTCAAGCCTGCCTCGCCTAAGCGTCGGGTCATCGCTGCCTCGCCGCGTCGGGTTCTTGTCGCGCTGCCGCTTGCCTTGGCGTCGGCTCATTGTCGGGCCTGCCTTGCTTCGCCTTGGCTGCCATCGGGTTCTCCCTTGGCATCGGGTCGCGCCTTGCTTTTGCCAATTATTTGGCCATCGCTGGCCACCGCTGCACATCGCATCGGTCGCTTTGTTTAGCCACCAGGTTGCTTTTGCCACCGCTGGCCATCGCTAATACCGCCGCTTTGCCATCGTTTGGCCACCAGTCGCTTTGGCCACCGCTTTGCTACCGGGCTGCTTGGCCATGCTCACGCCTTGCCTTGGAGTTTGGCACCGTCGGGCTTTAATATTCCGTTATTAGGCAATTTCCTACTAAATAAAACCCGAAATACCACTCGAGCAATGAAAGCCTAGATTAAGTATCGTTAGTCTTTAATCAATTAGTTAGAATAGCCTAATGCCCATTTAGCCTAATCACTTCTCCCTAACCCTAGATGGACCATTTTACCCTTTTTGTCTTTATCCATTGGACAATAAAGGCTAGGGTAATATTTATCCATTGGACAATAGCGTTAGGGTTTCCTTTACCCATAGGTCAATAGGTAAACCTTGGTTAATCTTCCTAAGTACGAGATTAGATTAGTTTGGTGCTTAATTGCAAAGTATTATACTTTTTGGTATTAACCGTTGGATAATAACCATTAAGAGATTCTTTACCCATTGGGCGATAGACTAGAATCCTAGCCATTATTACCCATTGGTTATTGACCGCTAGGGAAACCATTATCCAATGGATAATAGTTAGTCTTGACAACCATGTACTAGGTAGATTAAAATATTAGATTTGGCATGTGTTAAAATCTATTATAGTATAATTAGTACATTAGGTTATTCATTTAGGACTTTGTACTTTGAAAGTAGTATAATTGTTTATTAGATAGTGTACTAGGTCATATCTAGGCTAGATTTTGTGGTACATGGCTTGTATATTATATGTATGTACTTGTATGTATATATATGTATGTATATATATATATATATAATATTGTATTGTGCATGTGTGTATTACAATATAATACTTGGAAAATCTAAGTTACTTGAAAATATGGATTTTCTTAAAGACCCATAGTACATATATATATAATAGTATATTAGTATACTTTCTAGGGTGTACAAGTGGGAGGGAGAGAGAGAGAGCCGAGAGAGATTGGGAGAGAGAGAGAGATGGAGTTCGGATGAGAGAGGGAGAGAGAGTGATGTGTGTGTCATTTGATTGACCATGCTTTGGTCACCATATCTAGGGTTTTTCTTGTTCTTCCAATCCAAGGACAAGCAAATCTTGTCCTTTGTACCAAAACCCTAATTGTTTACTTGATTCAAATTCAATTCCTTGGCCAATCTTCCAAACCCTTGTCCTTTCTCATATAGATTAGTATACATATACATTGTACTTGTACCAAAGACTTAAAATATTAGATTTTCTAAGTACTTCTTATATAGTATTTTAATGAAAGAACATGTGACCATTTGAATTATTTATTTAGGAAATCTTGTAAAGTACTTTAATTCTTTTATCCATTGGATAACAAATGTTAGGAGGTTTATTAACCAATGGACAATAGCTTAGTCTTGCCAAAAGTATAAGGTTTATTATTTAATTTTTCCATGGGATTCTCTTATTATTAAAGACTAGATTGCCCATGTGTTAAAATCCATTAAAATAGATTTAGTTCATTAGGTTAATAATTTAGTACCTAGTACTTTGAAAGAAGTAGATTAGTTTATTAGATCTTGGAAAGTGACATACCTAGTCTAGATATTGTAGTACTTGCTTGTATATATAATATGTGTACTTGTATGTATGTATATATATATATATATATATATAATATTGAATTGTGCATGTGTGCATTAGAATATTTTAATTAGAAAATCTAATTTACTTGAAAATGTGAATTTTATTAAAGACCCAAAGTACATATACATATATTAGTATATTGTATGTCTTCCATGCAAGTACAAGTGGGAGAGAGAGAGAGAGAGAGGGAGAGAGGAGAGAGATTGCCGAGAGAGAGAGAGGAGAGAGATCCGAGAGAGAGAGAAGGAGGGAGAGAGAGAAAGAGAAGGAAAGAGGGAGAGAGAATTGTACCTTGATCTCCTGACCTTCTTGATGGACCATTGCTTGATTTCTTGGTGATTTCCTTCCTAGCAATCTATGACCTAATTGTCCTAAATTCATTTCTTATTGGGGAAATCTTGTACAAACCCTTGCTAGCCAAAATCCTTACTCTTCCAATCCAAATCCTTGTCCTTCCATATCTATTATATATAAAGTTATATTTATATATTGTGTACCAATGTACCAAGGAGGAGAGAGAGAGAGAGAGAAGAGGAGGAGAGAGAGGCCGAGAGAGAGATCGAGAGAGAGAGAGAGATCGGATGGAGAGAGAGAGGGAGAGTGTGATGTGTGTGCAAGTTGATTGACCTAGCTTAGATCACCCTTGTCCTTCTTTGACATGCTTTCAAAGTGAAAGCATGGCCAAGGACAATCAAATCTAGTCCTTCTTGTACAAACCCTAAATTTTATACTTGAATCAAATCCCATTTGATTGCCTAGTCTTCCATAATCCAATCCAAAGGACACATCCTAGCCTTGCATGCCTAGTTTTTAGGTTATTTCTTGCAAGCAAACTTGATTTGCTTGAATTAAAAATTGGAGGAAAGAGAGAGAGAGAGTGGCCGGCCTAGGGAGAGAGAGAGGGAGAGCTTGCCTATAAATACCAAGCCATTTGGTGCTTTGAACTCACACCTCAAACCATTCTCCAACTTCTCTCCTTGAAAGCATAAGAGTTCTTAGTGTTCTTGAGTAGTTCTAGCTTGTTCTTGAGTTTTCTTTCCATCTCCGCCACTAAACCACCACTCGACCACCACCTTGATCCAAAAGTAAAAGTAGTTGTAGTTAGGATCTAGTTTCGAGAGAAACCTTTCTCTTTCGAAGCTATCGGAAGCCTATCGTAAGCCGTTACGCCGTTCGAGTGCCGACTTTCTTTCCGTCTTACTTTCGTAGTTTTTTTCTACCGCCGAGAAGAAAGGTAGAGTGTCCTTACTCTCTACCCCTAAGTATAATTGTATGCATGTTTGAATTAAATGTAGTTAATCCCTAACTACTTCCTCTAAGTATATTGTATTGTATGAGCATGAAGCCATATGTGTGACATGATTTGTTTTATGTAGTTTACTTTGATCTTATGACTACTTGATTGCTCGATCTCGTAATAATTGCTTGTTCATGCATGAACTCGTCAATAAACATATGTTGTTTTGAAAATTCCACAAAGGAAGAAAGAACGGATTTTTGTAATATATTATTGTCTTGAGGATGATTATGAGCATTACTTGTTGTTGATACAGCATAAGTGGCTTTCCACTCCAAGGGCGTCCGTACATGTGGCGTTATGCTTTAAGTAATAATTTGAGTACGATTAGGTAATATAGAATTGGATGATCTTGTTAGTTTGGTTTCAAGATTACTTTGAAGTGATTCGTCCCGCCGCGGAGTCTATGCATGCTTATGAGACACGAGAACTGAAAAGTAGAAACATGACACTTAGGGAGTGGTTGATATAGATAAAAAGGATTTTTGAAACTATATAATGGCCGGACTTGGTAGCCTTATGTGAGTTGTGAAAACCCACAAGGTGGCCGGACTTGGTAGCCCTTTGTGTGGACTTGCGAAAACCGCAATGAGGCCGGACTTGGTAGCCCATTGTGTAGATTGCTAACGGAGCCGGACGTGGTAGCTTCATTGGTAATTGGGCTTGGTTATCCGCGGAGAGGAGCCAATGCAATAGTTGATAATGTGGCCGGACTTGGTAGCCCATTGGTAACAAAGAATGAGAAATGATTTTCGAAATGAAATGGTGACATGGTTTACGATGAGTCGCGTAGGAGAAACAAAGAAAGGCATGATACCAACGTAAGCAAGATAATGAATGCGGATGTGTCATTGTTAATTATGTTGTTGAATAAGCATGTGTAATTATTTATATGACTCTTCGTTGTAAGTTAAGGGTTAATGGGTTTTGGATTATTCTATTGAGCCCCGTAGCTCACGGTGTTACCTTTGGTGACCTTGACATATTATACTGGGGGCGATGCTGGTATAATATGTCAGATTTCATAGATGAACAGAATGAACAGTACACACTGGAGGCCTTCGGAGCCGAGGAGCTTGCAAGGCTGGAGGAAGAGGCAGAGCAGTAGTTAACCCTAGATTATCCTTTCTTCTATTGAATAAAAGTACTCTTGTGAGAATTATGTGTAATAATGAGCTAGACTCTCCTTAATTTATTCAATAAAAATGTTTTTTTTAACGTACCCAAAATTCGGGGCGTTACACCCAGTATATTCGTACTTAGGTTACCCAAATGTGCTCGTATTTGGTCATAGTAATCTCGCCTCTCTATCCGGTATTGCTCTTCTGTACGCGTCGCCGCCTTCCTGGCTGTTTCTTTGCTTGCTGTAGCAGGCTGTGAGCTCCTGGTACGTCGAGTAGTGGTTGGAGGCGTACTGGTCTGTGCTCGCAGCGGAGATCGCGCTCTCTTCTTAGAAGCTGCCCGTCCTTGTGCCTGCATATTTATATGTTGCATTAGTATACATTTTGCAGTATATTTGTCTATCAAATGTTTGAATGACAGGTACAGTTTATCAATTGGAAGCTATCTATCAGTTATCTGTCAGTATAGGAGGTTTTCAAGGCGTGCATGTCATATATTGAAAGTCGATGTGTATCGTATGTATCGAAAGCAAAAGGGAGTATATCGTTGTATACCTGGGTCCTCCGAGGAGTAGCTGTCTGAGCAGGCTGAGCTGTGGGTGCTGGATAGCGTAACTCCAATGGAAAGCCGTATGCCGCTCGCCTAACCACATTCTCCAGAGCAAGCATGCGACGAACGGCTTCGTTCACCCATTCAACAGGCACCTGTGAATGTTTTACAATTATCAGACACTTCAAAGGCAATTCAAGAGTATTGAAATTACAGAAATGGAAGTTGGTTTACCTGAACAGTCACTGCCGCGGGCTCTATACGTGCTGGTACAAGCTGCACCTCAGCCCGATTGCCCTGGGAATCCACCACGTCCACCTTCCAACTCTGGAGGACCGCCTACTACTGGCCTACTCTCTCTGCGTCTCACGCGGCATTCTCCTCCTCTCTTTACCTCAGCAGCAAGTCTCCTCTCTGCACCAGCCTCATGTGCTTGCTCCTGGACCTCTCTGTGAGCCCTAATGCCAAGCGGCCTCGCCAAGTGATCTCTCTGATAGGCTGCATAGTCCATCGTCGGACGCAGGTGCCATGTCAGCTCAGTGTCTGGCCTCGTAAACCTCTCCAGCTCTACCAGTGTATAGTCACTCGTGTGTGAAGCTCGTGGCGGGAGTGGCCCAGGCACTTGGAACTCAAGGAAACCAAGTGATTGGCGAGTCACTCGATCCCCTAGGTACCATTGCCAGCCAAAGGCCGACTCCAGGAGCACTCTGCTGGCTATGACAGCCCTTCTCTGGGCCAAGTACTCTGGCTCTGGTCCGCTTGTCCTCCGGGGATTCCACTCGATCTGCACAAAGTGACAAACAAGCAATGTGTACAATTGATCAGCGACAGCATTAAAGCCATGGAAAGCATGCATGATTGTTCATTGGGATTCTAATGTCATATCTGTGAGGCTCTCAGCTCATCCAGATACAGTCTGTAGGCATTAAGGCTGCCTCTCCCTTCCTGGTGCCCCTGTGCTCCTTGCTCCATATCAGTGCGCGCGGGAGGGTGCTCAAGTCAGGATGCTTGCACTCCGGAGGGTACATCCTCAGTACTTCGTATGCCCAAAGCTGCAGTATTATCAAAATTTGGAGTGCATCAGTCACAAGTTGTACAGTTATACAGTTTAAGCTGGTAAACAATCTATGCAATGAATTGGTACAATGGAAATTATGCTATAGTAATTGAAATCATACCTCCCAGACACGCCAGTAGCCGGCTGTGCTCTGCCCGGTCCTCGAGGAATCGCCAAAGAACAAGTAGGCGGTGCTGAGTGCTGCTCCGCTTTGACTTTTACTCAAACATGTCTCGCGATCCGTCTGAGCTCAGTCACAGAGGGGCATCCGTAGACACCCCAATTTGGCCTAACGATTATTTCAACTCCCACCTTGGGACCATCCCGATGATGATACGGATTCGATGATTGCTGATTGCTTTTTGGTGAAACACAAGGACTTATGTTACGAACACTGAGCAAATTATAGGAACCAATCAAGAGCACAATAGCCTTTCAGACAGAAACATAATGTGTTAGGAAAATCCATCGACCGGCCGCAACATCGATTTCACGGCCTTAACATCCATTCCTCACCCGAGCAACCTGTTGCACCCAAAATCTCCCTGAGAGATCGAAGCCTCGGCCGCCAGATCAATGGCTCGGCCGCTACATCCATTTCCAGGCCGTGACATCCTTTGCTCGGCCGCCAGATCGGCCTTTTTCCAGACTCTCGAACCTTCTGTCGGTTGATCGATCCACCGCCTCTCCGATGCGTTCGGGCTACATTCAGGGATTACGTTGAAGAGTTCGAGTTACAATGCAAATGCAATTGTAACCCCGTGATTTGATTGGACGAAGTGTGTCATCCCTTTGCCTATATAAAGAGGCCTTTGGCCTCCGAAAATAGGGACCACAATACAACGAAAATCCTCAGATCTATACACATTCAAGCCACGAAATTCTGGCTATACACTCCCAAAAACCCTCTCTGCAAAAGCCTCAACCTTCCATAGGCGGCCATCAATCAGACGATCCAACCCCGGAGTTCAAACCCTAGCCCTAGGGTTTCGTCCAAGAAGCAATCAATCAGTCAATCTCCATCGATCCAAAGCAATCAAGCACCCCGAGGGATCAAGGTGGTGAGGCCCAACGACCTCTCGGTTTGGTTTATTTTATGTTTAATTTACTAATCGTAGCCTTCGATAGTCTGTTAACCTTTTTGCCTGGTGTGAGGAAGAACACCACGGGCTTCGATGCCTCGGCCGGTACATTGATATCGACATGATCCCTCGGCCGCGACATCCATTCGCCGGCCGAGTGATCGATCTCGGCATAGTTTTGATTTGTTTTCCGCTTCTGACGCATGATTTATTTATAGTCCTGGCTCACTTATTGACTGCTTTAAGGCATAAAACAGATTACGATGTATAGATTAGATAAAGCATCTACATGTCTTATGTTGAATGATTATGGGCTAGCTTCGCTGGGCAGAGGTGCCTAACACCTTCCCCTTACTGTACTTTTGGCTTCCGTATCCAGAATCTCTATCTGTTTTCCTAGCTTTAACAAACTAGGTGGCGACTCTGTTTTGATGATAACCGCTATCGTGTGGTGATACCTCTAGCCATGGAAGTATCCACGATCTTAGTTTATGAAGCGAGCAACCAATCGAGCAAACACAGTGATGATACAACTGTATGGTGATGCCCCGTTTGGGAGGTGTCTACAGTTTTCTGGCGACTCTGCTGGGGACATGAGAGCCATAACCAAAAAGTTCAACATAAGACTAATACATGCCTTATTTAATTCATTTATCATATGCATCGAGCAGGCAAGCCTCGTTGAGTTCACCTAATATCTCGGCATGACATGGGCTATGTTAGGGGTTCCAGCAAACTCCACAGTCACTTGTACCTTTTGGTATATCAAAAAGGGAATCACCCAATCATCGCCTATGATGGGCTGGTGAGAGGACTGGTGCCCTTTGACAACGGAGCACCCTGAGACTACCAAGACCTTACATGTGTTAGAAAGCCATAGAACTTATCAAACTAAGGCAGGAACCTACAGGCTAGGAACCTACTTGCATCTTGCTTCCAAGTTCTTCCTCACACCTTGTATCATATTGTACTAACTCTTTTTGTGCAGAAGGGTTGGAATTTTAACCCAAGTCCTAACCCTAAACCAAACAACCAAGTACTAACTTCAGGTATTTTGCTTTTAAAGCACGATAGGTAAGCCAAGAAAGCAACCACGCCAATTTTATACTCTTACAACACGAAGCCACGCCAAAATGTAGTGCTGCAAACATCTTGCTATCGCCTTCACTGTCCAAGACACCTTCACCGCACGATCCCAATTACTTCGGGACTTTGCGGTCATCTTCTCAACAGCAACACCGACCATCTACCAAATCCCAAACTTCGCCGAGCAATCCTCCTATTCCCATGGCAGAACAATGACGCCACTATCGCCGAACTTCAGGCTCAAATCGCTACTTTGCTAGCAAAAAGGCAGCAAAAAGATGCCGAAGATGAAGAGAGATCAATGGCAAACGAGAATAGGCCCGAAAACCCTGAGTTAGCCAAACAAGTCAAAGAAATCAAGCACGCCTTGGCCCGTTCCCAAGGAGACCAAATTTTGGACTTTGAAGGACTCTGTCTCTTCCCTGATTCTCAACTTCTTGAAAAGTTCAAAATGCCGAACATCGAAAAGTTCAATGGAACTGGTAACCCTACCAGCCATGTCCGTCATGTCATCAATACTCTGAAGCCAATGGGTCTGAATGATGAACTCATCGCTCAACTGTTTCAAAGAACTCTCACTGGGAGTGCTCTCGACTGGTTCCTCACCTTGGAGTTCGAACACTACCACACTTGGCACGAGATCGCCAATGCTTTCATTAAGCAGTATGCATACAATGTCCAAGTTGAGCTAACCACTCGAGATTTGGAAATGACCAAGCAAGAGTCCAACGAGGACTTTGTCACTTTCGTGGCTAGGTGGAGGGAAAAGGCTGCCAAAATGAAGAGCCGCCCCTCTGAGGAAGATCAAGTAAGGATAGTTGTCAAGAATCTGCAACCCAAGTATCTCAAGCATATCTACACACAGGCTATCACTGATTTCAAGCGCTTACATGCTACTGGGCTGCAGATTGAAGAAGGACTCAAACTGGGACTCATTGGGAAAGAAGAAACTCCTCCACCCAAGAAAACCTTTTCAACCCGTACATCTCACGTCTCTGTCAACGCCCTTAACTCAGCCTCACCACAAGACCCCTTCCAAGCTAGCTCATCCCGAAACCCAAACCGGCCCCGCCGTAATTTTAGACCCCTCTACATGACTCCTACCCAAGCCTTGACCATTCTAAGCCGTCAGGGGTGTGGGCTCCCGCGCCCGAAAGCGCTAACTCGAAGAGTCGCCACCCGGATTTTTGAGATAGATGATCCGAGAAACCGAGAGCTTGATTTGAAAAAGAAAGGCTTTTGGTCTAGCGAAAACGTTGAGATCTTGGATCCGGGAGCCACGTTACGAACGGAGAAGGTTTTGTTAAAAAGCACCCCGCTCGCCCGGTAAAAACCGGTCTCTACTAAACATTTTAAATGGGGGATTTAATACCATTTGAAAAACTTAACTTTAAAACATGTACGGGAAAGGGACACGGGATTAAATATAACACCTTGGCGTGCTTGTGGTGCGGACTGTACAGTATGAAATGGATGAACAATATAAAGAAAGTGAAACAATAACAATACAGCAGACTGCCAATATCACATGAAGTGCCGCGCGACAAACCAGATATACCGCGCGGTGCAACCAACGTACCGCGCGGTTGACCTGTCTACACATTCCAGAATCAGTTTGCTTTTACACGACAAAATAAACCATAGGTCCGCAAAATAGTTTGTTATATTTTCCGAATCTTTGAAAAATGATTTATGAGACCTATTTGTTCATCTTATCATGTAAAATAATGTTAAAAGTTTTTTTTGAAATGTTGAAAGATCTTATGAAGTAAAAAAAAGGACTTTTAACATAAAACTTGAATCTAGAATGTATCCGCACAATCTTTAAGCAATATTAGTCGAAACATGAAAAGAAAAAGTAAAAAAAAGAAAAGAAAACGAAAAGAAAAGAAAGACTTTGAATGTAAAGCTCGTTTGAGACCCAAGCTCGGTATAGAAAGACCGAGAAGGGCCTCGATCGGCTCCCCTCAAGGCTAAATATAGTTTAGCCCAAGGAAATGAATTTATACCTTTTGATCGAAGTTTGGATGTGCTTGAAGGTGGAGGAATGAAAGTTGATTTGGATTGAACTTGAGAGACTTGAGAGCAAATGGGTGTAGAGAGAGAGAGAGAGAGATGTGTATAGTAGTGGTGGGTGTAAGAAGTTGTAGAGAGAGAATCAAAAGGGAGTATTTTTAGAGAGAGAGTGAGAGCCAAAAAATAGCAGAATAACTTTATTTGGAGTTGAAGGGTTACTTCTCAACTAGAGAGGGGGTGTATTTATAGGCAAAAGAGCCAAGGATGATCACTAAAAGAGGGGAGGTGACTTCTGGGCCGAATAAAACTCATTTTTGGGCACAGACGCTCCTCCTGCAGGCGTGGCCGACAGCTTTCTGCGACTGTCAGAACTTTTTCTCAAGGTGCCGTGCGAGATAGTAAAGTCCCGTGCGACAGAGTGATTTTTTTGAATTTTCTAAGGTGCCGTGCGCCCTTTTGAAGTGCCGCGCGGTTTGTGAGTCAGCACAGCACACCAAACTTCGTGAGGGCGCCCCGGACACTCCCGAACTCGGATTTGGACGCGGTTCGAAGCGTTGGAAAGCTTGTCGAGTCCTCTTTCTAACCCAATTGGTTTCACACAAAGCCATTTTATACATTAAAATGTGGGCCCATTTTACCCTCAATATGTCATGAAAAAAGTTATTTTTGACAAGATAAACACATTTTTCTCTTTTGCAATTGAACCGGGGGCCACCCTACATTGTTGAAAAGGAGTTTTCTTGAGGTTTAGAGAAGGAGTAGCAAAAGAGCAACAATCCAAGCCTCGAAGGTATATTTTTCCTTATTTCATCATCGGGGAAACTTAAAGATTATTCGGAGGTCCAGATTGGGGTGTCTATAGTAGTCCCTCTTTAACGGAACTTAGGTACCATTGCTTGGTATAAGTGACGTTAAAGATTAGACATCCCAATCCATCACTCCAAAGTCTTTAAGTCAAATGCAAGAATGCAATAAAAGTGGTCGCGCTCATGGAGCTGCCTACGTACCCCGTTGTAGGGATCAGACCAGCGTAGTTCGATTGGGACAATGCAAGTAAAGCGAGTCCCGGAGGACAAAATTGCGAAAGTAAACTAAGATTGAATGCTTGAAGTGCCGAATGTTGTGAAATTCCTTGAGACGAGTCCCTGAAGGACTAAAGCAAGACAAGTCCCTGAAGGACTAAATCGAGACCGGTCCGGGAGGACTAAAATGCTACGAGTCCCGGAGGACTAAAATGAGCTTTTTAATCTAGGCACGGCTTTCTTGATTTTTTTGAAAAGCTTGAATTTTGAGTTTTGGAAGTAACTTTAGCTTGAATTTGAATAGCTTAAATTTTGAAAGAGACTTGAATTTGAATTTTTGAATTTTGAAAGAGACTTGAATTTGAAAAGCTTGAGTTTTGCAGATTTTGAATTTTGAAAGAAACTTGAATTTGAATAGCTTGTATTTTGAAAGAGACTTAAATTTTGAAAGAGACCTTGAGTTTGAATAGCTTGAATTTTGAAAGAGACTTGAATTTTGAAAAGATTGAATTTTAAAAGAGACTTGAGTTTGAATAGCTTGAATTTTGAAAGAGACTTGAACTTTGAAAGAGACTTTGAGTTTGAATAGCTTGAATTTTAAAAAGGGACTTGAATTTGAAAAGCTTGAATTTGAATAGAAACTTGAATTTTGAAAGAAGTTTGAATTTTGAAAGAGACTTTGAGTTTGAATAGCTTGAATTTTGAAAGAGACTTGAACTTTGAAAGAGACTTTGAATTTGAATAGCTTGAATTTTGAAAGGGACTTGAATTTGAAAAGAGACTTGAATTTTGAAAAACTTGAATTTTGAAAGAGACTTGAGCTTTGAAAAACTTGAATTTTGGAAGACTTGAATTTGAATAACTTGAATTTTGAAAGAAAATTGAATTTTCGAAGAGACCGGAAATTGAATTTCGAAAAACTTGATTTTGCGAAAGTGGCTTGAACTTGAAGAGCTTGACGTTCGATTGAGACAATACATGAATGTCAATGAATGTCACGTAAGCATGCAAAATCAATGCAAGTATGACAAAAGTAAGTCCCGGAGGACGAGTGCTAGACAAAGTGAAGTCCCAGAGGACAAAGTGCAGTCCCAGAGGACGAAGTGCTAAACAGAGTGCAGTCCTAGAGGACAAACCACTGCTCGAGAGACTAAAGGCTTTAGGTCGGTTAGACCAAAGCTTGAGAGAAACTAAAGGCTTAAAGGACCGTGGATTGACTCTTGAACAATCATTCGAGATTCGCCTATGACACCGAACGACAATGATGACGATATTCCTTGAAAAATAGGGGATGTGTCTGAGCACCCTATTTGCTTTACTGTCTTTGGCCAGTGGACCGGTATTCTCAGGAGCTTTGAATTTGGGTTGGATTCCGTGCCGGATTTGAGCAGGTGTTTGCCTTTGGCCGGGGTTTGAATCTTGGATTTGCTTTGTCCGGTAGATGATGTTGAGCCAATGTGACCCAGTGAGTAACGACCTCCAGTCCTGACAATTTTGACAAGCAGTTGTCCAAGCGCAATCTAGGCTATGGTTTCGCTCGGGTATTAACACTCTCCTTTTGCGCTCTAAATTTTGCCTAGTACCGCCCTTTCGGGTTTTCGGTCTAGCGAGCTCTTTTGATTAACTGCCTTAACTTTTGCCTAAGCCGCCCTTGCGGGTTTTCAACCTAGCAGGCTTTTGCTCTAATTTTTGCTTGAGTCTGCCCGCCCTTGCGGTTTTCAGCCCAACGAGCTTCTGTCAGGGGTGGTATGCTTTCATGCGTTGAAATGACTTCCACAAGTTGAGGATTGACCAAACCGAGATGACGCTTTTGACTTTTGGCAAAAGGGGCGGATTTTGACAAGACTACCTTGACGCAAATGAGGGAGAGAAAGACGAAGTGACTTTCGAATGGTGCCCCTGATTGGACGAAGAGTTTGACTTCTTGAAATGGTAGCATGCCCAGATGAATTTCAAAATTATTTTACTCCATCAATTGATTTTCATTCAAATCTTTTGATTTATCAAAACACGAGAGTTTTTATCATGAACTGTGCCCCAGTTTGCTGACGATGACCACAATTTAAATTTTTGCTTTGAGTAATGCTTTGACCTTTTCTCCATGTATTGATTTTCGGTCATGCCTCTTAACGCCTAAGGTTCTCGCTATCAAGTTGCGCTTTCCATTCTGAAAGGACTTTTTGGGTTATAATGCGGGCCATGGTTTGGGTTTAACAAAGAAAGGATAGTTGGCTCAAAAATTTCACTTTCTCTTGGGTTTTCAAAGCTAACAGCTATCTTTGAGTTTTTTATGCCCTTTGCTTTGGTGGGCATTTTCTCTTGATTTCTCATGCCTTCAACACCTTTCAGTGTGTTTGACACTTTCATTCTGTTGATGTTTTGAATCTCGATGGGTTTAACACTTTCACTCTTCTAATGCTTTGAATCTTGATGTGTTTTCAATGCCTTTCAGTGCGTTTAGCACTTTCACCCTTTTGATGCTTTGAATTTCAATGTTTCTTCTGGCATTTTTATCTTTCAATTCACCCCGATGCGGGGGATAGCTGGCCAGCTGGGGTTCAAAAAATTCGATTGAGGCTCAAAAGGGGCTACCAAAAGATATATCTTTGTGCGTAGGATGAAAGAAACGATGGCCTTTCTTCATTTTGGATTGCGCAACCTAACAACTGAATCCTAGATGCTCCATTGAGAGACTTTTGTTTGCATGCTCTAACTTTTGCCGATGTCAGATTTTGAAGTTTTGACCTAGCGAGCCTTTTCAGAGTCACGACATTGCTTCTTAGAATGGTTATGGCATTGGAAAGTGATCCCTTGAAATTCTTCTTCTTGCTTGAGGTGAGGGTTAAGTCAAAAATCATCTCGTGTTTTGAAGTGATTACCATGATTTTCAACTGATGGTGGAAAATAATTTCAAAATCCTGAGTTTATTACAGAGATGCAACGTTTAAAAGACAACGACCGAACCATTAGGGGTTGAATCAAAAGACCGAACCATTAGGGGTTGAATCAAAAGACCGAACCTTGGGATTGACTAGAATGCTCGTGACCGAGCCTCAGGATGAGGCTGCCTACGTATCCTATAGAGAAATCAGGTCACAACGTAGTTCAGGCCCACGAAACTGACACTCTTTTCTTTTCTTTTTTTTTTTTTGGAACTCTTACAGACACAGACACAACAGGAAAAACATGAAAGACTCGAGATACAAACTGACTCAAACACTAAGATAGTTATTTGGAGGATAAGGACTCAGAGCTTGAAAATTCCCAGACTCATGGAAGGTCAGACCGTTGCATGGCTCTTGATGATTTACCCTTCTTTGCTGAAGAAGGTGGCATTGATGCAAGGATTGCGCTTGGACATGATGTTTGGCTATCGTTGAGGAGGTGCCTCAATGACCTTGTTGTCGATGACGTCTTGGATTTTGTGACGGAGACGGTGACACTTATCGGTAACATGACCGGGCATTTGGTGAAAGGAGCAAAAGGCATTTGGATCGTGGTAGGCTGGAAGCTTTTTGGGTAGAGGAGTTGGAAGAAGCGGCTTGATGAGACCGGCTTTGAGGAGTTGTTCATAGATTGTGGATGGGGGTGTGCTGAATTGGGTGAAGGTGCGAGTTGGTTTATCAGCTATCTGGTTTATTTCGAGGGGTTTGGCATTTGAGGAGTTCCCGACCTGGAAGGTATTGCTATCTCCGAAAAGGACTTCGCCATCGCTGAGATGAAGTCCCTTAAAGATTGGTTCTTTCTTCTCGAGGCTACCATCCATAAGAGCTTCTTCAACAGCCAATCCAGAATCATAGAAGGTCTCAAAATTCGGAGAGGCCTGTGAGAGGATCATGTAAGGTGCGAAGGCACTGGGCAAGTTCTTTGTTATAATCCGAATCTGTTCCTTCAGGTCTGGCTTATTCTGCATTTGGGCGGCCTTGGCTCTCCACCTTTTTACATAGTCAGCAAAACTCTCATTTTCGCCCATTTTGGTATTCTCAAGTTCTCGGGTGGTCATTTTGAGCTCAACGTTGAAGTCGTATTGGGACACAAAAGCCATTCCAATGTCCTCCCATGTCTTTTTCTTTGAAGGTGCCAAGGAAAGGAACCATTGCAGCGCCGGACCTGACAGAGATTCGTGAAACAGCTGTGCCATGGCTTCCTTTTCAATTCCCCGCATGGTGAGAGAACCAACATACCCCTGAAGGTGTGCCTTTGGATCTCCGGTGCCGTCGAATTTTGCAAAGTCCACGCCTTTGAACTTTTCTGGTAGTTTAGCGTTTGGGAATAAGCACAGCTTGCTCATGTCAATTTCTCCCTTCCCAAACCGCTTGGTTTCTTGAACAAACTCCTCTAGCTTACTGATTTTGGCGATGAGGGCAGCCAGGTTAGGGTCTGCTACTAGTGTTTCTTCTTTGGGTTGTTCGGGCTGTGGAGGTGACCTAGTCTGAAGCTTATCGCTGATTTCTTGCATACTTTCCATTATCATGAGTATGTCATTTTGCATGGAGGTAACAGAAGCCTCGAGTTGCGCGTTGACATTGGCGATGGATTGCTTAAGCTGAGTATCCAAAGCCGCCATGTTCTGCCTGAGTTCTTCTATTTCATTCCTTTGCCCCGCCATTTCAGATATCACCACCGGTGAATGAGACTCTTTTTGCAGACTGTTCCAATTGGGTGAAGTCCTTCTGACAGATGTTTCAGAACTGACAGTAAAGCAACAAGGTGGCTCAAATTCTACCCGAGAATCATGTCCATGCAATGTCGTCTGCGTCGTCTACATCCTAAGATCTACCTCAACTCCAAATCTCACTTAGGATATGATTGTACCAAGGGTTTCAGCAACCACGGGTAAGTCGTGTCAGGCAGGTTAAATTCCGAATGTTTCGGAACCAGAGCCAATCTCCTTATCTTGACCATCCGAGACAAAGCAATAAGGCTGCCAAAACCTAGATACAAGCACATCCTAAGGCTAGATCCAGACCAGAGGGGCCGTTCGGGCACGGCGAACACCGGAGGTATCTCAAACTCCATAGAATTTAAGTCTCCTAGACTCACAGAAAACGGCTTCAAAAAGTTGCTTCGATCCTCAGAGTTTCTTTTGACAATATATCCTTTATAAACAACGAAACTTAAGAGATGTCAAAACAAACTAAGTCTTCTTTTTTTTTTTTTTTAAAGGTTCAATTTCTGTTTTTGAAATGACGTGGTAAAAATGACATGGTATTATGACCAGGTGGCGTGAGCGACGTGGCGCTATTAGCCTAAATGGTGTAAATATCACATCATTAATAATTTAGTCATTTTTTTTTTGTATTTAAACATTTGATTGAAAAATGCATCGAAGACTTAGTAAGAATTGATTTCCCTCAAACGCGTCGTTTTAAGAACTAATTAGTATTAAGTAACGTGCGTCCCATGGGGCACGACTCTTCATCGGGTGTTAGCAACTTCCTAAAGACCGTGGAACCTATAATTATTCTAAAAGGCAAATTAACCTATCGGTTCGTGTGTGGTCTGACCTATAGCATGTATGAATGCAATGATGTATGAATGATATGCATGTACAGAAAAAAAATGCACATAAACAAGATATATCGCATAAGTCCTAACCACGGGTTCCTGTCCTAGTTGGAAATGTTCTATAGTTATGTACAAGTGCAGAAGGCTGGTTTTGGTCTCAAAAGGGTTCCCCGGACTAGAGCCAAGATGTACTACTCCATGTCAAGTGTATTGCAAGACAATGGTCGAACAGCACGATGGCTCATCATAGTCGAGGGTTGCTAGGCGTTCCGGGAGAGCTTGTCACCGGTAAACCGGGCAAGATAGCCGAAACACACTAGCGAGGCTTGTGCGGTGCATAGTGTAAAAAAAAAGTTAAAATTCTCAAATGATTTTAAATCCCCCAAGAAAAATGCTTTTCAAGCTTGGCTCTCTTGATTATTCAATACTTTTTATTCTTTTTTTTTAAAAAAAAAACATAAATAAAGTATTGAATAAAAGTCCCCAGCAGAGTCGCCACTGTGGGCTCCCGCGCCCGAAAGCGCTAACTCGAAGAGTCGCCACCTGGATTTTTGAGATGGATGATCCGAGAAACCGAGAGCTTGATTTGAAAAAGAAAGGCTTTTGGTCTAGCGAAAACGTTGAGATTTTGGATCCGGGAGCCACGTTACGAACGGAGAAGGTTTTGTTAAAAAGCACTCCGCTCGCCTGGTAAAAACCGGTCTCTACTAAACATTTTAAATGGGGGATTTAATACCATTTGAAAAACTTAACTTTAAAACATGTACGGGAAAGGGACACGGGATTAAATATAATACCTTGGCGTGCTTGTAGTGCGAACTGTACAGTATGAAATGGATGAACAATATAAAGAAAGTGAAACAATAACAATACAGCAGACTGCCAATATCACATGAAGTGCCGCGCGACAAACCAGATATACCGCGCGGTGCAACCAACGTACCGCGCGGTTGACCTGTCTACACATTCCAGAATCAGTTTGCTTTTACACAACAAAACAAACCATAGGTCCGCAAAATAGTTTGTTATATTTTCCGAATCTTTGAAAAATGATTTATGAGACCTATTTGTTCATCTTATCATGTAAAATAATGTTAAAAGTTTTTTTTGAAATGTTGAAAGATCTTATGAAGTAAAAAAAAGGACTTTTAACATAAAACTTGAATCTATAATGTATCCGCACGATTTTTAAGCAATATTAGTCGAAATATGAAAAGAAAAAGTAAAAAAAAGAAAAGAAAAGAAAGACTTTGAATGTAAAGCTCGTTTGAGACCCAAGCTCGGTATAGAAAAACCGAGAAGGGCCTCGATCGGCTCCCCTCAAGGCTAAATGTAGTTTAGCCCAAGGAAATGGATTTATACCTTTTGATCGAAGCTTGGATGTGCTTGAAGGTGTAGGAATGGAAGTTGATTTGGATTGAATTTGAGAGACTTGAGAGCAAATGGGTGTAGAGAGAGATGTGTATAGTAGTGGTGGGTGTAAGAAGTTGTAGAGAGAGAATCAAAAGGGAGTATTTTTAGAGAGAGAAAGAGTGAGAGCCAAAAAAATGGCAGAATAACTTTACTTGGAGTTGAAGGGGTGCTTCTCAACTAGAGAGGGGGTGTATTTATAGGCAAAAGAGGCAAGGATGATCACTAAAGGAGGGGAGGTGACTTCTGGGCCGAATAAAACTCATGTTCTGGCACAGACGCTCCTCCTGCAGGCGTGGCCGACAGCTTTCTGCGACTGTCAGAACTTTTTCTCAAGGTGCCGTGCGAGATAGTAAAGTCCCGCGCGACAGAGTGATTTTTTTGAATTTTCTAAGGTGCCGTGCGCCCTTTTGAAGTGCCGCGTGGTTTGTGAGTCAGCACAGCACACCAAACTTCGCGAGGGCGCCCCGGACACTCCCGAACTCGGATTTGGACGCGGTTCGAAGCGTTGGAAAGCTTGTCGAGTCCTCTTTCTAACCCAATTGGTTTCACACAAAGCCATTTTATACATTAAAATGTGGGCCCATTTTACCCTCAATATGTCATGAAAAAAGTTGTTTTTGACAAGATAAACACATTTTTCTCTTTTGCAATTGAACCGGGGGCCACCCTACATTGTTGAAAAGGAGTTTTCTTGAGGTTTAGAGAAGGAGTAGCAAAGGAGCAACAATCCAAGCCTCGAAGGTATATTTTTCCTTATTTCATCATCGGGGAAACTTAAAGATTATTCGGAGGTCCAGATTGGGGTGTCTACAAGGGGCATCTCAAACCCTTGAACAAACCACTTCCTCCACCACCCTATGGCCCAAACCATGATCCAAACAAGCAATGTGCCTACCATCAACATGCTGGGCACGAAACAGACAATTGCATACGTCTTCGCCATGATATCCAAGATCTTATTGATAGCCGTACCATAAAACCCCCACAACCTGATGCACAAACCAAAACACCCGACATTGAGCCACCCCGAGCTATAAATCTCATTAACCTATCTCACAACCCTGCGTATAATCCTGACCAGTACATTGTCCAAAACAACCAAGCCAAACCAACCCTAACCTTCCCAGAGGAGGATGAGTGTTTCGTGATGGAAGAGGAAGAAGACATTGAGTCCGATCAATCAGAAGTAATCGATCCCGATGAGAGTGACGAGGAAGAACGAGCAGAGGAGGAAGAACTAAGGAAGTGGAGGGAGCACTCCTGGGCAAAACACAATTTAGAGGATCCTGATATCCCGTTTATAGAAAATGATGAATGGCTACGTATCTGGGTTGAGAATAGAAAGAAGGAGAAAGAAAGGATCATTATGATGAGAAGGCATGCCCGCTTTGAGCCTGCCCAAATAGTGGTACCTATTAACCGCCCTAGAATTCCAACGCCTCCCATTGTGTGGGAAACAATCAATCTCGTAGAAAAGGTGGAAGAATTTCAAATACAGCCATGGGTCAATCCTTATGATGAATGCAACTACAGCCAGTGGACAGAGGAAGAAGAGGACTTAGATTTCACATGCATAGACCCGTATCAAACAGGGGAGGGTAACTTTAATGAATTGGAAGGAGAATGTGAAGATCCACTCGATGGAATCTCTTTAGCATCGCTATACAGCCAAGGGGAGGAAACTGGTTTCCTCCATAACTACACAATCAACAAAGAAGATGAAGAGGAGGAAGTTCAAGCTGACATTTTCCTTTGGGGACTGCTCGTGTCCCAAAGGAGTAGCCATAGCGCAAGCTTCACAGAGGGATCCGGTTCAAAGGCTCTGTTTGGCAAAGAAGAGGGTGGAAAAGAGTATAAAATTGAGGAAGTCAAGGTAAAGGAAGATGGCCCCTGAATGCTGCAAGTCACAACATGGCAAAGAACATTAAAACATTGCTTTTATTAAATCAAGCTAGGATATGTTTTTGGGCCCTGTTTGGGCATTTCGTTTCTACTAAGTGAATTTCTGTTCTAAAACTATGCTTATTCAATGGTTTGAAATTTTGCAATTGCTGGAATGCTATAATCTCTTTGCCAAGCAAGGGAAATTTCACGGAATCAAGTTCCTTGTATCAATGTCAAAAAGGAAGAAGGGATGAACTTTAGTTACTTAAGAAACTAGATTTTTGTCAAGCCTTAGAAGGAAGATGCTATCTCTGTGGGAACACTTAGGGTTAGCTTGCCCATTGCAAAAGTACAAACATAGGGGAGATTCAGAAAAACATCTCCAACCCAAATACCTTTCCTAAACAAGTTTCAAATGCAAGAGCCTCTTGCGAGAGAAATGCTCGTTGGGTGACCAAATAGCCCAAGCAAAAGTAAGAGCAAAGCCTGCTAGGGCAAGAAAACACAAAAATGCAGCCTAGGCAAAAGATAAGGCATATAAAAGCTCGCTAGGGACTCAACCTCCATTAGGTAACCTAGGCAAAATCAAGAGCATATGAGAGGAAAAACCAAGAGTGGAAACCCAACCTCAAAGGTGTTGGAACTACGTTCATGGCCTGATTCCCTGAATGGGATACGTAGGCAATCTCACATTGAGATGCGGCCTAAACGTTTGGAAAGAAGGAAAACATCGATGTGTTTGTACTCAGTGATAGGTATAGCTAACCCTGCGTATTGAACTCGCGAAAGATAAGTATGTTGCTTTCAAGGAATTGGCAACGACTAGAGGACACGAGAATTGCTGTTCATCCCTTCTAACTTAAAGGTCATCGATATAATGAGCAAGAAACTTCGAAAACTTTCGAGCTTGGCAAACGGGCTATAGAACATGGGAAAAGCAAAAGACAGGAAATTAAAGACTAAGCATACAAAGGAATAAGAATGCCACTTGGCTAAAGCAAAACGTAGCTTCCTTGGGAAAACAAAAGTAGCGGCCGAATAATCAATACCTCGGCCGCAACAATAATTTTTCAGCCGAGTAATCGATTATTCGGCCAGCATTTCCTTTTCACAAACTACTGTCTATCAATAAACACTTGTTCAGAGCCATGCTATGCATTTCAGGGACGCAAAAAGCATTTCAATAAAACCATTAAATCAAAACCATTGCTGTGGTTGCTTTTACTATACAAATATAGTTTCTATCTATCTTCCGCTAACTATGAACAGGAAAAGGAAAAAGAAGCCCTAAAAACTAGGCGATCTCTGGGAAGAAGACAAGGACTGTCTGCTAGCCTCCACATCCCCTCCATCAGCAACTGGTGCTCGCCCAGCCTCAAGCTGCACCCAAAGGAGGATACAAGTGCTCAGAATCAAGAAGATATGCAAAACAAATGAAAAACATGGGGAAATCATACCTCAAGGATCCTGCGGCGCTGTCTCCGGACCAAAGCCTCCGCACTCTGATAAGCTGTAGACACCCCAATTTGGCCTAACGATTATTTCAACTCCCACCTTGGGACCATCCCGATGATGATACGGATTCGATGATTGCTGATTGCTTTTTGATGAAGCCCATGGACTTATGGTACGAACTCTGAGCCACTTAGAGGACCCAATCCAGAGCCAAATAGCCTTTCAGACAGAAGTGTAGTGTGTTAGGAAAATCCATCGACCGATCGCAACATCGATTTCACAGCCTTAACATCCATTCCTCACCCGAGCAACCTGTTGCACCCAAAATCTCCCTGAGAGATCGAAGCCTCAGCCGCCAGATCAATGGCTCGGCCGCTACATCCATTTCCAGGCCGTGACATCCTTTGCTCGACCGCCAGATCGGCCTTTTTCCAAACTCCTATCGGTTGATCGATCCACCGCCTCTCCGATGCGTTCGGGCTACGTTCAGGGATTACGTTGAAGAGTTCGAGTTACAATGCAAATGCAATTGTAACCCCGTGATTTGATTGGACGAAGTGTGTCATCCCTTTGCCTATATAAAGAGGCCTTTGGCCTCCGAAAATAGACACCACAATACAACGAAAATCCTCAGATCTATACACATTCAAGCCACGAAATTCTGACTATACACTCCCAAAAACCCTCTCTGCAAAAGCCCCAACCTTCCGTAGGCGGCCATCAATCAGACGATCCAACCCCGGAGTTCAAACCCTAGCCCTAGGGTTTCGTCCAAGAAGCAATCAATCAGTCAATCTCCATCGATCCAAAGCAATCAAGCAACTGAGGGATCAAGGTGGTGAGGCCCAACGGCCTCTGGTTTGGTTTATTTTATGTTTAATTTACTAATCGTAGCCTTCCGATAGTCTGTTAAACTTTCCTAGTGTGAGGAAGAACACCACCGGGCTTCGATGCCTCGGCCGGTACATTGATATCAGCATGATCCCTCGGCCGCGACATCCATTCGTTGGCCGAGTGATCGATCTGCTGGCATAGTTTTGATTTGTTTTCTGCTTTCTGACGCATGATTTATTTACAGTCCTGGCTCACTTATTGACTGTTTAAGGCATAAAAACAGACTACGTGTATAGATTAGATAAAGCATCTACATGTCTTATGTTGAATGATTATGGGCTAGCCTTGCGGCTAGGCAGAGATGGGTGCCTAACACCTTCCCCTTGCTGTACTTTTGGCTTCCGTATCCAGAATCTCTATCTGTTTTCCTAGCTCTAACAAACTAGGTGGCGACTCTGTTTTGATGATAACCGCTATCGTGTGGTGATACCTCTAGCCATGGAAGTATCCACGATCTTGGTTTATGAAGCGAGCAACCAATCGAGCAAACACAGTGATGATACAACTGTATGGTGATGCCCCGTCTAGGAGGTATCTACAGTTTTCTGGCGACTCTGCTGGGGACATGAGAGCCATAACCAAAAAGTTCAACATAAGACTAATACATGCCTTATTTAATTCATTTATCATATGCATCGAGCAGACAAGCCTCGTTGAGTTCACCTAATATTCTGGCATGACATGGGCTATGTTAGGGGTTCTAGCAAACTCCACAGTCACTTGTACCTTTTGGTATATCAAAAGGGGAATCACACAATCACTGCCTATGATGGGCTAGTGAGAGGACTGGTGCCCTTTGACAACGGAGCACCCTGAGACTACCAAGACCTTACATGTGTTAGAAAGCAACAGAACTTATCAAACTAAGGCAGGAACCTACAGGCTAGGAACCTACTTGCATCTTGCTTCCAAGTTCTTCCTCACACCTTGTATCCTATTGTACTAACTCTTTCTGTGCAAAGGGTTGGGATTTTCAGCCCAAATCCTAACCCTAAAAACAACAGCCAAGTACTAACTTACAGGCATTTTACTTTTACAAGCAGGCACAATAGGTAGATCAAAGAAGCAACTTCAACCAGTTTTATACTCTTATAATACCCGAAGCTCAGTCAAACAGAGGTCTTTACAGTCATCTCGTCTGTCATCACTGCTTCTCAAAACACCTTCACCGCAACGGTCTCGGTCACTTCCTGGGACTTCGCGGTCATCTTCTCAGCAAGATCAATCCCGAGCCTCACCGAGCAATCCTCCTGCCTCTATCCCAAGGATGGCAGACAATGACACTACTATTGCCGAGCTCCGAGCCCAAGTTGCCTATTTGCTAGCTGAGAAAGCAGCAAGAGATGTGGAAGATAAGAAAAATGAGGAAGAAGGAGGAAATCCCCATGAAGTGGTATTGGCAGAAACTTCAGAATTAACCAAACAAGTCAAGGAAATCAAGCATGCCTTAGCTCGGTCACAAGGAGATCAAATTCTAGACTTTGAAGGACTTTGCCTTTTCCCAGATTCTCAACTACCTGAGAAATTCAAGATGCCAAACATTGAGAAATTCAACGGAACTGGCAATCCTACCAGTCATGTCCGCCATGTTATCAACACCCTAAAACCAATGGGTCTGAATGATGAGCTCATTGCTCAACTATTCCAAAGGACTCTCACTGGGAGTGCTCTTGATTGGTTCCTCACCTTGGAATTCGAACACTACCACACTTGGCCTGAGATCGCCAACGCTTTCATCAAGCAATATGCATACAACGTTCAAGTTGAACTAACCACCCGAGATTTAAAAATGACCAAGCAAGAGTCAAACGAGGACTTTGTCACCTTCGTAGCTAGATGGAGGGAGAAGGCTGCCAAGATGAAAAACCGCCCCTCTGAGGAGGATCAAGTGAGGATAGTTGTCAAGAATCTGCAACCCAAGTATCTCAAGCTCATCTACACGCAGGCTATCACCGATTTCAAGCGCTTGCATGCTACTGGGCTGCAGATCGAAGAAGGGCTCAAACTAGGACTCATTGGGAAAGAAGAAACTCCTCCACCAAAGAAAACCTTTTCAACTCATACATCTCATGCTCTGTTAACACCCTTAACCCAGCCTTACCACAAGACCCTTTCCAAGCTGGTTCATCCCAAAGTTCAAACCGGCCTCGCCGTTACTTTAACCCTCTTTATATGACCCCATCTCAAGCCTTAGCCATCCTAGGCCATCAAGGGCATCTCAAACCCCTAAACAACCCGCCTCCTCAGCCACCTTATGGCCCAAGCTATGACGCCAATAAGCAATGCACCTACCACCAGCATCCTGGACATGAGACAGACCGCTGTATGCGTCTCCGTCATGACATCCAAGATCTCATCGACAATCAAACCATAAAGCCACCAAAACCCAATGTGCAAACCAATCCACTCCCTACTCACGATGCTGAGCCACCGCCTCAAAACATCAATCTCATAAACCTCTCCAAGAGCTCCACATATAATTCTACCCAATACATCATCCTAAGCACCCACGCCAAACCATCCCTGAGCTTTCCTGAAAATGGTTTCTCTTGTGTTAATGTAATTGACAGTGGGGATTGGTGGTTAGAAATGGACCAAGCTCTGCCAAGTGATTGGAACGTGGGGAGGATTGAACCCGCTAATCCTTGGAGCATCCAAGAAGAAGAAATAGGGCATCTCACTCGAAGTGGCAGGATATACAAACCTCCCAAACTAAGTGGAGAAAACTCAACCTCAACACGAGTAGCAGAGGAAAAAGAAGAGGATGGCCAAAGGATTGAACCTGAGGAAGATAGGGTGCTAAGACAATTGAAGAAAATCCAGGCTGACATCTCTATCTGGGGATTGCTTATGTCCTCCTACGAGCACCGCAATTCCTTCTTCAAAACTTTGGGAAAAGCTAAAGTTCCCATTGACATCACTCCTGAAAATCTAGTAGGCTTCATAACAGCATCTAAAGCCCTGAAGTCAACAATAGCCTTCACTGACAAAGACCTGCCTCCTGAAGGCCTTGCACACAACAAACCTCTCTATATTTCTCTCAAGTGCCTCTCCAAATGGATCCCATTAGTCCTGGTGGATAATGGGTCTGCTCTGAATGTGTGCCCACAAAGGACTCTCGACAAGCTGGGGGTCGATACTGCTGATATACGCCCTTCCAGTCAAGGTGTGAGGGGATATGATAATTCAAAAAGGAGAGTGGTTGGGTGCGTTACCCTGCCGCTAGAGGTGGAGAAGATCAAGAGAGATGTGGAATTCCATGTAATGGACATACCCGCCACCTTCAATCTCTTGTTGGGAAGGCCATGGTTACATGACACTGGGGCTACCTTCCACTTTGCATCAAAAGTCAAATTCGCAGCAGATGGGAAGGTCATTACCATCCTAGGGGACTCATCGATCCGAACCCACTCCGATACACCTGTGCAAGAGGTAGGAATTGAAGAAACCTTCCTTACTGGATTCAGCCTTGAAGAAGCGACCGCTGTGCAAGCTCTAATGGCCGAAAGAAGCTTCTACATAAGCACTCCTGCCATACGAATGATGAAGAAGTATAACTACTGTCCTGGGTTGGGTTTAGGCAAAAGATCACAAGGCATCCCCCAAATGATCGATCCTCCGCGTAATCAATACGCCTTTGGCCTTGGCTACACCCCGACAAAAGCCGAGGTAGAAAAAAGGAGAAGTACGGAAAAAGCTAAGGCAAGAGGGAGCAAGATCAAAGAAGAGAAATTCATGATCCCAAAAATGCTCAACGGTTGGTTTGTAAGAGAAGGAGAAGACTTTCCATTTTGCGGTTTCGCAGAGACATGGGTAGATGAAGCTACCAAACAAAGGTATCCTGGAATGCAAATCTTCTTCGACCAAGAATGGACTGACAGCGATATGGAAGAAGAACCAACAACTCCTCCTCCCGTTACTCCCGAAGATTGGATTGAGGTGCTGACTGAGATTGACCTAAAAATTCTGTTTGGCATTGAAGAGGGTGAAGAAGAGTATAAAACTGTGAAAGGCAATGGAGCAACTCCTAAGATGCTACATTAATTGCATGGCATGGCGAAAATATTACTTTTATTCTTGAACTAAGCTAGGATATGTTTTGGGCCCCTGTTTGGGCATCTTCTATAAACTCTCATTTCCTCTTTTATGCTTAATGAATAAGTCATTCGTCGAAATGCAATAGCTACACACTGCAGTCTCTTTGCCAAAGAAAGGGGAATTATAAGAATCAAGTTCTTTATGTTGCTAAACAGAAGGAAAGAAGGGACGAGCCCTGATTACTTAAGACTAGGTCGTTTCCAAAACTTAGGAAAATGACGCTATCTCCGTGAGAACACATAGGGTTAGCTTACCTATTACGAAGGTACAAACACAAAAGGGAGACTCAAGAAAGCATCTCCATCCAAATCCTTTCCAAAAGCAAGAAAACATCTTTATTAAAATCCTTTCCAAAGCAAAAGGATATACTCATCAAAATCTTCTTGAGAGAATATGCTCGTTGGGTGACCAAGTAGCCCAAGCAAAAGTAAGAGCAAAGCCTGCTAGGACAAGAAAATGCAGCCTAGGCAAAAATTAAGGCATTTAAAAAGCTCGCTAGGGACTCAACCTCCATCAGGTAACCTAGGTAAAATCAAGAGCATGTGAGAAGAAAAACCAAGAGTGGAAACCCAACCTCAAAGGTGTTGGAACTACGTTCATGGCCTGATTCCCTGAATGGGATACGTAGGCAATCTCACATTGAGATGCGGCCTAAACATTTGGAAAGAAGGAAAAACATCAACAAGTTTGTACTCAATGATAGGCATAGCTAACCTTGCGTATTGAGCTCGCAAAAGATGAGTTAGTCATTTTCGGAAGATTGGCAAGAATAAAGGTCATAAGAATCATTGCTCGTCCTCTCCGACTCGAAAGTCATCAGCATAAGGGACAAGATATCCCAAAAATCCTATAATATGGCAAAGAGGTTGCGGAAGTAGCAAAAGCAAATCGAAGACATGAAATTGATACAAGCATTAGAGGGAAGAAGGTCACTTCCAGCTTCTTTAGGAATTAAGAAGTAGCGACCGAAGAATGGAATCCTCGGCCGAGTAATCCATTCCTCGGCCCATGTTTCAATCTTTTAACAAATCAAAAACAGTTTCAAACCATACAAATATCTCAGGATACAATACTTGCCCAACATACTGAAGTTGCTTCATAAAAATACAAATACCATTATCTGTTTTGCAAAACTAACAAGTACAGGTACAAACAAAAAAAGCAAGCTATTGCCTACGACCCCTTTTGGGGACACGACTGGAAGAAGAAGGACGAAAACGCTCAGGAACTGGAATGCTAATCCTCTGTCCTTCATCAGCATCCTCATCTCTGGCACCAGCTTCAGCACCCCTATCATCAGCCCCAGCAGCTCCATCTCCAGCCCTAGTGCTCTCACCTTCGCTAACCCCAGCACTCTGAGTAACTGACACTGTCGGCACCTGCACTGCTTCAAGCTGCAAGGAACAGAATATGGACATTCAGGTTCACATAGAACATGGGATAGAAATGGAAGAAATCAAAGGATATATACCGCCACTATCCGACTCCGCTGTCGCCGAACCAAAGCCTCTGCGCTCTAAAATGCACGTAGCCACTCCTGGACTATGTCAGCAGGCACCTGCAAGGGAGATAATCATATAGCAAAGCAAGGGAGAAATGTTGAAAGGAACACTAAAATCTGCAATATTACCTGAGGAACTCGGGCAGGAAGCACATACAGCTGGGAGGCACATGGGGTCAGCGGCAAACGCTCCTCTTCGCCGTTGGCGTTATGAAAGGAAATGAAACCAGGAGCCCGTGGCCAAACAGGAGGGGTAGCAGCAGTAGCAGTGGGTAAGGTCAGCGAAGCCAAACGGAAGGCTGAGTAATCTCCCTCCCGAAGAAAATCTACAGCCAACTGTCTCTCAAAAGCAAGAAGCAAGCCCTCTCCTGTCAAAAGATGGGTTGACCTCATACCAGTTGGAGGAGGAAGAGGAACAAACTGCAATGCCTCAGAACGTGGAAAGTACTGGCTCGCTACCCTTTCCCCGAGATACCAAGCTCTCGAGAAAGGTCCCTCCAACAGGAAGTGCTGGCTGTCCAGAGCCCGAGCAGAAGTCAACTCCAAAGGAGCATCGTCAAGCAGGGTCCTCCATGGATCAAAGCATACCTGTAATAGCGACAAATAGCATTAAAGATAACAAAAACAGAGGAATCACATGGGAATCACAAAGTAGGTACAACATACCTGATCCACTGTCAGGCGATCCAAAACTCGCCTCCAAGCTAGCAGGTCCATAGCAGGCGACCTTTTCTTTCGAATTCCCTTTAACCAACGGGCCGCCCGTGGAACAAACCTGGGCTCCTTATGCTCAGTAGGAGGAGGGAACTGTAACAAGTGCTCAAAAGCCCAGAGCTGCAAGCAAAAATAAGGATGAGTGTGAGGTATCAAAAACCGAAACAGATAAAGGAATAATCAAGAATGCTAAACACACACCTCAAGGACACGGTGGTGTCCACCCAGTGATAGGCTAACGCCTCGCGAGCAAGCGCTCAAGTGACCATACAGTGTGGCCAAAGCAGGGGTCCCCCAGTCAAACTCTGCTATGGCCTCCAAGTCCACCAAAGCGGCCAAAAACTGAACATGCACTGAATTCTCCTTGTTGCAGAACAGAGTCTGCCCAAGGAGGTAGAGGAGGAAAGCTCGTACCAGCTAAGGAAGAGACACCTCTGTCAAGATCCCCGCACGATCAAACTGCTCCCGAAGCCAGGTATAGGTGATGTGGCCGCTCTCAGACACAGTGGGGGTCTTCCCCAAGAGATAATCAAAAGCACCTCTCCGCTCATGCATCCGCGGATCAATCGGGAGAGGGTCACCGCCCACTCTTAAACATGTAAGCAAGGCAAAGTCACCAGGCGTGATGGTCATCTCTCCAGCCTCAGGGAGATGAAAGGTGTTGGTAGTGTCCCACCACCTCTCCACGAGCGCCGTGGTCAAGCCGAGCTCCGCCTTCGAAAGGGGAAAGCCTAGTATCAGCCGCTCAAAACCAGCCAAGGCAACTACGTCCCTGGCACTCTGAGGAAGCCTCTCGTACCACTCAAACACCTGTGGACCACTTCCCCACACACGCAGCTTCTCATTTGCCTACAAATTGCTAGAAGAAATCAACACAATAGCAAAAATACCTAAACAGAAAAATTACCTTCCGGTTCGTGAAACCAAGGTGCTGCTCTGGCTCCCTGTGCAAAGTCTCAGCTGAAGCATCGCTGAGAGGAGGACGGTATCGCAACGAACCACCGCCCCCGATAATGTGAACCAAAGAGGCATACGTGGTGGCGTCGAACGGTGGCAAAGCACTACTACCTACGTCAGAAGGAATCTCGAACTTAGTGTTAGGAGGAGTGGGCTGCGAAGAACTCCCCCCAACAGCCGGTCTACGTCGGCTAGAACGAAGAACGCGGGTGCTTGAAACCCCGCCCAGAACTGTGGCCTCCACAGCCGCTGCCTTGCCCGTATCCCTCGGAGCGGTAGTAGAGGATGAAGGACCGCCGGTGGTGGGGTCAATCGGAGGAGGAGGAGAGGAAGCCATGGAAGATGGCAGTCGGAACAGTGGCAGTCGGAGGAAATGACGTCGGCAAACGGCGGCGATCGATTGGAGGAGGGATAAAGGGAATCGCTCGGTCGGAGGAGAAGATGAGTTGTGAAATGAACCGCGAAATCGATTAAACGAAACTTAAATCGATTTTCTGACCTTTGACATTCTCACGGCCGATCAATCAAATCCTCGGCCGAGACAACTATTAATCGGCCGAAGGATCGATCTACTGGTCCCTCAATCCATTCTTCTCAGCAGCTTCAGTCTCAGTGATGCACTAACTAGAACCATTATAGAATTCTGGGTCCATGACCAACAGAAGCGATGACCAAATCAGCCTTGGGAGCACTTCCGAGCAAATACAATATGATCAAAACTAGCCTTGGGGGCACACCCAAGCACAAAAGCTATCTCTCCACAAACTGCTAACAAAAGCCCTTCGACAGGCCCCGCCCAGCGGCTCTGCACCTATGCTTAAGTGCTCAGTGCCCGGTAACTGCCTGCAGCACCATCCTCAGCGATTTCACCGCCCTAAGCCTATCACCTCAGCGGCTCTAAGCCCATTTCCAAGATAGGTTTCTTATCATCATGGCTCAACGCCCATATTCACCGATCAAGCGGCTCAGAGCCCGTGTCCAAGTTATCATCTCAGCACCTCGCCTCTCATCATTTCCTTAGCAAGCTCCTTGCCTATTATCTCAACGGCTCCAGGCCTGTATCCATTATCAGCAGCTCTAAGCTCGTCAACGGCCTTAGACCTCAGTGGCTCCATCAACAGCTCCAAGCTTAATGGTTCAAATAACGGCTTAAAGCCCCTTACTACAGCGACTCCAGGCCTATACCCCTTATCAGCAGGCTCCTTGCCTATTATCCCTGCGGTTCAACGCCCATGATTGCCAATCAAGCAGCCCAAAGCCCATGTTCAAGCTATTCAGTGGCTCGAAGCCCGTTATTTTAGTGGCTCCAAGCCCATATCTATCATCTCCACGGCTCCAAACCTGTACACGCCTATTTCAGCGGCTCCATGCCTATATTCGTTTTCAGAAGCCCTACGCTCGCTCAATTGGCTCGAAGCCGTAACCACTTCAACTGGCTCTACGCCGTAACAGCTATCTCAGTAGGCTCTACGCCACCACAATTATCAAACTCAGCGGCTCCATATTCGCTCTCAAGCAGCCCTACGCTCGCTCAATTGGCTCAAAGCCGTAACTATCTGGCTCCACGCCGTAATTATCTCAGCGGCTCAAAGCCCATTATCTCAGCGGCTCAAAGCCCATTATCTCAGCTGGCTCGAAGCCGTAACCATCTCAATTGGCTCGAAGCCGTAGCTACTCAACGGCTCCATGCCTGTTATCAACGGCCCTACGCCCATTATCTCAGCTGGCTCAAAGCCGTAACCAATTCAACTGGCTCAAAGCCGTAATAACTCTCAACAGGCTCTATGCCGTCCCAATCAACAAGCCCAACCACTGTGTACTGGATGCTCAAGTTCTACACTTGAATGCGCAAGCTCTACGCTTGAATGCCCAACCACTGCCTACTGGACGCTCAAAGCCTGTACTTTGAATGCTTGGATTCTGCCGTCCGAATGCTCGAGCTCTACGCTCTGATTGCTCAAGTCCGGAACTTGAAAGAAGCTCTAAGCTTATATCAAACACACACGCACGGGCCCATGCACACATTGCATCAAAACACATCGAGTCTGCATAATCATCTATTCACATCACATCTAACAAACATTATCATACATACATGCTTTGTTTTGCATCTCTCACTCGCAGGTCCATCTTGCAATCAACCGGCTCTATGCCTCGGTTTTATTGATCGGTCCAGAACCTCGATCCTTTGGCTCAAAGCCAAATCTTTATGATGAGAAAGCTCCACGCACAGACCATCATGACTACAATCGGCTCCACGCCTCGCTTCAATCACGCCAAAGCTCGAACATCTCAAGTTCTTACCTCCGAAGGCAAAGATTTTGAACTATCAACACCAGCTCCGCGCGGTTCTATCTCCTAGGCTCTCGCCTTATGATCAAAACCAGCTCCGCGCTTCGGTCCAATAAAAGCTTCAAACACCTCAGGCTCGTAATCACAACCAGCACTCCGTACTTCAGCTACTGGCCCCTGCGCCTCCTGCATCTCAAACAACGGCATCCAACTCGTCTCCGAAAGATGACTTGGGTTCCACCCCTTATCTCAAAAACTGGCAACCGATTCATCCCCGCAGATGGCTTGGATTCCGCCCCAACTACATCAATTCCTTCCAGCTCATTCGCAAGGATAGGCTACTCTACCGAGCTTCTCTCAGTTAAAGTAAGGATGATCAAGAAAAGCAAACATGTAACGACCCTGATTTTTGGCCAATAAAAAATTTCGCTAAAAATTTGAATTTGTATTTTAATACTTGGATTTCATTTTTTACATCCAAAAATCAGTCGTTATTGACTGATAAAAATTTTATTGTTATATTTGAAAATTCTTTATCTTATAAATCTTTTTTTTTTGCGATTAATAATCCGTCATAATTAGGTTTATGGATTAGGAGGTTGGAATTCATCGCCCGGGCATTAAGGTCATTCTCTGAAAGACGAGTATGCCTATTAAGACCTTGGTATAGTTACTTAGTAATTGTAGTAAAATCCTAGAATTTATTTTCTCGGCTGGAAATCCTACTTAGCTAGCATAGTTAGCTTTTAACCAATTAGTTAGCCAACCCTAACTACCGTCTGGCTTAGTTACGTTTCCCTAACCTAGAGCGTTGCATCGATGCCAAAGTGGTTAAATTTCGGCCTTTGCCTTGACCGTTGACTTGACAGCTTTCGCTTAGCCCTTGGCGTCGGGTCGTTGTCGCGCCTTGCTTTCGCCTTGGCATCGGGCTGCCTTGCCTTGGCGTCGGCTCATTGTCGCCTGCCTTGCCTTTGGCGTCGGCTCATTGTCGGGCCTGCCTCGCCCTGGCGTCGGGTCGCTGTCGGGTTGCTCTGCACTGGCCGCCATCGAGTCTTTGTCGTGGCATCGAAGTCACGCTTGCTTCGCTTTAGCCATGCTCACGCCGCTTGGCCATGCTCACGCCGCCTTGGCCGTGCTCACGCCGCCATGCTCACGCTTGGCCATGCTCACGCTTGCGGCTTGGCCATGCTCACGCCGCTTGGCCATGCTCACGCCGCCTTGGCCACGCTGGCCAGCCGCTTGGCGCTGCCATGGTCGGCCGCTAGCTATCGGGTCGCTTTGCCATCGTTGGCCACCGCCGCTGGTCGCCGCTGGCCGCTAGCCATCGGGCCGCTTTGCCATCGCTTTGGCCACCGGTCGCTTTGCCACCTTGGCTACCGCTTGCCATCGGTCGCTTTGCCACCGCTTGCCACCGGCCTCGGGCCACGCCACGCTTTGCCTTGGCGTTTGACCTAGAGTTTCCTTTACCCATTGGTCAATAGGTAAACCTTGATTCATCTCCCTAAGTACGAGATTAGATTAGTTTAGTGCTTAATTACAAAGTATTACACTTTTAGTATTAACCGTTGGATAATAACCGTTAGGAATTTTATTAACCATTGGACGATAGACTAGAATCCTAGCCATTATTACCCATTGGTTATTAACCGCTAGGGAAAGTATTATCCTTTGGATAATAGTTAGTCTTGACAATCATGTGCTAGAATGATTTAATTAATAGATTTGGCATGTGTGAAATCTAATAAAATAAGATTTGTTCATTAGATTATTAGGTTAGTACATAGTACTTTGGATGAAGTAGAATACTTAATTGGATATGGGATTCTCCCATACCTAGCCTAGATTGAGAAGTACTAGACTTTACATATTATATGTATGTACTTATATATATATATATATATATATAGATATGCATATATGTTATATTATATGTATGCATGTGTGTATTAGAATATAATAATTAGAAAAACCCATATTACTTAAAAATGTGATTTTATGAATAACCCAAAGTACATATATATATATATATATATTATTAATTGTATACTCTTTTATAGTACAAACAAGTGGGAGAGAGAGAGAGAGGGAGAGAGGAGAGATAGTGCCGAGAGAGGAGAGAGAGAGGGAGAGGGAGAGAGAGAGAAAGAGAAGGAAAGAAAGGGAGGGAGATGGTACCTTGAATTGACCTAGCTCTTCCATTGTACCTTAGTGATCTTTTCCTACAAAATCTATGTACTAAATGTCCTAAATACATTTTTAATCCTTGTACAATCCTTCCAAGCCTAAATCCTCACTCTTTCCTTTGTCATCCTAATCTTGTCCTTTTATTATATATCTATGTGGTTATATATATATAAATATACATAGTACAATGTACCAAAGAAGAGAGAAGGAGAGAGAGGCCGAGAGAGAGATTGAGAGAGAGAGAGAGAATTCGGATGGAGAGGGAGAGAGAGAGTGTGATATGTGTGTGCAAGTGGATTGACATAGCATAGGCCATCTTGTCCTTGTATATATATATATATATATATATATATAGTTGTATATGTATATAAATATACATAGTACAATGTACCAAAGAGAGAGAGAGAGAGAGAGAGAGAGAGGGAGGCCGAGAGAGAGATTGAGAGGGAGAGAGAGATTTCGGATGGGAGAGGAAGAAAGAAGAGTGATGTGTGCATATGTACTCTTGCATCTAATCCATCCTTGTTGGCCAATCCAAGTACAAACCCAATCTAGACCTTCTTGCATCAATGTACCATAAAATCTAAGGTTTCTTGTGCTTTCACTCCAAAGGACAACCAAAACCATTTTCCTATAATTTCCAAGGACTTGATTGGACCAAAACCCCATTAGAATAGATTAAACCTAGTCCTTGTTTGGAAGGAAGAACAAGGAAGGTCTTTGGATGGTCTTTCAAGGCATGACATCACTTGGTTCATGACAAAATCCATGGGATTTGGAGAGAGAGAGAAGGCCGGCCATTGAGGGGGAGGGAGAGCCCTTGCTTGCCTATAAATAGGACTCCATTCTCCTCATTTAACTCACACCATTCCAACCTCCAACTTTTCTCTCTAGGAAGCATAAGTATTCTTGTAGTTTAGCTTTATTCTTGAGTGTTCTTGAGTGTTCTTGAGGTTCTTCCCTAGGCTTCAAGAAACACCTCTAGTGCCGCCACTAAACCGCCCTACGACCACCCTTTCGATCCAAAAGTAGTAGCCTAGTAGTCAAGATCAAGTTTCGAGAGAAACCTTTCTCTTTCGAAGCTAACGAAGGCCACCTCCTAAGCCGTTACTCCGTCCGTAGGAATTTCCAACCTAGCTAATTCGGCCCCGACTAGTTTCGGATCAAGGTAGAATCTTCCGTACCCATTTCTCCGTAATATATGTACTTATGTTAGTTAGTATGCATGATAATAGTTATGTCTTAGAACGTTGGATGCGTGATAGTTAGTGAACTTACTATTGGATGATTAAGCATAATTAGAATCAACTTAAGATATAACTTCGCGTAGAAGAAATCACATGTTGATCTTTTAACTTAACTATAAGCCTATATTCCATTGCTTGTATTACTTGTGGTATATTAACAAAGCATATGGTGGATTACCACCCCAAGGGCGTCCGCACATGTGGCGTTATGCTTTAAGTAATGGTTATGGACATGCTATGTACTTGCTTGGATTATACTTACCTTAAGTATGCATAGTAAATTTCTAAACATGAGTTAAACGGTTAAGGTATCAAAGCTAGTTAGCAAAAACTTGTTTTACTACCGTACTAAAGAAGAATGAGCATGTCAAATAATGAATTTCTACGCCAATAACCATATGTTGTTTTAAAAATCCCACAAAGGAAGAAAAGAATGGATATTTCAAAATATATTATTGTCTTGAGGATGATTATGAACATGTATGCACTACTTGTTGCTGATAAAACATAAGTGGCTTTAAGAAATAATTTGAGTACGATTAGGTAATATAGAGTTGGATGATCTTGCTAGTTTAGTTTCAAGATTACTTTAAAGTGATTCGTCCCGCCGCGGAGTCTATGCATGATTACGAGACACGAGAACCAAAAAGTAGAAACATGACATTTAAGGAGTGGTTGATATGGATAAAAAAAGGATTTTGAGACCCGCAAGGTGGCGGACTTGGTAGCCCTTTGTGCGGACTTGCGAAAACCACAATGAGGCCGGACTTGGTAGCCCCTTTGTGTAGATTGCTAATGGAGCCAGACGTGATAGCTTCATTGGTAATTGGGCTTGGTTATCCGCGGAGAGGAGCCAATGCGAGATTTTGTAACGTGGCCGGACTTGGTAGCCCGTTGAATGAGAAATGATTTTGGAAATAAAATGGTGACACAATACGGTGAGTCGCGTAGGAGAAACCAGGAAAGGCATGACACCAACGTAAGCAAGATAGTGATTGTGGATGTATCATGGTTAATTATGTCGTTTAATGAGCATGTGAAATCATTTATATGACTCTTTGTTGTAAGTTATGGGTTAGCGGGTTGGATTATTCTATTGAGCTTCTGTAGCTCACGGTGTTACCTTTTGGTGACCCTGACATATTATATCGGTGGCGACGCGGTATAATGTGTCAGATTTCATAGTGAGCAAGGAGAGCAGTACACCTTGGAGGCCTTTGGGCCGAGGAGCTTGCAAGGATGGAGGAAGAGGCGGAGCAGTAGTTAACCTTAGATTATCCCCTCATTTGAATAAAAGTACTCTTGTGAGACTTATGTTGTAATAATGAGCTAGACTCTCCTTAATTCATTCAATAAAATGTTTATTTAACGTACCCAAAATTCGGGGCGTTACAACATGGTATCAGAGCTTTAGGCTCAACACTCGGCCATGGGTAGAATGGGTAGCCTTTAAGATAAGTTGACCGTTGCATAAACGTGACTTGATTTTTAAGTTTACCGTCCCAAATTGGGTGGAATTCTGACAAAACAATCTTCGGATTGAAGTAAGGTGTGGAAATTGGCAGTACCACCGAACTGGGAATTCCCGAACAATTGGATGATGACTTAAATCAAGAATCGAATGCGGAACGTAGTTGAATCCAAGTTTTTCTTTAGTGTTAATTAAACCCTTGTTTTTAAACCATTACTAATTGAAGTTAAAACTTTCCTTGAAGATGGATCACCTAACCAACCTGATAGTTGGAGCTCACCAACTCGAGGTCACCCTAGAAGCTATGATCACCCAACTGATGATGAAGCCTGACCAGCCGGGGCTTCGATGCCTCGGCCGGTACATTGATATCAGCATGATCCCTCGGCCGCGACATCCATTCGCCGGCCGAGTGATTGATCTGCTGGCATAGTTTTGATTTGTTTTCTGCTTTCTGACGCATGATTTATTTACAGTCCTGGCTCACTTATTAACTGTTTAAGGCATAAAAACAGACTACGTGTATAGATTAGATAAAGCATCTACATGTCTTATGTTGAATGATTATGGGCTAGCCTTGCGGCTAGGCAGAGAGGGGTGCCTAACACCTTCCCCTTGCTGTACTTTTTGGCTTTCGTATCCAGAATCTCTATCTGTTTTCCTAGCTTTAACAAACTAGGTAGCGACTCTGTTTTGATGATAACCGCTATCGTGTGGTGATACCTCTAGCCATGGAAGTATCCACGATCTTGGTTTATGAAGCGAGCAACCAATCGAGCAAACACAGTGGTGATACAACTGTATGGTGATGCCCCATCTGGGAGGTATCTACACCTGCCTGGGAATAGTGAAGCCCCAAACAGATATAGCAGGTATGCCCGGGCCATCTGTGCCTCCTCATGCTCATTGGTTGGTTTCTTCTTCAAGTACCGCATAAACTGAGCGTACCTTACCGCTCCTCTCTCTACCTGGGGCACCTCCCCCAAGAACCACTCCAGAGCCGCTGGGTCGGCATGTATCCCTGAATCAAACGGGATGGGATCTCCCCCGACCCTCAAACCTGTGATGGCAGCGAAGTCTGTCGGTGTCACCGTCATCTCTCCCGGAGGCAGGTGGAAGGTATTGGATGTATCCCTCCATCTCTCGGCCAGTGCAACAAGGACAGCATGATCATTCCTGACTGGTACTGTCAGGGTCTGTATGAACTCCCTAAACCCTGCCGCGTCCACCAGCTCCCTCACCCTCGATGGCAACTCTATGTACAGTGCCAGAGAGCTGCACGGCCCACCAAAGCCGCGGATATCCCTCTGCTCCGCCTGTTTCAGACAACAAGGACAAGCAACAGGATATAATGTTAGCATACAGAGCTTTCATTTTCAAGTTCTAGGTAGTCAATGTATCGGTGTGACCGAAGATGGATGGTTCAGGTTATTGATTCAAGCTCTTGTTCAAGTTGTTCAAGTTACAGCATGTAGGGCTACAGTGCTAGAGTTATCTTGTTGTAGCTTGGAACTCAGTGCCATTTTCAACAGTTGGTTGGTTCAAGACCTTGCGTGCAAGGTGTTCATTACAAGGGCTATATCGTCGTGTTTTGACAACTACACAGGCTACCATTAGACGGTTGGTCCAAGTTACATTGTTGACATGGTGTGATCTTGATACGGCTTAACAATGGACTGATGGTGGAAGTTATCGTGTGCATGGCGTGTTTTATGAGCTTTCTCTCGTCCTAGCATATTTTATGTTTGGTCTACGACAGATGGTTGGTTCAAGTTGTTGAATGCATGGCATTCAGAGTACAGATTATATCATTATTGCATGGGTTCAAATTGCGAAGTATTTTGTGATTTTCAAAACGTGCAAACATCAAGTTAAAGTACAAGAGGGGGTTATTCAAGAAGTATACCTCAGCCCAGGTGTTCGCAATGTGTACCCCGGGGTCCCTCACCACTAGCTCCAGGTCGTAGTCGGCCTGCTGTGGCGGCTTGTATCCCGCAAAGCCTGACGGTACGAACAGGTGCGGCCTCGGAGGCATGTACGTCTCCTCTGAAAACTCAGGGCGCGTCAGGGGACCCGCCTCCGTCACGGCGCTCACCCTCGGTCCCAGTGCCTCCTCAGCCTCTCTCTCCTCAGCCTCTACATCAGCCGCCAGTCCCTCTGGCCCGGCTCTATCCCTCTCAGCCTCCCTCTCAGCCCGCGCCGCGGCCTCGGCTGCCTTAATCGCCTTTGCCCGATCCTCTTTGGCTTTCAGAACATACTCCCCAATGGCAGGGTGATCTTCCAAGAGTTTCGCCAATAGCTCGTCGGATGCATGCTCGGCGATATCGTCGAAAGTGATCGGCACGTGACGTGACGATGTAGCCGCTGTCGCAGGTGGCCTGAATGCAATATCCTCCCCCCGAATCTCAATGGTGGCAGCCTCTGTGGTCTGTTCTTTCTCTATCCGCTCCTCCTCGACGTGTTCCTCTTCAACAACAACCCCCTTTCCCTTCGTCGAGTCCTTCGGCGGGGTTTGGCTCGGCTCGGTGTTATCTCCAACGGCTCCACTACCCTCTACACCACCAGAACCCCTATCAACCATGGGTGGGCCCTCGGCCACCATACTCGAGTCCTCTGGCTCACTATTGGACCCCGCAGCCCCAGCATGGTCTGTCGCGCGAGGCTCTGCCTCTACCGCGCGAGGGTTATCACCACCAGCAGTTTCCTCCTCGCGACTCTGAACACCATCGCCGCCTCCTCCTACTTCTGCACCCGCAATCCCGATGTGCTCCGCCGCCATCTGATCTGTTTCTTCGACTGTCATAGAACTGCCTCGATCCTCGGGCTGATCAACCACTTCGCCTCCGCTTTCATTGCCGCCGTGTTCAGCCATGGATGAAGTTTTGTGCATGAGTTTGTCAATTTGGAAAGGAAATCTAGGGTTTGGAAGGAGTTTTGAAAGATTTTTAAGACTTGACAAGGGTTTGAAGGTTTTGAAACCGACTGAGAACTGCTTCTGAAACGTCCCGCGGATGTTTAAAGGTGTGGATTGGCAGTGGGCCGGGTCTGGGTTGGTTCAGAAACCTAGACCCAGAAAACAGACCGTCGCGCGAGGGAGTGACTTCCTCGCACGAGACACCTTTTGGGCTCCAGGCCCATTTCCCCAGCAGGCAGGCCCAACTTGATTATTCTCTATTTTCGATTAAAGGCCAAGGGTTTTTATGGTCCTAAATCATTTTTGGGATCATATTGGAATGATGTTGCAATCCGGAGCACTTTTACATCCTCAGCTATGGTCCGCCTACATCAAAATTATCAATCAGCGACGATCTATCCGTCCAATTTCAAATCAGCGACGATCTATCCGTCCAGATTCAAATCAGCGTCGATCTATCCGTCCATTTCTTCTAATCAGTGACGATCTATCCGTCCATTTTCAAATCATTGACGATCTAACCGTCAGTCAGCAACGATCTATCCGTCCAATTTGAAATCAGCGACGATCTATCCGTCCAATTTCAAATCAGCGACGATCTATCCGTCCAACTTCAAATCAGCGACGATCTATCCGTCCAATTTTTAATCAGCGACGATCCATTCGTCCGATCATTCTTCGGTGCACGGTCATACTTGCGCATTTTTCCATTAAATCGGCTTTTGGGTGGATTTGGTGGGTGTCTAGAAACCTTTGACGTTACCCGTACCAGTCAATGGTGCTAGTTATCCTATCCGCTCTCTGTAGACACCCCGATCTGAATCTCCCGATCGTTTTACGGTTTCTTGTTTCCCCGTTGATGAACCAGATCAAAAAGCAGTCTTAAGGTTGGAAAGGTTTGAGCTTGGTATGTGCGGAACCCCTTTGAACCCTTTAAACCATTTAAAAGAAAATAGAAATCAGTATAGCCTTGACCTGGAGTTAACTCTCGCGCGTGGAAGTCATTCCCTCGCGCGATGGTGTGCCTTATCCAGGTGTGGTCAAAGTAACATGTTCGACTGTTGACCCACGGGCGACAACTGTTACCCTCGCGCGACTGTCCCACTCCCTCGAGCGATGGTCCACTCCAGTCACTTTCACCTTTTTCAGCCAGTTGGTTGCTTGCCTGGGGGTCTACAGGGCTATTTGAACCGCGTTTTTCTCCACAGGACAGTGGCAGTGCAGGCTTTGGGGCTATACACTCACATAACCCTTCCCATCAACTTTCCACCTTGCTTAGCCACCAAGTTTGGTCCTAAGGGGGTGTTTGCCACCACCTTTGGTCCTCCACTCCTCCTATAAATACCCCCCTTGGTCTCACACACAAGGGGACTCAATTTTCAAGTTAAAAAGGCTAAGAAGAACATCAAGTACACTAAGGCTCTCAATCCTAATTCACTTACCATCCATTTCTTCACTCCATTTTCCATCACAAGCTTCTCAACCTTGTTCAAACTTTTCCAAAAACCTTTCAAGCAAAGGTATAAACTCCTTTACTGCTTACTGTTTTGATCCCTGAGGGGGGCTGTGAGGGTCAGGATTGGTAATCAATACCAGTTCTGGTCCTAAAGTCAGCAAGGTTGCAAGAAACTAGATCAAGCTTACCCTCGCGCGAGTGAATCAGATTCCCGCGCGACAGTTTGCTGTCTCGCCTGACAGACTTCATGGGGTTTGGGGATGCTGGGTTTTCTTGTTTTATCATGCTGTTATTTGTTTTAAAGTATGATAGGCTTTTAGCTCACTGTTGTGCATGTTAAAACACATAGCTTAGGTTTCTGTTGCTTATTTCTTTATTGGAATGCTTCTGGGTTATTTCTGGATATGTACCAGAGCCCAGATCATGCAAAGCAATTCCTGGAAGTCTAGTCAGGACTCTCGCTCGATGGACTCACTGTCTCGCGCGATGGTCCTCCTGAGTCCAGTAACTGCCCTTGCATGAGCAGCTTGGCCCTTGGCCTTTGTTTTAACACCCCCACTGTTTAGGGGTTGCATTTCAATTAATTGGGCTCCAGTTTGTAATAATTTGTAACAATTAGTTATTTACAGTACTGTATAAACTGCTTGGTTTGACTCCCGGGTGTGCACTGGTCCTTCCAGAGCCCAGAAGAGGATTAAAATTCAACCTGTGGTGAGACAGGACCCTCGCGCAAGTGAATGGGTGTGTCGCGCGATGGTCTGCTTTGCATGCACGTTGATCCATGCATGCAAAGGTGGCCATGGTGTATGGCACATTCATTTTGTGAGCAGCCTGGTTTATTTCTTATCAGAGGGTTGGATTTTATCCTACTTTTATTATTCTATCCATCCATGCCATGTTTAGATCACATCTTGCAAATCATGTTACAGTTTTAAATCTCCGGTTAACTGTTTCCCCGCCCTAATTGGCTTAAAATTGGTTAAAGAAGAAAATAAATCACAAATATTTTCACAAAATGTCTAAGTAAAGACCGATCTCCGGATTGGGCGAGAGGGGTGCCTTAAAAACCTTCCCCTCTCGTAACCTGGCTCCCGAACCTAGAGATGGTTATGACGGACTGGTTCCTTCACTTTTTCAAATCCAACGGCGCGACAGGTGCTTCGAAATACGGTTCCTTGGGTGTCGGACCTTTGAAGTGTGATCCGTTGTCGCAGATGAACTCGTGAGGTACACCATATCGATAGATGATATTGGTGCGAATAAACTTAGCCACATGAGTAGCCTTAAGGGTGGCATAGGAGGCTGCTTCTACCCACTTGGTGAAATAGTCGATGGCTACTAAAATGAACTGATGCTTGTATTTTTCCTTTGGATTTATACTCCCAATGACGTCTATTCCCCAGGAAGAGAATGGCCAAGGAGATGTCATGTTGTATAACTCCGTAGGGGGAATACGCATGCGATCAGCGTGAGCCTGGCATTTGTAACATTGGCAAGCATAATTAGCACAGTCGGCTTCCATCGTAGTCCAGTAGTTACCCTAACGCAGGATTTTCTTTGCCATTGTGGCCCCATTCATGTGCGGCCCACAAATTCCCTCATGTATGTCCTCCATTATTCTACGGCTTTCCTCTGTCGTGACACAAAGCTGATTGGGACCTAGATACGCTCTTCGATATAATGCTCCCTCGCAGGTTATAAATCGAGCGGCAAACTTTCCAAGAATTTCTTCACGTCCACATACCAGGGTTTACCATCATCTTCATCCTCTTCAATGAAAGTGCACTCGCATGCTGGTTTGACCTTCTGCTCGATCATAAGGGGTCGCATTGTGAAACCCAAGGGTATTTCAACCATGGAGGCCAATGTTGCTAATGCATCTGCAAATCTATTGCTCTCTCTGGGAGTGTGCGTGAAGATGACTGAGTCGAATTGTGGAATCAGGTCTTCCAGCACGGAGTGATATAGTTTTAGCGTATCCTCTTTGACCTTTCAGTCTCCTCTTGCTTGGGACACTACTAGGTTTGAATCTCCGGTGACTTCTACCCTCATTGCCCCTAGTTCCAATGCAGCCTCCATTCCAGCGATGCAAGCTTCATACTCAGCTTGGTTGTTGGTGACTTCAAACCTTAGTTTATATGACAAGGGAATATGAGAGTTGTTTGGGGAAACTAGCAGTATCCCTATGCCATATCTACTTTGGTTTGATGCTCCATCGAAGTATAGTTGCCAGGTGTCGTCTAGGAGAACATGAAGTCTTCTGCCTCGGCTTCTGTTACAGGGTGATCTGTCAAGAATTCTGCCACAGCCCTTCCTTTTACTGATTTCCTCGTCATGAATTTGAGGTCGAATTCTGCTAGAAGCAATAACCACCTAGCTAGCTTTCCAATAAGTGCCGGCTTCTCGAAAAGATATTTGATTGGATCTAAACGAGAAACTAACATTACCGGATGCGCTAATATGTAGTGCCTTAGTTTCTTTGTGGCCCATACTTGCCCCCAACAAGTCTTCTCCAGGAGAGTATACCTTGTTTCATAGTCCATCATCTTCTTGCTGAGGTAATATATGGCGCACTCTACTTTGGCGTCGTTTTCTTGTGCTAGCATACATCCCATGGATGTGTCTGTTACTGAAAGATATAGAATCAATGGCTTCCCAGGGATGGGTGGCGACAGCACAGGTGGATTCTGAAGATATTCCTTGATGGCTTCGAACAATTGTTGACAGTCTTGGCTCCATTCAAATCAGTACCTTTCTTAAGAAGCTTGAAGAGGGGTTCGCAGGTGGTTGTGAGTTTGGAAATGAATCTGCTGATGAATTGCACTTTCCCCAGAAAGCTCCTTACTTCCTTTTCTGTCTTCGACGGTGATATCTCCATGATGGCTTGCATCTTGGAAGGGTCTACTTCGATTCCTCTTTGAGTGATGAGAAATCCTAACATTTTACTAGCTGTTACCCCAAAAGTGCATTTTTAAGGATTGAGACGTAGCTTGTATTGCCTAATCCTCTCAAAGAACTTTCGAAGTGCCTCGTAGTGTCCCTCCCTTTCCTTGGATTTGACTATCATGTCATCGACATACACCTCACTTCCTTGTGCATCATGTCATGCAGCAATGTGGTTTCCATCCTTTGGTAAGTGGCTCCAGCATTTTTCAATTCGAATGGCATCACTCGGTAACAGTAAGTTCCCCATGGTGTGGTGAAGGTGATCTTCTCTTTGTCCTCAGGAGACATCAAAATCTGATTATACCCAGAAAACCCATCCATGAAAGATAGCAGTGCATGTCCTGCAGTGTTGTCCATGAGCTCGTCTATGTGTGGTAATGGAAAGTCATCTTTTGGGCTGGCTTTGTTGAGATCTCGGAAATCCACATAAACCCTAATTCCTCCAGTTTTCTTTGGTACTGGGACGATGTTGGCTACCCACTGGGGGTACTCGGTGACTATGAGAAAACCGGCGTTGATTTGTTTAGTGACTTCTTCTTTTATTTTTAAGACCCAATCAGGGCACATACGTCTTAGCTTTTGTTTAACAGGTTTTGCATCAGGATGAAGTGGAATTTTTTGCTGAACAATTTCAGGGTCTATCCCAGGCATGTCTTTGTAAGACCAAGCAAAAGCATCTTTGTATTCTTTTAGCAAAAGGATTAATTTTTTACTTTCTTGAGAAGATAGTGTTGCTCCAATTTTAACCAGCTTGGGCTCATTTTCAGAGCCTATGTTTGCTGTAATTATTTCCTCGGAAAAAGGTTTGGCGTGCCTTTCTTTTTCTCTCTCGATGAATTCTAGAATTTCTTTAGGAATTTCTTCCTCAAAATTCGGATTGTCGGAATCCACATAGTTAATCATAGGCAAAGTGAAATACTCTAAATTTTCCTTCTCATTGCTAAAATTGTCAAAAGACATTTCAGAGTCAAATTCAAAATAGATATTGTTCTTTGGTACTTTGGCCAGATTTTCCTCACTAGACTCAGTAGTTTGGGAAGATGAAAGACTAGACTTGGATTGAGTTGACCTAGAGTCAGAATCGGAATCAGAGCTACGATCGGAATCAGCATTTTTCATTTTGTATTTTAAAGTGTGTTCCACGGTCCAGTTAGGGTAAGCCCCACTTTCAGCATCCAAAATCAGCTCAGAGCAGTCTTTTTCATCACCAAGGTTGATCATCAGCATTTCGTTGTCACTTTGATTCACACTTTCATTATTGTCACCCTACAAGTCTTGGAGGGCCATTTGATTTGCTATTGCTGTTATCTCTTCCAGTTGAGCTTCGATTTTTGCTTCGTCGCTGTTGTCGACCCTTCGTGTGCCAACAAATCCCCACCAATTACCAAACCTATCTGTTATGGGGTGGATCACCCTTATTTCGTTGTTGGCGACCCTTTCATCAAAGAGTAAGTTTAGTGATACTTTCATCTAGTGGATCATTGTAAGCAGACTCTTCTTCTTTTGCTTCTTCAGATTCAGAGTTGTTGACCTCATCGATTGGCCAATAGTCATCGGTGGGTGCATAAGGGTCATAGAAATAGATTGGAACCTTGCCAAACCCTTCTTCTTCAATTATGTCTCCTACTTCCTCTTCATAGACTGTTCTTGCGAACATGACATGGTTGTCCTCAATGATGGCTACCAAAGGCCTTGGTTGTTCCATCGGAGTGATGTATTTGGAGGGATCGAAATCCTTGACTGCAGAGTGGGACGGACCAGACAGCTTGGTGACAATTTGAAAGTGCGAATCGAACATGAACAGCTATGCGGTCGTTTTTCCTGAAAAGTTTTTGCTTTTAGTTAGATTAGTTTGGCTTACCTACTTCCAATTGGCTTAGAAAGGCCCCTAAGTTTTTACCTGCAAAAGAAAATTTTACAACATGCATACATACAATGGGTGTGAGGAAGAACTTAGAAAAATGCAGCAAATTTCCTTAACCTGCAGGTTCCTGTCTTAGCTTGATAGGTTCTATGGCTTTCTAACACATGTAAGGTTTAGGTAGTCTCAGGGTGCTCCATTGTCAAAGGGCACCAATCCTTTCGCCAGCCTATCATGGGCGGCGATTGGGCGATCCCCTTTTTGATATACCAATAGGTACAGGTGACTGTGGAGTTTGCTGGAACCCCTAACATAGCCCATGTCATGCCGGGATATTAGGTGAACCCAACGAGGCTTGCCTACTCGATGCATATGATAAATGAATTAAACAAGGCATGTATTAGTCTTATGTTGAACTTTTTGGTTATGGCTCTCATGTCCCCAGCAGAGTCGCCAGAAAACTGTAGACACCTCCCGAGCGGGGCATCGCCATACAGTTTGATATCGCTTGTTTGCTCGTTTGGTTCCTTGCTTCATAAACCAAGATCATGGATATTCCCATGGCTAGGAACATCGCCACATGATAGCGGTTATCATCAAAACAGAGTCGCCACCTAGTTTGTTAAAGCTAGGAAAACAGATAGAGATTTTGGATACGGAAGCCAAAGGTACAGTAAGGGGAAGGTGTTAGGCACCCCTCTCTGCCTAGCCGTGAGGCTAGCCCATAATTATTCAACATAAGACATATAGATGCTTTATTTAACCCTAACACATAATCTGTTTTCTTTATGCCTTTAAACAGTAAATAAGGTGAGCCGAAACAATAAATGAACATACGTCAAAAAAAGCAGAAAACAAAACAAAACGTGTGCCAGCAGATCGATTACTCGGCCGGTGAATGGATGTCACGGCCGAGTAATCATGCTAATTTTAGGTACCGGCCGAGGGATCGAAGCCCCGGCTGGTGTTCTTCCTCACACCAGACAGAAAGTTTAACAGGTGACTAAAACGCTACGATTAGTAAAATAAGCGGTAAAGAAACCAAACCAGAGGCCGTTGGGCCTCACCACCTTGATCCCTCAGTTGCTTGATTGCTTCTGATTGATCGGGATTGACTGATTGATTGCTTCTTGGATGAAACCCTAGGGTTAGGGTTTGAACTCCGGGGTTTGATCTTTGGATTGGTGGCTGCCATCGGGAGGTTAGGGCTTTTGTAGAGAGGGTTTGTGTGACTATTTTTGCAGAGTTTCGTGGCTGATGAGGGTGTGAATCTGTGTTAATTTCGTGGTGCAAAGGCCTCTTTATACAGGCAAAGGGATGACTCACTCGGTCTAATCAAATCACGCGATTGCAATTGCAATGCAATTTGAACTCTTCATTGTGATCTCTGAACGTAGCCCGAACGCATCGGAAAGGTATCGTGGTTGGATCAAACAACCGGCAGAACATTCGAGAGTCTGGAAAAAGGTCGATCTGGCGGCCGAGCAAAGGATCTTACGGTCGAGGAATGTTTGTGGCGACCGAGGTGTTGATCTTGCGGCCAAGGTTTTGATCTCTCAGGGAGATTTTACTAGCAACAGGTTGCTCGGGTGAAGGATGGATGTTAAGGCCGTGAGATCGATGTTATGGCCGACCGATGGATTTTCCTAGAACACTGTGTTTCTGTCTGAAAGGCTATTTGGCTCTGGATTGGGTCCTCTAAGTGGCTCAAAGTTCTTACCATAAGTCCATGGGTTTCACAAGAAAGCAATCAGCAATCATCGAATCCATTTCATCATCGGGATGGTCCCAAGGTGGGACTTGAAATAATCGTTAGGCCAAATTAGGGTGTCTACAGGCACTCTATCCTCTCTCTCACCGTTTCACTCAAAATCCCACCCCAAGCTCAAGACTCACAAAGATCCTTCACCAAAATCATCTTCCTCATGGGCTTTCGACCTCGGGTTTCATTGGAACAAGCTCGGGGAGGAGTATTCTTGCTTGGTTTTGAGGTTTGAAGTTCTAGGGCTTGATCGATCTTTTTGGGTTTGGTTTTGGTAATCAAGGTAGGGATTTCTTACTCTCTCTACATGCTTATGAGTTGATTTTGTGCCCTATTCGTGCCCTAGATTGTTGTGTTTGGCTGTTTGCTTGATCCTTGAAAGTCTGCAGAACTGCAGAAAGTCTGCTCGTAATGTTTTTGTATCGATATGGGCTTTTTGTCGTATCGATACTATTTCAAAACCATAGTTTCTCTTTCTGATTTGGTTGTTGTATCGATACGGCCATTTTGGCTGTATCGATACCAGGAGCTTTTGGACAGTTTTTTAGCATTTGTTCCGTACTCCATCTTTTTGGCCCCTGATGACTTCTAGCACCTCTTAAATGTCTTTAGTCCACCTTAAAACTTGATTGTTCGATCTCTATTGACTCAATGATGTTTTCATTCCCTAGACACTCGTAAAGCATAATTTTGGGTATCGTTGTCGATAAGTGATATATCGTATGGTTGTTAGAAGCACTGCAGGCTATGCGAGGTTTTGTGATGAGTATATTTGGGAGGTGTGAGTCGGTTTAGTGATCCGAAAGACAAAGTAGTAACTCATATTCTCTTGGTTCGTTTCATTGAATCCCTCCGGAGCCTGTTCCACGAGTCCTAAGTATCGATACTAGCGGTTAGTATGTCGTGAGTTATTATGGGTTGATAAGTTCCTTAGTTTATTGTTGTATACGTGAGAAATGTGAGTACTTAATTATTAGCCAAAGTTATGATAAGGTCTATTGTTGAATAAAATGGTGGATGAATCCTGAACAAAAGCGTTAGACTGACATGTGATGACTTATAGTATGAGGGATGGGTTTAGATATTGAATTCGAGAATAAGAATAGAAGTATGAGTTGCATTAAAAAAATCGATTTCCCTTATCTACATTCTTGGAATAGGAGCTTAGAAACACGTATGACTAAATGCAAGATAAATGGCTTGGAATGGACATACGGGGTCTTAGATACCCAGAACGTTATGTGGATATACGGGGTCCGAGACCCAGAACGTGAAGCAAATATACGTGGTCTGAGACCCGAAATGTGAAATGGATGTACAGGGTCATGATCACCAGGAATGCATAGTGGGTATACGGGGCCCGAACACCCAAAACGTCTCTTGGTCCACAAATCGGTGAGTCCCTTAATATGGAAGTATGTCAAAGAGAGCTGTGAATAGAAAAGAATGAATAGAAGGATTAATGGATATAGGTAACGACCGTGAAGTGTTTCTTGAGTTTTAAATTCCTGGTATGATATTGGCGTTCGATTGTATTCTTCCTCGTTTTCCCGAGACTGTATTTCTTAAGAGTTCATCTTGGTGCTTTATCTATCTCATATGCATATAGTTTGAGCAAAGATATCTCTATCGGGCTAGTGTAGCTCAACCTGTTATTATTTTTCAGGTACACCTCAAGGGCATTGATATGGAGTGCTTGTTGTGCATTTGACCACGATTTTGAAAGCTAACACTGAAGAATTACCATGGCATCTTTTGTAAAACCCTTTTGAAGATGTAACTGTAATTTCAATTATGTCGCTTTGACTTACACTCTATGATTTATTGTCTACGAATTTGGGGCTTGTGGGCAGCATGCCCTTGGAAAAAGGGATTTCGTTCCTTCCGCCAAAGCGGCCCAAAAATCGAGGGAGCGCGACCGGAGAAGCAAGCGCTCGGAATACAGAGTCGCCACTCGGGTTTGAAGGTCCGACACCCAAAGAACCGTACTTCGAAGCTCCTATCGCGCTGTTTGATTTGAAAATGTGAAGGAACCAGTCCGTCATAACCATATCTGGGTTCGGGAGCTAGGTTACGAGAGGGGAAGGGTTTTAAGGCACCCCTCTCGCCCAATCCGAAGATCGGTCTCTACTTAGGCATTTTTGAAAATAATGTGATTCTTCTTTTATTAGCCAATTCTTTAGGCAATTAGGGCGGGGAACAGTTAATTGGGGATTAAAACTGTAACATGATTTGCAAGATGTGATAGATGACATGGATGAGCAGTTAGTATAGGATTAGAACAGACTGCTGTGGGATTTTAAATAGATTGGAAGGCCCCTGTTTTGGAGTGTCGTGCGCAGGAAGAAACCAATATGCACTGATCAAGTCAGTGCATGCTGATCACATCTGTGCGCGCCAGTAAGCCTAAGCCCACAGCTCTTATTCTCAAACCCTCTGGACTCTGGATGGACCAGTGCACACCCAGGACAAACCAAGCAGTTTATGCAGTTATAATATACAGTTTAAAGGCTGAAAAGCCCAACAAATAAACAAAACACCCCATAAACAATGTGGGGACAAAAATAAAGGCTTAAAACCAAGTCAACCATGCATGGCTAGCTACTAGTCAGGGACAAACAATCGCTCCATTTGACCATCGCGCGCAGGTTTGGGTGCAGCGCACGAGGGTATGGGCCAACCTTCCAGTGTTTGGTTTTGCTCATCTTGGGTTCAGGGACAGGTCTAGAAGGATCCCAGGGATGCTCCACAGTAACAGATTGAAATATAGCTAACAGTTTAAACTAAGAAAAGCAATAAACTAGTTGTTAGCATGCTCACAGTGACCTAATATACAAAGTAGGACATAAAACAACAAGGCACCCATCCCCACGCTGTCCTGCACGTGCAACCACGAAGTGTCGCGCAAGTATGTGGGACAGTCACGCGCGGGTCCTTGCCACTACGGTTTTGAAACATTGCCAGCTTTAAGGCCAGGACTGGTATTGATTACTAGCCTTGGCCCTGCCAGCCCCCCTCAGGGATCAAAACAGAGAGCAGAACCAAGGTAAGCTATACCTTTGGTCTTTGAGTTTGAAATGTGTTTGAGTTTTGAGTTGAGGTTGAGATTGAATGATGGATGTTTACGTTGAATAACAAGGTGGTTATGCTTGATTGAGGTGTGAAAATGGTTGTAGGATTTTGTAACCTTTCTTGATTACACTTGAAAACCCATGGTGTATGGATTTTTGAACCCTTTTGTGGTTAACCCTTTGAAAGATGAACAATGGGAGGGGGGTGGTATTTATAGGAGAAGATGGTGTAAAAGGTGTATGGAGGAGAAAGAACCAACCAACAAGAGTTGGTTTGGCTTGGTGGCCAACTTTCCTCCTTTGGAAAGATTGGTGGGAGATAGGTGATGCAAGGAGAGATGCCCAGCCAGTCCACGAGGTCTGGATTTGGGTTACTTGGTGATTAAGTTTCCCGGTTGAAAAAGGTGATAGGGACAGGCTTGGAACCATCGCGCGATGGTTTCAAACTGTCGCGCGAGGGTGCGCCCTGGCGCGCTACGGTTGCGCCCTGGCGCGCGATGGTCAACGGTCAAGCTTTAACTGTTGACCACACCTAGCAGCTTGACCCTCGCGCGATGGTTCTAAACCCTCGCGCAACAGTTGGTTTTTTGGCTTTTTGATGTGGCTTAGGCTTGATTAGGTTCAAGAGTTTTGCAAACACTCGACATTCACTACAACAAATTTGCCTTTTGGCGACAAGGATTGGCGACATAGCAACAAATGCGTCGCCGTTGGGTATGTATTGGCGACACACTTTGATGTCGCCAATAGTTTTCACATTCGGCGACAAGGATTGGCGACACAACAAAAAGTGCGTCGCCGTTGGGTATGTATTGGCTACACACTTTGATGTCGGCAAAAGTCTTCACATTCGGCGACGCAAGTCACGTCGGCGAAGGGAAAATTCGGTGACACATTTTGATGTCGGCAAAAGGATTCACATTCGGCGACACAAGTTGCGTTGCCGAATGTGAAGACTTTTGCCGACATCAAAGTGTGTAGCCAATACATACCCAACGGCGACGCACTTTTTGTTGTGTCGCCAAAAGTCTTCACAATGTCTAATTTTATTATATGTCATTCATATTTTAATAAACTTCGATACGATTATTTGGCGGATCCCAATAAGACAAAACCATTCAACAATCGAGATCGTTGGTTTCATTGTGCATATTGATAAAATCATTATCGTAAAAATTTGACTCGATTGGGTTTAGAAAGCTTCTTACATTGGTACGCAACACTACAACAAAAATGAGAACAAGTGACGAAATTGCTTGTGAGGAAAATAGATTTCGTCTCCAAATTGTGCCTATTTGTGGGGAATTTTTTTTTTCGTCACCAATTAAGAGGACAGACAAATTTAAGGTGAGGAAATTTTATTTTGTCACCAAAAATAGTTAATTAGTGAGGAAAATATCAATTTCGTCACCTAAAGGATTGACAAAATAAATATAAGGTGACGAAATATTTATTTTCGTCACCAATTAAGAGGACAGACAAATTTAAGGTGAGGAAATTTTATTTTGTCACCAAAAATAGTTAATTAGTGAGGAAAATATAAATTTCGTCACCTAAAAGATTGACAAAATAAATAAATTTTATTTTGCACTCTCTTTTGTTTATCTCGTGAATTTACCACAATATCTTTCCATTAATTTGTATGTACACACATCAAAAGATAAAACAGTATTTAACATTGATAAGGTCTAAAAATATGAGTGCAAAACAATCCAAGCAAGACCCTTTTTCATCTTAGTGGGGCAATGTCAGTAGGTAGTAGTGTTTTATCTGATAAAGTTTTTTTTTTTTTAAAAAGACAGAGAAAATAAATAAGAAAAAGAACTAATTTAAAGAAAAAAGTGGTTTTAAAAAAATAATCTCTATGAACTATGCGATTTGAACCCAAGTCCTTGGAGACTTGACACACATCTCAAACCACCAAGGCCAACAATCTTTTTGTGATTATAATTAGAACAAGTAATATATATTATATAATTGATAATTCTGTTCTATAAAAATGAGCCTCTTGTATGCTAGTCACACGATTGCGACACAAATATGACGATCCATACCGTTCATTTTGTTGTTCTTAGTGTTTTAATCACTCTCGCAAGTTTTCGGGTCTATCGGGTTTTGGAAGCCCTTTCATCGGGACGTAGATTTATTAATAATTTTTTTTTTTGTTATGTGCGAATCGTGCGATCAAGTATATAACGATAACCGATTTACTTCATTTTTTGCACTAATGATATAATTACTCCCACATAAAAGGTAGACGGTTCTGATTTTCAAATAACACGGCCCTCAAGTGGTGCATTATAGGACTTTAACACTTTTGAAAGCACCAAATGCGTTCTGATCACGTGGTTTCTGACATCCGATTTTCACCTATTTATGGGAGAATAATAAATTTGATAAGATCTTAAATCGTAACGGTTTAGATCGAACATTCGAAAAAATGAGCTTGCAGCTACCTTTCAAATGAATACATCGAACTTATCTGGTTATAGACCAATGTATTCTGCTATAGTCCAATGTACTCTAGCCACACGATTGCGACAAAAGTATGACGATCCACACCTTCATTTTCTTTTTCTCGGTGTTTTAATCACTCTCGCAAAAATTCGGGTCTATCGGGTTTTGGAACCCCTTTTATCGCAACGTAGATACATTAATAGGAAATTTGACTTTATGTACGATCAAGTATATAACGATAACCAATTTACTTCATTTTTGGCACGAATAATACAATCACTCCCACATAAAAGATAGACGGTTTTGATTTTCAAATAACACCTCGGGCAGCCCTCGAGTGATGCATTACAGAATTCTACAAAAATTTTTGATAAGTTGGTGCATATGGATTATGCTGTCTCGTATGCACATGATCACAAAGATCATATAAAAGGAATGAGATGCTGCCCTAGCAGACATCTCATTCACGTCATTCTCATTCTCACATCTCCAGACTCCGATCTCTCTCGAACTCTCACTCTCTCAGATCTCTTAGACACTCTGATTCTCTCAATGTCTCTCTGATTCTCTCAACGTTCGGATTCTTGGTGTTGAAATTTTAGGTCTCTCTCAAACGGTACTCACACAGTCACACTTCACAGCTCTCTCTCTCCCTCTCCATTTCTGACTTTCCGGTGACACAACTCAAACGGTGAGTCGGTGTGATGGTGAGTCGGTGACCATCATCTCACTCTCTCAACGTCTCTCTCTCTCTCTCTCTCTATGTCCACTGTTCATCAATCTATTCTCAACGTCTCTCTCTCTGTGTCTCTCCGACTCTCTGAGACCGAGCTAGTCGAGCAACAGGAGGAGAATCGTTCGAATCTCAGGTAAAGGCGTGAAGGGCTTTTGTGTATTAGGGCTTTTGTTACTAATCGTTCGAATCGTTCAAAATTAGGGCTTTTCTTTTCTTGTGTTTCCCGATCTCTGACTCTATTGCAATTTGACATGTTTAATTTTCAATTTGGTAGAAATGCAGAAGTTTTCGACGTATCTTTCGTGGAGATCCTTGTGTGTAGCATTGCCTTGTGTTCTCAGTATGTGGTGGTGTAGAAATATTGTTTGTCCTGAAGCTTAACATCATTAACTGTTATTCTTTTCAATGTGCTAAATGATTATTAATTACTATTGTTTAGTTTGGTAACTATGCTTGTGTTGTGCGTATTGCCTTTTGCAATTGCTAGTGGAAAACTTACTGGTAATGCTATGCCCACAAATAAGAAAAGAATAGAGAAGGTTAATTTCTGCCGGGTGTTTGCATAGAAAGTGGTTTGGTTTGTTCGTTGGGTTCTTGCATTGTGGTTAATAATTGTTTTCTGTAAACTTGATGAAAAGTAGAAATGGCAGGTTTTTAAATTTTAATATATTGATGGTGGCAATGTTCATCCTTCCGAATAAATGCATCTTTTTACTTGTAGGTAAAGTGGGAGTATTCTATTATGATCTCTGAATTAAGAAGTAAAGGTAGTTTCATGCTCCTATAGTCCTATGTTGCAGAGTTAACATTTTGTTCAGATTGCCTATTTGTCTTGTGCTGATTGGCATCATTTTATAATGGATTGTGCAAGGTCCCATCTTAGTTTTGCTTCAGCGTATCCATGGCTTTTTTTGTGTGCAAGGCGAGGGATTTGACATTTATTCTTCTAAAACTCATTTTTCAATCCAGTTCCAAAATTTTATCCAAACCTCTTTATGTTTTCTGTTGATAAAACCCCTTCATTTTGGATTTCACAAATATCCAGACTGAGCATTCAAGCCTTTTGAGTTCTGTAGATCACATGTTAACTAAGATTGTGCATTTGCAGTTGTCCATGCTATAGATTTGGAAAGAACATGGGATGAGCTGGTTTCAGTTCTTGTTGCATCCATTTCAATTTTCTGCTATGATGATAATATCTGAGCAGAACTCTATTTTCTTGTTCATTTGGCTTTCATATACCTGTTTTCTGCTGCTGTTGGTGCATGCCTGGCTTGCTGGTTCTTGTTTTCATGTATTGTAGGACATTGTAGAGGGCCTAGAGGCCAAGGACCAGACCACGTGAAGGCTGAAGCAATTGGTATTCGTGAAATTAGAAGTTCTACTGTTCTAGCATCTGCTACTGCCTACTATGATGGTAATTCACTGTTTTCATCCATCACAGACTCCTTTGAGGGTTAGATTTAGTGGATTTGAGTTGGTGGTTTATGCAGGACACAACTATTGAGCAGCTTCTGCCAATATTCCTTTCCCTTCTGAAGGATGAATTTCCTGATGTGTGCCTCAACATATCAGCAAACTTGATCAAGTCAATCAGGTTTGTGGTGAATTTGGTTTTCTTTGGAGGTTTGTCGTTAATTGGCTTTACGTGTTGTGGACCTTATTTCAGTCTTCTTCAAAACTTTGTTGGGATTTCAACCTTTGTTCTTGATCTTTTAAATGCTTCCAAAAAATTCTTGATACGCATGGCTGATTTTACAATCTTGATACGCCTAACTTTTGATTTTAATCATAAAAATTCTTGTGTTTACGCACTTACTCATGGATTTCCTTCGATGTGTGCATATGGGATGATGTACTTGGATAGCTGTTGTGGTAGCTGTTTTCGATCCAGCAAGTGCCTTTTCAACATTCCAGAATCCATTCTCTCTCTCTCTCTCTCTCTCTCTCTCTCTCTCTCTCTCTCTCTCTCTCTCTCTCGCTCTCGGAAGGTGAACAGTGAGTCATTGACTACCCAATCTCTAGTAGTTTATGTGTTAGTAGCTCGTATTTAGCTTGGTGGATACCTCTAACATGGTTTTATGCCAAACCTGAGGTGTAACGAAGCCAGGCTAAATATTGAGTTTGTTTTTAGTTAGTGTAGTTAGTTTTATTTGATTGCATTGCTTAGCCGAGGTGGTGGCATAACCCCTCGCATATTCTGTTTGTTGAGTTGAGGTGGCGGCCTAGCTCCTCCAGTCTGTTAGTTTGTTGTTAGTTTGTTAGTCTGTTAGTTGTTTATTTGATTGCATTGCATGAGCGTTAATTTTTTGCACTATAACAAACATGTCCTTGGATTGGGAGGCTACCGAAAATTGAAATTGCTGATATATTCACTTGTCGTGGACTGCAATACTGGTGTGCCTTGATGAGAATCTTTTTGTTGTCCATTTAAAAGGCATGGCACGACCCGACAAAAAAAAGCATGACACGACACAACCCGACAAAAAAAGGCACGGCACGACACGACAAGACAAAAAAAGGCACGGCATGACACAACCCGACAAAAAAGGCACGGCTCGGCACGACCCGACAAAAAAAGGCACGGCACGACACAAACGGCTTTCTTTTAAGAAGTTTCAAATGAAACTTGTTTATGTAACATATTTCCCATTTTTTCATCTTCTTTTTGAGCGCTCCTTTTCTAAACAGGTCTTGGTCTAAGGCAAAACATAGATGTGGATCAAAGTCACTCTCAGTTAGGGTTGCCGCTGAGGTGAGTTTTCCATTATATTGGCCTTCACTTTTTTTTACAAATATGAGGGGCTAGATTGAATGGCTAGATTGAATGATTTCAAAGCTGTAAGTGTACTTTAAGTGCATTGGATTACCTATTGTGTGCGGAAACTGACAGTATATGCTGGAAATATGAACCCAATTGCAGGAAACATTGTTTAGAGGCATAAATCACCCCCTATAGGTGCTGAAATTGAACTCTAATGGCTGAAAACTGATCTTATTTGCCTAGAATATGGCTGTAAGAATTGGGATTCGAGTTCAAATTGTTGGAAACTGAAAATCAGTTGTTAGATTTGTTAGAATTGGCTGAAATTGAACGCTACATGTTTCATTAAGTGTACGGTTGTTGTTGCTACTCATGAGATCTGTTGGTGCTTTCATTTGCTGGTTCTGCTATCCATATGATGTTCTTCTATCAGGCAGAGAGAAGATGTGTCTATTTCTACACAAATTTTAGCATAACTAATCCGTTTGCGTGACTCTATGAAATTATCTGCATACAACGGCCTCCCAATGGCACTAACCAATGGTTACACTACAATAGTCTAGTTACACAACACCGTCTTGAGTCTAATAGTTATGGACACCTAAATAGAGGTCTAACGGCTGCACTTCCAAGTTGCTATGAGTTGTACTTGGTGTGATGAGTAGCAGTACATTCTCTATTGTGTCCTGTGTATAGTTTAGTACTCTGTCTTTTGATGTGCCGAGCTGTTGTGTCTTGTGTATAGCAGTACATTCTACTGCTACTGTTCTGATGTATGCAGTTCAGTTTTTGTCCAGATGGTGTTCTATTATAGCTGTCGTTTTTCAAACGGCAACAGGTGGATGGATATTTGTCCAATTGTTCCTAAATTTCAATTAGGGAGTTCCCTTTCTCATGTGGAAGTCCAAACAATCATCAGTCGGAAATTTTCTGTGCTGTTGTTTCTATTAATCTACTGTTGTTTCTATTTTCTGTTAATCTGCTGTTGTTTCTATTTCCTGTTTGTTAATGGCAGCAGTTAGGTGGATGGATATTTGTCCAATTGTTCCTAAATTTCAATCTGTTGCTGTTTCTATCTCATGTGGAAGTCCAAAGTACATCTTGTTTCATTTCCTTAATTATCCTTCAAGCCTTGGCTTTTGAGTGCAATAGTAAATTATGTTTAAGGTAGGACCAATATAACCTATTCAATTTCACTTAAGATATTGTGTGCTTGATAGAGTGCCTGCAAACATGAGTACCATTTTCAAGATTAAATGGATTAGAATATGTAGATGATCTTTATTATTTCAGCTTGGAAACTATAGTTCAAAAGAAATTTAAGTGGACTCTTTTAATTTTCAGCTAGTTGTGATAGGAACGAAACAGTAATGGTGGGCATGCATGGTTCATTTCAAATTTCTAGTGTTATTAGCCACAGCCTGGACATTCCTTTTTGTGTAGGATCTTGCAATTGGTAATTTCTTTGAACTTTATCAAACACGTAGAGTGTACAAGCAACGTCGCCGTAATTCCTTAACAGTTATATTGATGTATATTTCTTGCTTTTGGTTTCTGATCATCAGAATGAAGAACATTCTTGTAAAGGGCCCAGTGAGAACCAGATTAAACTATACTCAGACCAAGTCAAAGCTGATTGTTACGGTAAATTTCAAGCTAAGGAATCTGATGAAGCAGCCCGTAGGCCTTCCAACTCTGATCTTCATGAGTGGGGTCAATCAAACCACATGGATACTATCCCTAAAGCCGGCAGTAGTTCTTCCCAAGCTTTCTCAAGTTGATCATTGCACCCTTCAAGTCGATTCCGTTCTCGCTTCAACTTCATTCCAGGGAATGTAAGCTTCAGGCCAAGCAGGGCAACAAGTTTAGGGTCATCCAGGCAGGGTTTAGACAATTAAGATTTCGGTTCTCGTAACTTAGAGTCGCACCCTACAACTATTGGATTTTCTGGAAGTTTGCAATGTGATCAAAATACCTCTGGCCTAAATGTAGCCAGAGACATCAATGACGGAGTCGAACTCAATTTTTTTTTAATTTGCACTCTCCAAGAGTAATCTTTTGGTTATATTTTGGATGTTTAGATAAGTTGGGGATAATCATTTGGCTGTAATATTCTGAATGCTTGGATAATTGACTTTTGAATTACAATATACTTAAGGTATTAGAATGACCTATCTATGGATTTTGATGAACTTTTGAATGAGTTTGGATGGGATGAATGTATTTACAAGTTACTGATAACTATGAATGGATAAATGCATGATATCAATAGGGAAAAATAGATTTAATAAAAAATATATTCTTTTTATTTAAAATTTTTTTGCCGACGCAAAGTCTGTCGCCAAAGGTGTTATATTTGTAACGACCCTGATTTTTGGTCAATAAAAATTTCGTTAAAAATTTGAATTTTATTTTATCACTTGGATTTTTATTTCCATAACCAAAAATCGGTCGTTACTGACTAATAAAAATCTCATTTTTATTCGAAAATCTTTAAATTATATTTCTTGACTGGAAATCCTACTTAGCAAGCATAGTTAGCTTTTAACCGATTAGTTAGCAAATCCTAACTACAATTGGCTTAGTTACATTTCCCTAACCTGGAGTGATGCATCGATACCGAAGTGGTTAGTAGAAATTTTTGGCCTTCGCCTTGAGTCGGCTTGATCGCCTTGCTTTGGCTTGGCTAATTTGCCTGAGCATCGGGTCATTATTAGGCTGCCTTGCCTTAGGCGTCGACTTCATTGTGAGCTGCCTTGCCTTAGCGTCGGCTCACTGTCGCGCCTGCCTCGCCTAGCGTCGGGTCGTTGTCGGGTTGCTCTGCCTTGGCGTCGGTTCTGCCTTGGCATCGAGTCACGCCTTGCTTTTGCCTTGGCGTTCTTTGGTGCCTTGCTCTGCCTACCTTAGCTACGCCTTGCCGCCAGCAGCTTGGCCACCATTTGCTGGCCACGCAGCCTTTGCCACCATCTTGGCCACTATTTGTATTTGGCCACTTTGCTGGCCACCGCTGGCCAGCCACCAGGCTACCTTGGCCATGCTCACGCCTCACCTTGGCCATTGCCTTGCTTGTAGGCCGCCTTAGCCACCACTTTGCTTGTAGGCCGCCCGCCGCCTTGCTTGTAGGCCGCCTTGGTCACTACTTTGCTAGCGGGCCGCCTTGACCACCGATTTGCTAACGGGCCGCCTTGGCCACTGCTTTGCTAGCGGGCCACCTTGGCCACTGCTTTGCTAGTAGGCTGCCTTGGCCACGCTCACGCCTTGCCTTGGCATTTGGCACCGTCGGGCTTTAATATTCCGTTAGTTGGCAATTTCCTACTAAATAAAACCAAAATACCACTCGAGCAATGAAAGCCTAGATTAAGTATCGTTAGTCTTTAACTAATTAATTAGAATAGCCTAATGCCCATTTAGCCTAATCACTTCTTCCTAAACCTAGTTGGACCATTTGAACCTTTTTGTCTTTATCCATTGGACAATAGCGTTAGAGTTTCCTTTACCCATTGGTCAATAGGTAAACCTTAGTTAATCTTCCTAAGTACGAGATTAGATTAGTTTAGTACTTAATTGCAAGTATTAGACCTTCTAGCATTAACCGTTGGTCAATAACCGTTAGGAGATTCTTTACCCATTGGACGATAGACTAGAATCCTAGCCATCTTTACCCATTGGTTAATAACCGCTAGGGAAACTAATATCCATTGGATAATAGCCTTACTTGCCCACCAAGTACTAGGGTTAATAAAATACTAGACTTGCCATGTGTGGTAATTGAATTAATTATAATTAGTACATTAGGGTTATTATTTAATTACTTAGTACTTTGAAAGACTTACATTAATTTATTACCTATGGGATTCTTTCATATCTAGTCTAGATTGATAAGTACATGGCTTGTATATATTATATATGTACTTGTATATATATATATATGTATATATATATTATATTGTATATAGCATGTGTGTATTGTATTATTATATTTAGAAAATCTATAATTTGTTTTAAATACTAGATTTTTAAAGACCCAAAGTACTTTTATATATATTAGTATATATGTAGTCTTTCATAGTACAAACAAGTGGGAGAGAGAGAGAGAGAGAGAGAGAGATTTGGAGAGAGGCCGAGAGAGAAATTGAGAGAGAGAGTTCGGATGGGAGAGGGAGAGAGAGAGTGATGTGTGTCCAAATCCTTGGTCAATCTTCTTACCTCACCATATCTAGGGTTTTATACTTACATATCTAGCCTAAATCTCCTAAGGACTAAACCTAGACTTTCTTATTAGATTCAAGGACTAGACAAGACCAAAACCCCAATAAGATAACATAGTTTTGTCCTAGTTCTTGGAGTGCAAGGAAAGCAAAATCTTCCATAGCCATGCAAGCCTAGGTTTTTTAGGATTATTCTTGCAAGAAATCAAGATTTGGTGGAATAAAAAATTGGGAGAAAGAGAGAGAAAGAGAGGCCGGCCAAGAGAGGAGAGAGGAGAGGCTTTGCCTATAAATACTTGCCTCATTCTTCATTTGAACTCACACCTTCACCTCATTCTCCAAACTCCTCTCTAAAACCCATTCTGTTTTGCCCAGGCAGCCTACTGTCCTCTGAAAACTCCATTTTTTCTCCGGGCGAAAGTCGTTTCTAGGAACAACGTCCTCCACGAAAGTCGTAGAACATTTCGAGAGCTTCAGTTTAGACCCAAGAACCACCCCAAACGGTCAAGAGATGACCAAGATATCGACCTTCAAAGTTCAGTGAAAAATCTGGAAATTCCATTCCAGACAGCTCACTGTCCACTTTCTTATCCTCATTTTTCTCCGGGCGAAAGTCGTTTCTAGGAATAACGTCCTTCACGAAAGTTGTAGAAAATTTTGAGATCTTCGTTTTAGACTCAAGAACGATCCTATTCGGCCCAGTTGTGACCGAGTTACTGCCATTCAAAGTTCGGTCCAGATTTGAGAGTTTCACCGCCCGTAGAATTTTTCAACTAGCTTATTCGGCCCCGACTAGTTTCGGATTAAGGTAGAATCTTCTTATACCCCTACCCTACGTATATCGTATGATATGAGCATGATTAAGAATATGTAGTACTTGGCTAGTTGATCGCATGATGTTGTTTGACGTAGAATTCTTTGAAGTATATGAGCATGATAATGTAGTTGTGATATTTAGCTTGTAGAACTTTCTTGCTAAAAGTACGTAGTTTACTTTGATCTTATGGCTACTTGATTGCTTGATCGCCTAATTACCACGTGATTGTATGAACTCGTCAATAAACATGTGTTGCTTTATTGAACTTCTCGAAGGAAATGCGTTTTAAAGATAAAGTGTCGTTTTGAAACGAAGTATTTGTATTTTGACCTTTTAACGAGCATGATAGTATAGAGTTGGATGATCTTGCTATTTGATATCGCATGAGTTATGTGAATAGTCCCACCGCGGAGTCTATGCATGATTTTGAGACACGACAACCGAGAAGTAGAAACATGACACCTAGAGTGTGGATAAAGGAAATAATTGGACTTGGTAAAATATTTTAGAAACTACGTAACGGCCGGACTTGGTAGCTTCATTGGAGGTGTGTGACTTGGTTATCCGCGGAGAGGAGCCAAGATGTGACACAATGTGCCGGACTTGGTAGCCATTGTGGCCAATAAGCCGGACTTGGTAGCTTCATTGGAGGTGTGTGACTTGGTTATCCGCGGAGAGGAGCCAAGAAGTGACACAATGTGCCGGACTTGGTAGCTTCATTGGAGGTGTGTGACTTGGTTATCCGCGGAGAGGAGCCAAGATGTGACACAATGTGCCGGACTTGGTAGCCATTGTGGCCAATAAGCCGGACTTGGTAGCTTCATTGGAGGTGTGTGACTTGGTTATCCGCGGAGAGGAGCCAAGATGTGACACAATGTGCTGGACTTGGTAGCCATTGTGGCCAATAAGCCGGACTTGGTAGCTTCATTGGAGGTGTGTGACTTGGTTATCCGCGGAGAGGAGCCAAGATGTGAAACAATGTGCCAGACTTGGTAGCCATTGTGGCCAATAAGCCGGACTTGGTAGCTTATTGATTGTGTGCGTTCATAATGTGCCGGACTTGGTAGCTCATTGGTGTGTGCGTGTGATTTTTGGAAATGATGTTGAAAGATGAGACACAAAACGATGAGTTATGTGGGAGAAACACACGGAAACATGACACCAACGATAGATAGCGAATGCGGATGTGTCATTGTTGTTGTTATTGTTATATTAATGAATGTGCTGTTATGACTCTTTATGATATATGCATGACTTGCTATTTGTAAGTTAAGGGTTAGTGGGTTTTGGATTATTCTATTGAGCTTCTGTAGCTCACGGTGTTACCTTTTTGGTGACCCTGACATATTATACTGGGGGCGACGCTGGTATAATGTGTCAGATTTTATAGATGAGCAACATGAACAGTACACCTTGGAGGCCTTTGGAGCTGAGGAACTTGCTAGGATGGAAGAAGAGAAGGAGCTGTAGATAACCTTAGATTATCCCCTCTTTTGTTGAATAAAAGTACTCTTGTGAGAATTATGTTGTAATAATGAGCTAGACTCTCCTTGACTTATTCAATAAAAATGTTTATTTAACGTACCCAAAATTCGGGGCGTTACAATATTATCCTAGATTAAATGCACTTTTGCCGATGCCAACTTGTGTCGCCAAATCCATTGCTTTTCGCCGACACAGGTAGTTTGCGTCGGCAAAAACTATTGCCGACATAGCAACGCCGACGACGTGCCGACGCAAGGTCTTACGTCGGCGAAACTCTTTGCCAACGCAAATATGCCTTTGCCGACAACTTTTTTGCGTTGGCAGAACCTAATTTTGTTGTAGTGATTCCCGAGGTGTTCTTGACCCGTTTCATCATCGGGGAATCAAATACCGTAAGTAAACTAATCTAGAAGCCCAGATTGGGGTGTCTACAAGACCGGAGTGCCATTATTGTAAACTTTTAAACTTAATTGTTCTCTTGGATTATGGGAAGCATTTTCGGGTATTATGGTGTAACATTGCGGTAGACTTTTCCTAGAAATGATATTATTATTATGTTAAAAATCCAGGGCGTGACAATAATCATTCTCATTTTCTCATCATTAGTCATCAATATCCTTTTCCCCATGGATCAATCTCTTTCGTTTTCAAATAGGTGTAATTTAGAGAAATACGTGACCTATAATGGTCAAGCTCCGTTGAGTCAAGTTTGAATGGTCGGAGTCCGTTGATTCTGTGCTCAAATACCGAAAACCGTTGATTTGCTCAAGAATATCTGGAGGATTTTTAATAGAAAAATCCTTTTCCTTTTAAAACAAGTTGATTTGGTAAAAACCAATCTTTCTTTCTTTTCCAATAATCTCATATCATAACATCCAAGGTTTTCGCATGTATCGTTCGTTTCTGGTCATCTCACTGAATGTCCATGGTGATACCCATTCATTTTATCTACAGATCTTATCACTTCGCTGAATGTCCTTGGCGATACCAATAGAATCCATTATGGTCATCTCACCACTCTTGTCTTAGCCGAATGGCGATACCCGATGTGTCATGTTCTTATTGTGTCCATCATCTCAAACAGTCATTCATATCCCATTTTATTACAAACAATCAATCATGTCATAAATCAACAAATACATAAGTTCACACATTTTCCTCGAGTATAACACCACATTCTACACAACGTACTAAACACATAAGTAACTTTATGACACGTTAACCATTTGCCCCTATACTAGAATCTCATAAAACGAGAACCCAAGGAGTTTAGGAAGATCAATGAGATGCATCACAATGATATGAGTTATTATGTTACATTTCGAATCACTAGCCAGACTCACGACTACCAATCATACTCACCACAATGCCTCGTATAACCTACTATACACCTAAACATCCTTACAGTACATTTTTCATTTATAACGATGCTAAGTTTATGCTTCACGAGTATCGAAGGGATTAGAATGATCAGCGAATCATTGGAACCCGAGTAATCAAGTTTAGGGATGGTTTAACAATGTTTAGAGTATGTTAGAGTGATCGGGAATCAATACAATTGAAGGTGATTCAACATTCTCAAAACTATTTTTTGAGCACTGGGTACCGATACCACAGAACATAGGTATCGGTACCAATGCATTACAGCGTGCGATTTGCAGAAAATCAAGAACGAACACAACTATGAAATCCAACGAACCATAGTACGATCTAGGTACATAAACATCAAATAAACTCATAACAAGTGTAAGAAATCTCTACCTCAAGTGATTCGATCAAAACCCAAGCGATTGATCAAGCCCTAGACTCCAAGAACTTTAAATCAACAGAATCCTCCTCCTCCGAGCAAAATCCACAAAATTAAAGCTCAACAACGTGGATAGAAGGTCAATAAGAGGTGGGTTTGTATGGGTTTCAAGTGGTTTTGATTTTTGAGTGAGAGAGAGCCGAGAAAGAGATAGATAGATCAGGAGATAGAGAGAGTGGAATGAGAACTTTGTTCTCCTACACACACACACACACACACTTATATACTAGCACAAACACAAATCACACTTGCACTCTCTCAAATAGAAATCCTAACACATTAACACCAAATCAAATAAACTCAATAAATTTCATAGTTTCCTCAATTTCTAGCATTTATAAAACTTTTAAATAATATCCGAAAAATACGGTCCTAAAAATACGGGTCTTTACATATATAGAGTCTCCTGACTTGTTCTCCAAATATGGGCATGTGCAAGCATGCCTCAGCAGACGTCACCTTTGACGTAGCAAATAAGGCGGTTAACAACCTTGTGTGTGAGCTGTCACCTCATGTGCACTCATGATTACTTTGTTAGGCAACCGTTTCGGGTGACATTATATGTGTCACTCTAGATAAGGCTGTTACGTGCACGTGGACGAGCTTGCATGCTAGGGCTTCCACCAAACCTAGCAGTCCAAACCCTAGATTGTTGAGGATTGTTCCTCTAGTATAGCTTGACGAACGAACGTCTCTTGTCCGAATACTATCAAAGCCGAACCTAAGAGTCCAATCTTTTTAGGCAGGGTTGAAGGTCTTAACTCAACAATTTGACTAAGCCTATTGAACTTAGACCGAACCGTCGTATTCGGCCCACTACATAATTAGTAGTAGAATGAACTAAATTCAATTCCATGATCAATCGAGAAAATGGACAATGTAGGATGCGATTGACTAAAATCTCTTTTAATGATTCATCATAAAATACAATAAATATTCAACCACAAATACTTACACACACTCACATCTTTTGGTAGGGCCCACACACACTGGAGGTGTAGTGTGTGTGAGCCCCAATGTGAATATGAATGTGAATGTGAATGAGTTTGTGTAACTATTTGCGTAAGTGTTTGTAATTGTAGAATGATTGTATTAAATAATCACGGTAAACAATATATGTCAAATGAAATAAGTGAAACAGAGATTGCGTGATGTCATAACTTTATGGATCAAATTTTTACCCGAACTTTGAAGGTCATTTGTTCTAAACAGCTTTATATAACAACCAATAGATAAGGTGAATGATTTTCGCACTCCCCAAATTGTTAATCGCACCTCCAAGAAGAATGCAAATATCAATGTGTTGATTTCCGTACTCCCCAAATTGTTAACTTTTGCGGGGTGCAAAAATTAGGCTCCATTTGTTTTGACGTAAAACATTTTACCATAAAAAATATTTTCCCTGTAAAATATTTTGCTGAAATTGTTTTTATTACTTTTGTTTTTCGGTGTTTGGTTAACATTTGAAAAATACTTTTCAGAACAAAAAATTGAATCAGTTTGAACTCCAAAAAAGCCGTTATAGGTCGCCTCGTGAACGTTTATTATATATATATGGGCTTGATCGGCTCATTTAGTTGATTCCTGTCGAATTTTAAAATTGAATGAGCCGATCAAGCCCTTGCCAATATCCAAATGAGTTGATTTTTTATGGAAACCCTTAAAAACATGTTTTAAACAAATTGAACGGCTCTAATTATTTGCGTAGGGGTCCGAAAAATGTATTGTCAAAAGTGTATATATATATATATAATTTGACATTCTTTTTCTTTTTGTGTTGGGTTTTAATTAATGTTAATTCTCTTTTAATAATTTCAATTTCTAGTTGCAAATCCTGTAGTGTAATTTCTTTAGCAGTTATACTAAATCTTTCAATAGTGGCATGAAGATTTACTATGGGTTTATTATATTGGGGTATTTTATTTTGTTGCAACTATATATATGAATAAAATGAATTACTAGATTAACATTGATAAAGATCAGAGTGGATCAACACATTAGAGTAGTACCTCAACAAAGGAGAAGAGGTTTAACAGGAGAACTGCCAATACAAGAGAGAGAGAGAGAGAGAACATTAGTAGAAAACCAAGAACAAAGCTTTAGAGCTTTCTAAGCTTTGTTGTGACTAGAGCCAGCGAATCCTTTTATAGAATAAGGATTACGACTGTTTACAATGCATTATTACATTACTGTGATCATGTGACCACTTTCGGTGGGAAAGCAGTTGAGTAATTGCTGGTAACTGTTGGCAGATGCCTGCTGTCTTCAGCTTTTGGTTGATTAAACAGTTGAGTAATCCCTTTTTCTAGTGGGTGAACAGTAAAAAGGGTGAATAGGAACTTTTCACGTGGATGAACAGTGAAAAGGTGAATAGTGCTGAGTGAACAGTATAGTCGGTGGATACTGTTGATGAATAGTAATCGGATGATTACTTTTGACTATGATTGCTGATTGAGCAGTCTCCATGTCGGAGAGTTGATAAAGTAATGCTGATTGAGCAGTCTCCATGTCGAAGAGTTGATTGACTAGTGAAGCAGCCATTTACAAATTCATGCAAATGGGTCTTGGGCATCTTGATATGCTGATCCGTATGGGTTGGATGCAGCAGATTCATCAGAAGAATCATCTTCATCATCTTGGCTGGCCTGAGCAATTAACTGTTGGGCAAGCATTAATAACTGGGTGCACTTGGTTTTTTACTTTGGCTTGACTGGCTTGGAGGAACCAGGTGCAGGACCTCCAAGTCGGATTGTCGAAACAATACATGATTCTGACTGGGGGAGAACTTCTTCCTGCTTGACTGGTTGAGCTTCAATCTTGACTGTTTGAGCAGAAGGCTTTACTGGGGTATTTACTCCAGATGAGAATTCCTTCTGGACCTGGTAAATGATTTTCTGGTGGTTATATTGTCCCCACCATTTGACCAAATACTATCGAGTGACTAGCTGGTTGACTACATTGTATTTCCATTTGAAGATCCAAGGGACCTTATATTTGGCCATGAACAAGAGCAAGGCTGGAAATTGACTATTGTGACTATCCACCTTTGATGCAGTGGAAAACAGATGAACTTGATTAGTGAGGTCAGGGGATAAAATGTCAGGGATAGCACCATGTAGATGCCCATGTAGATGCCACCACCTAAAGAACCATGAAGGGATGACAGATTTAAACTTGTGGTCAAATTGAAAAAACCACGAATGAGTGAAGGCTTCATTTTCATGAAGAATGACTTTAAACCAGGACTCAATATAATCATAATAACTATAGTGGGTTGAGTGATTGGGTAATTTTCTAAGCAAGGAGGGGTGTCCCCATTCACCAAGGCTGACTATGTTATGAATGTAGAGAGAATGGTAAATGACACGACTGGGATCTTTTTTATCATTGATGGGTTTAATAAGAATGGATTGGTGTTTAAGTAAAATATCTCTGTAGAAAGAGAGTGTTTTATCAGGGTGAGATAGGATAAAATGCCATTCAGGGGGAAAAAAGGCATTGACTAAATCAACTGGTGTTTTAATATTCTTGTGAACTGGTTCAATAGCAAAAAGATTGGTGATAACAGGTTTAACCATATATTCAGTGGGGGTGTAGGTTTGGTAGGGGTTATTTGGCTGAGTAATTTGACTGGGTTGGTTTGAACCAAAAGGGTCAGTCATAATGTTTTAACTAGGGGGAGGCATAGTAGCTAAAGCTATGCTATAACTAGGTTTAGGAATCTTTCCAAGGATTTGGTAACGGTTTGCATTAGATTGACTAGCTTGATCAGCCCAAGAAGGGTGTGTTATCTGCTTTTTGTTTCCTGTCATTGCTGCAAGAGAAACAAACAATTAGGTTTAAAGAAAGTAGACGTGCAACTTAACAGCTAATGTGTCTGCTACACTATTGGTTCTATCTTCTAAGTCTTGGTCAATTTTACCAGTAGAGAGGTAAATTCCTACTCTCCCTATATGCAGCTTAATGTGTCTTCTAAACAGGCTCACCTTTTTAATTTTTTGCTCCTTTAGTGCAAGTGGTGCAAATTACTTACCAAGGAGAAATTCTCGAGTGAGAAAATCTAGGATTGAATTCTGATCACCTTTAATATATTCAATATTAAAATCAAAAATACTTAAAATAGATTGCCATCTGGCAAAAATCTGTTTACTAGCAATGTTTTCAACATCTTTTTCTAAAACATATTTAGCACTTTTGCAATCAACTCGGACCAAAAACTTTTGGTTTAATATATCGTCTTGAAATTTGGAAACACACAAGACTATAGATAAAATTTCTTTTTAATAGTACTATAATTACTTTGTGCTTTGTTCCATTTTCCAGAATGGAACCGAACAATTTGTTCAGGGAAATTGGGGTTGACTTGCTGGAGGAGGATACCTCCATAACCAAGATCGGAAGCATCAGTTTGAATAATTTTAAAAGAATTATCAGTAGGAATTCCTAAACAAGGAAGAGACTTGACATAAGTTTTGACTTGTTTGACTATAGCAGTATGAACAGATGACCAAGGAGGAGGATTATTTTTTAACCGATCAAATAATGGCTGACAGATTTTCCTAAGATCTTGGTAGAATTCAGCAATGTAATTAAGAGACCCTAAAAATCTCTGTAATTGGTTTTGATCAGTTATTTCATTAGGGAATTTATCAGCAAATTGTATTGCACGACTAATTGGTACTATTGTTGACTGGTGGATGTCATATCCTAAGAATCTTATTTTTGACTGAAACAAATTAATTTTTGGAGCAGAAACGACTAATCCGTTATGCTTAATAGTCTTAACAAAAGAGTTTAAATGTTTCCAATGTTCATTGATAGATTTGGAAAATATAAGTACATCATCAATGTAAATTATAATGAAGTGACTAAATGGGTTAAATATTTCATTCATTATATTCTGAAATTCACTAGGAGCATTTTTTAATCCGAATGGCATTACATTCATTCATAATGACCAAATGGTGTAGTGAAAGCAGTTTTATACCTATCATTGGGATGTAACTGGATTTGCCAAAAACCACTTTTCAAATCAAATTTTGAAAAAATAACTGCTTTGCTTAATCGGTTAATCAAGTCTTTTTTATTGGGGATTGGATATCTAATCCACTCCAAAACTTCATTTAATGGTTTATAATTGATGACTAAGCGAGGTACTCCTCTTTCTTTTTCAGCATTTTTGTTAACATAAATGGCAGGACATGACCAGGGTGGTTTGCTTTTTTGAATAATGTTATTAGCAAGTAAAGTATCAATTTCTTATTTACAAGTTTCCATTAATTCATGATTCATTTGAATAGGTCTGGATTTAGTAGGGATTTGTGATTCATCAAAATTTTTAATACAAAGCAAGGTTACTATATGTTGTTTCCTGTGCCAAAAGGCACTTGGGAGATTGGAGCAAATTTTTGCTTCTAATTTTTCTCTAAAATTTTTAATTTGATTATTAAGAGATTCAGTAATTAACTGTTGTTCAATATATTTATATTTAATTTCTTCTTGTAAGAATTTTAATCGTTTTTTCTTTAGATTTATTTTATTCATATTTAATTGTTTTAATTCCATTAATTCAAGTGGTGTTAAAATTTTAAATATTACTTGTTGACCAAAAGGATTAGTAATTAAACCATTTTCATTAGTTGTGAAAGGATAAAGTAAACAGATAAATGGTGTTCCTAAGATTAATCTATCAGTTAAATCTGGGGCTAAAACAATAGTGGTTTTAAAACAAACTTTATCTTGGCAAACATGCATGTTAGGTAATTTATATTCTATCTGCATTTTACTATTATTAGCAGCGTTGAGTATTGCAGTGGTTTTATGAAAATATATAGTAGGTACCAGACCTTCTTGTATACAGTTTAAATCCGCACCAGTGTCAATAAGAGCATTAACCTGAATTTGGTAATCTTTTATTATTAGTTTAACAGTTGTATACCATTTCTGGTAATATTCTTTTTGTTTATTATTATCTTGACTATGACCAGTTTTTAGGTCAGATTCTTTTAGTTTAGTAATATCTTTTTTTACAATCTTAGTTTCATATTTTAAATCTTGTAAGGTTGTTTTATCAATTTTTTGAACAACGTTATTATTGTTAGGGGAGGGGTCTTGGGTTACTACTTTTACTTCTTTATCAGGGGTTTGTAAAATAATATGTTGCTTATTATCTGAGCAGACTGAAGATAAAGTAGAATTTTTAGTAGGTTCTTTTCGTTCATGGTAAAGTAGCCAATCAAAGAAATATAATTCAATATCTTCTTCTTTTAGGAATTGTTCCCTTGGGCTACTAGTTTATCATGTTGACTAGATGAATATTTTTCTCGATAGTTTTTCCGTTTTTGTTTATTTTTCTTAGATTTATATTCATCATATAATTTATCATAATCAATGTTAGTAGTGATTTTATTTAACACACGTAAAGCAGGATCCACATTTTGTTGGGAAACAGAGTCATCAGGAGTTATTTCATCTAAGTCAGTAGGAGTAAGGGACCCTTGTGAGGAGTCATCATCAAATCTTGACTGCGTAGAATAACATAGTTTACTAATTTGTGAATTTGTTTTGATACCCTTTAATTTAACAGTAGGGCTTAGTAGGTTTTTATCATGCCTAGGAATATTGACTGAACTATTTGATCGGCTTAATTCTTTAATCCTTAGTGGTGTTTTTAGTCTTTGTTGATCAAAACTTATTCTTACTGTACCATCTAGGTATTGTTTAATATAATCAAGATCAATAGTATCATTTTGCATTTTCTGTGGGAAGCTTTCATTTTCACTGATCCAACTGGCGGGTAATTTAATATCATTCCAGGAGATAGTTTTGGGTACTTGGATGTTAGCATTGGTGTTACTTTGAATCAAAACAGTTTTATCTTTCGGACTTTTGACTAAAGCATGAATGTTTAAGTTGGTTTTCATACATTTATAGTAAACTCGGTAAATTAATGCAAGAGGGTGACTACCTTCAAACATGTGAGTAATAGCACCAGCAGTTTGGATGTTTAACGTTAAAGCTTTCAATATATTTGTATCTTTTAAACTAAGGAGTAAATCAGGGTAACAGTTAAAATAAACTAGTCCATTGTGTAAACTAGATTCCATTAATCCTAGTAAACTATCACTATATATCATAAATCTACTATCTCTAAGGGATAACAAAATAGAGGAATTTAATCCTATTCTTGACAAGGTTTAATAGCAACTTGAACTAATCCTATATGAATATAATTATATCCTCTTTCGAGTTGCCTTTTAACAGAGTCTTTACTAAGGAGTGAACACTTTTTCTTCTTGTTTAGTAATCGCATAGACCTGTTCAACTGTTTTAACAATTTGATCAGTTCTAAAAGAATCTCCTAAAAAACTAGATTTGTAAATTTCTTTAACAGGGATTTTTGGGATGTTCCAATTTCCCCAATCATTATTTAAATCTTGGTATTCATGTTCTTCTTGGTTAACTATGTCAGGGACTAACGACAAGGAAGCAGAAGCCATAGAGGAGGAACTAGCAGTAGAATGACTTCTAAACAACCTATTCATGACTAAGAGCTTGGAGTGATAGAGGGGACTGGTGGATAAGTTTATACCTGAACTAGGGAGGGACTGGTGGATGAATGATACCTGGGTAATCTGTTTATTCCTTTAAAGGAAACTGATCCGAGACTTATATTTAAATGATCTCATCTACTGTCTACAAAGCTAAGGTTATAACTTAGTATTTCAGGTTATAACTTAGTATTTCTTTTATTGATTTGTACCCATTTTTGGAACATACCGTTATACACCCTTCATCGTCGATCCATAGTTATATACACACACCAGTTTCTGGCTTTACTCCTACCCTTAACTGCCCTACCACGGGACTTACTCGGCGGGATTTACAGATTACACCATAATTGGATAGCTTAAATCCCAGTGGCTCAAGACGATGATTGGCTTTAAGCGGTGCCCAAAACTTAGGTTAATCAAAAACAGACTTTCAAGCTAATAACCAACCCTGATGTACAAGCTAATAATCAACCCTCAGATTTACAAACAGCAAACTACGCATTCAACTATAAGAATCGTATCACTTAATTTTAAAAACACAAACAGATTACTCAGTAATTACTCATCCACCCATCTCTACACTACTCAGTCATAACCCATCCACCACCCCTACAGGTCACTACTCTCTACTTGGCTCTGATACCATTTCGACGAAAGACTGACAGACAGAGGGGGAAGAACAAGACATAGTAAATCGGGCGGCAAAGCCGACCATTAATAGTAAGTAAACTAGTAGGTGGTAGAACCAACCATGGAGAACTATGAACAAAATGAATTACTAGATTAACATTGATAAAGATCAGAGTGGATCAACACATTAGAGTAGTACCTCAACAAAGGAGAAGAGGTTTAACAGGAGAACTGCCAATACAAGAGAGAGAGAGAACATTAGTAGAAAACCAAGAACAAAGCTTTATATATATATATATATATATATATATATATATATATATGTGTGTGTGTGTGTGTGTGTGTGTGTGTGGTCGGTTCTGTGGACAAAACAAATAACACGACATTTGACACAAATCTTATAGTTTTGCAAATCAATTTTTTTTATTCCCCAACGGGGAAAGAGAGTGTAATGTAGCTAATGCCGCGAGAGAGAGAGTGTGCGCGCGCGTGTGATGCAGCTAATGCCTATTGTACAATTCTCGCACTTCTGGCATTTTTTTGGGTAGCATGAAGCCGTGACCAAATCCCTTTCCAAAACATTTTAGAGAGTATAAAATATTTTTCAAAACATTTTTTTGGGTAGCATGAAGCCGTGACCAAATCACTTACCGAGATTTTGAGAGTAAAACATTTTCCGCTCGATGAGGTAAAATATTTTACACCAGAAAATGTTTTACTTGATGTGTATCAGCCAAATACCATAAAGTGGGTAAAATATTTTTGAGGAAAATATTTTACTTCGAAACAAACGAGCCTTGAGAGTGTAAAATATTTTTGATGTAATTATTCATAGTAAATGACAACTGTTATTTTGAAAAAGTATATGGTGTGCATATGATAATTGTGAGAATAAATTTAAGATTACACCTTATTATGGATAGAAGGATGACCCTTGTAGTAATCTAACATACTCACAATATCTTTGATAAAAAAGTTATATTTTAAATTTTAAAAGAAGGTAATTTTTTTTTACTTTCTATAAACATGGTAATTTTGTTTTTGGGCCAAAGGATAAACTTATGAGCACAAATTTTTAGTCCATATATAAAGAAATCGAACCCTAGACTTCGCCATCTAAAGGGCGACAACACGATCACTAACCTGATTTGGGGCTAAACCCCATAGTTTGAGTACAGGGTTACGAGTCTTATGACTTACATCAATTTTGAACTAAAAGTTGTAAAAACTATGTCACATGATATATATGTGGAACACACATATGAGTGTGGAGTCAACAAACTATATATGATAGTATTTGGTATAAGTATTAGGGATACTTGTGGTTGGATCAAATTGTCGGATCCGAATCCTCTACGAGAATTCTCCCAGTGAGGATTTTCATGAAATCCAGACTAAATTGTCACAGAGAGAATCCTCATAGAGAATCCGGATGGGATCCCAATTCTCACACACTCCCATATAGTACTACTCCTACTTTATTTCAAAATTATGTTTTTCATTTATTATAATTAGCTAAATCTACTTTGTTTTAATAATAATGGTTGTCATTTATTTTGAGTAGCAAAATCAAATTGTGTTAAATGCATATATAAACCCTCTTTTTTTAGAAAGAGCAAGAAATTCACAATTAATGAGATAAGTAGTTTGCAGGATAAAGCAATGACAAAAAAAGAGCTGCAGAAGGAATAGACAAGGCAACATATTAGGGGTGTTTCCACTACTCCAAGTTGTAGATTACAGACTTTTTATTTTGTCTTTATTTAATTTAATTTTTTTTTTGCGTTTGTTAATTGTGCATCAAATTTTTATGTATTATTGGTTTATAGAAGCATTTTTTGAAATCCAAAAAAGACCCCCACAAAGTCAAGTTTTGGGCTTTTTCTTGGGAATTTTTCAAAAAATTTGAGTAAAAAGTCAATTTTTTACTTTTGCTTTTCTTCTCGACGAGACTAACTAATGATATATAAAAGTTTGACACCAAAACTAACAAAGCCAAAAAAAAATTTGAATAAGGACCAAACAAAAAGTTTATAGTCCAAAATACCTCCTAACTCTATTCAAAATATGATGCCATTTCGACAAATTAAAATGGAAGGTAATGTTCATAATATTGCACTCCCTTGGCAAGCGATGGAAATGGTCAATATTCTTACGCTAAACCTTCGAGAGCCTCCAAAATAGTACAAGTTTGGAAATCTCCTCTGTAAGGTTGCAATACCCCTTGTTATTTAAGCAAGGGCCATACAGATTAGTTGGGGACCAATGATCTTCAAAGTTTTATCGTCATACAATCCTACGGGCTTTAATACTTCTCGCATAGATTATTTAAAGTAGTAATTTGATGATGGATGATCATGTAATTCTAGCCATTATTTATTACATATATATCTTATAAACAGTTCACAAATTTTAATCATAATTATCTATTTTCCATCAAAGCTTTATGTAGTAAAAATCATACTTCCAAAACACCAGCTATAAATTCAAAAAGAAAATGCCATGCCCATATACAAATACACACATATTGACTAAATTTCATAGCCCTGGCCCTTTGAGCGTATGGGTCCCCAATCTTCTTTGTGTGTAATTGAAAAGATTGTCAAATGCTCTTGGAGTGGGGTCTCTTTATTATCAACTTTTGTGAAATTCACACACTTTGCGATCAGTTCACAATTATGTGATAAAAAGATTTTTGTAGTTAGGGTTTTAAAAATTGCACCAAGATGGGGTGATTTGATTCCGATTCAACAGTGATTGAATTGATGAAAATTGATGACTTGTTTGCCCCCCCCCCCCCCTCTTTTTCCATCCGCGCAGCGATCCGATTACGAAAACAACGTCCGTAGCAATCACAATTGTGTGATAGGAAGGTCCTTGTAGCACTTAAACTTACAAGTGTGTTCTTTGTGCAAGTAGATGGTTTGTTTATTTTTATTTAGAAGTAAAAAAAAAAAACTTGGAAAGGCCAGCCTAACCGTAACCGTTAGGGGTCCTGATCCGAAGCACTGGTGGTGAAGTACTGTAGTACGTAGTAGTAATTTTCTATTGTCGGTATGCTTTCTGTTTTTCTGCGATACGTTACGAATAGTAGCCCCACCTTTTTTTTTGATTGATTATGAGTAGGTACGATGCCTCCTTTCCCACTTTAATGCCTTTAATATCTTCTTGTTTTTTACGCCCACCTGATTATTCACTACTTCCACAGCTTGCCCACATCATTTCTTGGCCACACGTTATCATTAAGCATCTCTATCTGATCCATACAAAATACAAGCCCGGGATTAATTCCTCTCCATATTTTCTCTCTTTCATACTCCTTCGCACTCTCCTTGTGCCTTCTGCTCTTAAGCCCATATTTAATGATTCATCTCGTAAAATCCAAAATTGTCAATGTCTGTGGATAGAAATCGGATTCATTAAAAATTGAAAATTTATAAATATATAAACAAATTACTCCAATTTCACAGACTAAAATGCTTTGTTTGTTCAATGTTTAAAACAAAATGTCATTTATTCATATGTTATTAAATGTCCAATGAATCTCATTTTTATTTCAAACATAGGTAACTGTGAGTTTTACAAGATAAATATGAACAGTTTTGATTCCTAGTACTGGCTCGGGAGTGATAGCCATAAGGGGGAGAGTATGGAGGGTATGGAAATTTGGAGTGTCCAGAGGAATTGACCCCCAACCACATGTGTAACGTAATTGGAGTAAAGCAAGATGCAGTTGATAATATCTCCAACAGAAGTCCATCTGCCTCTCTTTTCTCTCTCTCCCGCTTTAAAATCCCAAACCCTAATCACTCCCTGCAGCACTCTCTCTCTCACACACACACTAACATGGCGGAAAAGAGCTTCCTACACCCCATTCTCTTCGTCATTGCTCTCTCTCTCCACCTTCAATCCGCCATCTCCCGTACCCACCACACCACAACCGTCCTAGACGTGTCAGCTTCGATTCAACGAACTCTCGACGTCCTCTCCTTCGATCCTCAAACCATAAACCCAAATCAACAACAAGAACAACAAAATTCCATCACTCAATCTTCTTCCTTCTCCGTCTCTCTCCACCCCCGTTCCTCCCTCCACAAACACCACCTCAAGGACTACACCTCCCTGACCCGCTCCCGCCTTGCCCGCGACTCGGCCCGGGTCCAATTCATCGCCGCGAACCTCGAACTGGCCCTGAGCGGCGTCAAGACGTCGGACCTCAAGCCCCAGCTGGGTATTGCCAACGAGACGTTGCTCCTGCCGGAGGCGCTCCAGACGCCGGTCACCTCAGGCGAGAAATTGGGAAGCGGCGAGTACTTCTCCCGCGTCGGTGTCGGACGTCCGGCGAGGCAGTACTACATGGTGATCGACACGGGGAGTGACGTTAGCTGGATACAATGCAAGCCCTGTTTCGACTGCTACCAGCAGTCCGACCCGATATTCGACCCGTCTACGTCCTCCAGTTACCACTCTCTGTCCTGTAGCTCACCTCAGTGTAACGCTCTCCAGGTAAATGAAAATTCAGTTTTTTTTTTTTTGAATCACCCCCACAGACCACTAATTGGACCATCCATGGAGCGTAAATCTCCGGGCAAATGAAGCATGCCACTGCCCCACCCACCATTTACATCTCGGGTATCAACCCTTGCGAGGAATCGAATCCTTGCCCTTATAGCGGTGGTAATTTGATTAAATTTGTTAACAAGTTAGATCATATAACAAAACAAAATAAATTAAGCCCAATAAATTTTCAACTGAAAAATAAATGCATTTGTTCTATATATGTGTTTTGTATGAAAACATAATTCATTCATTTTTGTAGGTGTCCGCTTGCAGAGGCGATTCCTGCCTCTACCAGGTCTCCTACGGGGACGGGTCCTTCACCGTGGGCGACTTTGCCACCGAAACGCTATCGTTTGGCAACACCGGAACCGTTAACAATGTCGCTATCGGCTGCGGCAGGGACAACGAGGGGCTGTTCGCCGCCGCCGCGGGGCTGCTAGGGATGGGCGGCGGCTCCCTCTCGCTTCCGTCCCAGCTGAGAGCGACGTCGTTCTCTTACTGCCTCGTCAACCGCGACTCGGCCGCGTCCTCCACCCTCGAGTTCAACTCGGCCCGACCGGGCGACTCGGTCACCGCGCCGCTGCTGAGAAACTCCAAGTACAAGACGTTCTTCTACGTCGGCCTGGCCGGTTTAAGCGTCGGCGGGCGGCCGGTGGCGGTGTCACCGTCGGTGTTCGCGGTGGACGAGAGCGGCCGCGGAGGGATCATCGTCGACTCGGGCACCGCCGTGACTCGGCTCAAAACGGAGGCGTATACCGCGGTGCGCGACGCCTTCGCGCGGCTGACGACGAACCTTCCTTCTTCGAGCTCCTACGCGATCTTCGACACGTGTTACGATCTCTCGTCGTTCAAGCAGGTGTCCATTCCGACGGTGTCGTTTCGGTTCCCGGGGGGGAAGTCGCTGACGCTGCCACCGGAGAATTACATGATACCGGTGGATTCGGCCGGGAAGGTGTGCTTCGCGTTCGCCCCGACGGATGGGCCCCTCTCGATCATTGGTAACATACAGCAGCAGGGGACCCGTGTCAGTTACGACGTGGCCAACTCGGTTGTGGGGTTCAGCCCCAATAAGTGTTGAAGAAGGATGGGATTTTGTGATGGGCAGTGTGTGTATTGGAGTAGTAAATTACCTTGTTCTCCCTGATTAAGGAGGGTGGTTTTACAGGTATAGGAGGACAGTTGGGGGAACATTTATGATCGATTGTACTCCTATTGTGTGGTCTTAATAGAGAGATAAAGTGGGTGAAAGTGGGGCCTGCGTAATTTACTGTATTAGTTTTGTGGGGCCCTAAATACAGGCAGGGGCTGTGGTCTTAAAGTTAAGTTTGATTGGTACTCCTACTAAATGCATGCACTCTAGAAATTTGAGCTTTGTTATTATTAGTGATAAAAATGTGGTAAATTTTGTACCCCATGTTATTAAAAAAAGCTATATAGTGCCAAGATTGCAAGTTGTCATAGAAAGTGGTTATTTTGTTACAATTTCGGATATTGTCACTAAAATTAAGTATTTAGTGACAATTTTGTCATGTTGTCACAAGGGAGACGTCATTAAAAGTTTGGCGGAAAATTAAAATGGACGCCACGATCAATTAGTGACAAGAATTTTGTGATGACATAAGAAAGTGTCACAAAAGGTCACCAATTGTGACAAAATCACCACCTTGTCACTAATTCTACATTTTAGTGACAATCTTCATCTGTGACAACTTATGAAGATTTCATGTATCCTTAAGGGCCCGATTGGATGCCGTATGAGTTTTGGGTGTATTATTTATGAAGGGGGGATAAGATAGTAAGGGGTATTAGTTAAGAAGGGAGGACCCACATTGATGTGACATTTATAGAGGGTGTATAAAAAAGTAGATGATTTGGATGATGTATTTGAGAAGGGGGATAAAATAATACGCCGTTTGGATGGAGGATACATTGGGTGTATAAGGAAGGGTGTATGATGTAAAAAGCTGTCAAATGACTCATTTGCCCTTGTGCAGTGTTTAATTTAATTATTCTTTACATTAAACATGTAAGTTGCAAAATCTAATAAAATTAATTACTTTTTCACGATTAAGCAATAATAATTGAATTAATAATTAAAAAAATAAAAATCTATTTTTTTCAAGTGCTTTATTATGACCACATACTCCCTCCGTCCCTACGTGCAAAACTAGGTCTTACAAAAGATGCATATTTTTCGTTAAAAAATCTAATTTTTTCCACAATCTAATAGAACCCATTGCCATCTATTGATTTGTGAAAAAAATTGATTTTTTTGACAAAGCAAATGCATTTTTTTAAAGGCCTAAGTGCTTTATTATAACCACATATAACTATATAACTACAGCACATACATGTACTTGTTAATTAATTAATTTAATAATTCAAAAAATCAAAACTCAAACATTTTCTTTAAAAATCAAAACTCACATTTTCCCATACCACACAACCCACCTCTCCACCATTTACCAAAACCCACTGACCCACCTCTCTCTCTCTATATCCAATTGACCCACCCCACACTGACCCACCATCTTCTCCCATAGCACACGACGACGACGACAACGGTCAGATTTTGAAGACGACGGCGACGATTGGATGGGATTTTTGAGGACCACGAATTATGAAGACGATGTTCAGGTTTGGGATTAGTTTATTTTGTGCAAAATGCAGTTTATCAAGAATCTATAAGTTGGGGTTTCATAGATCTGTGAATGTATGTTTATACATAATCTGTAAATCGGCCAACTCCGGCCAAAATCGACTCTCTCTCTCTCTCTCTCTCTCTCTCTCTGTGTGTATGTGTGTGAAGGGGGCAGATGAAGAGGGATGAGGGAGGGTAGAATGGTCAAATTCCGGGTGTATTCGGCCGGATAATTTATTGCTACCCTGGAGGGTGTCAATAATTTATCCCTCGTATCCGGGATAAAATAACGACGGGATTAGCTAATACAGGACAACAAATAGCATCCAAACCTTGCAAAATCTGTCACCTCAAGCCCTTATCCGGGAGTATAAGCCAATACACCTATCTAATACATGATCCAATCGGGCCCTAAATGTAAAACCTAAATAAGGCATCCAAAATTACAAGATAGCCTTTTTTGACCATAACAATATGTAACAACAAGCCGTCTTTAGTCTCATACTCACTTCATATCAGTACACTACGCCAAATTTTTGCATTAACGGCATTAAAAAACTGTCGGTAATAGTCCAAAAACCGCCGGTAAAAGTATAATACCGTCGGTAAAAGTAAATTACCGCCGGTAAAAGTTCCGTCGGCAAAACAATTGTCGGAAATACAAAAACGGCGGGAAATTACCGCCGGTAAAAGTTTCGGAAAAAATAATGACATTGCCGAGATTCGAACCCGCAACCCGTTTATTAATACCCGAACACTTACCCACTAAGCTACTTAAAATTATGTGTTTTATTAGAAGAATAAAAATATTTATATTATATAAAGATTATTACCGGCGGTTTTTGATTACCGCCTTTAATAGTAAGTTTTACCGGCGGTTTTACATTACCGCCAGTAATAGTTACTTTTACCGGCGGTTTTACTCATGCCGTTAATAAACGGCGTTTATAGTTACCTTTTGCGGCAGTTTGTTATTACCGCCGGTAATAGCACCATTTACCGACGGTTTTATTACCGCCGGTAAAAAAACCGCCGGCAAAGGCAATTTTTGGCGTAGTGGTAGCATGTCAAGAACACCTGGTATAACATCCCATGCAGTACTAGGACTTATTTCGGTTCGGTTCGGTTTGGGGTGAAATTTTCGAAGGCCGATTCAGTTTGGTCCAAATATTTCTAGGACCGATCCTAATTGGAGTTGAGTTCGGTTCGGTTCTGTTGGGGATTTCGGTCAGCCCGAAATATAAAATTTCCATTGAATTTAAAGTATATATATGTAAAAATATATAGTCGATCGGTCCTGTCCGCCAAAAATTCCAGGAAACCGAGACCGAACCAACTTCGGTTTGGTTCGATTTAGTCCGGTACAGTCCGAAAAAATTCCGCCATCACCCCGACCAAAAACCAAACCGATCTTTTTTTTTGATTTTTTTGGTCCGTCGGGTTTTGCAACGCCCCTACCATGCACGTATACTGAAATCCAAGAACAACTCAAACGATTTTAGGCATGGTGGGAAAACACATAAAATAATCTGATTAAATACTTTATGTTAAAAGTAAAATTATACTGTAGGAAACTATATACGTTCTCTATTAAGTATCAACATACCATCTTCTTCTTCTTTTTTATTCAAGAGAAAAATATAAATTTTACGTTAACACACACAAGCACACTGTTTACTTCAAAATAAATTCAAGGTACAAAACAAAAAAATGAAGCTACAGAGCTTTTGATTTTCATATTTTGGTGATATTTTTTGACTACCTATTCTCATCGACGAGAGTAAAATACTGTCTAAACCTTGATTTTTAAGCAAAAAAAATAAAAATCTTTTTCAGGCCGGAATTAACATAACCTCGTTTAAGGCTAAGAGTTTAAGATTCAATTATGGGAAAATTTCACGTAGGCACCTGACCTTTCACACAAATCACACATAAACACCTGACATTTCTTAAATTTCATACAAACACCTGAGCTTTCAAAAAACTCATCAATTCAACACCTAACCCTTCTTAAATTTCATATAAACACCTGAGCTTTCTAAAAACACATCAATTCAACACCTGCCGTCACCCCTCCGTCTAAAACCAAACAGATTGGCTGAGGTGCTCTAAGCAAAAAAAGTTAAGTGCTCTAATTTTTAATTTGTTTGAACCAGTGCGAAAATCTATTTTTCTGATCATTTTATCCTAAAGAACCATAATTAATTTTTTACTCTAAAGTTCTCGTTAGTCAGTCCTAAAAAAGTCATAAAATTAAATATCTCTTAGGGCTAACTAACGATAGCCTTATAGTAAAAATTAATTATGACCCTTTTGAATAAAATGATTAGAGAAATTAGATCTTCGCACTGGCTTAAACGGATTGAAAATTGGAGCACTTATTTTTTTAACCATACTTTTTAATATATAAACAGTTTATACATGGTTGAAAAATTAATTGTTCCAATTTTCAATTCGTTTGAACCGATGTGAAGATCTTATTTCTCTGATCATTTTATTCTAAAGGGTCATAATAATTTTTTACTCTAAGGCTATCGTTAGTTAGTCCTAAAAGATATTTGATTCTAAGATTTTGGTTTAAACAGATTGAAAATTGGAGTACTTAATTTTTTAACCATATTTTTAATATATAAACGATCTATACATGGTTGAAAAATTAATTGCTCCAATTTTCAATTCGTTTGAACCGATGTGAAGATCTTATTTCTCTGATCATTTTATTCTAGAGGATCATAATTAATTTTTGACTCTAAAGCTATTGTTAGTTAGCCCTAAGAGATATTTGATTCTATAACTTTTTCAGGGCTAACTAACGAGAGCTTTAGAGTAACAAATTAATTATGATTCTTTAGGATAAAATGATCAGAAAAAATAAGATTTTCGCACTGATTCAAACAAATTTAAAATTAGAGTGCTTAACTTTTTTTGCTTGGAGCACCTTAGCCATTCTGTTTGATTTTAGACAGAGGGGAGAGGGGTGACGGCAAGTGTTGAATTGATGAATTTTTAGAAAGTTCAGGTGTTTATATGAAATTTAAGAAAGGTCAGGTGTTGAATTGATGAGTTTTTAGAAAGCTCAGGTGTTTATATGAAATTTAAGAAAGATCAGGTGTTTATGTGTAATTTGTGTGAAAAGTCAAGTGCCTCGGTGAAATTTTCCCTTCAATTATTACGAAACCATGATCCCGCCATTTAAATTTCTCTTCATTCTCTACCACTGTAACTAAATTAAGAAAAGTGTGAATAAGAACCCTAACATAAATGAAAATTGTAAAAACAATATTTGTAATAGAAAGAAAGAACAAGTTGTTTTTAAGAGAAGAGAAAAAAACAACAATTTGGTTCCAATCAGGAAAAATTAATCAACAAATGGGTTGGGTTAATTTAATAACTTGACCCACCGATATTCAACCCATAGTGTGCTTGGACTAAATTAATTTTGGGTGAAGACACTCGACATTTTCTCAAAATACTTCACCTTTAACTCAAAAAATATGTACTTAAAAAAAAGTATAAGAACCTCAACCAAAGTTTAAAAAATGTCATACAGGATGACACTAAAAAACGAAAACACTGTCTTTTTTTAAAAAAAAATTTGTCTTTACTGAAAATTTTCCAACTTTGTCTATATTTTTGTATTTTTTTGATTTCGCTTGTTGAGACAAAAGATTAATCCAATAAAATTGACCTTGATCTATTAAAAATTAAGTAAATGGATTCAGTCAATGTCTGAGCGGTAACAAAAAGAACTCTATGAAAAAGACCCAAACTTTAGGCTGATAGGGCCGCATTCATTTTTAAAGAATCAAGTCGCCCATATATAAAACCTCCCATGAGCTACCCATCTGTAACCCCTTATTATGACTCAGAAAATAGGCAAGAAAAATATACAAAGTAAATTTCCATGTAATCATAAGAGATTAAAATATAAAATATGATATAATGGGAAAAGAAATGTATTAGAATGCTTTATAAAATAAAAACGTTCAAACATCAATACTATATATGCATATTTATCAGTTAACTTGACAACGTCTAGCTCATTGACTCAACGGTAAAGTGCTAGGCTTACTATGCTACATGTTAGGAAAATGGAATTTTACCAAAGAGAATTTGATGAGGACTTCCAACAACAATGAACAAATTCTATCAAGATGAATGAGAAATTGTCTCATTATGGGAATTGGCAAAGTCAAATGACGTGCATGCGTGCCATCGCCAAACACCTAAATTAGATCAGGGCCGGAGCTCAGGATTCGTGGGCCTCCGACCTGTGGTTTGAGGCTATGGTCTAATCTACATTGGTTTGAAATTGATTGTACTGTACCATTCGCGTTTGGATGGTCCAATCTGGATTGGTTTGGAATTGATTGTGCTTTATTGGGTTTGTACCATTCGCGTTTGGATGGTCCAAAATCAAGTTGTGCGCGACTAATTAACGTTGGGTTGAATGTCCGGAATAAAACCCACAATTTGATTGCTAGATTAATGACTGTAGCAGTTTTTTCCAAAAATTGAATTTCCCGTATTCAATTCCCTATATTCAATATGAAATATTGAAGGAATATTTAAATATCCATCCCCTTTTCTCATGTTATGTAAGAATTCATCCCCTCCTTTTTTCATGCTTATGATTTCATCCTTTCACTGTGTGATTTACCTTTTTTACCCTTTTCACTATTTTTGTTAGGCCGCTGCGCGGACCAATTCATATAAGGATAGTTACATGGTTAAATTACCATGACATTACATGGTTATATTACCATGACATAACATGGTTAATTACTTATGATTTCATCCCAAAATTCTTTGCCTATATAGACAAGAATTTTGGGATGAAATTATTTATGAATTCATCCTAAATACTTATGATTTCATCCCTAAATTCTTTGTCTATATAGACAAGAATTTTGGGATGAAATTATTTATGAATTCATCCTAAATACTTATGATTTCATCACTATATTCTCTGCCTATATAGACAAGAATTTTGGGATGAAATTATTTATGAATTCATCCTAAATACTTATGATTTCATCCCTTAATTCTCTGCCTATATAGACAAGAATTTTGGGATGAAATTATTTATGAATTCATCCTAAATACTTATGATTTCAACCCTTAATTCTTTGCCTATATAGACAAGAATTTTGTGATGAAAATATTTATGAATTCATCCTAAATACTTATGATTTCATCCCTAAATTCTTTGCCTATATAGACAAGAATTTTGGAATGAAATTATTTATGAATTCATCCTAAATACTTATGATTTCATCCCTAAATTCTTTGTCTATATAGACAAGAATTTTGGGATGAAATTATTTATGAATTCATCCTAAATACTTATGATTTCATCCCTAAATTCTTTGCCTATATAGACAACAATTTTGGGATGAAATTATTTATGAATTCATCCTAAATACTTATGATTTCATCCCTTAATTCTCGGCCTACATATACAAGAATTTTGGGATGAAATTATTTATGAATTCATCCTAAATACTTATGATTTCATCCCTTAATTCTCCGCGTATATAGACAAGAATTTTGGGATGAAATTATTTATGAATTCATCCTAAATACTTATGAAATCATGGTAATATAACCATGTAATGACATGGTAATATAACCATGTAATGTCATGGTAATTTAACCATGTAACTATCCTTATATAAATTGGTCCGCGCAGCGGCCTACCAAAAATAGTGAAAAGGGTAAAAAAGGTAATTCACACAGTAAAAGGATGAAATCATAAACATGAAAAAAGGGGGGATGAATTCTTAAGTCCGTTAGACTTCTAGGATGAATAATTAAGCCTCCCAATATTGAATTGGCCCTATTAAATGGGCAGGTTCCCCCTATTGAATTCTTGTATTCAATGAGAAGGCACTTCCTTGTTCATATAAAGGAGTTTGGCTCCTTTGTTTCAAGACACCAAGGCTAAGTTCGGTTGCAATTTCTGGGTAATGATTCGGAAAAAAAATTTTGAGTTAGTGATTGGTTTGATTTTTAGAAATGGTTGTTGGAGTAATGATTTGATAGAAAATAGGGATAATGATTGGAAATAGGGTAATGATTGGAGAGAGATAGAGAGATAAATAGGGGTAATGATTGGAAGAGAATAGGGGTAATGATTGGATGAAAGAGTAATGATTGGAATGAGAGAAAAGTGAATAGGGGTAATGATTACACTTTTTCCGAAAATGTTTTCCGGAAATTGCCGAAAATTGCAACCGAACACAGCCCGAAATTCAAGAGTTTCTCATTCTTCTTAAAATCCTTCTTCTTCTAGAGAGAGAGTACATACACAAGTTGGTTTGATGGATAATCTACGGTGGTGCTCCGGCAGCTGAGTGGGAACTGAGTCAACCCTAGGAGACAAACACCACACAACCTCCAGCACCGGTGAGGTGGCGAATTTGTCTTAAGGGCACCGTTGTACAAAACGGGTCTTGATTTGCTACTTCTTGTTCTCTACTTACAGTTTATGTTTCATATTCTATAATTCCAATTTATTTAGTATTCTGTTCAATTGTAAATTTTCCAAAATTAGTAAAATTGATTACTGTATTTCCGCACTAGTTTTTCCTACAATCTTAAGACAAATTCACTTTGGAAAATTAGTTTCGGATATTTTGAAAATGGTTTCTGGATTTCCCATTACGAACAGTTTTTTGGAAAAAAGAATAACATAATTGGGAAGTTGGTCTCAAAGAGAGACTTGTGAAATTTTTTACTCTTATTAGTCAGTGGGTGTTTCCATTACAAAGTCAGTGCTTAGATAATTTTTTCTTGTATGGAGTAGTAATTGACACTCCTCTGACTTGTTTTGTTAAGTGTAGATCAAAAGGGTTTTTGTTCAATGAAACAGTTTATAATTATCTTCTGGAAATGGTGGAAATTTGACCTTTTCCATTTGCATTCAAGAACAAAAGTGGTTTTATACCGTCTGGGCATTTTATGAGTTATCTCGATTTGTTAAATCTCCGTGCTCGGCATAGCAAAATTTTGTTTTTTGTGGGGGTTCAATTTGACGGGATCCTGACCCGCCTTTTATTACAAATAAACTCCAAAATACACTATTTTTTATACACATCCAGGCCTCGTTCTCTCAACATACAATTTTACTTTCCCAAAATAAAGTTAAAGTTTACATGCCTCATTCTGATTAAGTTCACAAAAGCAAACAAAAAACTAGAACATATCCATGATTTTTAAGCCTTCGGATCCATCTCTAAACCTGAAAAAAAATTGAGTTAACAACAACATGAGCCACAGCTCGTGCAGGAAATATGCTAAATGAAAAGATATGAACATACAAAGCTTGATATACAAAATAAACTCTTTTTATTTATATACAAGTATTGAAAAGTTTTTCATGTTTTCCTTTGTCCGATGTTCTAAATGAAAGTAATTAAATTTCCCAATTCAATGTCAAGTACAAAGAAGCGAAAATAATCCATGCATAATGTTAAGTCTCCATTTTATTTTATTATTCCCTCAAATATTCAAAAAATGCCATGAAACCCAACAACTCAAATCCAGTCCTGAATAGAGAAAATAAACCATACAAATTGACATGGAAAATAACAAAAACCGATAATATAATGCCCAACCAAATCAATTATCAAATTTACTCAACACCGAAACATCAAGTTATATGAGTTGCTCACCGATACAACCAACCAACAACCGTACTAGACGTCTCTAGCACATGCACTTTATGGACTACTAACCCGAAGGACGAAGCAACCTATCCAGCGCAGGTTTACGGACTTTCACTGACAGCGTCATAATTAACCCAAGTAGGTTTACAGACTTTCACAGACGGCGTCACAATTGACCCAGTGAGTTTACGGATTTTTACCGACGGTGTCGCAATTGACCCGAGTTTCCTGGTGTCCCAACTCAAAATCATGAAAATAACAATCTCAATATCTCAATACTTGGCTCTAAGCCCAAATCAACCAAAATTCCGAATTTGACCGATTGAGATTTTGTAGGGTAATATAGGGTAATTCAATGTAGTCTCCATAAAAATCTACTACTCCCTCCGTCCTTTTTTTATTGTCCAGTATTCCATTTTGGGTTGTCCCTTAATAAGTGTCCATTTTGTAAAGTTAGTGGGTAAAAGTTGGTGTATTGTCTATTTTGTCCCTAAAAGTAGATTCCTTTTTGAAAAGTAAGTGAGTAAAAGAGTAATGATGATGGGTAAATAGGGAAAGTGGAGGAAAAAGTTGATGTGAAAGGTATAATGATGATGTCATTTTAATAAGTTGGAGTTACGAAGCAGGACACTTAAAAAAGGACGGAGGGAGTAACAAGTATCCGAACCGTATATCAAGAAAAGCCTTTCACATATTTACTGAATGCCAAAAGAAAAATATACCTAGTTTAGAAAATATATTTGCCTAAGTTACTAGCATTTCATCAGCACCTGGACTATACAAACTATCTCATGTTCAAGTATCACTTAAATTTCATAATTTTCACTTTGAATGGAAACCCCATGCATTTAAAGATCAAGAATGCCTAAAAAGGTATACTCCCTATCGTAATCATGAATAACCATACAAATTTCTAACCAAAATCATGTATAGCAAATACTACCAACCACATCAAACTAGGGCAAGGTTTAAACTATGCGTACTCTACCAAAATCTGAAAATATGGGTACATCAACACATATATACATCCATATGTAAACATTTAGCATATATCCTTCCTCAAGGAGTGAAATCCCCAAAATGTTAAAATCCCGAATTTGACCGATTGAGATTTTGTTCTGATGGATGCATAGCCCTTTGTCCATAGATCAGATTTTCTACTTGCCTTTCTGCGAGATTTACGAGCCTTGACCTTCGATTTTGGTGTTGAAGCATGAGGGTTTGTGGAGAGTTTAAAAGAGAGGAGAAGATGTAGGAAGAAGAAAGAAAGAAAAGAAAAAGATCGGCTCTCTCTATTTCTCTCTCCTGAACGAGTTTTGTATATAAGTAAACATATTACCCTAACCCCCCTCCACTTACTTGCACTCTCTCTTAAGTCCTTCTATGTAACCACAATCCTAATTATAACTCTATGTGCTATAAAAATAAATCTTAACTAATTTTAAAAACTACCCGACATGGGTCCCCCAATACTCTCGCCCTATGGCCCACGGGCTCAAGCCAGCACAACCAACATACGAATATATAAAGAAATTCTTTACTCATAAAATTATCTAATTATAGTACCACGTACCAACATCAATAAAATAAATTTAAAATTACACACGGGTCTCTACAGATCCTGACCGGGGTTCGGGTCTTGTTCTTTCCTCCACAGCTCCGCATTCCCACCGCCGGACCTGCAACAAGTCACAAGGGCTGTGATTGCCCAGTGACCCTCCGACGATCAAGTTAGATGTAGGGAGAAGTGTATAGGTCTAGGGTTAGGGTTGAATGACGTACCTTTCTAGCCTAGAATCCCTTTGTATTTATAGACCTTGGTTTGCTTGGCCTCCAAGCTAGCTTGTGGAGGGTACTCTCAGGTAACTGCCCTCGGATGACGTCATATATGACATAGGGGATAAGACGGTTATGGAGCACATGGCAAAGTCAGATCCCAATGATTACACTTGTGGCATATTCTCATGGGGCCCATTTGGAGTAACCGTTTTCCTTCAAACGGCTTTGGGGAGTCTGGGTCGAGTATGCTCCGTGTCCTTAACCTACTTTGTGTTTGTACCCACTTTGTGTCTGTAAACTTGGTATCAGAGCTATGTTTTCCATTCCCCAGCCTCTTCTTCTAATCTTGAGTACTTGTATGAGTTTGAGTATCTTCTTGATGACAGTAAGGTTCCCCTTACTGATCTTCCTTTCTTAAACCCATATAATGCTTTTGTCCGACCACAAACTTCTGTAAAAAAGACCATTACCCAACTCTTCTCCACAAAGTGTCCAACCTCTATAAAAGAGTATGTCCAAGCCTCCAAGTTTGATCAATGTTTCATAGCGGCTACCGAGACTGAACAACTTTTACCCTTAGAAATTCCAAGTTGATTTGCCACGCATTTGGCAACAATAAGGATTTACTCATCTCCACTTTGGAGCAATCAAATTGGATGTTACTTTCCATGGGAGAAAAGGTTTGCCTATTACTTCTAGACTTGCTCTGGTAGATACCAGGTTCTTACAGTACCAGCATGCATGTATCGCCACAGTCCAAACCACTTTAAATGTTGGAACTATGATTTTCACCTTTTATCCTAACTTCAACATGCCACTAGCAGATCCTCATCTGCTAACAGCCCTAAAAGTTTAAGTTCAAATTGGTGGTGCCTCCTAAATCTCCACCACATATGCTACAACCGTCCACTATCAAATGGCCTATCGCCTCCAGAACCATGCATTTGACATGTCATTACCCTCTTCCACAGATGAAGCCCTTTTCCTAACTGTCAACGCACCTCACCAAGCTTTTTGTGTCCATGTTCCACGTCAAATTTCTCGACCTGAGCTTCTCAATCTTCTCCCAGAATCTTGGGTTACAGCTTACGAGAAGAATCAACAAAAGCCCATACCTGTTCAATCCTTAAATCCACTTTTCATCTCAAAACCTGATGGTACCGTGGAAATTTCTTTCCCAAAAGAACCCTCTGCCTCATCTTCCACCCATCTGGTTATCTTTCCCTCAAGGATTGATATGTTTGTTGATGGCTCCAGACCTGAACTTCCAATTAAATATTTTCAATCCAGTGGCCTTCCAGTTTTCTATTTCAAAAATCCGGAAACAAGTCATTGTTATTTTGATGTATGTGACTGTGATGAGTATCTAAAAGATAGTCTTCTGGAAGATGATGTAGACTTTGAAAATCCATGTCCAGTACGCTCTCCTTTACCTCCCACTTCTTCTAAATCCCCACATTCTCCTCAACCTCCATCTAAAAATGACCCTTCGGCACAACCCAGTGGATGTTTTATATTCACTGAAGCATATTTTCCTACCTTGGAGTTCCATAACCCTCAAGAATTTCATCATAAAATTCCAGATTCAGCTACTATTCTTCCTGATGGTAGCACCAAAGCAGTATCAGCAACAATAAATTAGCAGTCAGCAAACTCTCTGGCATAAAACAAAATTCTCCAAAGGATTGCTCACTCTCAGCAAAACTTGGAGAATGTTGTCCATAAGAAGTTATCGCCATTAGAACTTCTTATCAGAGATTTGCAGCAGAAAATTCAAAATGTTCACTAAGAACTTCTTTAGATGGCATATGCTAACCAGACATTCTCAGCAGCTTTTTACCAAAAGGATGTTAAAATGAAGCATTTGAAGAATCAGCTTCAATCCCTTCAAGCTCAGCAGTATTCTCAGCAAAAAAGTCCATTTGACATGTTCGCATCTTCCACTCAACAAAGTTTTTTTGGGTATCCTCAGATGTCTCAACCCTTACCTACAACTCCTACCTCAGGATTTGGTGAGTCAGGCTCCAATATCTTTGGGAGCTCATCAGCGCTCCTTCCTCCATCAAAAAGACCATTTCGACCAAAACTTCCTTTCCCAAAGCCTCAGATAAAACCTATTCAACTTCCTTCAGTTCTATCTCCACCATCCACCTCTATCTCAACTCCAACTACCTCTGCTCCTTCTAAACCATCTGACCCAAATTCCAAATCACCCCAGTTAATGGTTCAACCAGCTTCTAATCCTTCCAAAAATCCAATCTCCACTCTCCTCAATACCCTAGCCACTATACCTGAAACCTCATCTCCATCTCCTGAATCAACCATTGAGCTTAATTCTGATATTGAATCCACTGATTCCATGCCAACTCCTCATATTTTCATGATGAACCCTGAAAACCGAGAGGAAAAAGTTGAGGACCCTATCATTGAAGAAGGTTCTGAGTTTGAAACACCTCATGAAATTTTAACCTTTGATTCTTTCTCACATTCCAATATTCATACCCAAGGTTTTTCCTTCGATAATATTCCCCCATCAAAATGGTTGGATAAGCTTTATGATATTCATACTTGGTGCACTGCTGTTATGCTTTCCCCTAACACTACGCTTAGTACTGTCATTACAAAGTGTACAGCAAAATTTCTTGGCTGTCTGCGTCAATGGTACATGGCTCTTGGTGAATACTGATAGCTACAGCTTAAACAACTGCCAACCCTTGATCAATTCATCTCAGTCTTGCATGATGAGTTTCTTGGAGATCACAACAACACAAAAGAGGTCGTTCGAGAAGAATACCTCAGCATGAGGTGTTGTTCATTCAAAAGAAAAGATTTGGAGATCCATTATGATCGTATGTCCCAACGATTTTATCTTCTCAACGGCATGGATGATGTCAATCTCAAGCAAGCTTTTCTCAATTTCCTTCCTGAACCATTAGGAAATGAGACAACAAGGTTGCTTCAAACAAAAGGATTGACGTTGAATGCAACATCTCTTGGCGGTATTTATCAGCATTCTTTGATTGCCCTGGAAAAACAGTGCAATCACCAGAAATTCCTCAGAACCCTTGAAGAACAGGGAAAACTTCTTGGCAAAGCTTGTGACCGGCCAGACTTATCCATAAAGTGCAAAGACAAGAAGTGCACTTGCCAGCCCTCATATCGAAAATCCAGACACTTTCAAAAATAGAAGTTCAAATCTCTTGGCAAGTTTCCAAAGTTTCCTAAATTTGGCAAATTCTCACGCCAGAAAAAATGGAAATTCTTCAAAAAGTAAAAGTTCAGAGGGCAGCGAAAGTCTGATCGCTGCTACATATGCGGGAAAAAAGGGCACTATGCAAAACAGTGTCCAAATAAAGCAGCAAGAGACAAAACGGTGAATTCTTTGGCTCTCATTGATGATGATCTTGAGGATGCTGATGTCGAGTCCCTCTTTTCTATTAATGATGATGCAACAGCTGAGGCTGTTCTGGCATTTACTTTTGATGATTCTTCATCAGGATCAGAGGATTCATCTGATGAGTCTGATTCATTTCCTTATGAAATCCAAACATTTGGGCTCTCAGACATCATGTTGGCTCAACCCTTAGCCAAGGTTAAAATCTTGCTTGGAAAATATGAGAAACCCATACCAGTCATCGCCTTTTTTGATATTGGTGCTGCAGCTTCTATTCTCAACCCAGCGATTTTCCCCAGGTCTTACTGGCAGTCATGTTTCAGACCCTTTACAGCAGCCAATGGAGAAACTTTCATTATTACCTTGATTAGCAGGCCTATTATCATCTCCAGCTTTTCTCAGGATACACCATAAAACACCAAGTTTATGGTTCCGATCTTCCAGGAAAAGATTTGTTGTTAGGCTTTGATATTCTCCAAAATCTCAGCAAAGTCTCCTGGCTCAAAAAAGGTTTGAAATACAAAAACTACCTATTACCTTGGACCACTCAACCAAATCTCTTTTCCATAGAAAATTTCTCCTCCATCAAAGAAGCCATCATCCAAACCTCTTGTGCTGAATCTCATTCTCAATTCCTTGCCAAATGCTCTAATCCACTTTGGAAAAACCCAGATTTCTTCATTTCTCTTCCCTTTAAGAAAAATGAAGATATCAACCCCACCAAAGCTACCCATCATGGAATGAATCCTGAGCACTACCAGCTTGCTCTCCAAGAGCTCCAATAACTCCAGTCAGAAGGTTTGATTGAGCCCACAACCTCTCAGTGGGCATGTGAAGCATTTTATGTAAATAAAAGGTCAGAGCAGATAAGAGGAAAGCTTCACTTGGTTATCAATTACCAGCCTCTTAATCATTTTTTGCAAGATAACAAATTTCCTTTTCCTCGGCGAAGTGTTCTTTTCGCAAAATTGCCCAAAGCTCAAATTTTCTCAAAGTTTGACTTGAAAGCAGGTTTCTGGCAACTTGGCATCCATCCAGATGAACGTCCCAGAACTGGGTTTTGCATTCCAGATCACCATTTTCAGTGGTCAGTCATGCCTTTTGGATTAAAAATAGCTCCATCTTTATTTCAAAAGGCCATGATTCGGGTATTTGCTCCTATCCTATCATCAGCTCTCGTCTATATTGATGATATCCTACTTTTTTCCCCAGCTATTGAATCCCATGCTATTTTACTACAAACCTTCCATTCCCTAGTTCAAACCCATGGCATTATGCTTTCAGAGAAAAAGATGCTTTTTGCCCAACCAGAAATTGATTTTTTAGGGATGCATATCTCTAAAAGTCAATACACCCTCCAGCCTCATATAGCCTCTCAACTTGACCATTTTCCTAATGAAAACCTCACAGTCAAACAAGTTCAATAGTTCTTTGGAATTGTTAACTATATGGCTGATTTCATCCCCAACCTTGCCCAATACCGTACTCCAATTTCAGCTCTACTAAAGAAAAACCCTCCTCCTTGGTCAACCCTTTGTACCAAAGCCATCAAAAACCTCAAAACCATAGCCAAAACCCTTCCTCCACTAACCATACCTTCAGATGGGGAAAGAGTTCTTCAGACAGATGCCTCTGATCTATATTGGGGTGCAGTTCTTTTGGAAGAAAAGACAGAACAAAAGCGCAGAATTTATGGATACAAGAGCGGAGCTTTCTCTCCAACAGAGCTTCATTATCACTCTACTTACAAAGAAATTCTGGCAATCAAAAGGAGCATTGAAAAGTTTGAATTTCATCTAATCAGTCATCATTTTCTAATTGAGACTGATATGATGAGTTTCTCCAGCATGCTTAAGTTCAAACAGAAACACCTTCCAAAGACACAGTTGCTCAGATGGGCAAATTGGTTTTCCAATTGGAGTTTTGATGTTGTTCACATAAAGGGAAAAACAAATGTTCTCCCAAATTTCTGTCAAGACTCAAAAAAGAAATCAATCAGTTTTCAAAACCAAAACCATATTCATTTGTCCCTAGTTGTTTTGCCATGATTTCCTGTTTCCATCCAGTCAATCTCTCTGTCCACCTCCAGTGTCATCTTTTGGAGTTAACTCTTCTTTTCAGATGTGTCCAAATGTGTCAAAACCTTCAACATCTCTATATTTTCAAATATGGTCTTGATAAAGGTCCCATAGGCGGTCTCCCTTTCCATCCTGTCTATCCTTTTCTCACCCAGTTTGAAATATATGACCGCAATGTCTTTTATTTTAAAAAAGAAGCCTACCTCCTGTTATGGTATTTAATAGATATTTATACCATCAATGTTTGTTTCAATAAATCAGCAGTCACTACAAGAAAAAATGGCTTTCCCGGCGTTTTTAAAACGCTAGTAAAAGTGAAATAAACGCCGGGAAAAGCCTTCCCGGCGTTTTTCCCGGCGTTTTCGGTAAACGCCGCGACTGCCGGGCTCGGGAATACTATACGGCGTTTACCAAACGCCGGAAAGGGACCCGGCGTTTTTCCCGGGGTTTTTTAAACCCCGGTAAAAGTTTTCCGGTGACCGGAGCTGGTGACTTTTACTGGGGTTTGTTAAAAACGCCGGGAAAAGTACCCGGCGTTTTTTCCGGGGTTTAAGAAACGCCGGGAAAAGTGTTCCGGTGACCGGATCCAACATCTTTTACTGGGGTTTATTAAAACGCCGGGAAAAGTATTAGGCGTTTTTCTGGGGGTTTTTTAAACGCCGGGAACTTTCCGCTAGTTAATAAACCCCTGCGATAACATACACAAACGCCGGTAATACATCACTGGATTAATTTAGAAAATTTAGCCCTATTGCACCATTTTTCGCATCCAATTAACTAATTTACAGCATACAACTTCTCAAACACATCCAACATATAAGCTCTCAAAGTATTAAATGTCTCATAACACAACTAATGTCAAAATACATCCTGCCATAAACCCATAGTTGTCTTTCAATATCTCTACTACATTCAACCAAATATTTTCCAAAATACAAAAAATCTACCATAATAGATGATAACATTAGGTCTTGATACCACCATAGTAGACAAATGTCAAGTAGCCACTTGATTCTACACCGTCTTTAACTTCGATAAACCTAAAATCAAACAACAAAATAAGAGAATCATAACATTAGCTTGGTATTGGAACACTATATTAAGACCAAAATAAACTCAAAAGCATCCAAGTCACATCTTTTACTAGAACATATCACTTGTATGATTGCAGCCCTACGAAAAACTACTATCATCATAATAATAAAATATACTGCTAATTTTGCGGATGAGATTTGGAATTCAAGCAACAATCTTTAAGTTCCATGGGAAAAAAAAAAAGAGCAGACCATAACTGTACATGAACCGATACAATAACACTCCCTCTCATACACTCACATACACACAGCTTCCCATTCGAACAGATATTCAACCTCTGAGACCAATGAATTAACACAGTAACGTTCCCTCTCATACAAGCACATACACAGAGACTCCCGTTTGAACAGATATTCCACTACTGAGAAACCTTTCACATATGGTAAGGCTACTGATCAAATTAACTTCTAATTACAAAGGCAGAAGCTAAAACATGAGTAGTTTCTATGCGATATTCCAGTAACCAAGTACTTGCACAGTAATAATAATGTTTTCATGAACTAAACCAAATAAATTTCTCTAATTTAGTTCAAATAGAATATTCTAATAACTTAAAGGCTAAAGATTTCTGTGAATTTGTGATTACTAAATACCTAAAGACTACTCGCTAACATTGTCCTCTAGCTCCTCAAAAGGTTAAATGCATGCAATGGTGATCATTAGGAGGAAAAGTCAATAAATCTAAGCCTGAATCCAAGCTGAAACTGACTGACATGCATGGCTAGGATTGAGAAGAGCTTTTGTGATCCATCAAACTACCCAATCCAAACTCAACACCTCCGTTGGTTTGGGCTTGGGAGTGAGTTCTCTTAGAAGGAAGTTAAGCAGCGATCTTCTGATAGTTCTTTGGCAAGTAAATATTTTAGCAAAACAATAACAAAGAAATATTGCAGCTATGTCAACTCAACTCGCATATTTCAAAAAGATCACACGAGCGAAGTGCATACTGCATCGTCCTCTGCACATCAATCCTTGCAATAAGACATCCTTCCTATTGTTTATGTGGCACGAAAGAATATTCCAAACGAGCCAAACCATAGCCCATTGAAGTTCTATTGTTTGGTAAATACTAAGCATTTAATAAAGAGTCTCCCATAAGTTGAAAATTTCAAGCACTTCTTAGCACAACTTGGACAGAGTGAAATTTCCAAGATATTGCCACAGTGTTTACTGCCAAAAGCAATCAAAATGTTACATATAATGATAAAAAAACAAAATCAAAAAAAAAATTTCTACGCATTCATATGAAAGAATCACCTGTAAAATAAAAAAATGAAGCATCTAGCACAGTTTCTACAAGGGAAAAAAAGAAGTCCACTAACTAAGTTCTCATATCGATTTCCCCATCAACAATATTCTTTCATCCAATCACATATTCGGGATTTTTCTTAACATGTTTCTCCTAAGGCTAGGGTTGAATTTCGGGATCCTTGGCGGAAAAAGAAAAGGAAATGGATCGTGAAGCAGTGAAGCTATATACTGCCTATATTAATCTTTTCCCTTTTTGGACCATCCATATATGGCGCAAATTTCTCTGCAAATCCAAGATCTAAACACAGATTATGAAAATCTCAGAGAAACTTAAAAGAGGAAAGAAAAGAATAACAATTTCCCACCTTCGCACGGATAATGAAAAGAAGAGCAACCACTACTATGGCAAAACCCTCTGCAAAGCACATTCCAGTCACTATATAAACCACAAGTTCTCTAGGAAAGAAAGAAAAGGGGATTATGCCTTCTCTAGGTATAACCCTCAGCAAAGCACATGCCGTCTATTAGACATAAATTCTTGAGGATTATGCCTTCTATTAGAGAGCAAATCTACAACTCCCCCACTCAAACTGGGATACGAAAGGGGAATGCAATAATAGCAGGGGGAAACTTTACTTTATATTTTTAGCAAGTTAATCCCAAAAATGAAATATTTGTCTCAACATTTCAGTGGATGGAACCAGTGCTTAACTAGTTGAATTCCCGGTTATTGTTTGTCTGGAACCAGTGATTTTACTAGTTGAATTCCCGGTTACTGTTTGTCTACTACTTCCATTTGAAGTAGATTCTCCCGGGATTTCTTCTTTGCAGCAATGTCATAACAACTTTTGTTATTGGAAAACTTCTCATTCAACTTTCCTGTGGAAGCTAAATAAAAAGCAGCTTACCAGAACTGAAAATGCACTTTGACTCCCGAACACTACTTTGAAGGAATAAACTTCAACGCCACGCATTCCAGTTTACATTGCGCTCCTTCAAAATATTGACTGCCAAAAAACAAGTACTGATGCATATAAATTTGGAAATTTGCTTTGGGACAGAAAAATGACTTGTTACAATAGCTTTGACATATGCTTCCATAATTAAAGGAAACTCCCTACCAAAAAGAAACACCAACCTGCAAAATGAGCTCCACAATTGATACCCTATTATGTAGTCTCCCATGAGCACTGAATTCCTCTAAACATTCTTCTTCCTAAAGGAACTCTTCCACTAAAAAGATTCAATCACAACAAAATATTTAGGACAGAAAACTCATGCTTTGTTCATGATACATGATAGAGGAAATGACATCTAAGAGGGCGGACGTGTACATGTTAAGCACTCCCGGACACGTGTCACGTATTTGCCCAAACGTGTGTCCATATCTTATTTCTACATTATAGAACCCAATTACCATGCTTCAAACACTTGGGGGGCACATGCTCCATTACTTAAAACTTGTACGAAAATGTTACATGTTGGGAAACTAACAACTTGTGATCAAATGGTTACCAAATAATTCTTTTACCAAAATGGTTGAAATAAGTATAATTTATCATTACTTAATCTTTTTTCTGAGTAGGTAGAATGTAAAAAGGATTCCTTGCCATTGTGGTACGATAATTTTAAGTTATTATAAATGCCAAAGATCAATCGGTTATCAGTCCAATGAAAGCATGCAATATACATTATTTACTGTGTCCACGCATCATGGTTTCTAGGCTATTCCTGACATTATCGTGCCAACTTTTTTGTGTCATGGCCAGTACCCATTTCTTGAGTCCAAGTTAGTGCTTCTTAGATATGTCAACAACATCAGTACGGTTACGCTCCATCACAATCTCACTCACGCAAGGTGTGTCAACCTTTTCCTCTGAACAATAATATGTGTCAACCTCACTTCACCATCTTCATGTTCACTCCCAGATTTTATTTATCAATTAGTATAACAATCATGAGTTCATTTCACATAATGCTTGCACCATGGTAGAAGACCAAAAAAATTGCTACTTACTCCAGCAGACCAAGAAAACATAAAACCTCATATACCTTGTCATATAAGACCATTTGCAGATAATCTGTGGTTTCTATCATATATATGAGATGCTTGATTGGAATAAGTAATTGCATCCGTGTAAACTGGATGCTTCCCGAATCAGCATTTGAAGTCAAGCTTGGATCTTGTACCCAGACCGGGGGAAGAATAAGCTATAAAGCTACATTAACAAAATGAGGCCCATGAAAAAATAATAAGGAAGTCTAGTTGACAAGTAATTTATGAAAACAATTGTGGTAAAATCGCTGAATAAGCTCATGTAAAGGGCACAATAGGTGGGAAACTAAGCAAGTATTGGCCAACGAGATAGTTTTAATGTGTAGTTAAACAAGTACTCATTTTGAATTCATTATATCAAGTATCAACAAAAACCACCCCCAAAGCAATTATTGTGAGCCCTAATTTGAAAGCTTGGAAAATGGAGCAAAAAGCCCTAATTAGAAAGTTTGAAAACTGGAAGCAAAAGCCCTAATCAATGTATAAAAACACCCAAATAAAAAATCCCTAATAAAGAGAGAGAGTGAGAGACCGCCAGTCTAGGTATATTATATATGTACATGTATCACAGTATTTACCTATGTAAATGGGTCGGAAGAATTGAATACATATAATATATGTAGACTGTAGCACATATCAGTATATTATATACATGTATAGACTGATAGATGTACAGACTTGTATTCTATAAGTATATATATATATATATATATATATAAAGTATAACCAGACTACGAGACAGAGAGAGTCAGATCCAGAGAGAGGGAGAGGGAGACAGACCTCAGTGGTGGCTGGAGGGTTGGGTCGATGACTGACGGGCAGCAAGCGACGAGTGACGACGGCGATCGGCAAGAAATGGAACGGAAACCTCAATGGTGGCTGGAGGGTTTGGTTTTGGAACGACACCTTTTTGCTTGCTTTACAACGGACGAGTGACGACGGCGATGAGGTTGCGGATGAGGTCGAATTCGGACTGGTGCTTGAGAGAGAGAGAGAGAGAGAGGCGTCTGGTAGAAGAGAGAAGGGCGGCTAGGGCTTGTGACGAGCGGGTTGGGGAAATTAAGAGGGGGGGAAATTTTGGGCAGGGCAAAACTACGTCGTTTAAGCGTTTAATACAACTTCCCGTTTCTTTCTCCGACAGCCGCATTTGGATGTTTAACTATAACCGGGTTTTTTTGTAAACCCCGGCAAATTAATGCGGGGAAAAGTCATTTTCCTTGTAGTGAGTCTTGGTTTATCTGGCACATGCGGCATTCAATCAGATCCTTCCTCCAGAAGATTTCTTCCTGAAGTTTCTCTTGCTCTTTGGAAATATACCCTTTTGGCAACAAAACATCAGGAGTATCCCTAAGAGTGCAGGTGGGAATCTTTAATTTGCTTTTTGGACAAATAACAACAGCAGATGTTATCCTAATCCAGATGGTTCTATCACTTGGCGAAATGAGTATCACACTATATTTCTCTCAGCATATCCAGAGCCTCACAGAATCCAGATCAACAGTGGAAATTATCTTGTCATGACTCAAACATTGTGTTCACTCAATGGATTGACACTTGCAGAAGTCCCCTCGTCTCTCCTCCATTATGAAACTGCAAATTGGAAGTTCAATGATACATATCCAGAGGAATGGCGCCAAAATATCCGCTATATTTTGGAACAGTATTACTTGACCGACAGGACTGAAGATTATTCTGGAAGAAGTGATTCAGATGATACAGAGGAGTGACGTCCATGTATTCAGGCCAGCTGTCTCTTTTATGTGGTGCATCCTTTCATATCCAGGAGGGGGTGAAATTATGGGTGTTCACTGTTGTGTACTGTTGTAAGGTATATAATTGATTTGTACTATTAAGTCCAGGTGTGAAAGGTGGTATTATTGGTCTGTTGTCTTGTAGTATAAATTATTACTTGTAGTACGTAAGAAGTCAATGTTAGTTTGAAAAGTCTTACTACTATTTATGTGATGTACAGTAAGTTCCAATTATATGTACTAGTGATGCAAGCAGCCTTTTTATGCCTATAAAAGGAGCACCTCCCCGATGTAAAAAACCAAGTCAGTTATAACCAAGTCAGTGTGTGTTCATACAGTTCCCTGTTGTGTTCTCTCTCTCGATCCTAGCCTACTTTGTGTTTGTACCCACTTTGTGTCCGTAAACTAGGAGAAGGGGCTGCAGGACGATCTTCTTCACATGCTCAAAGAACTACCAGATTCCATTGCAATCAAAGGATAAGATAATCTTCATTCTTCTAACCAGAATAGTGTAAAACAAGGGCTTTAAGACCAAATAAGACTTGTCAAAAGAAAAAAGACCAAATAAGACCAAACCAAGACGTATAAAATGGAGATCCCAATGAATGCCATTCATTAACCTACCTATCCAACAGAGCTTCACTGTGATTCTCTTCCAATGAGATTGTAGCACCAGCTTGAAGCCCTTCGATAAGAAATTAACCCTGAGATCAAATTCAAAAAATTGATGTACAAAGTTACATGAGGGTACAAAGTTGCAACAACGTAGAAAATAAAAAGAGCAGTTGGTACTCCATAAAATTGAAAACCCCAAAAGTAAATTAGGGATTGACATACGCCAAAAGTCAAAGACTCACAAATCTATATATATATATATATATATATATATATATATATATATATATACACAAGGCGGTTTCAGGGACCGGGCACATGCACCCCCCCGGTTTTCAAAAATTAAAAAAAAAAAATTTTTTTTTTTTTTAAATTGGGGATTGTGGGGAGAGGTCATGCACATAAGAGTTTTGGTTCTTTTGGAATTGTAGTTTATGAAACTCAAGGGAGAGAAGTGTAGTTTCTGAAACCTCCGACCAGTGTCAAATTCTCGTTTAGTAAAAGTGCCCCTTCAAATTCCAAAGGATTATTTAATCTTTCTTTTTTATTCTCCTACCTCTAAACCCATCAAAACTTGAACGGAGAGAGGCTGCACAGAGCTTGGCTTGGGTTTTCCCTTGGCAATTCCCAACAAATCTATTGCTATATTCTTTAATCAGGTAATAATTAAAGAAATATTTTATCCACTACTTGTTCTTTATTTGAGCTCCCCCAATTTTATTACTAGTATATTTTACTGTTTACCACTGCAACTTTAGGGTTTGAACAGACACCATCGCTTGCTACATAGAGTTTGAACTTTTAGGGCTTGAACAGACACCATCTTGCTACCGGGTAAATCCAAGTTTTGAATTTCATTCCAGCAGCGGATCGAAAAAACAAAAAAAAGAATTCCATTCCAACAAAGCTAGCTACTATGGTCAAAAGCTTCTGATGACAATGATAAATTGGGGGAACTACGTATTAGTTTCTATTGAGGAGAATAGGAACCTTGCTTCGTTAATTCACTGTTCTTTCTCTTGGGTCCCTAGAAATTGTAATGGGGTTGCCCATTGGGTGGCATCCCATTATTTAAAGGGAGCTATACCAGTTGATTGAGATCAACAACCTACGACTTAGTATTCCGACTGATCAAACTCGTGCTCACTCTTCCTGTTTCAACGGCAACGGCAGAACGATCATTTTCAGCCACGAAGATTATCAAAACTAGGCTTCAGAACAATATGGAAAATGAATTCCTCTCGGATAGTTCCCTTATCTACATTGAAAAGGAAATCTCTCTAAAATTGGGTTTAGAATCAATCGTAATAGATTTTCGTGCTTTACATAATCGTCGAGTTCCGTTTTGATAGAACTTCAAACTCCAAATCATTAACATGTTAAGACGTGTGTCTTTTTTGGGTATTATGTAATGGTTAATCGTAAGACTCATGTACTTATTTTTGATATCGAATGTATTAGCGTATTTGGGTGCTCCCTCCCACTACAATTCCTGGCTCCGCCACTGTATATATATATAAGGAATTAATGAGCGCTTTACTTAATCAGAAGAATAGAGAAACCATATAGGGGTAGAAGGACCCATCATTCGATATAAGATTCAAACACTGTTTAATGAGCAAAACACATACAAGTGTACGTAGAGAGAGAAAGTGGGAGACAAGAAAGAGACCTAAACCTTGGCCTTGACATTGTCAATGGTAGCACTCGATTCAACTTGACCGTCTTCCCAGTAAGGGTTTTCACGAAGGTCAGTCAGGGTTTGGATCATCAAGAAAACGTCTTTTCAGTTGCTAGCCGCAAACGTGGTGGCGCGGCAAAGAGAAGCTGCGGAGGAGATGCATTCAAGATAGCAAACCTATTCCCAAATCCACTCTGACCCGTAGTCCCTCTTCCTCTACCATTGTACGCCAACAAACTCGTCAGGAAACTTCTATCTCTGTCTGAGAGTCGCAGAAATCAACAACCCAAAAATTAGGAATTAATGAGCGCTTTACTGAATCAGAAGAATAGAGAAACCATATAGTAGTAGAAGGACCCATAATTTGATAAAAGATTCAAACTCTGTTTAACGGATAAAACACATACAAAGGTACATAAAGAGAGAGAGGGAAACAGGAAAGAGACCTAAACCTTGGCCTTGACATTGTCGATGGTATCACTCTATTCAACTTGACCGTCTTCCCCGTAAGGGTTTTCATGAAGGTCAGTTAGGGTTCAGATCATCGAAAGATGGCATAGCTGCAGACGGGGTCTCCGGAGAGAGGTAGTGGAAGTCAATTGCGAATATGAGCTGCAGAGGAGATGCGAGCAGTTGCCGTTTTTGATTGAACCGTAAAACCCTCTCTCCCTCTTCTCTGCCATTGTACGCCAAGGAACTCGTCTAAAAACATCTAGCTCTAGCTCTGTCCGAGAGTAATATCGATGGTGCCAACGAATCAATGGAAATTGGAAAGATTATTCCTTGGGCGGCAAGGTAAAAGACCCAAACACAACGTATTGATACAAGTAATATAATTCCAACGGTCCTAAAAAGTTAGAATAGATCAATAGCCCCTCCTGACGTTAACAAATTCCTAATGCTTAGGTAAGAGTGAGCATGGACCGGATTGGTTCGATTTTCTATAATAATCCAAGCAAGAACCAAACTATTATTTACGGATTATAAAATTAGAGAACCAAACCAACTCATAAAATTTGTAGTAGGCCAAACCAAATGGCTCAGACTACATGTCTGACAAATAATGACTGAGGCTATGCTAAAGGAGGTCTTAGTACTTTCGAAGCCCAAGCTCGGCAATAACCGAAGTTCGGAAAAGGATCTCCGGCTCGGCTAAAGTCGAGACCTAGATAAATGACTTCATCGATTCCTCCTCTCTTCAAGTCGCCCGCCACTTGGCTAGGCCGAAGATGGAGCTTGGCCCTTCTCTGTACCACGTTCCACCCTAAGCGCAAGAAACGGTTAAGCCAAGAAATAATGATTGGCGCACATGGGGGCTCCAGCTCATCCTAGAGACGGTTTTCAGATCTTATCGGTGATGTCACAATGATGCCAGCCGACCCATGCAAGGTACATGTCTGTACTTGGAGAGCAAGCTAAGCAGACTCTATAAATATCGAGTGATGCAGCCCTAAAGTGGTACACCACCAAATCTCACACTAAAATCATAGTCTTTTACTTTGCTCTTTGCACATTCTCATCCTCTCGCCGGAGGGCCTTGCCGGGCAAACCCCAACCAGGTCTTAGTCATGCATTCACTATGCAAGTTAGGGCAAGAAAGCTAGGCAACCCACAGATCCATAGAAGAGGAGCTCAAAGCAAGGACCACCAGGCCACACAAAATTCATAGAACCAAACCCAATCCAAACCATTCAAAGGTGGTTCAGTTTTGATTTTGAACCACATTGTACTTGAAATTGAGATATCATCGCCATAAAAATTTTTAAGTACTTAAAATTACATAGATAAGTTAATCCAAAATTTATATTAAAACTAGTATATTAAAATCATCAAAAAAGATATTATAACTAGTATATTAAAATTGTCTCATTTTCATGTACACCTCAGTAATAGTATTATTATAGACCGTTTGTTTCGCATGCGGATCTCTTAAAATGCGGAGTTCCCTTTCCTAATCGAATTTCGATGATTCGAGCTACTCAATGTGTTCAGAACTTGATTTTAAGGATACTCGCGAGAAATCGGCAAAAAAGAAGAAGATCGGGAATGACTTGATTTGAGCAATTTTAATTTGAACCGTTCAATAAAAAACTGTTTGGATGAAGCCCTTCCCAGTCTTTTTTTTTTTTTTTTTGCCAATTTCTTGCGGGTACCCTTAAAATCACGTTCTAATTACATTAAGTAGCTCGGATCATCGAAATTCAATTTAAAAATGGGAGAAATGAGGAGGTCTGTATTTTAGTTAAAATGCGGGGGTCTTTAGGAGAAAATGACTATTATTATAGATACGTTAAATATTGTGGATGTGACACCATCACTCAAATCTCACTTGAATTTCAAGTTTCTCACAAAAAGGGTAACTCTCACTTCTCTAGTATTCTCTCCCTCCTTTAGAAAAGTTGAATGACTATGGAGAAGTCAAAACAAAGCTAATTATGAGGGAGGGCAATTGAGGCATATTGTTCTCAATCAAACCGTCATTTCCCCTCATTCTATTAATAGAGTTGGCTAATTTTTTACTCCATCCATCCGGATTTAGTTGTCCCTAGTTCTATTCTAACCGGCTAAAAAATGAGTTATATCTTTGAATCTATAATAAATTTCATATCAAATATGGACCTTGTTTGATGATCTCGATTAATTCTGCAATACAATGTTTTCAAAATCAGGTAAAAAATTATAAATTGGAAGATATAATCGATTGAAAATGACACAAACTCCAAAAAAGAACTATTAAATCCGGACTGAGGGAATATGTACATAGATGAGCGGGTCTAAATGGGCGGTTTTAAATATTAGGGGATCTCCATGTCCAAAACGTATAGATGAGGGGGTCTTTGTGTAATTTCACCTTTTTTAAAGTGAAATTAAGACAAAAACAAATTAAGCAAAACAATGGACATAGAATCAAACGGCAAATTAAGTTTTTTTTGTTGGGATCGTGTGATAGTGGAGGCCCCGTTTGATAAAGGGATTGGAGGTTGGGATTGGATTGTGAAGGTGATGGTATTAGTAATACCTTGTTTGGTAACTAAAATTGGTTCGGACTAATAGTCCGATGGGATTAATAGAGGGGGTATTAGGGGGTATTGTTAATACCCCGTGGGACTTGGTATTACAGGGTATTAATAGTCCAATCCCAACTCCTTCACATTACCAATTCCTTTTCATTACCAATTTCTTCTAACAATCCAATCCCATCATCTAATCCCATCTCAAACAAACATGATATTAATAATCCCATCATCTAATCCCATCCCAAACAAACATACTCATTATCAATCCCTTCTCATTACCAATCCCATCTCCTTACGAATCCCAATCCTAATCCCATCTCCTTACGAATCCCATCCATCTATCACTGTTATCAAACGAGCCCGGAGTACTAAACTGGATTAGGAATGAAAAAAATTTGAAGTGGGATGTGGATTATACGGAGTCACTGAGAAGGTAGTTTAAGAAACTAAATGACTATAGATAAGTCAAAACAAAGTCTATTACTAGGGAGGGCTATTGAGGCATGTTAGGATAATGTGCAATTTATTCCCGTGGCACTAACAAATCCTCCCGTGGAATTAACAACTTCTATATCCTAAGGAAGTGTATTTGTGCGTGTATTGATTAGAAGTGAGGAACAATCCAACTAACAAACCCGATTCCATCCAATTCAACACGATACGAGCGGTTTCGAAATGCATAGCGATCGACCAGGGTTCTGAAACTGGAGAAAATTTGTGTGTTGCCCGCAAAATTAACTGTTTTTGTTACAAATTAACCTGAACACATTTTGTTGTAATAGAAGGGTAAATGAAAGATATATATTGTTGCTTGGAGATGCGCTAAGAGCCACTAACTATTGCCGCAATTGACTTTAACAGTGGCACAGTGCAATAAGGTTTCAGAAGGGATTAATCCTCGACACCATCCTACATGTATAGTTTCTCCCTCCTCCCAAGAAAGCCAATTGATATTTTCTCCCCTTCATTATAAGGTCCTAATCCGGATAGCCTTATTCATCACCTCAACCCGGCCACCTTGCTTGCCGCTAGAGCTTGAAATGCCTTGAGTCTTTTGGGGAGGAGTGCATGTAATAGCACATCGACCAAATGGCTTGCCTTCTTGCCACTGTATCCAATTCCTGTTACTGCTCCAACCCTCGAGCAACAAAACTTGAGATTGTTTGTCTAGCCATTACATCATCCTTTGTTAACAACTATAATTACGTTGATTCAAACTAACTCAACGATGAGATGTAGAAAATCTTTTTGATAAAATTTTTAGCAGAATCTTTCAAATGAGCAGTGACAAATCACTTTTTGTGAACTTACAGAAGTTTCTAATAATGAAGTTCAATTGGCTCATGCCCTTGCAGAACTAGTAGTGACGAATTTATTTCGCGCCAATGACAAATGTTCGCCAATTTTTTTGGTAATGTCTTGCTAGAAAGAAGATACAAATATCCATCATAGTTCCTGTTTTTCTGACTGGATCGTGTTCTGTTTGTTCACTTTGTCTCCTACAAACTGTTACTAGTGCTATATGGAAGTCGTGCCTTTCCTCGAAAAAAAACAATCCACCTGTTCAGTAGCACTAAACACCAATTTCATGAACCTTCATAACAATCAGCAATTCTGAAGACCAAAAAGGGTGGTACAACCATATTCCTCGACTAAATTTAGGGTTTTTCGCACATGGACCCAACAGACTTCGCTTTTTTGTTAAAGTGCATTTAGATACAACGCAACATCTCAACTCGACAAGCAAACAGTGAACATATCGTCATATTGCAATGCATCATTATAGTTGAGGTAGGAATTAAAGCGGGCAAAGTCCACTTTGACCCCCTGTGGTTATCGTCATGTGCAGATACCCCCCTCATGGTTCAAAACTGAGCACATAACCTACCTGTAGTTTTGAAAATTTGCGGATAAACCCCCTGCCGTCATATTTTCCATTCATATTAACGGACACAACATTAAAAGACTAATATACCCTTATCATGTCCCTTGATTCTTCTTTTTTAAATCTAACCACACCATCCCCTATACCAAAAATTGAATCCAAACCGTTGATATTATAAATTTTGACGTGTACTACATTTATGCCAAAATTCAAGTCAATCAAAAAATGAAAAGCTCATGGTCGAATCAATTTTGTTATGAAATTAAAATTTCAAATTTGAATTTACTAAAAATTAGATCACTGTTTTATTGATGAATGATCGAGATGATTTTTTACAGAGATACTCTATTCTTTATTTAATACATTATGAACAACTCAAATTACATTCTAGAGGCGTATGAGATACACCTCCGTTAATATGGATGGAAAACATGACGGCAGGAGATCTATCTGCACATTTTCAAAACCACATGTTAAAGAGCAACAATTGGTGTCAAAACCAGCATAACCGTACAATCATCATCACGTTCTCTTTGCACGGAATGATTGGCACAACTTCAGTGTTCGAAAAAAGATAAAAAGCAAAAAAAGAGGGCAAAATTGCATTCTGATGCATTATCTTTTTGCAAAAAAACATTCTATCTGAGAAAAATACAAGGTTACAACAATCATAAACATATACCGTACAAGAGAAATTCAGATGTTGATGGTTGCATCCCATAACCTAAGCAGCCCATTACGACCACCACTGCAAATCCTTTTCCTTTCAAGGTCTGACGCCACACATCGTACCTGAAGAATCGAAATGATGAATTTAGTTAAAGCGGTTTAATTCTCTATCATATAAGCACTACATAGTAAATACTACATTAAACATATCGCCAACAAATGAAAACTTCAATGTTTCCAATGAGACTGCCTTTGAAGGCCCAGATTCAAGCTAGCCCTGTTACACTACGCTCTAATTAACCAATGACTTATGGACTATTTGATTCAACTAGAAAATATTTTGCAGTCATGAAACAGCTAAATGTAACGTGCATATTTTTCACATACAGAAATCATTTCTCTGAATACAAATGGGTAAAAGGTGAGAGATAGAATGCACTTGATGAGAGTCAAAAGACGCAATTAGACCAAGTAGGATGAGAATTTAGGCAATCTCACAGCAGAGAGAGACAAAAATGCAAGAAACATACTGATAAAAGATCCTAACCGGTTTCACCTTTTTCTTGGTGCATATGATGCACCAAAACTCAGGTTTAGTTACCCTGGCAGTGACAAACAATACCTAGGACTCGTAGATTTACATGTCGGACACGCTGCCTGGAGTATGTTATTTTCTATAACAAAGGTTGTGGCTCGATAGACACGTACTTGTGTCCTCAACACCTCAAAAGATAATTCTGGGACAACACTTTTTTTTTTGGTTGACATATATAATTTAGTGCCAAACTAAAGTTGCGGCAATTTGTTGGTGAGGTTAACAATTTTGCAAGTTACTCTTCATTTTTGCGTTATTATGTCACTCAAGTAGGAGTGAGCAAAAACCCAATGAGTGACACAATAACACAAAAAAGAACTAAATTATAGAGTAAGGAGAGACTCTATGTTACATGGACTTGGGCGTGAGTATCGGGTGTGGGTGCAAGTCCAAGCGTCGGACCTTCCTAAACTTAAATCTTAGGATACGTGAATATGCATTCCCAACTTGGGTACGGGTACGGGGACATGTCTAAAACTCTTGTTTGTATTATATATTGCATAATTTTCATAGATTATGTACCATAAACTAAGTTTACAAATGTATTCAAACAAAAAAGGGTTAAGGAAATTATGCTTTTGCATTTTCCTAAATCTTTTCTATGTAAAATACTCGAAATATCGCTTTTCTAGCTAATTTGATATTCCTTTTCTGAAAGTATCTTAATAATTAGAGGATCCGAGTGTCCAAAAGGATACAGGTGTCGGACACATCGACACGGGTACTTGAGCCAAAATGATGGATCCATGTAACATAGGAGAGTAGTCTCTTTTTGTGTCTTTTTGCGGAGTCTTCTTTATTCTATTGAGCAAAAAACTCAACTAGGGTTTTTGCTTTAGTCGATTGAGCAAAAAAACATGTCGAGTAGTTTTCTATATTCGGTCTTCTTTTTTCGGTTTGTCTTTTTTACGTTATAATGTCACTCATGAAGAGATTTTAGAAAAGATCCAATCTTACTTTTCATTGATACAGAAGAAATCCTTTTTATACAATGGGAACACTTCACCGACTTACTTCATACAGCTGGCATCGAACTCTACTAATTGATGTTCCAGTAACTAACTGATTACACTAACTACTCCACTAACTATTATTCCACTAACCAACTAATTACACTAACCGATTACAACAGAGATATACTCAAGTGTGAGCTAATCATATAGAATTACAATGTGCACGACTGAGGTGAACTCATACTCTTATCAGCCCCCCTCAAACGGATGGGTGATGGAATCACCAGAAGTTTGCTCTTGAGATACTGGAATCGAGTAATAGGTAAAGCTTTTGTAAAGACATCCGCCAGCTGATCGAAAGTAGGAATGTAATGGAGAGACAAAGCTCGAGCGGCAACACGATCATGGATATAATGGCAATCAATCTCAATATGCTTGGAGCCGGCATGAAAAACAGGGTTAGTGGCCAATGCAATGGCAGAGGTGTTATCACACCAAAGAATAGGAGTAGGGCCAAGAGAAATATGCAAATCACAGAGAAGCATTTGAATCCAGCTTAGCTCGGCAGTGGTGTGAGCAAGAGAACGATATTCAGCCTCAGTGGAAGAACGAGAAACTGTGGGTTGTTTCTTGGCAAACCAAGAGATTAGGTTAGAACCAAGAAAAACACATTAGCCAGAAGAGGACTTGCGATCAGTACAATCCCCGGCCCAATCAGAGTCAGAAAAGGCCTGAATCTCAAAAGAAGAAGGCTGGTAAACTAGACCATGATCCAGGGTACCTTTAAGATAGCGAAGTAACCGTTTGACAGCTGCAAAATGACCATTAGTAGGAGAATGCATGTGCTGACAAGCTTGATTGACAGCGAAGGCAAGATCTGGTCGTGTAATGGTAAGGTACTGAAGAGCCCCTACAATGGTCCGAAAAAGAGCAGGAGAAGAAAATGGCAAGGAGGAGGCAGTAGTGGATGTAGGCTTGATCACAGAAGGAGAGCTACAAGGCTTACAATCAGCCAACCCTGCCTTGTGTAAGATTTCCATGGCATACTTAGACTGGGATAAGAACAGACCTTGAGCACAAGGTTGGACGGAAATGCCCAAAAAATAAGACAGAGACCCAAGCTCCTTCATAGAGAATGCAGAGTGCATTTGAGCAATCAAATGATCAATATGTGAGGTAGAATTTCCAGTGAGAATGATATCATCAACATAGACTAATAGGATAGTAAGGACAGTAGCTGTCTTGTACACAAGAAGCGAGGAGTCACAATGACTATTGACAAAGCCATGTTGAAGAAGGAAAGAAGAAAAAGTGGAGTACCATGCCCGAGGAGCTTGTTTTAGTCCATACAACGCTTTATGTAGTTTACAAACATGGTTGGGTTGAGATGAATCAACAAAGCCTGGTGGTTGACTCATATAGACCTCTTCTTCAAGTTTGCCATGGAGAAAGGCATTCGAAATGTCTAACTGTTTGAGTGGCCAGTGATAATGCAGGGCTAAACATAAGAGAATCCGAACAGTTGGCTGTTTAGCCACAGGGCTGAAAGTTTCTTGAAAATCCACCCCTTCTTCTTGTAAATACCCCTTAGCAACCAACCAGGCTTTATGTCGAGCAATACTACCATCAGAATTTTTCTTGAGTTTATAAACCCACTTGCAACCAATGACATGTTTTCCAAACGGTAAGGGAACTAAGGACCAAGTCGTTTGAGTTTGGAGGGCCTGAAACTCATCATGCATAGCCTGAGTCCAAGCAGGAGTTTGAAAAGCTTCTTGGTAAGTAGATGGTTCAAGAAATGCAGAAGGAGAAGTAGTAACTGCTAGACAGTGAGGATTGGTAATCTGATTTTTGGCTTTAGACCTAGTAAGCATAGGATGAGGAAGAGATGGCTTTTTGGTTGGTGGAGGTAGAGATGGAAGATGAATTTCTAAGGACTGAATTGGTATAGCAGGAGAAGATGAGTGAAAAGGTAAAGAATCATGACAAGATTCTGAGGAAGAAGTAGGAGAAACATTAGAACTAGAAGAGCTAGGAGAGGAAGAAGCAAGTGCTGGAGTAGAAATATTAGAGGAAGATGGAAAATTAGCTGAAACAGACGATGTTGCTGGATGTAAATGAGTGTTGGACCAAAAGAAGGCCTGCAACTGAGAAAAAGAGGGAACAGGTGTGGGAGATGAAGGACACACAGAAGGAGCAAAAGGAAAAACACTCTCATAGAAAAGCACATGTCGGGATATGTAAACTCTTCCTGTAGATACATCAAGACAACGATATCCCTTGTAGGAAGGATGGTAACCAATAAACACACATGGAATAGATCGTGGCTGCAACTTATGAGTGGTATAAGGTTTAAGCCAAGGAAAACATTGACAACCAAACACTTTTAAAACGGAATAGTCAGGAAGACAGTGAAATAAGACTTCAAAAGGAGTCTTATGATTAAGAGAAGAACTAGGAAGTCTGTTGACAAGAAAAACTGCAGTAGCCAATGCATCAAACCAATATTGAAGGGAAAGAGATGACTGATGTAACAAAGCTATAGTAGTCTCAACTATATGCCTATGTTTCCTCTCGGCTACCCCATTTTGAGAAGGAGTATGGGGACATGGCAACTGATGAACTATACCATGCTGAGTTAAGTATTCAGCAAAAGGATTACTACAATATTCACCACCACCATCTGTACGAAAAACTTGAAGAGCAGTACCAAATTGCTTTTCAGCATAGGCCTTAAAAGCAATGAATTTAGAAAACACCTCACTTTTGTGCTTTAAAGGAAAAATCCATGTGAATCAACTGAAATCATCAATGAATAGCACATAATAGGTATAACCAGCAGTGGACATATGAAATGGACCACACACATCACTATGGATAAGAGACAATGGTTTGTTAACAGTAGAATTTGATAGATGGAAAGGGAGTCTGTGACTCTTTGACACTGCACAGTGTGTACAATTGAGTGTAGTACACTTATTGATAGAAGACAACTTTAAAAGACTAGCAAGTTGTTGAAACTTGAGAGGAGAAGGATGACCAAGCCTGCTATGCCAAGTTGCAGCAGACACAGCAGTGGTGAGATGAGCTTGAGGCAGGACACAAGAATCTGAGGAAGAGAACTGATAAAGGCCATGATTGTGGTGACCTTTAGACTGAATTCTCTTCGTGCTCTTGTCCTGAACCAGAAATGAGGAATCATCAAAAGTGATAGTACAATTGTTGCGTAAGCTTGTGAACAGAAAGGAGATTATTTGTTAAAGTAGGCACATGAAGTACTTGATTAAGAGAAAATGAGTGAGAAGGAGTAGGTAGTATACCATGACCAGAATGTTGAATCGGAAGAGTGGCCCCATTCCCCACCATAACCTGATCAGGTCCGTGATACGGTTGATAGAGATTCATATTGGACATGTTGTTGGTGAGGTGATGAGTGGCAGCGGAATCGAGATACCAGTCAGAAGAAGGTGGAGAGGATGTAGAAGCAACAAAAGCTCTAGCAGAGGACTGAGATGGATTTGGCGATGATTGGAACGTGGAATCCATTCTATACCAGCAATTCTTCGCAGTATGATAAGGCTTGTTACAAATCTGGCACACAACTGGATCTGAACTATGAGTGGAACCATGACCAGAAGATGCAAATGCTCCAGAGGTACCAGAAGATCCAGAAGATCTAGAACAAGATCTACCTCCTCCAAAAGTGCTAGGTCCACTGCGGAAATTAGACCTACTACCGCGATAACCGTTTCGAGATGAATATCGTCCTCGAAAACCAGAATTTGTGCCCCGAAATCCAGAAGTTGAACCAGTAACATTTGTAGAAAAAGCTACAGTCAAATCACCGGTGGTACTAGAGGCCTTAGAATTAAAATCCATGTGAATAGATTCCGAACACAACAAAGAGGTCAATTCATCGATTGTGATCGATTCAGACCTAGTCCGAATTGAGGTTTTGAAAGCATCATAGACAGTAGGTAGACCACGAAGAACATGAAAGACTAAGTCCTCATCTTGAATCGGACAAGAGGCAATGGCCAATTGATCAGCAATTTCCTTAATTTGTCAGAGATAATCCTCCATAGATTTTGTACCTTCACTAACAGTACTCAGACGATCTTTCAATTGGTGAATATTAGAGCGAGATAGTGTAGTAAACCGTTTGTCAAGAGCAAGCCATACCTCTCTGCTAGTGGAGAGATCAAGAACAAGAGAGAAGACAGAAGTTGTAAGAGTTGCAGTCAAAACAACTGAGAAGATGAGAATCAATGATCTTCCACTTCATAAATTCTGGATTCACAATATCTTTGTCAGTCTGATCTTTGATGATAGGAGAGGACACGCAGTAGATCCATCAAGGTATCCAAACAGATATGTAGCCTGAAGAAGATTCTGGATCTGCTTGCGCCAAATGATGAAGTTTGTGGAATCAAGCTTCACTGTGACGAGCGAACTCAAATTCGAGATTAAAAGCTTGAGATTCTCTGGTATAGTAATAGATGATGAAGAAGAAGAAGATGTATCAGCCATGGTTGTAGAATTGAAGTGGATCGAGTACTCGCGAGAGTTGTGGAGCTCTGATACCATGAAGAGATTTTAGAAAAGATCCAATCTTACTTTTCATTGATACAGGAGAAATCCTTTTTATACAATGGGAACACTTCACCGACTTACTTCATACAGCTGGCATCTAACTCTACTAATTGATGTTCCACTAACTAACTGATTACACTAACTACTCCACTAACTATTATTCCACTAACCAACTAATTACACTAACTGATTACAACAGAGATATACTCAAGTGTGAGCTAATCATATAGAATTACAATGTGCACGACCGAGGTGAACTCATACTCTTATCAACTCAAGTAGGGTATGCAAGGTTTTATCGAGCAACTAGAGTGGCGCCCATATCGGGTCCTCATTGGGGATCTTTTTTTGAGAAAAAGCGTCGGCTGCTTAGGACAAACTGTTGGGCATGAGATTCACCGTGGGGGTTAGAGATAGAGGAATATAGCTCAGCAAGGGCAAGTACAAAGATATGATTGCTTGCAAGGAGCACATGAATGTGGGAATCAAGCCGACTAGGAACCGGTACACTGTGGGGTAAAAATTTCGAAGGCAGTGTGAAACTTAATTCTCATGAGGATAAGTATTTAGAATGATTCTTAAGGTTATTCCGAGGTGTCCCCATGATTCATGGATCAAATGGGCCTTCCTGGCCCTTGAAGGGTACACTCAATGCGTAAAAACGAGCTATCGGGCCCCACTAGGGACATATCCATAATTTTCGAAAGAAAGAGACTCCGCTTATGGGTCAAGGAATCGATTTATAGCATTCAAAAAGTTCTCTAGAGAAATATTCCCAAATTGGGGTCCAAAAAGTTGTTTCTGGGGCCTAAGGATAGTCAAAAGAGCAAACTTGTAATCATTTCAAAAGTTGTACTTTCTTTTAAGGAGCAAAATGCTTCCCCATACCAGAAAACATGGCAGCAAGAGGGGGTTTGGCCATCTTTGATCAGTTTTGCGCGCCGTTTGTTGCCCAAAATAGTGCGCGGGACGTAGATTGGGGTGCTTTCAAGCCTTGGGTTGCGTGCACAAGAATTCTTCTTCAAGATTCATCGGTGAAAGCTCTAGGTAAATTTTGAGATATCCTTGCTTGATTCATTGTTTTAAGCAATTCTTGAGCCGATTCTTCGTGTAATCTTTGTTCTTTGTATGATTATGAACTCTTGGCTTCGAACCATGCATGAATTGGTTGAGTATTGGCAAAGTTACTATGGTAGTAGATTCAAAAATGGTGTATGTATAGCCATATGTATAGGTTTCGGTAAAAAATAGAGTATGGGCATGCTTTGAATGTGAGACTTGGTGATTGGAATTATCATTGGGCTTGTTGAATTACCACTCGATTAGGAAAACTCGGGAATTCGGCAGTTTATTTTTTTTTTTTTTTTATAGAAAAAAAAAGGCTTTGCCACCTGTCATACTGTCTGACTCCGACAACATACCTATGGACACCCCTCTTGTTCCAAGCAAAGTATTCATCAACTGACCAAGGAAAGTATGTAGCACTGTCACCCTAAGCCGTCAAGAAAGCTCCCGAAGACTTCACCTCACCAAAAGGAGTCGGAGGAGGTTATGCAGGGGCTGAAAAAGCACCAGAGAGCTGCATGGTTCACCTCTCGCCCAACTAAACCTCCCGAGTGGGATACCTGACGAAAAAACGCCTCATCCTTGAATATTGTCTGGCCCTCTCACAGGCTGACTCGTCAAGGCAAACAAAACCATCATAAGGCCGCCAAATGATATCTGGGGGTGTCAAGGCATCTAGTTTGACTCAATGGGTCAACAAGTTATTCACTGCATAGACTGTCTTAGCTTCGGCCCAATGGTAAGCCCTAGGAAAATGGTTAGCGGTCACAGCAGAAATGGCAGGCCTTCTGACTCCAGCATATTCCCAAAACTAGCAGCTCTAAAACTGCAACATACCACAAACACACGAATCCTCATGGCCTCAAGGAAAGAAGAGAAGGTGAAACTGCCCTAGTCCACACTCGCCAGATTTCGTCCTGCTGCAGCACACTCACCCAATCACATGAGAAGCTGGCATTTTCTGTAGGGAAGAAATGAGAAAGTAGGAAAAGCACCAGGCGGCGGCATTTTTTTGCGGAAATCCACATTGTTAGCTGGAGCCTTCGAATAATAGGCTTTGGTCGGACATGGACGACTGACTTTGATCTTACCGCTTCTAAAGTCAGAGGATTCAAAGCCGCCAGTTTTTACAGTTTATCTTTAGACCTCAGCATTAGTTCTAGTGGGAGACCCTAAAACCGGTGATCATGAACCAATCTAGAGGGGTCGGGCCCAATTCAAAACCTGGCAAGTGGAGTGTGTTGGCTCAAAAAGAGCATGCTCCAAGTTGTTTCCACCTTTGAAGGGCTTAATATGCGGAAAGAAGTCAAAACCAATCCTGTTCAAATAGCTTCTATACCTTGAATTGAAACTGGGAGCTAACCAAAGGAAGTTACAATCCCTCTCTGAAATGAACCTTTCCATATCTGCGGGGAACCTTACCTGGAGCATAAACGAAGGGATGAAATGGGAGAGATCCCGAAGGAAAGGGGATAGGTGACAGGCCTCAAGAACAATAGGAGTCGCCCCGACAACCAACCGAGCCCGGTATCTTCGTCAAAAACCTCAACCTTTTTTTTTTTTGATAGGCAAAAACCTCAACCTTGTTGGCTTGTGGCGTTTCCTCTTGGGCGAAATAACTGTCATTTCATTCTCAGAAGCCTCACTGTCCTCTACCAGAATATTCACCTCACAACCTTGTACCTCAGAGGCCTCAATTTCAACTATTAGGTCGTCCACTACTGCAATGGAAAAGCAGAAACTCTCTGAAACACCACCTGGATCACCAAAGTCCTCACTGTTTTGGACTTCAGGGGTCACAAGTCCCACTGCCATAGCATCTATCTCAGCCGCAGATTAACTGAGATTCTCTAAAAGGAAATCCAGATCATCAAATTCCTCTTCATCCTTAATAATGCAGGCAGAATAAGAGGAAGGGCTAGCACAAGGATCACCACTAGCTTGGCGTTTCCTCCCACCCCCATTCTCTCCTGGATGGTTAGAATCACCGCTGGAGCAAGGAGTCTCCATCCCCACTCTGCCCAAAAGAAAGGAACGAAAGCAGCAAGTAAGGTATGCTTCCTACAACCTTGTATGCATAACAAACAAATGTTCTATGTGCATCCTTCCAATAAAGCTCAACATGGTTTGAGACTCGAGATCCATAGTTGTCAATCATCCAAGTACTCAAATCTTTCGAACCAACCTTTCCTATCTCATCTTGAAGAAGAAAAAAAAAAAAACTCCTTCACCACTTTCTTCTACAGGAAGAATACAGAGGCCAGTATAGTCTATTTTCAATTCTCCAAAAGATAAGCGGTACGCAATCCCGAATCTTTCTCCTTAACCAAAAAAAAACTGTCTTTGCCTAAATAAGGCATCCCGAGCCTTCAGAAAACTCATCCCTCCATTTTACTATCCACCTTTCAAAAAAATACAAAGGAACTCTCTACCGATTTGTGAACTCTTTTTCAAACGTTTCACAAGGTTTGTGAACTTTTCCTTGCCAAAGAATTTTCTAAAAAATTCGGCATCAGCTTTGCATATTATATTAAACCTGGACACGTTTTTTCAACAAAAAAAAAAAAGAGAGGCCGAATTCCCAAGTTTTTCTAATAAAGTGGCAATTCAACCAGCCCAATGATAGTTTCAATCACCAAGTCTATTTTGCAACCATATATCATGATTTGATCACATTCAAAGAATGCCCATACTCAAAATTTTACCCAAACCTACACATACGGCTATACATACACCATTTTTGAATCTCCTACCATGGTAACTTTACTAATACTCAACCAATTCATGTGTGATTCAAAGCCAAGAGTTCATAGTCATGCATTGAACAAGGATTTAAAAAAGACATCCAGAAACGGGTAGCAGCAATGACTGGTTTTCTTATAGGACAATTCATGATGTTCACTTCGATCTATGATGGGCCACAACATCAAGTATTAGTTCAACCTCATAGCCTAATTATGCTATTTCTAAGCTCGTTTTGTTCAGCTCTTCTGGACCAACTTCAAAACTTTACACAAAGAATAGGTTCAAGAATCGCTTAAAATGATGAATCAAGCAAGGAGATCTCAAAGTTTACCTAGAGCTTTTTCTGAATCTTGAAGAAAAACCCTTGTGCACGCAACCCAAGGCTTGAAATTATACAAGAAATCTGAATTTATGTCCCGTGCACAAATTTTTTCAACAAACGGCACGCAAAAAGTATCAAAGATGGCCAAGCTATGGCCCAACCGCTCTCTCCCCCTCTTGTTATCGTGTTTTCTGGTACGGGGGAGCATTTTTGCTTCCTTAAAAGGCAGCACCACCTTTGGAATAATTACAAGTTTGCTCCTTGACTCTCCTTAGGCCCCAGAACTTCCTTCCAAAAATGACTTTTCGGACCTTGATTTGTGGAGATTTCTCTAGAAAAACTCTCCGAATACTATAAAAGAATAAATCGATTCCTCGCCCCACAATAAGTGGGGTCTCTTAGGAAAATTACGGATATGCCCCCAATCGTGGTCCATTTTTAAGCATTAAGTGTAACCGACGAGGGCCAGGAAGACCTGTTTGACCCAGGAATCATGGGGATACCTCGGAATAAGCCCATTCCAGAACACCTTCTTAAAAAATAAGTACTTATTTCACATTTTCAAACTCAAAAATAATGTAAATGAATAATAACTTTTCAATTTTTTTTGCACCGTATTAAAGATTTCAATGAGATCTTTCAAACAAGATCCATATTGCATATTTTTAGATTTCAATAAACCTATCGTTTTTGAGCTTGAAATTACCTTCTTAAAAAATGAGTGCTTATTTCACGTTCCGGAACGGGGTTACCTTAGAATCATTCTAAATACCAATCCTCATGAGAATTAAGTTTCATATTGTCTCCAATCTTTTTACCCCATAGTGTACCCGTTCCCGGTCAGCCCGATTCCCCACATTTTTGCACTTTCCCTTGAGAGCACCTTTTTAGTGCAGGATCTATTTCTACAAAGACATGATAAAATGTTCCTCCATTATATCCTACTTTAACCCTCTCAACAACTCGTAGGCTAATCCCTCAATGATCTAGCGAAAAATCACTTTTCACGACCTCAGATGGGTCCTTTCCACTTCCTGTGCTCCTTGCAAGCAATCATACCTTTGTACTTGCCCTTGGTAGGCTATTTTCCTCTATCTCTAACCCCCACGGTGAATCTTGTCTCCCTAGTAGACAACCCTTTTTCTCAATTTCTCAAAAAAAAAAAGATCACATACAAGGATCGGGTGCTACTACTTCCTCGATAAAAACTTGCAAACCCTACATGAGTGAAGTAATAAAGCAAAAAAAACAAACCAATAAGAGAAGACCAAATAGAGAAGACGACTCTCAGGTTTTTTTGCTCGAATAAAGCAAAAAATGTTAGCGGTATACAATTTAACATATAGTCTATTTAAAACTGAACAAATAAGGACATCACTCTCTCTCTCTCTCTCTCTCTCTCTCTCTCTCTCTCCCTCCCTCTCTCCCTCTCCCTCTCCCTCTCCCTCCCTCTCTCTCTCTCTCTCTCTCTCTCTCTCTCTCTCTCTCTCACACAATGAACCATCAACTTTGACGACTTTGTAGATGTGCAATACATTCTAAGACTCTCTTGAAGAGTTGACAAATGAGCAGCTATACTCAACATGACCACTTGCAAGGGTATGAGGGTGCTTCATGAGATATCAAGGGAATGTGGAAACGCTCATACTTAAGCCAGTTATGGTAAAGTTCCATGAAGGAAGTAATCATGGTCTACACGTCTAAGTTTGTGCCAAGGGAATGATTTCTTTGTCCTAACAAATAGAACTCTGCCATGGAGGATTATCATGTAGAAGAAGCCCTAAGTGTCCCATATCTGCTAACTGACAAATGGGAATACTGTCTATGTGTCGGACATTGATGGCAGGCTGGAATATACGTGGCAAAAAACACATGATGATTGATTAGGTTCTAGAACTTGACCACTGTGAATCATATAGTCACAAAACCAGAAATCATTTACATTTCTCTGGAATCAAAACCTTCAAAATATCTCCCCAATTTTAATGCTTCTACAGTATCCACAACCCTAAATCTTGTACCATCTATGCATGTCTAAAACTTAAATGAATGCAAACCATAATTGAAGTCGATTATTCCGGACTTCTAACAGCAGGAAAAAAAAAAGAAGTACGTACCACAGCAACTGTTTTCTGAGGTGTTCTGTAGAGTTGCCACCCAGTCATCTTCGACCCTGTGCTAGACAAAGCACCAAGTCTCTCTTGAGGTCGCTGGAATAGCGACATTGAGTTATCGGCTGCTCCGATCCCTAACCAGTGATCCCCAGCATTGATGGATAATATAGACGCAGCATGGATAGTAACATTTTTCACGCATCTAATACCCCCTGCATTAACATGAAGAAGTTTTAGCCATTGCTTCTATCCAGAAAAGGAACATCATCACGCCACGTAAAAGTGATGAGATGGATAAGTTAAGCTCTAACAGCATATCATTAGTTTCATCAACAATCTAAACATATAGAAGCATCCAGTAAATATGACAAAGACGGCACTCTCATCAGAAGCTTTAAACATCACTTTGTGGTGGTCAAGATTATTATTCCAATGTGCGGACCAAAAGAATTACTACATACTAGTTATACTGTTATACTCCAAGTTTCTCATATCATGAGGAAGAACGGTAAAGAGCCATCTTTTATTTTGAATTCATCTTAACTTTTTGTTCTTACTAGTGTTCCAAATGGCCCTAAATCCAAATTCTTCCATTATTGAATTCTCAAAATAATCTTCTCTTTTGTATCCGTGATTGTTCCACCCCCTCCAGTTGGTTTTAGGCTGACCACAATTTGGTTTGTTATTCCAGTAATTTTTTTTTAGTTTCTTTGTTTGTGTTGGGACTAGATCTTTATTAGATTATCTAGGATTTACAATTTTTTTTACCTATTGTTGAGTTACCAGTATTCATTGATAAAACAATGAATTGGGTTGTGAGGTCAAAGAGTCTCTATCGTGTATGGGTTATTGTGAATTGACTGAATGCAGTGAATTCTTGAGTTAATATTTTATAGCCGCAAATTTGAATTGAGTATATAAGTTCACAAGATTTTAAGAATTTAATGTCTTCTTTGAATAGATGATTATGTTCCGATTGACACTGGTATTTGCTTTTGTCTGAACCAAAGTTACGAGTAAGAGGGTTATGGATCTAGCATTTGCCTTGAAGAAGTTGGACTCTATTCTTAACATCTTGTTTGTAACTTTCCACCATACGTAGGAAAAATCGTAAAATTGTTGCATACTTCATGAGGGCAAGTATTGCACGCTCCATCTAGTTTTTCTTTTCTTTTCGTCTTTTGGCCTCAGGTTGGGTTCCCCTAAGGATAATATACTTGCTATGTCCCGGGTTGTAACTCTTGTATACTAACAGCGTTAACCATAAGAGGGTTCTTTTTTCTATTGAGTGAATACCAGAAAATAATACCTTCACTGTTCCTTTTCTTGGTCCACATTTTTTCAACACTAGAGATATATTTTACATACATGTGTGAATATATAGAGTCCTTTTCAAGCCCTTACTGGTCATTTTTTTTTGCTGATTTCTCCCAGGTACCCTTAAAATCATGTTCTGATCACATTGAGCGGCTCAGATCATCGAAATTTGATCCTCGAAATGGGAGATCCACATTTTAACTAAAATGAGGACATCCTCATGTGAGAGAGAGAGAGAGAGAGAGCGGGGAGGGGGGGATGTTAAACTTTAAAAAAGCAAAGAGATTGGTGCACAGAGAGAGAGTTGAACAATGACCAGGGGAGAGAAACAGAAGAAAAGGAAACAGAAATGAAAGGACTGAAGTACACGTTTTCTGATACTAAATGAGTTGGTCTAGTCACGTGGAGCTTCGACATTGAAAATATACTCTATCACAGACTTAGTAATTACTGTATGCATGTATATAGATATATGTGTGCATGTATGTAAGATATGCAGGGTAATTGGGAGAAGGTGGCTTTACAGCAGCTACATTCTTGGTTCAAACCCAGCAGCCAACCCAGACATGTAAACCAAAAACAAAAATAGCAACCATTGAAACTGTAGCATGATTCTTGGCAGCGACGCATCATAAAACCAGTAAAACTATAGTTGCTTGCACAATTAGGCATGAACCTTTATTAAATACAGGATGAGGACAACTTCATTTGATTTACTTTTTTCTTCATAGTGATGGAATCAAGAAGTAAACAAAAAAACGGCACACTCAATCGCAAAAGGTACAAATTTCCGAGACAACAGTCAGATCTCAGTAGAGCTCTTACCCTCCTCATTTTCCCAAAACCGGAGCAAACCATCGGTTGAACCTGAAAATATTGCCTCAAACATCAGGAAAGATGGGTACTAGCAATGAAATAACTTATGGGGGAAAAAAAACCTTGATAGCCACCAAAAAAGAAATTTTACCGAAGAAGCAAGATTGAAAAACATTGACAAACTGAAAAAGTAACTTATGTTAACCTGTTATTATTCCTTTGTCTGAATCAGAGTACTCAACACACAAAATTGGGCCAGAATGGCAAGCTAGAACAGCATCACATGTTCCTCGAGAAACAGACCACATTCGTGCTGTCCAATCATCACTGCCTGTAATTAAAGTGTCACCGACCATTCTAATTGACCTGCATAATAACAGTAAAAGCACATGAATTTCCTGTAGCCACAACTATGAAACAGGGACAAAATGTATGTTCAATTAGCTCACCGGATCCATTTGGTGTGGCCTAAAAGTTTTTGCATCTGCCTGCCAGCACGGATGTCCCAAATGTTTGCAACACTATAAGTCAAAATATTCCCAAGGTTAGGCTTTTGACTAGTAAGTTAACAACTGAGAGCCACAACCATATAGTCAGCAGTTAAATTCACATACGTGTCTCTACCAGCAGCAGCCAGTATTCCAGTGGAGTCATCATATTCTATGCAAAGAACAGCACTTGAGCAACGGCCAACAGTTGCAACACAAGTATCAGTTCTTACATCCCACATTTTTACCATTCCATCATGAGCAGCAGTGAGGACGCGTTCTCCTGACAACATGCGCACACAACTGACCTACATGAATAAAAGACAAAAATTATCCCCAGTTGGCTCTTCGATTCATTTGATTAAACAATTTTTTTTGCACTGAAACAAATAGACGCAGAGTGGGTGGCATTTGGGCGGATGGAGATCAACGGAGACTACTTCGCCCCAAGTCACGAATTCGTGTGCGTGAGCAGGTGAGGCAAAGCGAGCTCTCTAACGTTCACATTGAATATATAATGAAGTGGGACCAGTCTAGAGCGTTTTGCATCTAAAGAAAAACTCTTCAGTTTTTCAGTTTGATCATATTTTAAATGCAACATATTAGTTTATTAGTTAAGATACATGAATTAAACTATACAACAACAATGACAGTACCTATGCAATCTGATGAGGTCGTGGGCAGGACACATTAAATTACTGAAAATATTGTAAATTTGGAAAAGAATAAACATTAGCCACTTAATACACAATAAATAGGTACCTTTAATGGAAGAGAACTTAGAAGAAGACACACACACACACACACAAAAACGAATTCGTTATATGTTTAAAGAATAAAAATTAGCCACTTAAGACACATTAAAATGGGTACCTTTAATGGATGAGAACTCAGCATATCATATATGCAAAGAAAGGAGCTTAAAAGACCAGTAAAAACCAATAAATTCATTGAAATATCAAATGTCTGCATGTAGCAAAGTGATCACTTGTTTCGAAAGTAGTCAGAGCCTATCCCCCATATGTTCCAGGTTTGGAACTCCGCACTCGACACTTTTTTCTGGGCATGAGGCTTACATGCGCAATGCACCTATTCATAAGTTAACCTCAATAACAAATGGACAGGTGTCAATTAAATGGCATGGAAAAAAATGACGATGGTTTAAGTCTTTAAGATCCTCACATTTTACCAAGAGAGTGCTTGAATATTTTAAGAATGTATAATACGTATGAAAGTGGTTTGAATGTATAAAATATGCGACATAGTCACATAGGATTTTTATTTTGTTTTGTTTATCTCCTCCAAAACTAGTAATGCCTATACTTTTGCACACAAGTCTAACCATACAACATTACAAGAATTTATTATACATATGTGATTTCTTCATATTTTTACAAAATCCAGTTTGCAAAGAATAATTCTATTTATACATTTGGGCCCTCCATTGATAAAATTAGTTTCGTTTATGAGCTTTAGATTAAAAGTCAGGTAAGAGCAATCATTTGACACTATCACTCAAACAAAAAAGTACAATAAAACTCAAGCATCCCCAAGGTGGTGCGAACCGAAGTAGTGAGCCATTCAAAGATGAATGTTTTGCTGCTAGACCAACAAATGCGATATTTCGTCATTTTCTAATATGGATATTAATAACTCTTACTCAAACGGAGCCCTATTTTTTGGAGACAAATTTGGAGGCTTCTATCAAGTCCAGCCTGGCAAGAAAGGGAGACATGGTTACCAAAACATATATCCGAACAACCGCCAGGTTGTCGAGGGCACATCTGAAGGGATCGACGTGTGAGGGGGCAACCAGCCCTGGTAAAAGGCAAATTCCAAAAGGCAATTTGGTGCTGAAAGTTGATGGTGGGGGATCCACATCAAGTCTCCCACATTGCATTTTTAACACAGACCTGAAGAGAGAAAGGAAAATACCAGGACAAACGGGGAAGCTCACAGTGACCGTCAGAGGGTACCAAATTTTTGGCACCACAAGATAGGTACAAGGCATCAATTGTTTCATAATCCATCCTCCAGAGTTTGAAATTCATAAACTCCAAGTTGACAAAAATTAGACGGGGGGAAAAAAAAAAGCAAAGAACAATTTTGTTATGTTTCTCTTCCATGGCCTTCAAAAGGCAGCTTGATAGCAAAATATACTCATGTCAATCCAAGAAGAAGTGAGTTGATCAATGAAAACCTGTGCATCATGGCCCTTCAGCTCTTCTAGAAGCTGTGTTGTTTGCTTATCCCATACAATTACAGACTGATCATCAGATCCTGACACCACTTTCCCTCTGTCAGAACTTATCGCTCGAACAGTTCTGGAAAGTGAATAAAAAAGGATTTATATTCTCCATTTAATGTATTTATACTAGGCAAGGAAACAGCCATAGGATAAAGAACGTATGATACAACATTAAATTAGAACAGAAAGTTTGATTAGCGATTTAGCAGATATCCATTGATGTACAATACCCTGTATGTCCTTTCAAAGTTGCCCTCAGCTCAGAACCACGAAGACTAGGATCCCAGACCTTTACCTGTATGATCATGGCAACAAGGAGCAGATGTCATTGCTAGAAAACCCGTGCTACAGAATACCAGATGCTCATTCCATAAAGCATATAAAGAAAAAGCCATTGGTCCCAAACGTAAAATAATATGCCCGAAGTTATGCATCAACAATCCTAGCTGGCAGCGTTGTCAGTATTTTACCATTAACCATATGACAAACACAATTAAATGGATACAAAGAACGAATTCTGATCTTATGCTGGATATATCTTCTGATACATCTGGCTAAGATACATATGTGATACATTCAAGCATTCTACAGTACACAAGATAAGTGGATTTGAAATTTCTTGTGCATATTGGAAAATATAATTCAAACCTATCTCGCGAAAGGTAAGAAAGCATACCTTATCTAGAAGACAATCTTGTTTTTTTCTTTTTTCCCTACTTTCTTCACACATATCTACTCGTGTGGTATTAAGAATCTGATGCAATTGACTTACGTTAGGCGCTCATGCCCATGTGTAACGGGTATATTAGGAGTTCACTATTATAGACAATATTTGAGAGCTTATCCTGTAATGAGAGAGGAGACAAAAGTGTTCTAACACATAACGTCTATTAGTTATATTACTCGATACCTTATTACAAGACTTAAAAAACTGACTATATACTAACACTCGCCCTCAAGCTGGGAGAATAGATATCACAACTCCTAGCTTGTTACATAACAACTCTAAACATGGTTTGAATAAAAATTTGGTGAAAATATCACCAATTGAGCTCATGTAGACACAAAGGGAGTAGCCAACACACCATCATAAATCTTTTCTCTTATAATGTGACAATCTACCCTAATATACTTGGTTCTCTCATGAAATACCAGATTTGATGCACCTTCAACCCAAAGAGCAGCATAATTACCATCTATATATTCCACTGTTCTCCAGAAATACAAGAAACTATCAGATCAAATGTCCCTTCCAAACTTCCATTGCGCTCTTCATCATCACAGTCTGTTAGTCCATAAAATGACTCAGACTTCCATCTCTGACTGAGTTGATAATCTTGGAAGCAACAAGAAATATACCTCAAAAAATCTTCGATCCTTTCAGATGAGCGGCGATTTTCCAGACAAGAGGCTGCCCTATTGAGATCACACCCAATCTAACCAGAAACCTAATCATTATAGGTTTGGCAAATCTTCTGCTATCTTAAGGGCATTGAACAGGGCCTAGTCGTTATTTTGGAATACTAGAAAGCATGGCATTTGACTCACCAAATCCTATGATATGACCTAACCTATCTCTAGACCACCATACATGTTGTCAAAAATAAACTAGGTGGTAAATCTGTCCACCTATACCTTGAGCGACACCAGAACAGTACACTATATGTGAAGTTCAACGTGTCCACCCATCTCAAGCATCTCACCCTCGATTGTGAGAACCACATGCTCTGTCTTACCTGCCAACAATGACCTCACATCTTCAACGACAGAGAAAGTCTACCAATGCAAACAGTCTAAAGAATGAAGATGTCATTTTCTGCGTCAATTTCTTAAAAATAAAGATTTAACACTCAACAACCGAAGATACCATGTTATTTGTCAATTTTTGGAAAATAAGAAAAGCGATGTTAACCTAAGCCACGCTGGCCAATTTTGTTTTGGTTCTCCAAAGAATCTCACAAAACCCTAATACAGATGATCCATGAGATCCCATACAAAAGCAATGCACTACCCCACCAAAACATGTCAAACTAACCCCCAAATCATGAATTTTAGGACCATCTCCTGCTCCAGAAAATCCTTGTTTTGATGAACCAGCCACAGAAAACAATAAGACATCATCATCTAGACTTGTGAACAATCCCCTCCCAGAATCCTCTACATGGTACATACCATCCCACAGCTTCCCATGATCCTCCTCGGATTCTTACTCGCTCATCCCACGTACCTTGCTTTGTGCTCAGCAAACTTCCACCCATCTCACTTTACCACTCAATCTTCTTTTAAAGAGGTCTCCCCACTCTTTCTGTGATTCCTCTCACATCTTTTTGACAGCCCATTTCCTGAAAACCTTCAGTTCAGTATTACACTAGGCTGAAATATCCCATTCCTCAACACCAATCACCCATTGAAGTTGATCCATCTCCATTAGCCACCAAGAACCTTACTTCCGTAATGTAATCGATTATCTTCCAATTACAATATCCAATTTTTCGGTCTAACAACATATTCGCTTTGCCGATAATATATCGGTTCTCCTAATTATTTCCATAATTGCTAAAAATCACACCAGCCTTATGGTGCATTGTGCACAAGAATTCAAAAAAAAAAGTTACAAGTACTGCAATAATTCAAGAAAACTTTGAAGGGCATAAGCACAAGGCGAGGTTGTTGACCTCTCATGGGGCGAGGCGTAAGCTTCAATGCATTGCGGCATAAGCCTTTGGAGTTTCTACTTTTTACTTCAGTAGATAGAATTCACAAAAAAGCATGTTAAGGCATAAAAACAGAGTGCATTAACAGATCCCAACTTTTAAAACCATTCTACATCTTCTTGCAGTACACGAAACCCCTTCATCTTCGCCCCAAACACTTTAATTAACCGACTCTTCTAATGCATTAGCCTCCATCTTCTGGGTGAAAAAGGCATGAAAAGCGTACACCTTTGTATGCCTCCAATGAACGGAAAAACGCCTTTGTAGTTCTCTGCTAAAAAATCAATGCCCAGGGGCGTTTTTGCTATGCCTTGCGCAGAATTGCCTTTCGAAAACATCTGCATGATTGTTAACATGTACCATGTCCTACCCTTTGTTCCATCAAGGAGCAATTATCAGTGCTGAATTTAGATTCATTGAGTGGTTTGTTACATGATATATAATAATGTTTGTCTTCTTTTCTACACTATACTGGAAAACTGTATTTTGGTGGTTCAGTTGTGTCTTTAAAGCTCCAATTTGAGACCGTATTCTTCATTCTTGTAAGAAAAGGGTTACATCAGTTTGGTATGAGAGCTAGAGCCACATAGACTCAACTTGGAGCCACATCGGCTCATTTTGGAGTAGATTGCATTTTTCCTTCCTTGCCGCTGCATCTCTTAATTTTTATTCTTCCCCATTCTGTGTATGCCGTCGGCTTGTCCTTTACCTTTTCTGTCTCTTCTCCCTCTCCGTTTTTGCTTCTTCTGTGTGATAATTCTCCTCTACATCTCTTGGTTGACTGTTTTCTTTTTTTCTCCTTTCTTTGCATCTTTTTCTCTGCAGCTGTAACTGTTGCTACTTTCTGCTTCTTCTTTCTCCTCTGCTCCTTCTCTCCTATGTTTCTTATTTGTTATTGTAGACACCCTAATTTGACTTCGCAAAGCTTGAAGCCCCATGTCGGGCAATCCCAATGATGAAATTGTGAATAAGGCTGAGCTACAGGATTTTGGATGGATTGAGGATCACAATGAATACCTTGGAACTAGGGGAAAGAGTACCTTAATTTTTGTGTTATATAACATTTTAATGTCCATACACTTTTGTATTCGTATGGCTAAGATTCTCTAAGTTTCTATTAAATCGTTTTCTACCAAGTATCTGTACACAATTAGATTGACCACATCACAATAAGGTGCACTAGCCCAGTAAATAGCACTTGGATGGCAAACCAATTGTTCTCGCATTCAAAACTTGTCCATAACAATTTATGTTTGCCTTGGATCAGCGCAATGTGTAGCTGCTGTAGCACTTTATATAGTATGCGCCCAGCAGCTCAGCTAGGTGTGCTACAATGTGTACATGGTGCTCTATGCTTTGGTCAAACTATCAGTTCCTCTCCAGCTATAGTGAATCTACGAAATGTGAAAATACATTCACGAATTTTTATCGAATTCGTGCAATACGTGGTCTGCCAACCTAACATGACAGATCACGTGAACTGAGCCCCTTTCACGAATGGAATAACTTAGATCATGACAAATCTAGAGCTAATTTTGCTGCAAGGAGAAATGCAAAAGGCCATACAAATAGACAAGTCCAACTTTCCTGCCATAGGAGGAACAAATATTCACAATAAATACAAGGTCCCATAATAGCCCACACTGATACAGGAAATTCCAAGAATTGGACAGCAGGAGAAAAGAAAACAAAATAGTAAACCTCAAGCTTACCGAGCAGTCTGTGCTTCCACTTATAAGGAAGCCTGCATCTTCACGGTCACCCACCAAATCCCACACCTCTCTTCTTGTCACGCAATGGAGAGCAGTGACAGCACCAGTATGACCTCTGAGGAGGCGAACATTTGCTTGTATTTTCTTTTGTCCAGCAGCAGTTGAATCTAGTTTGCGAGGAGTCCCATTCTCCGTTGTAGCTGAAATCGAACCACAATGTAGCATGCGAGGTGAAATGAGTTTATATGAAAAGGAGAATTTATATCAGAAATGCACCAACACTACGAAAGAAATACACCTAAGGCTCCACTATCTGAAGTCCATTTGCGAACACGACTGAAAGAATTTGCTCTAGATGATGTATCCCTACTAAACATGCTCTGGACCCAGCTCCTTCCAGAAGCCTCTGTAGGTTGCTGAATGTCATTGTTGGGATCTTGTGGATGTGGGGATGGCAAACCATACGGTGACACAGATTGCGACTTTATGGAATACATTCCCCAGTAACTGATGTATAGTTGCTGGATATGTGACAGAAATCCCCTTAGTTTTATCTGCAAGGAAGCAAGATGAACGCTATCACCTAGAAGATTTTATAATCTACCTACAGTATCATAATTTCCAAGACCTCGACCCAACTCTCACGAAACCAACAAATAATGTAATCCACAAATAAACATCATCCAAGCACTCTTCAACATATTTCAGAACCTGTAGTACCATCCAAACATAAAATATTGGGTGAAGTCCAACATCTTAGATCGAAAAATAAGCCTGAAATTCCTAAAATATTCAAAAATACAAAACTCACCTCAGACGATTTCAAAGCAACTTATGACCAATTTTCCATAAGTGGAGAGTCGTTCAGGATGGTATAGTTATGGGGGTACTAAGAAACTAATGTCAGGGCAACCTCTAACAACCCCAAGCTATTCTTGTTACCTCACAAGACCCAGCCCATACGAAAAATAGGAAAGATAACTAGCATAATCCCATAATCACATGAAGTTAACTTACAATTTGCTTGTATCCAATGTTATTCTTCTCCGCAACTGTTTCAATGATGTACCAAGCATGAGTGTCAGGAAGTCCCAATCCAGCCTTAACAAAGATAGTAAAACATCTTAATACCACATTCAATGGTCAGAAGTACACGATTGTAAACGGAGATTAAAGGGAAACACTAAACAAAGAAAGAGAAGGAGAGAAGGGTGTTGATAGTGAGTTGAGGAGTGAAGATAAGGAACCAAAAGCTAAGACTTTTAAGATTAAAGTACCATGTGTGATGCCACAATAATTAGCTGCGTTGTCACCAATGTTGCGTAATTGGCTGACCTGATATAAGAAAAAAGTCAACAATCATTTTGTTTGAGCTTAATGGACAATGTTGACCTATTGCCTAATAAATTTAGGTTTTGGAGGCCAATTGGTGATCTAAAATACAAGTTAATTCGAATTGGGGACAGGTGTCCAGTGCATAAGCATCGAGTTCATCTTACATCTGTTTCCAAGGACAAAAACATGGCAAAACATCCATATCTATTAACATCATCCTATTACTCAAGATCAACAGGTTTTACAGTCATATAGATCACTTCATACATGTTATGGAAGTTGGTACGCATATATACACAACAAACATAAATTCCTACACCAATCCTTTGCAAATCTCAACCGAAATTTGAAGAATAGATGCATGTCCGCATGAAATCAATGACAATAAGGAGTATGCAGTACCAACAAGAATCTTGGAGACAAATCAGTATAAACTACGATGTTGGAAGACAGTAGTATACAAATATATGGGATGAAAAATAAGTTTCTTTTGTAGTTACTATGCATGAAACTTCTTACTTGCTTGAAGACCGATCCATCAGATAATCAAAATAGCCTTCCCAAAACCTGGAATGTGGGCCCATAAAATAGGCAAAAGCTTAGTCGACTTTGATTCTCAACTAATTGACCGTAGGTCCGTTTTAGAATCTAGACAAAGCTACAAATGACAACAATACTATCTAAGTCACAACAATGAAAGCCACAACGAATGAATCAAAAACACTACCGCAGCTCCTCCCAAATGGAAAGAGAACGAAGATGGCGCTGAACATAGTCTGAAACATTATTAGTGTCCTTTTTATACATTTCAGCAGACACTTCAAGTGCATCTCTGACAGTTGCCATGTCATTCCTAGAGGTGGCACGATTAATGGCTGTTTTGAGCTGAGATGGTAGACAGTAAAGTACAGTAATGAGAAATACGATATCAGCCCAAAGACTCCAAACAAATAAAAGGAAAAGAAAAATAAACTACACTGAAAGACACGATTCACTTAAACATTATAACGATTGAATAGAGGCAAATAAAAAGAGCCAATTTTATCTCAGGGAAACATCTATACAGTTTTATTCCTCCTAAGTAACTTACTCATATTAGATAATCAAGGGATATGAATTTCGTGGAATCTGAAACATCCATCTTTCATGATAAGAAAATCTATTTTTTGGATTCAGGAATATTCAGAAAAATGCAAATGATTTAAGTAATCAAGGGGGCCAAAGCTGACTAACACCAAAACATAACTCAAGCAATTTAAAAAAGAAAAAATAAGTATTGCCATAAGGTAGTTTCAAGTAATCCAGATATCTGAAGTATTACCAATTCTTTCACGGCAATGAACTGCTCCTCAGACAATTGACAGGCCCACCCCTGAATCAAAGAGTAATATGTAACTTAGGTGCAGTTTGCAGAAACACAACAATAAGTGTATCTTTGAGCCACGTACTGAATGTATGTGCTCCCTAATGCATTCAACAAAGCCACTACCACCAATGCCCTCTGCATCAGACTCAATCAGAGCTGCATAGCAAAGAGAAAAAACGAAGTCAACTTTCTGAGGCGTTTTTGACACATTCAATAGCAACTTACTTGCATCGGGCACATAAAAACTATGCCTAGAACATCCCATTGAAGGAAGCTGGACCCTCTTGAAAATGCATACCAAGGATTGTTCCATATTCAAAGGATGAAAGAGGATCATCAGTGGTTCCCAATTTCAAGAGACGCAACCATAGGCCCTGTTCAACAAAGAAAACCACAAAGTTTGTGCTCAAACTAGATGATCAGCACGGAAATGAAAACCAATCAAAAAGTTTGGCATTGGCAATACCACCCAAAACCTTTTCCAGAATTAGTAGAACCTAACCAAAGCATGTGAAAACCCGATTATCCCCCTTTTCTGTGCATTCAGTACAATTATTCTAAGTCTAAAGAACCAGGTTGAAAATCAATAGCACAAGTCACTATGTTGGGGTTACAACAAATTTGCTTGCTTCAGTTTTACTTAACATCAACAAATCATGCAAAAAATTTAGAGATATAAAGCAATCATTACACAGAAATGTAGCACTATACAGAATAAAAAGTCAGCAGAAATCAGACCAATATTAAGAGAAACGTTTCAGTAGTATCCAGCAAACCAAAAAAAAAAAACTACAAATGTCTTCAAAGGCCTCATGAAACCCAGAGAGAACAAAAATAGAATAGTGAATTACAGGAAACCCTGAGGTGCCACCACATTTTGTCGTATCAGATGTTACAATTAGTTCAGAGTTAATAATTGCTATTAGTATCATCTGATTCCCTATGGACGCACAAGATCCATGGTGTGTACTGTGTACGTAGGAAAAAGGTGCAAGACTTATAGAAGGTGCATTGACAAAGTGGTACAAGGTGCTAATCAGCGCCTCATGCTGAAAGGGTTGCCTTGAGAACACAAGGTTTCCTGAAATTATTCAGTGCAGGTTGATGACCACAGCTGGGGCAGGTTTGTTTGGACTTGGAAAAAAAACGTTGAAACATCTTAATCCATAGCTCTTATGGTGGCTACTTTCAAGTGTGTCAATTTATTCTCAACTTCCCCCCCCCCCCCCAAAGCATCAAGCATATGCCTGCGTTACATAAAGTGTAGTCTGTCCAGTGTCCCCCCACTAGCTATAGGTGGCTATAACTTGTTACTCCTTTTTTTCTGTATGCCTTTGCATTTGAACTCGGTTTCCGCTGAATGTTAGGTAAACCAACATGCCTAAATGTTTTCACGTCGAAGTTTCTAAGTGAGGGGAACCCCAAAAGAGAAAAAATGGACTGCATGACATGAGTCAGCTAAAGCAAGATCTCATCGTAGAATCCAAGGTAACTCTACGAAAAACATGAACTCACAGGTAAACCTTAAAAAAGATCAAAAGAAGCCTTTTTACCTGCAGCTTCACTTTTATGTCTAAAACCATACGCTCCCGTTCAGCCTATCAAACAAGTTCCACAATTGTGTTAGAGAATAAAGCAGGAGCTCAAATCACAGGCCACCAGATCATGAAGATGGCAAATGGTTCACAGAACTTACAGCCCTCTCTCTTGGACTTAAACTTTCTGCCTTGGGGTCCTTACCAATGAGCACTGCAGGTGAACTGGATAATGAACAACCACAAATTAGATACTATTAGAAACAAATGTTCCATCTCAGCTATTTACTAATCACAAAAAGAACTTGACATTTATACAACAAAGAAAATATGCTGCTTTAGGTGGGCATTTTGGATGGTTGTCACTTGCAAGTAGTTTGTGCAGGTTGTTTTGCTTTGTCGTTGGCTCTTAGGGTAGTTAGCAACATAGGATTAGCGGGCAGATTGTGTGTCGATTGGGATGCGTTTTGTTCGTTATGATGCCATGTCTTCCTATCCTTTTAATCACTGAAATTGTACTTCTTGTAATTTTGATGTGGTTAATAAAATCTTCTTTGCCGTTCAAAAAAAAACACAAAGCAAATATGCTTTCCTAAGTACCTCAGAGCTCCACTAGCAGTTGCTAGAATCTGCTTCCTCTTTTCCTCCTGCTCTTCTGTTCTAATGTTTGAAGGAAACCTATCATAATTATATTTGGCACCTGATGATGATGGAAATAGAGAAAATTCAAAATTCATCCAGTACGGATCGTGTCAATATTTTCGAATTCCTTGAAATTCTTATGCTAAACTGGCAACTTTATCGAACTTAATATGCAAAGGTACCTGACAATCCAGCACCAGAATCTGATATTGTTACAATCTCAGGTTCTGCCAAAGGGAAGGGAAGAATTGATAGTGGATTCTGGCCTCTTCCAATGGCATCTTGTAACTTGTCAAGAAGATTGTTATTGTTCTCATCAGAGCCAAGACCCCTCTCTAGATAATCCAAGAAACCTTGGGAGTCTAAAAACTGTGTTATCTGTTGAAGACAAAAGGACAGCAATATCACAGTTCACGAACGAGCAAAAGTTCAACGCTGCAAGCAGAATGGCATAACTTTGATTTTTCAATAGAAGGAACAACATTAGTAGCAAATAGGTATCTACCACCACCAAGCCCCCGAAAAAACAAACATTAAGAGGGTGTTTGTTGCCTGATTATTTTGGTGAATTATAAACACTCGACTGTAGATTCTGGATTATGAAAACTAAAAATCAGAATGCATGAAAATGTTTGGCAGTAACGGGACTATGGTTTGTTAAATTATGAATACAACTTCGTAGACATTTAAAGCAATTGGTCAGATATGACACTATATTTAATGTGCATACCATGCATAATCAAGTATGCTTAAACAATTCAATTGTGTTAAAATTGGTCTAACCTTATAATAATGAAATTATAAGAAAATTTAGCGCTCAAGCAACAGCCAAATAATATCATATAAGGTGTTCCTGCATTTTACATTGTCGTTTATAAAAAATAACTGTGTGAATATTTAGATAATATACATAAATATGTATGTGTGTGCATACTTACGTACATCTTTTGTGACATTCTTTTGTTTATTCATACACATTTATGCAAGTTTGTTAATACGTACTCCCTCCGTCCCAATTTAAGTGTCCACCACAGTTTTGCGTGTCATTTTCAATGGCTCATACTCTCAACATATATTATGTTTTATGTTTTTAAAATCATTGTCTTATAGAAATAATTGAGATATATCAAACAAGATCCATATTGCATATTTTTAGCGATATACATTGAGAGATATAAGCAATTGAAAATGGTATGCAAAACCGTAGTGGACACTTAAATTGGGACAGAGGGAGTATAAATTTGAGCCTATAATACAAATGACTATGATATGTGTATAAATGAAATATATATTTATAAGCATATAATCAAAATCGAGTACCTATCAAGATAGTATGTATACATATACGTATGTAATACATAAATACCTAGCTAATATATAAACGAATATTTATCTGAATAATAAAATACACAACATGTATAAATGCTTTTGCATCTATTCAATTAAACAAAAAAGGGTGAAGGGTGAAATAGTCGACAAAACTTGAGAGTCCACAATAGGAATCCAAAAGTAGTTCCAGAGCCACTTTTCAGATTGTGCCTCCTTATGCCAGCTTTAATAATGCATTCGGGTAAAAGTGGCACAAAAACTGCACCAAACTGTCCCAAAATGCAAAATCCGAATTAAAAATCACCTCAAAAATCCGCACCAAACAGCCACTAAATTAGAGAAGTGAATTAAGAGAAGTACTATAACTTCTAAGTTCCAACAATGAGCAAAACCAGATTTTGGGAGTAAGATACAAAATCAATAAGTACTGGGATGTCATGACGTCACCATCGGCTCTGGTGGTTGGTTGGTTGACCGAGAGCGCTTCTTCAAAAATGCTTGAGTATTGAAGACATGAGTTGCAGTATTTTCCTGCCAATGATTAATTTCATGAAGAGAATCATAAATTGTTTCTGTATATTTCTAAAGTACCATGAAATGGAAATTGAGGAAGAATTTTCATACTATGAAATTGCGATAGCCACCTAAAATTGATGCAAAAAATTTCAGAAATATGAACCTGCATAAAAAGTGATTAGTATTAGAATAGATGCTTCAAGTTTTTTGAAAAAGCATAACTTTTTTCTTCATTTCTAAAGTACGGTGATGACTTCCAAAATTTGCACGGTGCAAACCCCTACAGATGAAGTCAAATTCTTGAAAACAAAATTACTAAACAGTGAAGCATAATTCCCAACTAACTAAAATTTAAAAACAAGCTAATCAAGGCATCTCAGTGCGGGCAAATTAAAAAATACAAGGGGAACGGGATAAGTGCACCAGAAAAAGCCACACACGCAAGGGTGGTGGAGCCATGGACATAGGACATAACATTTCTTAACATTTACTTGGTAACTGGAGATAGCATTTCATCTCACTGCATTCAAAAAATCACTAAAAAAAGAAAATACACTTGAATCTGTGCTATAACTACGTCAAATACCATAGCACAGAAGAAAATTTGATTCCTTCATTACATCATAGATGAACAGAAGCTTCAAGAAGCAAGAGCTGAAGCTCTTGAAGAATGAATTTGAGAGGGTAAATTGACCATTTTCATAAGAATACAGTAACAGAAAGAATAATTGTTTCTTGAAAAGCAATAGGCTCTTGATAATCAAACAAATATAGCATATGAGTATCACCTAAACTGAAGGTCGTGATCTTCTCCCCAGGGCTTGCCGCTGCCTCTTGAATACTGCTCAGATGAACTCCCAAGGCAACCCTTCAATTGGTCAATCCCAACAACATTTGGATACAACAGCTTCATTATCTCACTACGTAACAAACTTAATTCTGGCTCAGGTAGGGGAGGAATTTCCTCTGTTGTAGTGATGTGGTTATGCTCAAGGTCCACAACAACTACCTACAAAAAAACAGGAAACAAAATCTCTAGTTCGAACTTCAAGTAAACCTTATTTCAGAAAAGTAGCATGGTAGGGCACGTGTATTCAACCAAAAAATGGAAAATTGACCTTACAAAGTTGTCCAACAAGCAAAGATGCTTTGGCCAAGTAAAACAACCATTAGAAAGTTATCAAGTACTAAGGATTCCTGACATGATATTAACTGAATATAAAAGCAGCTAAAAAAGTAGACCATAACTTAATTTAGTTCCTCACAAACTTTCTCTTGTAATAAGGATGAAAATTTTAAAACACCCACAAAACTACAAATGAGAAAATTAAATACCCAATAGATGGCAAAACGAGGCAAGATTAGTAATACAAACTACACTGGTATGTAGCTTCCAGTTGGATTAATGTGCTTGAGAAGATTCTGGTCGTACCAGGAGTGGGATTTGATGTTAGAGATGTCCTATGAGCACAAAACACATATCTTTCAACAACTACTCGCTTATAAACATCTTACTATTATCTAGTACAGGAAACTTCTTTTTTATCAGATAACCACCCAAAAATATAATGGTTCCAGAGAACCCAGCTTATAAATTTTCTTCAGCTTCCTCTATCCTCCTTTTTAATCCTTGCATACAGTGGGAGACCTGAATGTCTTCCGTTGCATCAGCTAGTAAGGCTATGGCAGACGAAAATAACTCACAAAAATTGATATTTGATGAAGAATAACAAAAAGAATGGAGGTATGCCATGGTTTTGCCATTCTTCAATGAGCCATCAGTTGGACGTACAAAAATGGATCATCAAACAGACAAAATTGAGGGGGGTAACAAGTAAAATGAAAAGCAAAAAATCCGACTAAAAAAAGCTATATATTTATTGTCTTTTATCACTTATTGGTTAAAAATATAGGATGCAAAATCTAAGCAAAAGAAGTACAAAACTTTCCTAAGACCAAAATAAAAGGCAAGAAGCACATCAATTTAAATGCACTTTAGTCATTTTGTACATCATTGAAAGTGCAACAATTGTGCACCCTCCAAATGCACAAAGCACGTGGCCGCATCCATATGTTTGCTGTCTTCTATCACAGATTACTAAAAAGATGAACTAAAAGTCTGAGGAATATAGTAGCCAGAAAATAAGTCCTTAGAAAACAGCAGTAGTATAGCTAACATGAAGTTAAAGAGAAAGAAATCTTTGGGAGGTTTGTATAGGAAACCCTAGGGTTTGACCCTGGGAACAGATTAACCCAAACGTTGTTCAACTGGAGCTCTCAAGCCCGAATTTATACGCAGTTATCAATTCAAACCCTCCATATCTTTTCATTAACCTTAACAGAGAAGGGATACTTGTGTCAATTTATCACCTCCAACTCCCCTTTTTCTTTCCTCTTGCAACCTCCCATAATCACCTCCATTGGCAGCCACCCAGAACTGCCACTGCCACCACCTTCAACCCAATATCCTGTTTGCACTTTTACCACTACTACTGATCATCACCACCCACTTCCCGAATCGCCACTTTTTGTTCTCTTTGGGATCCCACAACACCAACCAAATTGGAAACAGATTCAGAGTCATCTTTTGGAGTTACCACCTCATCTGTCTTTTGGAGGTACCACGACAACTAAACTGGGTCTTCTTAGCCATTCTGTCCTAGCGGCTGCGTTTACCTAACCCCCTTTATGTATTGGCTTCAAAACAAGTGGCCTCTGCACTCCCCAGGTTTTTTCAGTTTGGTAGAGACTGGACATCTTTGCTTGACAGAAAAGGGATATTTTTCCACCCGCGCGTCCTCCAATCTACTGCCCTTTGCCTCAAATTCAGGCAAATTATTCAGCTGCCTTGCAATAAAGCCATTTATCTCGCCAGGTGGCATTTCTCTCTTTAGGGTCAGCTGAGCAACCCGTTAAGCCCATTTTTAATCCAAACCTACAAATCCCTCCTGGATTTCCGTAGAATCCTACAGTAGACGTGGGGTTTTATGGGCTATCACCCACTGCACGCTTGCATGGTATGAAGTATGGCCGAAGTTTTCCATGCAGCGACGACCAGGAATTGAAAATCTAAAGACCTCTCTCTCAGCCCCCCTTCCCCTTTATTTCCTCTACCAACTCTTCCTCTAACGCACCTTTAATGCAAAATAAAAAAATAAATGTAATACAAGGACCCTCCTGATTGTATGCAATCAAATTTCAAAAAGAAAACGTATCAGAAAGAGTTACCAAATAGAAAAAAAAATATTCTTCTTCCACTCTCCCATTAGACTTGTAAATCCTTTGTGATTCACCAAAAGAGATGGGTGGACAGCTAAGACTTTAACTAATTTACGCATGAGTTGCAAAAGTTACAAAATCCAGGGGGATGGCTTATACAGCTCAAAATTTAGTGATTTTCTTATGTAGTTACCCCAGGGGTCCCTCTCTGCACAGTTCGTTTCCTCTCTAGACTTTGTCCATTTCTAGTCTAATATAACAAGATATGTTCCAAGCATATGATTCAAGCACACGAATCATACCAAAGCCGCATGGCTCCCACTCATAGGCAGTAGGTATACAGACTTTACCCAAATATTTGGACCAGAGGCTGATTCTGTCTCCGGCATAGCACTTAACATGTCATGTCACGACCTCTAATGAACATATGACTCAATGATCTGGCTAATTAAGTATTTAGCCCACCTTTTCCAAGAGTGTTAAACAAACTTAGGACCATTCAGAATGAACATTGCGGCAGAAGAGTCCAGATCAGATCAATTTCACCAAGTCCTTAGTAAAGTTTCAACTAACATGTGCTGTCTCAGACAGTAGAGTGTTTCTGAAAATTTCACAAAAGAGGACATTAATGGACTGTGGGATTGACTATAAAATTCTCTGAAAGGGCTGATATATGATATATGTATAGACACTGCTACGAATTTACAATAAAAAATTACAGCAAGGGAGATAACAAAACACCGTATTTGACAACAAGAATGAAAACTCAAGTGGAACGCAGAGGAAAAAAGGATAAGGAATTTCAACCAATAACTTACACCATCCATTGTCAGACCAGAAGTATCAACACCTGAATGAAGACCCATCATATATGGTGTAGGAGCATCAATATAGTCCACCCCACTGAAGAATAGCAAAGGAATGTAGACATGCTTCAGCACAACAAAAGAAGTAAAATTAGATGATAATCATTTCAAAGAATCATAAAATGTATCACTAGTCACTACAAAGTAAGCTACATCTATGTCTTAAATGCAAACAAAATTTCTTAGCAGCACACTTATTGGCCATTCAATGTAGCCCGCACATAAAAAATTAGTAACAAGTATAGGACGAAAATCCTGTCTCAACTGCCATACAAATAAGAGTACTTTCTGCAAAAACACCAATACGTACTTGCCATCGAAATGGATATATCAAATAGCACATGGCTTCTGATACTAGAGTCAACAGAGAATACCTGCAACCAGCAGTAAGATTACGACTTAGATAGTTAATATACAAAGACAACCATTAAGCAGAACACAATAGCTAATCAGTTGAAAGACGAGGCCAGACCTGCATAAAAGTTATTAAAACTAAGCAGTTTAGAAGATAGTTATTTGCTAGGCTAACACCACACTTAAATGGACTGACTTATATGCCACCAATAAATTATCAAGTAATGGCTTAATGTAGCAAGGGAAGTATTCCATTTTAGTACTAAAGCTAAGGGGGGAACACAAAAACTCAGCAACTCAAACATCTACTTTCAATCTAAGCCTAGGAATGAAGTCAAGCTTTGCCAGCAAGGCACCTTTAACTTGAACCAAGCTACTCCTTATGTGCAACACGTGGTTTTTACCAACTAAAACAAACCACACCAAGCCGTAAGTCTGAATCAATTGGAGTGGGCTACATGAATTTTCTCCATTGAGCTCTATCGAGGGCACCGTCCCTAAAGTCTCTACCATCGGTCCATCTCTAAAGTCAATTTTGGTCTACCCCTCCACTTGGTGTTCCTCTCCACCATAACAATATCACTCCTCCTAACTACCGCATTGGCAGACGTACAATAGACAGGACCAAACCACCTTAGTTTATTTTATCTCATCCTATCTTCTATTGGTGCTACCCGTACCATCCTGCCATTCCCACGAAGATTTTTGTTTCCAATTCTACCTCATAAAAGTATAACCACAAATCCATCTCAACATTCTCATTTCAATTCCACTCATACTGCTCGCATGTTCATTCATAGTTCTCCAACACTCCGTGACGTATAACATGGATGACCCTTATAGCAGTACGGTAGAATTTCTTCTTCAAATTTATGGGTATCCGAGTCACATAACACTCTTGAAGAACTCCACCACGTGATCCATCTAAACTGTCCTCTTTGTGTTACATCATCTGCAATCTCTCCATCCTTACAAACAATTGAGCCAAGATACTTAAAACATTCACTTTTGGTAATTCCTGATTTTGGGAGGGTCACTCTCTCTACACTAGTATTTTGACTATCATTAAACCTACATTATGTGTTTGACTTTGATGGTCAAACGCTTCTCTCCAAGTTTCTAACTTAGCACTAACAGTAACACCTCTTGCAGTTTCATATTCTGAGGATATTTTTTTGTTAAATAAGTATATTCTGAGACAATATCACCCGCATATAACATATATCATGGGGATATCATCCTAAATATGTCCAGTCAATTCGTCCTCAACTAAGGCAACACCACATACATGTCCTTCACCACATCAATATACCATTTTGTCACAACCTTTCTGTTCAAGACCCACCATATACCTATGCTTTTTCTAAGTCCATGAAAACCATGTGAAGGTCCCTTTCTCTCTATATTTTCCGACTAAACTCTAGAACAAGAAGATTGCTTCCATAAGTGATTTACCGGGCACAAACCGAAATATATTCTACGATAGCATTGTCATCATTCTTAGGCAATACTCAATCACCATTCCCACAACTTCATTGTATGACTCATCAATTTAGTACCTCTACAATTTTTGCCATCACACGATATGACAATGACACAAGGTATGTGTCCAACCCCGTACTTAAATTAGACACTTGCATCCTGTAATTATTGGCAACATTTGAAAAAGAAGAATAATTCCTAGTCTCTCATAGTGATACACTAAAGGAAATCCTTTTCTTTCTAGTCCCACTATTGTATGTAATCACATCATCTTTTGGCATAGGAAAATCCTAGAGACAGCCCAAGAGGCGGTCAGTAGAGAGGGTCACGTGCCCATTTCTGACACAGTTATCTCAAGTTCCAAAACTGTCTCAAATTCGTACTGAAATAATAAATGTTGGGATAAATGAACAAATTAACTCTAACTAACTTCTTCCCCATTTTGATCTGAGGGGACATTGTGGCACCGGAGAATCCATTGCCAGCCCTCTGCTTCTCTTTCCCCTCTTTCCCATTCCCTATTATATTTTCTTTCTTTTCTCTTAACCAAATCCTCGCTCTAAAACCAATTTATCAGCTTGCTTAAAAAAAGGGACTATTTTGGGGACAATTTAGAATTAATCATACCAGTTCCCACAAAAATGTGAGAGACGAGCGCAAAAAATTTCAATTGTTTTATAAGAAAACTCCAATCCAGCTACTTGCTTCGCTTCAGAAAGAGGTTTGAAATCAAAAATCAATTAAACAAAATCTACTCAATGGCTTGTAAAAAGAAATCATTCATCATTTTGAATTTCTCCACATACTGACGAATTCATATAATTCATCCAACGACTCAACAGGCAGGAAAGCGCTCACTTGGTCTTCCCCTTCAAAAAAAAGTGGACTGAAAACCCGAGCTCTTCCAATTTGAGCACCCAATTATCATTATGCAATTGAAAATCTTTGGAATTGCATCCATTTCACACTTCCACGGCAAAAATTCAGAAATTGCTTTGAGGTATGAGTTGGAGTTGGAGTTGGAGTTGGAGTTGGAGTTGGAGTTGGAGTTGCGCCCTATATTAGGGACCTTATGCCCTCTTTCATCAGACCATCTAGAAGCAGGGTTCCATGAAAACAACAATGAAAGTAAGTAGAGGGGACGACGATGGTTTCTGCAGGGAGCTGATCATTCGTGATAGTATCGCCGGCTAGGCAGCCAAAACAAAAGTGAGCTTGGCGTAGAATGTACAGATATAGATGACAGAGAAAAGGTAGAGAAGAAAAGGAAAAACAAAAAATCCTGAAATTTGAATACATTTTGATTAATTTTATAGTGCCTATGTGTTCCTTCAAGGACAAAAGTTTGCATTCTAACGGCATTCCCATTCTATGCAAAGGCATCAGCAAAAACTACACCTAAAATGTAAATAAAAGGAAACCGCATTCAAACATGAAATCAGCAAACTTACGGCTCACGAACAATATCATATGCAGTTTGAGGACATTAGAAAATATCAAATAAACGTGGGGGAAAAAAAGAGCATACAGTATACACAGTAAAATTTAAATGCTTAAGCAGAAATACAAGCAAAATGTAAGCTTAAGCAAGGCAGCTAAAATTGTATGTTTTGCATCTAGCTCATGTACGGAAGAACAGTCTCTTTTGTCAAGAGAAAACAAATGAGCTATGAAGCACAGATACTCTGAAACTAGTCACGTCAAGTATTGGATACACGAGGGATACAGATATGCGCCCGATACACCCCGATACGCATCAGATAAGGCAAATAAGTATCCTGCATTTAAATTAAATATTTTTTATTTCGGATACGCGAGGGATACAGCAGGATACGTTTAGGATATGGCGGGGGTTAAAATGAAATTTATTAAAGAATCAAGAACAAACTAAAAGGGGAAAATCTATATAACAAGGGAAGGGGGAGTTTTCAAATTGTCTACTCACAAATTAACTTTTGGTGGCATTTTAGTAAATGTTCTAGATTTGTAATGGCAAAATCCTAGGAAAATTCTAGGGCTGATATTTACTAGGGTTGCAAGGGGAACAAAACACATTGTCTACACACAAGCAGCTCCCTATCTCTCTCTCTAAAGACGATTCACACACACACACACACACAAAAAAGCAACTGCCTCCTCTCCTCTCCCACACGCTTTTGATTTCAAAATTCAAACCCCTCTCTCTCTCTCTCTCTCTCTCTCTCTCTCTCTCTCTCTCGGACCTCTTCCATCTTCTTCGGTGAGAGGCCCTTCGATCACCACTCGAATCTGTACACCTCCGGCCCGTGCATCAGCAAAGCATAACCCTCTTCGGGAATCGCAGCCAGATGAGTTTCTTTCTCTTCCCATTTCTTGAACCCTAATTTCTACTAATTGGGTTTGTTTGAAATGGGTATCTGTTTCTTTCTCTTCCCATTTTTTGAACCCTAATTTCTGCTATTGGGTTTGTCTGAAATGGGTATCTTTGGTTTCTAACTAGAAATAAGATGAAAGATTAAAACTACGGAGCTGTCGCCGATGAACAGGAGCTCATGTGGTGGCGGAAGAAGCGGCAGCGGCGAAGGGGAGTGCAAGCTGAGGCTTGGAGGAATGTTGGTCCAGAAGTTAATATATTCAGATCAAAACCAGGTTCCACCACCCACCATTCGAGTATGAAATACGGGTTGAACTACCATGATTCAAATCAAATACGGGTTGAACAACCACGAAGACAATATGAGCCCTCAATCCACCTTCGGTATGAAAACGACTCCTTTCATTTTGCTATTCAAATAGAAGTTTTCACAATTTCGGATGTAATAAATATTGCCTAATTAGGCTAGACTCACCCCAAAAATGCATCTTCGTAAAATCCTGGACGAAAATCTTTCTGTTACCCTAACATTTGCGTTCAGATTGTACAAATGTTTCAAAATAGACAATCCTAATTGGAAAAAAAAAGTTGCATATTTTGCAAACAAAATCCATATTTTTCTATTTTTATTTAATTTGTACAATCCTGAATCCTGTGCTGGGAAGAAATAAAAAGCTTTGTAGTACAGTATTAGTAGGGGTAGAAGTTTACTCCCTATCGCTCTTATTCATACTGTGTATATTTCACCTGTGTATGGTCTTTTATTCCTAAAGTACAATTTTGTTTGACCAAAGTTTCATTCATTTGGGATTTCAGGGTAGTTGAAGAAAATGCTTTCAAGCTAACGGGACTACACCATGAGGATCAGAAGCTGTTGTTCCATAAAAAGGAGAGGGATTGAAAAGCGTTCCTCGACATTTCTGGAGTCAAGGACTGATCAAAGCATGTGATTGGAAATTCATATCAGAAATCAGCTTGAAAATCGAAAGGCTCGCAGGGCAAGTAAAAAGTCGCTATCTTAAGCAAACTGAGATTGAGTTTGTGTTTGCGTAAATAATAAGTTAAGAGGGTTTTTTGGAATCGGGTAGGTGTCGGCACTTGAATCAGTAATCTCTAAAGGTGGGAAGGTTGTCGAGAAAGATGTGTTGAATCTGATTGAGCTGTGATAATAACAGCGGATGGGGATGTGAAATCGCAGAGGAAAATGCAGATAGTGTTAGTCACATTGTTGTGGTAATGTGATTTTTGGGGTGCGCAAGGCTGTGGTAATGGCTTTGATTACACAATGGAGAGGGAGTATCACATTTGTCAGTTTCTTTGAGTTGTATTCCCTAACTTTAAATAATTGCTTGATTGTTTTGGAATTCAATGCACTAAATTTTGATGATCCTATGTTATGTGGGTGCGTGTGAGTGTTTGCGTGGTGCTAGAATTTTTTAAAATTGAATGACCATAGCACGTCTACCTTGGTTTCACAATCTTATGGTTAGTTTATGTTAGATGGTAGCCGTTCCTTTACAGTTATGAATATGATACTCCAATTTTAAATCCGCATAACACGTCTACCACAATCTTATAGCTGTTATTAGGAACATACTAAGCTTTCAGAATGTGGCTAATTTTCCTGAAAATTGCATTTCATTTGTTATTCATTTTCTGTAACATCTGATGGATGGGTGAAGTTTGTTTCCTTTCAAATTAGTCATTGCTCCTCTTTTCCTTTCAAATTTAGCTTACTGATTCTATGTGAAACTTACATTAATATTTTATTTTTTTGAGTTGTCTACCGGGTTATATCACAGCAAGCTGATCTGTGTCTCTTCTTCTATGCTTGCAGGTTGTTTCAACTCTATTCGTGCTGGTTGCTACATGCCAGCAGTGGAAGTCTCCCAACTTAGTTGTTGCTAGAAATCATTTTGGTTGACCTATAGTTGACATTACCAAAAAAGTAAGACTCGGTTAGAAACTCCATTGATTTATACATTGTTTTTCTTTATTCTGTTGGTTGCTATTATTTGTTTCATGAATAGGTTGTTATATATACTAGCTGAAATTAAACAGCTTTAGTTCATTGGTAGCTTGGGTTTCGTTAGTTAGTTATCGTAAGCCTCTTTTCGAAGAAATATATGATAAGAAGTGACTCAAATCGGGACTGAAATTGGACACACAATGAAATGGGAAGAAGAACAGATGGGGAAATGGGATAGGAAAGGCACTTATGACATTTTCTACGTTCCGGCTCATAGGAGTCGAGTATCCTCTTGATGAAAGGTAAAAGGGCAACCAGAAACGGCACAAGGATTAGAAACAAAACAAGATCCCTATTTTTGGTGTACAATTGAAGTAAGGTTGGGTTTCTTACTGAGCCTGATTAGGTTTCTTAATGAAAAGTTGAAGTGGATGAATGCTTCATCATCTCATCAGCCTGTGGTTTTTCATCCCATGCGAGAATTTTGAGACAGCATTTTCCCAAGCTATTTGAACTGTTGTGGAATTAGAAAGCTGCTCTATATGGTTTACTATTTCCAGAAGATGAACAGATTTTCCAAATCTAAAATTTTAGTTTGAGTTGTTGAAATGAACACTCACAATCTGGAATAGTTACTGCCTCCAATCGCTGAAAATCATTCCAAATGCTGAACATGGAATAGTGACTACTTGAATTCAATGATTAGAACCTGAAGTAGCTTCTCCAAGAGCTGCTTTGATGTTTACCTGCTTAAAGTTGCTAAAATCAACACTTTGTTGCAGGAACCATGTCTTGAAAAATGTTGAAGCTATAAATTGGTAGCTTCAAACTTGATCTTTGTTTGTTGGGAAAGACTTTTAAACCACATGCATTTTTGCCCTTTATTTTGCAGGTTTTCAGATCGGGAACGCCATAATAGCCTCAATTAGGGTAAACTAAGTTCAAATTTAGTTTTCAGTTAATAGTTTCTGTTTCCATCTTCATTGCATACCCTTTTTTTTTCTTCCAAGTGCTCATGAACCAAGCAAAACTATAAGAATTGCTTGCTGAAGGGTTGCCTGGGTAAGCAATGTGTTCTAGTTTGGGGTAAACGATGTGTGGCTATTACAGTTAATGGGGAAAGACGAGCTATTTTGGCTCGATTATCCATTCCTATTTGTTCAATTTTTGTTAGTACCGCTTAAAAGGAACTTTTGGAACTTTAGAAAGTATTAGATCCTGTTAAAATGGTCTTGGTGGGAAAGACATCTTATTTGGATCTATCTTCTCAGGCAGCGGGATCATTTTCTACTTCTTGTTCATATCTCAGGCGAGGGGACCTTTTTTTAATTTGTTGTCTGATTTTGTGAGGGAGACCTATGGCAACCTATCTGCCCTAATGATGTATATTCTGTCAAGTCTTACCACATTGGCAGTGAAATCAATCCATTATGGGAATTGGCATTTTTAAGTAGACCAATATGAATTCAAGTAGAATTTCAATATAGTTGCACTCATATTTCAGACCTTCGAAGTTGGACCAAGAAAAAAAGTTACACACTCCTCGATAATTGATTTTAGTTGTATTCAAAAACGTGTTGCGCCATGCCTGAAGGCACGGATCATTAGGCACAGATCATTCGCTAGAATGATCATTTCTTGAACTGGTCGATATTTTCCTACCTAGATCGCTTGAACCTTTGATTCACAAGGTTCTCTCTCTGTTTTATTGATGTGGATTTATACTGTTTACATATACAATGAATTATATCTAGTACATACACTGGTACATAGATATATGTATATATATGAAATATAATATATGCATACCTATTAGTCTATTGCCTACTAATCTGTATTTTTTTCCCTTTTTTACAAAATTCTGATCTTTTGGATGATAAATTCCTACTCTTTTGAGATTGACATGTACTTAATGCTTGGTATTGGCAATTCAAAAACTCTTTTATTTCTTATAGCTGCACTTTTATGCCTAGGAGACTAATAATTATAAAAATGTATAATTTATACGACCGTATCCCCGACGTATCTGTATCCTATTTTTTTAGGTTTTGCCATATCACAGTATCCGTATTGTGTCGTATCCCATATCTGTATCCATATCTGTGCTTCATAGCAAATGAGGTAGTTGTTGCTAGAGATCACAAATTGGCCCAAATATGGGAAACAATTTTTCTTCATTCCTCACTAGTCATTACCCAAAAACAAACTTCCTCATGCTTTCAACCTCCAACCTCTGGTAACGTATTCTTATTGTGGGTCAACAATTATTACAACCGTATGGAAGAAAATGACGAACTATAGGGCACAATACTCATAGACAGGAAAGCATTCAACATAGGCACCAAAATCAAATAACAATGGGTTCAGGCAAAACCAAGGTGTGGTGGGCCAAACCCAACTTTGGTCGTGGGTTGACCCACAGCATAGATGAGTTAAACAAGGCATGAGCAACTTGGGCCGAGCGTAGTGAGCCGAACCCATACGCTCGGTATGGGCCTAAGTTACGATGCAAGCCCACGGGTTGTTTGAGTTAGGTCGAGTGAAGACAGGCTGCGCCGAACGTACCATAGATCTAGCCAACCCGGATGTGAGCCCATGGATCGACCCTCCAGGTGGGTTGGTCAGGTCAGTCAAACGTCGCGCATCAGCCCGACAAGAGCCAGGGGCCCATGTGGAGATCCATCCAGTTGGTTCTGGAAGCTTCTAGAACATTCCAGAGCTAGGGCTAGCATGGGCCATGCGTCACCATAACGTCATCGAGCTAAGGCGGTTATACGTGACGTCACGGGCATGTGCCATGCGCGTTTGGCTTGGAGAGCAAGTACGTTTGCCTAAATAGAGAGGGTAAACACTAAGCAAGGTACGTTCTCACACCTCACTAAAGTGCTCTCCCTTCCTCTCGTGTACTGACTTGCAAGTTGGAGGGACGTAAGGCGGCCTACCGCCCTACGTCTCAGTGCATGTACCACGGAGGACGTCAAAAGGAGGATCCAAGAAAGTCGAGCAGAACCACCATACCAAGGTTTTAGAGTTGAGAGTTGATTATAAAAGGTAAATCTTCCAGTTTCGAATGGATACAGCAGCCATAGCTTAAGTTGGTTCACTTGTCATTCAGCTTCTTTTCTTTTCATTACAGGAAAAGGTTGAATCATTCGATCAACTCCGTTAATCATTTGAATGAGGGGAGAATCGAGCTTTGGGAAGATATATTAGCATTTTATTTCCCTTGCAACTGTCATTTGTATATAGTAGTTCTCCCCAAACAACTTTATCTGGCTGGTTCTTGCCAATTAAAGCAGGTGGAGGAGGAGGAACCGAGAGAGAGAGAGAGACGGGTCTCTGAAAAACTCATGGAATGTGCTTCCTTTGGTAATGATTTGATTTCCTTTATGCCAATGGAAAGGGAAAACAATAGCTAACTCGCTTTTGATCTTTGCAACCTTGAAAGTTGCTTCTGATGTTTTTCCTTTATTTTAGAATGGTTGCAAAAAGAAAGATGTCAGAAGCCACAGACAAAATCAGATCAAAAGCACAAGTAGACATAACTGTGAATAATCTATTAAAAACAATGGTCAATTAACTGAAGTTAGAATTTACTTGTTTGATCGAAACAAAATCCTCCGTTCCAGTAATACAGCAGTAAAAAGTATAAGGAAATTGTCAACATCCAAACACTGTACCAGCGGCTGAAAAGATATCTGCATCAAGAGAAAAGAACTACTATCAAATGAAAGAGTTAACTTTCAACCACTTCTGAATCATGCTAAATTGAAAGTCAGAAGCACACTGCAGAGAAAAATCTGATATTTGGATACATACATCGGCATGTGGGAGCCCTTCCTTTGGCGGAACTTCAACAGCAAGCAGGCTATTCTCAATAGCAAACAAAACTCGATCCTTTGCGGGAGTAGGCAGAGGTACAGTGGACACCACACTCGCAATAACATCCCACAGAGGCTTGCTGAAATCATCGGAGAGCTGAGCACATTAAATTCAACAAAGAGAATGCCATGGAAAATTTCCATTTCAAATGGAGTATGTTCGACTTCTATATTAGGACAAGCTAATATTTTGAAAATATGAGTTCGAAGTAAAGAAAAGCCAAATTACCACACAAAGAATTGAAGACAGAAAAGTTGACAGTCCTTTTTCTTCAGTTTTCTGTGTACATGCTAAAGTTTGTGTGTGCCAAAGGTTATTATGCACATGACAAAAAATGGACAAGAATGCCACATTTAACTAATACCAAAGATAATATGCTAACCATCAGAGGCCATCAATTGACTCCAAAGCAATTGCTAGTGCAAGAAGTTTCAAGTAATTTAACACAAAGTTGATATTTTGCACAAAGCAAATACCCTATTGACGTAAACTACAATTACTAACATCCAGCTATTTTCTTCGAGATGGCAAAATCATTGGGTTCTAGTTTACAACAACTCGACTGAACCATGGTTAGGTATCTCTTATTTTGTCTCCATGCAATGCAACTAAGGGCCTTAGCATTGTGTGGCTCATGCTCAAATAACTTTTACTACTGCAGGCAACTGTAATATACCACCACATGTCAAGAACACATAAGCTACCAAAATGAAAGACACAAATGCCCCTAATAATCAACATATTCAATATTCTTAATAATCAAAAGCTACCAAAATCAAAATGAAAGACAACTTACCTATTTATAGACTCAGACCCTAACAATACTAAGCATAGTAAAAAGACACAAATGCCCCTAAATCCTACTACATCATATGATGCAGTAAGATTTAGGGTCAATTGTGTCTTTTGTTGGAATATTTAAGTAGTTGTTATGAGTCTGGTCCCACATTGGTTAAACAAGTCTTGTATCAAGTTATCTCTTAATATAAATAATAGTTATGTGTTAGGGTTCATTAATACCCTATACACTTTTCTTATTCTCCCAAACAACAGGGTATCAAAGCCACCCTTAATCCAACCCTAACCCTAATCATAATTGTAACCCACGTCCCACCACCCATCATCACCACATACGGTTACTGTTCACGTGAGCACTGTTCACCACGAGCACTGTTCATCACGAGTATTGTCCATCGCTAACACTGTACAACCCTGAAATCCCTTCGATACCCTAATCAACCCTCCAGAACCCTTATCGCCCCTAATCGACCCTCATTCACTACCATCAATTCTCAAAACTCCTGAATATGGTTTGAAACCCCTGAATCGTGTCCAAAACAGCCCAGAATCCCACAATTTATGTTCAAAATAGTCTGCAGCCAGATTTGTCTCCTGTTGTTCGTACAGTATTTTAAGCCTTGTTCGGTTGGGATCAGTCACATGCATCTCGATTTATGTGTTGTTTATGAGGTATCGATCTGAATCTCGATTTGTTGCTATCTATGTTGCCTATTGGTTGGTGTTCTCAATTGGTTACCCTCGGTAGTATGAATGTTTGGATTGTTGAGGTCTGTTGATTTTAGTACTGTTATTAGCAAGTATTGATGCATGATTTGTTTCTGGTCGTAGACTTGTTGGTAGACGGAGTTAATCATCGGTTGTTTGGTTGATCGCATATGATCTTGTGTTGTTGATGATGTTAGGTGATCGTCTGGTTTGGTGATCTGTTGGTAATTGTTGATTCTTTTAGTTGGTTCTTATTGGTGGTTAATTCGGTGCAATGGAGGAGAGTGGTGAGTTTGCTTCTGGTTTTCGTGGTCGAGATTATGGGTTCAGTGATAAGGTTTTTGGTGGTCATTACTCTAATTCTGGCAGTCGTTGAGTTAGCCATGAGTTTGGTCAAGCTGGTAGTAGCAATCATAGTCGTGGTTGTGTTCCTCGACATTGCACCTATTGTAATGGCAACAATCATACAGTTGAGTATTGTTGGGATCTTCATGGTTGGCCTTCTAATCGGCCGGTTACTCACTTTGCTGATGCCACAATGACTATTTCCGCAGAAGAGTACCAATGCCTTGTGTCACTTCAGAGAGGTTTCTCCATTGCAACGCTAACTCAAACAGGTTCTTCTGTTGCATATCTTGCATCTTCTTTTTCTTCTATTCCTTGGGTTATTGATTCTGGTGCATCTGATCATATGATCATATGACTGGTACATCTACTATTCTCGCTAGATATCGGTCTATTGATAAACCATCTCGTGTTACCTTAGCCGATGGCTCTACCACTGATATTACCGGTTTAGATTCTGTTTCTATCACTTCTTCTTTGACTTTAGATTCCGTATTACATGTTCCTCGTTTTCCATTAAACCTTATATCTGTTAGTAAACTTACCAAATCTTTAAATTGTTCTGTCACATTCTTCCCCAGTGGTTGTGTGTTTCAGGATCTCAAGACGGGGAGGAAAATTGGTGGTGGTACTTAACGTGGTGGCATGTATTACTTTACCGACGATGTTCACCTTAGCTTTGTTGCCCTTCAGTCTTCGGTGTCACCATATCAACATCATTGTCGTCTTGGTCATCCATCCCTTCAAAACCTTAAACGGTTGGTACCTTCATGTAGCCGTGTTAATGTTTTGCCATGTGAAGTCTGTGAGTTTAGTAAACATCATTGAGTGTCTTTTTATCCTAGGGTTAAAAGTCGTGTGTCTCGTCCTTTTCAATTAATTCATTCTGATATTTGGGGTCCAATGCGTGTTCCTAATGTTTTTGGCTTCGAATATTATGTTATCTTTGTTGATGATTACTCTTGTGTCACATATCTTTATCTCATGAAACAGAGGTCAGAGTTGTCTTCTATTTTTAAGTCATTTTATACAAAGATCAAAACTCAGTTTGATACTTGCATTAGTATATTTCGTTCTGACAATGCAGGTGAATATTTTCAAAATTCTCTTTCTAAGTTTTTTGATGATCACGGTATTCACCAATCTTCTTGTGCTCGGACTCCACAACAAAATGGAGTTGCCGAACGCAAGATTAGGCATTTATCGGAGGTTATGCATGCTCTATTATTCCAAACGCAAGTTCCTAAGTCTTACTAGAGTTATGTTGTTCTTACAGCATGTTATTTGATCAATCGTATGCCATCTAGAGTCCAAGGCCGTCAGATACCCCATACGATTTTATTTCCTGGTCAGCCTCTCCACTCATTACCCCTACGAGTATTCAGGTGCACCTGTTATGTTCATACTCTTGATCCTGACCGGGACAAACTTGATCCACGGTCGATTCGGTGTATTTTTCAGGGATACTCGCGCACTCAGAAAGGGTATAAGTGTTACTCAACGTCTCTACGTCGTCATTTTGTTTGTTCTGATGTCACGTTTAATGAGTCATTACCCTTTTACGCAGATCACCGTACTCCAGTTGACCTTCCTGAAACTGAGTCTGTGTTTCCTATTTGTGTATCATCTGTGCCACCCTTGCAGGTGTATGTTCGTTGGCAGAAAGTATTAACAGCCCCACCAGTGCCTTCCACCACGCCTCCTCCGTCTCAAGATCTAGTTTCACAACCACCCCCACCTCCACCACCACCTTCACCTCTATCATCACCTGGTCTTCCTATAGCTCTTCGCAAAGGTATTCGGTCTTGCACTTCTCACCCTATTGATCGGTTTGTTTCCTATGCTCACTTGTCTCCGTCCCTTCGTGCTTTTACTACTTCTGTTTCATCTATTTTTGTTCCTAACACTGTTTAGGAGGTCTTATCTGTTTCTGAGTGGAAGACAGCTATGGAGGCTGTGATGTCTGCTTTACATGACAATGGCACTTGGGAGATGGTTCCTCTTCCGCTAGGAAAGTCTACTGTTGGTTGTAGATGGGTCTTTACGGTCAAATATCATCCTGATGGATCTGTTGAGTGTTACAAAGCTCGTCTTGTTGCTAAGGGATAGACTCAGACTTATGGTGTTGATTATGCTGAGACTTTTTCTCCGGTTGCCAAGTTGGTTCTGTCCGTCTTCTTATCTCCCTTGCAGCCAATCTTGGCTGGCCTTTATTCCAATTGAATGTTAAAAATGCTTTTCTTCATGGGAATCTCCAGGAGGAAGTTTATATGGAGCAACCACCTGGGTTTGTTGCTTAAGAGGAGCGTAATCAGGTATGTCGTCTTCGCAAAGCACTATATGGTCTTAAGCAGTCTCCTCGGGCCTGGTTTGGCAAGTTCAGTGATACAGTTTTGAAATTTGGGATGAGACGCTGTGAGTCTGATCATTCGGTTTTTTCTCTCATCTGACCGAGGGAAAGTATTATTAATTGTCTATATGGATGATATTATTATTACAGGCGAGGATCAAAAAGGTATTGATAAGTTGAAGGTATTTCCGCAAAGTCAGTTTCATACTAAAGATCTGGGAAGGTTACGATATTTTTTGGGTATTGAGGTTGCACGATCTAAAGATGGCATTAGTTTATCGCAAAGAAAATATGTGCTAGATAGTCTAGATGAGACTGGTTTATTGGGGTCGAAGCCTGCCGATACTCCTATGGATCCTAATGTCAAATTGTGTGTTGATCAAGGAGGGTTGTTTTCTAGCCCTGACCAATATCGTCTCTTGGTTGGTAAATTGAACTATCTTACTATTACACGTCCAGATATCTCGTTCGCAGTTAGTATTGTAAGTCATTTTATGTCTGCTCCTCGTTTTCCATATTGGGAGGCTGTTCTTAGAATTGTAAAGTATCTCAAGGCTCATCCAGGACGTGGTTTGTTTTATCGAGCTAATAGTCACTTGCGTATTGGGGCTTTTACTGACTCTGATTGGGCAGGAGAACCTTCTAACAAGAGATCCACTACAAGATATTGTGTTTCTTGGTGGAAACCTTGTCAACTGGAAGGGTAAGAAACAAACAGTGGTTGCACGATCTAGGGCAGAGGCAGAGTATAGAGCCATGGCCCACACGACATGTGAGATTGTATGGGTGCGATCTTTTCTTGAGGAGATAGGATTTAGTGTGCAATTTCCAATGAATTTGTATTGTGATAATCAGGTAGCAATTCACATTGCATCCAATTCGGTATTTCATGAGAGGACTAAGCATATTGAAGTTGATTGTCATCTAGTGCGTGAGAAGTTAGTTGGTGGTGTGACAACTACTCCCTTTGTGTCTACAAGTGCTCAGTTAGCTAACATGTTTACTAAGTCATTGTTCAAGCCCCGATTAGAGTTGTTATGTAACAAGCGGGACTTTGTGATATCTATTCTCCAGCTTGAGGGGGAGTGTTGGAATATTTAAGTAGTTGTTATGAGTATTGTCCCACATTGGTTAAACAAGTCTTGTATCAAGTTATCTCTTAATATAAATAATAGTTATTTGTGTTAGGGTTCATTAACACCCTATACACTTTTCTTATTCTCCCAAACAACTAAGGGCCTTAGCATTGTGTAGCTCGTGCTCAAATAACTTTTAGTACTGCAGGCACCTATAATATACCACCACATGTCAAGAAAACATAAGCTACCAAAATGAAAGACACAAATGCCCCTAATAATCAACATATTTAATACTCTTAATAATCAAAAGCTACCAAAATGAAAGACAACTTACCTATTTATAGACTCAAGACCCTAACAATACTAAGGATAGTAAGAAGACACAAATGCCCCTAAATCCTACTGCATCATATGATGCAATAAGATTTAAGGTCATTTGTGTCTTTTTGTGTCCTTGTTAGGGTATTGAGTCTATAAATGGGTGTGTTGTTCTTTCATTTGGTAGTTTTGATTATTAAGAATATTGAATATATTGATTGAGACATAGTTCCTCTCTCTACCCTTTGGGGTGTATCCCCTTGAATGGGATTTTGCTCTCTTTCTTTGAATCTCTGATCCTCTTCGATATTTTGGTTTGCATCATTTGGTATGAGAGCTTCTAGGCTCGATCTCCACCGTTGATCTCGCAAGAAACTTGCCGGAAACCTAAACCTCGCCGGAAAATATTGCTGGAAACCTAAGACGGTGCCAGAAAATCTCGCCGGAGCCCCCAATCCACTCGTTTCCTACAGATCTGCTCAACCCAAGCCTTTAAACCTCGATTTCGACCCTCAAAACTCACTTAATCGACCATTTCGGGGCTGATACCGGCTGTTTTAAGACATCAAAACCCATTTCAGAGCATTTCGAGCACTGCTACAGTGATTTCGAGCCTTGCTACAGTGATTTCGAGCACTGTACAACACTCTTTTTGGCATTTCGGAAGAGACCCAATTGTTTTCGAGCCTGATCCATCATTTCGAGGCTAGATCTGCCTGTTTCGACCCTCACCTAGGTGATTTCGACTATACCCTGCCCCTTTTTGAACTCGAATCTCTCTTTCTTGAGCTCGAAATCCATTTCGGCACTCAAGACAGTGACTTAGACCTGCGAACTACTATTTTAGCACTCGAATCTGTGCTTTTACGTTCGATTCTAGCTAGGTTTGTCTCGTTTGTTGCTATTTGCAGCGATTACTATCAGATTTTTGTTGTTTACTTGCGAGTTGAGGCTGTTTGGTATTGAGTTAACTAGGTTTGATCAATTTTGGTTGAGTTTGTTGAGTTATTGTACTGAGTTAGCTGAGTTTGGGTCTAAAATCACTGAGTTGCCTGAGTTCGGTGACTAAGTTGACTGGGTTTTCAATATTTGGGATTGATTTGCTTGTTTGGAGTTGATTGTGGTATTGTAATGGCTCAAAAAGAGATAGGGAAAAAAGAGGTAGAGGTAGAGATGTTATGGGAAAGTTTGGTGATGAAATTGATACATATGGCAATTCAAATTGCAAGAGGAATGAGATTAAAGAGTTGAGTGAACAAGTTGTTACCTCGTATGACAAGGTGCTACGTTTGCAACGTTTGACCGAAAGGAAGGATTCCATTGCATTGGAAATTCGTTATGGTGCTCCGCATTGGCGTAGAGCAAATTTGGTTGGATTTGAATACACATCGGTGTCGATATTGAACTTCCCAAGTTTTATGGAAGCCCACCAAAGTTCGTTGGTTGGTTGAACACTATTGAGAGTGTTTTCGAATATTGTTTTGTTATCGAAGAAAAGAAGGTAAAGTTGGCATCTACTTGCCTTGAGGGGAGAGCTTCGGATTGGTGGACACAACTCAAAGTTAGTCAACAAAGGAGAGGCAAAGAAAAGATTAGGAAATGGGGTAAGATGAAGAAGAAGCTCAAGGAGGAATTCTTACATTTCAATCAACATCCCAATGCCAATTCCTTGACTAGTTTTGGTAAGAGTAAGTCCTTAGGGTCTGTCCTAACTGAAAATCAACCTTTAATCAGAACCTCGGAGGCTAGAAATTCGTTACCTTGTGGAATATTTGAATGCTTCAAGCTTGGGGAATCATCTTTTGAGTTCGAAGTTAGTGAAAAGGCTAGTGAGCATGATATTAATGCCTTCTTTGTTAAGGAGGTTGGAGAACCATGTTGTGATGATGATTATGAGTATATGAACATTCCAATCTTTGATGAGTATCCTAATGAAGAGTTGGGCGATGGCTTTGAAGACGTTCCCGTCTATGATGAGTGTCTAGGTGAGAAAGAAAGACTTGAGGGTATTGTGGGTGATAATGAAGAGCAAGAAATGCCTAATCCATCGATCTTTGAGCCGTGTATGTTTTGGGAAGATAGTGAGCAAGCCTTAGAGTTAGAGGAAAAAATTGATGATCATGACATTGAGATTGAAGATTTCTCTCAAAGCTTGGCGCTTAAGTCGTCTTTGGTATGAGGCACTCAACTTTACGACTATGGGTATGAGTTGGAAGCTCCACTATTCGATGACGTGTTGGTTGAACTAAAGGTTGAGGATTGGTTTGAAATGTTGCCTCCCAAGTTGCCTCAATGGCAAGAAGTTCAAGTTTGTTGTGTTTTGGTGTCCGAAGAAGTCCTCAAATTACCAAAACAGCATGCATACTTCTGTGGACAGCTTGTAGATCCTTTAGGAATGGTCTTCAATCAAGCTAGTTTGGAGCATAATGAGGGGATTTTCCAACATGCCAAGGTGGATATTTCATGGCACGACTTGGGAGTGTGTATTGTGAGGTACTAAGAAGATATCTTGATTCACAGGAGGCATGGTAAATTGGTGATTTCATTGCAAAAAACATGGATGCGTTGGATGTACACAAATGGAAGCTCATATTGAAGATGGGTTATTGCAAGAGGGTGACGTGAATCAAGGAAATGCAGCCACATGCCTACTTCGGAGCTGCATAATAAATAGTTCTACAATTTTATGTTTTCTTCATTAGTTGTCTTGTGTCTTGTGTCCAACTTGAGGACAAGTTGTTTTCTTTATAGGGGGTGAATGATGCAGTAAGATTTAGGGTCGTCTGTGTCTTTTTGCGTCCTTAGTGCTGTTAGGGTATTGAGTCTATAAATAGGTGTGTAAGTGTGTTGTTCTTTCATTTGGTAGCTTTTGATTATTAAGAATATTGAATATATTGATTGAGACATAGTTTCTCTCTCTACCCTTTGGGGTTTATACCCTCGAATGGGATTTTGCTCTCTTTCTTTGAATCTCTCATCCTCTTCGATATTTTGGTTTGATGAATGAGACACACATGTCAACCTATGTGGAAGCATTCCCCTTGTTCAACCTACTGTTATACCCCAAAGAATCACCTCTCCTCCCCTATTTGGAACCAAGATTTTCCCCGTACCCATCCACTATCACCTCTGATAGTAAGTGTGTTGTTCTTTCATTTGGTAGCTTTTGATTATTAAGAATATTGAATATATTGATTGAGACATAGTTTCTCTCTCTACCCTTTGGGGTTTATACCCTCGAATGGGATTTTGCTCTCTTTCTTTGAATCTCTCATCCTCTTCGATATTTTGGTTTGATGAATGAGACACACATGTCAACCTATGTGGAAGCATTCCCCTTGTTCAACCTACTGTTATACCCCAAAGAATCACCTCTCCTCCCCTATTTGGAACCAAGATTTTCCCCGTACCCATCCACTATCACCTCTGACTTTGGTCGCTCACCTCTCATTAGTCTGACTTCACACCTGCCATTAACTGTCCTCAACCAACCTCATGTTTCCAATCACCTAAACAAATTTGCACAAAATCCAGCGACATGATCTGTTCCCTGCACTCCTCTTTCTCTATCTCGGATCATTCTCCCTCTCCCTCTCCCCAATCCCGTCTCACCCACTATCGCTAATCATTCAATACGTGAAATTTTATACACGACACATTCCATGCATATATTCACTATGTTTGACAGCAAAGAAGAGAATATATTCAATATGTTTGACGGAAAAGAAGAAACATATAGTGAGACCATTTGCTGCTTTACAGGTCTTAAAAATCCTTTTGCATTTGCAGAAAACTGGGAAGCTTACTCATGTGTACAAAATATCCAACTAAGGGAGGAGAGCCAGCGAATCTTGAGCTAAAGCAAGTCATGAAACAGGCAAGCAGCTAAGAGTTCATTCTCCATCAACATGTTCTTTAGGAAACTGAGAAATCTAATCATCGACATGTTCTCCATCAATCTTACATGCTAACAGTTTTCATGGATTTTGATTCACACGTCTTTTTACAGACATTATATCTAAAACTAATATTCTTGTATCCAAATTTGCTGAATTATGAGCCTATGGTGGCAGGTTTCTTCTAGATTGAAGGCGCTGCATGGTAAACACAGAGAGGAAGCACATGAGTTGGTAGTCAGCACAGAAGATAGAAGGTTCGTCACCGCTGGAAGGGGGACCATTTTTCGAGGGCTGTCCAATCTAGCGATGACAAATTGCTCTGGCTCTGACGTATCCAAGATGCAGTAGTTTGATAGATGAGGTGGTTTGGTGGAAAGGTAGGGCCAGATTTGAGATTGAGAGTAGGGGGGCCAAAGAGCAGCCTCAAGCTCCTTATATTCAGAATAGAAGGGTCTGGTCACACAGTGTCCCTTGCCTGTAGCTGCAGCGTGCCTAATTTCAATGTCCGAATTCGTGCTTCTTAGGTGTTTATTGTCAGAAAAAATAACTGACAATGTGAAATTCTACAAAACCCCATGACAGGTTTGTGAGAAGCCTTAGGGGAGTCAGTGTATTTAGCCATAAATCAAAACAGATGCATGGATTCACAAACTAAATCTATAGCAGAAAGTCAGACATCTCTACTAAAGGCTTGAAGCAAACTTACCTACTTCCATTAGGAGAAAAGCAAAGTGCAAATAGTTCCTCCAATGCATCCCGAAGGATATGAAAACTGGGTGAGCGTGAAACAAGACAAATACATTTGTCAGCAAATGAATTTGCAGGGATGCGATAAGCTTCAGCAATATCATCACAGACCGGATCCCGAAAAGCAATGCAACTAACGTAAATTTTAGACCCGTCACCCTCTGCAGCAATATCAAGTCCAAGAGATGAGGAAATTTAAACAAAGCCCAACAAATACATATTTTACAAGTATAGTAAAAAAATCGACTTTAAACAGCCACCAAATGTAATGCAGGTAGCCAAAAATAACTGAATAAACATTGGAATCCAGCACTATAAACTTCATCCACACTTATGTAGGTTCTAAGAGATATGTTGGGCAATTTTGTCTGGCTATAACCCATCAATTCATGGTACCAAGGTACGGACTAGATAGATATAGAAGCATTCAAAATTTTCAAATCTATCAACAACTAATTATTGTATATTCAAATTGCACTGTACTAAGTACAAAAAAGTTATTGTATGGTTAAATGCAAAACAGGATAGTCTACCATTTCAATTTGCACTTCATTAACTGGACAAAAATGGAAAGTAAAAGGTAAAGCAAGGCTTGAAATGACTGCAGTACTTGCATACCAGTTAAAACAATTGGATAGCTCCGCGGAAAAGTTGAGATGTCATTATGATCGAAGCCCAATGTGTAGAACTCCACACCAGCTGGTAGAACACACTGCAATCCAACAACTCACTATGTTGAACAAGAATGATTGGAAGAGAGACGATATGCAATAGCTAAGTGAAGCAGTGTAAAAAAGTAGCAACTCATGCCTACAAAAACCACCCTCTATGCTGGGATTTCAAAGCAGCAACAAACAAATCATTATGTATAACATGGTGAGAAATGCTTAATTGTATTGCATCATCTTCTCATGCAGAAGTAATTCCTGCACTGACATGAACATGCACAAAAAATTGGAATACCAACATATTACGTCAAGTAGAATTACCTCGGGATTGCATAATTCAACGAACCTCCAACAAACCCAACATCCTGATAGCCCACTTAGTACAATGATGAGGGAGTCAGGAATGACTAAATGGATTTGAGGCTAGAACCATCAATACATGACAATAATGCCAGATGTTAGACTAGTTGCAAACTATGTTACATGGACTGGCCTAAGAGCATGGAGTGGGGTGCACGTCCAAGCGTCAGACCTTCCTCAAACTTAAAGGATACATGACAAAGGTTATGTATGAGGCCAAAGCACATCCCAAACACTTTTTTGATATTGCGTATAGCCCGGAATGTAATTTAAATCAAAGGGGTTTATAGAAGAACTAAATAGGGATTTAGAAAAATACATGGAAATCTTTGTCTTCCATCAATATCAAATGCTGGATATGCATCCTTTATAACTAACTTGAGATTCTTTTTATTTAGCTATCATAAAATCAGAGATTCCCTGTGTCTAAATTAGGCACGCATAAGGTACACTTATTCATATCTACATCCATGTTTTGTTGTTGGATGTGGTATTGTGGGGAAAAGAGAAGGTCCAGACAATACTCGTTTCGATTTCACCCCACAAATCTTCAAGGAAAATCGAAAGTAGTAAAAACTGATAAGTGCATATGCATAAGTAGTATCATCCTTACAGAACTATACATAATTTTCAATGTTGGCACAATTAAGCATGCTTAAAATGCAACCCACATACTGCGAAGCACAATAATAGAAAAGCTTTTACAATGCACCAAAGGCATTGCTTTTTGGCTTTTTTTTCAAAAAGCTTAAAGTTTTGTGCTTTTCAAATTTATGATACTAACAAAAAGAATTCTTTGTTTACCCTTTAAATCAAAATAGTTTGAATCAGCACTTGATTTGCTATATAACTGCCAGCTTTATGGAATGATAAACAACAAAAGAGACAACATCAAGTATAGATGCACTGTGCCAGTTCTAGAATTGCATTGTGCCGCTTAGGTTAAGCATAGAAGCCATCACTTACAATTCTAGAGCTTTTCAGGCACCCAGTAGTCAGATTACCCATTATTAAATCCTACCTTAATTATTCCGAACAATTGAAGAAGACCCAAACCAAGGCTAAATATAGTGCTACTTGATTCTTTAACCTATTTTTATCATAAATATGATACAATTTTGAAGAAACTAAAGTAGAAATTCCGAATTCGAGGGAATAAAATTAAAAAGTGTGAATCCTTCGGGATCACGCATTATATGTAGAAAACGTGCTCTTTACTTCAAGTGTCCACATGTGCTTTTCAGTAAGCACCCATCAGGGTTTTAAAAAACAGCCATTATGTATCGGGTTTTCGAAGGTCTGATACTGTAACGATTGAAAATAAAGGCGTTACAAAAATTCTCACGCGTATCGGCCGGTGAAACAGTTACGTATCGCGTAATGGTTCATAATGGCCATTACACCCCGTTATGGAACCCTGAGATCAGCTTTTTTCTATTCTTTTTGTTCATTTTGCAGACCTCCATGTGATCCTACAGCGTGTTCTTTGAAACTTTGTGAGATTCTTCAGCCTTCACGTGCTAAAACAGTATTTTGAGAACCAAACTCTCATATTTCAAACTGGGTAAGATAGAAAGGGGACAAAAAAAACTGCAATTTTGTCCTTAAAACGCAACATTTGATCAAGTCTTACTTACAAAGTGCTAGCGCTTGAAAAAAATTCAAGAGGACAGTAACCAATTCCCTTACACATTAACCGATGCTCGCGACCGAACGATACCGTGATTTAAAACCATGGCACCTATGCTCTAGGAGGCTTTTGTGCTCAAGTGTTGACTCTTGTTTTCACTAACGCTGACACTAGCTATAAAGTACGAGGGGAGGGGGGGGGGGGGGGCCTCTACATCATCAAAGGACCAACTGGTAAACAATGCTGAATATTTCTGAATTGATACAGACACTCACCATGGGTGGGTTTTTCAGTCAAAGGACCAACTATTTTCACTCCCTACATATACAACAAAAGAGGTGGTGCAAATATGTTCCATACCCCAATTTTCCACCACCACTCCATCTCCAATTTTCCGTTAGCTTTGAAAATCACACCACACCAAAATGACACAAAACTAAGCCCAAAATCCAAATCACAACACAGAGACTCAGAAAGCGATCAATGGCATTGGTTAGGACATGATCTTACTTAGGTCTTCAAAAACCAAATTTTGGAACACCACCACATTTGTATTCGTTGTATGCAACAATTGCTAGGTTCGTTTAATGACATAAACACCCTAGTGGTCGTTCAATGGAAGCATCTATAATCAGGTTCATTAATCTCGTTGGTTTTAAGTAAACATGCATCGAAGACCTTGTTTAACATAGATATGTTGCACTACTTGCTCTAAACATAGTAAAATCTTTAGGTATGATAACAACCAAAATGATTGGGGGCAGAACTCGAATCTTAGGTTGATCAGAATACGAAAGAGCAGGGACTATTAAGATGATTTAGGAATAAACTAAAAAAAAGGTAACAGAAGAAGAGATTGAATATGAAAAGTATAGGCATCACACTTAGATTAGCTTCCGCATCACACAACCTTGAGAGCTTGAAAGCTATTAGGACTAATATTTTCTCATTCATCCATCACACTTCACAATTTTGAAACTACATTAATATACAGAGCCCAAATCATATGTCCACTGCAAAATTCTATTCCTACTCCCTACAGTTTTAGATGAAACAAAGTATCATGTCATGAAAAATGAACCAACTAATGGTTGCATACATTGGACGGTTTGAGGGAATTTATGTCACTCCCTCTGCCCCAAGTTGTTTTTCTACTTTCTTACTTTTGGTTTCCCAAACTGTTTGTCCATTTTGACAACTTATAAAAAGAGAATCCAATGAGATCCCTCTTTGCCCTTATCTCTTAGATTGACGTGACAAGTCAACATTAATTGACGCATTCTTCGAAAAGCTCAAGTTTAAAAAGTGCAAAATAATGCTTCCTCAATAAACTAGATTTCAAGAAATAGACAAACAGATTGGGACGGAGTATGTTATAGACCCAACAATGGCAGCATAAAAATTGTGCTTAAAGATATCCAAATGCAAGTTCATGTGACTAGTAGTCTCCTATAACAGCCCATGGACGACCCTACAGCCTACAACCAAAACCTCTTGAAATTACCAAATACCCTATCCTTATCTTCCAGATTTCACCACTCATTCGGATTGCTACGCTCTTGGTATCACCACATGACCTAATCATACCTGAAACTTTGTGTTTTTTTTTGGTATTGGTATTTCCCAGTCGAAGGCAAAAACATCTACCAGCATGGTCAACTGAGGTAGTAGAACCAACTCCTGTATATGGAAAACAAATAGTAGTCTGCTTGATGTGTTTCTTCTATTCACGTTCGATATTCTTGAGAGAAAAGAAAAACCCTCTTTTTTAAAATTAAAGATATTTGTCTTTTCAAAGCATTCGTTGCTGGCATATGCTACTACGGGCGTCTACTGTTAGCTTACCAATTGTCTTTACTTGATGGTTGATCATTTCTATGTCGGTGGGCACATTGGCTTTTACACGTAAATTCAATTGGCAAGCCAAGGCTCCCTAGAAAGTGGGATTGTTTAAACAGACACTCAAAAGCCCATTTAACCACTGTCAATTAGGAATATTGATACATCTTCCTACTAAGCCTTTCTGTACGTGAGGAGAGCCTAGGAACTGCAAATCAAGAGCATTCTCTCTCATAGAGTTGGAAGATCAGGAGCACTCTCTCTCGTTATTCAGATTCTTCGGAATCATATCAATCATCCTTGATTAGGACTTGTTTCACTGGTAGGCACTCCGTGATACGAAGTTCAAGACGGAGAACATGCTCCCAAGTGCCTTATGTATCCATTGAAACGTATAAGTGAGGTAGCTAAATAATCTGTTTGTGGCAAGAAAAACTGAAGATAAGAATACAGTGAGCATTGAGCAATCTAACCAAATGATAGAACTTACAAAAAACATAGCAGAGGAACAGAAGATATATATTGGTTGAAAGTTGAATTCATTCAAGATATAAAAGCGGCAAGCAGCATACAAAAATACCAATTGGGGAGAACCCAAAGAAAAACAGAGACTTATAACCAAAGCTAAAGTTAAGAGTGAAACAAGAGAAAAGAAGTAAACAAAAGCAAACGAAACTAAGACCCCTTATAACATAAGGGGTAAAAACATCTACCAACACCAGTCTTAACTCATTTCAGAATTTTGAGATAAAAGATCCAAAGTTCACAAATATGTTTGTTAGGCTGACAATGCTTCACTGACAAAGAACATATCCTATCCCTTATAGCCTCATCAATTGTGCATTGAATGGAGCTACAAACAACTGACTTATGATTCAGTATACTAGCATTCCTTTCCAACCACCGGTGGTAAACTGAAGCAGCCCCAGTTAACTTCATCCCAGCAACACCAAAAGATCCTCCTGTGAGACTATGGACCAACCAATGCAGTTCATTTGCCCAAGAACCAACACTTCTTCTGATCTAAAATCTCTCTAGCACACTTGACCTAATAGCCCCAGCATATATTACATTTTAAAAAAAGGTGAAAGTACATAAACACCCCCTCAACTATTAATCTTTCTCGGAAACATCCCCTCACATTTAAAAGCGCCCATGGAGACCCCCTCAACTACTGGAAACGAAAAAAAAAACAAACTCCGTTAACGGAATGGATGAATTGACGTATATACCCTTTCTCTCTTCCGACCAAACAAACCCAGAGCTCCCTCCCCAATCTCTCTCTCTCTCTCATACAAATTCCTCTTCCGTCCGTCTCTCTCTCTCTCTCATACGAATATACCTTCTCTCTCTCTCCTCCATCCTCCTCTTCTCCATCCTCCTCCCCCCTCCTCCTCTGCCTTCTCCCCCGATGCCGCCACCATGACCGCCTTCCTTTCCCTCCTCTCCCCCGCCCCCTCCGGCTGGACCGGCACCAACCCCTACACCTGGACCAGCGTCTCCTGCGACTCCTCCGCCCGGGTCACCTCCATCAACCTCGCCTCCAAATCCCTCTCCGGCTCCCTCCCCTCCACCCTCAACCAGCTCTCCCACCTCACCGCCCTCTCTCTCCAGAACAACCTCCTCTCCGGCCCCCTCCCTTCTCTCTCCAATCTCACCTCCCTCCAGCAACTTAACAACTCTGATCATCCCTTGAAGATGCAGATTTGTTTCGATTCAAGTAACAGAGACGAGAAAAATGGGTTTCGATTTTGGTAACCATAGTCGATTTGTCACGATTTGATCGTCATATTGTTTTCCATTTGATCGTGATTTTGGGCTCTCACTCTGATCGTGATATTGTTTCGATGTGTACTCATTGGGTTTTGAAGAATCAATTGGTGAAGCCACTCCGAATGGTTTAGAAATTGAATCTGGTTAGTTTCTAGAGTGTTTAGTGGAGTAGTTGGAGATGGAGTGAGTTTGATGGTGGTGTAGCGAGAGAGAACCAGAGGAGCCGGTGACTTCGTTCGCCGTCGTTCTCGACTTTGAGCGCTACAGCGTAGAGAAATGAAGCTAGGAAGGAAAAGAGTTTATTACCCTTTGTTGTGGATTTTCCATCTATGTCTTGGCTGGAATGTTGGAGGGAGGGAGGGAGAGAGAGAGAGAGGGAGAGTCACCAGAGAGAAAGGAGAACGAGAATGGGTTTCTCTAGGGAACAAGATGAATATAGTATTGGAGAAGGGCATTTATGTCCAAAAAAAGCCCACGTGACTGACATGTGACCATCCAGCTAACGGTTCTGAGACAGAAGGGTGTCACATGGGAAACGGGAGTAGTTGAGGAGGTCTCCATGGGCGCTTTTAAATGTGAGGGGGTGTTTACGAGAAATAGTGATAGTTGAGGGGGTGTTTATGTACTTTTACCTAAAAAAAATATCAATGAACAAGAGATTCATTTGTTGGTCGTATAAGATGCATTTCTGGCTCCACCTCCATCCCCCAAGATATAAGCCAATCTTTGGCTGCCAACTCACCCAGACAACACAGCCACACAGTGAAAGCCCATCTAGGAACATTGATTTGAAACCCACACCACTGAAAGCCATGGAACCTTAGGCAGCCCAAATTCCCATTCCCTAATTACCTTCCAAGCAGATTAAACAGAGAACGTCTGCAGGAATCCAGATAACTGAATCATCTTGAGTGGTCAGCCGTAGAAAAGAGCTAGGAGTAATATCCATTGCTTGTCTAATACACCAATTTCTTTGTCTAGGCCAGCACCAGCTTCCATTACATATGGCTTTTCCAGTCCATCACTAGTTTTTTGTGAAAGTGGAGCTCCTCGAGTACATTTTTAAATCAGGCACACACGTAAAACCAGCTCTTTGTGTGTCAGAATTCCTAACTAAGACCATCTCCAGCCCATGCCCTTTTTCAAACTCAGAACCAAAATCTGAGGAAAATCTCCTAAAACTCACTCTAGCCATTGACTAAAACCCATAACAAATTGAGTGTTACTCAAAACTTTAACCAAATTAAGGCAGACTCAAATCCTTCCTCAAATTTTTGAAGGCCATTTTCCCACTTGAATTTATAACTATGCCATTAATGAAGCTTTTATTCAAAATTTATGCTTACATTTGAACTTGCCCATCGTAGCGCTACTTATGAAATGAAACTTTCACTCAAAATTTTACTCAAATTTGAGCAAGAAGTTAAGGGTTGGCGATGCTCCATGACCGACAACAGAAGCAAAAATAACTAGGCGTAGAAGGGTTCTAATAACCTAATCAGACATTTTTAGCCCACCTTGTGATCACATTTTTACTCCAGAGAGTAGATGCACAACAAATCAAACAATAACTCCATTTCCATTTACTACACATTCCAACAGAGCGTCAAAAAAGCAGTTAAATAGTAGTAATAAGTTACTAGTATCTCTTACAGTGGGAAGCTGGGGAGGCGGAGGAGGATATAGAGAGTGGTTGGGAGGAGGGTACTGATCGAGGAGAGAAGGTAAGTACTGCACCCCTCCTGTCCCGTGGAATCCACGGTTCCCATCCACCGTTCGAATCTCCGGACCAAGCCCGCACACCACGAAGTACTCAAACATCGGAGCCATCTTTCCAGAGAGAGAGAGAAAGAGAGGAGAGGAGAGATTTGATGCGGTAGATGAATCAGGTTGACATAGCCTCAGATCTGAACCAATTGGGTTTGACCCCGACATGTGGCTCCGTTCAATATGCTGTCGCTGGACAGCACAAGAGCCTGATCGAGGAGCTATCAACTGGATCGAAGTTGGAATAACGAATTCAATTTTGCCGTTCAAAACAAAAACAAATTCAATAGGAATATGTACTGTAACAGTGCGTTTGGAGTTCGGAACAGAAATACTCCTAGAAAGGTGAGAAAATTACTTCTGCCGTTCGGTGGCTTGAGAGTCGAATTTGTTCAACCCCACAAAAAAGGGAGAACAAAACCGACCCTATATTTTTTATTTTTTGTTTTTACAAAAGGAGAAAAGTGTTAGCCGCTATTTGCAGCGTACTTCTTGCTACTCGCAACCGATTAAAACTTTTATCAATTACGGACAAAAATGTCCTTATACAGTTTAACCATTGTACCCCTAAACCTCATATTATTTGACCATTTTACCCTTTAAGAATATTACATGACTCATTACATACAATCACAAAAAAAAAAAAAAAATTATCTCCCTGATTTCCCTCCCTCCCTCCCTCCCAGAACATCTCCTCTCTCCTCCCTTCAAACTCTTCTATTTTCATTCCTACCTAGCTGCAATCACCCACCACCATGCCCCTCCCACCAGTAGCCAAGTCTGCCTATCTTCCTCCTCTCCTCTTCCTCCTACAACCTTGATTGTTTCATCTCCCTCCATTGATAAACAAGAAATAGTTGACCCATTAATACACCACGATTACGAGTCAGAAGATCACACAATGGAAGATGAGAAACATGTCACAGATGTTGTAGTGACGGAGCAAAAACCGCAACAAGAGGTAAGCCAGCTCTCCATTTTCAATTTCAGTTCTGGCCCGACACAGTTGTGTTTACATACATCCTAAAATGTGTCACCCAATGAGAAAATTACACGTGGCACCGAATAATGCTTTGGCCTATCAGAACATATCCCATTATTGACCCGAGATACAGGGGATCATAGGGTTAATGGCGATATTATTTTAGTACCAAACGGTATCGTTTTGATGGGAAACGGCAGCGTTTGGGCATCAATTAAGGGCGATTAAGACGGTAATCAAGTTTAGCCGTTGATTACTTGTTTAGGACCATCCAATGGTTGTTAATCTCTCGTTTTATGAGGAAATTAAGTGTGGATGCAGGGAATCATTTATTAAAGACAATCGTGTTATACTAACCCACGTTGCATAAAACAGGAAGTCCACAATCCAGAAAACAGCCATGATCAACATTAGCAAATGTGGTGAGAGAAGAATTCTGAGGAATCAACCCAAGTAACCATTCGAAAGCTCCACTCAACCCTGTTTTTAGGAATCATGGGCAGTTCGAATGAAATGTGAGGAGCAGTTGAGGACGTGGAGTTCGAAGGCAGGCTCGGCGTCTATAAATAGAGGAAGAAGTCGAAGAGAATGACCCGACAAAATTCTTATCATCTGACAACTCATACTCAATATGATTGCTCAGAGATTTATCATAGTTTATGACTTAATTTAGTTTAATTTGTAAGTCGAAGGCTTATTTGCATGTAAGACTACTTTTGATTAAATTCAAGTTTCTTATTCCTTTCAGTCTTTTTCTTACCAAAGATTAATCGTTTATAGGCTCTCTTTGATTAAATTCAGTGCGCTTATATTTCTGCATTAGTCTGAGAAAATCTCGAGAGTGTTTATGCACAAATTTGCCTTCGATTAGATTCAGGTTTGTTTATGTTCAGTCCTTTTAATTATTCATAAGCCCGCTTTTGATTAAATTCAGTGTGGTTATATTTCTGCATTGGTTTTAGTAAAATCTCAAGAGTGTTTGTATACAAACTTACCTTTGATTAGATTCAGATTCGTTTGTATTCAATCATCTTTTTTGATTTAAGGAAAGTCAATTTTTTTGTTTTGGTTGACATTTTAAGGAAAAATCCTCTTAATTGAGGTAATCGAACGGATAACACAGTCGCCTGATATAAATTAGTTGTTTCAAATCACATTGAAAAAAATAATTTCTTTTGTGAAGTTAGTTCTTTTCTGACACGCCCGCACACAATCATTTGCCATTTGATTGAGCTAATTCAGCCCCCAAACAATTTTTTGGCACGCCCGGTGGGACCAAAAAGTGTCAAAATGCCAAGGCTTAAAAAATAAATAGGGACACCTATTGGTGTTTTAGAGCCAGAAGGACAAGCTGTGCCAGAACAGGCTGTAGAGCCAGGTACGCCTATTAGCCTAGGTTTTCAGCCATTGGCTTTGGAAATGGAAGAATCTCTGCAGGAGGAGCCTTCTTATGAGATGCCTCCTTATCAAGGGCCTACAAATTTCCCTCCAAATTTCCGAGAGGGACAGGCTAGTGGTAAAGACCAGGATAAGGAGGAAATGTTTAAAGAAATGATGATAGCTTTTAGAGAGATGGCTCAAACTCAAAGACTCATGATCAAAAGCATAAAAACTAGGTTACCCAATCCAGAGTTAGCAAACAACAGTCCAGCCAATATTGGACTAAATAGTCAGGCTAATTCAAGCACCCACCAAAGTCCCTTCGAAGGAAGGTTTGGAGAGGATATTGGACAGGGTAAGATCAAGTCTAGACTAGGGAAAGAGAAAATGTACCCTGAGGAAATACCACAGTCTTGGTATGAGCCAGTAAAACCAACAAAGCCATTGGAGATTCCAAAGCAATCTCATGGTATTACCATTGGAGTCCCAAGAAATGCTGGGAACAGGCAAAGTGTCAACCCTCTCTTCGAACCTACTCCGGGGAGATGGGGGGATGACATAGAGTTGGAGCAAGGGTATAGACCAGAGAGAAGGGAGGTTAATCCACAAGACTCTCGTCAGGAGTTACCAACTGCTAAGAATCATTTCCCAACCTCTCGAGAGACAAATCCTAGGTATACGCAAGCCAACGTTGCGCACGAGAGGATGCAGCAGCCACCACATGGGAGGCTCACCAGGGAGAACCAAGGGGATTTAAACACTCATACTGGGGTCTATGAAGATGATTTGGTAGGGCAAGATCAGCCTGTAGTAAATCAAGGGCAGAACCTCCTTGTAGACAATCCAATGCTAAGAGACCAAGTTATGGGTCTCATATAAGAGGTTTGTGGACCTCGAACTCGGGGGGTACAACCTCAGATTTATAGAAAGCCATATCTAGAGTGGATAGACACAACGTTTCAAATCCCTAGAGAATTTAAAATCTCATAGTTTACTTTGTTTTATGGGGATGGAAGGCAGTCTTCTGTAGAACACATTGCTAGATTTTCTGCCCAATGTAAGAACTTGGCTCAAAATGGCTTCATGAAGTTGAAGCTATTTCCAAATTCCTTGTCTGGGCCAGCTTTTGCTTGGTATACTAATTTACCACCAGGATCAATAGCCAGTTGGTTTCAGATGGAAGAGGTGTTTCATGCTCAATTTTTCCATGCAGAACCTGAAGTCTCTATGGCAGACTTGGCTAGGTTAAGGCAGAAACCAAATGAAAAGGTAGCAGATTTCATATCTAGGTTCAAAAGGTCCAGGACCAAGTGCAAACCCCAACTGCCAGAGGCAGAATTTGTGAGGTTAGCACAAGATGGGTTGGAAAGGGAACTTTGAAAGAGGTTCGATTCCACTGAGTTTAGAGACTTTGCAGACCTAACCTACAAAGTCACTAGATATGAGTCATTGTTGGAAGAAGATACAGATAGGCATAATTCTTCTTACTCTACGTATTATAGAGATCCCAACTATGAGATAGATGCTGCAGAAATCATAGAGCATGATCCTTGTGTTTGTGAGCCCCTAGTCCAGAAAAACGTTACCATAGGACAGAAATTCAAGCAGAAGGAAATCACTAAAGTTTATTCTTTTGATATAACAAAAGCTGATGAAATCTTTGATTATCTTTTGAGGAAACGATCATTAAGCTGCCATCAGAAGTTAAATTACCAACTGCAGAAGAAAAGCATGGAAAGACATATTGTAAATGGCATGATTCTTGGTCTCATTCAACTAAGTCTTGCAATGTTTTTCGTGATAGAATTTAGGAACAAATCAAGAAAGGGAGGATCAAGTTCCCTGAAAAGGCTATGGGAAGGGATGCCACACCTTTCCCAAAGATCGAAGAAGTAAACACCAACGTGCCAACTTCATTGGCTTGAACTGTCAAGAAATACTGGCAAGACAAAGAGGCACCAATGAATATGACTTCAGTCCAGCCTGCAAGATGGAAACCATATGCCGGTCATCCTCGAGGCCTGGGGCTAAGGCAAAATAATTACAGATCAAGCAATACTGGTTTTCCTTCACAGGGCTTCTCAAGGACAAACCATCGGCCCATGCTCGAAGCCTCATTCTTGGAGTGCTTATGCGTGGGATGCAGAGCCAACTATCTGGTTTTTAAAGATCTGGACAGAAAAGGAGTTGGCTTGTTCCCTAAAGAGCAGGGGATGAAACGAATCGCTTCAGCACCAGTAAAGCCAAATGAGAGCAAGCCTTGGTTGGCTTCGAAGAGAGATATGCCTTCGAACGCAGTCCCTTATGCTCAGAAAAGGGAAGCGCCTCCTTTGAAGAAGGCTAATATTGGCCAGACTTCAGAGACACAGGAAGAAGCTAAGCAAGACGAGTTTACCTTGGTAAAAGGCGTCCCCGATTGGTTTCTGAAGCAGGTCAAGCCTGACTTGTTTCAAGGATATAAGAATCCAGCCAAAGGTGGAAATAAAACCTTTAAACCATCAAATTCAAACTCTGGAAATTGGGTGTTGATAAGGGATCCCAAGACCACAATCCCACAGATGGTTCCTTTGCTCTCAAGAACACAGAAAAGAAAGCTCCAAAGGAAGTATTCACTCTTTCAGTCGGGAGAATCCTCAACTGGGGAAGAGTCTGGAAGGGGAGCGAGACCTAATCCAAGGTTCAACAGGGCTCAAAGGGATCCAGAAGAGTTTCGAATTCAGTATCGAGAAGCTGAGACTTTGCAGAAAGTAGCCACAGCAATGCTTGAAGAAGACTTCGAAGTACCCTTTCCCAACTCATTGGCTAGCTACCAGTCCGGGTTGCTACAAGCCATGTTTGTAGAACAGGAAGGGTAGAAGGAAGCTCTTCTCCCATGGAAGTATCAGCACAGGAGGCTGAGTCCAAAGAGATGATGAAAGAAGAAATGGCTAAACCAACTAAAGAAGTAGCAAGCATCCAGTTTGGAAGCCAGCCAGAGGTCCAAGTTAACATGGTTTATCCATGTTCGATGGATTCCTTCAAAAATAGCCAGGCGTTCAAAGATGAGAGTAATGCTTGGTTGGTTAAAGCAGACATCTCTGAAGATACCCGTAGTGATGAGGAGCTAAATATTATATGTAATGATTGTGATCTGGAGGAAGTGGCCCAGATCGAGATGGACGAGAATCTGGTATGTGAAATTGAGCAGAATCAAAAGAGTTTGGAGGTAAGCTCAAAAGAAAGTGTTTGTTTTGTACCAGATTCTATGTCTGACGTTGAATACCCATTGGTAATAGATTTAAATTATGTTGAGCTTTCATATCCATTTAAATTGTGTACCAATGCTATGCGACAACATTTACGTCCACTATATATTACTGCACACTTTGATGGAATCCCACTTAATAGAATCTTGGTAGATAATGGGGCTACAGTGAATATTTTGCCTTTCCAAACCCTGAAAAAGTTAAGAAAAGGAAAAGCAAAATTGATTCCAACCAGCACATCCATTGCAGGATTCACAGGGGAAAGCCAACATGCCAGGGGTATAATCTCCATTAGATTGACAGTAGGTGGAATAGAAACAGACACTGCTTTCTTTGTGGTGGACACATATGCTAAGTATAATGCTTTATTAGGAAGAAATTGGATTCATGTTAATGGATGTATCCCTTCTTCTCTGCATCAAGAATTGATGATTGTTAAGTATGATAAAGGCAAAGAAGTGGGTGTTGAAGGAGTCAAAACTGATCCACATCCATTTAGTGCCACAACAAATTTTGTCGAAGCAGAAATGTACAAGTCAGATGTAGTTCCCTTGAGTGAACTACTCCAAGCAGCCACCTACCCAACCAACGAGATGGAATTAGGAGAATTGGCAGAGCTGAAGTCGAAGCTGAAACAAGCTGTTGATTATGAATCAGACACCCCAAAAGATGATGCTGCTTGGATGTAAATCCAAGGGAGAGGTGGAAGAAGAGGCCGACTCATTGGCTTTAATAAGATATGTTACTTTGGGGATCGAGCAGAAGATCCAAGAGGACAACATGTGGGAAGACATTCTGCAGGATAATAAGCCTCATAAGGAGGACAACCAGCTAGCGTCCCAAGAGCAATTCGAAGCCCAAGATCTTTTGGAGGAGGTAAAATTGGGAGATGAGGAGAATCCCAATCCAGTGTTCATTAACAAACAGCTCGAATCAGGGATGAGGGCTAAGTTAGTAACACTACTGAAAGCCAACAAAGAATGTTTTGCATGGAGTTACAAGGAACTGCCTGGATTGGACAGGAAATTGGTGGAGCATAGGCTACCTATTAAGCCACAATTTAAACCTGTGAAACAACCAACCAGGACGATGAGTCCAGAAACTATTGTAGGAGTCAAAAAAGAAATACAGAGACTACTAGATGCAGGTTTCATCAAAACAGCCAGGTACGTCGAATGGCTATCTAATGTAGTTTCAGTCCCTAAAAAAAATGGAAGCATTAGAATCTGTATGGATTTTCGAAATCTAAATACTACAACTCCTAAGGATGAATATCCTATGCCCAATGTGGACATGCTTGTGGATAGTTCGGCTAGGCACAAGATGTTATCCATCCTAGATGGGCATTCAGGATATAACCAAATCTGCATAGCAGAGGAGGATGTGCACAAGACAGCATTTGCTTGTCCTGGTAATATTGGCATTTTCGAATGGGTCAAGATGCCATTTGGATTAAAAAATACTGATGCCACATACCAAGAGCCATGAATACCATTTTTCATGATTTGGTGGGGTCTTTTCTAGAGTGTTACATAGATGATATCATCGTGAAATCAGATTCTGATGATGATCATTTGCAACATCTTGAAAAGACGTTTCAACAATTGAAACGCTACCAACTGAAATTAAATCTAGAAAAATGTGCTTTTGGAGTATCAGCTGGTAAATTTCTGGGCTATTTAGTCCACAAGAAGGGAATACAGGTTGATAAGAACAAAGCAAGGGCTATTATTGAAGCCCAACCACCTTCGAGCAAGAAGGAATTGCAAAGGTTTCTTGGTCAATTAAATTTTCTTCGCAGATTTATATCCAATACTGCAGGAAAGACTAAGATTTTCTCTTCTTTGTTGAAATTGAAGGAGGGAGAAGAATTCAAGTGGTCTAGAGAGCATGATGATGCCTTCGAAGCCATCAAGAAGTACCTAGCCAATCCGCCAGTGTTGATGCCTCCTATTAAAGGGAAACCAGTGAAGCTGTACTTGGCAGCAACTCACGACTCAATAGGGGCATTGTTAGCACAAGATAATGAGGATGGCAAGGAGAGAGCAGTCTATTATCTTAGTAGGTTTGTAAATTCCTATGAATGTAAATATGCTGCAGTAGAAAAACTATGTTTAGCTTTATTTTATGCTTCCAAGAAACTCAGGCATTACATGTTGCCTAGAGTGACTTATGTCATTTCTCAAACTGATGTAATTGCCCATGCTTTCGAAGCCAGTGCTTAGTGGGAAGATTGGGAGATAGATAGTATCTTTAATTGAGTTTTGTCTCGAATATATACCTCAAAAATCAGTAAAGGGACAAGTGTTGGCCGACTTTTTGGCTGACCACCCTAGTGAAATCGAAGTGCCTGAAACTCTGGAAGCCATTATGGCTGATGTCAAACCATGGAAGTTATGGTTTGATGGGTCAAAAACTGCTCAAATGGCTGGGGTGGGCATAATTTTGGAATCCCCTCAAGGTCTGAAGACCAAGTATGGATTTCGACTCAGTGAGGGACAGTGTTCGAATAATCAAGCAGAATACGAAGCTTTAATCATAGGATTAGAGATCTTACTCAGTTTAAGAGTTAATGCTGCTGAGATCTTTGGAGATTCTCAGTTAGTAATTAATCAGCTGAATGGGAAATTTCGATGTACCATCCAGCTTTAGTACTTTATTACCAACATGCTAAAAGACTGATTGATCGGTTTTTTATGATTACTCTAACTTATATCCCTAGATTCTTCAATGAAGAAACTGATGAGATAGCTCAAAAGGTATCAGGATATAAAGTTTTGTCAGAAAATGAGAAGGAGTTTTGTCAAATGACTCTAAGGAAATCTTTACCTATGTTGAGCACTAGGTTGACTGATTTCGAAGTGTTAGAGGTGAATCTTCCTCCTAATCAGAACGAGGATTGGAGGCAAGTGCTAATCGATTACTTAACCAAACCAGATGCTATGTCAGACAAAGCAACTAGGTTGAAGGCACTGAATTACATTATGTATAATCATGAGTTATTCAAAGAGGGAGGGATGGTCTCCTTTTGAAATGTTTAACAAGGTAAATGCTTTTAAAGTAATGGCTGAGGTCCATGAAGGAATTTGTGGAGCACATCAAGCTGGCATAAAAATGAGATGGTTGATAAGGAGATATGGGTACTATTGGCCTACTATCCTTAAAGACTGCATTGATTATGCCAAGGGATGTCAAGCATGCCAACGAACAGGACTACTTAAACATTTACTAGTCACAGACTTACAGTATGTCGTAAAACCATGGCCTTTTAGAGGATGGGCGATGGACATGATTGGGATGATTTATCCTCCTTCATCAGAAAATCACAAGTTTATTTTAGTAGCTACTGATTATTTCACTAAGTGGGTGGAAGCTCAAGCTTACGAGGAAGTCAAGCAAACCCACGTTATTGATTTCATAAAAGGGATCATGTATAGATTCGGAAGCCCTCAAACAATAACAGTGGATAACGGTTCAATATTCGAAGGAAAATTGGTTAAATTTTTTACTAATAACCATGGAATTTCTTTGATGTATACTAGCACGTATTATGCCCAGTCAAATGGCCAAGCAGAATCAACCAATAAGATTATCAAAAAGAGAATCCAAAGAATGGTGGATAAAAGCCCAGAAACTTGGCATGAATTGTTATTGGACACATTATCGGCTTATAGGAATACAAAAAGAACTAGTGTAAAGACCCATATTTAATTTATTAAAAAAAAATGTTTAATATGTGCTTGAGTTATTAGAGTATGGATAATGATGTGGATATGAGTTGGGTCAATGTGAGATGACTTGTAAGTTGTGGGAGTTGATGTAATGCAATAAGAGTGGAGGGGTGTAAGTGTTATAGGTGATATATAAGTGAAAAATTGGGGCACGACAATCACTTTCCCCTTTTATTCTTTTTCTTCCTCCACGCTATCTCGCTCTCTCTCTCACGGTTCTCACTCTCTCTTACTCCGGATCACGCAATACACCACAGAACCGCACGGATTCATCTCCTTCTCACCTTTAATTCGGGTTCTAGCCATGGAAATCGCATGGTTTAGTTTGGAGGAGGCATCATTATGCAAGCTTGGAGAGTTAGGGCTTGGCTTGAATCTTTGGGGTTTTGCTCAAAACCTTCGAGGTAGGGATCTCCTACCTTCTTTACATGTTTAAGTGTTAGTTTGATGTACAAGAATCAAGTTATTATCTATTTTGAGTCTTGAATAAATCTAGTGTATGCTGAAAATTTCGTGGGTCCTAGTTATCAGTCTTTTTGGGGCTCTTTTGCTAGGAATTGATTTTTGGTGTCTTCAGAACTGTTAAAGTACGTTTCAATACGAAGGTTTTGGTACCAAAATCATGCAAAACTGATAATCACACAATTAGTTATGAATTTTTGAATACCGGCTGTTTCCTGAATGTGCGAATTTGTGCGTGCTGCCTTCTGTTAATGTTCTGGGAATGACGAACGCCTTGGGTGGCTTTGGGTCTTTTACAGGAGCTATATATTTAAGTTAAGAAGAGATTGGAGTTGGAATCAAGTGATTTGGTTAAGTATACAATCTTTGGTGAATTTTAAAGCAGGGTTGGTTGACTGGTGCGAAAATGGTTGCGAATCTGTTTTTCCCTTGATTGTTGGGTTAATTTCCTCTCGTTCCTATACCTGAGATTTTTACTGAGTGTAGGGCTTGTCGTGGTGCATCTTTTGGCGTTGGTTTGACGATTTTTGGGTTTAAGATGAGAGAGTTAAGATTTTTCAATCAATTTTACTTATTCCTGCATAGAATCTGACAGCACTGGTGGACCTGGGTAAAATGGCCTTAACTCCTAGCTCGGGACTCAAAATGACGCACCGTTTGTTTTGTTAGAAACTAGACACATAGAACTTTCCATCGATGCATCCCATGCATCATGGGTAGGTTCGAGTGATAACAGATTTGCATCCAAAATTGACCCAAATTCTGCCTTTGCACCAGTTTCACTGTTATGTTGAGTTATACTCGTGAGGCCGTAGTAAGGTTACACAAACTCCGTTTTGATGTATGACCTATGGACCGAAGAAAAAGAAGTATATTTTTCAATGGTTTAAGTGCCGTCCTTGAATTCACGTTGTTTAATTTGATATAGTCTAATGTAAGTGATTAACTTTGCCAATTTGATATGTGGGAATACGATGGATCGATCTAGATGACTAGGTGTAGAATTAAAGAGAACTTGTGGTGTATAAGGGATATGCATTATTGGTGTATTGACATTGATGTTGTCTGATACTTAGAGAAAAATAAACAGTTTTCCCCTCTTTATGTGTTGTATCCATGGGTTAGTATAGTATGCGTGTTTGGTATGTGGGTGTTGTCCTCTTAATGGTTTTAGTATATTAGACCTTGTTATGAAGTATCGGCAAGCTTACATCGTGAGTGTATGTTGATTATGGGAATAGATCCGGATAAAGCTGTGGTGACCCAAGTGCCATGTGAATGCGGGAATAGACCCGGGTAAAGCCGTGGTGACCCTGTTACTCTGTGAAAGTGGAAAAAGACCCGGGAAAAGCCGTGGTGACCTATTGTTCTGCGGATTTGAGAATAGACTTGGGTAAAGCCATGGTGACTCTTTTCCGGATCGACTTAGGGAAAAGACCCCGAGAAAGCCGAGGTGACCCTAAGAGCGATGTTGGTTGTGTTGAACTAATAATGTGAATTTGAGACAAAATGGAATATGCGTATGGGAAACACAGAACTTGAACTTGAGTTGCCACCTTGGACCATCTAGTATGCTAACACATGTTTTATATTTCTTCCTTTAGACCTCTAAATCATTGTGGCTTGTTCTCTTGATATGTAGTGGGCAACTTGTTCTATGTGAGTGTATGTTTGGTACCTTGTGGTGTGATGCATTGTGGGAGTTACATATAGGTTATTTGCACGTTAGACTTATAAAGGAAATCTTAAGGTGTAGGGTTTTGGATTGAAGTTAACTTGAGAGTTGGAATTTGATTTGGGGTTGACGGGTGAGTTTCTTTGTTGTCGAGGTGCGGTATTGTTCAATGTGTTATTGCTTACTTTATGTTCTAACTCTACATGCATAGTGTGTGTATTTTTGGTGAGAGGTTGGCTAGTTGTATGAGGAAAGAAAGAGAAAACATGTTGTTTAAAGAACTCAGATTAATCTTTGGGCCATTGAAATGGAAAAGAAAAAGAAAGGATTGATTTAAGTAATGGTAAGCTGAGATTTTACGTACATTGGTGAGTGTGGGTGAGAGCGTCAGTATTTGATAAATGGAGTCAAATGTTTTCCAACATGAGTATGGTATTTTGAGTTCCACTTTTTGGCAAAACAAATATTCTTTTGGAAAATGTTTTCTCTTGGGATCTGTCTTCACTTTTGTATATAATTTAGGTAAGGATATCTCTACGAGCTAGTGTAGCTCACCCTATCCTTTCAGGTACCCGTCATGGCATTTAGCTTGGATTGCATGGATTGCACGTTGAGACGTCTCTTGAGAGCTACATTGGAACCATTAAGGAGGTGTCTATCATCTAGTTTAATTTACGTTGTGCACTTTACCCGCATTTGAAAGTTGTACCTTTTTTATTAGATCTTATGTAAGGCTATGCATAAAATCTTCTCTTTGATTATTGTGATGCCTTTTTTTTGTGGAAGACGTTTGGGAGACTTTATATACAAAAAAAAAAATTCAGAGAGAAGAAGAAGAAAAGACTTTGATTCTTTGTTTGGATTGGTATGACATTTAAGGGTAAATATAGTTGAGAGAAAGACTTTTGTTTGTAGAAAATGTATTATTATTTTGTTGGAAATTGAGAACGTGACAACTAGTACGGGTACTACTCCATTTGTTTTAACTTATGGGCACGATGCGATTTTACCTATGGAGATCACTGTGAGATCTCAGAGGATAGCATCCCAAAATGATTTGGACATCCAATCGTATCATCAAGTTGTGCATATGGAACTTGAGGATATTGACGAAGCCAGAGTAAAAACTTTAAATCAAATCATGCTACAAAAGGCCAGAGTGGCCAGAAGTTACAACAAAAGGGTAGCTCTTCGAAATTTCGACGAGGGTGACCTTGTATGGAAGGTTATTTTACCCATCAAAGATCGAAGAGTTAGGACAGATGGATTAGGAAAATGGGCCCCAACGTGGGATGGATCTTTCCAAATTCATAGGGTCTTGAAAGGGGGAGCCTATCATTTGAGGAATTTAAATGGTTACGTCCATCGAAGAAAGATAAACGGGAGACATTTAAAATCCTATGTCCCTTCCATATGTGAGTCGTTTCACAGAAGACAGCTGTCTTCGAAGAAATGAACCTTGCCCAGGGGTTACTTTTTCTCCAAACATCTATTTTGTTGTAGTCATTAATTTTCTCTGTGTCATGGTGTTCGAAAGGCAAATGGAAAAGGAGGTAGTCGGGAGAAAAACTTTTTTGTTCATGGCTACCTGTTCGATCTTGGCTCATAAGTGGCTTCGAAATGGTTGTTAGCACAGTTGGGGTAAGTAAAGTTACAAAACCTTGATGATAAAAGTTTTTATTTATTTATAAGGCACCCTTAACAGATGCCATTACAAAACAAAACCCGAATGGGTTTAAAAAAAAAAAAACAGACCCAAGTGGATCTGAAATAAAAAAAAAGAGAAAAACAGCCAGTTCTTGGCCCAGAAACCAAAATGAGGATTTTTGACCCTCATAGTTCCAAAGGTGAGTCCTTATGAGGACCCACCCTCCGGAGGACTTTTGGCCTCATGAGCCGTAAGGACGTCCGTGAGATCGTCCCAGGTCCTGTCCAAGCAAAGACGCGAAGATGTCTCCACGTCCACCAGCTGAGCTTGAAGCTGACGGATCTCGCTTCGAAGGGCTCGAAGCTCAGCTTGCTGGTCCTTCATAAGCTCTTCTATGAGTCCTGCCATTCTCCGGAAAATGTGATTCGTTAAACCCTAACGTTAGTCGCCATTTATAGAAAAATTAATGCAGTTTTTTTTAGAAGATCAAAGGACGTGCATGGAAACAGATTCGTTCCATGACCCCATGCATCCGTGTTCTTAGGGGACATGGGCAGATATGTGCACTATTAGCACTTATTTAATTATCTTAAATAAGATGTTAATGCGGGGGGTGTGTTTACATCCTAAAATGCGCTACCCAATGAGAAAATTACACGTGGCACCGAACAATGCTTTGGCCTATCAGAACATATCCCATTATTGACCCAAGATACAGAGGATCATAAGGTTAATGGTGATATTATTTTAGTACTAAACGGTATTGTTTTGATGGGAAACGGCAGCGTTTGGGCATCAATTAAGGGCGATTAAGACGGTAATCAAGTTTAGCCGTTGATTACTTGTTTAGGATCATCCAATGGTGGTTAATCTCTCGTTTTATGAGGAAATTAAGTGTGGATGCAGGGAATCATTTATAAAAGACAATCGTGTTATACTAACCCACATTGCATAAAACAGGAAGTCCACGATCCAGAAAACAGCCATGATCAACATTAGCAAACGTGGAGAGAGAAGAATTCTAATGAATCAATCCAAATAACCATTCGAAGGCTCCACTCAACCGTGTTTTAAGGAATCATGGACAGTTCGAATGAAACGTGAGGAGCAGTTGAGGACGTGGAGTTCGAAGGCAGGCTCGGCGTCTATAAATAGAGGAAGAAGTCGAAGAGAATGCCCCGACAAAATTCTTATCATCTGACAACTGATACTCAATATGATTGCTCAGAGATTTATTATAGTTTAGGACTTAGTTTAGTTTAATTTGTAAGTCGAAAGTTTGTTTGCATGTATGTAAGACTACTTTTGATTAAATTCAAGTTTCTTATTCCTTTCAGTCTTCTTCTTACCAAAGATTAATCGTTTATAGGCTCTCTTTGATTAAATTCAGTGCGCTTATATTTCTGCATTAGTCTGAGAAAATCTCGAGAGTATTTGTACACAAATTTACCTTCGATTAGATTCAGGTTTGTTTGTGTTCAGTCCTCTTAATTATTCATAAGCCCGCTTTTGATTAAATTCAGTGTGGTTATATTTCTGCATTGGTTTAAGTAAAATCTCAAGAGTGTTTGTATACAAACTTACCTTTGATTAGATTCAGTCTCGTTTGTGTTCAATCATCTTTTTTTATTTGAAGAAAGCCAGTTTTTTTTGTTTTGGTTGACATTTTAAGGAAAAATCCTCTTAATTGAGGTAATCGAACGGATAACACAGTCGCCTGATATAAATTAGTTGTTTCAAATCACATTGAAAAGAATAATTTCTTTTGTGAAGTTAGTTCTTTTCTGACACGCCCGCACACAATCATTTGCCATTTGATTGAGCTAATTCAGCCCCAAACAAGTTGGACATGCAGTGCCAAAACTTTACTAACTTTTTGGACTCTAATGTCTGAATTATGTACAACTATTCGGATATTAATATCCGAATATTGTCAACGTTTGCTTGTAGTTTTCGGATCGTCAAGAAAATTCTTATATTGTATTTCTGTTTGAAAACTCATGCTTGTCAAGTCTGACATTCTATTCGGAAACTAGAATGTTGTCATGCTATCTCATAGTTTTCATTCTGTTCAGATACAAATCAGATATTAAAGTCCGAAAATGGGTAAAAATTTCAGATATTTGTTTCCAAAATTATTGATCCAATTCGAACATTAGTATCCGAACGGTGTCATACTATCTCATAGTTTTCATTATGTTCGGAAATTAGAATCCAATTAAACGTATTCAAATCAGATATTAAAGTCCAAACATGGGTATAACTTTCGGATATTTGTTTCCGAAATTATTGATGTGACTCCAACATTAGTATCCGATTGGTGTCATTCTATCTGATAGTTCTCACCAGGTTTCAAAAATGTACATAAATTTTAGAATAATATTTTTATGTGGCGCTGTAAAAAATCAGTTTCAACGGATATCGGTAAGTATTATTTCTTGATTTGTAGGGGCGAAACTGTTCAATTGTACAGTTCGCCCCTACGAATCAAGAAATAATACTTACTGATATTTGTTCGAGTTGATTTTTTATATGGTCCCATAATATATTATTTTAAAATTTATGAGTATTTTTTTAAGATTTGAAATAGGACATACAAAATATATAGTAGATGATATAATAATTGGATATAGTGTACCTTGAAAAAAAATCTACCCCGGGTGTTTTTACTCACGCTATGAAGTGTGGGTCGGGTCATTGACTATTTCAAGATAGAGAAAGTCTTCTTCAAGTCATGGACTGCAGAGAATAGAGAGGGAAATTCTTTCCCGTTTCATCTTCTTCATGCTTTCTCTTTCTGAGAGAGAGAGAGAGAGAGAGATATGGAGTACGGCCAGTCTCCCCAACTGAAAGGGTTTGTCATCATCACTCTCCCCCCAGCTGATAACCCTTCTCTAGGCAAAACCATTACCGCCTTCACGCTCTCCGACTCACCTCCAACCCCACCTCAACCCAGCCAACCAGACTCCCAACTTTCACAACAATCACCAATTCCCACCCGATCCCTGCCAAATCCCCCACGTCAACTCTCACTCAGAATATCCCACTTCGGCAACCCTAGGTTCCTTCTGGGTCTTCTGGGTATCTCTCTTGCTGCTCTAATTTTGTGTTTTTACGCATTTCCGAATACCCTCTTCGAATTACGCGATTCTAATTCTAATGATGATGATCGAGGACCCAGTTCCTTCGTCTTTCCTCTGTACCCGAAATTGGGTACTTCTAGACAGATGGCAAAAGGAGATGTTCAGCTTAAACTGGGTGGGAGGTTTGTGCGTAAAGATTCAGTGATTTTGGCTGCGCAGTTGGACGATCCAACCGGTCTCGAAGAGAAAGCCCAATGGGGTTCGATCCATTCCGCTGTGATTTTACCTGTGAGGGGTAATATATTTCCAGATGGGTATGTGTTTTCCTTGTTTCTGCCTTCAATTCAGTGCCAAGCGTTCTCATGCTTTTTACCAGTTCTTAATATGTATGATGAAAACTTTTTAGAACTATGAAAAAGTAACCAGGCATGCAAATGTGAAAGGAAATTTTGGGGCTCGAAAATAAGCATGGTTGGATAGAGGATCGCACTATGTTCCCAATCTGAGAAAGAACATTTGAAAGTTTTCTAACTGGAGTTCGATCTTTTATTAACCCAACGGCCGGTATTAAATGCTGTTTAAAAGAGGATAATGGGGGCATATTTAAATGCAGTCTTGACCAAATTAGCATTTCGATGTAGTCATTAAGACAAGGGAAGGTTGTTATGGTAATATTGGTCAAGTGGGAGCATGACAACAGGTAACTTACCATCTCGAGCTCGTAGGTTTGACTTCCATCGGCAGCAAAAATCAACATTAGGGTCACGTGAGATTAGTCGAGGCACATAAGTTGGCCCAAATGCCCGATTATCATGCGTTCTAATTTGTTCTAATGTAAGTTTTGAAGTCTTGTCGTCAGATCATGTCGAGGGTCCTGAAAAGCCACAAATATGCTAAGACATCCAAGCTCTCCTCTTTGTTTCACTGGCTTTTCCAAATGCACAAAACAGCCTTGCTAGACACTCGACACTGATCAATTTTGGAAATTTGTGTCCCTTATGTTTAGTTGGACATTCAACTAACAAGCATACTGTGCTATTTGAATTCAGTGTAGTATCTATAGAACTCCTACACTGTGGCACCAAATAAAGACTATTTATTCCAAGAAATAAAACTAAGATGAAAATCAGATGAATCTCACACTTCGCTATATATTTCCACGCAACTCCCCGTATGCGAGTCCATGAAGCATAACTTCTCCACATGAAAGTTAAAGCCAAAACTATCTTGTGTTTTACCTGATATTCGGACGATTGGATACAGAGCTACAATTATGTTTTTTAAGCTCCGGATTGAATAGAAAACATAACCTTCCTCACAGGGAAGTATCTTAAAGGTCTGTAATAGGATTTTAAAGGGAGTGCTAAAAGGTAATTTAATAGGGGGTGCACCGCTCGGGGAGTGGTGTGCTCTCGTCCTCTTGACTGTCCAACACTTGCTCCCAAGTGAACAAAGGAAGCTGTCATTACTAGCAGTAGGAGTTGATCTTTACACAGTGGTCGTTGCTCGCCTTAGACCGGAGGACGTCACTCCAGCGTGCAAAAGAATAGCATGCGCTCAAACAAGAGGGATCAATTCATTATATTGTGGAGCACCTATTCTAAAGAGGCTCCTCGTCTAACTTCACTCACTGGAAAGTTTTCAGTAGGTAGGAACTCAAGTTCGCTAAGGCATTCATGAGCTTACCTGTAACCCGTAACTGGACTGACGTCGCCTAAGAACTTGAGATGCTGGGGGAATTTTTTCCATTGACTTGTTTGACTAAAGGAAGGTGATGGGTTGCCAGTAGCTTCCCTTGCCGGTTCAGGAATGATGAAACGCCCACAATTAATTACTATTGCTATAAAACAAGCTCGTATTTTATCTTCCTTACCTTACAATGAAATTTTTGGAAAGTAAGAGAGCCTCTTGTTCTATCAAGAGTGCATTGATCCTTTCCTTTCCTTTTTTAAAATTCTTATAGAAAGGGAACTAGGGAAGTCTTTTTCAAAGACTATATAAATATCTATATGAAACCGAGATAGTTACCTTTGAGAAAATTCTAAGGATAAGGGGAAATGCCTATTCTTTATTCTTATGAAGGTGGGAGAAAAGATAAAACGAAAACCGATTATTCATCCAAATTCAGTTAGTGTAACACAAACACTTTGTGGCTATTTAGAACGTTCTAATATCAATCAGCTAGTTAATTATCCAATAACTAACTTTGACCACATTATAAACAGAAAAAGAAGGAAAACCACCCTTTTCCTCAGGTTTGAAATGTGATTACTATATTGTTCCTCTGGGACCCAATATTTTGACGTGTCTTTGTAGGAATCAGACTTGAGATAAGGGTAGTAAAAATGTCAAATTTCTTTTGTTCAAGGAACATGTCCAACATCCCTGACACATGACAAAAGAGGTTGTACCAACAGGAATGGAAGCTTCCTGCTTATAATCTTGAGTGACTGTTTTTCTTTCCTAGTTGCTAGTGTCTCCGCTTCTTTGTCATAGACTCATAAGGAGAAAGGAAAGCCAGAATCTTAGGAAAACCAATCTCTTTATCTCTATGGCATAGTGAATAATTAAACCGGCTAGTAGACAGAATCACAAGTAACTATGACAAAGCACAACCTTTAAACTAGTGACCTGAAAATTACTGGAAGCCAAGTCACTATTACTTTACTTGCTTGTTGATCACTTAATGACCAACTGTACTAATCCCTTAACACTTAAACACATACAGATTTGACTAATGCAGCTCATTTCAGAAGATATATGCACACAGCACATTGATCCCAATAAAATATACTACCTTTGTTCCAAAATGTTTGTCCAGTCCGCAAAACGAGGACTAAAAAATAATGCATTTCTTTCCAGAAAAAATGCAAAAATTTTTCATAAATTAAAAAAACTCATCGATATCTAGTGAATTGTTGAAAAAAATTTAAATTTTTCTTGCAAAACTTGTATTATTTTTACGTCCTCGTTTTGCGGACCAGATAAACATTATGGGACCGAGAGAGTAAACGAAACTAGACAACTTATCAGGATTGAGGGTCTGCCATCTTCCTAGATAGTGACTGATCGTACAACCATGATATGCCCTTTCGCATGATTTTGATGGAAAATTTATTGTTAAAGCTCAACCATAGCTCTAATATTTTAGCCATCACTTTGTTATGCATTTTGATTTCATACTTCATCTTGGTACAGATTATATTTCACATACATGCTTTTGGGAAGTCCTCCAAAACCGTATTATGTCGACATTGATACTGGGAGTGACTTAACATGGATCCAATGTGATGCTCCATGCGTAAGTTGTGCTAAGGTAATCCACTAATGCATGGTTGCTATGAGCTCTTCAGCAGTTCAAGTTTTCTCAGGGTTCCTGTAACTGAGTTTAAGAATGTTGTATGTTGATTGCTCTCTCTCTCTCTCTCTCTCTCTCTCTCTCTCTGTGTCTGTTTTTTTGGGTTTATGGTAATCATAGGAACAAAGTGAAGCCCCACAATGACAAAGCTCAAAATATCAAATGATGGAGAGCTAAAAGAAAAATTATGGACTACAAGTGAAGAAATTTTACATAATTAATTCCTGTGAAGGTCACTAGAAATAAGCAAAAATTTATGCAGGGAGCGCACCCTTTGTATAATCCCAGAAAAGGAAAAATCATACCTTCCAAGGATTCATTGTGTGTTGAAGTTCAGAGAAATCAGAAGACTGGAGATTGCGAGACATGTCATCAGTGTGATTACGAACTAGAATATGCCGACCAAAGCACCTCCATGGGGGTACTTGCCAGGGATGATCTCCATCTAATGGTTGCGAATGGATCATTTACGAAGTCAAGTGTTGTTTTTGGGTATCTCTCTCTCTCTCTCTCTCTCTTTGTATTATTTTCTTTCTCCATAATATGTAATTAACTCCATATGTGAGGTGTGTGAATACGTATCAACGCCTAAGTTTTTTCGCTTTTTGATTTTATTTGTCAGATGTGCATATGACCAGCAAGGATTCCTCCTAAATGCGTTGGCAGCGACGGATGGGATTCTTGGCCTTAGCCGGGCAAAAGTCAGCTTACCTTCTCAATTGGCAAGTCAAGGAATCATTAACAATGTTATAGGCCATTGTCTCACCACTGATGCCGAAGGTGGTGGATATATGTTCTTCGGTGACGGCTTTGTGCATTACAGGCAAATGGCATGGGTCCCCCTGCTTAACAGTCCTTCCATGTGAGCGTAGACCTATCAGACGCTTTCTTATTTGGCTTAATTGCAAGTTTTTCATATGTGGAAAGGTAGGTTGGAATAGTGAACTTTTTTGAAATGAAAGAAAAAAGTAGATAGAAATGAGTTCCAGAAAATAACTTGTGTAAATGGTTGCAAATAGAGAGAAATTAAGTTTTCAGGATTTTCCTTGACTGAGAAACATATTGCATTTTTTTTTAAAATTCTTATCCTGCAGCTTTTTCGCTTGCCTTCATTTCTGGATGTTTTTGTTTATTCCGTTGGTAACAATTAAAATTTCTGCTGGTCCTGATTTTAATTATCATTTCTTTAGTTGTTTCTTATCCTTGATTTCTTCTTATTTGTGTGACTTGTGTCATCATCTTGCCATAATGTTGCAATACCCATATGCATCTTGCAGTTGCTGACTTGTGGAACTCTGTTCCGAAGCATATTTTAATTTCCCTCCTTTTATTGTCTTTTATGTCTTCCATTCAGGAACTTTTATCAGACGGAGGTCATCAGAATGAGTTATGGACATAGGAAACTCAGTTTAGGTGGTCAGGACAATGGACTAGCTCGGGTAGTTTTCGATAGTGGAAGTTCTTACACATACTTCACAACACAAGCGTATTCTGATTTTCTTGTTTCTGTAAGTATTCTACAGACATCTCTGATTGGATTAGTCATGAATCGCTTCATTTAGGTTACTCCCACTATTTCAAATGTCTCATATTTATTGATTACAGCTTGGAGATTTTTCTAGCAAAGGTCTCGTCCAGGATCCATCCGACTCTACATTGCCTGTTTGTTGGCGATTTAAATTCCCAATAAGGTACCCTACGAGCATAGGGAAGCATAATTCAATTACATCGCTTTGGGTTTGGTTGTTTCAATCGACCAAAAGTGTGCATCTGTATGACTGCAGCTCTGTTTCAGATGTCAAGCAATTTTTTAAACCTTTGATTCTTCAATTCGGAAGCCAGTGGTGGATCGTCTCTAGAAAGCTTCGTATCTTGCCGGAGGGTTACTTGATCATGAGCGTAAGCATTTCTAGCTCTTTTACTTCCAATATCTCCAGTTGCAAAAGCACAATGTGATGAGGCTCATGTGGCTACAGAAAAAAGGCAATGTGTGCTTGGGTATCCTTGATGGAAGCAAAGTACATGATGGGTCTACTGTTATACTTGGAGGTACTGCATTATTCCCTCAATATGTTTACATTCTTATTAGTTTTCCATCCACAAGTTTTGGCGAAGACCCAAGCTTGGCCTTTACTAAAAGGTAACATGAAACGATGTTGAACTAAGGTTAACTGAACCTTTATTGGCTCAGACACATAACCTGGGATTTGAAAATAGAGCTGCCTAAGAGAATGAAACTGGTGCACTGAAGCATGAGTAGGGGTGGGCCCCACAACCCTCGGCGGCACACTAATTCGGAACTACAAAAAGTATGTTCATGAGTGCGGACACGGATGGGATACAACAAATAAATATTCTTACATACCATGTTGATAACATATACATATACGAAAATGAAACCACAAACAACGAAAGTTATGACTTTTTTTGAGAGAGGGGAGAGTGGGGATACCAAGGCTTGTTCCCAAAAAATGGCATATAACACCACAAGGGTGCCACCACCGGGGAAATCAATGCCTGCTAACTAATGACTCTATTAGACCCCATTATGTTGTGTACTATACAAGGTGTACTCTTTCAATGTCAAAAAGATCAAAAGTGTCTTACTACTTGTTTGGCTAGCAGACATGTGTGTCCAAGGCTTCCTTTGTGTATCCAGATAAAAATATGACAATTACATGAGACACCAAGGGGTTTGTCCAACGTGTGTCCAGATCAGGTTGAAATATCATATTGGTTTATCTATTTTGCTCTATTATGAACAAGACTACAGTAGTACTTTTCTCCATGTTTCCTTTTTGCGTATTTACTTATTTTTATTTTGTCGTGATAATGACCATAATCGGAACAAACTTTGCTCCTTCCAATTCCTTTTAACATGGGATTTCATGTTCAACATTGTTTTCCCATTTTCTTCTTCTTCTGAACCGTACTACCTTTTGCAGACATCTCGCTTCGTGGACAGTTGATTGTATATGACAATGTGAACCAGAAAATTGGATGGACACAATCAGATTGTGTCAAGCCACACAGTTTCAACAGTCTTCCATCATTTGGAGGCGTGGATCTTCCGAGTTGAGGACGATACTATTTTTCCCTTGTAAATATCAAAACTTCAGTCCCTGCTGCTGAGAACCGACTGTACCCTGCATTATGTCATGTCTATATAGATTTTACTTCAGTTACGGATGCAGTTTGGATGCATAACATAATGTTCAGCACTGTATGTACACTTACATATTAGGTTGCATGGATAAGTGCATCTCTCTCTCTCTTAAATGTTAAGTTGCATGGATAAGTGCATCACTTGAGAGGTAAATCTGCTAAGATAGGGCGCAGTTGATTACATATTTGAGGGCTGCTTTTGGTGGACAACAATTGATGTACGGCAAAATTAGCCCATTTGATCACGATAATCAAGAGAAGAGCTGAATAACTTGGTAAAGAACTCAAGAATCAAACTTTCCAGACTTAAATGGTGCCCAGATGTCTAACCCCTGGATCTCCAGCTTCTTACCTAAGATACTTGGGTAGTCCAAATCTAGCCACAAAATATTGAGAGGCTGACTTTGGATTTGTTACTGAACTTCCTATCAATAGCGTGCGCTTATCTCCCTATCTCGTACTTAAGTTATTGAAAGAGGTTAAATCAAAATGTCTTTGCCGTTTTAATTTCTTGGGAAAATGACGGCCAAGGATGTGTTTTGATAATTAATACCCTTTAAGGACATGCTAAGAACATTTGTTAAAGCTGAAAATATCATTGGTGGGTATTAATTATCAAAACACATCATTGGCCGTTATTTTCCCTAATTTCCTATAAACGTCCAACAGGCCTAAATCAAAGAAGTAAAGGTCAACTTTTGGATTGGGCGAAGAATGGTGCATAAACACCTTTTTTCCCGTATCCCTAGCTTCTGGACTTTGAGAGTCTCGATAATGACTTATTGATCCCTAAATTCAAGTAGCGACTACAAAATTAAAAGATACGCCGCAGTGGGTATCTCTCGAAGTGATGTGCCGTGATGAGTATTCCGAGTTTGCAAGGGAGGATCGAAGTAGTGGTGTGGGCCCCTGTGCGGCGGTGGTTACCTATCCACAAACAAGAAGGTGGTGGCACTCTTTTGATCATGTAAGTCATCCGGCCCAAGCATTATCATTATATCCAATAAGCTGGAGATTACAAGATAATTAACAAAACAAGTTGAAATGAAGTGTTACCTTTTATACCAGAGAATTCTGTTGGGTACTTCAAGTGTGCCATAGTTATTAGTTGGTGTCCAATCTCCGTGAGTCTGCTCACAAATCTACCTCCAAAGTGTGTATCCGGTCTTGGACATTATTATCTTGCTCTTCAACATCTATCCAGCAATGCTAAGAATTTGGTTGATTTTTCGTTGCAGTAACACCATTTTGTTGCAGGGAATACAATATTATTATTATTTTTATTAGCATAGAAAGATTTCCATACCATTAATAAAATGATACAAAACAAAAAACTTTGTAGTGATACACCAGGAAATACATTATTGTCAGAGGACGACAAATGCTATTTCCTTTGCAAAATTCATTCAAGTCTTTTGACGTGAATTTGCCTCCCTATCTCGAGGCTGTTTATACATAACCACTTTGCTTAACAACAAGCACCTTGAACTTTTTTGAAAACAATTGAACTTCAGACTTTTATATATTTCAAAGAAAAAGACAAATGTTTCTCCGTAAAAATCATCAATAATGGTGAGAAAATATCTATTCTTGCTGAGGAAATACCACATCGATTCATCAACACACATCAGTGTGAATAAACACTCCAAGGGCAACTTCAAGGGCTTTATTGCTTTTGTTGTTGCATCTCTTTTGAAAGCCTTTTCTTAGGGGTTGCAAATTGGATCCAAATCCATTAATCAACTCAAATTCATCTACTAAAAAACTGGACCCATTAGTTGGGTTAGAATGGATCCAACCTATATAACCCATTAATTAATTGAGTCTTAATAATTGGGTCAACTAAAATGACCTGTTCAAAAAAAAAAAAAAACTAAAATGACCCAATAAGTCATGAACATGACCCAAAAAAAAAACCTTCATCCACTCCTTTTTTTTTTATACAGTCTTCATCCACTCCTGATTCTTCTCTTTTGGATCCCTCTCTCTCTCTCTCTCTCTCTCTCTCTCTCTCATCATCTGTGGAAGTCATTTAATTAGCCAATCAATGTCGGTAGAATTTGAAATGTTTTTAATTCATAATCCTCACTAGCTATTACAGAAAGTCGTGACTCAGTTAATTCCTTTGAATTATGAAATTCTAGCAAGATTTAACAAAGAACAGAAAAACCAACCAAAATTAAGTTAGCTATCTCACAAATTATTTGTTGCTCATAAATGAGTATGGGCAGGGCCAGAGTTCTTGTTCACTTGGGTCAAAATTCTCTATGAATTCTGCACACAGATGAGAGAGCCATAGTTCATTACCACACTTGCAAATATTCTCTCTCTCATCTGTGTTTCGTTCAGACATTAGATGACAATTTCGTTTATAGACAGATCTTTGATTTTTTTAGCATTTATCAATTTTGCGTCAAACTTTTGTGACTTATTGATTCGTCTAGATGACAGGAATTGGAAAAGTAAAAAAAATTTGATCGGAACTCATAATTTTTTGAATAAAGACAAAAAATAAGTCAAAAAGACCACTTATTTTACTTATTTTTGTTTTTTTTAAAAAACATTACGAGTTTCGATCAAAATTTTATACTTCTCTGATTCCTCTTGCCGAGACGAATCAATAAGTCACAAAAGTTTGATGCAAAACTAACGAATGCAAAAAAAATTGAATAAAGACAAAAAAAAAAAAGTTACTATTTCACTTATGAAGCCAAATCCACCCTAAGTGTACAGGGTAATTTGGTCATTTAAGTAGTAGAAGGATAGTATGTTAATTTTAGTGTACATGGATATTTTAGTCATTTAAATTTACAGGGGTAATATGGTCATTTTAGTGTACATTGATATTTTAGTCATTTGAAAATTTTGTATATAGTAGTAGTATGCAATTTGGCTAATGGGCAGGTTCAGTTTGTTTTTAAATAAATGGGTTGGGCTGAGTGTAGGTAACCAGACTCATAATTAATGGGTCTAAATGGGTCATTGGCTCATTAAAAACCCAACCCACTTACAACTTACCCAATTTAGCCCAAACTCGCCCATTTATCACCCCTACCTTTTCTAAACCAAGAGGCATGCTGCACAAAATTGAACCGCATCGATGAGTACTGGAAGGCAATCTTTTCACCATCCTTTTTTGGATACTAAATTTTAGTCCCTGAAAATTTATCATGTGAATATCATAGCCATTTTCTAACAATTGTCAAATACTTAAAAAAAAATTAGTTCCATGTTGGAGACTTAAAAAACATTGAAATAAATTGGGTGCCTTCGATTTTTCAAACAAATCGACATTTTAACTCATTAGATCTGAGTCCTGCTACAGGGACCGACCGGTCCCCTACCGAAATCGTACCGACAGCCGCGCCGGACCGGGAAAAATAGGGTGTTATCCTACACACAACGGATGCCGTTGATTTTCGCGTTGGCCCCCTTATTTTTTTTAGAATTTTTGGACGGCTCGAATCCGCCGTCCGGTGGCCGGAGACGGCTAGGCGCAACCGTTGGTACAATTTCGGTTGGGGACTGGTCGGATACACGAAAATAGGGTGTTTGGATCAAGCACCCTGCATACATCGGATGCCGTTGATTCCCGCATTAACCCCTCATTTTTTTTATAGAATTTTTGGATGGCTCGGATAGGCCGTCTGGTGGCCGGAGATGGCCCGGTGCGACCGTCGATACGATTTCGGTAGGGGACCGGTCAGTCCCTAAAGCTTTAATGAATAAAATATGAAGTACAAGCCTCCAATGTATTGTACACCAAGGTCTAGTTTTTTTTTTTTTCCACAAGGAAATCCCGGTTCTACTCTTGTTGGGAAAAATATGTGAAATTTCTTACAAGTAAATCACAAAGGAAACAATGTAACTGTAGCAAACTAAAATTTGAAATGCGCAAATCACAAACCAAAAGAGCACAAGGAATTTTTACGTGGTTCCTCCAAAAATGTGAGGTATGTTCACGGGACCAGAGTCCGATTCCACTATCAACAAAGGTTCTTACTAATGGGTTTACAAAGAGGTACAACATCTCACAAACACCCTAAAATGTACTCCATCCAACAAACTTCAAATACGAAGAGAAAAGACCTCACCAAATTAATTGAGCCAAAACCCTCCAAAGTTGCCGAATGGAGAGCCCAAATACAGGAGCCGAATCTGTCCCAAAATGCACGAAGATGCTGACGAGACTAGGAGAACAAAATGGCCCTTAACCTTCCACCTTAGCACCGTCGAACACAAAGCACGCACGTTTCTCTTTTTCTGGAGAAGAACGAAACCCCAATGCCTTTTCTTTTTCCAGATAACAACACCAATAAGCTTCCAAGGGAGGCTAAAGTAATCTCTAACAAAGCATGTGCAAATGTGCCATTGTGTAGAATATTCCAAAAAATTAGCCCACAAAAATAAAATTTTTTTGGACCAAACAAAATATTATTGGATTAACAAAATATTGGGCTTCCACAAAAATAACATACAATAATTCTAGGGGAAAATGACGGCCAAGGACGTGTTTCGATAATTAATATCTGCCAAAGACATTTTTAGCATTAACAAATGTTCTTAACTTGTTCTTGATGGGTATTAATTATCAAAATACGTCATGAGCCGTCATTTTCCCTAATTCTACAACCACACCCACGCACACAAATGTGTATGGGTGTGTGTGTGGTCCTAGAATAATTGAATAACATAAGGAGGGAACCTAACATACTAACCTAAGAGAAAGTCTAATGGTATAGATTTTACATCTGTACCGGTGGGTATAAATTCATTTTTAGGCCCATTTTGGGTATAAAAAAAATGATCGGAGCTGCTCATTTTGTTTAAAATACTTTGCTTATGGTCCTTGCAAAAAAAAAAAAAACTCAATTTGATATCGGCAAAAGCGTTTACGAAACATCCAAACTTTGCTCTAAAATTTAAGCTTGAATTATGGGACAAAGTTGAACATTTTGTAAATGCCTTAACCGATATCGGATTGAACTTATTTTTCATAGGAGCTGTAAATAAAATATTTTAAACAAAATGAACGATTCTGATCATTTTTTTATAATCAAAACAAGACAAAAAAGAGGTTTGTACACACTGGTACAAATTTTTTATTTGTACCAGTAGCACTGTTGCTAACCTAAGCGGAGGGGAATTTGAAACCACCACCTCACGAACTGAGTACGGGCAATTAATGCAATTCTAAGTCTCAAAAAATCATCTCAAATCCATATTGGGAGAGGCTGTTTCCACATTCATACTCCATAGAAGGGTAAGATGCACGCAGACTTACTTCATATCTGCGAGAGCAATTTTGTCTACCCTCACGAGCGTATGCTCATTCCGTGTCTTAGTACGATAATTGGAACCACTCATTTTATATGAATTCAATTATTAGGAGACTAAACAAAAATTCATCTTAATCGAATATTGGCGAGTGCTCAATCTAACAATTCAATTTTTCAATCAAGAATTGGAATGAAAATAAACAAACTCCTAGATGAAGCATTTACTGATACTCGATTGAGCTGAATTTTATCATGATATTCTAAGAAATAAACATGAAAAAATTGAACTGTTTCAATCAGCAAATTGGGACACGGAATGAGCATACCCTCGTATGAAAAAATTGTACAGTTTCGATCAGCAAACTGAGACACGGAATGAGCATACCCTCGTATGAAAAAATTGAACATACCCTCGCCAAGGGTGAACAAAATTGCTCTCCATATCTGCAGGCTATTTCCTTACTCCCCCGTGACCATGAAATATGGACAAGAGTACCCCGAACGATAAAAAAAGAACAATAGTGCTAGGGTCACTCCTCTCAGCCACTCTCCCAACCACTCATGCTGTGTTGGCATGCCCAACTCAACCCATTTAAAAAAAAAGAAGCTGTGTTGGCATGCCCAACTCAGCCCATTTAAAAAGAAAAAAGAAAAAAAAAAAAAGAAGAAGCCGTTGAAATCAATGTACATTCAAGTGGTTCTAAATGAAGAGAGAGGAGAGAGATAGAGAGGGGGGGACGACGACTAGACCAACACCGACCGCCACGCACTGCTACTGTTGGGGATGCAGACGCAAGTCAAATTTCCCAACAGCTGACCACCATTAGCGACTTCCACCGGAGCTCCGCCGATGACCAACAAATCTGTCATGAAGCTCCGCCGTCCACTTGGGGCTTCGGATCCGTGGACAAGACCAAGTACAAGCACAAGTCACTCGTCAGGTGGGTCCCATCCATGGACCCATGGAACTCTTACGGCTTGTTTGGATGGGGGATTTGTCCCCGGATTTGAGAAACCCCCGGATTTGTTCTCCCCCTCTCCTTCTAAGCCGGTGTCTGGCTGTGCAAAATCAAAGGGGGATTTGAGCTCCAGCCGGACTCCATGTCCACCTCTTCCAGGTTTTGGTAACGACAGGGGTACCCCCTGTCGCTAGTTAATCCGGGTGAGATTTTGACTGTTTTGCCCTTGAGATTTCACTTTTCTGGGTTGTTGTCTTTCATTTTACAACGCGACCGAGAAAGAGAGAAGAGAGAGAGAGAGAAGAAGGACGTCGCCGATCTACTCTCTGGCGACTCCACCGCCGTACACCGACGGGTTCTACTCTCCACCTCGTCTTCCTCTACGTCCTGACCTTGTTTTCCTTTTTTCAAAGGGCTGAGGTATGGTTCTTGACTCCATTTTTTGTCGTGAACTGGTTTTCGATCTGGTTTTTGCGATCTGGTATTTCGACTATGCTTTTGCGATCTGGTTTTTGGACTATGCTGTTGCGATATGGAGACCATTTTGGTACTGTAACAACAGATCTGAGTTGCCGTAGATGTAGAATTTTTTTTACTGACTCGAATGTCAGTGATGAGTGAGTTACGATCTGAGATCTGAGTTGCCGTATTGATTAATATTTTTCGTTTTTTCAGTTTGCCCTAATTAATGATTTTGACCTAATTTATGAGTTTGCCTATTATTTGTTTGCATATGGATATCATTCTGTTAATACCTCTTTCTTCAATATATTTGAAGGAAAAAAAAGTAATGGAACATGTTTGGATGCTTGTTAGACATTGATCGATACTGGTTGTACACCTTCTTAGAAGTTTCTGTGATTCTTAGTGTGATGTAGATACCCGAAATTTACTTGTTTTTGATATGTGATCAAATCTTTTTATCTTATGCGGATTTTGTTATAGCATATAGTGATGTAGCGATATAAACACCGTGGAAATCAGCTTTTACACCCCAAGTTTGACTTGCTGGTTGCTGTAGTCTGATTCCTAAGTGCTGATTGTTTGCGGTTAAGTGCCATGTTAGTGGATAGGTTTATATATTTAGGGGCTGTTTAGTGGCGTTTAGTGTATAAATAAGTCATGTAAGCACAGTTTAATTCCTTTTAGTTGAAAGACCATAGAATATTGGTTAGACCAAAGTGGTTTTCTTTGTCCTCCTGATCTCTTAATGAAGAAAAAAAGCTTTTGGAATTGAGTCGAAGACATGTTTTGCTGTGTGATCAACAAAAGAAGTGCTCTGATCCTATCTTTCATTGAGAGGATTTTACCAAACTATAGAAGACAGAATAAGTGCAACAATTTTAAATGATAAAAACAATACAAGAGAAAATAACCATGTGAATGTTTTGTCTGTTTAGTAAATAGTAATAGGAATTTGCTAATATTGCATGTAAAATGGAAAAAAAAGACTATACAAGCTGCCTTAAATAATGATTTCTCCTAGTATCGTGTTGACACTAATTTAACTTGTGCCCCAAAACAGATGGCAAGACTAACGAACCGTGAACGAAGAAAGAAGAGAAACCATAAGGCATTGTTAGCAATGTTATGTATGATGAATGTAGTCAATAGTGTTCTTCAATTGTACTTGTTAATTATGGACTTGATTGCCGAAAGGGATCGACGAAGGATTCGACAGAAGCCTCATCTTTGTGCCAATCCAAATTATTACCAACACCAAATAGACGCACTGAATAGGTTGGTACACCAAAGTGACGCGACTTGCCACAGCCAATTGAGGGTAAATAGACATACATTTATGACGTTGTGCCATTTACTTACTGAAAATGGGCTAGAGCCATCTAGAAATGTCACTGTTGTAGAGAAGGTTGCAATTTTTTTGTGGATCCTTTCGCACCATACGAAGAATAGGCGAACCATTTTACAATTTTGGAGATCGGGGGAAACAATCAGTAGGCATTTCCACACAGTTTTGATTGAGGTGTTGCGCCTTAACAAGTACTTGTGGTATCATCCTCAGCCTATTCCTGCCAATGAGCCGGATGCTAGGTGGAAGTGGTTTGAGGTACATAAATGTTAATTCCTAACTTACAGTAATGCACTTATTTGATTATAAATGATCAACGATAATAAAATTTATCTTCTTGCTCGTAGAATTGTCTAGGGGCTTTAGACGGTACTTTCATACCAGTCCTCCCCCCAACAGAACTCAAGGCACGCTATAGGTCAAGGAAGGGTGACTACGCGACAAATGTGTTAGGAGTTTGTAGTCGTAATCTGCAATTTGTATACGCGTTGTCTGGTTGGGAAGGCTCCGCCACAGACTCAAGAGTGCTTGAAAATGCCTTGGTAAGGCCTCACGGGTTGAAAATTCCACACGGTATGTGCCTTGAAAACCTTTCCATTAGTGAACGTCCATCCTCCTTTGTGTGAACGTACTCATTTAAGCCAACTAATATCATTTGTAGGTCGTTACTACCTCGCCGATGCCGGTTACACTAATGGGCCGGGAATATTAGCACCTTACAGGGGTCAACGATACCACATAAATATTTGGAGGCAAGGACACATGCCCCAGAGCCGGGAGGAGTTCTTCAACATGAAGCACTCCAAAGCACGAAATGTCATAGAGAGATGCTTTGGAGTGCTTAAGATGAGATGGGGGATTTTGAGATCTTACTCTTTCTATCCCATTAGGACTCAATGTCGCATCGTCACTGCCTGTTGCCTTCTCCACAATCTCATTAAGCGTACAATGGCGGTGGATCCCGTAGAGGCTCAATACACGGCGTGGGAGCAGGCCAACCTACATAATATACCACCTGATGAGTAAATTAGAACTCTCGAGAGTACAAACCAATGGACCCAAATGAGGGATAACTTGGCAACCCAAATGTACAACGATTGGTTAGCTCATCATGGCGGTGGCCAATAGGATATGTCTAACTGTTTTCATTATGTAATAATTGCGATTATATTTGGTTGTACAATTCTTAAAACATTGGAACTTCAATTGTGTTAACTATTTCAATGTCATATTTAGGTATTTAGTGAGTATATTACATATGTCATTTTTTTATCGTTATTAACATCAGGGTACCGAACATAATGGAAAGTGAAGGAACTGCGCAATCTCAAACATCAAGTGCTAAGGACAAACAACCTCGTAGGCTTTGGACCCGTAACGAAGAGGAATGCCTACTTGCTGCTATGACGGAGTGTATCTCCGAAAAGTATAGAGCCCATAATGGTTTCAAATCGGGATATTTCAATGAGGTTGAGAAGGAGTTGAAAAAGAAATTGCCCGGAACGACGCTTAAAGCCGTACCCAACATCGAGTCAAAGGTGAAACTTTGGAAGAAGATGTATAGTTTAATCCTGGACATCACACGTATTAGTGGGTTCGGTTGGAACTATGCCACTAATTCAATTCAAGTGGACTCGGAGGAAGTGTGGAAAGAATATGAGAAGGTAACTTCTCTACTCTTTCATTTACACTTACATAAATAGTTGTCACCTCCCACTTTTAATGTATGTCATTCAATATGTGTAGTCTAATCCGAAGGCCAAAGGGATGAATGGGAAGGCTTTTCCCATGTACGAGAGTTGGCAATTTCTTTTTGGGAGGGATAGGGCCACCGGTGAAGGTGCCGAGGATGCGGCGGAACTTGACGATGTTCCGGCCGACCCCGTTGAAACCATTAACCCCGTTGACTTGTTCAATGATTGTTATACTCCGTCCTTTGCAAATGGTGACCCGGCTTTTGTTGACATAACAACTTCTTCCGGGACTCCAACAAGCTATGCCATTCCCGCGACTCCAAGAAGTAATGCGAATACCCCGGCGACCAATGTTGGGCCGGAAAGGCCAAAGAAGAAGGCAAAGGTGGACGCAAATGAGGCATCCCTTCATGACGCAATAGGGAATTACATGGCTCAAATCAGTACAGCGTTTAATAAGATCGCCGATTCCGTTGGTTTTGATGATCGACTTGCTGCCAAGAAAGAGAAGGTGTTTGCCGAGCTTGAGAAACTCGACCTTCAGTTGCTTGATATGTTTGCGGCACACGCCATTATTGTATCGGCGGAAGAAAATGTCGACACGTTTTACGGCATACCCGAGAACTACAGACAAGCATGGGTGGAAGCCGTTTTATCGGGCAAACTGAAATTGAAGACCACATAGGATTTGTCCATGCTTAGGTGTAGAACGTTCCCCATGGTGAAGGATGTGATTCCTTGTTTTTGTAATTAACTATATTACTACGTTTGGCCCTTTAACTATATCGTTTTTGTAATGATGCACCTTATAACATGTTAAACTTTTGATAATGTATATTTTGTACTCGTTATGGCAACGATGATGATCATATTGGTAGGTGAAATTTAAGGGCAACGATGATGATCAATTGTATGAGATGGGCAATGATGATGCATTTTGTAATTTATGACGATGTGTATTAGTTGGTACTGATCTTGGCAACTATGATGGCTTTAATGGCAACTTAGTTACCGGTTAGTGCTACTTTGATTATGGTTATTACACCTGAGCCCAAATGATCATATTCTGGTACTTGTTACCTGTTAGCATGCAGGGCTATATGTGTGTGTGTGTGCAGGGCTATATGTGTGTGTGTATGGTACCTGTTACCTATTGGCAGGCCTGTTTGTTGGCTGGTTCTGCCTGCATTAGGTTCTGTTAGTTGGCAATGTGTTATGGCAAATTGTTGGGCTATATTGTTGCTGGTATTTTGCCAGTTAGGTTGCTATAACTTTGGTTGATGATGGGAGCATTAGGTTCTATATTCTGAGCAGTGTTATTGATGGTTTATGGCTGTTTTTGGTCTGCTCTTGTGGCTGTTTTGATTATGGCCTGGTAGTTTCATTTCTGCTTTCTGTCATTACTATGGTGCAGTTTTAGTCCAGTTATTGGTTTACTTTGGCAAGCCTTGCATGCCTTTTTTTGGGCTGTTTTGGGTATCTGTGTGTGTGCAGGCCTGTTTTGGTTCTGCAATCTGGCCAATGTTTGGCTGGTTGTATAACTGTTTTAGGTACTGCATTATATCCTTTTGTTGGACAGGTTTGGTACAGTTCAGTTTTTGGCAGTTTACTGGGCTATATGTGTTAGTGCTACTGGACAGTTTTCTGGGTTGTTTTGTGCAGTTTACTGGACAGTTTTGTGGGCTATTTTGGTGCAGTTTACTGGACAGTTTTGTGCAGTTTGGTGGATAGTTTTCCGGGCTGTTTTGGTGCAGTTTACTGGACACTTTTCTGGGCTGTTTTTTTGTTGTTTCTTTGGCAATTTTTTAGCTTTTTGTTGGACTATTTTGGTGCTTGTTCTTTGCCTTAGTCTTATGGCTGGTTTGTGGCTGGATTTTGCCAAGTTTTTTTGGTGTTTGTTGGTTGCTATATGGCTGCATTAGGTTCATTTTGTTGGCAAGGTGATCTGCCCATTTTTTGGGCTGGTCTTTTGGTGGTTTATGGACTGTTTTTTCTCCATTTTTTTGGGCTGGTCTTTTGGTGTTGTTTCTTTGCTTCTTTTATTGGGCAATGATGCAATGTTTACTAGTAATGGATTAGTTGGTATTGCCTTTGGCAATTATGACGGCCTTAATGGCAACTTAGTTGCAAATGGTAGTGCTACGTTGATAATGTTTTAATTGTCTGAGCCCAAGATATTTTTGTGTTCCTAGCTTCTATTGTGGCTGTTGCTTGGCTGGTACTGCTGCTGTTCATGCAGCATTCTGGACTGTTTTTGTTCTGCATTCTGCCTATTGTTGAGGCTATTTGTTGGATGGTTTTGACTGTTCTGGGACAGTTTTTTTGTGGCTGCATTCGGGGCTTAGTTGACTGTTTGGACTGTTTTGGTGGTGCTGTTTATTTGGTCTGTTTTGAGGCTGTTTGTTGGTCTGTTTTGTGGCTAGTTCGTGGACATTTTTGTGGCAGGAATTGTGTATTAGTTGGGGCTATTTTTTGCCCAGTTTTGTGGCTAATTCAGTTTGTTGGTCAGTGTTGGTGTTATTTGTTGGCTTGTCTTAGTGGCCAATGATGCATGCTGGGCAGTCCACTTTCTGTTCTGGTTTTCTTCTGCTACTTTGGTGTGGCTGCTACTGCTGCTGTTTCATGCTGCATCCAGTTTTCTCTATGGCTGTCATGTTATGCTTTTGGGCTGAAATTTACTATGTTTCATAGGCTATGATGATATGACGAAATAATTTGAAGGCGAGACACTTGTCTTGGCGGGACAACTTATGAGGGTCAATGGTTTAAACACCATTTGGCAACATAAGTTGTAGCCAAGTGGTGCACTATGTGCCGGACACAAAAATTTCTGAGCCAAATACATATAAACATAATATTAGTATTCATTATGGTATAAATGTGTTCATTCCTATTTTCTCGTAGATTTTACAATGTCAAGTGAAGATAAACAATATTATTGGGTGGTTTTCGTTGGCCGTCGGCCGGGAATCTATACAAGTTGGGAGACCGCGGGACTGCAGGTGAATGGATACTCGGGAAACTTATTCAAAAGATACACCACGTTCGACGAAGCCGAAGGAGCATTGTTGCAGTTCCATGAGGAAAGATACCGGCTCCTTCAAATGCAATCGGTCCGAACCGCACATCAATCAAGTGACGATGCTTCCACATCGATAAGTTCTTTGCAAGTTCAACGTCAACAAAGTCTATCAACTACCTTTGTTCTAGGGATTTTTTTTGGGTTTCGTAGCTTGTATTTTGTTCGCACTTCTATTAGATTCGGAATGAAATTGTAAGTTTAATTTCTCCAATTTCGAAATGAAGACTGCATTATGTAGAAATACATTAGTAATCTCAAATAAATATAATTACTTGAGATACAAACCGGAATGGTACAAATTTATTCCTCAAACATTTATTATCAAAAGTACGAACTTATTATTCGACCACCCTCTTACAACTTCAAACTTAGTTTTCTTGTCGAACAAAGCAATGGCCCCAACGATAAAAATTGGGAAATTCCTTGTCCCGGAAGTTTCTCAATTGTGGCCGACCCTACATAAAATTAAGGCAAACAGTTAATACATTTACTAAACAAGATTTAATATGCAATTGGAAACAAATTCAAAATTACTTACCCGAACAAATTCATTCCAAACATCATTTTCCACCACCAGTTTATGTTCATATGGATTCCACCCAAACCCCGGAATTTGAAGTATAGCATCGAGATCAAGATAATCACGCTTCCATTTTTTTATCTTTCCTTCGATATGATTTTGTTTAATACCTGCGTCGGGGAATGAAACTCGCATTTGATTCTCAAGAACGTCTAAGTAGCCGGGATGAAACCCGTTGTCGGCTTGCCAAACACCTTGATCTACAAGAGTCGTAAGTTTTTCTAGTAACGACTCCTCCTCCTCATCGCTCCAAGCTCGGCGTGCGGCGCGTGCCATTACGAGGCAAAATACAAAAATAGTTGGAAATTACTTTTAATGGACAAGAGGTATGAAATAGGATGAAGAAAATGGTACAAATGTGTGCCTTTTATAGAAAAAATTACCCAACAAATTTGGTGAACATGTGTTTTCATTTACCACACACCCAACAAATTTGTTGACCATGTGCTTTCAACTACCCAACTAATTTTAACAATGAATTTTTTTTTTGGGATATTTCGGATTTTACAATTTTTTCGAAAAAAACATTATTCTATTTGAACAACATTTTAAACATTTAACAGATTTACATTTTTCATTATTTAATTAAAAAAATGACATCTGTTTTTCTATATAATTTCATAATAATTCAAATATTTTACAAATATTATATAATTTAATCCATTTTTCTTTAAAAAAAAATTACTGTGGTTTCAACATTTTCAAGATAACACTGTTTCATTTTATCCAGTTTTTTTTAAAAAAATAATGTATTTATTTTTTAAAAATTAAATTAACCTATATTACCCATTAAATAAAAAATATGGGGGCAATAAAGTCATTTCACTTCTTATCCCATCATATCCACCTTCCAAATCCCCCTTCTCAAAAATTCATCCAAAAACCTCATTACAAATCCACCATTCTTAAAAGGTGGGGCCACCCTTCTTAACATATCCCCCCTCATTACATATCCACCTTTAAATCCCCCCTCATTACAAATCCACCTAAAACAAATCCCCCATCCAAACGGGCCGTTAGTGGAGACCCCCACACTCCCATCCATCATCAGCGAATAAATCGCCGAGTACATTTTGCCAGCAAAATCACGACCCACTGAGGAGTTTTCCCGAGAAAGTGATGGCACTAGGCCCAAACAAACCCAAATGCCTGAATGGGTTTTGAGAGCCAGTGGTGTTTAGTCCTCGTTTGATAAGTGGGTAAGATGTGATGGGATTAGTAATGAGATAAGATTAGAATTGTGATTGGTAATGAGATGCGATTCTTAATGAGAAGATCAATCCTATGTGCATGTTTATTTTGCACGGTAGTAGAGAGGATTGTTATTTGCATGTTTGTATTACATAGGATAGAATTGAATTGAAAGTATCAATTTTCATTTTTACCCTTATACAAACAAGGGTTATAAAAAATACCCAATTATTATAAATTGCTCCATCTTTAAATAAAATATGGAGAAACAAACAAAGAATAAAATTTAAAAATTATTTACCCAAAAATCTGGTATTATTTTCATTACTTTAACCTGCTCTTTTCTTTTCTTTTTTTCTTCTCATATTGCATATTATTTTCTATCCTTTCTCTTTTCTTTTTCCTTATCTTTGTAGGCCATTTTGTTTAAAATTCTGGATGAGATTGGACTACGACCATAATTTTCTCAATGACCCTCAACCATACAATAAAAATAGAATTCATTAATTGTTCCAGATTTTTTTTTTATTTTTCTTTTTTTCATCAAACAATATTATTTTAGTTGTGGTTTGCTTGCTTAAGAAGAAGATACGTTATCAAAACAACAATGATACGACCACCGCACCACACGGCCGCCGCACGCCTGCGAATTTAGAAAACATACTTACCGATATCCGTTGGAGATGATTTTTTACAGGGCCCTATAAAATATTGTTTTGAAATTTATGAATATTTTTCTGTATTTTTATGGAGCCCGGAGTGGGCCCAATAGGCGTGCAGTGGCCATGCGGTGACTCTAGACGTCCAGTTATAAAAAATAGCATGGGCAATGAGGTAATTTGGCATTAGAAACAATGGAATAGAATTACTAATACCTAGGGCTGCAAACGATCCGAGCCGCTCGTGCTCGGCTCGACAACGGCTCGGCTCGGTTCAAGACACAAACGAACGCACTCGAGCTAAAATATTAGGCTCGTTTCATAAACGAGCCGAGCTCGAGCTCATCGAAACTCGGCTCGAATTGGCTCGCGAGCCCAATTATATATATATTTGTATATATATATATATATATATATGTATATACACACACACATAAGCGAGCTGAGCTCGAGCTCTGCAAACATAAACGAGCCGAGCTCGAGCTCGCTTTTTGCAGCTCGTCACGAGCTCGAGCTAGCCTGATTTTTGGCGAGCCGAGCTCGAGCACTCCAAAACTCGGCTCGGTTCGGTTTGTTTGCAGCCCTACTAATACCTAGTCCAACATGGTATTGTGAATCCCAAGTAAGTGTGGAATTGCTAATCCCTTGTGATTACTAATCCTCCCCTCTTTTATGCAACCAAACAAAGTATTAATGACCCCATAGGATTAGTAATCCCATCCCAAGGGCCTTACACACTTATCAAACATGCCCTTAATGTGTATTGGCAGGAAGATAACAGAGGCAAGTATAGGGAGAGAGTGCACGGATGGGACCCACCGGACGGGGTGACCCATGCTTGGTCTTGTCCACGGATCTGAAGCCCCGGCACTAGTGGATGGCCCAGCTCCATGTCAGATTTGTTGGTCGGCGGCAGAGCTCCGGTGGAAGGCGCTAATGGTGGTAAAAGTCGTCGGCGATCGAGGTGGTGGTGTTGGTCTGGTCGTATTTTGATTTAAGCTCTTTTTTTTTCTTTTCTTATTTAAACTGGGCTGAGTTGGGATGCCAACTAAAAGCAGGAGTGTTTGAGGGAGTGGCTCAGAGGAGTAACCCTTACCATTATTGAAAAAAGAAATTCAATGAATGCAATAAATATCATATGGAGATGTTAGTAAATTATTTCAAAACATCCATATATAGCTTCAGTTATAGTAGTAAAATACATCAGTTGAATTTGCTTCTTATTCCTAGTGTCATATATACATAACCATTCAATTCAGAACTGTCGTTAAATCGAATCTGCTCTCCACTCCCATCACTTTGCTAGTTCCCTCCATTTCCCCCTCCAGGATAACTCTTCATAGGCATCAGAGTTCGTCACATTTTTTTTTTCCCAGTTATTCAGCCGAATTAGCATTACAGGCAGACAATAAAGTACAATCATCATCGAAAGGAAATTCTGAGACATAAGTAGACTTGCCACAACTTTGTGCCCCCAAGTATTAACCTTCCCTAGGTTTTCTGATTTTCTCTAACTCATGTGCATGAAATAGATTTACTCCTATCCAAGCAACTGCCCCTCTCTCGTCCCAAACCTCAAACGCCCAATTAGCTTAGTCCAAAACCCTAATGCCTCTGCTGTTGGTGGTTGCTCTACTGGATCTTTAAAATTTGCTTTCTCACTTAGTTCCTCAAACGCATCAACAAGATTTTGAAGCCTTGCCACAAACTCAATAAGTAAGGAAGTAAATGTCGCCAAAGCCAACGAACTGGCATTTTCATACGTCTTTGACTCTCCTTCAGGCACTGCATCAGGTGGGATGAAGTTGATGCCCATGTGAACATTCCCAGCATCCCAACTCCTTGACATGGGAAGCGATCCCTGATCAAGCACGGCTGCATTGCACGACTTCCATTTATTCAACTTGTTTTCATCATCGTACACATCCAAGGTTAGAAAATCTTGGGGGTGTTGGAACTCCTTTGATTGGCTTCCGATTTCCCAGCTCTCCGCATGAACAAGGAGGTATGACTTCTGATCAACCTTTTTTTGCAACTCCTCTGCCGCTTCGTGTACTTCGCACAGTATGTCTACTGTACCTAATTTCTCCATGTTTTCTAGTTTGTTCCCAAGCTCCCGTAACACAATAGCCCCTGCATTGCCAACTCGTTCAAGTTCACTTCGGAAGACCCGTCTTTTGTCAGGTGGAGCCTACATACAAGTACTGATACCATAAGTTACTTTGTAAAGGGTTCTAGAAGAAGAAAACATAAGAAAAACAATGTACCGTGCTTATACTGTATATCAAAGTCTATATTGTGGAAAACTAGAAGCACATTCATCTCTACTATGGTAAACAAGCTTGTTGCACTTCCCCGCAATTTTAGGACCACATCTGGCTTTGGATGTAAGTGCCACGGATAACAGAAGAATATTTGGTAGCAGAGAATGTATGTACTGCTTGAATTGTTGACTAACTGCGTAGGATCCCTCAAGGAAGCTGCCTGACACTTTACTCCTTACATAAGGTAGAAACAGTTATTCACTTGTTTCTACAAAAAAAATTAGATATCTCGCAATCTGCAGCATGGAATCGGGTCGAATAGGAGAGTTACAATTAGGGGTGTCAAATAGGTGGATTTGGGCCAAATTGGGTAAGTTGTAAGTGGATTGGGTCTTTAATGGGTTAATGACCCATTTAGAACCCATTAGTTATGAGCTCAATTACTCATACCCGACTCATTTATTTAAAGTCAAACCTGATCCGCTCATTAGCCCAATTACATAAAAATTAAAAATTAAAATGACTAAAATACTCATATACACTAAAATGACCATATTACCCTTGCACATCTAAACAACTAAAATAACCTTGTACACTAAAATTACCATATTATTCCTATATACTAAAATGACCAAATCACCCATGTACACTTAATTACCATACTACCATGTTCATTAAAATGGCCATACTACACCTACAAATTAAAATGACCAAATCCATGGCCTCATAAATCTATCCTCTTTTTTTCAGCAAAAAATGAAAAAAAAAGACTTGAACCCAGCCAGCAAATACTAAAAGCTAGTTTTCCACTAAATTCAGATGCCTTGAATTGTGGGTAAGATCTCGTGGAGTAAATCATTTTCTAGTAAGGTACTTCCAGACCAAACTGTTCGAAAACTAATTCCCAAACGAAATGATCTCAAGTAAAATTGATTTAGTTTGGATCTTGGATCTTTGGAAGGATTTATGGAAGAAAGAGAACAGATTGATTTCTCTCTTGCTGGAATCCCCAAGCCGTCTTAGGTCGGATAACTATGTAGTATGTACTATATGCAGAACAAAATACCACATGCATATGAGGAAAATGCACTTTGAAAATGAACGCTCTTCAGGAGGCTTAAGATGAGCAATAACATAAACATCCAAAGAAATCCAAATAAATTTACACACACACACACACACACACATAGAGAGACAGAGAGAGAGAGAGAGAGAACTCCCTTCCCATTGAAGAATCACTCCATTCGGTTGATGGACAATGGAGTACATAAGTCATGGATCTGATGCGGTCGGGAGAGAGGGAGGGAGAGAGAGAGAGAGAGAAAACTCCCTTCCCATTGAAGAATCACTCCATTCGGTTGATGGACAATGGAGTACATAAGTCATGGATCTGATGCAGTCGTAGAAGATGACTCCCGTTCAACTCTATTTTTCTTCGGTGGGTTATTTTCATGACTTGTTGGGTCATTTAAGTTGATCCAATTCAGACCCAACTAATAAATGAGTTAGCGGGGTTTGGACCCATTCTAACCCAACTAATAAATGGATTGGGTTGAGTCTATTTTTTAGTGGGTAGATTTGGGCTTATTAAAGGATCTGAGTTTAATTTGCCACCCCTAGTTACAACTTACAAGTTTCAACTGCTGTATACATTTCATGAAGTAGAAGCTGGAGCAAATAACTCAATAAGAAAAACAAAATATGAGTGCTGGAAAAAATAGTTGGCCAACTAAGGGCCATAGCATCAACTGAGAAAAACAAAAAAGAAAAAGGCCACAGCATTAAAACCTAGAGGTAAACCAGAGCACAGAGATTAGTTCTGAATAGTGGTTTCCTATAGTAGCAAAAACAATTTAGCTTTTCCCCAAGTACTTGTTCGACAATGCAAATCATTAAAGGCATCAGGCGTGAAAAATCATTTATATCTACTTCTACAGGAAACAGCTGTAAAATGAAACTACATATGGAAAAAGAATGGCCACCTGTATTTCTGAGAGTATACAACCATGCAATGCCATGACCGTGAACGCACAATGTCTCAGTGCACCACTCACTTTTACATAGTTTCTCCATGGATATTTAAGCATTTTATAAGGACCATGAGGTGGCTCCCAAATAGCAAATCCTACCTGCAGTTAAGCAAATGGGTAAACAAACAAGAAGTTGATCCATCACCGGCAATTAAATACAGAGCAGAAGCATTTTAAAAGAATACCAGAGCATCCTCTTGGCTAGTAGATTGCACAGCTTCTCTGTAGCCACTATACAGTGGGTCATCAGAAGCTTGGTAAGTGAGAATTTTTTAAGGAACTTTTACATATTCAACACATTTTAAATACCCATTAACACAACCTGGAGAGAAGTTCAAAGAAGTTCCTCAATTTCAACAGAATAACAACAATAAAATGACAACGTTACTGGAGGAAATTTTCCCCAGAAATCAAATAATTGTCTAGGGAAATTTTTGTCAACCTTCCAAGGAATTTGCAATGCCCATGAAATTTTGTGCCACCAAACTGTGCAGATCCTCGCCAGCCCAGATAGGGTAAATGCATATATTAACTACTAAACAGACAGCAGCACCCAGTGCAATGAGCAAGAATCGGGTTACGGCTGTGTGTATGAATTCTCTTGTTCTATACCCAGATACCATTATGAAACAATATGTTATCAAGAATACTCGGAATCCATATTCGTACGGCTTCATAGCGGGGTAAAGTTTGGCATAAGTGATAATGAACCCTAGAAAACCACATAAATTGGAAGTGAGAAAAGAATTCAAATGAAATACACTACTCAAAATACATAAATCTGAAAAAAAGAATACTGACTGCACAATCAGACCAGTGATAAATATGCTGGCAACAATAACTGCTTCTTCCCACTCTCCTGCCAATTGAGAAAGTTCTGCCATGCTGAGAGCAAGCCCTCCAGCCGATAATGTCCCCAGTCCACGATTAAATCCTTTGCTAAGCGTTGCACCTGAGGTAGAACTTATCCCATCAAAACTACACAACGAAATTGATACAATGTTACTATGCATGCACATAAATCATCTGCTGAATCAAAAGGAAATATGCAGAAAACAAGCATCAGTGAAACAAGGATGCTGAGATAAATGACAGGACAGTTACTTGTACAAACATGCCAGAAGTCGTCGGTCTTCAACTATAAAGTTTGGCTAAGCTGTTTAGTCATTTGTAATTACACCAAACCATGCACACGAAAAAAACAAAAACAAAAAAATTCAAGCGTACAACTTGGAAACCCCGTCTGTGTATACCATGATGTCAAAAATGACCTGTGTACTTTACTCCCAGAGTCCATCAAACCACCATGCATGTTTCAAATTTTCTGAAAGACATAAAAAAAAAATACGTTGCAATGTAGAGACAATGAGTCAATGACAGGAGCACAGACAGTTATACAGAAAAAGAAGTAACAAGGGAGAGTGGTAGTGTTTTACTATGTAACAGACATGTTGAGCTTTTTTTTTTTTTTGCTCGGCAAAACATATGCTGAGCGTTGTATACTTTTATAATGTTAGACATACTATCAAAGGTACCAAAACAAATGCTTGCGCCATGATATGTTACTTCTTCCCAGTGTCCGTGCCCTACATATAATTCAATGGGCATTTCCATATCACTTTCTGATAGGTGCGTAAATGTTCACATTAGCGCCCCTTAATTTATCTTTGTTAAGTCCCATTTATATTATTACTTGGAGTTTTATGCGTTTATTTTGTGTTGTAGGTATTTGGAGAGTTTGATACAACAAGCACTAAATTGAAATATAACGGTGTTCGAAGTTGGGTCGTTTGAATTCAATCAAAGTGGCAAGTCCGAAACGCAATATGGAGTCGAGAGTTAAAACTAGACTTAATTAATCCACAATTGGATTTGGACTTGGACTTTTGTATTCTAAGTGGGCCTCAAAATTATTTGCTATTGTAACTAAGAATGGGGCCAGGGTTTCAACAATTGGGTAATTGGCATACACGGCTGGAAGCTTATAAAAGAAGAAGCTGCGCATAGGGGCATGACTGCTTCCCACGAAAAAAAGGAGGCGAAACAGAAAACGAAGAACGGGGCTGCCGGCTGCCGAGACTTTGGTTCTGTTTAGTTTTCTTCTGAGTCTTTTCTCCCTTCAAGTTTTCGAAACTTTGTTCAATTACTTGCATTCCGGTAATTCGTTTTAATTTCAGTTTTGCATAAAAGTTATTCGTTTGTGTTTTCTTAGTATTAATTTCTTGTTTATTTTTTATCTCAAGTACCCTAAGCATGTTTCAAATTAGGGTGTCTTGTGTTTCTTGTTCAATGATTAGTGAGTAGTTGTATACGTAGGGTCGCGGGGTGATTAGCACGCCGTGATCAGTTCGAGCACTGCTCCTGTTTTCAAACAATTGGAAAAAAGCAATTTTAGATTAGTAAAGAACATTCGGACAAACCCAGGTATCGTCGGAGCCCATGTGAGCGGGGGAATGGGGGTCCAAAACTCTTTCTCCGCTGCGCATGGGTATACGGCGACCATAGGGTCTCGCATCTTGCGGGGTATCTTTTTCTATCTAAAATTAAACGTTTTTAAGAACTCCAAACAGAGAAGGTTAATCCGGACTGGTTACGAGTGCTATGAACCCTATGATTGTACCTTCTTTTTAATTATTTGAAAAATCAAACAATTTCATAGTTTTAGTTAATCTCAGCATCAAACTACAAGGGGTGGCTACCTAAGAGCCCGTTTAAATTATAACAACCCGAGTTTTTAGTCAGCACGGTCTTTGTGGATTCGACTTCGGTCTTACCAGATATTATGCTACGTCGGTCTCCGCCCTACGCTTGAGGCAACCCATTAATTTAGGATTAGGAAATCGTCAAGCATTTTTGGCGCCGTTGCCGGGGACTGTAACGTGTGTTAAGAATTTGGGTAGTTACTTTTTTATTTGTTTTCTTTTTAGTTCTTTGTTTTGATTCATAATAGGTAGAGGTAGGCGATCCTCCATCGTAGGAAAGCAATCACCTCTAGTTTTTTTTTAATTGTTGAAAAGAAAAAAAATGGCCCGTTTTGCAAGGTGCTATGAAGGTTATGCAAACCAATTTGATTATTCAGTGTCACTTCCTATATTTTATGGTTTAGCCTCAGAAAATCCTTTTTCACATGTTCATAACCTTGAGGAAGCTTTTGCTAGTGATGAAGTGGCTCTTTTACATGTATTCCCAGCATCTTTGCATGGTAGTGCTCAAGATTGGTTTAATTTTTTGAGTCCAAAATTGACATGGAATGAGATTGTGATACAGTTCTTCAAAACTTTCAATCCCTCATAAGAGACTCACATGCTTTTACAAGAACTATCACATTTCCCTCAACAAGATGATGAGTCTTTGTCACAGTGTTGGGAGTGATTTAAATTTTTCGTATTCTCTTGGTCGAGTTTTAATTGTGAGTTTGGCAGTCTTCTGGTTATCTTTTGCCGTAGTTTAAATCTTAAGCCATGCCAAGTGGATTTTAGGTCCACTGACGAATTCCTAGATAAAAACGCTGAAGAGGCTTGGGATTACCTAGATGAATTAATCCAAAAGCTCCAATTTTGTGAGTTGATTGAAAGTTCTGAGGATTCCAATTCTGATGGGAGGGAAAAAGAGGAAATAGAGCCGCCTTATTTAGATCAATTAGTTGATTCTCTTTCTTGCAATCAAGTTGAAAATTTTCAAGTGATTAATTCTTGTGTATTGGCAGATGAAACAACAGAGCCACTTGGAACTAACAAAATAGTTGGTTCACCTGAAGTGCAACAGTCTTCTCGAGAGCATTTTAGTACACTTGAGATGGATTTTCATGACGCGACTCCTGAGGAGTCATTGCCAATAATTGTGCAAAGTCCACTTGTTCATGATGATCAAATATCTCCAACCATAGATGTTGATGTCATCACTCCTATTGAGCATCCACCATTGCAGAAGATTGTTAAGTTAGAACAAATTGATTTTCTTGGTGTTCATAATTTTAATGTGGTTTACTATCCATTTTTCTTAAAACTCATCAACAACTTGAAAGTTTACTTCGGTTGGGGATATGCAATTGGTAGAATTTAAATTTCAAACGCGGCTAAGGCAATTAAGATATTCTAAGTATTTGGTTTTGTGGCATGGTCGCGTACAATTTTTAACGGAGTGCTTGAAGTGGGGTGAGATGTTGATTTTGATTGCTTTACGTAGTGTGATGAATGGTTGGATTTCACGTGATGAGAGTGAATGTCATTAACTTTTTGTATAGTTTTTTTTTTCTTTTATCTTTCTTAGATTAGCTACTTTTATTTTATTTTAGTTTATCATTTTTTTTGTGAGAACTAACATTGCAGGATGCTTCGTTCAAGTTGGGGGGTCTTCTTCCCGCAATATTATTTCTTGCATAGTTCTCCGTTGCAAGGTGATACCTTTCCCTTCTTTTTCTTTTATGTTCTATTTTTGTTCTTGCATTCAATGAGGACATCAAATGGTTCAAGTTGGGGGGAGGGATCACTTTGTTCTTTATTTTGTTAGATTCAATAAAAAAAAATTGAAAATTAAAAAGTTTGAAAAAAATACTTGTTGGATCATTTCTGCTTAAGACTTGGAGATTGCGATGTTTACTTGTTGGTTGCTTGTGCTGAGAATCAATGGACATTCCTTGAATATTTATGTTGCATGGTAGTTCTTTTTGCTAGCTTGGTGATTGGAATTTATCCTCGCATACACTCTTAGCATATTTGCACCGCACTTTTCTTGGACCTTGACTGCTTGTGAGTTGTGAGTTGTGACTTGAGTGCTTTCAATGGCTAGATTAGTGGAGACTTATGCCCATGTGAGCTTTAGTGCCTTACCTTTCTTTGGAGTGGTGTCAAATAAACTCTTCGTTTGTTGTAAAAAAAGAAGAAAGCTTAATCGTTGTTGATCTCCTTATCTTTTGTCGGCAAGTGTTGAGACTTAATATATGCTTGTTATTTTATACTTTGGGATTGGACCGTTACTTGGTTGTATTGCCCTTAGGAGAGGGTAATAGGTCATCTTTGCTAATTGAGCCGGCTCGTTTCTTTTTCTTAAATACTTATCCTCGCGAGCCCCATTGAGCCTCTTGCATGAGCCTTTTTCTTGTTAAGCTTCACCAACCATATTGTGTCTTGAGAATGACAACTTAATCATGTGAAAGTTAATTTTTGAAGAGAATGGAGAAAGTGTATTTGAGAAAGATGTGCTTGAAATGTGGTGTATTCTTCCCCATAGCTAAAAAGAAAAAAATCGAGAAAATACCAACAAAAAAAAAAAAATAGAACTTGAATGGAAGACATCCATGCATGCATTTGTTTGAAGAAAGAAACGTGTGAACTTCATAGGGGAATTGTGTGAAGGGTGAAAAATAAGAGAGATGTGGCAGAGTTGAAAAGAATGATAAGAGGGTGCACATTGTTACACTTGCCCTATGTTGTTTTAGTCTATTCTCGGACACTTACTTATGATCTATCCTAACCTTTGAAACACTTCACCTTACCCAACAATATAACCGAATAAAGTCCTATTTGATCTTAGGGGCAATGGGTTGTGGATCGATGGATAGATAGTCTTTAATGCTTGACATTCCTTTCATGAGATCATGTATCTACCTTAAAAAACTTTCTCTTCGAGTCTAAAGTGTGCGAGGTACTTTGATTCTTTATTGCATAACTTCCGTCCACACACATTGAGAGTTTATTAAATGCACTTTGTTTCGAGCGTTTTCTTTTGTTGAGTGCATGACACGGCAAGAATTGAAGTCGAGACTCGGTCCGAAGAGAGTACTTGGTTGTGGTTCACTTATGGTTAAGGTCCTTGCTCACACACGCTAAGCTTGGGTGCCGTGATTCATTTCTATGTTTTGATAGCCTCAAGAACTATTCTCGCATATGCTATATTCTTGGCATTGGCATATCAATGAGTCACATTGCAGGTTTTTGGGTTACAAGTAAAGGGATCCGCGGTGTTTTGTGGGTGATCAATTTTGAAAACCCTCACGAGACTTCACTCCTCCTACCGGGACCGCCTGGGGGTTTAAAAGAACTATCGATTTTTAATTTATTTATTTTAGTTGCATTTTGTTTTCTTTGCTCAGGACTAGCAAAGTGTAAGTTGGGGGATGTGATAGGCGCGTAAATGTTCACATTAGCGCCCCTTAATTTATCTTTGTTAAGTCCCATTTATATTATTACTTGGAGTTTTATGCGTTTATTTTGTGTTGTAGGTATTTGGAGAGTTTGATACAACAAGCACTAAATTGAAATATAACGGTGTTCGAAGTTGGGTCGTTTGAATTCAATCAAAGTGGCAAGTCCGAAACGCAATATGGAGTCGAGAGTTAAAACTAGACTTAATTAATCCACAATTGGATTTGGACTTGGACTTTTGTATTCTAAGTGGGCCTCAAAATTATTTGCTATTGTAACTAAGAATGGGGCAGGGTTTCAACAATTGGGTAATTGGCATACACGGCTGGGAGCTTATAAAAGAAGAAGTTGCGCACGGGGGCATGACTGCTTCCCACAGAAAAAAGGAGGCGAAATAGAAAACGAAGAACGGGGCTGCTGGCTGCCGAGACTTTGGTTCTGTTTAGTTTTCTTCTGAGTCTTTTCTCCCTTCAAGTTTTCGAAACTTTGTTCAATTACTTGCATTCCGGTAATTCATTTTAATTTCAGTTTTCCATAAAAGTTATTCATTTGCGTTTCTTAGTATTAATTTCTTGTTTATTTTTCATCTCAAGTAGCAGAAGCATGTTTCAAATTAGGGTTTCTTGTGTTTCTTGTTCAATGATTAGTGAGTAGTCGTATAGGTAGAGTCGCGGGGTGATTAGCACGCCGTGATCAGTTCGGGCACTGCTCCTGTTTTCAAACAATGGGAACAAAGCAATTTTAGATTAGTAAAGAACATTCGTGAGACAAACCCAGGTATCGTCGAAGCCCACGTGAACGGAGGAACGGGGGTCCAAAACTCATTCTCCGCTGCGCATGGGTATACGGTGACCATAGGGTCTCGCATCTTGCGGGGTATCTTTTTCTATCTAAAATTAACGTTTTTAAGAACTCCAAACAGGGCAGGTTAATCCGGACTGATTATGAGTACTATGAACCCTACGACTGTATCTTCTTTTTAATTATTTGAAAAATCAAACAATTTCATAGTTTTAGTTAATCTCAGTATCAAACTACAAGGGGTGGCTACCTAAGAGCCCGTTTAAATTATAACCAGAGTTTTTAGTCAGCACACATCACCGTCTTTGTGGATTCGACTCCGGTCTTACCGGATATTATACTACGTCAGTCTCTGCTCTAACCTTGGGGCAACCCATTAATTTAGGATTAGGAAATCATCAAGCACTTTCGTGCAATACGCTGCTAATAGGACAGGGCATGTTTAAACGGCCTAAAATTGAGCTTTACACACGAAGAAAGAAAGAATCTTGTTAATAAAAAATGAGAATCAGATCGGTCAACTGATGGTTGTGATATTAAAATACCAAATACTGGGAGCACTAGGATTTAAATTCTATTCTATTTTTCCAAGACCTGAGTTATCACCAATCAACCAGAACATCAAATAAATTGATAGCAACGTCATGAATTACAGCCTACTCCTCGATGCTGGGTTATGTTCCATTTAACCCGTCGAGGAGAGATGACGATACAAAATCCTGAATGTACTATTTGATTAGATATTTAGATGAATAGACAGCTACTCACCACCAATTTTTCACTAGACTGGTAAACCAGAATTTGAACTTAAGGTTTACTTTTTCATCAAATGTGCATCTATGGCAACTGAAGGACTGGTAAAAGCTGCTTATTAAAAAACGCATGCCAAAAAGCTTCAAAACAGAGCTCCAAAAAAATCACAGAAACAGTAATTATGGGAACAGAGTGGCACAACATCCGAGCTGGAAAAAGTCATCACTTGTGTCAAGCCACATCAACCATGTGTGCACATATTTATATTTTCATTGACAGAATATATCTTCTAGAACAAATCTCCTTGGTTGTCTCCCACTATTGGATGCGCATGTGTTATCAACATTTGTCTTTAAGGAGAATACTAGTTTGTTATTCCCTTATTGCTGAAACCATTTAACGCACTTTCTATACCAGAACCGCCCCCATGAATTTCAGTAATTTCCTCTCTTCCAAAAATTCCACAACTGATCTCATCTATCAAATAAAATTAGCAACCAGTCTTCAACGTATCAGTTAAGGAATACTTTAAAGCAGATGCATTGCATAGGCAGCATATTAGGGATACTTATGCCACCACTGATATCAAGGTTAGAAATCCAATGCTGCTTTTGGTGGCTTCTAATTTACATTAACGCAATCCCTCCTCTAGAATTGGGATTAGGACCAACTAAATTCCAAAATCAAACCTACTTGAATTTTGTGCCACATAATGCTTCATCAAAGACAAAACCCAATTGTTTATTCCCCGTCATTTGTGGGGCTTGTTTCTCTTGTTTGGTGGACTTTCTCATGTAGTTTGGGTGCATTTTCGCTAGAGTAAATAGACTAAACCCATGTTTTCACAAGTTTCTAGGCAGGTCATTCTCCTCACTTACATCAACTAAAATAAGATATAGCAAAAACAACTTAAGTACTTCCATTAGCCTGTAGTCCATTTAGTTTTCCGGAAACACACCTTTTCTCTAGTTTGATATACTGCTCCAAAGAAAACCCGAAGAGCTTGGCGTGGTGGTCGATCAAGGTATGTGATTTTACAGTTTGATCTCTTTTAAGGTATCAGTTTTGAAATCTCCCAAGTGTTATCTATCCCTTTGGGGCCTCTCCAGGTTCGCCCGGCCATTGATGTGCCCCGGTATTAGTTGACGTGCACAAGCCAGCTCAAACACCCGGGTTACAAAAAAACTACTGCTTCCGAGAAATATTTGTAAAACATTTTCCTACCCATGGAAAAGAGATTTTAAAATCACAGCATTAAAAAAAGCGAGAAATTACCATACCAATGCTGAATTCAAACACAACGACGACAGTAAGAATCGCCCAAACATAGTGGGTGCCGAGATCCTTGACAGGTTCCTTGAGGAAAATCAAGAGAGATATGAGCATCAGAGCAAGACCCATCTTGGCCGAGAACACGATCTTTCTTGGGTCGGATCGACCCATCTCCCAAGCCGTGACACAAACCCCCCGCAACTTCCCCCACGACCCGGCGAATTTGGCACGGACCCACCGACCCGAACGGGACCCGGAATTCTCCCCCGTCCCTTGGGTGTTCGGAAAGCCGTCAAGGTCGGAGTGCAAACCCTTGGGAGGAAGAAACCTCTCCCTCTCTCTCTTCTCCGCGAAGCTGTGCCTGAATGACCCAAACCTGGCCTCCATATTCCCTCTCCAACTTTGTGCAGAGATCAAAATTGGTATGTAGATAGTTTTGGATAATGGAAATTCGATGAGGTAAGAGTAGATTGCAGGGAGGAGGAGGAGGAGGAGGAAGAGGATGCTGATTGATTAATGAATGATGAAGGGTGGATTTGGGTGGACCATAACTCCGAAAGCTTGAATGGGGTTTGGTTTTGCAAAAGTGCTACACATAGCACACATAATAGTTGTGCGCGTAGCATTTTGAAGTCGGCGTGGACGCGTTGAATATACTCCATACAGGAGTAGGGGCTGCTCGTGGTCCGATTCGTTTTGGATTTTTAAAAATTTGAGAATCGAACCGCTAGTTATAATTTTTATAAAATAAAATTCGTGTCCGGACCAAAAGTCCTTCGATTCGGTTTCAATCCAATCCATGACTCGCGGATCGGTTATGGTTTTGTTTACGGATTTTAGCAAAAATAAAAATTAATCATATATCTTATACTAAAAGGGAAGAAGGTTACACTCAGAATTAAGTTTAATACCACAAGAAAGTACTTGTTACATAAATTATCAAAGGCCTACTTCAAAAATCAAATTCCAAAGAGTCTAAACATTAGATTGTATCATTATAGTAAATAACATAAAAAATTTTTGAAATAGACACGAACTATTGAAAGTGCACTAGGTTACCTATAACTTATACAAAAAAAACTACAATTTACCTCTTACATTTTATATACATCTATACTATATCCCATTATAAAGATAAAATACTAAAATTAGTAGAAAAAAGTTTTAACATTACTAACAATTAATTATATAAATACACACACATATATTTATTTTTTATTTATATAAAATAAATATCTCACGGTCCGGTTCGGTTATTCTACAGTTTCGTAATGAAAATCTGTGGGCTGAACCGCAAGTCACGATTTTTTAATTTTTCAAACCGTGTCCGGACCATTAATCCACGGATAAAATCCAAAACGTACGAATCGATTCGGTCAGAACCGATTTTACGGTTTACCGGATGTTTTGAACAGCCCTATATAGGAGTATAACAAAAATTCTGAAGGCACATATGAAAAACTTTTTTGTAATCCGTTCCGAAATTGGAGTAATGGTGTAGTCCGTGAGTCCACGCGGACAACGTGAAATTTTTTCGAATAGAAAAATTAATGAAAATAATTTCTCAAATCTGAGGGTACGTTTCTGCTATTGGTCCGCCTACATTTTTTGATCCCTCGTTTTATCTTTAACAGGATAAAAATTTTATTATAATTTTCAATTGATAATACTTTTAATATGTAATATGAATTTTATTTGATATATCTCGATTAGTTATTTTAAACAAAATTTTCAATGCACCTACTTATAGATTATTCACTCCGTCCCAAATTGAATGACAAATTTTGATATTTGTGTCAATTTCAATTTCTTATATCTTTCAATATGAAAATATCAAAAAATATGCAATATGAATTTTGTTTGATAGTTCTCAATTAATTCTATTGTACAAAGTTTTTAAACTCGTAAAAAATATTACAGATTGAAAAATATGATCAATGAAAAATGACACAAATTTTAAAAATTATCATTTTTTGGGGGACGGAGGGAGTACTTAATAAATTAAAAAGTGACATGAACTCCTAGAAAGAACTAAAGAATTAAGACGGATGGAGAATTATTTAATTGACTAACCTATTGCAATTTTGCTACGTCCACAAACAAACAAGCTCGTGGGGTCCATTGATGTAGCCAAAATATTAAGGATATATATTAATTACGAATTATTTTGAGTTTTTACTATTTTGTTAGGAATATTATAATTTAGGATATGTAGCATAGAATAATTAGTTCCCTAATTTGCTTTTTTCTATTTTCATTAGTTTCTTATTCTCCAAAAATTAGATTGCTTGGGAATAATTTTATTTCCTTTTTACTATTTCTACGTTATTATAAATTGAGCCTGTAAGCCTTAGGGCTAGTTAGTTGTATATGAATGATTAACAAAATTTGAGAAGTTTTCTCAATATTGTGTGTTCGCAGAGGGAGTACCTGTTCATACTTATTCGTGATTGTCCTTGTTGCGTGTCCTTCTTTTCCAACACACCTCCCTGCATCAGTTGGTATCAGAGCTTGCGCTCGATTCCGGATCATGGCGCGAGAAGGAGTTCGTTATGGTTGTTATGTTGTTGCCGAATATGTGTATGATCGAAACAAAGCTGCACGAGAAGCACGAATAGAAGAGATGTTTTAACAACTTGAGCAGTGGATGGAGGAGGCGTTTGGAGTGCTAATTGATCATATTGTTGCCTTGTCTGTTGGTGGAAACCTGTTTCATTGTCGTCCGGTTCAACCTCGGTTTACGAAAGAGGAGGAGGTGTCGGATGATATTTCTATGACCAAACCATTGGGCCATCAATCCACGGGGGGGGGGGGGACTACAATGATAGATGAAGCTACCATTGAGTGGTCATTTATATAAAATATTATCCTAAATCCAGTAGTAGAGAGTAAGTCGCCAAAATTTGACGAAAAACCGGTGGAGAAAATAAAAAAATATTACAAAAAAAACTTGTTACGATGTTGGCGGCGTTGGAAAATTGAATTTGTTGATCTATTTTGAGAATTTATTAAAGAATGTTGCAAGCGACCTTGTGTTCACATCTCCATGAAAGAACCAAAAACTTCGAATAAGTCCTCTACTTTTGTTGAAGGCTCCTGGGTTGTTTTGGCTAGTGACATCTCACCCATCAAAAGATGGGGCAATTCTAATTTGAGCGATGAGTTCTCTTTCCAAGAGGGTAAGGTGACCAAAAATGGTAACTGGGTTTTCTTTGGTGGAACTTGGGATGATCACTCTTTCATTGTAGCCTCTTATACACATTACACATGTTGGTTAGGGTAAACAACTTATGAAAAAAATTAATTTAAGGCACAAAGCAGATGCAGATAGTTGAAGACATGCCAAATTATTTCAAGACATGGAAACTCGAGGACGAGTTTTCTCAAGTGGAGAATAATGATGCAGCCAGAATATTAAGGATATATATTAATTATGCATTATTTTGAGTTTTTACTATTTTGTTAGGAATATTATAATTTAGGATATGTAACATAGAATAATTAGTTCCCTAATTTTGCTTTTCCTATTTTTGTTAGTTTCTTATTCTCCAAGAATTAGATTGCTTGGTAATAATTTTTTTTCCTTCTTAGTATTTTTACGTTATTATAAACTGAGCTATAAGCCTTAGAGCAAGTTAGTTGTTTATAAATAATTAAAAAAATTTGAGAAGCTTTCTCAATATCGTGTGTCAAGGAGGCGTGTTGAAAAAGAAGAAACGCGCAACAAAAACAATCACAAACAAGTATGAACTAGAGGTATTTATTCTACGAACACACAATTATAACAAACACCAAGGGAATGGGAAAAAAAAAAAAAAACGCGAGAGAGAGAGAGAGAAGCTCGGGGGAGGACGACACCTCCTCGCCTTCCCTCGCGGCGGCAAACCCTAGATAGCAACAGGAGAGATAGGGGGGGGGGGGGGGGGGAAGAATTGGTCATAAAATGATTGTCTCTTCTCAAAAATAAAAGTAGAAATTTGATAAATTTTCAAAAATTTCCTACATATGTGAATATAGATAGTGCAAAATAGATAGAATTTGGGAGTAATTGTGAAAAATAGGTGTAATGATTACATATTCTTTAAAAAAATTGAAATTTCTAAGAAGGGCTCTCATTTAGCAACATAGGGAGTAACACATAGTGCAAAATTATTTATCATTACAATTACACCTTCAATAATAAAAACCCTGCATCTGTTATTCAGCACAGCTTAGGCTCCGTTCCAGAAATTTTCTTAAAAAATAAGCAGCTTATTTCACATTTTCAAACTCAAAAATAATGTAAATGAAAAATAATTTTTCAATTTTGTTTGCACCGTATTAAAGATCTCAAGGGCTCTCATTTAGCAACATAGGGAGTAACACATAGTGCAAAATTATTTATCATTACAATTACACCTTCAATAATAAAAACCCTGCATCTGTTATTCAGCATTAATACTACTGGAGTATTATTTACCCACGCATAAAATCAAAATAAATATTTATACCGTCAATGTATATATTTTATTCTCATTTTTTTTCCGCGACAAATTTGAAATGAAAAAAACAACCTTTCTTTTACTCTACAAACAACAGAATTTCTCCACAAATCTTTGCAGGGTGGCGCTATTCGTAGCTACGTATTTACTTCCATAGCCCATTAAAAATTTCCAACTATACTCGACAGTTAGTTACCAAAATTGAGATACATTTTCAGCACCCAATTACCGAAATATAATCTTTTTTTCAACAGCTATTTACCGAAATGTATGTATTAGCTATACCGAAAAATAAATATTTATACCGTCAATGTATATATTTTATTCTCATTTTTTTTCCGCGACAAATTTGAAATGAAAAAAACAACCTTTCTTTTACTCTACAAACAACAGAATTTCTCCACAAATCTTTGCATCCTACTTCTATCTTCCTACTCCACTTTTCCTTAAAAAATTTACAGCCGACTTTTCCTTATCCTTAATTATAGTAGCATCAGTTTTATCCAACTTGTAGGGCCCCCAAAAACGGCCAAATGAAATTCTGTTAGGCCTATCTAAACATGAAACGACCCCTGCCGGTTCAAAAACTCGGATAAATCGGCCGAGTTATAGTCTAAACAACCCTCCCACCGCCACAAAATCATCTTCATTTTCTTCACCGGCTCCAAACCCAAACGGCTCGTAACTCGACAACTCGCCTTCAAATCCAAAACCTTCGCTCGATCCAAGCGCCTCGGGCGCAAGGTGAGTCAAATCGTCCGACTCGGTCTTCGTTATCTGTTTCTCGGCTGTCGGCGGCAGGCCGAGCTCGCTGCCCGATGCCTCTAGAAGGTACCCGAGGTCCACCTGAGACTCAACGTATTCCGGCACGGTGACCGGGAAATCCACCGGCGACGGCGAATGGGGGAGGATCTCTTCTTCGAAGCTTTTTATGACCGAGTCGAGATCCTGGATCACCGAGTCGGCCACCGCGTCTGGCTCGTCGAGGATGTCCAAGATGTCATCCGGGATCCGGTTCGACTCGGGCGAGTTAACTTCAAACTCGTCCCATTCAACTCGGACGAACTCAGACGAGTTCAGATATGAGTTCTTCCTGGCCCTCTTGGGACTCGACTCTGGGCTCCCCGAGTCAACTCGTTTCTCCTCGGGCGAGTTAAAATCCGAGTTGGCTCGGACTCCCTTCTTTCCGTTGGTTTCGGTGCTCAGTTCTTCCATCGAAGGAGACAAAGGGTAGTGCCCGTAGAAAAGAGAAAATTAACCACACAAGGGATATGTTGTAGACGGTGTGACGTTCTTATATAGGTGAGAAGGTGAGGCCTCTCCCGGAAAAACAAAATAAAGAGAGAAATTAAAGATTAGGCCGGTTGTTGATTGAGAGAGAGAGAGAGAGAGAGAGAGAGAGATATTTGTTGGGTGTGGGGACAAAGTGAGGTAGATGTTGAGGATTTTATAGTGTGGGGTAAAGGTTGAAGACAAATTTCTAGAGGGGGAAAAATCTACTCTTATGCGTCAATGGAAAAGGGGAAAAAAAAATAAAGAAAGAAAATTAATGTATGGTGTTGGGTGCGGTCCGTGCGGAAAGTGTAGGAGAGACGGATGGGGAGAATCTCTTTGGCGTGGAATGGAGATATGGAACCGAAGATGACGAAAATTCCAGAGAGAGAAAGCGTGTCGAGAGAGAAAAGTAAGATATGGGGTCGAGGAGAAAGGAAGACGGGAGAGTATTTATATGAGACATCTCCCCCCGGCCCCACGTCCCTTTTCCCGGATTGCCCCTCTCTCTCTCTCTCCCCCCTCCCTTTCCTTTATTTCTTTCTGTTTTCCTTTACAGTTTTGCTTCCTTTTTTTTTTTCTTTACAGTTTACTCTTTTTTTTTTCATTTTATTTCCTTTTCTTTCTTTTCTGTTTGAATTTTTTTCTCTTTAATAATAGGTTGAAGTCTAATTCTAAACTTTGTACTTTGTAGAGTAATTGAGAAAAAAAAAAAGTCAATTGATCATGTTTATCCGACTATTTTATTTTTTATTTTTTTGTCCTTTATAGATTAAAAAATAAAAAAAGTCAATTGATCATGTGAAACCTTGACGCCAACTCAAATAAAATGCACTAGTCGCGACTGTATTGTATTAAGAAATTGGGTACGAAGTAGAAAAGCAAACCAATTTTTTTCAATCCAAATACAGCCCGTACAAGTTGGGAATGAGAAGCAGCATTTAAAAGATCTTAAATATGCTCTTATTTTATTTTCTTTTCATTCTCCTGCTCCTACCAAATTCGAGAAAAAACTAACAAGTTCACTGCTAACTCCATGTCCTTTTAATTACCACCCAAAAAAAAATAAAAAAGAAGAGACAAATTTCAGACCCTCTAGCTTGCCAACAACTTTCAATCCGTTAATAGTTAAATGTAGTTAACTACATTTTTTAACTACATTTTTATGCAGTTTATATATTAAAAAATATAGTTAAAAAATTAAGTGTTCCAAATTTCAATCCGTTTGAACGGGTGGAAAGATTTTAGTTTTTTGATCATTTTATTCTAAATGGTCATAATTAAATTTTGACTGTAGGGTTCTCGTTGATTAATCCTAAGAAAGTCGTAGAATCAAATATCTTTTAGGGTTAATCAACGAGAGCCCTACAGTCAAAATTTAATTATGACCATTTAGAATAAAACGATAAAAAAACTAAAATCTTTCCACCCGTTCAAACGGATTGAATTTTGGAACACTTAATTTTTTAACCATATTTTTTTATACAGTTTGGACTATTAAAAAATATGGTTAAAAAATTAAGTGTTCCAAAATTCAATCTGTTTGAACGGGTGGAAAGATTTTAATTTTTTGATCATTTTATTCTAAATGGTCATAATTAAATTTTGACTGTAGGGCTTTCATTGATTAACCCTAAGAGATATTTGATTATACGACTTTCTTAGAGTTAATCAACGAAAGCTCTTCAGTCAAAATATAATTATGATCATTTAGAATAAAATGATCAAAAAACTAAAATCTTTCAACTCGTTCAAACGGATTGAATTTTGGAATACTTAATTTTCCAACGTCTTTATATGGTTTAAACTACCACAAAAATATATAGTTTTTCCATTTTCCATTATTTCACCATCAATATTAAGCTCGTTTGATATGTTTCATTGTGTAGATTTTAAAAATATAAAATTTATTTTAAATAAATACTTCAAAAAAAAGTTATACCATTTCAAATTTTATAAAAAATGAAAGAGAGAGAGAGGAGGGGGGCCGGGGGTAATTTGGGAAGAATGGGGTGGGGTCGGGGGGATGTCAGGGGGGAAAAGCAATTTGCGATTTATATAGTGGAAAGACGAATGAAAATCAGTGTCTACTGGTACAGATTTTCTGTACATATTTATTATAGGGTCCACTATGGATCCCATACCAATGATTCGAGCCGTTTATTAAATGTAAACTAATTTTTCAATAGCCCTCGCGAGAGATTAGTTCAATCCGATACTTATAGATGCTTGATTCAATTATATAATATTTTATTATCCGGGAATCTAAATCAAAAGTTAGTTAAATGGATCGAGCGTCTATAAGTATCAGATTAAACTGATTTTCGCGAGGGCCCTTGCAAAATTATTTTACATTTAATGAACGGCTCGAATTATTTGTGTAGAATCCGTAATGGGCCTCATAACAAATCTGTAAGCAAATTCTGTACAGAAAATCTGTACTAGTAGATTTACTAGATGAAAATAGGCGAGAGAGAGGGAGAGAGAATTTTTTTTTTGGGGGGCATTCTGTTACGGTATTTAGGAACCTATTTTTTGGCTTTTCATTTTCAATTTTTTTGGTTTTTTGGCTTTTTAAATTACGGTCAGCATGAATTTTTGAATATGGTATAGTGTTTGGATAATATATGTAGAATGTATTTTGCAATATGATTAGCGTTTGAGAGATATGTGCAGAATATATTCTGTAGATCTTTTTGTTAACTAAAATGAAAAAAGTGAAAAATGAGAAGTGAAAAAACTCATTTCCCCCTACTTCTTACGTAAAGACCCGTTATTTTTAATAAATATTAATAGATATCATAACAAAGATATTGTTTTGCTCATTAGTTTATGCGGAAAATTATTTACGACGTCACACCAATTCTATTTCTGTAATCGATTATGCGCGCGCGTATCCGGCAAGTAATTTTCTTAGTGTGTGCATGTGTTGCACCGGATCTTTTTTCCAACCCAAACCCATTTCTTCTTTCCTTTTTCCATTTCATACTTTCGGCTGAAATAATAGAAGTAAAGAAAATATATATATATATATGTCCTCATTCTCCTCCAATCAAAATTCGACAACACATGATTAACCACAGGCTATTGTCCCCCATGCAAAAATCCAAAATCCAACATATATTTCCCCTGCATTCCCTTTTCTGGTTCCCAGCCAATTTCTCAACATTTCGGCAGAGAGAGAGATTAGTTCACAGCTCCTTCTCCATTTCTTCTACCCCTATTCCCTCCCCCCCCCCACTGTCACAACTGAACTCACCCAATCCAAGTTCAAAAAAATCAGCCCGTTACAGCCTCGTTCCAACTCCGTTTAAGCAATAAAACAGCTCGTGAAATACCAGTTCCGAACAGCTCTGATTGCAGCCTTGAAAACCAGTCCGGAGCCACCACCATCGAGGTCACCAGCTGCCGGACACCACCGTCACCGAAACCCCAACAGCCGTAGCACCGTTGCAACCGAGCTCCATCCGCCTAGCTCCGACCCGCCACCGAATCACTCCAAAACCCATTTCGCCGGACGAGAGGTAATCCGAACTCACCTCCCTAAATATATGTTATGTTTCGTATTGATTGTTTTGTATTTCGGTATAATAAGATCTAACCCGACGTCGTAAACTAAGTTGGGCCGAAACCCACTGATTTTCCGTTGTAAACAGTACTAGAAGTCGAAATGTTGAAATGAGTCTTAGAAGAATTACAGTTTGGTCTCTCGTGTTGCTTAGCTTATAAATCTAACCCTAGTGTATTGGAATCTAATGGTATAAGTCCCAACATTAATTAGTTTCGAGGCGATCCTAGTTTGGTTGCAAATACGAATTTTTCTAATACCTGAAAAAGAAAAGAAAAGAAGAAGAAAGGAATTACTTAAATTGTTCGATCGTATGATTTATTTTACTGCACGGCTGAATATTTTTTTAGAATGTTGGTATGTTAGTTGGATTAATGAATCGCTTGATTAATTTTATCGTATGATAAATCATTCGTGTGTTTGGTTTTGTCACATGAATTGTTATTGTCATGAATTTAATTACTATTAGCATGTTTCGAATTGTTGCATTGTGCGAAATGTTGTTATATTGATAGATTCGACAAATAAGTTTCTGGGGTTGGTTGCGATGTGCGGATTTAACCTATAAGACGTGATAAAGAGGATTAATGGAAAAATAAAATGGGTGAGATGATGGTGAGACGTGTGTGACGCCCCATAGCCAGGTTGAGTCTGGGCTCTAGAGTCGAGCCCCGGTAGACATCTGGATGGATGGTCATGATGATAGATTCGGATTTGATTACCAAGGTTACGGAACCCTTAGTATGGCATGGCTATGATTAACTTTTGAGAAACGGGATTGAAACGTAAGGGGTGGAGTAGAGCAAGGGATGGAATTTACCGTGTTCGTTCTTCTTGTCTTAAAGCAAGGGGTGGAATTTACCGCGATGAATTCTCCTAAGTAGATAACTTGGGGTCTTCATCAGGGCACAAGGAGGGAGTTGAATCATGTCATGGCCATAGCTTAGTGGTTAAGGGTAGGAGCAGATCTGTGGATAAGATCTGAGATTTTACATAGGTTGAAGAATAGAAATGAAAATAATTGCTTGTCATCTCGTTATGTTGTTTTTTGCAATTCAATTATATATCTTGTTGCTTGTAAGTTATGGGTTTTGGGTGGGTTTTGGCTACTGAGCGTCATCGCTCACGGTACTATGTTGCCCTGGTAACTCGAATGCCAGGTATTGAAGACGGAGCAGAAGTGTTGTACGATTCGATCGAGTTCAATCCTATTGAGGAAGAATCTGAAAACCTTGGTTTCCGTGCGCATAATTAATTTAAGTTGACTCTATTTTGGAAGCTTCTAAGTTTATTTGGGAAATTGTAATATTTTGATTTATTTGAAACAATTGTAATATAATGACATATGCTTTTGAAATAGTGACGTAGTAAATCTATGAATTTCTTTTGTGGACATAACTTTTTTATTATTTCTTTTAATGTCCGAATTTCGGGGCGTTACATCTTATACTTCTCTTCTCTAAACCCAAAAACGGAAATTAAATTCTACACGCCATTTTTTGACATCTACACTCCTTTTTTTGTTTTCTAATAAAAAAAATTACATACACTTTCAACACTAAAATCTAAAAAAATGAGTGTAGAAGTAAAAAAAAGAAGTGTAAAATTCAAGCCTAAAACTGAAAAATCATTTTGGTAGAAGTCATTTGGCCGACACTTAGTCAAACACCCAAATGTGAAAAATGAGTGAAAAGTGAAAAGTTGAAAATTCATTTTGGTTGTCGCACTTTTTTCAATCTTTTTTTTCCTTATCCTCCTGGGGTATGTCCCGTTGTACATTTAGATAACTTTTTTTTTAATTCCAAGCTAATTTACCAACCCACCCCCCCCCAAAAAAAAAAAATAAAAAAAAAAAAATATATATATATATATATACATACTGATATCACTTTCTGGTAATATACACACATCGAACTATATGTCAGAGCTCCCATTTCGATTGATTTACAATCATCGAGCCGCTCAATGTGTTAGAACGTGATTTTAAGGGTACCCACAAGAAATTAGCAAAAAAAGACCGGGAAGGGCTTGATCCGAGCAGTTTTTTTCTAACTGTTCAATAAAAACTGCTCGGATCAAGCCCTTCCCGGTCATTTTTTGCTAATTTCACAAGTACCCTTAAAATCACGTTTTAATCACATTGAGCGCTCGGATCATTGCAAATCGATTGGGAAATGAAAAATCCGGACCATAAGAAAATCCGGGCGAGTGGATATGAAAATTACTATATATATATACAGGGCGCTTCCGTTGCGGATATATATATATACAATACAAAGAAATTTCTTTGAGCCTCCGATCATAAGGATCACTACCGTCAGATAGCCTAATTGTCAATAGGGAGGGCATCACTTTCCATGAGGCCCTGAGGACCCCAAATTGCGTTCTCAGTTGCCAATTCAACTGCACCAACAGAGAAATAGGACATCAACACTGGAATTATAAGAGACCTAGATACGACAAGCCTTTTTTTCACTTGAATTATACGAGACTTAGCTACCATAAGCTTAAACGAGTGAACTTAGAACAACAGTCAACAAACTCAACAATTGAAACAAATCATGATAACTTCTTTGATCAAACAAAAAGATGCAGCCACTAACCAACATCATGTGGGTCAGGTGATTGGCAATCACCTGTTTAACAAATGATGACATGCGTCGCAGCGTACTTGATCAAAGATGATAGTAATGGATCTAACTGCAAATGAGTCTCTTTTGGCAACGCAGCGCACTTGATGAAAGATGATAGTAATGGATCTTACAGCAAATGAGTCTCTTTTGACAACTCAAAGACTCCTGTATACGGTATATTATAGACTTACGGTGAAGCATAAATTGCTTATTAATTTCCCAAATTTAAGACTACCCTACTTACCCCTACATCCCTACCTATAATGGTCGACCTACAACATCGGGGCAACCACCAGATGAATCATATTAAAGGAACCAATATTTAGAACGTACTGCAGATTCATTAGGAAAACACTTTCACCTCCAATACTCATGAACAAAACCTCAAGGATAGCAATTAGCAAATCCATAAGAACTATAGCTGAATTCGCCATTCCAAAGCATCTAATAAACTTACTTAATTAGTCAGCAATTACTTAGGTGAGTTGGTAAGTGGAATTGCCCGCTTGCCCTCATTTAAAACTTACTTACTTAATGATAGCCACAAAAGATTTCACTCCAAAATCAAAGGAACAAACTTGAGGTGCAAAAGAACAAGAATCTCAAAGCATTCCTAATCTCCTAACAAAACACAATGTCCCAAATAATCGATGGCATATCCTGCATACATTCCAAAATCCCGACAAACCACTGGTCCATTAGTATACATATGTTGAGCTCTGACAAACCTGAATTCCACTGATCACGTAAACTTCAAGATGCAGTTTTAAGTATATTATCATGAAGAAATATTTCCACCAAATATGAATTCTACAGAGGCTTAAAGCTTAAGTACCTTATGTCAGAACGAGTCATTAGTTTAATCCTAAGACCGACAGTAAATAGCTTGTGGATGCAGATGGATAATTCAGCACAGTTACGGTTTGGACTTCTCAAGTATTGATCCCTTGGCATGCTTGACTGCCTCTCCGACCATCTAATGTGACCTAAAGCATTCTGTTCTCAATTAGAAATGAATTAATTAAGCACAGTAAACATTTGAAAAGCAAAACAAATATAATTACTCCTAGTAGACTGTTATCACTTACCAGCTGTTCGATCGGCATGCACATACGCTGGGGAACCTTTTTTTTTTTACTTCAAACTCATTTAGGCAACAAATGATGATTCTTCACTCAAAAGTAATAAATTGTTAGATACCATACATGGAAAAAGTACTTGAAAAGAAAAGGACCCACCCAAAGGAGAACATGGTAGTAAGATTGGGTCCGGTTAGAACGAAGAATTACCTCCGATTGAAACTGACAAGGCAACTGTATTAGCTGATATTTTTATCACCTCCAACCGGAATCATAAATTTCACCGATGACTCCATTGCAATAATTTTTCCTGAATAACTCATGCTGCAACTTTGAAAGGAAGAAGTGAAACTAACACAAATGGAATGCACCCAAAAAGGAGTAATCTATTGAGATAAAAAGAAAAAATAAGTGCATCCCATGCCAGAACAAGGGGGTAATGATAATGGTAAGTAATCCAAGAAAACACTAAATCATAATTATCAAAATTGAAAGCAGACATGACGAAAAGTACTTTGGGGCTAATTACTCGTATTTTACGGGCTGGTGATGTTAAGTTCTTAATTCAATGAACCGATCCTGGGCTTACAACTAATAACCACCATCCATTTGCCTAACATGATAAAGTAATCCCCCATAATCTTGGCTCTCACTGCATTACAAGAAAATCTATATACTTGATGTGTGATACCGAAAGTCGAAAATCCACATAAATCATCTACAATCCCTAAATAACAACAGGACCTTTGCAGCGTAAAAGGGGTTTAGAAAAATTTGTTCTAGTCCTAGATAGAAGAAAAAACAACACTAGAAAGTGGAACCAAAGCCCTAAGGATTGAGCGGAGACGGCTCTTTTTGAAACACCTTCAACGGCTTGAACAACAAAATAAGAAAAACACGGCAGAATCACTATGTTTCATTGCACAAAAGTGACACTCCGAACAGCAAATCACAAATCGGGCATTCAAACATAAGAACTGAGAACAAGGTAAAAAGAAATCATACTCCCATGTCCCCATTTCATTGTCCATTATTCTGTTTGTCTTTTGGCTATATATTTTAGTGTAGATTTTAAAAAGTACGAAATATGAATCTTATTTGATAGATCCCGATTAATTCTATAATCCAAAATTTTAAAATTTATAAAAGATATTATAAATTAAAAAATATAAATAATTAAAAAATGACACACAATTAAAAAATGAACAATAAAAAATAATGGGAAAAATGAGAAGAAGAGTATTATTTAAAACAAATATAGGTTATTAGAGAGGGAATTGCATATATGTTTGAGGAAATGAGATATTGAAAATTTTGCATCATAACAATAGAATCAATCCACTGTGTGAAGAAAATCAGTCCAAACCGTCATACAAATTCAACCACAACGAGAGAGAGAGAGAGAGAGAAGACGAGGGGGTATACGAGATACAAATCAGTCGAACCGTGAAACTAAGCCAGTAGAGAGAGCGGGAGAGAGATAGGGAGAGAGGCATAGCAGTAGAGAGAGAGAGAGGGAAGGCGGCCACAGGGGTGTGAGAAGAGAAAAGCTAGGGCTTTTTCGCTGCTTCGGGCGCGGACGGGAATTATGGCTTCGATGGCAAACTTGTTACCCCGCGCGTTCTTTTTTCGTCAACTTTCGGAACGAAAGTTTAGAACCACCGCACCCGTTCCATCACATGGCCGTAGGGTTTTCTCCGGATTTTACAAAAATATAGAAAAATATTTGTAAATTTTAAAATTTTTATAGGACCCTATAAAAAATTATTTTTAAATTTATGAGTATTTTTTTGTATTTTGTGAGGCCCACCCAAGATGGGGCACACGTAATGTGCAGTGGCCCATGTAGTCTACGGCGTGCGGTGGTCCTAACATGACTGTTTTTGGAAACGCGGGGAATGAAAAAGCCTTGTTTTGATAAAAATACATAAAAACAAGGCTATGGTTGGATGATAGGAATGAAAATATGATTCCAAATCATTAATCTCAGATACTTAAAAATAAGGGTATGGTTGGATGATAGGAATGAAAATATGATTCCAAATCATTAACAATTGGAACATATTGGAATGAACCTGATTCAAACTGAAGGCTAACCGATGATTTCTTAACTCTGCGTAACCTAAACAAAAATTGGGGAAGCACAAGAGTGATAAAGAGAGGAAGAAGCGAGTAGGAGCATCTGAAATGCAAGATCAGCGATTTGAGCAGTGCAATCGGTGACCGACGGGACAGGATGCAGACTTGCAGTGGTGTACTTTTCTAGCTCCATAACAACCACAACCACATTACGGAAGAGTTGGAGGGCGAAGTGAGAGAGCACTCTACGGAGGAGGAAGATCTTTCTCTTGAAACACCATCTCAGGAAAGTTGAGATACCCAAAGGTACGAATAAACCTACCCCATCGTTTCACAAACCACTCTAGTTAATAAACTTTTGCCTATAAAAAAAATTGTTGTGTGTTCATGTATTGGTAGACAGTAGCTATCCAACAAATTAAGTAATATGTTGTTGCTTTTTAATATTGTCAAATAAGAAAATTTATAGTGATGAATTTCTCATTGTCAAATAGGCAATACGTATTAATGACACCTTTGTAAAAATAGTTGTCACAACGTAATTTTAGCTACACATTTTTAGTACAGCCTTGTGACAACAATTTTGCGTCACTTACTAAAGTATTTCAGTGACAATATTTGAACGTTTAGTTACAAATTCATTTGCTTGTAGCTATAGGCCAATTTTCTTGTATACATGTAGATGTAGAATTAAAACTTGAAGAATTCATCACTATTTGAAAAGGGGGGAAAAAAAAAAAACACTTAAAGCAATAATAGATTTGGTTCTATGGATATTAATTTTCTTATCTTAGAACAAATAAAAGTAGTTGGAGAACCCTCATTTAATGACTTAATTAATTGTCACTATATATCAAGATGATATTTACAATCTGTTTAACTCATTTACATAGATCCTAACAAATTTCATGTATCCGTTAGTAATTACTACTACTAGTATTGCTATGCTAAATTTCAGTAACACTTGACTCTCTCCATCATTTCTTATGCGTGACGCGCGTCAGTACCATTTTGCAAATATGTACCATGGTACGCCCCTATCCCAGCCTCTCTCGGGATACGGCCGGGAAGTCTATGAGTACATACATTCATGTACTTACACTACGTAGATATGCATTTTAGAACCATTTTGAGTCCTACAAAAATGATCCAAACTAAACGTCCAGCTTTGCTTTAGAATTTAGGCTTGGATTCTGTAGGAAAAGTGAATGTTTCGTAAACGCCTTTACCGATATCGAATTGAGATAATTTTTTATAGGGGTCGTAAATGAACTATTTTGAACAAGATGAGCGGCTCGGATCTTTTTTGTAGGACTCGAAACGGTTCTAAAGTGCGTATGTACGCAATGTATGTACATATAACAGCACTCCTCAGGATAATACCTTTATGTAATCATCAAACGACAGCCATGTATTCAACTAAAACTTAAGAGACATAGGCGGTTAAATTGTGTGAGTTTTTTAAGGTTCTAAAAATTGTGTGATCTTAACAGCCGAAAATGTATTCAGCACAAGAGCATATTATTTTTTGGCACAGAGAATTTCGGGCCACCCACAAAAGGGGGCTACACGATAAGAAACCAAATTACTTACAAAATAGGAGCATCTTAGCATAAGGAGAGAGTTTTGTCTGGACCACACTTTCTTAGACAACTAGCGGCATGGGCGAGAATTGTAATACTGCATACATCAGTACCATGAGCTGATTTTCCATGAGACCACTCATTATTATTTTTTTTTAAATTATTGAACGATTTGGATCTTTTAAGTGGGGCCCACAGGGCCCCGTGTGCTGCCAGTTCCCAGAGTCAGTTTTCGTGTAACAACTCCGATTTTTAGTAAATAAAAATCTCGTTTATATATTTGAAAATTTCTTATTTATTCTTGAATTGCTTTATAATTTTCTTTTTTATTTCAATAATCCGTCTTAATTAGATTCAAAACTTATAAAATTAAATTACTTCACACCAGACGATCTAGTCCTTTTCTAAAAACAAGTATACTTTTAGAGACACTTGTATATTTTCCTAATAAATGAAATAAAGTCTTAAAATTATATTTCTTGGTTAGAAATCTTACATGGCAAGTGTAGTTAGCTTCCAACCAACTAGTTAAAGAAACCTACCTACCAATTCACCCAGTTACTTTTCCCTAATCCTAGATGAGCCCTTTCAACCCTCCTTAAACCTTATGAACCTTTCCAAACCCTAATGGAACCTTTTAGGTCTAGGAAGGTCATCATTATACTCCCAAAAGTAGAATACCTAGATTTGCCATGCATGCAAGACTAAGAATAATAGCCTTAAACCTAATTACCCTCCAAGGATCACTTTCCTAGATTTTCTCTAGGTATATATATACATATATACATCATAGCCTACCATAGTCAAGCCTATATAGGGGGTGTTTGGGAACCTACTTTTTGGCTTTTCATTTTCAGCTTTTTGGCTTTTTAGCTTTTTAGATTATTGAGCAGAATGTATTTTGGGTATGTTGGGGTGTTTGGGAACCTACTTTTTGGCTTTTCATTTTCAGTTTTTTGGCTTTTTGACTTTTTAGATTATGAGCAGAATGTATTTTGGGTATGTTGAGTGTTTGGGAGATTTGTGCAGAATGTATTTTCAAAATGTAGTAGTGTTTGGTAGATGATTTTTGAGAATGAATTATGGATGGCATTTTTACCATTTTGCCCTTGGTGTTCTTATAACAGGTGACTTCCGTTTTCTTGTTTCTGTTTATGTTTTATTTTATTTTATTATTCTTAATAATTTTCATGAGCTATTTATTGAAGTCAAATATTTGTAAAGTAATGTTATTTTTTTGCCTTTTTTTTTTCCAAAAATCCGAATTTAAGTTGGGGCGTTAGAATATTGTGTTTAATTTTCAATAAGTAAATTTTTTCTTCTTTTTAAACTTATGGAAGACATTCGGTAATTGTATTTGGTATGTTAGAATTAAAATAATCAGTCCTATGTTACAAATAACACTTTAATTTAACGACCAACACATAACAGAAATATAATTTAGAACTGAAAAACGAACAGAAACACTTGTAATATTACAAAACAAATTAAAGTAAAATCCGAAGCCAAAAAAAAAAACACACACACACACACTGTGTAACGCCCCGACTTTTCGGGTGTAAAATAAAAGGATTTCTTAAGAAAATTTTGCTAAATAAATATGATTTTCCAAAAATAAAGATTTCGCTAATACAATCTCAAGATAGATTTACGGAATCAAAATACACTAACTTCAGAGCTGACTCTAATCTTGATACGAATCCTAAGCATCCTCGATCTTCGTTACTGATATTCTTTCCGTGTCGAACTGCATCATCGTTGAATCTTCTCCATTGAATCCTGCGCCCTCTAGCAAATTGATCGCCGAAGCAATCGATTTGCCAGGATACAGACGTATCCGTGAGTGATAAATCACCCAGTAGAATAATCCAACCCAACCACCCCTCTTACAATTACAGCTAGCAAGTAAAACAGGATAATCATGATGCGAATAAGTAAAACAGAGATTTTTCACGTCAACCAGTTCATTACTATCCATTAACCTAACGTGTGATCCAACATCTCCCGACGAGATCTTTCCTCCCCCAACCGCTAGCCATGCTCGGTCCCATGAGATCACTTCCCTTTGCTGTCGTAGATAACCTAAGTTACAATACTACAACAAGGGGCCAGCTTATCATGCCTGAATCACAACTAGGGTTCGCCTATCTTATATACCACATCACAATCATCACTGGACACACGCCAGTACATCAATTTATTCCACTGGACTCTCGCCAGGACATCAATTTATTCCACTGGGCTCTCGCCAGGACATCAATTTACCACTGGACACACGCCAGGACATCAATTTATTCCACTGGACACACGCCAGGACATCAATTTGTTCCACTGGACCCACGCCAGGACATCAATTTGTTCCACTGGACTCTCGCCAGGACATCAATTTATTCCACTGGACACACGCCAGGACATCAATTTATTCCACTGGACCCACGCCAGGTTTTATCAACAAATATCACTGGGCTTACCTTGCTAGGTTTTATCATCACAAAACATCACTGGGCCATCCGCCAGGTTTTATCGTCAACAAAACATCGCTGGACCTTTTGCCAGGTTTTAATATCACAAAATATCGCTGGGCCACCGCCAGGTTTTATCCACATAAAACGTCACTGGACCACTGCCAGGTTTTATCAACAGAAAACATCTCTGGACTACCGCCAGGTTTTATCCACATAAAACGTCACTGAACCACTGCCAGGTTTTATCAACAGAAAACATCGCTGGACTACCGCCAGGTTTTATCAACAGAAAACGTCTCTGGACTACCCGCCAGGTTTTATCGTAAAACACCTGGACTACCGCCAGGTTTTATCAAACATCATTGGGCTTACTTTGCCAAGTTTTAAATCATCTCCGGCTTATTCTGCCGGTTTTAAAGCATCACAGACATCACCGGGCTTACTCGCCGCTTTTAAATCATCACGCACATCACCGAACTACCCGCCAGCTTTCAAATCATATCACCGACTACCCGCCGCTTCAAATCACAATTTAGGTCCATCAGCCGCCTCTCAAGGTCCCGCTCAGTTACCCCAATACTTGAGGTCCCGTCAGGCTGCCCCGGTCCTGCTTGGCCCTTCTCACAATTCTAGGTCCATCAGGCTGCCTCAAGGTCTTGCTCAGGCTACCCCGATCACACGAGGTCTGTCAGGCCACCCCGAGGTCCTGCCTGGCCACCCTAGCGACACTGGATCTTTCAGGCTGCCCTCATCCTACTCAGGCTACCCCGATCACACGAGGTCTGTTAGGCCACCCCGAGGTCCTGGCTTAGCCTACGACTTTCATTTGTTTCCTTTTCCTTAACAATAACAACGTCTGTATACTTTCTCACCACAAATCTCATCATATCTCGGAATCACGCCTGCAAACAATCCTCTAAAAAGAAAGAAACTTCACAACTTATCCATTACTTAGCATCGTCTAAGTGATTTCTATCTCGTATACCACCCCATGTCTCTAGGGTCCAATCTAGCAATCAAATCCAGTATCGACACAATTTTATTCTCAATAATAATCAAAAACGAATAACAGACGGATCAAAACAAATATTAGGCAATGCAATCACATAACTTTTTATGACTGGGCCGTTGCCCTTAATCTTGTATGGCCACAAAATCATTAATAAGGTATGAACTATTTAATAAAGATTTAAAATAATTTTTCTAGGCTTTAATTAATTATTCTTAAGTAATTAGATTAATTAAATACTAATTAAATACATTAATTAGGTAAAAATATTAGAATAATTATCATAACCTTAATAAAGGTCCTAACAGTCCCCTATAATAAATTTGAGTGCTAAAAGTTGGGTTTGGATGCTCATGGAATTATTTTAAATAAAAGATTAAATTAATAGACAAAACAATAATAAATAGACAATAATTAATTAAATAATTGAAAATATATTTATATTAGCAAAGTATCATTTTGGGACAGTAGGAAGTCTAAATAAAATTATTCGGAATTATTAATTTCTTTTATAATATTTTAAAGTATTTCTATTTAGAATCAATGCGTAAATACTAATAATTAGTTAATTAAATAATTAAATTATTATTTTAATAACATATCACCTTTGAGGTGTCAGGAGTCTAGGAAAAATATTTTAGACATTAAAACATTATTTGTAAGGTCGCAACTATTTTCCGTTTGTAACTTTAATTAAAAATAAAATAAATAGCTAATAATATAAAATAAATACGAAATCAGTAAGTTATGATATTTAACATGTTGGAAATCTAGGAAAAATAGTTTGGGGATTTATAGAGTGGTTTATAAGGTCGTAATGATTTTTAGTTCACAAACTTTTGCACAATAACGAATAAAAATTTTAATAAATAGTTAAATAAATAAAAAAATATGACCTTAACAAGGTATGAACTTTGAAGTGTTAGGAACCTAGGAAAAATAGATCGGGGGTCGAAAACAATTTACGGAAAGGCGAAAAGTCGATTTGAACCAAAATAGTCCAAACCGCAAGGTTGGACCACGGTTTGACCTTGCTGCCGCAAGGTTCAATTGCTGGTGCAGGCGGCTGGCTGCCCCGAAGCTCGCGGCCGCAAGGTCGCGGGCTGTTTTGGGTTTTTTCCGTTTTTCTCACTCGTTTCAATGCATGGGACTACGGGGGTCATTGGGTTATGTCTATAAACATCAAATATACTTAGAGGAGGCTTCGGATCGAATTATAATACCTCGAACAGCGTTGAATTGGTTTTCGATCGAAACTTGACAATTTGGAACGAAAGTTTCGGGTTTCTTGATCGGGGAACCTCGGGGCCGAATTGGTTGATGTTCGTGGATGCTTGGGCTTGTAGAAGGAGATTGGAACGATCAATTTGGGTTCCGGGTTGGTCTAGGTGCGAAACCCACTTTTCTCTCTCTCTCTCTTTTCTCTCTCTAGAACTCCATAGCCTTGGAGTTTTGTTTCCTACGAATTTCCTCTCTTTTCTGGCTTAATGAAGCGTGGGGGAATGGTGGTATGTTCGTGGGTTGATGGGGAGGGATATATATAGGAAAATTAATAAAGAGAGTGGTAGAGTTGTATTCGAAAAAGGTTTTATCCTTTTGGGCTTCAAATTAGACGAGATATGGACGAATTTACGATCGGGGAGGAAGTCTAGACCGACTAGGAGAGGGAGAGATGGTAGAAGTGGGCATGCATGCAACATGTGTGTGAAAAAAAAAAATAGTATGACTAAAACTATATAGTATTTGCATATAAAAGACTTAATAAGATTATTAAAAATAATAATTAAGACTTAATAATATTGACTCTATTATTATTATATAAAAAAAATAAGATCAAAATTTCGGGTCGTTACACACTGTGGGTAAAATGAAAGGAGCTTCATGGGTATTTTTGGTAATACTCCTCAGAAACCGAAAATGGGAATGCCAAAAACTCCTCTACCCCAGTTTTTGGTTTTTTGCTCCTAAAGCCACAATCCAAAAATGTGTTCTTCCAAAATGTATTATTCCTTGAGTTGCCAAACACTCCACAATCCGGAAAAGCCACAATCCAAAAATCTATTATTTCAAAATGTATTCTCTGTGGAGTTGCCAAACACTCCACAATCCGAAAATGAGAATCCAATAATCCAATAATCAGCTTGCCAAACACCCCCATATACATATATGCACTTTCTAGGAAAACTATTACCCAATGGATCATGTTCTTGTCATTGGAAACCATATTTAATCATTACTCTTTCCAATTAGGCCTAATAGGACCAATTAGTACCTAAGTATGCCTAGCTAAGTATATGGACATATATATGTATATGTATATGTATATATATATATATACTTTCTAGGGAAAATATTGACCATTGGGCAATAACTAGCATTTGGAAGCCTCACTTTAATCATTACTCCTTAGTAATTAGCTATTCAAGCCTAAACATCCTTAGTCTTACACACACCACACACATATATATATATATATACATATATATAAGCATATGGGAAATAGAGAGAGAGAGAGAGAGAGAGAGAGAGAGAGAGAGTGAGAGTGAGTGAGAGTGAGGTGTGTGTGTGCATGTGTTGTACACTTCCCCAAGCTACCTCTTTAGCCCTTGAGCCTAATTGCAACTTGACAATCCATTTCTAGTCAACTTTAGACATAAAATCCTAGCCTTAATCATCCTAGATTTCCTTCCAATCTAGTCTTTAATCAACCTAGAAATTGACTTACAAACCTAGCCTAGGATTGACTAAACATGGAAGGCTATTCTTTAGCCTAATCAAACCCTATCTTAGACTTGTAAGACTTGCTAACCTAGACTATAATTACCTAGGATTTACGCTAAAAAGCCTTAATATCCTACTTAGTTTATAGCCTTATGCCTAAAGATTTAGACTTAGCATGCTTTCAAGCATGATTTGACAACACAATGAGAGCAAGAGAGAGAGAGAGAGAGAGAGAGGGGGAGGCCGGCCATGAGGAGGGGAGAGAGAGCCCAACATTTTGCTATAAATAGGAACCCTCACTTGCCATTCAACTCACACCTTCATCCTTCAACTTTTCTCTCTAGAAATCCTTGTGTTCTTGCCTTGTTCTTCATTATTTTTGAGTTCTTCAATAAACTCGTCCAAGACCGCCACTAAAACGCTACTTGACCACCCTTTCGATCCAAAAAATTTAGTAGTTTAGTCAAGAACTAGTTTCGAGAGAAATTCGAAACTACCGTAAGCTTACCATAGGAAGTCACTCCGTCCGATAGCAGACTTACTTTCTGTAGCCGCCTTACCGCCAAGAAGAACGGTAGAATACTTCTACTCTCTACTCTAAGTATAAAAAGTTTTGTGTATTACTCGTGCGTTTAAAATGCATGAAAGAAAAATAGTTAGTAAACTTGTTTTATTTTTCAACAGGAAGTATGAACATGTTGGAAAAATCGAATTTTATTCCGAATAAACATATGTTGTTTTGAACTTATCAAAAAGAAGAAAGAACAAATTTCGAAATGTAAGAAATAATAGCTTGATTGGAAGTATTCGTATTTTGATTTTAAAGATGGTTATGAGCATATATATGTGATTACTTGGATTACTTGTTTGACGTGTGATAAAACATAAGTAGTTTTCACTCCAAAGGTGTCCGTTCATGTGACACTATGCTTTAGATTGAATGCTAAATGTTTGAGCATGATTAAGTGAAATTAGGGATAATATGAGCATGATGAGTAATATAGAGTTGGATGATTTAGTTAGTTTAGTTTCAAGATTACAATTAATGATTTATGTTTACCTATGCGAAAAGTCCTGCCGCGAAGTCAATGCATGAAAACAAGACACAAGAATCGAGGAAGTTAGAAACATGACACCTAGGATGTTGATAATGAAAAGACGTGTTTTGAAAAAAAAAATATTTTGAATCCATAATGTGGCCGGATATAGTAGCCCATTGTGAGGTGTGTGTGTATGTGCCAATGGAAACCTGAGACGGTGGAACCATTGTGAGAATATTCGAGAGACCGGAACGGCGGAACCGAGGTTGGGTGTGTAGCTTGGTTATCCGCGGAGAGGAGCCAAAACACAGTTTTGTGTGCCAATAGGAACCCGAGACGGCGGAACCATTGTGAGGATACTCGAAAGACCGAAACGGCAAAACCAAGGTTGGATGTGTTAAAATACTTTTCGAAATGTTGATTTGGTAAAAGAAAGGTGAAAATGGTGACACGGTCTACGAGTAGTAGCGTAGGAGAAACTCAGATATCACGAACACCAACGTTAGTCGAATAGCGAATGTGGATGTGTCATTGTTAACTATTTTGTTAAATATGCATGTGCTAATAGAAAATTGCTAGATTACTATGCCCTGTTGTAATAATTTACGGGTTAGCGGGAAATGGGATTATTCTGTTGAGCCTTTGTAGCTCATGGTGTTACTGTTGTAACCCTGACATATTATACTGGGGGCGACACCGGTATAATGTGTCAGACCTTGTAGATGAGTAGGGTGAAGACTACACCTTGGAGGCTTTCGGAGCCGAGGAGCTGGCTAGGATGGAGGAGCAGTAGATAGGAACCCTAGTTTCCCCTTCCGTGTTTAATAAATGTACTATTGTGAGAGTTATGACGTAATAATGAGCCATACTCTATTTAGTTTTAAATGAAAATTGTCTAATTAACGTTCCCAAAATTAGGGGCATTACATTTCGTAGCAAAGTTCATTTCTTCTAGGGCTACTAAACAAACCAAGCTACTCGAGTTTTGTAACGACTCGCTCCATCTTTGTACAATATTGTCCGCTTTGGACACCTAAAGTCCATAGACTTCCCAGTAGGTCAAGTTCCTATGCGTTCTGGCTCGCCCTTACGGCTTTAAAAGGTCTTATACAAGTAGGAGAGATCTTTTCTTATAAACTATAACTTGCCCCCTCCCGTCCGGACTTTTTGTAACGACTTGCTCTATCTTTGTATAGTATTGTCCACTTTGGACGCCCAAAACTCATAAACTTCCCAGTAGGTCACCCATCCCTGAACTACCTCAGGATGATCACGTTTAATTATAAAGTTTCTATGCGCTTTGGCCTGTCCTCGCGGCTTTAAAAGACCTTGTATAAGTAGGATGAATCTTTTCTTATAAACCATGACTTGCCCCCTCCCGTCTGGACGGAGCTTGCTATCCTGCAGTACCGCCGGCCACCGAAAAGCGGGGTGTCACAAGTTTAAACTCATGCTCATTTATTAAAAGCTTATTCAAGATTGGTTTGTTACGTAAGTGAACCAAACTCGAATGTTTTTTTTATGGGAAACTTATAGATATGGTCCTCCAAGTTTCACCCAAGTTTCATTTTCGTCCTTCAAGTATCAATTGCAACTCTTTTGACCTTCAAATTTGGTTTTCGTACCAAATTGGTCCAATTGATAACATTTGTTAGCCAAACTGGACGGAAAAAATCAAATTGAGGGCATATGTCATTTATTGGACCAACTTGGTACGAACTGTAACGTCCAACTGCCATCAATTTGATTTTTTTCATCTAGTTTGACTGACAAAAGTTATCAATTGGACCAATTTGATACGAAAACCAAACTTGAAGGTCAAAAGAGTTGCAATTGATACTTGGAGGACGAAAATGACACTCAGATGAAATTAGGAGGACCATTTATGTAAATTTCCCTTTTTTTTTTATAGCTCGTTAAGATTTTAAATCAAACTTCAACAAACTACTACTTGAGGTGTCACAGGTTTAAACTCATGCTCATTTATTAAAAACTTATTCAAGATTGGTTTGTTACGTAAATAAACCAAACTCGAATGTTTTTTTTTGTAGCTCATTAAGATTTTAAATCAAACTTCAACAAACTACTCCTTGGAACGTTCGGCTTGTTATGCACAAAAAATTCTTTAAGATCAACTCGTGTTTGACTTAATTAAAACTCGTTTGAGATCGGCTCGCGTCATAGACAAGCAGGTGACTTGGCCAAGAATTCATTATATTTACGTTGTTTGACCTCAAGGGCATGCGTCTTTTGCAATCAAACATAAGAACAAGTGTGCTGCATGATTGCTAAAATACCCTTTTTGCAAAACTAGTGAAAGTACCTAAAACTCTAGAGTACCCTATGAAAGTACCTAAACCCTAAACCCTAGGATATCTTATGAAAGTGCCTAAATCTTAAACTATATGAAAATGCTTAACCACTACAACCCTATAAGTGAAAAATACACCCTAAAATCTTATGAAAATGCCTAAACTTTAGGGTATCCTATCATAGGGTAGTTTTGTCCATGAAAACATGTTTTGGCCTTATGACTTAACAACTCAAAAAGTAGAAGGAAACTTTTTGCTGGCGTTTTATCCTCTAAATGGAAACTTTTTTTACTGTATTTATGGCTAATTTTCCCGTTAATTTTACATCTTGGCTAATAGTAAAATTTTTTGGGTTTCTATAGTCAACGTGAATTTTAAATTTTGGAAGAAAAACTGAAACCAACTTTACCGAAAAACCTGCACTTCCATTTTTATGCCGTAGGACCCAAAAAAAAAAAACATATTATTTAAGATTAAGGAATAATGGTTAAAAGTTCACCAATAGGAAAGTCCACTTGCATTAGGGGTGTTTCCAATAACAAACAAATTGTAGACCACAATTTTTTAAATTTGTCATTATTCAAATTTTTTTCGTGTTTGTTTATTTTGGGCCAAATTTTTATGCAATATTGGTTCGTCTCAATGAAAAGAATAAAAAAAATAAAAAAATTAGTATGAACACAAAAGTTGGGGAAAATATCAAAAGAAAAGGTCAAAAAGTCAATTTTTAAATATTTTCAAAAAAAAACTTGTGTAAAAGTTATTAATTTTTTACTTTTTCGATTTCTCTTATCGAGACAAATCAATTTCAAATAAAAGTTGTGTAAAATTAAAAAATGAGCAAAAATTTAAAAAGAACAAGGAAATTGATATTTGCGCTCCTTTTTTTACTGATGGCGTTATTTTTTAACGTGAAGTTATTAGTAACTTCATTAACAAAATGGAGCATCATCAATTAAAAAGAGAGCGCGAATATTAATTTTTTAAGACAAAACCAAAAATTTGTGGTTAGAAAAGTTGTTGGTTAGTGGTAAAAGTTGTTGGCCTTCCCCCCTTTTTTTTTATATTTTGGCACAATAATTTCCAAAATTCTATATATATATATATATATATATATATTTTAATTTTCGCACAATAGTTTCCAAAATTCTCCAATTGCATGACAGCCGCAGCTGCTGCCAAGGAAGTCATTGGCAGGACTGGACACAATGGTTCAACAAAGTCCACACTCTGCGTAATTTGGCCTTTTAATGTTCTAACTGCCCCCACACTCCCTTCCCATTAAAACACTGCACCGCCCAAGTGTAAAATAAGAGAGAGAGAGAGAAGAGACCAATAAAGGTTAGTAATTCTTCTGCCCAAGACTGCAATTGCAATATATGTTTTCATTTGATCAATTCTTGCTATTATATCTTTCAACCTTTATGCTGGAAATCTTGATGAAAAAAGAATCCCATTATTCTGGAAACAAATCTGCAAAAGATCCTACTTATATATAGTAAAGTTTCGATTTTCCCTTTTTAATCTGTGATTTCCGTTGGGTTTCTTGCAGTTTGTGGTGCTCTTAGTTCTCTCTCTCTCTCTCTCTCCAAAACTTCGTTTAAAACCTCAACGAGCAACAGCGGGGAAAACAGAGAGAGAGAGGATTAGACGTATGTCTGGTGGTGTTGATGCTAATTTATTTTGAATATATAAAAGCATCAAGGCAGCTCTGGCTCTCTTCCCAATCTGTTTTAATCTTTTCCATGCGTTTAAGATCAAGGAGGTATGTTTCTTCTTTACCCGTATGTGTATCTTATTTAACGTGTCCTGTCCATATGTATGTAATCGATAGATAAAGATTTGAATTTGATGATTTTGTGAAATGGGTACCAAGGGTTTAGGGTTTTGGCTAAACAAATCGCAAAGCAGAGATCTATATATATTTTTTTGATTTTCTTGATATGGGTACGAATGGGTTTAGGCTTTTTAATATTTTAATTTTTGTGTGGGTTGATCTATATGTGCAGGACTTGTTCTGGTGTGGAGTGCTTTGGGGCTTTTCATTTAAAACGCTTCTTCTTTTCAATCTTAAGTCCTAGGGTTTTTGTTTTTTCTCCGGACTGAGATTTTTACAACAGATTGCTTCAATTTCTTCTCATTGGTGCATTGGAGGTTTAGCGTTTTCTATTCCTGGAACATTGGTGAGAAGATGCCAGGGCTTCAGACACAGTTTTCGAATCAAAATATGAACTGCAAGAAAGTGAAGAAGGAGAAAAAAGACAATGAGAATTCCTTGAATCGAACTAGAATAATTCGTGTTATTTATGATGATCCTTATGCCACAGATTCTGGCAGTGACGATGATGAGCCAATTTATGGTAATGTGAATGTGTTTCCAAGAATTAAGCGTGTTGTTAGGAATATCATTATCCCTCCAAAAGATTCTTCTGTAGGAAATTCTTCGCGGTCATGTAGCAATGAAGGGGTAGCTGATAAAAAGTTGGGGGAAAATACGAAGACACAAAAAGCGTCGTCTGTATACAAAGGTGTGCGGAGAAGGAAGTGGGGAAAATATGCTGCAGAAATTCGAGATCCTGTTCTAAGAAAACGGGTTTGGCTTGGTACATATACGACTGCGGAAGAGGCTGCCAATGTTTATCAGAGAAAGAAGCTTGAGTTTGAAATGAAGATTTTGGCAGAGAGGGTTGAGAATGTGAATCCTTGTGTTTCTGAAGAAACCAATTATTTGTATTCTCATCCATCACCCTCATCTGTTCTTGATGTCTCCACAACATGTATTACCAATGGCATTGGCAACTCAACCAATGAGGAAAACAATCTGATAAAATCTGTGGTGAAGAAGGAAGCCAATTTGGTACAGATTGTGGAAGAAGAGCCACCCATTTCAGCATTCTTAGGAGGCTCAATTTTCTCACCCCCAGTCGGTCAAGAACTCGAATTTGGTTTTAACAGTGAATTGTTACCAATTTATGATTTTGAACAAGCCCCGATTTCAGAAATCTTGGAATATCTATCACTATCTCCGCTGCTTGATTTGGGATTCGAGAGTAATTCGCTATGCTGTAATGATATCGGACAGTTTTTCAATGGTCAAGGTCATGAGGTGGACATGGACTATCCAATTTGTGAGGTTCAAGATGGAGAAGGAATTGGTGTTCATGACTTTGATTTTGAGCTAGACGAAGAGGAGCGTGCTTGGGTTGATGAAGCCTTGAATTTAGCCTGTCCATAAACTTTTGCAGTTGAGGTGGAAAATTCCTCAAAAATATTCTGAGTGTTGTGGAAAAAAAATGAGAACCAGGAACTGAACAGTCCTGTCCGTCCCGTTTTCGGGTCCTTCCGGGGCTCGTTTCAGTAGCGGAATGAGTTGGTGAGAGTGGGAATTGGTCCTTGTGAGTAAAAGTTTCGGCTTTTGAGGAGGGTGAATTGAGAGAGAGTTCTTGGGTTTTTTCTCTGTGCTTTTAGAGCCGTCCAAGATTTTTCCAGCTCTCTATTACAGTAGTTGAGTAATTATTGTTATTCGGAGAAGAACTTGTTTAATCTTTGAATTCAAATCTTGGGTTTTTTTTGTTTTTTGTTTTTTGTTTGTTTTCTGCCGCACTTTTGGTGTGGCTGGTTGATTCTCCCACAGTGTAAGAAGTTTGAAGATGAGCGAGCATCTGTTGTCTTCTTCTTCTTCTTCTTCTTTCTTTTTTGTTCTTGCATTGCATGGACCTTTCTGTAATCGATCGTGACTTTACTTTCCCCACACGCGTCTGCAAGAGGGAGGTTTGTACTAGTTTACTAGACTAGCAGAACAGAGAACAGAGAAAAAGAAAAAAAGGTGTAGAAAATTATTACAGTAGTTATAAAAATATTCAGCTATATCTCATGCATTAGAGCATCTCCAACTTGGCTTCAAACTTTGAGATGCAAAATTAATTTTATTTTTAAGGCTAATCCGGCAATTTTAGCATCTCCAAATTTTAAAGCAAGTCAATAGGTGTTAAATTATAGTACTCCATTAATATTGTAGTAGTATTATTTTTTAGGTTACTTCGAACTTTGTTTTGATATTCGTCGATAAATTTAAAAGTTTTTTCAGCACATTTGACATGACTTGTTTTGTTGGCTTTAAAAAAAGGGCATAGGAGCAGCTCATGCCATATCCACCTTGGCTCTATAAGAGGCATAAAGGTCGACTAGTAGTGTCTGAGTTTTGTTAGTTATATATACTCTCTCAGCTTGATAAGATTTCGCATATTTGGTTGGAGATGCTGTATATCAGTATATGCATGCATGTGCGTGCGTATTAGTTTTTGTACTAAAAATGGATCGCTCCTGTTAAAGGAGATCCGTCCCAGATAGATAGTAAGAAGCCATTCGCGTCAAGAGATATCGGGTTAGGAGATAGATATTCACTTCAGGAGGAATCCGTGGCAGGGGGTTAAGACACGTGGCAATACGTGATAGCATTTTGTAACTCCTCTTAAACTGCCTGAGAGTACATGGGGGGGGCTTAAATCAAGGAAAGTGGTCGTGATAATAATTGACCCGCTTTCTACATCATGTTGAGCAATTGGAGGAAGTTTTATTATTAAATAAATAAAAAGTAGAGAACATGGGACATGTGTCACATGGATGGAGAAGCAGCCAATCTGGGAGATATTTCGGGGTTGTTTTTCCTATATTAATTATTATGTGTTGGGAAATAAATATATTTTAATTATGATGATTTGGTCTTACTCACTAAACACATGTTGAAATGTGTTTGGAAGAAAGTTACAAAATAACGGACGGGACACTTGGGGGGCCCAAGGTTTATCTTCAATAGCCCAATAAAGAGGGTGAACTTGATCAAAGGGGCACATGGCAGTTTGGGAGAGCTTTTGGAGAAAGTGTGACAGGAGATGTGCATCATAGAGATTCAATTTTTTCTCATCCTAGTACCAAAAGAGGATGATGCCTATAAATATGAAGTTTTGTTGATTTTGCAAGTCGCACGGACTAATAATCCGATGGGATTAATAGAGGGGGTATTGTTAATACCCCGTGGGACTTGGTATTACAGGGTATTAATAGTCCAATCCCAACTCCTTCACATTACCAATCCCTTTTCATTACCAATTTCTTCTAACAATCCAATCCCATCATCTAATCACATCTCAAACAAACATGATATTAATAATCCAATCATCTAATCCCATCCCAAACAAACATACTCATTATCAATCCCTTCTCATTACCAATCCCATCTCCTTACGAATCCCAATCCTAATCCCATCTCCTTACGAATCCCATCCATCTATCACTGTTATCAAACGAGGCCTCAATTTTTTCTCATCCTAGTACCAAAAGAGGATGATGCCTATAAATATGAAGTTTCGTTGATTTTGCAAGTCGCACCGTCAGCAGCCATAATATCTTAGAACTTAGTTAAAGCCAATTTAGTATCATTTCTCGCACTCTGTTTATAAGTTTCCTGTTAGATTAGAAGTTTTCTTCATTTTAGACGAGGAAAAACAAAAAAACAAAAAAACAAAAGTCGCTTCTCCTTAGGCGCAACATCACCATCTACACTTGGATCAATCTAGCTTTTGACACGCTCGCAATTTCTCATTACGTCCGCTAGGAGATATCCACCCTCACACGCCAACTTTTGTTGGAGTTCTTTTTTCTCCTCCTCCTTGAGAAAAAGTGCGACAACAGTTTCTTGCATAAGTATGACTTTATAAATCGGTACCGCAAGAATGACAATTATATTACGAGTGCGGTTTAAGTATTCCTTCGCTTTCAATTATCTACTTAATTATCTCACTTAATTAGCTAGGATGGAGGGAAGAGTTTTTAGAGGTTCTCTCTTGAGCCCACTTTCCCATACAGATTTACAATCGTTGGACATGTTTCCGAGGTTTGTGAGATGAAGTTGCTGCAACATTCCAAAGTGAATATGGAGCAATTTGTAGTAATTGCAAAGCTAATGGGAAAAAGTTTTATTTTTTGTGTTAACTTTTTTTGTTTTTTTTTTTATCCGCCATTTTTTGTGTAACCTTACACATCCGGGAACCCGACTTTGGGATTTGCTTTTACGTGGGATTGGAAATTGTTTGAAATGGGACCTATGTTGATTGTGTTAAATAATTAGGCCGATGGTGAAAACGGAGACTTGCTTTTCTTGCTAAAATATGATGATAATGATAGATTAAAATTATTCAAAAGGGTTGTTGAGAGACATGCTAGATCTTCTGCCTCATTATAGGAACCTTTAAATCTCAATTAAAGAAGAAAGTAATGAAAGTTCTATTCTTCGATCTATTTCTTAATAATTGTTGTATGGTTGACTAAAATTTAAGCAGCAGCCCCTGCCCTGCCCTGCCCTGCCCTGCCCAGCTTGTGGTCAACGGAAAATAACTGAGCTTGTTGGCACTTTTAGGAGAAAACTGCACGGGTGCGGTTGGGTATTTCCCGGCCACTTTTTGGACTTTTTTAACTCAATAATTGCTTCGGTTTATTACATTGTAGTTTTCGTCGAAATACGTATGTATGTTTGGTTCAAAATGATGTTAATTGAATAGCAATAGATATGTGAATGACCCCAAAAACAAATCGAAATTGGGTTAAGTACAAACGAGATTGAAATGTATAGTAAAAGAGTTATTTTTGTGTTTTGATCGCATATAATTAACAAGTAACCCTCTCTCTCTCTCTCTGATAATTACCCAAAAACAAGAAAGTAACCCTCTTTGCGGTCAAAAACACGAGCATCTTAATCTCTTAGATTAGAAAGCAACAATTGAACCACTTAAACACTAAATTTAAGAGACTTTCCAACTGAAGCTTCAAACACTAAATTTCATAACACATTTGAAAGTTGAGGCAGTATTTTGTTGTCTACGAAGTATTTCAAACGTCAAAGCAGCCTTTAAATTGTTTTTTCCTCCTTCGATGTTCATACTCCACCTCCTAACACCAAATTAGTACTCCCTCTGTCTTATAATTTTTGGTCGGTCCGCAAAATGATGTCTTAAAAAGAACTCATTGATAGTACTGTCTATGTCACACCCTCAATTTTTGATATAATTAACAATACCATTTGAAATACAAAATCCCCTCAATCATACATACATTACCCCAAAATACAATAGAATTTCCAATTCCACAAGCTAAGCTACAATTACACTATTCCAAAATAGGAATTTCATAATAAAGCGGTCTGTTTTACAAGAAAAAAATAATAAAGTACTCTCCAAAATAGCTTTACGTAACAATGTCAGCGTGCACTCCAGGCATTCCATGACTGTGACTTCCAATGAACTTGAAATGGTAGGTTGAGCAAACACGCGCTTAGTAGAGAAATCTATACTCAAGCTATATGAAAATGAGATGAAATATGCACCTGGAATGAATGAGTCTTAATGAAAAAACACGGGCAACAAAGGTTCACCAAATAACAAGCGGACACCAACTTCAATGCTTAAAATGTCTTATTGGGATTCCTATCGACGCACAATTCAAACTAGAAGCTGTACTAAACTCTCCTTGAACTTAACAAACCCACAACGAATTCCTAACCACTTCATGTATGGACACGATAATCTATTTCGATTTCACATTTTCAATTATCAAACCTCTTTTCCATAAAACTTTCCTTTTGATTGCAAAATGTTTTGTGAAAACAAGACCAATACGGTCACACTCCGTTGATTCGAGCTTAAATAGCCAGAGTCCGTTGATTCTGTGTACGAATACTGAAAACCGTTGATTCGCTCAAGAATACCGGAGGATTTTTAATATTGATAAAATAAAAATCATCTTTCCAAAACCAAAATCCATCCTTTAAACAAAATATTGATAAAATCAATTTTTGTCCCTTCACTGAAAAACAAACATCAACCCATGTTTCATAAATCGCAGGTTAGCGAAACGCACATCGCATAACCATCCATTCGTCATATCATAAATCATTGGTTAGCGGAAACGCACATTGCATAACCATCCATTCATCATATCATAAATTGCTGGTTAGCGGAAACGCACATCACATAACCTTCCATTCGTTTTCAGACCGATCATCTCACCGAATGGTGATACCCGTAGTGTCAAATCTCGTCATATCCGTATGTGTTGGTCAAACAATCACAATTTAATCATCCCAACAGTTCTATCACAACATCGATTTCACTTCAAGCATTCTAAACGACCTAACAATCCACCACATGAATTACATTTCAAACGTTCCAAACTATTAACCATATCATGATTACGTCTAATAATTTAATACACGTCCTTCCCTCTAAGTACACCACTGTACTACATGCAATGTACCAATCCATCACCACCTTACGACATACCTCTCGCTAACATTGACATCTAGACTTCATGAAACAAGCATCAAAGGAATAAAAGGAACAACGAGACGGATCATAAGAATATGAATTTCGGCCTTACCCTTCGATTCACTAGACGGACACCCATCTATCCCTTTCACACTCACCACAACGACTCTCGTAACCTACAACACCCCTAAACAACCTTGCGATACATTCTCCGTCTACAACTTTACTAAAATTTCGGTTAATGAGTGTCTAAGGATAGGAATCGAGTAATGAGACATTGGAGGACGAGCAACCATGTTTAAGGGTAGTTTAATAGCGTTTAAGGGGTATTAGAAATGATTAGGGATTAAACTAATCGACAAGGAACCAACGATGTCGAAACTGTCCAAAAAAAAGAATTGGTATCCATACCTGTAAGCTTGGTATCGATACCCACAAGGCTGGAACCAAATTTGACGAAATGGTATCGATACTTGACAAATTGGTATAGATACCCGAAGGTTACGAGCGGCGATTTTGTGCAGAAATTCAACTGTTGGCTCAACAAGAAGACCCAATGATCCATAGCACAATTAATGCATAAAATCAACTCACAAACACATAACAAGAGCAAGAAGTCCATACCTCAAGTCAAGGATCAAAATCCACGCGATTTGAGCAAGTCCTAGCTCTCCAAACTTCGAAATCAACCGAATACTCCTTCTCCTAGCAAGACCCACGAAATTCAAGCTCAATTTCAAAGATAGAATGTAAATTGGAGATGGGTTAGTGTAGATTTCAAGTAATTTTGGTGGGTTTTCGGTTGACAGATTGAGAGAGAGCCGAAGGGAGAGAGAGAGAGGAGTAGAGAGAGAGAGAGCCGTGTGAGAGAATGAGAGAATTGGGGAAAGGTTTCCATGGGAAATAACGGAGTGAGATGGAAAAATAATCCCATGCTCCCACACATCACATACACACGTGCACCTCTCACGCAAATACCCTTATACTCTTCCACGAGTACGCTACTTTGCAAATCCACACCGTCTATCTCGACAAGCCGTACAATTACAAGGGAGAAATACGGGCCTGAATATACGAGTCTCTACAGTCTAGTAAGTTATTAGATTTTTTTTTGGATTTTTTCTATGATTTAAAACTCCATTTCATGGATCGAACAAACATTTTGAGACGGAATGAGTATTGTACTAACAAAAAGTTTGAAGTACTTTTTGCAGTATGCTTAAATATGTTACAAAAGCGATAATAAAAGCTTAGTAAAAAGCTATTCCTAGAAACGAATTGATATTTACGCTTTCTTTTTTTTTTTAAAAGAAAAAAAACTTTCAATATTAAAAAAATAATAAAAAAGAATAAATAACAAAAAAGAAAGTGTAACTATCAATTCCCTTCCTAAAATATCAAAATTTGAAGATTTCTTATACCATGAAATACTACTCCCTCCCGTCCCATAAAATTTGGCACTTTCACTATTTCAGCCATATGAAAAAATTATCTATATCTTTTAATTCGTAATATTTTTTATAAGCAATATGAATTTTGTTTGATAGATTTTAATTTGATCTATTAAACGGAGTTTAAAAAATTGCCAAAAACATTATGGATTGAAAGATATATGCAATTTAAAAATGACACACATTCCTAAAAATGCCAAACTTTATGGGACGGAGAGTATATTTTTGCCTTTATATGTTATTTTCCTTGTCATCTATCCCTTTCCTCCACCACCTACTTTCCAATTTAGTTTTTACCAACCACCTTGAGGCTCCGTTTGTTTGGATGTAAAATATTTTTCGGTAAAATATTTTACTTATTTTCCGATATTTGGTTATGTAAAAAATGAGGAAAACATTTTACATGTAAAATATTTCCTCTTAAGTGGAGGGTGAACAAAACTCAACTCCAAAACATGTGCAAACATGTGCCAAAAATTAATTTTTTTGGGACCAAACTCTATTGGGTTTATTTTCATGGGCAATTATGACCGTTTTCCTTGCACTTCTTTTCCCTTCGTCTACACTTTTAAAAACCATCACCCGAGACACTTCCTTTTCGGTGTTTCTTGCCACATATCGACTCATGTGCTTGTGCATTAGTAATGCACAAGCTAAAAGAAAATTTTCCCCTATACCTCCAAATATGGAGGAACACAACCACCATTATGTGGTGTTATTTCCTTCATTCAAAATCTAGAGCATTAGTAATGCACAAGCTATAAGAACAAAAACTTAAGAATTAAACAAGCAAGGTACAAGAAAAATAAAGGGTAAATTTTAGACACACCCCCTGTACTTTGGTCATTTTTGAACTACACCCCCTCTACTTCATTTTTAATCACTCGCACCCCTTGTACTTAAGACTGGTTTGGAACTGTTAGTATTTCCGTCCAAAGTAACGAAAAAGCAGGTAATAGCTTGTTGGCGGCAATTTTCCCTCATAAAACATTTTTTCTAAGACCAAATTGCCCCCAAAACCCATTTACATCCTATATATACCAATGTCCCACATGTTAGAATGAAAACAGAGCATCACCCAGCCACCCATGGCCTCTTCTTCTGTTTCCCGTTCTCCCTCATCACGTTCTCCCTCATCTGGAAAACTGAACAACCAAACAAAACCCAATCTCAGTCCAACAGATGACTGCCCATCGAGGTTTCAATCTGGATCTACATGTCTACGGAATTATACCTGCCAACAGGAGGTAAAGAAAACCACCTGGGGTTCCTCCGGCCGGCCGGCCGGCAAGTGAACGTGAATCCACCGGCTGTGAAGTCTCCGGTATGAGTTAACGGATCCAACAAAGAACCCTTCACTGACTCGTAGCCATGGAATCGGAGCTCTGTCTCTGCAAATATTCCGTGATTTACCAAAATGATGTACCTGATGTGTACCTGACTACACCCGAGCAGCTCCGGCTCACGAAACCCAAAAAAAACCGAGCAGCTCCGGCTCACCAAAATGATGTACCTGATGTTCGTGGGTAACGAAACCCAAGTGTGGAAATATGCAAAAGCTTGGAACCGGATGTGTGGTGGAACAACTTCCTGATGAAGCTGCGACCAGATCTGAACGAGGTGGCTCCCATTATGAGCTTAGTTCTCCGATGTTGCTGTTGAAGTACTCGCCATGATTTACAAATGAAGACCTGCCCAACCCATCAGGGCGCGGATAGATCTGGATGGCGACTTGGAGTTTGCCAATTCACCATGAACGCCGAAGCATCCCTTCGCTTCATGCTTCCCCCAGTTGCCGGACCTTGGACCAGCTCCCGTCGTCGGAACTTAGACCAGTACAAATCGTAGTCGACTGGAACCGGTTCCAACAACGCCCCACCAACGAGCTGAGATCCAAACGGAACGGAATTTGGTGATGAACCCCTTTCACCGATTGTGGAAATCGATTTATGAAGTAGACTCAAAAATCAGTTTCAGCCGCGTAGAACCACGAATTAAGATGGTGGGTCAAGCCGAGATGGTGATAGCTAGACCCATTCAATATAGGTGCCGAGTAGAGCTAGGATTACCTCTGCCTCAGGACTTGGTGGATTTGTGATTGATTTTCGGTAGAACCTCTGTATTTGATTTAGATCCTCAAAGGATCCACGACTCCACCATTACAGATCCACATCTCAGAGTTTTGTAGAGAGAGAGAAGATAATACGCAAATGAAAAAAGGGAAATAAGAAAGAGATATACGAATGGGTATTTCAGTCTTTTCGTTACTTTGGACGGAAATACTAACAGTTCCAAATCAGTCTTAAGTACAAGGGGTGCGAGTGATTAAAAATGAAGTAGAGGGGGTGTAGTTCAAAAATGACCAAAGTACAGGGGGTGTGTCTAAAATTTACCCAAAAATAAATAAAATTAGTCATGAATTTGCTATTAAGTTTGTTTATTTATTTTTTGTCAAACGGAAAGCATTTTGCTATTAAGTTCATACAACTGGATGAAGCAAGAAAAATTAAAGTCATGCATTACAATCTCTATTTCCTCTCTAACATTGTAGAAATTTCTCACATTGTAACTTCCGGTTCTAAATTTGTAGAGCTAGCAATTTGACTGAAACGGATCAATCACCCGAATAGTCAGGGCAGCAGTGCACAAGTAATGCTCCCCAATGTTACACTACTAGTAAATAACCTTTACTCTTGCATAACTCCACTACTTTGTCCAATGGGGATAAGGAAAATCCCATAAAAAAATTGACTACCACATAAAATATTTGGAGCTCCGAGTACGTTAATGGCCTTGGATCGGTGGCAGAAGTCATTTCTCATTGACATCATCAGCAAAAGCCAGCTCTCGTATCATCAGCAAAAGCCAGCTCGCATACGAGAGCCAAATGATCGCTGCCCCATTTCTGCAAAGTAAAATCTAATTTTAGTACATCATGCGGAGGAGTTCAAGATGACGAAAACAGAAAAGATTTGAGCATATGGAACACCAAAGTATATCACTACGAAACAAGAAAAGAAAAAAGACTGACACTCAAGTTTTAAAGCACTGCAACAATGACCACAAGAACCATATTAGAGATTCATGTTTTGTATTCATTTACTTCTGGTCTCTCAATCTACTCTGATATCCAGATTCCAGAAAGAAGAAAATTATTAAAGAGACAGGCACACATCGAAATGGGTCACCCAAGAACTTGACATTGCTACAAGTGGGTCTCTCTCTCTCTCTCTCTCTCTCTCTCTCTCGTGCACGCATATACTCCCTCCGTCCCAAAATGGATGTCCATTTTTGGGATTCTAAAAAACTAGGAGACAAAATCATTACCCTTTTCAAGTTATAGCTTTCCAAAAATGCCCTTCAATCATTACTTTTGTCCTTTTTTTTAATACCTTAATTAAGGTATTAAAAACAAGTGGTTTTGTCCCTCTTGACTTTCCAAAATGGACAACAAAATTTGGGGCAACAAAAAGCGTCAAAATGGTCATCCATTTTGGGACGGAAGGAGTATAATGCAAATACCGAGGTGTTGCTCTTAGGGTTCGTTATCGATATTGATGTTGTCAGCCATACTCACAAATTATGTAATTTATGTGCATTAGATAAGTCTGGGAAAAGCTAACTGGCTGGGTTTCATATCCACCAGCTTAAGCACCTCACTCAGTGGATTATTCAGCTTATTTAAAGCGTAAACAGTGCTGACAGGAAGAAAGTTACCTTACTCGGTAGTCCACCCATTTGTCTGAGAATATGAATTGGTAGGGTGTCGAGAACTCTCACTGGTACAACCTCCCGAGTATGCCTGCTAACCAATGAAATCAGTGAATAATATTTATGTATTGAAATATGAATATTCTGGTTCATGTAGTAAACATACCATATATAATCAACAGTTCCCATGAACTTGGAGTGATAAGATGTTGCCAAGGGTTCCCCGTGGTTATCCCTAGTTATCTCGCATCCCTGGGTAATTGACTCGACGTGTATTTTTTTATCAGCATATGCGGCACATTTAAGTAATACATAAGAACTAGAGATATTTCATCGATCCTATCCTGGTCAAGCACATGCACAATCAACTTCTTTTGCAAGGTAATTTCAGCTGAAAGTAAAAAGTGGTAGCATACAAGATAATACACCTATTAAAGGTTTCAAAAATCTTACATGAACTCCAGGGTATGCACTGCAGAGATTTAAAGGGTGTCTAAGACGAGTTACTCCTTCAGTCCCCGTAGCAAAACATAATTCTTCACAACTCCATCTATAAATCGGGGGCCTTGAGACAGAACTCCAAAAGCTGCATGGGCATAAAAATCAGTCGATTAAATTGCTTATATCAAACATAGAATTAGATTACTCGACCTATGCATGATACGGTAACAGCTGAGAAGTAACAGAGAATAATGCCATTCTTTTCCATAGAAACTACAATCACAACCTATGCATGATATGGTAACACCTGAGAAGTAACAGAGGATAATGCCATTCTTTTCCATAGAAACTAGAATCACAGCAAAACTTCTTTTCCTTCCAATTTTCGTGTGCAAATGGATAACCTCATTTCCATTGTGTTTAACTTTCTCCAGTAGGGTTTCTGTTGGGGGAGCCCCCCCCCCCCCCTCCCTCTCTTTCTGATCGAATAAGTTTGAACCGGTCCTCTTCTCACTTTAATTTTATCGGTGTTGTGGCGTTTTTCCGATGGCGGGTGGCAGCGCCGGTATTGAGTGGGGTTTGAGCAGGATAGGCGGAGGGAGGGTTTTCGGGGGGTTGCGGCTGTTGTTGGTTGAGGGCTGTGGTTGGGCGTGGATGGTGGAGCTGGCGGTGATGATGGGTTTGGATGGGTGGCTTTGGTGTTGGGATCTGGGAGCGGCGGCTGTCTGAGGGATGATGGAGGCAGCGGCACCGATGCTGGAGGCTGTGACAATAGTGGAGGAGCAGCGGATTGCAGTGATGGTGAAGCAGAGGTGGTGTGGGATGCAGCGGCGGTGTAGTGGCAGCTGAGGAGCTGGTAGTAGGTTTAGGGTTGCTGTGGGGTGTTTGGTTGGTGTGGGCTGGCCCAATGCAAATGGGCTTGGCCCATTTAGGTTGCTTTGGGTTTTTTGATCTGTTAAGGGGTGAGATTTGTTTTGGTTCAAACATTAGGTGTAATTTTGGACTTTGAGTCTTCTTGGCGTCTTGCTAACAGGATCTTTCTTAAAATTGAGGGGTGAAATAGTAGGTTAAGATCTTGTGAGAAGAAGTTGCTCAATGCATTTCTTTTCCTACTGTATTATGCTAATTTCATTTTGTATCTTTCAAGCAAGATGAATGGAATTAATTTTGCCTATAAAAAAAAAAAATGCAAGATGGAGAAAATCTTAGAAGGAATTATGAGAACTGTTGTTTGGAATGAGAGAATAAGAGAAGTATATAGGGTGTTAACTAACCCTAACACACGTAAGCTTTATTTATATTATGTGGTGACTAGTTACATAACATAAGCAACCAATGTGGGACTTAGTCCAATTCTATTCTAACACTCCCCCTCAAGCTGGAGAATAAATAGCACAGAATCCCAGCTTGTTACATAACAACTCTAAACGTGGTTTAAATAAAGGTTTGGTGAAAATATCTGCCAACTGAGCTCCTGTAGACACAAAAGGAGTAGCCAACACGCCACTATCTATCTTCTCCCGAACAATATGACAATCTACCTCGATATGTTTGGTTCTCTCATGAAATACTGGATTTGAAGCGATGTGTATCGCTGCTTGATTATCACAATACATAGGAATAGGCAATTGTACACCAAATCCCAACTCTTCGAGCAAAGCTCTCAACCATACAACCTCGCAAGTAGTATGAGCCATGGCACGATATTCTGCTTCAGCACTAGACCGAGCAACCACAGTTTGTTTCTTGCTCTTCTAGGTAACTAAATTTCCACCAACAAAAGTACAGTACCCAGTTGTGGACCGTCTATTAGATGGTGATCCTGCCCAATCAGCATCAGTAAAAGCCTCAACACGCAAATGACCATTTGAACGATAAAAGAGGCCACGTCCAGGATGAATCTTGAGATACTTCACAATACGAAGACAAGCTTCCGAATGTGGAAGACGAGGAGCTGACATGAACTTTTGAACATCCGGCGATGGTCACCGGCAACAGACGACGGCCGGCGAGCACTGTTGGGGCTCTGGCGATCGTGATTGAGGTATGGTAGGGACTGGGTTTGGATTTTCTTGATGGTTTAAGAATCGTTTTAGGGTTTTAAGAGCTGGAACAGGGGTTGCGGAGGATGGGTTCCTCGCATAGGAGTTCAGGCAAGGGTTTTGGTGATGGCCGAAGGTGCGCCGGTGGCTGGCCGACGGTCGGCAGTGGTCGCCGGCGCTGGGTATTGAGCAAAGCAGATGAAGTCTGGGTTCAGAAAGAAGGCTGTCGTGGGTTGGGTTTAGGGTAGAGATGCAGTTTGGATTCAGAACAAGGGCTGTCGGGGGCTGGGTTTAGGGTCGGTGAGGTGGCTGATGACGGATGACGTCAGTAGTTGGATGGATGGATGGTGAGTTGGGGCTGGTGGTTTTAGAGGCATATAATCTAGGGTGGATTAGGGTTAGGCTCTAATCCAAGCTTGGGTGACTTAGATGAGCGATGTGAGACAAGTCTAACACTCCCCCTCACATGCAGCCCGGATGCACGTGGAGGTGACAGACCAGGAGCTGACTGACTGACTGACTCGGGCGACAGAGATGACAGAGACTTTCCCACGTGAGATGAGGCCACCCAAGACCTAACTCTGATACCATGTTGATTGGAATGAGAGAATAAGAGAAGTATATAGGGTGTTAACTAACCCTAACACACGTAAGCTTTATTTATATTATGTGGTGACTAGTTACATAACATAAGCAACCAATGTGGGACTTGGTCCAATTCTATTCTAACAAGAACCACCTGGCAGCATACTTGTCCTGATGTTGCGATGGTTGATACTCCAATGGACAAATAGCTCCTGAAATATTTCTTCTATTGTGTAGTTGAAGGTCCAACTGCAACAGATTACAACCAATTGAGTTCCAAATGCATAAATCTAATAACAGACTGATGGATGTATTTTTAGGTGATGTGCAAATTTCAGAGAATGCTTGTTAGATAGTGGTAGTGTCTACTGTCTATGGGCTTGATACACAGAAACGATCTAAAACTCACCTCAGCTGAAGCTAGAAACTGATACATTGCACTCTGCACATGATAAGAGCAGAAGTCAGTAATATCGAAAGCGAAGGGAAAACTAAAACAATGTAGTTAAAGTCCCAAGTGAACAAATAACCTGGGGCATGCTGTTAAAGTCCCCAACAAGCACGACAGGAATGTTGCCCCACTCCTGTGACAGCTCATGGGCCTTCTTAAGAAAAAGTCGAATCTACAATAGTCATGTTACATGGAAAAATCATAAACACTATCAGCAATGTCATATATTGCAAAGCTATATGTTTCCCATTTTAACATGTATCCCATTTACCGAGTGCAATTTTGTTCACCCTGCTTAAAAGAGGGAGCATTACCCTCCTTATTGGTTGAAATGGTGTAGGTCCCACCCGTGCAATACACTTTTTGGTAAGCATGACATTACTTTGTGATGGGATCCACACCATTTCAACCAATAGGAAGGAGGGTAATGTTCACCCTCTTAAGTGGAGGGTGAACAAAACGCAATTCTCTTTTTACATGTAAACCTTTACCCGTTTTAGCATGTAAAGTCTAAACAATTTATTTCCCATCTAACATCTAAACAACTTATCCATCAATAACAGACAAAGATAAAGTTATCAAATACAGAATATCTTTACAAGAGTACAAATTCCAAACGCAGATTTGAAATCTGCATCTTAAAATCTGCTGAGAATATAAATAATAAAGTTTCCCTTCTCTCTAACAGCTTAAGCTTTTAGATGAGCTGGTAGTTAACAACCTAATATGGTATTAGAGCAAACAATAGATCTTGTGTTCGAACCTCATTGCCTACCTAATGACTAAAAATTACACGTGTTTAGCCTGCTATGGAGGAGAGTTTGACTACACGTGAGGGGGCGTGTTGAGAATATAAACAATAAAGTTTTCTCTCTCTCTAACAACTTAAGTTTTTAAATGAGCTAGTAGTTAACGACATAATATAACACAACCTTGAACTAAAATGAGTGTTCAGGTGACCACAGATTCATACATCTCATATTAGCAGTAAACCCCAGAACAATAATCTTGATAAGCTAGAACGAGCAATACCTGGCCCAGCTTGATATCTCCCCGCTTTGGGTTGAAGAGCACATGAATATTTCCAACCAATAAACTTCGAGACTGACAGGCCCTAAAATGGTTATTTCACAACAGTATCTCACCTAGTGAAGTCTGATCAAAGAAGCAACATAACAGGTATCTCAAACATTACTTTCAAAATTCTAATGAAAGGACATTTCATTCAAGCATCATATGTGATTCAAAAAGAGGGATAGGTGAATTGAAGTTGCAAGATACCCGAAGATGTTGGTTTAGAAAATTATATAACAAGTATCTAATGGGGTTTTTTATGTGCTTGCTATCAGCTACCTAACGCTTAGAAACTGATATGAATATGTTGAATTAGATGGATTAAATCCCTTGACAAAGTGAATCACAAAAGGGATTATGTAGCCAACCCAATTGATTGGGAATCAAGGCTTGAATTGATTTGGTTTGGTTAGGCATCTTCCTGAAAGTCTAATTTGGCTACTATATGCAGTTTAGGAGTTCCAGAGAAGTGAAGCTCTGCGGGTGATGATATAAGACTAGAGAACTTCTGTTCTCAAAACACGTCTAAAGGTATCTATACATACAAAAGCAAAATGGGGAAACAAACCCTGCATATGCAAGACGGGAAAAAAATGCATCAGCTCATAAATTTGTCAACTTATGAAAACTTCTCCACATTTCGAAATAAAAAAATGGAAAAGTACAATAAAAGAGTCAGAGTTCGCCAAAACTTACGGTGATGCCTTAGTATCTAGAGTGGAACTTGACTGATCTTGGGTCATCTGTACAAGATGAAAGAAGTCATCAGTACAAACTAAACTGGCACAGAACAAAGCAGTCAAGCAAGAACAGTGTTTGTAACAACCACCGAGATATGCAAACTACCATAAAGGACCAAAAGTAGTCACACCAGTATGATGAAAACAAAGGAATTGAAGCCATCGAACACCAAAATCATGGGCCCACCAGGCACCAGCATAAAACCAATTGATTACACTTGGAAATATGCACTACAAACTAAAAAGGCACAAATTATGGTTTGAAAAAGAAACTACATTGACATCAAGAGTAGCTTGGAGGGGAATTTGTGCATCAAAAGTGGCTCAATCCTCTGGGTGCTGTTCAGGATCAGCATTGTAGGCCCAGGCTGGAATAAATAGCATGATTGCCTTCCCCAGCACAAGCATGGGCCAAAGCGGTGGCACTTCGGCACCCACATCTATACCTACTGAGGAGAATCCTTTCCCATGGCGTGTCAAGGATATTCATGATGTCCAACTGCTATTTCCCACGACACTACATGGGTTTATTGTCTGCCGCACAAAAATCAACCAGATACACAACAGGACTGCGACTAGTAGGCTTTACAGCATTTTGAGAGGTATATATCCCCGGCATAAAACTTCCTATACTGAATAATTTACTTGCCAGCCTCAAAGATGGGAACAAATAATTGTCATTGAACAATTACATGGGTTTGGGAGGAAAAAAAAACATTTTAAAGCAGTAAAACATCAACAATCCTTTTGGAATCAAAAGTACAAGAATAAACAGAAATACTCAAACTCAGTAAGTAACCATCTACTCTATAGCATCTTGTACTTGAAATTTAATCAAAATTCGAGAAAACCAAACGTTGATAAATCTCAAAATCCGCAGACCTTCAAAACACAAAGTTGAGCGACATTATTACGAAGGCCAAACATCTGGAACTCTATGCTCTCTTGATGCAAAAGGGTATATCTGTATTTCAAATATGAATTGCTAAAAGTCAGAAGCTGAAGGGGTATCTGAAAGCAACTAAAGAACCAAAACCATTCCAAACATACAAAGCCATTAAACTGGAGAAAAATTAAAAGTGGTATTTTCCTGCTTAAGACAACTAGAATTCTGAATAAAGTATGTTTTTTGTGCGACATAAAGTCCAATAACATGTTCAGATGAAGTTTCACAAAAATTAATGTTCTTAACAATTGGCCTTTAAAATGGTTCATGAAGAATAATTAGAAGAAGAGTTGCATGTAAGCGCATTATTTATGTGGGAGAACCTCAAAAAATTTCAACCATAAAACCTACAGCCAAAGCATAACAAGTTAGCACACCCAAAGATAGTAGGAAACCTTACAGCTCATTTTTCCAGAATATAGCACAGCCATCACGTGCTTCACCTGTTCGAGCCTTTCGTAAAAACGGAAGCAGTGAATTGAGTTACATCAAAACATTGATATAAAACACATTAACAAGTTTAAATAATCTTGGATGAACATAGATATACCTGGTAAACACCTCTGAAGCCATCTTTTTGGAGAAGATTATCTATATCACAGAAACGGTCGACCTCCTGCAATTTATAACAGTAGCTTATAACAATGCAAATACATGAACAAGTAAGCATCCTAAACTCCAAACAAAGGTTACAAAAGCAGTTTGAATACACACAGCCAGCCACATACTGATGCTCTTTGGCAGCATGCACATGTACTTAATGGTTTCTCTGATAAAATCAAGTCTACATTCATTAAAAGTTTTCAACTAATAACTCATTCAAGAGGAATTGAAAATACATAACACTTAAAAGGAAAACTTTCAAATAACCTAAATGGATCCATGCCAATTCAAAGAAAAAGTTCTACTAAATCAGAAAATCACTATGCAAATAATACTCCTTCACACATTGAACTCTTCACGTGTATATTTTCTTTGAGAAAATGAATGAGAAAGCAGCATTTGATACAACAATTAGCATACAATAAATGCTTACAAAGATGCTCAAACTTGCCTGAAAGCACAAGATGCTCGCACTGTATCGACAGATCTCCTCGTATAAAAGCTTTTTCCGACGGTCCCAATCCAAATATTTCGGTGGGACTTTAGAGTACAAGTCTTGGTGTTTTGATGCATTCTCAACAGCCAGTATATTGTATGACACCAAAACAACCTTATCTGCAGAATGAAGAAAAAGTTTAGACAGAAAGTGGTGACGAATTTTGCCAACTAGACGAAAATTCAAACTAGCAGTCCTCAGAAGATTATACAATGTATTGGGCAACACCAAAATACACTTATCTGCAGAATCAACAAAAAGTCTCGCAGTTCAAAAAAAAAAACAAATCTAGACAGAAAAGTAGTGATGAATTTTTGTAAATATCCCTAGCATCAAGCTTAAAAAAATAAACATATACTTAAAAAACAAACAGCAAACTAGCCATATCCAGCACAGGGCATCAAATTTTTTTCTCAATAACGCCTATGCATAGGGCTGCAAACAAACTGAGCTGCCCACAAGTAGCTCTTGGCTCGGCTTGACTCGTTTAGTAATCAAGCCAAGCTCGAGCTTGAGTTTTTGGCTCGTTGTAAACGACTACAACGAGCCGAGCTCAACACTCAAAAGCTCCGCTTGGCTTGCAAAAGATCGCCTAATTTGTATAGGCTTGACTCGTTTAAAGAGGCTTGTTAAGTAAATTGACTGTGCTCGGTTTGTTAAAACTTGAGCTCGAACTTTAGGCTCTTTAAGTAAATTGGCGAAGCGTATCTCAGCTCTGCTCGGCTCGTTTGTACCCATGCATAAAAAAGCTGGAGCAAGGAACAGTTAACTTTCACTTGGATAAAAATCCAGTGACATGAAAAACAGTAACGGAGAAAGAGTAGAGATTCAACAAGTGACGAAAAGGGAGGAGTGTCTAATTCCCGAGACTAGGTTCCATGAAATAGTCCTAAATAACAGCACGCCACATGGCAAAGGTAAATTGGTGACTGGTGCATAAAACAAGAATAAATTATACCTTTATAATGGGAAGGATTACTACGAGTAGAATAGACCCACTTGCGATCACCCTCAGCAGTTGAGGACTTTATTCTGTGGTGCTTTTTATGCTTGTGGTGAGTACGAAACGAAGAATGAGAAGACGCGGCGTAGTTCGTTCGCAGTGGGAGAGTATGAGTTGTGAGGGGTTCTAGGGTTAGGGTTTCAGTCTCTGTAAGTAATCTTCGCTTCTTCGAGGTTTCATGGAGGTGGCATGGTTGTAACAGCGAAGAATGTCTGCGCTTGCTCGCCGAGTGCTCCGCTGCCGGCGGAGCCCGCCCGTCGCCGATGATTCTCATGTAGCCGGAATATTTCTGGCTTCGACGGCGCGTAACGAAAGTGATGGCGGTTGTATAGATAGACGGTCGCGGGAATTTTGACCAAAGAGGCTTTAACGCTAAATAAATCGGCTTATTTTTTTATTTTTATTTAAAATTTTTAAAATCTTTTTTTGGTTATTATGTTGTCAAGACGAGTTGAATCTAAAAAAAAATAATAATGATCAAATTCAAAATTTTTTGAATAAAGATAAAAATAAATTATTTTTTCTCCTTTATTCATTTTTTTTTGTTTATTTTGATCTTTTTATTTAAAAAAAAAAAGGTTTGGACCATAATTTTTTCGATTCTTTTCGTCGAGTCGAACCAATAATTAACCTGAAACTAACATATGTAAAAAAAATAAAATTGAATAAGGATAAAAAAAAAAATTCAGTTGTCTTATCTAGCTAAAAAAACCCCTAAGATTATATAGTTGGACTTGCCGTTTGATTCTTGGAGTAAATCATCGTACACTTTGATCTCATGTGTTTTAAGTTTCTAGTTTTTTCCCATCCATCCTAAAATTGGTAATTGCTATGGTTTTTTTTTTTTTTTTTTTGCAAATTGTTAGGAGGCTATTTGACTAGCTAATTTGCCTCATATTCTTTAATAATTTAAAATATGATCGTTCAAATTCAATTGTAGGTAAGTGACTACAATTGAGGTTATGTTGCTTTTGGTCCAAAAGTCACAATTGTGGACTGCACCAGCCAATTCCAATCTTATTTTGCATTTATTTTGAGGATTCGATTCGTTCAGATTGTAGAGCTCATTGATAATTGTAGTCATGTATAAAATTAAATCAATCAAATACTCAATAATACCTTATCGGAACTCGTTTCAGTGCGTAGTAGTGGACGAACCTTCAAACCATCGATTAATCGCTCATAAAATTAACGCATCCAAACAGAGATGAATAATGTTAGGTTTAATTTCATTGACCTCCCCTGATGTTTTTTACACATCAGATTTGGTAGGTCGTTTTTCACACTAAAAATAAATAATTAAAGTTGAGCGAAACCTAAATTCGCGGGCCATGTTTTGGTTGCCATTGGCTTAACATTCCCTCTAATTGATAACCATTAAATCCAACGGGTCATGTTGTGACCATCTCTGACTTAACATTATCTCTAATTGATAATCGTTAAGCCTCGCAGGTCATGTTCTGACCATTCCTGACTTAACATTATTTCTAATTGATAATCGTTAAGCCTCGCGGGTCATGTTCTGACCATCTCTGACTTAACATTACCTCTAATTCGTAATCGTTAAGTCTAAATTCACGGATGTCCGCTGGGCGACTCTCTGTGAGAGTTTGTATTCTTAGCAAGATTAATAAATAGTTAGGATAACTGAGGGACGCGCGCGAGATGTTCTCTCCTCGTGACCCATTTGTTTAAGCAACGCTTAATCAATTAGGCAAGAATAGGAAATAAAAACATCCTGGCATTTCATTAATAATTCTAGACAACGAACTTACTGATTCATACTTACAATAACTCGAAATATTCTATGGCGGAACAAAACCACTCTTTATTGAACTTTTGAAACATCATCCATCATTAAAAAGAAAACAGAAAGTTTTCACTGTAGACGCCCTATTAGAACTGTTCAGATTAGTTTACTTAAGGTCTTCGATTCCCCGATATTGAATGAGATCAAGAACATCCTGAGAATGTTAGTGTGTTTGACCTTTGAGCGGATAAATCCCTTTTGAACCCTTTAACCAAAGCTAAAAAGCTCAGCAAAACCCTACCTGCATACGTTGGTCCCACACCAGCGTGCGCTGGTCTACTGCCAAGTGTCAGTCATTATAACAACTCTGATTTTTAGTAAATAAAAATCCCGTTGAATATTTAAAAATTCTATTTATTGTTAACTCTAATAATCCGTCATAATTAGATTTGAAACTCATGAAATTATATCTTTTAACATCGGGCATTCTAGTCCTTTTCAAATACAAGTATACTTGATAAAGCACTTGTATATTTCCTAGCAAGTAATATAAGGTCTTTAAATTATATTTCTTGGTTAGAAATCCTACATGGCAAATAGAATTAGTTTCCAACTAAATCTTTATGAGTAGAATTCAAAAAATATAGTTATTATAAAAATTATGAAAATAAAAAAGGAGACAGAAAAGAGGGGGGAGAGAGAGAGTGATGGAAGAGAGAGAAATTAGAGGGGGCAGGAGGGAGGGAGGAGAAATCGGGAGGGAAGAGAGAGAGAGAGAGAGAGAGAGAGAAGGGAGTTTGCAGACAAAGGGATGGATGTGTGAGAGCAGATCTGTTGCATGCGTGATAGCTGCGCGTGAGGTACACTGATTGGAGAGAGAGAGAGAGAGAGAGAGAGAGAGAGACATGATGGGTGCACGCGTGCCAGAGGACTTGGTGGGAAAATACTTATGTGCACTTGTGCACAAAGACGCGATGGGATATATCCCATCCACATATGACCGGTCCGAAAGAAGCCTTTTTTTTTTGATCCGCCCGGATGAAGCTCTTGAAAATAGTTTGTTGACACACCTGAGTACATAAAGTTTTTGGGCTCTCTCTCAACCTCACCCATGATCAAAGCTTCGGAACAGCGCTAACTGTCCAATAGGTTAGGATAAATTAGGTCTGAATGAATTTTGTTTCAATTTTTTTACTCAATTGTGGGGTTATTATTTTTTTTAAACAGGTGTGGTTATCACATAGCCTTGACAATTTTAGTTATTTTTTGGAACTGATTTTGTGGTTGGTCTTGACTCTTAACATGATTTTCTTTCCACAATTTAATGCAATTTGTCAAGAGTTGGCTTGGCTAAATAATCCCGGCTGGAAGGTGTCATATTGGATTAGTTGAGAGGAAAAACAATTCATTGTTATTTTAGATTTTGTTTAATGTTTTTCTGCGGAGTGCCTTCAGGCACGGGCTTACCCACTAGTATATACGTTAAGGGGTCGGTTCTGCTCACAAAATATTTGACGCAACATTTGACACAAGTTTTTGCGTAGGACCCCCACGCAAATGATCGGAACCGTTTAATTTATGTCAAACGTATTTTTAAGAGCTCTTGAAAAAATCAACTCATTATATCAGTAAAGGCTTGATCGGTTCATTCAGTTGATTCCAGTCAAATTTGACAGGATAAAATTGACTGAGCCGATCAAGCTCTTACCGATATCTGAATGAGTTGATTTTTATGGGGCCCCCTTAAAAATATGTTTAATGGCTCCGATTATTTGCGTAAGACTCTGATTAATTTTGTGTCAAATGTTTTGTCCCTTGAACCGGCCACATACATAAATATACACATCTTTGTGTGGGCATTTTCACAACTTTTTGGTTTTGTCCTAGTTCAATTTCTTTTCGTCTGTTAGATTTGTGCCAAACTTTTATGTGTTATTGTTTCATCTCGACGAGAAGAATTGAAAAAGTAAAAAATCATGACTTTTACACAATTATTTTTGGAAATATTCAGGAAATAGTCTCACAAGCTGACTTTTCCAAATTTTCTTGGATATTTTAAAAATATTTGTGTAAAAATCATAATTTTTTACTTATTTCGATTTCTCTCATCAAGACAAACCAATAACATATATTCTCTCTTTCCTAGATTGCTGGTCCCTCTTTCTGTTTTGAGATGTCCCAAAACAAATGTTCACTTTCCATAAATGACCAATAGATTTTTATGTGATTCCTATTTTGCCCGTTCTCTTTATCTATCATTTCTTAAAATTAGTTGTATTGTAAAGTAAGGGCAATATAGAAAAATCAAGTATAAAGCAATTGTACTATAATTAATAAGTAGACTTTCTCAAAAGGGACGAGCAATTTGGGACGGAGGGAATAAAATTTAGCATAAAACTAACAAATGCAATTTTTTTTAAATAAAGATAAAATCAAAAATTATGATTTACAACTTTTTAGTTAGTAGAACCGATCAGTTGACTATATCATGACTTGACCAAGCCTGCTGCCAACTTAGCCAGGCCCACGCCTCATCTACACGTTTAGGCCATTGCCAGATTGAGAAAGATGTATGGACAGCATTATTGCTTTTATATATCATGATTCTGATTCTATTCCCGAAAAGAAAAAAAAAAGGAATAGAATTAGAATTGTGATTGCGTTTGTCACACTTCAACCACACCCCTATGACATACATGCACGTGGGTCTCATTCCACAATAAGTGACCAGATCTGATGCGGTGGCTCGGGCGACATTTCTAGTGACCGAAGGTTTTCTTTTTTCGTTTCCAGTTTTAGGTTTTCTTTTTAATATTCTTTAGTAAAGTTTAGTAGAGTTTTATGTTCCATGTGTGGAACTTCCCCTTCCCTTTGTACGTATTGTTTCATGTCCTACCCAATTCATATGAATAACCCTGTAATTGAAGATTGTTTTTTTCAACAGAGGGCTCCAAATTTCAGGTCATTGTAGCCCTTTGGGCATTTTTTAATACACAACAATAACAATAACAACAGAGCTCATGTAGTTTTCAATCATTGGGGGTATGAGCGAGAAGGATTGAAGACAGATCTAACATTTAATACCACTGAAACAGTGGCCCCTATACCTGTTTTGCTGCGTAACCAAACCCCCAAATCAAAACCAAATGGCATCATAGTAGGCAGGCCTAAAGACCCAATTTAATTTATGTACATATTAACATACTTTGGGCATTTTCTAATGATAAAATAAAAGAAACCAAGTGATGAAAATTAGGAACACCACATAGCAGAGAATCAGAATCCTAGCTGTTGATGGACAAGGACAAAGACTATGCATCCCATCACTAAAAAGCCAATGACCTCATCCACCACTGGATTTTCTAGGTCTCCCTAATAAGACAAAAGCCATATCTGTCCTTGGGGAGAAATCATAGATTTTCAGGTTGTCATCTATTCCTCTTGTTAAAAAAAGACTTAATTGCAAGAACACCTCTTAAACTATCATTTTTTGATAATTTTACCTTCTTAACTTTAAAATTGAGCAACTTCACTCCCCTAACTACCAAATTTGAGCAACTTCACCCCCTCCCCGATTTCCCGTCCAATTTTCTTAGGGATTTGGATGGAAAATTGGATAGAAAAGTACCAAAATACCTTTTATGCACCAATTATAGACCCCTCCCCTCCCCTCTTTCTCTCTCTCTCTGAACCTCAGAGAGAGAGAGAGAGAGGGGGGAGGGAGAGAGAGAGAGGGGGAGAGATAGAGAGAGTCTCTAATGGGTGTATAAAGGACATTTTGATATGTTAAATTACTTTTCTATCCGATGTTCCATCCAAATCCCTAAGAAAATTGGACGGAAAATCGGGGAGGGGGTGAAGTTGCTCTAATTTGGTAGTTAGGGGGTGAAGTTGTTCAGTTTTAAACTTAAGGGGGTGAAGTTGCCAAAAAGTGATAGTTTAGAGGGTGTTCTTGCAATTAAGCCTTAAAAAAACAGAGAAGTTACTCCACTCCTCTTTCACATCATAAATCGGTAAATCCCTCGTCAAATTCTCGATTGAATTAAGAATAGATTATAGATTAACTTAGGAAATTAATTTGTGCGCTCCATTTTAACGTGAAGTTACTAGTAATTTTATGAACAAAATAAAGCGCCATCAGTAAAAAGTGAAGCGCAAAAATCAAAATCCTTAAATCCAGTTTTGGACTATGGCCCAAGAGAAGAGATGGCCACCTTAAGCCCCTGAAAAAGTGTAAAAATTAGGGGCCCAATAATTTTAGCAATTGTAGACGTCTAAGCTCAAAATAAAAACTTTAGTACTTGAGCACACAAGTCCAAGAGGTTACGGACCCTTTTCTGAAAATCGCTCTTGTAATGTAAGGGCCGGCCCTCACCGAGTTCTAAAATTATATAAAAAAAATTAGCATAAGGATTTGAATTAACAATTTATAACATTTTTAGAGCTCTTCTTATTTAAAGACTGGCAGCAGGAGCTTCTTGGCTTAATGCTACTAAATAGAAATAATGTTAGTTAAGCCAGAGGATACCTTAAAGTTTATATATCTATTTTTCGTTTTGAAAATCACTTGATTCACTTGGATTTCCCAAGTAGTATCTCTCTAGTCTTTGTACACGATTTTTAATAAGTTTTCTTTCTACTCAAAAATCTTATTCTCGCTCCACTTATTACTTTCAAAATCTCCTTCAAACCTTTATAACAATATAAGTTGATCCCTGTAGGGTCGTGTTTTGCGCAAGGTAGCTGACGTGTGAATCTAAGTGAGCTGGAGAGGTGTGATTGGTCGATTGTTAAGAGAAATGGGGAAAAATGGAATGATCTGGTGAGGTGGAGGAAGAAGACACGGGAGCAGAAAGGACAAAGGCAGCGTGCCACTGCCAGTTCTTCCCAGATGGATCGCGCGATACCAGTCCGAGAAGAATGTTCTTCTTTCTCAGTCCAGTATCCCTCAATCTTTTCTCTAGGAACAATCTGCTTCTGTCTCTATCCGTACGTGTGTCCTTGTGTGTGTGCAGAAGGCAATGTCGGTGCATATTTATAGGCCTTTGGGCCTGGGGGGGGGTCCCCTGGATGGCCCAGCCTAACTTCGACACGTGCCCTTCCTGCTCCTGAGGTCGCGAGGTGACATCAGCGCGCGCGCGCGGCACCCCGCGACGGACCCTCCTCTTCCTTAGCCGCCAAACCACTAGATCTTCCTCAATTCCCGTGGGAGCAAGGTCGCGACCTGCAGCGATCGTATCTTTTCTGGGCCCATTGGTCCTGCCTTTGACCAGGGCGCGCTCTGCTATCTAAGCGATCTGTGGGTATCTCGGTCCTCCTCGCGCTCAAGGACCCCTCGAGGGTCCGCGCGGACCGTCCCTCCTCGCGATGTCTCTCGCTGATTGTTTGCTTTTATGAGTTGGTATTCGTGACAATCTGACGCCCTTCTTTTAGGGGGCGCGTTCGCGCGCTGTGCCTGTGCGCAGTATGCATATGCGCGCTGCCCCTCGCGCGGGGCCTGTTGCAGCAATAATTGCCTACATGCTGTTCCCTTATTACTTTCACGCGTCGCATCATGAGAGGTTGGTCACAGTCTCGTAATTGGTCAATAGCTGATTTATTTTGACCATCCCTACAATCCCTAAATCATGGTTTTTTCCTTTGGAAAGTCACATGCTCTATTGCTCTGGCAAACTAGGAGTAGGAGAACCTTATTACAGTAGTTTGTAAGAGATAAGATCAAGTAATGCAGACGGTTGAATTTTTCTTCTTCTTATTCTTCTTTTTTTTTTTTTTTGGGATTTAATAAATGCAGAATATTGATGCAACTAATTATAGATGGTGAATGGCCTGTCTTAGCTTGTCCTTTAGCTTTTAGATATGAAGTGAAGAAGGAGAAGCCTCTTTTGAGTTCAGTGATTCGGTCGTGATCTCGTGAAAACCAAAGCAGGGCCTCTTCTGAGTTCGTATTTCCCCAGAAAAAGACAGGGCTACCGCCTACAGGCATCTTTTCTTTAAATTCTTGTTTTTCAATTCACATGAAACTACTATAATATATATGTGCTGAAAGTAAGTGTGAATTCGCTCCAATTTTGAAATGTAAACAGAAGATTGAATGAATAGAACTCTATATAAAACATAGGATCGATCTTATATGAAGGAAGTGAATTTAACTTCATACAAATTGACCAGTAAAATTTCTTGGAAACTACTTGCATAGCTAAATAGCCAAAATCGCCTCCACACAACGTTGTTGAAGTGGTAGATTAGGAGGCCAGCTTCTCTCCCATACTTCATATGGATTGGAGACAACAATTTCAGCCCAAAAATGATCTTTTACAGGTTCATACTTCAGTACTCGGAACCGTTCATTTTGTTTAGCTTGTTGATAACATAAAACATACCAAAAACCAAGTGGATTGGATATAATTTCGATAAAGATTTCGGAACACAATTATCTTCGAAAAATAATATCGCAACATTGGATCAAAAACCAGTTTTAACCATTTTTTGCAATATAAATGTGTTCCGACATCATATCAAAATGATATGTGATCAACTTGCCTTTTGGCTTACTTGATGAGTTCAAAAAATGAATGGTCTGAGCATTGAATTGGCCTCAGGAAAAAAAAGGACCTTTTTTGGCTAAAATTGTTTTCCTCGATCGGTTTGAAGGATTGGAGAGGAGTTGGACTCATAGATTGGTTACAAAGCTAAACTTACCTTCCTTCCATTTTGGAAACATATATAGCTGCTCTCAAACTTGATCGTCCGAGGTTGTGTCAATAGAAAAAATGTGAACATTTGAAACAAAATTCACAAAAAGTGAATAAAAACAAGAGAAAATTACTTCTAAGTACAGAAAAGTGACACTTAATTTCCATTAAGGATAGATGAAATACTTAATTACCACTAAGTCCACTTTTATAAAAATACATTTACCATTAATGGAAGTGTCACCCTGGGGTTTTAGGGCATGCTAGGGTTTTATGGTACCCTAATGGGTACCCTAGTACCCTTGGGTACCCTAATATCTTATGGTACCCTAGGATTTTAGGATTTTAGGGTACCTTAGGATTTTAGGGTACCTTAAGATTTTAGGTTTTAGAATACCCTAGGGTTTAAGGTACCTTAGAGTTTAGGTTTAGTCACTTTCATAGAGCGCTAGGATTTAGGTTTAGGCACTTTCATAGGAGTTTTAGGGTGCACTTTCCTATTATAGGGTTTTAGCGGTTTAGCCACTTTCATAGGGTGCCCTAGGAGTTTAGGCATTTTTATAGGGTACCCTGAAGTTTAGGCACTTTTATAGGGTGCCCTAGAGGTTAGGCACTTTTAGTATTTAGGATTTTAGACACTTTTATAGAGTTTTCGCGTTTTGTTAATTAGAGAAGACTTGATGGGAATTACTTTTTATTTTCTGGACCTAGAGGTAAATTGCCCCAACAAATGAGATAACGTTTAGCTCATCCAGATTCCTGAGCAGTAAGAGAAAGATCGAATCGGGATTTTTGTCCACACTGCAATATTGTGATCAGGGCATTGTGACTGAACACAAGATTTATCATTATATATATATATATATCCAATTAAATCCCCCCACAAGGGGAGGATATAGGACTCGAATAGATATATATCCAGGGGTTAAATGCCAAAAAAACTGAACGAAAACAAAGATTCCCTTGAGTCAATTTTCCTCTGTACATTGACTGTACTTTACCACTTCATGTTAGTATATAGTTGGAATGATAGTTCCATCTTCGCGGAGTACAAAGAAGCTATAGGTACGTACATGAGCAAAAACTCAAGAGGGAGGGAGGGAGGGACCATGGCCACAAAGCCTTCTGTTCCAACTCATTCCCTTCTTCTCAAAACACAGAGACACATAGTCACACACACACACAAGTACGTAACTATGTGTGGGGGGCTGAGGAGCTCCTTTCGGTCCAATAAAGAGGGCTGAGGAGCGGGTAGAGCTGCCATCTCATGCACTTGGTCATGCTTAGTATTTTTCTCCAAGATCGATCTATTGAGAGTGCAGAAGAAATAAATACTGCTAGAATGGACGAGAGAGGACGAATACATAAAATGCTATGTTTTGCCAGATGCATGATGTGGGAGCAACTCCTTCCGTGTTTACTTTGCTCGCTTATTGGACTGAAGGGAGCTCCCAGTAGAGCACATAATAGTCCACTGCAACATATGGACAGGCAAGATTTTTCAGTAAGATCCTAATGTTGATGTTTATTCTATTAGCATTTGCTTCATTGGTTCTGATCACTTCTCACCCACAACCCATTGTAAATCTATTTCTTTTCATTTTCTTTAACTTCCATCTTTTCCAAGTTGTCTAATGACAAAGAACATATAGAGAAATGTATGACTGTTGCAGTTGAGAAGTGAGAACCGATGATATAAGATAAGCCACATAATATATGGCACACGGTATTGGGCTACTAAGAAACCATTAAGGTTACCATTTGTTTCAAAAGTTTAAGCTGTTAGGAAATGAGTGCAAAAATTTATATCAAACTAATCGAGAGAAAAAACATGCGAGTAAAATGAGTGTTGCTAAAATAAGAATGTTAAGATAGATGTGTGGTAAGATTTTACGACATATATAGAATTTGCAGATCCAAAAAATATTTTTGTGACATAGAATTAAGAGCGAAAACCTTAACGACATGGTAGAGGTAACACCGATAGCAAAAATGATGAGAAAGAATAGAGTAAGGTCATTTGAACATGTCTATCATAGATTGATACATGAAATAACTAGGAGGATTGATATTGTTACGGTAGAGGGTAGTAGCATTGGGAGGATCTACACCAAAATTAACTTTAGATTTTGTTATTATTCTAAAAGATCTAGGCTTGTTGAATACCACGTACGAAACATGATGTCCTTGACATAGCTCAATAGAGAAATGGATTGATGTTAGCTGACCTCAATTGATTGAACTTAAGACTCGATTTGATTTGGCTTGGTTCATATTCATGCCTCCCCCTTTATATGGAGCGAGAGCACAAAATATTCAGGGGGTCTTATATATGGCAATACCGGTTATGTATTGTTTCTACTTTCAACTCAAGTTTTCTTTGGTTTACTATGTTACAAATAAACGGATCAAAGTTTTGAGACAAAATTGTGCTCTTTGTATGGTTCTCAATAAGTTTCTCTATCTATCTCTCTCCACTTATTCTATCACATTTTTTTTCGTCTCAAAACTCAAACCCAAACAAAGTCACATTTTTTTCCTTCTCAAAACTCATTCCTATTTTACTTCTTTTTGAAACAAATTAACGCGAAGTCAAAGTGATTGGTATTATTTGCAATCTTTTGCCAATTAATGATTCCTAAGGGTATCCAGGGCCGGCCCCGGGGTAAGCCCTGCAAGCCTTCAGTCTCGGGCAACCCCCGGGCTGGGACAATCCAAAAAAAAGTTTTTGAGTTAGATTATAAATTAAAAGAGTTTTCCACAGTAGCACAACCATTCACTTGGTGTAATGGTTGCTGTATTTGTCACAGATCATTGTTCTAGGGTTTGATTCCCAGGCAGCACCATTGCTTATTTTTCTTCCATTTTTTTTTTTCTCTCTTTTTGTTTTCCTCCAATTCACAATTTTTGTTCTACCTCTTTTTTTCCCCCCCTAACGATAATTTATAAATGATATATTCTTACATTTGATTTAAAAAAAGTCATAGCTAAATACATAGAGCGAGTTAACACGGTTTTTATTTTTATCTTCGAACTATCATTTCGCAATATAAGATTAAAGAGATTGGCAATGATCTCAATTGTAAATGAGGTGCAATTCCAGTAAGAATATTTTTGGACATTTGGGGCTTTTTTTAAAACTTCTTATGCTTTTCAAGACAGGTCATTCTCTTCACATATATTAACAATAAAACCTAAAAAATAAAACATAGCGACACAGGCCTCGAGTCTTTGGATAAGTAAAGTACGATGACTCAATTAAAAATTTGCTTCAAAAAATGCTAGAAATAGTTATTTTCTTTAAATCGGATTGTGCTAATCATAAAGCACTATAAACGGGATTTACATTTTAATGTTGATTTTCTTGATGTAATTCGAGCTAAAAAATGATGCAACTTTTTCTTTGGTACTTGAATTTTTTTTTTAATGACTTTATAGTATAAGTGGGCAACAAAGCATGATGTTGGGCTAGGGCAACCCAAATTCTGGGGCCAGCACTGAGGGTATCTACAATGCTATAATCAAAAATTGATAGTAAAAAATTGTCATATCAGTTTTTGATTATTCATTTAAGAATTGCTAAAGTTAGCATTGAAAATGTTTACAATGGCATAATCAAAATTGGATAGTCAAAACTTGTCACATCATTTTTCAAATTACAAAAAACTAAAAACTGTGAATAGTAGAAAATATAGTTTTTCTAAAAATAGTTTTGAAACTAATAAAAACTATTTTCTAGAAATAGAAAATAGCTTTTGAAACTTTTTTTTGGGAAAAAATTATTTCTAAAAAACTGTTTTGTAAAAAAAAAAAAAACTTTTTTAGTAAAATATTTTTTTTCGAAAATATTGTTTGAAAAGAAAGAGAGCAAGGAAAAGGGAAGAGAGATAGAAAATTCATGTATAATGATTGGTGTATTTGATTGAGAATATATAGAGCCTATTAAATTTGGTTATTGTCAAAAAGTTGCTAGTTTTAGTTATCCAAAACCCAAAATTTGATTATTTCTAAGAAGGTTGTTAAGTTTGATTATAGTATTGTGAGTTATATTTTGCACTAACATTATTAGCTTTAAAATCTTTTACTTTTGATTATAGCATTGTGGATACTTAATTTAATAGAAATTTCCATGTGCTTCTTTTCCAAGTGAAGAGAGAAGACAAAACAAAATAATAAGACAAAACAAAATAATAAGACAAAAAAATTACGAAAGGATATGTACCTAACATTTTTAATAAAAGTTTTAATATACAAAATTTGACATGACCACCAAACCTTATATGATCCTATTGGGAAACAACGTAAATTGACATCAGTTACTTCATTGAAAGTAATGAAAGTTAACGCCAAAAGATTTTGCTGACTATGATATGAATTCATATATTTTGGAAATAATTTTTTTTTTTCAATATTTTATACATAGTCTTGCATCCTAAATGTCCACGATGGAGCTCAAACCCATCTGGTCTCCCACATGGAGGAGAGCAATTTTGTTCACCTTCTTTAAAAGAGGGTGAACATTACCCATATATTTTATTGGTAGAAATGGTGTTGGTCACATATGTGTAATACATTTTTTTGGTAAATATGACATCACTTTGTGTGAGATCCATACTATTTCAACCAATAAGAAAGAAGATAATATTCACCCTCTTAAGTGGAGGTCTCATCCGTGCAATACACTTTTTTGGTAAGCATGACATCATTTTATAATGAGATTCACACAATTTCAACCAATAAGAAGAAGGATAATATTCACACTCTTAACTCAACTTCACATGGGAAGGATATTCAAGGTGCATGAAAATCATGTGGCCACTAGTTTACAATTCCCACATTTTGCTGACTACTACAACAAATAAGATCGAGCAGGTGGAATTATGAGGCGACGCGATTTAAAAGCCCAAGAAAATGATTCAGTCCGAAGAGACTTGTAATCCAATCCTACTTTCCAGGAATACAAAAAGGTTTTGCACCTCTCCCAGAAGACTAACCGAACATGGAAAAAAAAAAACCAACCAAATAACAAAGAAATTACAAAAGCAATCATAATTCCAAATTACTATCTTTCTTTTTGCTTCTCTTGCTACTGCAGATTTCTCATCCCTTTCCTCAGGTGAGTTCGCTATTTCTTTCTTGTCTCACGTCAGATTCTTGACCTTTCTTTGTCAAACGATTCCTGACTTCGATTACATATTTTCTGATTGATCTTAATTACTTAATTGTTACAATCTGCACTCTGAAAATGCAATCATATATATATATATATATATATTACGTGTTCTGTATTGCTGAATCAATGGAAGGCCATGTTTCTAGTTTATGGGGTAGCTTGGTGGTATACAAGTTCTCATATCAATGGAAATTATGGAATTGTTTATTAAGTTTATCAAGCTCGAGTTGAGCTGAATGAAACTTTGGTGACCCAAGCTGGTCTATGCTTTAGTCGAGCTCGAGCTTGTTCATGAACATTATCCAGCAAAAAATATCATACATTTCTGCTCGCTTATGGGTCTAGGGCTTTAAATATAATTTTCTTTGTGTAGAAATATTAGTTTTTACTTTCTACATGTACAAGTTATAAAAACAGGTCTCAATTCCAAAGAAATTTAAAAAAAAAAAAAAATGATATCATTCCTTTGGGATTGTACAACAAAACATTTATTCTGGTTATCGAGTTTTTATCGAGCTGAGCTTCAGTTTACTCGAGCTCGTTTTTATCGAGCCGACCTCGTGGATGGCTTTGTTTGTTTGCAGCCGTACTTACTAATGTATGTTCATATGGCTATATTTCTTGTACATTTGAAACAACAGCTTGATAACTAGAACTCAAATCCAAGAACAAGAAACTAGATGAATGAAAAATGATATTTAAGCTTCAATTGAAGAAGATTTGAAAGTTTCCAAATCCTGTTCTGAAAAATTGCTTCTAAAAGCTGTAATCAGTGATCAATCAGGGAAGATAGATTTGGGCTTCCTAGTCTTCTAAGCTTCCTTGACTATGACTGCTGATGCTAGATCTTCTGTTATTCGTTTAAGAAATATGTCAATGGTCTCTTGATTTTCAGGAAAGCATCGATCATGTGTTTTTGCTTAAATAAAAAATATTCACATCCTTAAGATGTGATGCAGATGTTTGAACCACGAATTTTGTAACGTATGTTAACAATGGACCACCAAGCAAAGGGATACGGGAGACCTAACATCTCAAGTGCACCAATTAGTAGCGATGTTTTTGAGCCTACAACAAGTAGTTTTGACGATTCGGAAGGTAAGGAATGGTGAATAAACACAAAGTTTGCTGCTCTTTTCACATGTTCTGTAAGCTAATATTTCTTCTCCTCCCCCTTTCCCCCTCTTTTTCTTCTACAGCTAAGCAGCGAGCAACTGTAGTGGACTGGCTAAACAATATTCTTCCCAATTTAAGTTTGCCAACAAATGCTTCAGACAAAGAACTGAGAGCTTATTTAAGCGACGGGACTGTTTTATGCCAGATTTTGAACAAGCTGAGGCCGGGTTCCGTGATTGAGGTTGTAAAGTAGTTAATTATGAATGGTTATGCTATGGAATGATCTATTTTTGATCTAACCATTGTGCTCGAGTGTTTTTGTTTCTTTTCTAGTGTGGAGGCTACCATCCTTCAGAATCACGTTCCGATAATGTAAAAAGGTTTTTGGCTGCTATGGATGAAATGCAATTGCCTAGGTTTCAAATGTCTGATCTAGAGAAGGTACTACTCCTTACGCATGAAGAAATGCGAAATATCAATTTGTTAAGTTTTTCCTTTGGGGGCATGTTTGTTTCCTGAATTGAAGTATTGGATCGAACAATGAATCTAAGATACAAAGTATCCATTGTTTGGTTGGACTTTTGCTGTCAGGTTAAATAATCATCCGATACAAAACCATGGGATGCATCTGTCTTATGCAATTATATGTCCCTTCACAATTAATACGGCCAAACAAACAGGCCCTCATTGTTTTATCAATTATGCTCTCTATAGCTTTTCTGCATTTCTTATTCTTTTCACTGATGGCATCTTCTTATTTTCCTCTCACTCGGTAATATGTTTACTTCCATATATCACAGGGATATATGAAAATTGTTTTGCAATGCCTTCTCACACTTAGAGCTCACTTCATGCCAAATGGTGGTGGATGTAATCTTTCTAGCTCTAGTTCGCCTAATAAGTCTGGGAATGATGTTAGCATGAGTTGGAAACTTTTAGGACAAACTCCTGGAGGGAATGCTAGTTCTAGAGATGAAGTATCTCCTCAAGCATATACTTCCACATTATCTGGAGAAGATAGGAGGAAGGCTGCATCCAACTCAAAGTTTCAACGCGCACTGCGTAGTCCTGTCATGGCAGGTATCTCTCCTTATCAAAATGAATCATCTATGCTCGTAATTCGTATAGCTTCCTTCTCTTATGAACCTGTCTGTGTAAATAGCTTCCTAATTTTCTGGTTTGCCAGCCATTGTAATGTAGTGTTGGTTTCTTGCTTCTCCTCTCCGTCTGTCTCTCTTCTTGTCACTCTGTCCATATTTGTAAATAGCTTCCGAATGTTCTATTTTGCCAGTCAATTTTTATGATTTCCGATTGATTTCTTGATTTCCCTTCTGTAGAGCCATCAGCTGCACTAATACATCATGTAGGGCATAAGTTCCATGAGGTGTTTCAGCTGAAACAAGGTTGCTACGCGGATCTTCCTGCTGCTAAGATTTCTGAAATGATGAAATCGAACAGTTTGGATGTAAGTTTTGTAAGTCTTTTCTCCTCGTATGTGGTTCTTGATTCTTATCATCTAACCAAAGTGGATTCTATTCATGGTACTTTTACCGCTCTTAATCAGTTTCTGTATCTGTTCTCTGCAGAATGCCCCAACTCAGTCTCTCTTGAGTGTGGTGAACGGAATTCTAGATGAGAGCGTTGAAAGGAAGAACAGTGAAATTCCTCATGTATGGAAATAACATGAGACATGGATATTATGTATATTAAACTATGCATGTTTGCTTTTCAGGCTACACACTCACTTTTTAAGTTGCTTTTCCCCTCAGAGAGTGGCATGCCTATTGAGAAAAGTTGTGCAAGAGATTGAGCGGCGTATATCTACTCAGGCAGAACATTTGAGAACTGTATGTAAGATGCATTATATTTTTGTGTCTTTTACTGGGTGTTTCTGTAAATTCTCTGTGCTCAGTTGTGTATTGGTTATGGTTGCAGCAAAGTAATCTTTTCAAGGCTCGTGAGGAGAAGTACCAGTCAAGAATCAAAGTACTTGAAGCCCTTGCTACTGGGACTAATGAAGAGTCACAAGTAGGATATTTTTACAACTTAGTCATAGTTAACAAGAAGTACAAATTACTCCCTTCGCTCCATATTTTCATTCTATCATCGGTCATCGTGCCTTTGAGATGTATATTTGTGAAATAATTTCCACCAATCAAAAGAACTAATTGGGATCTTTTGAATGTTGGAATGTTTTCTTGTTTGTTGACTCTATAAAAGGCAGTTGACACGATTGCTGAAAATAGAAAGACAAAATAGGACGGAGGGTAATGTTTATGTGCACTTGGTACTAAAGTTTATTCATCAAAATTTATTCTTTTTCTTAGGTTGTCATGAACCAACTCCAGCAGATAAAGGTATAATCTGATTCTGATGCACTTCCTTTGTTTTTGTGTTTCTTTTATGCACTCTTTTTTCTTGTCCAGATATGAGGTGTATATTTTTGTTGGTCATAGCTTTATCTGCTTTTGTGTGGTCCACTCCCGGTTTTCACGATTCTTCACTCTCCATTTTATAAGATGTTTTCTTAATGACAATGTGCTCAGAACAAGATGCCATTTGCAACCCCCCAATTCTCTTAAGTGCTCTAATGTTGGATTCTGATGTTATCTATGTAGCTGCTTTATACTATTCATGCTCCGAGTGTAGTGCACAATTTTAGTATCACTTATAGGGAAAAAAAGAAGTGAATATAAGCTTTTTAATTAGGATCTCATTGCAGTTGTTTTTTCCCTGTGAAGCAAAACTTCTTGTTAGTGATTATTAAGCAGAAGGAATGAGGTGAACAGGCTCATGGTGACCATAAAAAAAAATTCCAGTTTTGTTTAATAGATATGAACATAAACAAGACAGTGTGAATCAGATTTCAGGACTGAAAACTAAAAAGCCTTCTTTCTTTAGATTGTGGATAAGTATTCACGTCAGAGTAACCTATCTATCTTGCTTTAACACCGTAAGCAATTCGATTATCGATAAATGGGAGCAGACAATACTAAAATTTCTTTCTTGGTTCTGGTTGGTTGGAATATTTTCTTCTGTTGATATTTTGGGGGTTATTTTTAATGCATTAAAGACAGAAAAGACAAAAATAGAGGAAAAGAAAAGGGTTGAAGAACAGGATGTGATCAGATTGGTGAAGGAGAAGGAGCAGATTAACAACGAAATTTGGGCATTGAAGCAAGAACTGGAAACAGCTAGGAAATCAAATGAAGAGTCCTGCTTACGAATGGAAAACGAAGGCAATAAAACTCAAGAAGAGCTTGAGGAGAGGTTGAAGGAAGTTATGCACCTCCTAACAGAATCTAGGAGTAGGGTTAAAGAGCTTGAGGCATATTCGGAGTCAAAAGATGAACGGCTGAACAAGAAGGAAACCATATACCAAAGATTTACAGATTTCCAACTTACTGCACTGCAGGTTTGGTTTTGCCATATTACATTTTTCTGCTATATTGTGATATTTAATGTCAGAAGTTTTTTAAAATTCAAAAAAATGGTTCAGGAATTGAAGATTGCTTCACAAACAATCAAACAAGATACTTTGAAGATACAAAAGAGCTATTCAGACAAATTTCTTCACTTAGGTGGGTAGGCTGTTTAGAAACCATGGCAAATGTGATGATTCTCTTAACCAACTTCTACTATGTTCAGGGACAAAGCTTAAAGCTTTAGCAGATTCCTCGCAAAACTATTATGCAATACTTGCAGAAAATAGGAAGCTGCATAATGAGGTTCAAGAGTTAAAAGGTGCCACTTCTTTAATTTACATTGCAAGAAGTTTCCGGCTTTCCTCGGATAAGATTTATATTCTCACAAATGCATTTTCTTTGATAGGAAATATTAGGGTTTATTGTCGGATAAGGCCATTTCTACCAGGACAGAAGGAGAAGCAGTCCATCATAGACTCCTTAAATGAGTATGGGGACTTGACTATTGCCAACCCATCCAAACAAGGAAAAGATGGTCAGAGGTCATTCAAGTTTAATAAGGTCTATGGTCCGGAAGCAGCTCAAGGTTTCTTTTCATCTTCGAGAATTTTTTCCTGCTTTTCAAAACAAAACAATATAATCAGCAGTGGAACCAGTATTTAACATTTGGGGCCACCTAAACTTGTGTATTCCAGGTTTGGGGTTACAAAAACTCCAAATCAAATGATAGGTTTTTCAAGTTTTTGCTACTGATTTGAATAGGTTTCCCACATGCTATTTGGGGAGTGATTTTATCACTCAACTCAAGCCTTTTACATTCCATATTTATCTTGTAAATCTCACATGGAGTATGTAAAATGCCAAAAGTAGACGTTCAAATCATTTCATTTTATTTAGAGAATCTCATGCGCCAACCCCTACAAAATAGAATCTTGATACTTCCATGCACATTATACACTACATACGGGTTCATGTCAAAGTTGAGGATGGCCATGGCACCCACCCCTGTGCATAATAGATGTGGCACTAGATAAACGTAGTCATGTTTTATTCTTCTTAAATATGTTTCTGCCACGAGCAACAGCAACATTGTGGAATATGGCATGGCTAAATATTCACATTAAATGTATGACAGCTGAAGTATATTCTGATATCCAACCACTGATACGCTCTGTTCTTGATGGATACAATGCGTGTATATTTGCTTATGGTCAAACTGGTTCAGGGAAAACTCACACAATGGTACGAATTGCTATTTTGTATGCATTACCCAAATACTTATCGTTACGTATAGCTTATGCATCTTATATGTTGATTGTAGACTGGACCTGATGGAGCATCTAAGGAGGAGTGGGGCGTCAACTATCGAGCTCTGGATGACCTTTTCAATATTTCTCAAACAAGAAGCCGGATCTTTACGTACGAACTTGGAGTTCAAATGGTTGAAATCTATAATGAACAAGTGCGGGACTTACTATCCAGTGATGGTTCTCAAAAGAAATATCCTTTGCGTAACCTAGATATTTGTGTTTCAATCAGTTTTATGCTTTTTGTTTATTGACTTGGCATCCTTGTCTTGGACTCCCACCTCCCTCTTTGTCAGTTTTTTTCCCTGCACTTTTGGTTATGTCATACTCCCTCCATTCCTTTTTAAGTATTCTGCTTCGTAACTCCAACTTATTAAAAAAACATCATCATTACACCTTTCACATAAACTTTTACCTCCACTCCCTATTTACCCTCTATGGAAACATCATCATTACATTTTTACTCACTAACTTTTCAAAATGGAATCCACTTTTAGGGGCAAAATAGAAAATGTATCAACTTTTATCCATTAACTTTACAAAATGGATACTTATTAAGAGACATCCAAAAATGGAATACTAGACTCTAAAAAAGGGACGGAGGAAGTAAAGAATGTCTGTTATGAAAAGTGAATGAGTAAAGTTTGGTGAAAATTATTACTTTGCCCTTATATTGACTAACAACAAATTAGGTAATTAAAACTGCTAAAGGATAGTATAGAAATGCTACTGTTTACAAAGTGTAGTCATTATTTCTTCTTAAGATGAAGAATTCCAAAACAGAATACTAATGGTATGGAAGGAGTGTTTGGTTTAGATGGAATGATAGAGTGTCTTACTTTATCCTTACAATTCATATTTGTTTCCCTTGATTTATTTGCACACACTTGGGATTTTGTCTACCTCCCAACCCAATGGGTTAGCTGTCCCTGATGCTTGCATGCACCCTGTCAATTCAACCGTTGATGTAGTAGAACTAATGGAAATGGGATTGAAGAATAGAGCTAAAGGTGCTACTGCATTGAATGAAAGAAGCAGTCGTTCGCACAGGTTTTTATTTTCTGAGTATTTATGAATTTAAGGTGAACTAGTAACTTGTTATTTATTCGGTCGCGATTTTGATTTTGGAATACTGTACACAGTGTTCTTACTATTCATGTCCGCGGGACGGATGCAAAGAACGGCACTTCTTTGAGAGGCAGTCTTCATTTGGTAGATCTTGCAGGAAGTGAAAGAGTAGATCGTTCTGAGGTAACTGGAGATAGGCTTAAGGAAGCTCAACATATAAACAAGTCATTGTCTGCTCTCGGAGATGTCATCTTTGCTTTGGCGCAAAAGAGTACGCATATTCCCTATCGAAATAGCAAGCTCACTCAAGTCCTTCAAACCTCTCTAGGTACTTGTTTCCTCTTTGCTTCAAATGTGCATGAAATGGTTTCATATTGTGTTTTAGTAGTAATTTTAAGAGGAAAGTCTACTTTCACCCTCTGTGGTTATCGTCATGTGCGGATACACCCCCTGTGGTTTAAAAGTGTGCACATAACCCCCTGTGGTTTTCAAATTGTGCGGATAGACCCCCTGCCGTCATATTTTCCATCCACTTTAACGGAGGTGTATCTCACACACCTCTAGAACGTAATCTGAGTCGTTCATAATGTATTAAATAAAGAATAGAGTATCTATGTAAAAAATCATCTCGATCAGGCATCAATAACTTGATCTAACTTGTAGTAAATTCAAATTTGAAATTTTAATTTCATAACAAAATCGATTTGACCATAAGCTTTTCATTTTTGATTGACTTGAATTTTGGCATAGACAGTACTCGTCAAAATTTATAATATCAACGGTTTGGATTCAATTTTTGGTATACGGAATGGTGTGGTTAGATTTAAACAAGAAGAAGAATCAAGGGACGTGATGGGGGGTATAACGGTCTTTTAATGTTGTTTCCGTTAAAATGGATGGAAAATACGACGGTAGGGGGTCTATCCGCACAATTTGAAAACCACAGGGGGTTATGTGCACACTTTTAAACCACAGGGGGTGTATCCGCACATGGCGATAACCACAGGGGGTGAAAGTGGACTTTCCTCTAATTTTAATACTTCTACCGGCGTTGTGATTGATTGTCGTTTTATTCATCTTGCTAAAGCTCCACTCTCTCTAAATTTTTAGCTTACTATATTGAATTCTTTTCTCGTACTTTTTTTTTGCGGACAATGAATGTATATCGTGTTTCGGATGTTTGTGTTCCAAAACCATAATTTGTTAGGATATTGGAGATACCTGCCAGTTGCGGCTTAGGCCCACACAGGAAGGCCAATGTGTTTTGTGTGACCTCCCGACACCCATTGCGGCATGTCATATCTGTGTTGCCTTGGAAGTGCCCATTGCGGCACACTTCATCGTTCGCAGTTGCCACTTGGTTTTAGGGACCAAGAAAGCAAATATAGAGATTCTGAATTCGGGAGCCAAGAGTATGATGAGAGAAGATATTACGCACTCCTCTTCACCCAACCCAAAAGTTGGCATTTAGTTGTTTGACATAGGACATTTTATGTCACGCCCTCGATTTTCAACATAAATAAACATAACTTTGCATAAATAAAATTTTCACGACAATATACACAGTATCCCAAAACAGTTCCTTGTTCCCATGACATCAAATTACAGGCCCAACTCCAGTAGTTCCAAAAGGTCACATCAATGGCACAATGGCCCAAATTAGGATAGGTATGCGATAAGAAGACTAGTTAAATGATAAGAAGACTAGTTAAATGTTTACAGTTATCTAATGTCAAAAGAATGTATATGAAATTACAATTACATCTTCAAAAGGAGTCTTACAAAAGATGTTAAAGTAATTCCTCCATGTCAGTTTTCAAAATAATCACTAAGTCAATGCATTCCATGCATGCCATGCTACTGTCTTGGATTTACACCTAAAGGGATGAGCTACACTAGCTCAGTACTACACTAACTTTATATACAAATGAGATGACCGATGGAATGAACAACAGAAGCAAGGTATAACAACTCTAGCAAAAGAGACAATCAAAGCTTGACAATATGATATCCAACTTTTACCATTTCTAACATGCTAGCATATTAATCATCATTTATCAATCTCGTCTTGTTACTCAATTTCTTTTCCACGTTATGTGTCATGAGCGAATGCTCCTGCCGGGCTTGTTAAGGGATCTCGATTCCTCACCCGTTGGTGGGTTTTGAATATAATACGAGTGATTGCTCCTCCCAGGTCAGTTAAGGGATCCCGATACCCTCTACCTAGCACCTCACCCATTGGTGGGTCTAGAATATGTTATCATTTCGTTTAAGTGTTCAAGCATTTCAATTCAACAATTTATCGTCCACATGTCATAAATTCTCAGTTCAATATTTGACAAATCTAGCAAGTCCAACGAATAGCGTACCAAGTATCAAAAATACAAGAAGGTCAAAGATGCGTTCTGTAATCCATTGGAACAAAACCATTGTATTATTAGAATATGAAAAAGGGTATTCTCATGAAAAACTGCATTGGGTACCAGTACCAAGAAAACGGTGGTACCGGTACCAAAATCTCTGGAATTTCAATTCTGGGTTCCGGTACCAATAGGGCAAAAATGTGGTACCGGTATCAACTATCAAAAGTTGGCAGAACAGAAATCTGGATATCGTTTCCAAGAAAAAGTGGTATCGGTACCAACTGGGCGATTTTGGACGATTTTTAGCATTTCGAGGGTTAACACCAAACAACACAAACAGTGATCCAATTGGACGCTAAATCAACTAAAAAACATATACAGAAGGTGAGAAATCTCTACCTTAAGTGCAAAGAGCAAAACTCAAAATTCCGCGAGCCCTAGGATCCCAAACTCCAAAATCAACCAAAAAGCTTAGTTTCTGTGACGACCCAAATTTTTTACATTGCCTCAAAATTAAATACATCTCCAATAATTACAAATCCTCAAGATAAATATACATGGTGGGCCCTAAAATCCTCCAAATGCTACAGATTTTCTATACAATCTCTATAAAGCTAAATCCTTCCAATATTCCAACTCGAGTCTCCACTAACTTGCTCTGCACCTGAAAAATATAAAACGCCCGGGTAGTATATGCAATACGAGGACAATAAACTTGGCTGGTGTTAAGAATATGCTCAATAAACGAGGATAGCAAATCAAGTAAGATCATTCTGAACGTTTTTCATTTGTAGCCTCATACCCGGCTCATCTCGATAACATGCCAAGCACCACCCAGGTCAAAACTTTGTATTGGGCACATGGGCCCCATAAACATTCTGGACTTCCCCGTAGGACAGTCCATCGTACATCTTTTACAATCCTGTGACCCGATGGGCTTGCACATGTACCAATCTGTTCCATGGCTTTCAGCCAAATATTTCCTTTATGTCACGATACAAGAAGTGACAATAACTGAATCAAGAAATTTAGACATCAAATGAGTACAAATATGAGAGAATCAAGGAATACCCTTTGCAAAGAGATTTAGCGCAGAATGTATTGCACACTACCCAGTACCTCAAATTAAGACCATGGCCGTTGAATACAATCTTGGCACTATGAACTATATACTGAGATTCCATTGTCACCATAGTACTCCATCTTACCATGAGAACCTTATGTAGCCCAAATGATCTGGACTTTTTAATTTCCCAATTCTAAGAGTCTTCGCTGTTTTCTTCCACCTCTCACACCAATTAGATGAATATATTTACTAACATATCTCTCGATTTTCTCGGAACAACACAGCAAAATAGAAGAAGAAGACTCTTGCCTCTTGGGTTATATATATATTGGCTTCCTCAAGCATGATGTGTCAATAGTGGGTATTAGGTGTCAAAAAGAAGGCAAGGGTTATAAATATTGTGGGACCATCTCTTTTTCCCTTTTTTTTTTTTTTTTCCGTTTTGTTCCAAACGGCAAAAAGGGTTATAAATATTAAAATTAACGGATGTTACAGTTTCCAAGCCAAGCCAAGTAATTTCCAAGCTCAAGAACACTCGAATACGAAGGTTTTGCGGTGGATCTAGATGGGTTTGAAGTATTTGGGTGAGTACAGTTGTTCAGCTCAAGGATTCCGGATTTTTGCTCTGAGCTGTTGGATTGTGTTTTAAGTCCGGATTTTTTCTCTAAGCCGTTGGATTGTATTTTCAATGGTTCGGATCTGCGGACGCTTTACCGTTAAGAGATCGTCCGAAAGAGACCTAGTGCAGAAAGATTTGGTGGCCTGCATTATCTATCTCTCGCGGTCGTGGAATCTATTAGCGTCCGCAACATACAATGTAACAAAAATCTCGCAGCCGCTTGTTCCTCTTTACACTAACAGCAAGATAACACTAACAGCAAGATAAACAGAAGACTATTGGTTCGAAAATCGACGAAAACTCAAATTCGGCTAGCCCGTGGGCTATATGAACATCCCACCTTGATCGCTGAGTTGCAATCCCTCAGTTGCAAAATTATGCAACTTTGCTTGGTTTCTGAGACCTTTATGGATTAAAGGTGGAAAACCCAAGAACAATGAAAGATCCTCTAGGTTTGAAGGTTTAGGTACTCTCCGGGTATTTTCCTCATGAGTTCTCTTTGCCAGCGGGAAAGGGAAAGATTTAGGGTGTGGTTCTAGAACAGTGGCCAATTGGCGGTGGCCTAAATTTTCTAGCGCCCTCTACAAATATCTTGCGGCCGTGACTTCTAGAGTCGCGACCGCTACATCTTCTGGGGCAAAAACTTGGTTCTCATGCTTCTAACCTCTCTTGGTCCTTCATTACTTATGAGTTCCACAAAGTTCATAAGGCCTTAAATATTTACGCAGCCAAATTAGGGTGTTTATAATGTCTATCAGTACACATAATTGGAATTGCAAAAAGTATTTGGTCGCCCGATCATCTTTTAACTAAGAGTGGGAGGGGGTGATAAAGGACATTTTGCAAATGGGAACCCGTGGAGAAAACAAGAGGGATGCTCCCTTTAGTAGATAGCATAAATTCTTCATTTGTTTGTTTGGATGCTGCAGGTGGTCATGCGAAGACTCTTATGTTTGTGCAGCTTAATCCCGAGTTAAGTTCATATTCCGAAACTCTAAGTACCTTGAAGTTTGCTGAGAGGGTCTCCGGGGTTGAGTTGGGTGCAGCAAAGACCAACAAAGAGGGCAGAGATGTTAGGGACTTAATGGAACAGGTGCTCCCTTGTCACTATCTATCATTCGTATGTCCTTCCAATTCTAAACAATTCTCTTGTACCTTGCGTTTTTTCCCTTATGGAATCTTTTGAATTTCTTAGAAAACTGTTTTTGAGAGAAAATATACCTGAGAATTTGTTTAACTATCAGACTGATGCAAGGTCTTCACCTCCAGCAGCAAGTAGAGGTTGTATGGCCCATAGAGAGGTAGTTTAAGGGCTAGAGAAAAAGATCAGTTAGGATAGCATATGAGAAAAGAAGCTTAGGCTTGAAATCTCAATTCTAGCAAGTCGAAGTTGTGCACCTCTTTTTACGGTTATCAGTAGTGAAATTCTTCACTAGAAATCCACGGCAATATGACGCACATCCGTTGTTTCATTGCACTTTCACCTTAGTACTTTTGGTCGTATGTGTGGAATAGGCTGATATACGTTGCTGAACTCCATTTCCTAACAATAATTGTTAACTCAACACGGTATATCGTAGCTCAGGTTGGGAGATATCTTGGTTTCAAGTCTATCCGTTTACTTTTCATCCCGGTTAACATATTGGTTCTCCCATTTGTATGTTGTTTTGCTCTATCTATGGTAATTTGCATGTCCACGTGCACGGGGTTCCCCACGAGGAAGGTTTGGAATAACTCGACGTACATTGTTGGGTCCTTTCCTAACAACTTGTTATTCTACATTTTGAGGCATCACTGTTACAATGTTTTACCAAACAGGTGGCATCTCTCAAAGACACGATTGCGAAGAGAGATGAGGAGATTGAGAGGCTGCAATTGCTTAAAGATCTAAAAAACGTGTACCCGGCTGTCAATGGTGAGAAGCATTCTCCAAGCTCAATAAGGTATGGTTCTGTACCCGCAAGCAAAAGTTCCATAAAAAAAATGCTTAAAATTGTCTAGTGCATATGTCTTACAGACTAGTAGAAAATGAAGCTTCTTTTTAGATCAACTGAATTAAGGAGAAGTGATAAGTATTCTGAAGCTAGTTCGCAGCTGTACGAGTTTGAACACTAGAGCCGCCTTTGACTGGTAGGACTGAGTAAATATAAGGTTCATCTAATTCCATATGATGAGTAAACCGTCGGACAAGTAGTGAGGGGGATTACCACCCCAACCCCCAACGCTCATCCATCAAAATGTCTCTTGGGTTGGTGATTCAACAGATATCTATTGCCTTCATCCCTTGCATTCAAATACTGAAATATATCTCCCACAAAATTTGTAATCATATCTCATATCAATCCAGCCAATCAATCATTCCCTATACATATATATACTGAGGGGAGATATAATGACATGTCTCATGATTGTTTCTGTGTTGGAACAGGCCTTGATGCTCGGTGGCATCAGTTTCCTCTACTATTTTATTGAATGAGAAAAGGGACAAGTGAGTACTGCTTATTTTATTGAATGCTTTCCATTCCAATTTCTGGCAAAAGTTTTTCTTAAGTTAGAAGAGGGCAACTTTGAACCCTTCAATTCTCTTAGTTTATCTATTTAGTTAAAGGCTTAGGACGGCTGGTTAAGTTTTTTTTTAATTATTTTTTTTGATAAGTAATTAATTTATTAACAAAAAGGCATAAAGGGAATGCTATCCGTATACAAGAAAGGCCACAAGACAAAAAGACCCTATTTACTCTCCTATGGAAGGAGAAGTTCAAACCATTTTAAAAATTGGGCAATAGAAGGATTACAATCTCTCTTGTCCCAACTATACAAGCTATTCACCAAAAATTTTTTAATTCTAAACAAAGGCTTTTCAACCCCTTCAAAACGTCTCAAGTTTCTTTCCCGCCATAAAATCCACATCAGACAAAGTGGAATCAAGGCCCAAACTCTTTTCCTTCTCTTTCCCACTCTAGCACCTCTCCAAGTAATTAAGAGTTCAATAATGTTCTTCGACAAAGCCCACTGCATCCCAAACCACAAAAATACCATAGTCCAGAGTTCCCAAGCCATTGGGCAATGAATAAGAAGGTGGTCAACCGTATCCACCTCCCTTTTGCACATACAACATCAATCGACGATGATTCTCCTTCCAATCAGATTATTTGTAGTTAGAATCTTACCAAGCGCCGCACACCAAACAAAAAAACTCACCTTAATCGATGCCGAGGATTGCCAAATTGCATGCCGTGGGAAAGATGAGACTCCCCCTCCCCCACAAAGGGCTTTATAGAAAGATTTCACCTGAAACGTTTCGGCTTTTGAGAGAGTCCACCGCATCTCGTCTACCCTACGCATGCCATACACTCTAGCCAACAAAGTCATCAAATCCTCCACTTCCCTTTCGTGCACTTCCCTCCTTAATTGAATATCCCACATTGTCACTCCATCATGAAAATGTAGATAATCAAACACATCAGCATCCTTATCACATGCCAAGCGATAGATATTTGGAAGTGTGTCCCTCAAACTCACATCTCCACACCATACATGCTCCCAAAATTTAACCCTTCTGCCCACCCGTCCACCCACCATCATGCGAGTGTGCTTGCAAAAGCCTCCCACCCATTCATAATTCCCCTCCAAAGCGCAACCCCATATGGTATTCTGACAACTAAAGAAGACCATCCTCCCCAACCGCAACCGTACTTTGCTACTACAACCTTTCTCCACAATCTTTCCCTTTCGCTTGCGAAACGCCAAAGCCATTTTCCCAACAAAGCTTGATTGAAAAGCTTTAATCTTCGCATTCCCAAACCGTGTCCCAATCAACTAAATGATATTTGAACTCTTTCCCGACACCTTTCCACAGAAAGTTTCTTTGAATCTTCTCTATTCTTTTAACAATAACTCGGAATGACACATAAATGCATGAAATAAGTGGGCAAGTTTGCAGACGTGCTTTTGATTAAAGTCACTTTACTACCTTTTGTAATTTGTTGCCTCTTCCATCCCGCCATTTTATTATGAAATCTGTCCACAATTGGGTTCCAAACTGCCTTTGATTTGAACGAAGATCCCAATGGCAAACCCAAATATGATGTCGATAGCGATGCCACCCTACAACCCAAAACACGAGCAATAGCATCAATCTCCTCAACCGCCCCAACCAGAATCATCTCTGACTTTCTTAAATTCACCGTAAGGCCAGACACCGCCTCAAAACACAAAAAGACACACCAAAGATATCCCACTTGAGTCGGGCCCACATTACAAAACTGAAGAGTATCATCGGCATAGAGGATGTTAGAAATCGTCAATCCCCCACCATCCTCCCTTCCCACCTTGAAGCCTTGCAAGAACGCTCCTTGAACAGCTTTCTGAATCGACCGACTAAGCACCTCCATGATTAGGATAAAAAGAAGAGATGAAAGAGGATTGCCCTGTTTCAAACCTTTAGATGTTTGGAAAAAACCGGGTGGACATCCATTCACTAACTCTGACATTTTGATTGATGAAATACAAAATTTAACCACTTCCGCCACACCTCTCCAAAACCCATCCGTCGCAAAACATAAATTAAAAACGCCTTCTCTATGTCCAACTTGCAAATAATACCTGGAATACCATTCTTCAATCTCGAATCCACACTCTCATTAGCAACCAAAACTGCATCGAGGATTTACCTTCCTTCAACAAAAGTATTTTGAGACTCCGAAACCACCTTCCCTACCATCTTCAAGTGGATAGCCTAGACTTTGGCCAACGACTTGTAAACTCCCCCCAAAAGAATTAGGGCAATTTACCTCTAGATCCAGAAAATAGAAAGTAATTCCCACCAAGTCTCCTCTAATTAACGAAACACTAAAACCCTATGAAAGTGCCTAAAACCCCAAATATTGAAAGTGCCTAACCCCTAGGGCACCCTATGAAAGTGCCTAAACCTTAGAGTACCCTATAAAAGTGCCTAAAACTCTAGGGTACCCAATAAAAGTGCCTAAATCGCTAAAACCCTATAATAGGAAAGTGCACCCTAAAACTCCTATGAAAGTGCCTAAACCTAAGCCTTAGGGCTCTATGAAAGCACCTAAACCTAAACTTTAGAGTACCTTAAACCCTAGGGTATCCTAAAATCTAAAATCTTAAAGTACCCTAAAACCCTAGGGTACCCTAAAACCCTAAAATCCTAGGGTACCCTAAGATTTTAGGGTACCCAAGGGTACTAGGGTACCCATTAGGGTACCCTAAAACCCTAGCATACCCTAAAACCCTAGGGTGACACTTCTATTAATGATAAATGTATTTTTGTAAAAGTGGACTTAGTGGTAATTAAGTACTTCATCTCTCCTTAATGGGAATTAAGTGTCACTTTTCTGTACTTAGAGGTAATTAACTCAAAGAATTATAGGTCTAAAATCCCGTATGGCCTCTACTCCTCCCTTTTTTGGAATCAAAGCCACAAAAGAAGCATTCAAACTCCCCAAATTTCCAAAAATGATGAAATATTTCCATAACTTCCCCTCTCACCACCCCCCAACAATGTTGGAAGAAGGCCAATGACATGCCATCTGGACCAGGTGCCTTGTCTCCATTCAACGATTTAAGAGCAACTAACATTTCCGCCTCGTCAAAAGGCCTTTCCAACCAAGAAGCTTCCTCTACCAAAATCGAGTCAAACTCCACATTATCGACCAGAGGCCGGCTCACCCCATCCTCCTTAAATAAACCTTCGTAGAAATTAGCAATTCCACTTATAATCTCCTCATCCTTTTCCAAACTACGATCGCCAATTTTAATCTTATCAATAAAATTTCTCCTCTGATTACAATTTGCCATCCTATAGAAGAAACAGGTATTTTTATCTCCTTTTAACCACAAATTCCTCTATTTTTGTCTCCAACTTATTTCTTCAAACTTCGCAATTTTTTCAAATTCTTCTTTGGCATTGACTCTCAAGAACTGCTCCTCTTCTGTAAGCGACTGCGCTTGTTCCTCCAAATCAATGTGACGAATAACCTCAATAATCTTGGCTTTTTGGGCCTCCAACCTCTCAAAAACCTCACAGTTCCATTTCTGTAAATCCTCTATAAGGTTTTTAGCCAAGAAAAAACTTGGCTTCCCCATCACTGAATAACTATTCCACCACTCACCCACCTTCTCTGCGAACTATAACTGGGGCAGCACTCAGCTTTTATCAGTTTTTACATGCAATTTGATGCCTCATTTATTTATTGGTGCCAATTATGCAAAATATTGGTACAGTGTATTCAATCTCTTCTTTGTTCTTCATAGTATTGTTCAAGTACGCATCACATAGAAAATAACATAGCAGAATTAGCAGCCATGAATTTACATGGTTTGACCCGATTTTACATCTTGCGTGGAAGACTAGGAAGACGAATAATCCCTCCTAGAATTATTTGTTCCCCATATTTTTCCTTTCTATTTTCCGCTTATTGTTGAGTATCTAGTCGAATTTGATTCTATCATAATTAAGAACGGGTTTTTTCTGGTCTAAGTGTATCTTGTCTTTACCACGAATTTTTTTCTTCATAGTACGAGAAAGATGAAAGTACGCATTTGAATGCAGCATTATATGAACAAACCACTTATGCTCTCTAATTGATTGAGTTTTGTTCTACTTAGTAGACGAACGATTGAATGAGCTTGAACCATCCTGAGGATTTTTGTTTGTTTGTTTGCATTTGGATCATAGATTTACGTACATAAATGAATAGGGAAATGGAAATTAAAATGGATCTGTGAAGCTAATGCTCTCTCTCTCTCTCTCTCTCTCTCTCTCTCTCCCCTTCGCTTTTATTTGCCCCCCTCCTAAATTTGCTTACAAATCCGCAATCCATATATGCCTTGACGATAGTACTATTCTATTGCCTTCTTACACTGTTGCTACAACTGTTACAGGTTGTGACCCAAACAAAAGGAAGAAAGAAATCTGCTATTACAGGTTGTGACCCAAACAAAAGGAAGAAAGAAATCTGCTATTGGAAGCAATCTACCAGTCTTTCCTCTCGGAAGGCAGCAGTACTAGGAAGTAATTGCACATATTTAGCTTTAGTTAAAATAGTCCATGTGCAGTTGCACAGATTTTGCACACAAAATATAGTTCGGTTTATCCTTTTCCTAGGCCTAACTCTGTTAGAATTTGTTTTTGAATACTTTTGTGGGGTTACCCAGAGAAAATATAACGCCTCAATTTTTGGATGTCTTATTAAAAGATTTTCCAAAATAATTTCTTACATAAAGGATAAATTTCTTAAATACCAGCGGAAGTTTAGTTTCAATTTGTCATAAATAGAATAAGTTCCAAAGCAAAGGTCAACTTCAAAATTTGTTTCTGAAAAGAAACAGAGCAACTAAGACTAGGAAAATATGGGTTCGATGGCTTCATTCTTCAAGAGGCTTCACCTTTGACTTTAATAATGCCCTTCTAATCCATCTTTAATACCTGGCGTCTAAATACCAAAGTAATGTAGTAACGTGAGCGATTGACGTTCAATAGCTAAAACCAACATGAAATCCATAACTTTACAGATAAATGTATAACAGTTCAATAACAGTAATAGGAGTAGATGGGTAACACAAAACCCATTTGTGTGCTATATGTATGTGCATATGCTTACATTTTTATGTATACAAGTAAACTTGCACGTGAAGCAATCAAAAGGAATTTTAGTTTGGTGAGATTCGAATTTTGAAACTTTTTCTTCGAGTGGATGTGATCAAAATGGTCTCAAATACTATTAGAAACTACCTAATAATAATGTCAAATAGAATTGAATATCTAATCTTTGGTGCATTATCATAGCCCAAGAAAAACCTTCAAAGATCCATTTGCTCCAAATATATAAATTTTTCCAACCAAACCTATTGCTAAATCTCAATAGGTAATTAGTTTTGGCATCAAAATTTTAGTCTTCAGAGATCCCCCTACATTGTGTTGGGCACATAGTTTTAAAACCAGCCACGACATAACGTATCGGCCGCTACGTAGTGGTTTTTCGAACTGTAGAGACCCATATTTAATATTAATAATCTTAAAATTTTGTGAATGTTTGAGCGATAAAAGGTGGAATGTGATGTGGATAATGTGTTTGGGGGTTGAAATTGTAAAGACTTGTGAGTTGTGGAAAATAATGTGGTGTTTGTGAAGTTGAACCGTGCATAGTGTGATTTGGAGTATAAAAGGCCCAAAAATATCAGGGAAATCATATTTCCCCCTTCTCCCTCACTCTCACGCCATTCTCTCTTCTCTCTATCGTACTGATGTAGTAGCTTTGAGGGTACTTATGTCATTTTAGTGTCTTTAGGGTAAGTAGAGTCTTGAGTCTACAAATAGGTGAATTGGTCTTTCATTTTGGTAGCTTTGATTATTAAAAATATTGAATATATTGATTGAAACATAGTTTCTCTCTGCCCTTTGGAGTTTATCCACTTGAATTAGATTTTGCGCATTTCTTTGAATCTTTGATTCCCCTTGATATTTTGATTGCATCATACAGTATCAGAGCTTCTAGCTCAATCCTATCCTAGCCCTCCATATCGTCGGAGACTCACCGAAAACCTAACATTTGCTGGGAAATCTAGCCGGAACCCTAAAACGGTGCTGGAAAACCTCGCCGGAGACCCTAATCCACTCAAAATCCACAAATCTACACAACCCAAGACTCTAAGCCTTGATCTTGACTATTAGAATCCACAAATCGACAATTGTGGAGCTGTTTTCCCATATTTCGGCACTGTTCGAGCTTGATTAACGCTGAAAAACCCATTTTGGCTATAGATCTGTCCACTCTGGTACTGTTCACACATGACCCAGTGCTCGAATCTTCCTTTTGGCATTGCTCACACACTTGAAACTCCCTTTTTGACTTAGATCTGCACTTGTTTTCAGGTTTCGAGCTTGATCCAGCCTTTTCTGCACTTAATCAGCCTTTTTTCGAACTCGATTATGCCATTTTGGAGCTCGGATTAGCTACCCAGACCTGAAAAATGCCTCTACGGTGTTCGAACCACTCGATCAAGGTTCAAATAGCCTCTGACTGAGCTCGAAGCAGTCAGTTAGCCTTATTTCGACACTCGAAACAGCGGTAAGAGCTTCTAAACTAATCTTTTGACACTTGAATCTGTGTTTAGGGTTTGATTTCAGCTGGGTTTGTCTCGTTTGTTGCAAATTGCTACGATTAGTGTCAGATTTTTGTTGTTTGCTTGCAATTTTTAGGCTGTTTGGGTACTGAGTAAACTGGGTTTAATCAATTTTTGTACTGAGTTGACTGAGTTCGGGTATAAAATCGCTGAGTTAACTGGGTTTCCAATATTTGAGGTTGATTTGCCTTTTTAGAGTTAGAATTCTGGTATTGTAATGACTTAGGCCTTGTTCCAGTTTACCTTCATTTTGTAAAAGTTCTTTTTTTATTCTATTTTCAAACTCAAATATAATGAAAAAGAATAATAATTTTTTTCCACCGTATAAAAGACCTCAATGAGATCTATCAAACAAGATCCATATTGGTAGAAAAATTATTTGCCTAAACACATGATTTTTGAACTTGAAATTACCTTCTTTTTCTTAAAATACTTTTTTCACAATCCGAAACACCCCCTTATAGCGATAGGGAGAAGAGGAGGTAGAGGTAGAGGATTTGAGGTGAACAATGGTGATGGCTTTGAGTATGAGAATGCAAATCAAAATCGGAATGAGATTACCTTGTATGACAAGGTGTGACGTTTGCAACGTTCGATTGAAAAGAAGGATTCCTTTGCATTGGAAATTTGTTATGGTGCTTCACATTGACGTAAAGCAAATTTGGTTAGATTTGAATACACCTCGGTAAACGATGTTCATAATGAACTTCCCAAGTTTTGTTGAAATCCACTAGAGTTCGTTGGTTTGTTGAACACCATAGAGAGTGTTTTCGAATATTGTTATGTTACCAAAGAAAAGAAGGTGAAGTTGGCATCTACTTGCCTTACGGGGAGAGTTTCGGATTGATGGACACAACTCAAAGTTAGTTGACAAAGAAAAGGCAAAAAAAAGATAAGGAAATGGGGTAAGATGAAGAAGAAGCTCAAGGAGGAATTCTTACCTTTCCATCAACATCCCAATGCCGATTCATTGACTAGTATCGGTAAGAGCAAGTCTTTAGGGGCTGTCGGAACTGAAAATCAACCTTTGAGGCTAGAAATTCATCACCTTATGGAATATTCGAATGCTTCAAGCATGGGAAATCATCTCTTGAGTTGGAAGTTGGTGAAAAAGCTAGTGAGCATGTTCTTAATCATCTCTTTGTCAAGGAGGTGGAAGAACCAAGTTGTAATGATGATTATGAGTACACTAATGTTCCAATTTTTGATGAATGTCCAAGTGAAGACCCTGAAGGTGTTTTTAAAGATGATTGTGTCTTTGATGTTGAAGATGAGGTTGAAAATTTGCCCATCTTTGTTGATTCTCCAAATGAAGACTTTGTAGGTGATTTTGAAGATGTTCCCGTGTTCGATGAGTGTCCTAATGATGAGTTCGACATTGATAGTGAAGAGGGTAAACTTGTTACACTGTCAAGGAAAGGTTCCTCGTGTCTACTCAAGAAAGTGTGGAAGTGTAAGAAGGGAAATGAGTTGATCTTGTTTTGGCTTGCTACCAAAGTCTGAAAAGGTTGTCTTTGATTTTACACCAGTTCTAGAGGATTCCACAGAGTCAAAGCTTGATGATTGCTTCCATGAGATGCCTCCCCAATCATCTTTGGTGCGAGATAGCGAACTTTGTGTTGAATTCACTCATGGCAACCTGAGACGACTTGAAGATCCTTTGGGAATGGTCTTCACTCGTGAAAGTCTTGGGCATGGGTTCAGGCTGAAATTTCTCTTTGCGATGGTTGGTGATTCTTGCAATATTTTGGAACCAAAGGTAATGTAGACACCCCAATCTAGGTCTCCCAATTGATTTACTTCATTTTTTGTTTTTTGTTTCCCCGATGCTGAACCGGATCTGTAGACACCTCCCAAACGGGGCATCGCCATACAGGTTGATCATTGTTTGCTTATTTGGTTGCTGTAGACACCTCCCGAACGGGGCATCGCCATATAGTTTGATATCATTGTTTGCTCGTTTGGTTGCTTGCTTTATAAACCAAGATCATGGATATTCCCATGGCTAGGAACATCACCACATGATAGTGGTTATCATCAAAACAGAGTCGCCACCCAGTTTATTAAAACTAGGAAAATAGATAGAGATTCTGGATACGGAAGCCAAAAGTACAGCAAGGGGAAGGTGTTAGGCACCCCTCTCTGCCTAGCCGTTAGGCTAGCCCATAATCGTTCAATATATGACATATAGATGCTTTATTTAATTCTAAACAAGTAGTCTGTTTTTGTGCCTTTAAACAGTAAATAAGGTGAGCCAAGACAATAAGTAAAACATGCATCAGAGAGCAGAAAACACAACAAAGCTGTCCCAGGGAATGGATCCCGCGGCCGGTGAATGGATGTCACGGCCGAGGGATCCTCCTGGCTCGATGTACCGGCCGAGGGATCGAAGCCTTGGTCGATGTTCTTTCTCACACCAGACAAAAAAGTTAGCAGATGATTAAAAGCTACGATTAAACATAAAAACGATAAATAAACCAAACCAGAGGCCCCTGGGCCTCACCACCTTGATCCCTCAGTAGCTTGATTGCTTTGGATTTGATCGAGATTAACTGATTGCTTCTTTGAGAAACCCTAGGGTTAGGGTTTGAGACTTTGGGGTTTGATCGTCGGATTGATGGCTGACTTCGGGAGGTTAGGGCTTTTGTAGAGAGGGTTTGAGAGAGTAATTCTGCAGAGTATCGTGGCTAGAGAGGGTGTAGATCTGATGAATTTCGTGGTTTTTATTTTCGGAGTCCAAAGGCCCCTTTATATAGGCAATTGGTGACTCACTCGGTCCAATCAAAACGCATGATTGCAATTGCAATTGCAATACAATTCGAACTCCTCGTTGTGATCTCTAAACGTGGCCCGAACGCATCGGAAAGGTAGTGTAGTTGGATCAAACAATCGACAGAACGTTTCAGAGTCTGAAAAAGGACAATCTGGCGGCAGGGCAAAGGATCTGGTGGCCGAGGAAAGGATATGGCGGCCGAAGGATGGATCTTGCGGCCATGGGATAGATCTTTCAGGGAGATTTTCAGGCAACAGGTTGCTCGGGTGAGGAAATGATGTAAAGGCCGTGAGATCAATGTTACGACCGACATATGGATTTTCCTAGGATTCTGTATTTCTGTCTGAAAGGCTATATGGCTCTGAATTGGGTCCTCTAAGTGGCTCAAAGTTTTTACTGAAAGTCCTAAGGTTCTCAAGAAGTCAATCAGCAATCACTGTATCCATTTCATCATCGGGATGGTCCCCAAGGTGGGACCTGAAATAATTGTTAGGCCAAATTGGGGTGTCTACAGATGCCCCTCTTTGACTGAGCTCAGATGGATCGCGAGACATGTTTGAGTAAAAGTCAAAGCTGTAAAAACAACTCAATTTGGTCCAACCACTATTCCAAGGGTTTTCAAAAAAGGTTTTTGTTATGGTCGGGCCGGGAGGCTGCCTACGTATTCCACAGGAGAAATTCAGACCAACCGTAGTTCGGGGGCAATAAAAAAAAGAAAAAGTTTGGAGGGTTAGGAACAGAAGACGTACCTTCGGGCTTTAAAAGCCAGAGTGCAACGTACCTAGGCTAAACCAGGATGTTGGCGGAGGATAGTTGAAGGAGCGCGGGGCTGCCGTGGATGTTTTTACGGAGAGCGTCTGTGGGCTCCCGTGCCCTCGTTCGAAAGAGTCGCCACCCAGATTTTTGAGATGGATCATCCGAGAAACCGAGGAGTCGTCTGGAAAAGGCTTTTTGGTCTAGTACGTACGTTGAGATCTCGAGTTCGGGAGCCACGTTACGAATGGGGAAGGTTTTTCTTTAAAAAGCACCCCACTCGCCCGGCAAAACCGGTCTCTAGTTAGTGTTTTCAAAAAGGGGAAATCTTCAAGTATCATTTGAAAGATTAAGTTCTTTAATAAGAGCACATAGCGGGGAAGGGACATGGGGAATATATCACATTGACGTGCATGTGGTGCTATCTGTGCAATAGTGGTAAAATGATATGAACAAAAGAAATAAACAATTATCAAACTGTTTGGACCTCAGCCGTACTATTCACGGCACCTTGAGCTGCCGCGCGCGGCACCTCAACACGCCGTGCGGGGTAGCTGCTCTGCTGTCAGACTGTTGCGGACTTTCAAAACATCATCTAGCTTATTTCTATCTCTGTATGTCTTTTGGAAAACTCATCAGAAGCCTCGTAATAGTCAGATCATCCTAAAGATGTTGTTATCTTTCGCAAAACAAGGTTTTAAAACGGTTTTTGACATATTTGATCATTTGGGATGATCTAGGAAAGCTTTTGAAGAGCCAAAACATGGCTTGTAGATATGGTCTTATTTTAAAAGCAACAGAAACAGGGAACAGAGGATACAGATAGCCATAACAGAGGAAAACTCAGATCCAGACAGCCTGTCTAAGATAATACCAACATGTAAGGTGCCGTGTGATGGGGGTTAGGGTGCCGCGCGCCTGATGCACAGGCCGCGCGGTTCCCCGACCTCAGCACAGTACTGGTTTTTATTTTGTGAAGATGGGTTTTAAGTCAGGATCTAACCAAAAGGGGTTAGATCTGCTGACATGAGAGTCCCCTCAGGACTAGAACGGGGCCTAGTCTAAGGAAACTAGTTTTTACCTTTAATGTTGAGCTTGATCAAGGGTTGTTGATGCAAGAATGAGGATGGATCGTCACGGATGTAAATGGAGGAGGTTGTATAAGACAAAAGGAGTATGGGTGTGAGTGAAGGTTAGGTATTTTGGATGGTGGGGGCTTTGAAGTTGATGAGAGATGAATTTCAATGATGAGGAGGGAGTGAGTGGAAGCACTTAAGGAATGTCTTTTAGGAATGACATTCTTTGAGACTGGGAAATGGACATGGAAATAAAGAAAGTGGGTATGAAAACTAGAGAGAGAAAGCTTAGCCAAGAGAAAGGCAAGAGAAAGGACTCAAAAGAAAGGCCAAGAGGGACCCCTTTCCCTTGAGTGGAGGGGTTAATTTATAGGCAAATGGCCAAGGATTTTGAATTCAAATGGTGGAGGTATTTTCTGGGCGGGCCAGAAGTGCATTTTCGGCTGAGCCAGTCATCAGCTGTGGCTCACACTGGTGTGGCCGACAGCTTTTTGAGCCAGTCAGCTTTTAGCTCAAGGTGCCGTGCGGAGGAGTTTGGCTGCACACGGTCCCTTGAATTCTCAAGGTGCCGTGCGCTCAAGTTCGGCTCCGCACGGTGCCTTCTTCCGCGGTCCAGAGTCTTTTGCGCCTTTTGCTGGGCTTGGCTGGGCTTGTCGGGTTTCTTGGGTTTTTGGGTTTAGAGGAAACCCTCTTTCAAGCTCACAAAGGTTTTGTTTCCTTTATTTCATCATTGGGGCAGACAAAGGTCCTTCGAGATCCGGATTGGGGTGTCTACAGTAGTCCCTCCTTAACGTGACTCGGATACCATTGGTTGGTACGAGTGATGCTTAAAGAATAGGCATCCCAATCCGTCGCTCTAGAGCCTTTGAACGGAGGCAAAACAAGAAATGCCAGTAAATGACGATGGTGGTCGCGCTCGGGGAGCTGCCTACGTACCCCGTTGTAGGGATTAGACCAGCGTAGTTCCATTGGGATAATGCAATGCGAAAAGACAAGTCCCGGAGGACAAAATAGTAGAATGTCGTTCGAAATTTGAATTCCGAATTTTTGAGACGAGCCCTCGGGAGGCGAAGATTGAATTTCGAATTTCTGAGACGAGCCCTCGGGAGGCGAAAATTGAATTTTGAATTTTTAAGACAAGCCCTCGGGAGGCGAAAATTGAATTTCGAATTTTTGAGACAAGCCCTCGGGAGGCGAAAATTGAATTTCGAATTTTTGAGACGAGCCCTCGGGAGGCGAAAATTGAATTTCGAATTTTTGAGACGAGCCCTCGGGAGGCGAATTTTGAATTTTGAGTCTGGGGAATTATGTCGAGTTATAAACACTAGACTAAAAAAAAATCCAAGGTCCGGTCACGGCAATGTCCCGGAGGACGAATACCGAGGAAAAGACAAATACGGCCAATTCCCGGAGGATTAAATGGCGCTTTAACCGATGCACAACATTCTAGGGGTTAAAACGGCTGGGGATTGAGTTTCCCAGAGGATTCTGGTGGCTGGTTGGATCAATTTTCGAGAAAAGCATTAAACCTCCTGAAGCCAGGGTGCCGTGCGGGTAGGTCAGAGGCGCGCGGCACCTCGTTCTTCTAAGCACCCTTTCGATTTCCGAGAACAGTTGACAGGCTTAAGGGCGCCATTTAATTCAGGCGTGCCCTTTCGTCGGCCGGGGTCTCTTTAAAAAGGGAGGGGGTGCCTTAATCTATGCACTATCAACAAAATCTCTGAAGTCTTTCTATATTCTTCTCTCTTCTCAAAGCAGGCTGTTCTCAAGGTTCTCGGATGGCGAACAACGATTTAGCAGCCCGGGTGACGTCTCTCAAAGCCGAGATGGCCTTCTTCCGGGGGGAAATTGAACAGCTCAACGAACAAATCACGCGATTGATTACCACCATCCGTACCCTTCGCCGTGCCGTCTCCAACTTGTAGGACTTTGCATTTGACCATTTGGATGACAAGGATGACCCGGAGTCCATTCCTGAGCACGAGTCGGAGGATACGGCGGAAGATTCCGAGGGCAACCCCAACGGGTTGGATGACCGCTCGAATGGGGCGAGCGACTGAGACGGAGGGTTGGAGGAGAGGAGGAAGAAGGAGAAGAAGGAGGAAGAAGGGCAGTAGGCCCTGTTTTCTTTTATTTTTGTTGTTTTTCTTTTTCTCTTTTTTTTTTTGAAATGTAATGCCAAATCCCGGGGGTTACCCCGGGTTTTATTAATGAAAAGTCCCTTCTTCCTCTACTCTTCTGCATTCAAACTCCTAATTCTGCATCGAATCGAACACGAAAATGCCAGGCGGCTCCGAGGAGGCAAACTGTCGAAACAAATCAACACGCCGTGCGCAGCCAAATTAGGGACGCACGGTAATGTAAACTGAAGATATTGCATGTTCGTCCAGGGTGCCGTGCGACCCATCTAACTGTGCCGCGCGGCTAGGCTAGCTGCGAACCCGGTCCAAAATTGGTTTCCGAGTGAACCGATTCGGGGAATTATATATATACATGGGGTACACAGTACACCCATATCGTTCGAATTTCCCTCTCTCCTATCTCTCTCGATCACTCTCTCTCTCACGGCTATCTCTCTTTCTCTCTCGACCGTCTCTCTCTCTCAATCACTCTCTCCCTCTCTCGCTATCCTCTCTCTCTCCAGGCTGCTTTCTTTCTCTCTCTCTCTCACATTTCCATCATGGAGTCCAAGGACGCACGCGGTGACGGTCGCTCGTCACGGGTCGAGATTACATCGCCTCCGATCGTCCCGGAGGATGTGGCTATGGCCGAGGGTGTTCCAGAGACCACGGGGGTCTCGGACCAGGCAGCATTGGCCGAGGAGGCCATGGCCCCAGCCGCTGCAGTGGTCGGTAGTGATGGTGGTGGTGTAGTGCTGGCTGGGTATGGTCAGGAGACGGAGACTCCGGGTGCGGTGGAGTCGAGGGGCGACACTGAGGCTTCGAGCCGGTTGGAGGTGATGGCGGGCGTGGGGGAGAGGACCACGGAGGGTCCCAGTGGTGGCGGTTTGGACGGGGCAGTAGAGGAGACAGAGGCCTCTCCTGTGAGAGAGCCTCGGACTGACTTGGGGAAGGCCCCCACCGTTGCGGACGAGCCGGTGATGGTGCCAGTAGTGGAGGATACGCCGCCCATGTTTGCGGGTAGCGGTGCAGGTGTAGGGTCGTCACGCCCCATAGGCATGGGCGACTACTTAGCGACGGCGTCCATGGAGGACGTTCTGGAGATAGTGCGAGGGTTTCCTGGGTTAGCGGACGCTTTACTTGCGGCCCGCGAGGCGGAGCTGGAGGCCGAGGTTAGGACTAGGGGTGCCAGAGAGCCTGGGGCTGAGGAGAGGCAAGCTGACGAGGAGGCTGGAGGGGTGATGGCTCCTCGCACTGCTGTGGTGGCTGAGGCGACACTAGCCTTGGAGGGGCGAGGAGCCTATGACGGGGCGACTTATGTGCCCTTTCAGCACGTGGTGGTGCCCTCGCTTTTTAACCCTTACACACCGAGGAGGCCGACGTACGACGAGGCTCTTGTTCTGAGGGACCCTCAGCAGCACCTTTCTTTGCGGCAGGACGAGGTATAATTCCAATACATCGTATTTCCATTCCTTCGTATCCAAATATACCACTGTATTGCAGGCCATGTCTGTTTACTGAATATTTGCTGATTTGTTGAAACAGGCGATCTCGCTCTCGTGTTACGGAGGCTCGGGTCTGGCCGACATTCGGGAGAGGTTGCCCGAGGTCGCAGAGGAGATAGTGAGGCAGCGGGCTTCGGGAGTTCGTTGGGAGTGCTTGGCGAGGTGTGTGCAATGATCGCCTGGTGGTGAGGGCTCTGGCCGAGAGGTGGTGGGACACGACGAACACCCTCCACTTCTCCTTTGGCAAGCCGACCGTGACGCCGTTGGACTTCGCAGCGATCACCGGTCTCGGGGTCGAGGTGACCCCATCTCTTTCGACGCTGCACGGGAGGCAAAGGTGTTCCAAATGGCGATCTGGGTACGAGCCGAGGCGTAGGAGACGATGCAGTATGCTCACTTCTCGAGTTTTGGACAGAGAGGCTCCCGATCGACAGGGTGGAGGAGGAGCAGATGGCGAGGTGTTTTCCTGCTATACTTGCTTGGTGCGTCCTGATCGCAACAGAAGCAACCGAGTACACCTTTCACTTCTCCCGGCCTTGAGGATGTCGGGAGATCGCCCGCGACTGGGGAGGTGCAGCACTGGGACGTGCTACGCCTTCATGGGCTAACTTTCTCGCGGGGCAGGGGTGAGCCTCGGAGGCTACTGGAGGGTCTAGGAGGTATATTTCATGTCCTTTCTTATGAATAGTTAGCTTTCCATTCATATCTATTCGATGAATATCTTGTGCTAACTTTAAATGTCTCTGATTTGCAGCTTTGGACATACGAGGTGATAGGGATGTACCCTCCCGAGACCACGTGTCCTGACGAGGTGATACTCCCTCGAGCTTTACGCTGGTCGACGGAGTTCAAGGGAGTAAAGAGGGGAAGAGGCAAGTTGGATGCCTTCCGGCTTTACCTGGACGAGCTGCGGCCTGACCAGGTACTAATGCATTTCCATATCTGCTCCATAGCTTTCCTTTTTCATTTAAACAACGTCTTTGATATCACTCCTCTTTGATGATGTGTTCGCTGGCAAAGTGGACCGCCGGGATCCCTTTACGTTGCTCGAGTAGGGAGGTCTCTGGGGACGGGTGCTTGAGTCCCTTACTACCGGGCAAGGGGTACTTGGGTGACCGAGTGTCACGTCCGGGCCGCTAAGGTTGGGCGCCTTCCGAGTCCCCTGGGCCACTTCTGCTCTGAGTGCGAGGACAGGCCAAGACACGCGGAGGAGATCGAGCAGCTCACACGGCCGCACCAGCCGAGTCGTTCTTTCCAGGCGGTGCTAGTTTGGTCAGCCGACTATGTGGAGTATCGTGCTCAGATTTGATGCCGAAGTTCGGGATACGCGCTTGGGAGGCAAGACAGCCTCGAGGCGCGCCGGAGGAAGAAGCGGAGCGAGACGAGGTAGAGATGATAGAGGCAGCGGCAGCGGAGGCCGCGGGGCGGAGGTCGCAGTGAGGGTGCGGGCCCGAGTGGGACTAGCTTCGCCCTCTCTTGGACAATGGGACTGACGACCGCTGAGGGAGTCCCGGGCTTGGTCGTGGTGCCACACCCTACAGTTGAGGCTCCGGAGTTGCTCAGGTACAACGTACTTTCTTTCTTTCGTAAATTCGCTCGCTCGCATGTTCTAATCAACTTCTTCCATTGCAGGCTCCTCCAGGGTACGTGAAGGAGATGGCGGAGGCCATGATGGCCTGGAGCAGCTGGTGAGGCAGTACGCCATGGGGTGCTACCTCGCGCTGGCGGGACGATGGTAAATTCTTGAACCTTAGCTACTTACTTTTCGTATACAATGATCATGATGCAAATGACATATGGATGCTATACCATTGCAGGCTAGAGGAGGGGCTTTGCGGGGGCTGTGGCGGAAGTCCGTCCGCTTCCCAGTGCCACAGGTCTCTTCTGCCGGCTCTCGGGAGGAGCCGCCATCGAAGAGGGCACGACACTCAGCGGGGACCGAGGACGAGCCCATCAACGTTTCTGAGGATGAGACTCCCGAGCCTACGGACGTCGACCTGGAGGCCACCTCAGGAGGCACCGTGCCTAGAGCGACTGGCACTCCAGAGGCGAGCAGCTCTCCGGCGGTCGAGGAGGTCTCTGAGGAGGACGAGGAGGAGGAGGGCGAGGACGGGGATGACGAGAGTTGAGCTCCTTCTTTTGTTTTGTTCTTTTGATAGGGCCTGCGTGCTCCTTTTTGTAGGGTGCCTGTTTGCCCTTTGATAGATAGGATTTTGATCATACTTCTTTTGTACTTCGACTCACGGATGCTTTCGGATTTATATACAGAGATCTTGTCCTTTCATTGTTTACGCCATTCAATCTTCTTTTGTTTGTGAAGAAAACTGAATAACTAAAACATTGACTAGGTAGTGCAACGGGATTGAGCTGAACGTGAGGTTGAGGATGAGCGACACACTAATAATCAAAGCATATTGACAATGGAATAGAAATCAAAGAAAGCAACTAGATGAACCTTTCGCGAGATTGATTCTACACACGAGAATTGGCACTTTCGTATCCAATCCTAGAGCACGATTATGGGGCAATGACGACCTTTGAATCTTGACATGAGACTCGAGAACTCAAACTTGCCTTTGAAATATACTCAGAAGTAGGAAGACGTTGACTTTGATATGTGACATTTTCGAGTTTTGACCCTGGACATGAACCGGAACTTGAACTAAGTCACTTCCGACCATTATGACCTGTAGGACTTGGAAAAACGACTTGGAATGACTTAAAACTGTTTTTGACACCTCGACATGACTCGAGAAATGGATTCTCGACTTTTCATGCTACGACAACGAATCCGGGGAGTTGTCTTGAAACGAAACATCCCTGAAGTCCCAAATACCCGTTAGAGTGTGTTCTGGTGGTTGCTGGTGCTTCATATTGCCCTGATTCCATTTTGGCATGTTGCTGCTAAAAACTGCAGAAATACAGATTCAACCTGCAGTGCGGATCGCCCAAGGTGCCGTGCGGGTTAAAACCTGTCACACGGTACCTTAATCACTTTACCGTGGGATCTCCTTGGTTTCAACATGTCGTGCGACGCGGCAAAGTGCCGCGCGAGGCATCTTTCCTGACAGATTCCGATTTTGCTGTTTTCCAAGGCAGATTGCTCGGGGGTTGGGGTTTGACCCATGCAATGGCATTTTTGAACCAGTGCATGTCTGTTTTGAACCTTTTAGGACTTGACCAAGCCTTTCCCTATGTAGGACTCATGGTAAATATGCACCTTTTGAAACCCAAGGCTCTTTGAAAGTTGAAGTTGTCTTCTCCACTCTTCCTATAAATTCAAGTTCCCTCATGCTACATTCTCCTCATCTCACTTGAGCCCCGTTCTACTTCCTACCCCTTGCAATGGCCCTTTCTCTCACCAGTTCACTCCGTCCATGGTTGGCTTCCATGGATGGCGTTGATTGGTTGAACTTCCGGGCCCATGGGCTCTACTCCATGCGGTACCTTCGTAACATTCTCCTTCGCCCCGAGCTTTTGAGGGCGGCCGTAAGTTTTTGGGATCCGGAGGTTCATGTGTTCCGGTTTGGCGACCAGGAGCTCTGTCCTACTGTCGAGGAGTTCCGTGGTACCTCGGGGGCTTCGGTTCAGGGGAGGTCATCATTCCTCCTGTACGCGAGAGCGCTTACATAGTCTTGGCCGCGGCCCTTGGAATGAGCGATGGTGCTGCTCGCTACTTGGTCAGGGATGGTCATCTCAATGTCATGCGCCTCATCGAGCTGTTTTCTCCTCCTGGTGAGCTCGTGGATATGGCTTATCAGACTCGATGCATGACTGCACTCTGCATGTGCTTACTTGCAGCTTACCTCCTAGTTCCTTTTGCCGGTCATGCTAGCTCGGCACTGGTTAGCATCGCCGTTCAGGTGGAAGCCCGAAAGGATGTGGTTCCGATGGTTTTGGCTGAGACACTGATAGGTTTGGACAAGGTTTGTTTTGGAGAGGTCAAGACTTTCGGGGGTAGTCCTTTCCTCCTACAGGTTGGCTTCTCCCTCAGCCCTCCTTTTTCGGGTTTTTCCCACGTTCTCATTTTACCTCGACACTCGACTTGGCTTTCTATGGCTTCTTACTTGTTTTTTTTCCCACAGATTTGGCTTTGCGACAAGGTGAATGTGCTGACCATTCCACCTGGCAACTGGTCATATGAGGCGAGGTTACTTTCTCAGTGATGTTTTGAGTTTGAGGATAGGAGCAGGGCCGAGTGGGTTGACTTCTTCAGGCGCCGGCGAGCGGAGACTATTGCTTGGAGGTGTTGATGGCTAGATCTCCCTCCCATGACAGTGCACTACATGGGCCCTCAGTGGGTTGTTCTTGCTGGTTTGGGAGCTTTTACCTTCTACATCCCTTACCGCATCCAGCGTCAGCTCGGTTTGAGGCAGGAGGCCCCTGCTGAGGTTCTCGTGGACGTGGTTCTGCCTCTCTTTAGCCATTCAGTTCTTTGCCATTACCGATGTCCGGAGGACACGCGAGGTGACCGACGCGCATCCCTACCCTTCTGTAGCGATACGCGGGAGTTATCGAAGGTGGCATAGGAGGGATATTACTGCAAGGGCTGGAGTTCAAGGAAACTGACTCAATCCTACCACCCTGACCGTTGAATAAATTGTGGACCCCTTTTCATTATGTTGTACTTCTTTTCGTTTTGGAAGCTTTGCTCAACCTTATGTAGTAGAAGTAATCGTGTTAATAAAAATGAGTCTTGGAGGGTTTCCCCCTTCTCGACTTTTGTTCTTTAAACCTTCCCAACCTGGATTTTTATTTTGATGGATTGTGACCGGGTCTCAGTGTGAGACTGCCTACGTATCCTCCTAGCGAAGGAATCAAGTCATGACGTAGTTCAGGGTAGGGTTCGCTCTGGTTTTAACACTCTCCTTTTGCGCTCTAACTTTTGCCTAGAACCGCCCTTTCGGGTTTTCGGTCTAACGAGCTCATTTATTGCATGCCTTAACTTTTGCCTAGGATCCCCTGACGGGTTTTCATCCTAGCAGGCTTTGCTCTAATTTTTGCCTAGGACTGCCCGCCCTTGCGGTTTTCAGCCTAGCGAGCTTCTCTCAGGGGTAATAGCGCTTGAGTTGATCCAAGTTAACCAAGGTTGAGAATTCGTTTCCGTCCAAGTCGATGAGTTGCGTAGCTCCCCCAGAAAGGATGGTCTTGATAATGTATGGCCCGGACCACTTTGGTCGAAACTTTCCTCGCGAGTCATAAACCGGAGCCCGGATTTCTTTTAGAACCCTGTCACCTTCTACCAAGTTCCTGGGTTTTACTTTCTTGTTGAATGCCCGTGCAATCCTTCGTTGGTATCCTTGGATGAGATAAAGAGCCCTTAACCGGCGTTCATCAAACAGCATGAGTTCTTCAAATCGATTACTCAACCATTCTGCCTCTTGGACTTCACACTCGATCATTGTCCGAAGAGATGGGACTTCTAACTCGATGGGAAGCACTGCTTCCATTCCATAAACCAAAGAGTAGGGGGTCGCTCCTGTTGGTGTTCGCACAGATGTGCGATACCCCCACAAAGCCAGGGGTAGTTGTTCATGCCAGTCCCTTGCGGATTGAATAGTCTTTTCCAGAATGGCTTTGATCGTTTTGTTTGCCGCTTCCACAGCGCCATTGGTCTGCGGCCGATGAGTCGTTGATTTGTGCACTTGAATTTGGAATTCATCCAGAACTTCCCGGGGTCGTCCTTTGAAATGGACTCCATTGTCAGATACGAAAGCTTGGGGAACCCCGTACCGGTAAACGACAATTTGCTTGATAAAGTGTGCGACCTGAACTGCGGTCAGAGTGGTGTAGGAGGCAGCTTCTACCCATTTCGTGAAATAATCGACGGCCACCAAAATGAACTTGTGACCATTGGACGCTGCCGGCACTATTCTCCCGATGACGTCAATTCCCCATGTCGAGAAAGGCCATGGTGAGGTCATTTGTTGCAGCTCATGTGGCGGGACATGCGTGAGATTGGCGTGAATTTGACACTTTCTACACCTTCGCACATACTCCACACATTCCGTTTCCATGGTGGTCCAGAAGTATCCCTGCGTGAGAATTTTCTTGGCAAGCATTATTCCATTCATGTGGGGACCGCATACGCCTTCATGAACTTCTTCCATTACCCTTTTTACATCTTCCCGATGGATGCATAGCTTGTGCGTGCCACAGTGCGATCTTCGATATAAGTTTCCCCCACAGAGAATGTATTGGGCCGCCATTCTCTAGAGAGCGATTCGGTCCTTCTTGCTTGCTCCCATGGGGTATTCTCCCCTTTCTATGTATCTCCAAATATCGAAGTACCATGGGTGACCATCGCCGGGCTCGTCAACTGCCATGACATGCTGGTGCACTGGGATGTCCCTTTGTTCTATCACAATCGGTCTCAACTTTACGCCAACAGGGATTTCGACCATTGATGCCAACATCGCCAAAGCGTCTGCAAATTGATTTTTGAATCTTGGGACATGAGTGAATGTCACCTTGCTGAAGTGAGGGATGAGATCTTCGAGATCCTGATGATACGGCTTCAGCTTTTCTTCTTTGACTTTCCAGTCGCCATTCGCCTGGGACACAACCAAGTTCGAATCCCCCATAACTTCCAATTTTTCTATGCCGATCTCGATGGCTGCCTCCATACCCACGATGCAAGCCTCGTACTCTGCCTGATTATTGGTGACTTCAAAGTTAAGCTTGAATGCCAACGGGATGTGCGATCCATCGGGCGAAATGAGTAATACACCAATTCCGAACCCTTTCTGGTTAGCTGCTCCATCAAAGTACAATTGCCAAATGTCCTCGGCTATCATCATTATGTCTTCGTCGGGGAAATTGAATTCGGCATCTTCCCCTCCCTCAACTGGGCAGTCAGCTAGGAATTCCGCGACGGCTCTTCCTTTTATTGACCTCCGGGTGACATATTTTAACTCGAATTCGGCTAGCATTAGCAACCATCGGGCCATCCTACCTGTGAGAGCTGGTTTCTCAAATAGGTATTTTAAGGGATCCATCCGAGATATCAGCCTCACCGGGTAGGCGAGCATGTAATGCCTCAACTTCCTGGAAGCCCATACGAGTGCCCAGCATGTCTTTTCTAGGGGAGTGTAACGCTACTCGGGCCCAACCATCTTTTTACTGAGGTAGTAAATCGCCTTTTCAATCTCATCGTCTCCTTCCTGCGCCAACATACACCCCATCAAAAACGGAGTGACCGACAGGTATAGGATCAAAGGTTTTCCTGTTACGGGCGGTGTTAACACTGGCGGCTTGTTCAGGTAGGCTTTGATGGCTTCGAAGGCTTTCTGGCATCGGTCGTCCCACGTGAATGGCACTCCTTTCTTGAGCAAACGGAATAGGGGTTCGCAGGTCGAGGTCAGCTTTGCAATGAATCTATTGATGAATTGTACCTTGCCAAGGAAACTCCTTACATCCTTCTCAGATCGCGGCGGCTCCATTTCTAAGATGGCTTTAATCTTTGATGGGTCGACTTCGATGCCACGGGCGGTGATCATGAACCCGAGCATCTTACTCGCAGTGACTCCAAACGTGCATTTGGCGGGATTGAGACGCATCTTGTACTTTCTGATCCTTTCGAAGAATTTCCTGAGGGCGGGCAAATGCCCTTCTCGCTCCTTGGCTTTGACAATCATATCATCAACGTAAACTTCCACTTCTTTGTGAATCATGTCATGCAGTAATGCCGTGGCGGCCCGTTGGTAAGTGGATCCTGCGTTCTTTAATCCGAAGGGCATGACTCGATAACAATACGTCCCCCATTCAGTGACAAACGTAGTCTTTTCCCGATCCTCTGGAGCCATAAGGATTTGGTTGTACCCCGAAAAACCATCCATAAAAGAGAGCAGGGCATGGCCGGCGGTATTATCAACTAACACATCAATGTGCGGTAACGGGAAGTCATCTTCAGGGCTGGCTTTGTTAAGGTCCCTGAAATCGACACAGACCCTTATTTTACCATCCTTCTTTGGTACGGGGACGATGTTTGCGACCCACTGAGGGTACTCGGTTACCATTAAAAATCCAGCGTTAATCTGTTTAGTAACTTCCTCTTTTATCTTAAGCACTCAGTCTGGTCTCATGCGTCTTAGCTTCTGCTTTACTGGTTTTGCATCGGGATAAAGGGGAATCCGGTGCTCCACGATTTCAGCATCGATTCTGGGCATATTTGCGTGTGACCATGCAAACACATCTTCGAACTCCTTAAGCAAGTTTACAAGGGCTTCACGCTCTTCAGCGGATAGCGTGGAACCGATCTGGGTCATCCAAGGATTCCCTTCATCTCTCAAATTTATTAAAACGATTTCTTTTTTACAGGCTGAGCATGCCTTTCATCTTCCCTGTCGATTAGGGATCGAATTTCTTTGGGGATGTCCCCATCGAAATCAATCTCTTCATCACCAGGGTCGACACAATTTATTTCAAAGTCAGGGGAGTAAGCGGAATCAGATTCATTCATTTCATGATCAACGGAGGCCTCGAGGGCACCATACACACGGGTGGATTCAAACTCGAAGTACAGACTCTGAGAGTTTGGGCCGAGAGGCACCAACTCGGACTCGACAGACTCAGAGGACTTAACAGACTCAGTTTCGGACTCAGACTCAGACTCGGATCCATGGTAAGTTGCACTTGGTATGAAGGTCCAGTTCTTGTATTCTCCAGCAGCATCCATGATGAGCGAAGTCGGATCCTCAGGAGTATCTTGTCCCATCATCAGCACTTGCACTTCCACAACTGTACCCATTGGTTCGTCCTCCTTGAACAGAGTTGCGAGACTACCCATGGCAAAAACCTCAATCCAGTCGGCTGGTTCTTCCTGTCCCTTCACAATCTCAGCTTCTTCATCACTATCTGGCCAGACATCGTTGGCGAATATCTCAAACCCCGGTAAGAAGGTATTGTTTTCCGCATCCCAAAAAGGTTCTGGCTGCCCTTGATAGACTTGTTTTGCCTTTTCTTTGACAAAGTAATCTTCTAGCCTGTTCCCCCTTTTCACCTTGCTGTTACTCGAAGGTGAGTAACCAAGACCGGTCGTACACATCAGAGTGCCCTGAGCTTCAAACTTTGCAGGGCCCTGGAGATTTTTTCCCAACCCCAATCCTGGCATGTAAGACATTTTCTTCATTATCTTGATGGCAACATTGCTCACGACGAAGTCGTCATCAATTCTAACTGAATAGACAGATTTGGAGGTATCCAGGGAAAATCCTCCCAAGGCGATATCTTCTTCTCCGTGTTGAATTTCCAAGAGTGGGGCATTATCTTCAATAGGGGCATGGATCCCAGAGTCCCCGTGAATAGTAAGCATTCCCGTTTCCAGTCCCAACTGAATTTTCTGATGGAGTGTGGGGGGCACAGCCATGATGTCAGGCCGGTGCAACCAGGGTCTCCCCAGGAGCAGGTTGAAAGAGGCGGGGATATTCACCACGTGAAACTCTACCTCTGTTTGATATGGTCCGAAGGTCATAGGAATCATGAGAGTCCCAACCACATCCCTCCGAGTGTTGTCATATGCTGGGACCTTGACTTCTGACGGGGAGAAGTCCTTATTTTTGTACCCCAAGCAATAAGCAACACAGAGTGGACAGACATTAATTGCTGAACCATTGTCGACCAAGATTACTGGAACCGATTTGCTGTGGCATTTTAGGGTGATGTGCAGCGGCCGATTGTGATCAGTTCCTTCTGCAGGCAAGTCTCGATTAGTAAAGGTGATAGCATGTTTGACAGGTATGATTTTGATCAGTGCCACAAGCTCATCGGGGGTTATAGCAGAAGGCACTTTCAGCTGAGAGAGTGCTTGGATGAGACCTTCACGGTGATGTGTGGAATGGACCAGCACATCCCAGACGGACATCTTGGCATGGGTTTGCTCGAGTTGTAGCTTAATCATTCCCTCGGGGTTCTTTTCTGGTCGGGGAGGCTCTTTGGCTGGTGGATCAAAGGGTCGGAAGGTGTTTTTGACCGGGGTGGTAAAGGGATCAGAGGGTCCTGGGGCTGCTGGATTGGAAGATTCTCCGACTTGGAAGTTCGAAGGTTGGTAAACACGGCCGCTTCTGGTCAAGTGATCAATCTGGCGGTACTTTGATTCCTCGCTCCATAGGTCGGCCAGGGCTTTATGCTTGCTTCCGATGGTGGTATCTTATAGATTAGCGGCCAAATCAGCGATGACTAGATCGTCCCACAGATCCTCAGGTGTCCATCTTTCAGCTTCCATCACTGTCTTATTGACGGTCCATTCTTCGTTTCCCACTTTTATATTGACTACCTCGGTGCTAGCCCACAGGTTTGTTCCAGCTCTTGGTTCATCCTCCCACAGGTTCATCATGGTGACATCGGCGTCTTTTGGAAAAGTAGCCGAAGGTTCGGATTCAGCTCCATTGACAAGGTAGTCCATTGGGTCACACTCGTTACTGGCGACCTCTTCTTGAATTCCAGGGAGATTCGGGTACGGGGTGAGGCCCCCATTGCCGTACAAATTATTGATGACGAAATCATTAAAATGAGAGAAATCCGGGCGGAGCGGGGCAAGTTCCGGCCAATCATGTGTCATTACCCCTGGCTGGTATTCTGGCTGGTATTCTCCACTAAACCGTGCTGGCAGGGAAAAGGCATCCAAAGGATCATTCCAAGCTAGCAGCTGATATTCATCTAGGGTTGGGTCCCATTCCCATTCAGGCATCTCTTGAAAGACTTGGTACTCTCCCCCTTGATTTTCGAACAGTGTATGCATAGACGTTTTGCCAGTCGACCTCCCATTCAGCATTGAATATGGGTTCATCACTCCTTTGGAAGTTGGTAGTCTCAAACTCTTCCCAATCAGCAATCAGTTCTCCCCACGTGTCTTCCCACCCCCGTATGGAACGAAAGGCAGTCTCTCCGGGAATTTCATCAAAAGGCACTGGTTCGGTATCAGGGATGATGAGTAGGGAAGGGTCAAACTCTGGGAGATTCTGATTTTCGGCTAGAGTGATTTGATTGATTCAAAAGGGGGCGTTGTGTTGTGGTAGAGGGTTTGAAACAGTGTTTGGTTTATCTAAGGGTGGAGCGTTGACAATTTTGTTATCAATGAGGTTTTGAATTTCATGGGGGAGGCGGATGCAGTTATCGGTGGTATGGCCAGGCATTTGGTGGAAGTCGCAGTAGACGTTCTGGTTGCGGTTCGGTGGAATGGTTTGTGGCGGCGGAAGAGGTTTCAACACTCCGATTTTCGTGAGTTTCTTAAGAAGAGTGGATCTGGGAGTGCTAAATTGGGTGAAGGTTCGGTTCTGGGATTTTGGTTTTTCGGAAATCTGGTTAACTTCTATAGGTTAGGTGGATGAGGTTCCCGCTTGGTTAGTATTCCCGAAGAGAACGTTGCTGTTTCCTGAATACGCCATTTTGGATTTTGACCCCAATCCTGACTCTTTCTTTTCCAAAGTTCCATCTCGTAAAGCCTCTTCTACGGCCAATCCAGAATCATAAAAGGTCTCAAAATTTGGGGCAGTCTGAGAAAGAACCATGTAAGGGGCGAAGGAGCTTGGCAGGTTCTTGGTTATTATCTGTATCTGTTCTTTCAGGTCGGGCTTACTCTGCATCTGGGCGGCCTTTGCCCTCCAACGCTTCACAAAGTCGGCAAAACTCTCCTTCTCGTTCATCTTAGTGCTTTCCAACTCCCTCGTGGTCATCTTCAGGTCAACGTTGAAGTCATACTGAGACACAAAAGCTGCCCCGATGTCTTCCCAAGTCCTTTTCTTGGATGGTTCGAGAGAGAGGAACCATTGCAGGGTTGGACCAGACAAGGACTCATGGAAGAGTTGGGCCATAGCTTCTTTTTCAATGCCGCGCATAGTGAGGGATCCCACATATCCTTGAAGATGGGCTCTGGGATCGCCGGTACCATCAAACTTCGCAAAATCCACTCCTTTGAACTTCTCTGGCAGCTTGGCATTCGGGAAGAGGCATAGCTTGCTCATGTCAATTTCTCCTTTTCCAAGTCGCTTGGTTTCTTGAGTAGATTCCTCCAATTTGCCAATCTTATCCATAAGAATGACTAGGTTAGGGTCAGTTGTTGGTATCTCAACTTTGGGTCACTCGAACTGCGGAGGAGTCTTAGTCAGGAGCTTATCAGTGATTTCCTGCATGCTTTCCATTAGCATGTTCATGTCGTTCTTCATGGAAACCACAGTGGCCTTGAGTTGTGCATCAACACCGGCGAGGGACTGCTTAAACTGAATATCCATGTTAGCCATGTTCTGCCTGAGTTCCTCTATTCCGTCTCCCTGATCGGCCATGGGTAAAGGTGTAACGCCCCGAATTTTGGGTACGTTAAATAAACATTTTTATTGAATAAATTAAGGAGAGTCTAGCTCATTATTACAACATAATTCTCACAAGAGAACTTTTATTCAACAAAAGAGGGGATAATCTAAGGTTAACTACTGCTCCGCCTCTTCCTCCATCCTTGCAAGCTCCTCTGCTCCGAAGACCTCCAAGGTGTACTGTTCATGCTGCTCATCTATAAAATCTGACACATTATACCAGCGTCGCCCCAGTATAATATGTCAGGGTCACCAAAAAGGTAACACCGTGAGCTACAAAAGCTCAATAGAATAATCCAACCCGCTAACCCATAACTTATAATGAAGAGTCATATAAATAATTACACATGCTCATTCCACAACATAATTAACAATGACACATCCGCATTCATTATCTTGCTTACGTTGGTGTCATGCTTTTCTTTGTTTCTCCTACGCGACTCATCGTAAACTGTGTCACCATTTTATTTCGAAAATCAGTTCTCATTCAATCTACACAATGGGCTACCAAGTCCGGCCACGTTATCAAATCTTGCATTGGCTCCTCTCCGCGGATAACCAAGCCCAATTACCAATGAAGCTACCACGTCCGGCTCTGTTAGCAATCTACACAATGGGCTACCAAGTCCGGCCTCATTGTGGTTTTCGCAAGTCCACACAAAGGGCTACCAAGTCCGGCCACCTTGCGGGTTTTCACAACTCACATAAGGCTACCAAGTCCGGCCATTATGTAGTTTCAAAAATCCTTTTTATCCATATCAACCACTCCCTAAGTGTCATGTTTCTACTTTTCGGTCTCGTGTCTCGTAATCATGCATAGACTCCGCGGTGGGATGAATCACTTTAAAGTAATCTTGAAACTAAACTAGCAAGATCATCCAACTCTATATTATCTAATCGTACTCAAACTATTACTTAAAGCATAACGCCACATGTACGGACGCCCTTGGAGTGGAAAGCCACTTATGCTTTATCAACAACAAGTAATACAAGCAAATATACATACATGCTCATAATCATCCTCAAGACAATAATATATTACAAAAATCCGTTCTTTCTTCCTTTGTGGAATTTTCAAAACAACATATGTTTATTGACGAGTTCATACATGAATGAGCAACTATTACGAGATCGAGCAATCAAGTAGTCATAAGATCAAAGTAAACTACGTAGAACAAATCATACCACACATATGGCTTCATGCTCATACAATACAATATACTTAGAGGAAGTAGTTAGGGATCACTACATTGCATACAATTATACTTAGGGGTAGAGAGTAAGGACACTCTACCTTTCTTCTCGGCGGTAGAAAAAGACTACGAAAGTAGACGGAAAGAAAGTCGGCACTCGAACGGCGTAACGGCTTACGATAAGCTTCCGATAGCTTCGAAAGAGAAAGGTTTCTCTCGAAACTAGATCCTAACTACAACTACTTTTACTTTTGGATCGAGGTGGTGGTCGAGTGGTAATGGAAAGTTTCTTGAAACTAGAAAGTAAGTAAGCAAGAATAAGCAAGAATGGGCAAGAACAAGCAAGAATGAGCTATACTTTCTAGAGAGAAGTTGGAGCAAGAAGAGGTGTGAGCAAAATGGATGAGATTGGCATGGTATTTATAGGCAAGAGCTCTCCCCTCTCCTCTCTTTGGCCGGCCCTCTCTCTCCCTCTTTCTCCCAATTTTTAATCCCACCAAATCTTGGTTTCTTGCAAGAATCAACCTAAACCTAGGCTTGCATGGCTATTGATATGTCCTTTGGATTGGATTTTGGAAGATTTGGCAAGGAAGGAGATTTGATTCAAGTATTCTAATGGGGTTTGTACAAGGAAGGACAAGATTGGATGGCATTGGTTATGCTTTCACTTGAAGCATACACAAACTAGGACAAGGATGACCAAGCAAGGTCAATCAAAGGAAAAGCACACATCACTCTCTCTCTCCCTCTCCCATCCGAATCTCTCTCTCTCTCGCCCATCTCTCTCTCGGCTTCTCTCTTCTCTCTCTCTCTCTCGGATTTTCTCTCTCTCTCTCTCTCTCTCTTTCTCTCCCACTTGTACCACTTGGAAAGTATATATATATACTAATATATACATATGTACTATGGGTCTTTCAAAATCTTGTAAATATAGATTTTCTTAATATAATATTGTAATACACACATGTTATATACAATATTATATATATATACATACAAGTACACTCATATATATATATACATGTACCACACAATATCTATACTAGATATGACCTAGGACCAATATCTAATATAGTATTCTACTACTTTCAAAGTACAACCATTAAAATACTAACCTAATGTACTAATCCTATTTTAATCAAATATCACACATGGCAAATCTAGTCTTTGTATATAATAATAAGAGAATCCCATGGGAAATTAAATAATAACCCTTGTACTTTTGGCAAGACTAAGCTATTGTCCATTGGTTAATAAATCTCCTAACATTTGTTGTCCAATGGGTAAAAGAAATAAAGTACTATGCAATATTTTCTAATTAAACAATGCAATTAGGCACATGTTCCATATTAAAATACTAGATAATAGGTACTTAGAAAATCCAATAGTTTAAGTCTTTAGTACAAGTACAATGTATATGTATACTAATCTATATGAGAAAGGACAAGGGTTTGGAAGATTGGCCAAGGAATTGGATTTGAATCAAGTAAACAATTAGGGTTTTGGTACAAAGGACAAGATTTGCTTGTCCTTGGATTGGATGAACAAGGAAAACCCTAGATATGGTGACCAAAGCATGGTCAATCAAATGACACACACATCACTCTCTCTCCCTCTCTCATCCGAACTCCATCTCTCTCTCTCCCCCAATCTCTCTCGGCTTTTCTCTCTCTCTCTCTCCCTCTCTCTCTCTTTCTCCCTTGTACTTCTATGGAAGTATATACATTTATTAGTATATATATAAGTACTTTGGGTACTTTAAAATCTTGTATTTTAAACCAAAATAGATTTTTCTTATTATAAAATTCTATATACGCACATGTGTACTTTCATTATAATATATATATATATATATATATATATATATATACACACACAAGTACATATATATAATATACAAGCAAGTACTTACACAATCTAGCCTAGGATTCCATAATCTAATAAACTAACCTAATGCTTTCAAGGTACTAAGTACTAAATTAATAACCTAATATACTAATTCTATTCTAATAGATTTTAACACATGCAAATCCAATATTTTAATCAACCTAGTACATGATTGTCAAGACTAATTATTATCCATTGGATAAAGGTTTCCCTAGCGGTCAATAACCAATGGGTAATGATGGCTAGGATTCTAGTCTATCGCCTAATGGGTAAAGAATCTCCTAACGGTTATTATCCAACGGTTAATACCAAAAAGTATAATACTTTGCAATTAAGCACTAAACTAATCTAATCTCGTACTTAGGGAGATTTAACCAAGGTTCTCCTATTATCCAATGGGTAAAGATTACCCTAGCATCTATCGTCCAACGGATAAATATTACCCTAGCCTTTATCATCCAATGGATAAAGACAAAAAGGGTAAAATGGTCCATCTAGGGTTAGGGAGAAGTGATTAGGCTAAATGGGCGTTAGGCTATTCTAACTAATCGGTTAAAGACTAACGATACTTAATCTAGGCTTTCATTGCTCGAGTGGTATTTTGGTTTTATTTAGTAGAAAATTGCCTAATAACGGATTATTAAAGCCCGATGGTGCCAAACGCCAAGGCAAGGCATGAGCGTGGCCAAGGCAGCCTGGTAGAAAAGCGGTGGCCAGGCGGTGGCCAAAGCAGCCCGTTGGCCAAACAATGGCCAAGGCAGCCCGGTAGCCAAGCAGTGGCCAAAGCGGTACAACAAGGCCAAAACCAGAGCAAAGCGGCTGCGGTGGCCAAAGCATCCTGGCCAAAACAAAGGCCAAGGCACTGCAGCTGGTAGCAAAGCAGCGGTGGCCAAATAGTGGCCAAACGGCGGCCGTGGCCCAGCGGTGGCCAAGGCGTAGCTAAGGCAAGGCGTGAGCAGCCCAGCCACGCCAAGGCAAAAGCAAGGCGCGACCCGACGCCAAGGCAGAACCCGATGGCAGCCAAGGCAGAGCAACCCGACAGTGACCCGACGCCTAGGCGAGGCAGGCGCGACAGCGAGCCGACGCCAAGGCGAGGCAGGCGTGACAGCGAGCCGACGCCAAGGCAAGGCAGGCGTGACAGCGAGCCGACGCCAAGACAAGGCAGGCCCTAACAGCGAGCCGACGCCAAGGCAGTCTAGCCAAGCCAAAGCAAGGCAGTCACCCGACGCCTAGGCGAGGCAGGCGCGACAGCGAGCCGACGCCAAGGCAAGGCAGGCGTGACAGCGAGCCGACGCCAAGACAAGGCAGGCCCTGACAGCGAGCCGACGCCAAGGCAGTCTAGCCAAGCCAAAGCAAGGCAGTCAAGTCAACTGTTAAGGCAAAGACTAAAAATTAACCACTTTGGCATCGATGCAACGCTCTAGGTTAGGAAAATGTAACTAAGCCAAACGGTAGTTGTAGGGGGAAAATTCGCCATGTAGGATTTCCAGCCGAGAAATATAATTCTAGGATTTTACTACAATTACCAAGTAACTATACCAAGGTCTTAATAGGCATACTCGTCTTTAGAAAATGACCTTAATGCTCGGGCGATGAATACCAATCTCCTAAGTCATTAAACCTAATTACGACGGATTATTAATCGCTAAAAGGGATTTATAAAACAAATAAAGAATTTTCAAATATAACAACAAAATTTTTATAAGTCAATAACGACCGATTTTTGGATGTTAAAAATGAAATCCAAGTATAAAAATAAAATTCAAATTTTTAGCGAAATTTTTATTGACCAAAAATCAGGGTCGTTACAAAAGGGTTTTCGGACGGGATTGAGGCTATGGGTTCTTCTACCACGGGTTCTTCTAGCAACGGTTGTTCTTCCTGCGCAACTTGGACTTCAAACAGCGGGGTTCCTTCCAGTGTGTCTACGCGAACTAGTCTTTGGGACAGACGAAACCAATTGGGTACAGCTTCTTTTCTCCGCAGGCGATCAATGTTGGCACTGACAACAAGTCAAAAGGGAGCAACTCAAAACCGATTCGAATGCTCGCCCTACTTCTACCCATCTCCTAGAAACAAGGCCTAGGACCTACCGTGGCTTGAATCTCACTTAAGGCGTTCGTACAGAAGATTTCCTGATAGTCTGGGTAGGTGCCGTCAGGCAGGTTAAATTCCGAACGGGTCGGAACCAGAGCCAATCTCCTTATCGTGACCATCCGAGACAGAGCAATGTGACTACCGGAATCCAGATACGCACGCACTTAAGGCTAGACCCAAACCAGGGGAGCCGTTCGGGCAAGGCAAACACCGGAGGTATCACAAACTCCATGGATTTAAGGTCTCCTAGACCGACCGGAGGGCCCTAAAGAATTCTAAGGGAGCCTATTCCTCTAGCCCACAAGATGCAATGGTGTGTGAATGATGAGTGTGTACAGAAAAAAAAAGCACATAAGCAGGATATAACACATAAGTCCTAGCCATGGGTTCCTGTCCTAGTTGGGAATGTTCTACGGTTATGTACAAGTGCAAAGGCTGGTTTTGGTCTCAGAAGGGTTCCCCGGACTAGAGCCAAGATGTACTACCCCATGTCGAGTGTATTGCAAGACAATGCTCGAACAGCACGATGGCTCATCATAGTCGAGGGTTGCTAGGCGTTCCGGGAGAGCTTGTCACCGGTAAACCGGGCAAGATAGCCGAAACACGCTAACGAGGCTTGTGCGGTGCAAAGTGTACAGGATAAAAGAGCTTAATCTTCCGAAAAATATTTGAAAATCCCCCTTTTGAAAACACCTTTCAAGCTTGGCCCTCTTGATCATCCAACACTTTTTATTATTCTTTTTTTTTAAAAAAAAAGTAAAGTATTGAATAAAAGTCCCCAGCAGAGTCGCCACTGTGGGCTCCCGTGCCCTCGTTCGAAAGAGTCGCCACCCGGATTTTTGAGATGGATCATCCGAGAAACCGAGGAGTCGTCTGGAAAAGGCTTTTTGGTCTAGTACGTACGTTGAGATCTCGGGTTCGGGAGCCACGTTACGAATGGGGAAGGTTTTTCTTTAAAAAGCACCCCACTCGCCCGGCAAAACCGGTCTCTAGTTAGTGTTTTCAAAAAGGGGAAATCTTCAAGTATCATTTGAAAGATTAAGTTCTTTAATAAGAGCACATAGCGGGGAAGGGACATGGGGAATATATCACATTGACGTGCATGTGGTGCTATCTGTGCAGTAGTGGTAAAATGATATGAACAAAAGAAATAAACAATTATCAAACTGTCTGGACCTCAGCCGTACTGTTCACGGCACCTTGAGCTGCCGCGCGCGGCACCTCAACACGCCGTGCGGGGTAGCTGCTCTGCTGTCAGACTGTTGCGGACTTTCAAAACATCATCTAGCTTATTTCTATCTCTGTATGTCTTTTGGAAAACTCATCAGAAGCCTCGTAATAGTCAGATCATCCCAAAGATGTTGTTATCTTTCGCAAAACAAGGTTTTAAAACGGTTTTTGACATATTTGATCATTTGGGATGATCTAGGAAAGCTTTTGAAGAGCCAAAACATGGCTTGTAGATATGGTCTTATTTTAAAAGCAACAGAAACAGTGAACAGAGGATACAGATAGCCACAACAGAGGAAAACTCAGATCCAGACAGCCTGTCTAAGATAATATCAACATGTAAGGTGCCGTGCGATGGGGGTTAGGGTGCCGCGCGCCTGATGCACAGGCCGCGCGGTTCCCCGACCTCAGCACAGTACTGGTTTTTATTTTGTGAAGATGGGTTTTAAGTCAGGATCTAACCAAAAGGGGTTAGATTTACTGACAGGAGAGTCCCCTCAGGACTAGAACGGGGCCTAGTCCAAGGAAACTAGTTTTTACCTTTAATGTTGAGCTTGATCAAGGGTTGTTGATGCAAGAATGAGGATGGATCGTTACGGATGTAAATGGAGGAGGTTGTATAAGACAAAAGGAGTATGGGTGTGAGTGAAGGTTAGGTATTTTGGATGGTGGGGGCTTTGAAGTTGATGAGAGATCAACTTCAATGATGAGGAGGGAGTGAGTGGAAGCACTTAAAGAATGTCTCTTAGGAATGGCATTCTTCAAGACTTGGAAATGGACATGGAAATAAAGAAAGTGGGTATGAAAACTAGAGAGAGAAAGCTTATGGAGTGAGAATGCCCAAAGCAAAGGAAGCCAAAAGAAAGGCCAAGAGGGACCCCTTTCCCTTGAGTGGAGGGGTTAATTTATAGGCAAATGGCCAAGGATTTTGAATTCAAATGGTGGAGGTATTTTCTGGGCAGGCCAGAAGTGCATTTTCGGCTGAGCCAGTCATCAGCTGTGGCTCACACTGGTGTGGCCGACAGCTTTCTGAGCCAGTCAGCTTTTTTGCTCAAGTTACCGTGCGGGGAAGTGTAACGACCCTGATTTTTGGTCAATAAAAATTTCGTTAAAAATTTGAATTTTATTTTAATACTTGGATTTCATTTTTAACATCCAAAAATCGGTCGTTATTGACTTATAAAAATTTTGTTGTTATATTTGAAAATTCTTTATTTGTTTTATAAATCCCTTTTAGCGATTAATAATCCGTCATAATTAGATTTGAAACTTGTAAAATTGAATCATTTTACTCCGGACAATTTAGTCCTTCTCCCATGACTAGTATACTTGTAAACGTACTCGTATATTTTTCCTGATAAGTAAATAATATCTTTAAATTATATTTCTTGACTTGAAATCCTACTTAGCAAGCATAGTTAGCTTTTAACCGATTAGTTAGCAAACCCTAACTACCGTTTGGCTTAGTGATGCATCGATGCCGGAGTGGTTAGTAGAAAAATTTTGGTCTTTGCCTTGACCGTTGACTTGATCGCTTTTGCTTTGGCTTAGCTAGTCGCCTTGGCGTCGGTCGCGTCGAGCTGCCTTGCTTTGGCATCGGTCATTGTCGCGCTGCCTTGCCTTGGCGTCGGTCGCGCTTGCTTATACGCCTTGGCGTTCTTGGGCTGCCTAGCTCGGCGTTTGTAGTGAGAAGTGGTCGCGCCTCTTTTGCCTTGGCGTTGCTAAACTGCCTTGCTCTGCTTGGCGCCATTGGAGTTCTGCCTTGGCATCGGTCGCGCCTCGCTTTTGCCTTGGCGTTCTTTGGTGCCTTGGCCTCTGTTTGCCATGCTTTGGCTACCGCTGGCAGCTGCTATCGGGCTGCCTTGACCCTTTGTTTGGCCTGCTTTGTACCGCTGCTGCTATTATCGGGCTACCTTGACCCTTTGTTTGGCCACCGCTTGGCCACCGCAGCCGCTGCTATCGGGCTACCTTGACCTTTGTGCCACTGCTTTGCCGCTGGCAGCTATCGGGCTACCTTGACCTGTTTGGCCAGTGCTGCCACCGCAGCTGGCATCGCTGCTACCGGGCTGCCTTGGCCTTTGTTTGCCACCGTTTGGCCACCAGCACCGCTGGCTACACGGGCTTTGGCCACCGGGCTTTGGCCACCGGCTCGCTGGCCACACCAGTCGCTTTGGCCACGCTCACGCCTTGCCTTGGCGTTTGGCACCGTCGGGCTTTAATATTCCGTTATTAGGCGATTTCCTGCTAAATAAAACCAAAATACCACTCGAGCAATGAAAGCCTAGATTAAGTATCGTTAGTCTTTAACCAATTAGTTAGAATAGCCTAATGCCCATTTAGCCTAATCACTTCTCCCTAACCCTAGACGGACCATTTTACCCTTTTTGTCTTTATCCATTGGACGATGAAGGCTAGGGTAATATCCGTTGGACGATAGATGCTAGGGTAATCTTTGACCATTGGACAATAGTTGTTAGGAAGAAGACCAAGTTTGACTAGTAGTTAGAATAGTCTAGTCAAAAGCAAACATTGTACTTCATGATGACTTTCCTTGGACCATTGGTTATTACATGCTAGGAAGATCTTTGACCATTGGACAATAGTTGTTAGGAAGAAGACCAAGTTTGACTAGTAGTTGGAATAGTCTAGTCAAAAGCAACCATTGTACTTCATGATGACTTTCCTTGGACTATTGGTTATTACATGCTAGGGAAATCTTTACCCCTTGGACAATAGATGTTAGACTTGCCAAATAGGATGACAAGTTAAGTCATGTGTCCTTTCTTCAATATTCTCCTACAAAGAGAATAAACCTAACCATGTGTGCATTTAAGTAGCCTTGTCCTTATCCTCCTTGTTCTTTCCACAAATGTAAACATATATATATATACACATATATGTACTTTGACCAAGAGAGAATCGGCTAGAGAGAGAGAGGAGAGGGAGGCCGAATGTGAGGAGAGAAAAGTGAGGTGTGTGTGAGTTGTATTTTGACATGTGGGTGTACTTGGAACACTATTAACCTAGTTACAACTTGGTTGATGAGACTATTTGATGACAAAGCATGACATGCTTGACATGACCATTCAATGAAGCAACCAATGGGAGAAGGAGAGAGAGAAGGGAATTCGGCCTAGGGAGAGGGAGGGGGGCCGGATGGATGAAGAATGAGGGAGGTGTGTGCATGTGTACTTGGACACTATTCAAGCCACCTAGTGCCTAAGCCTTTTGACTCCATCCTAGACTACCTAAGTACAATCCTAGCCAACCCATTCTAGGACAAGACAAGTCCATGGCCCTCCATCATGACCTAATTCAATAGCCTTAAGCCTAAAGAGTGAAAGTGACATTACTTGGCATGCCACCAAGGCTTGATTTGACAAGTCCTTGGGGCAAATCAATGAGAGGTAGGGAGAGAGAGAGATGGCCGGATGAAAGAGAGGGAGAATGAGGTGTATGGGTGTTGTAGTTTGACATGTGGGAGTACTTGAACACTATTTGACCTAGTGGCATTTGATTGGAATACTATTGCTTGACAAGACAAGTCCATGGAGCAAATCCATGGGGGAGAGAGAGAGAGAATGTGGCCGGCCAAGTGGAGTGAGGGAGAGAACTTCATTTGCCTATAAATAGCACCTCATGCTTTCATTCAACTCACACCTCCAAGCATAGCTCTCACTTCTCTCTAAAAACTCTAAGAAACCAGTTTCTGGACAGCCTACTGTCCATCCACCAATCCTCAGTTTTCTCCTGCTTAAACTAGTTTCTAGGATAAACTTCCTTCTAGAAACTTGTAGATCACTTCGAGATCTTCAACTTAGACCCAAGAACCATCCTAATCCGTTAAGAAACGACCAAGATATCGACATCCGAAGTTCAGTCAAATATCGGATTTCCAGATTCCAGACAGCTTACTGTCACCCCCTTTACCACCATTTTTCTCCGGGCGAAAGTCGTTTTTAGGAACAACGTCCTCCACGAAAGTTGTAGAAAACTTCGAGATCTTCGATTTAGACTCAAGAACAACCTCATTCGGCCAAATATTGACCGAGTTATCGCCATCCGAAGTTTGGACCAGATTGAAAGCTCACCACCGTAGAACTTCCAAAAGTTCCCATTAGCTTGTTCGGCCCCGACTAGTTTCGGATCAAGGTAGATTAGTCCTTACCCCCTTCCTAAGTATATGTAGTGCTTGAATGGTTGTTGGCATGATATTATTCTCGAACTATTTTCTTTAAACAAAGTTAGTAGTATGATTTAGCTTGTAGAACTTTCTTGTTAAAAGTACGTAGTTTACTTTGATCTTGTGGTTACTTGATTTCTTGCTCGCCTAATTGCTACGTGATTGTATGAACTCGTCAATAAACATGTGTTGCTTTATTGAACCTCTCAAAGAAAATGCGTCTTAAAGATAAAGTGTTGTTTTGAAACAAAGTATTTGTATTTTGACCTTTTAACGAGCATGATAGTATAGAGTTGGATGATCTTGCTATTCGATATCGCATGAGTTATGTGAATAGTTCCACCGGGGAGTCGATGCATGTTACGAGACACATGGAATTGGAAAAGTAGAGATATGACACCTAAGATGTGGTTGTATGGATAAAAAGTGTTTTGGAAATGCATAATGGCCGGATTTGGTAGCCATTATGGTCATGAGTCAGATTTGGTAGCCTTTGTGGCAATAAGCCGGACTTGGTAGCTCATTGTTGTGCGACACAAGGTGCCGGTCTTGGATGCTCATGGTTGTGTGTGTGTGACGCAATGTGCCGGACTTGGTAGCCATTGTGGCCATGCGTTGGTAACCTTGTGGCAATGAGCCGGACTTGGTAGCTCATTGTTGTGCGACACAAGGTACTTGTAACCCATGATTGTGTGCGTGCATGTTTTCGGAATTGATGATAAAAGATGAGACACAAAACGATGAGTCGTGTATGAGAAACCCGGAAAACATGACACCAACGCTCGTTAGTGAATGCGCATGTGTAATTGTATGAGTTTATTTGAAAGCATGTTAAGTTTGGAAAATCGTATACTATCTTTGACGTATATGTTAAGGGTTAGTGGCTTTGGATTACTCTATTGAGCTTTCAAGCTCATGGTGTTGCTTTATGTGACCCTGACATATTATACTGGTGGCGACGCTGGTATAATGTGTCAGATTTTATAGATGAGCAGCATGAACAGTACACCTTGGAGGCCTTTGGAGCTGAGGAACTTGCTAGGATGGAAGAAGAGAAGGAGCTGTAGATAACCTTAGATATCCATCCCTTTTGTGTAATATAAGAACCCTTTGGGAGTTTATGATGTAATAAAGAGCCAGACTCTCTTTTGTTGTTCAATAAAATGTTATTTAACGTACCCAAAATTCGGGGCGTTACAGGAAGTTTGGCCGCGCACGGTTCCCTGAATTTTCAAGGTGCCGTGCGCTCAAATTCGGCTCCGCACGGTGCCTTCTTCCGCGGTCCAGAGTCTTTTGGGCCTTTTGCTAGGCTTGGCTGGGCTTGTCGGGTTTCTTGGGTTTTTGGGTTTAGACAAAACCCTCTTTCAAGCTCACAAAGGTTTTGTTTCCTTTATTTCATCATTGGGGCGGACAAAGGTCCTCCGAGATCCGGATTGGGGTGTCTACAGCGTCCTCAGTATTTTGGGGTAGATCAATACACGGCGGATGTGTTTGCTTTTCTTGATCATCCTAACTTTAACTGAGGGAAACTCGGTAGAGGAGCCTATCCTTGCGAATGAGCTGGAAGGAATTGATGTAATTGGGGCAGAATCCAAGCCGTCTGTTGGGGATGTTTTGGACGCTAATTTTGAGATATGGGGTGGAACCCAAGCCATGTTCCGGAGACGAGTTGGATGCCGTTTCTTGAGATATGGGAGGCACAGGGCCAGTAACTTAAGCACGGAGCATTGGAATGAAGGAACCGAGGCACGGAGCCGGTTTATAGGATTTAAGGCGTAGAGCTTTTGATGAAACCGAAGCGCGGAGCTGGTGTTGATCATAAAGCGAGAGCCTGGCAGATAGAACCGAAGCACGGAGTTGGTGTTGATCATAAGGCGAGAGCATGAGAGATAGAGCCGAAGCGTGGAGCTGGTTGCATTCTGATGGTCTGTGCACGGGGCTTTCTCATCATAAATTTTGGCAAAGAGCCAAATGATCGAGGTTCTGGACCGATCAATAAAACCAAGACACGGAGCCGATTGATTGCAGGATTGACCTGTTTCATGAATAAGAGAGATATGTAGAATGTGTATATGATGATGGTGGTTAGATGTGAACACATACAATGATGCAAACAGTTATGCAGACTCGATGTGATGATGGTGATGCAATATGTGCACGGGCCCGTGCGTGTGTGTTTGATTTAAGCTTAGAGCTTCTATCAAGTTCTGGACTTGAGCATTCCGAGCATAGAGCTCGATCATTCGGACGACAGAATCCGAGCATTCAAAGTACAGGCTTTGAGCATCCGGTACGTAGTGGTTGGGCATCCAAGCATAGAGCTTGAGCATTCAAGTGTAGAACTTGAGCATCCGGTACACAGTGGTTGGGCATTCGAAGAGCTTCGAGCATTCAAAATGTTGATTTTGAGCATTCAAGCATAGAGCCTGAGAATTGATGATATCTTGATTGAGGGCCCAGAATACCGTGAATGCTTTGTTGGTGCCTGGAATCACTTCGATTGCCTTTGAAAGGGGAGATTTTGCATAAGGATGCAGCGGCTGAGAGGTTGATTTATTGGGCATGGGAACGCCAGGAGTCAGAGGATCAATTTCACGTGCTTAGGGTGCCCGTAAGGCTAGTTTCCACATGCTTGGGATGCCTCCCAAGGCTAATCTGACCATAATCCCATGTTGACTTTGTCAACTTGTTGACCCAAAATGCCATAAGGCCCGTTAAATGCTTTTGGGCGAAACCCGTCGACCATTATTGCTTTCAGAGGTTTTTATTACCTTCTTCAACTTGGTGCCATTGGAGGTTCCATCGCCTCGCCTGATGGGATGATACACCTTGTTTAGGAGATTTCCATCGCCTCCATTAATGGGGTGCCTTCCGGAGGTTGTACGCTCTCTGAAAACTGGCCATATAAACGCTTTCTGGAAGCTAGCAACATAAACACCTTTTGAAGGGCTTTAGCAACCCGGATGCCCTTTTTGGAGGATTTTAGCCACATAGATGCCTTCTGAAGGGTTGAAGTGTGCACTAGGTGTAGACACCCCAATTTGGACTTCTCGAATTTCCTTGATTCGTGGCTCGGAGGCTCCCCGATGATGAATTTGGATTAAACAAGCCTTGGACCCAGTGAGACCATGCTTCTTGAATGACTTTGAAAAGGGAAATAAAACGTGCAAAATCTGTTTCAAGCGCCTAGGAGTTCTCCCAAGCGCTCCAAACCATTTGCCAAAACCACTGACCTGGCTCACTCTCGAGCGCTCGAGAGTGAGGTCCCAAGCACTCGGGACTACTCCCAAGCGCTCGAGATCGCCTTGCTGCCCAATGGGTGAAAAGGCCCCCCCTCTTTCCATACAAACCATCATTTTGGTTGTTTGGACCAAGAGAAGACTCTGACTCAGTCAGAGAGATCCAGGCCAGAAGATTTTCTTCCCAATGAAAAAATGGTTTCATTTCATTGCAAATTAAACCATATTTCTCTCTCTCTACACCCCTTCCCTCTCTCTCTCTTGTTCAAGAAAATCTCTCAAGCTCAAACTTGTTTTCCAAATTTCAAACATTTTCAAAAAGAACAAAGGTTTGCAAAGATAAAAAACATCAAGAAAATCTAGAGCATTCCAGGCTTCTGATTTCTTGTACTTTACCCTCTCTTTCCACCTTTCAAGGAAGCAAGACCTCTCAAAAGGTAGAAAGATTTCTATTTCTCTTGGTTTCAAATCAAAAGGGCTGTTCTTCCCTTCTGAGGGAGGTCTTCCAGTCCACCCCAGTCTTTAATACTGGGTGTGAGTTTGGAAGACCTTAGTGTAAAAACAAGAGCAAAGGGGCATGAAAATGTTTTCGGAATAAAATCACTGGAAGCACTCCCGAGCGCTCGGGAGTACTCTGGAGCGCTCGAGAGTTAGTCCAGCCCTATTTTCTACTTTTCTCTTTTGTTGGTACTCTGGCATGCATGTGGAAGAAGTGAATGGTCATTTTAAAAGGTAAACAGTTCTATAGAGGCATGTTGATAAGAGTGATTTGTTGTTCAAAAGCATAAACCTCTTCATTCAAAGTTCCTACATGAAACAGGTTACTCAAATGTTAAATGGAATCTTTATTTTCCAAGAATACAGATCTGAAGCATCAATATGTCTAAATAGGCCTGTCCTTTGTTCAAAGTCAGTCCAAGGTGTAACCCACTTCCGAGCGCTCGAGACTGTTCTAGAGCGCTCAGGAGTGCTTGCATGCTTTGTCACCTTTCTCCTTTTGCTGTGTTGCCACATTCCTGTCTTTGCATGTCCATGCATGTGCTTGTTTTCTCTACTATATTGTGGATCGGTCCCTATAAAGGCAAGGATGCTGGACTTGAAAGATTGAGAGCCTCTCTCAGTCTATCAAGCCCTCTGCTGAGCCTTTAATATGTTCAAAATCATTTCAATATATTGTTATTAGCATCATTTCCTGCTTGTACTAACACAGCTGGCAGGTGAAGTAGCAGAACTTCCAAGCGCTCGGGACCACTCCCGAGCGCTCGAGAGTGAAGACAGTAACAGGATTCCATTTTTTTTGCTATCTTGTATACCTTAACCATTTTCATCATTCGTTTGTACACATGCACAAGCCTACACTGCTTATTTGATGTACCCGTGGATAATGGCCAGCTGCTTAATGAAACAAAATCCCTTTTGAAAAATCCCACGATCGTTTAGTAGAGACCGATTTTGAATCGGGCGAGGGGGGTGCCGTAAAACCCTTCCCCCCTCGTAACATGGCTTCCGAACCCTCAAACAAATCTCTGGTTTTCAATTCAAATCAATCAAGCATTTTCGAAACAAAACGGTTTCTCGGGTGACAAACCACAAATCCGGGTGGCGACTCTTCAAAATTTTCAAATCAATCCAAAAACGAGGCGTTTCTTATCGGGCCGCCCCGATTCCACCCGGGGCTGTGGTAGCCCACAGTGGCGACTTTGCTGGGGATATTGTTTAATTGATACTTGAGAAAAGTTGGTATGTTGACAAAATGGCCCGCTTTCCTTAAGCATCAATTAATCAAGAGAGCCAAGCTTGAAAAATGTTTGTGGGATTTTTAAAATATTTTGTTTCATTGTCTATCTTTTTTATATATATCTTGTTCAGTCTCGCTGTTGTGTTCTGGCAATCTTGCCCGGCTTGCCGATGACAAGGAATCCCAGAATGCTCGGCAACCCTCGACTATGATGAGTCATACCTGCTGTTTGTACCATTATCGGGTGTACGCTCGATAAACGGGAGGCACACCTTGACTCTAGTCCGGGGAACCCCCTTTAAACCAAAAACCGGCCTTCATATATGTGTAGAAAGCATTAGAACCTTCCAAGCTAGGACGGGGACCTGCAAGGTTGGACTATGTGTTATATCCTGCCTACACGTTATTGCTATTTGCATCTCACCATGCATCTCATCCATTTCATGCCATCATGCTGTCTATTCAATTTCAAGTCTTGTGCTTCTTAGACTTGCTTGCGCGGTCTGTAGAAGGTTGCTGAGACCCGATGAAGAGTCGTGCACCCCGGTGTACGTTGTTTAAACTATATGAGTCCTTAGAACAATGAGACTTTGGGAAATCAAAACATACTAAGTCTTTGACTAATGCCTAATCGAAGATTCAACGGAGAATAAGGAATAGCAAGGAAACGATGTCGTGACGCCACGTCACTTACACCAATTTCGGCTAATGGCGCTATGCCACTGACGCCACTTTGGTTATGGTATCACGTCATCTATACTAAGCTATTCCAAATTCAAAATTTGAAACTTCGAATGAGGACTAGTTGAATACTTAGTTCATTTTGACATCTCTTAGAACTTGTTGTTCTAAACAAAGGACACACCCCTAAAAGAAATTCTGAGGATTGAGGCAACCTTCGAAAGACCATAATCTTATCCCGCTTGCACATCTCACCTTGCATCTTATGCTGTCCATTTGCTTTCGGGTAGAACTCTTAGACTCGCTCGCGCGGCTTGTTTAGGATTGCCTGGACCGATGAAGAGTCGTGCTTTTTAAGGGCATGTTGTTGGAATTAATTAGTCCTTGGAACGATGAGATTTTAGGGATATCGAAATTCATTAAGTCTTCAATACATTTTTCAATCATGGATTCAATGAAGATTAACGAAACAATTAGGCTACAATGTCGTGATACCCACACCACCCAGGTTATAGTGTGAAGTCACTTACACCGCTTAGGCTAATGGCACCATGCCACTGACGCCACTCCAGTTACGGTATCATGTCATTTACGCCAAACGGTTTTTGAAACCAAAACAGAAATTTCTGGTGAAAAATGTTGAAGACTTAATTTGTCTTGATATCTCCCAAGTCTTGTTGTTCCTAATCAAAGGATACACATTCAAAAGAATCTCTGAGGACTAAGGCAATCCTTCATAGGTTGTCATTTCTTGAGTCGAGGTCTAGGAGACCATAAATCCATGGAGTTTGGGATAACTCCGGTGTTCGCCGTGCCCGAACGGCTCCCTCTAATTTAGTCTAGCCTTAAGTGCATCTTCCAGCAGTCTTATTGCTCCGTCTCGGATGGTCTTAGATAAGGAGATTGGCTCTGATTCCCAACGTGCGGAATTTAACCTGCCCGACATCGACCTACCCGTGACTGTTGGAACTATCCGTAAAGTTTAATCCTTTGAGTCGACGATGACAACACGTGAATAACAATTTTTTTATTCATACACGTTTTTTTTCAATAAATCACAACAGGGGAATATTTTGAGTTCACTTTTTTTACTTTACTGTCAGCACTAGGCCACCCATCCTACACAAAGTCATACCACCTCTTTCAACCACCTCAAAATGATAGGGCAAGCAGAACTGGTTGAACTGAAAAAGGCTATAGAGGAAATGAATCAGAAAATGGATGAGCAGACGATCCTATTGAAAGGGCTGATGGACTGTTTCACCTCCGCCATGTCAAATCTGGATCTGGGACAGAATGCTGGTAAGGCCAGGATCAAAGAAATTCCACAAATCTACCACCCTCCGACAGTCGGAGCCAAATCGCACCCAAAAGGGAAGCTCTTTGACATGCTCAAAGACTTAACCGAATTCCATGATGCCAGAACTCACTCAAATGAGAATATCGGATCCTCATATGAAACTGGTGCTGAAGGGCAAGATGTGTGCGTTGATGGGATCAATCCCAAAAATAAAAGAGCGTCATGCAGTTGCAAAGCAAGCAGAGCTCCCTCCAAACGTCCAATCAACACCCCCATGAACCCTCAACCCAGCCACAAAACCCCACCGAGGATCCTCTCCCGTTTTCTTGTACCCTTGTCCTCAGTTTATGAGATGCTCCTTGAAGTTGGCCTCATCAAGCCGCTCCCTCCAACTCCCCTACCTCAGAAGCTCTCCTCTTCTCACAACCCAGATGCCTATTGTGCCTTCCACCAAATGCCTGGTCATGCTACCAATAGCTGCTTCCGTCTCCGTCACACGATCCAAGACTTGGTCGACAGCGGGATCATCGCAGTGCCGGACCACAGATTTGGAAGAGGATTTTGAGTACAGTAGGGAATGAATGGAACTTCTCACAAGTTTGGGAAGCTTTTGAGTTTCAAGTCGAATCGAGTCTTTCAATTTCGAGTCAGTTTGTATCGTCAGTCTTTCATGCTTTCGTGTTTGTACGCTTTCAAATTCGAGTTTGTAGTAAAAAAAAACAAAAAAACAAAAAACCAAAAAAACCAAAAAGAGAGTCAGTTTCATAGTCTTGAACTATGTTATGACCTGATTCCTTTGCAAGAAGGATACGTAGGCAGCCTCATCCTAAGGCCCGGTCATGTTCATGCGAGTCGATTCCAAATCTTTCCAGTCAATCCTTTGTGGGTCAGTCTTGTCTTTTGAAATCAACATCAAGCCTCTTGTGTCGAAATTGTGATAATAAACTCGCGTTTTGTGATAATCCCTTAACTTAACTTGAAATTGTTTTTCGCCATCAATTGAGGAATCAAAACATGAGATACTTTTCCCTTGCAAGAAGAAGAGTTTCATGGGGCCACTCCCTCACGCCGTCAAAAAGCAATGCCTTGGTCTGAGAACAAGCTCGCTAGATCAAAACCTCAAAATGTGATCTAGGCAAAAGTTAGAGCACACAAGTCTCTTAACTTGCATCTAGGATTCAGTTATCAAGTTGTGAAATTCGAAATGAAGGAAGGCATTCTTTTCTTTTCCAAACGCTTGAAGATATATATCCATTGATAACCCCCTTGAGCTTAAATTGATTTCTTTGAAATGACCCAGTTGGGCAGCTATCCCCCACACTGGGGTGAAATGAGAAGACAAAAGTGTCAAATTCATCGACGCATCAAAATTCGAAGTGCAAAAGTGCCAAACACATGGTTATCATTGGCGCACAATGTGATGCAAAATGTCGAAGGAAAACAGAGAAAGCTCAAAATCAACGAGAGTGCCAAACACATCGGCACAAATGCAAAGCAAAGCAAACGGAAGAAGGCGCCTATCAAAAGCAAAAAGGGTACAAAAATATTCAAGATGGCTGCTAGCTCTCGAAACCCAAAGAAAATGAAAAATTTCGAGCCTATTATCCTTTCTTTGTTGAGCCAAACCTTGGCCACGTTACAACCTGAATAAAGTCCTTTCAGATTGAAAAACTCAACTTGATAACAAAAATCCTAGGCACTAGGAGAAAAACAAGAAAGAGGGGCAAGACATTTTGTCGATCCCGCAAAGTCCAAGCTGGGGCATTTTCAATATCGATGGGTTATCATCAGCAATTTGGGGCATGGTTCATGGTAAAACCCTCGTGTTTTGACAAAACGAGATCAAAGAACCCAAAACGAGCATCACTTGATGGGTCTGAAACAATTCCAAAACCTCAAATGGGAAAATCATCAAAACTCGATTTTATCATGACAATTTCAATCGCCAAACCCCCAAATAACCAAACTCCCCGTCCAGTCAAATCAAACTCCTCGTCAAGTCAAGGTCATCATTGAGAGTCAGTCCTCTGGTTAAAGAGTCATCCAGCCCTTGTCCAAATTCACACAAGGTCATTTAGGCCCTAACTCGTGAGAGAAACTCCAGTACATGGAAGAACCTGCACTTGTGCTCATGACAAAAACAGTTGCTAAAACTATCAATAGAATCAAGGGAAAGAACCAGAACTAAGGTCCGTCACTCAAGGGGGCACAGCAACCCGATGCCATCAATTATTGCAAGCATTCAGCCAACGTCAAGACTATGGCATGAATGCCTGAAACTCAAGCTCTGATCAAAGTCAAACTCAAGCCCTGGATACAACTCGAACCAAATTTCCATCAAGCTACAGCCCCAGGTCCTAAAGCCTGAGAATACCAGCCCGTTGGCCAAAGACAGTAAAGCAGAAAAGATACTCGAACATGTCTTTTGTTTTTCAAAAAAAATAAAAAATATCATCGTTGTTGTCAAATGTCGAAACAAGGGTCTCACTTCCTTGCCTCGGCCTTTTATGGTCGCCTTCCTATTCCGTCAACATGACCACTTGGCATTCCTGCCATAAACTTGGCATTGTCCTCTTGGACATTGTTCAATCGTTTGTCGCCATAGACTTGGCATCGTCCTCTTGGGCACCCTCTTCGAATCAAATCCAGCCATAGATCTTGGCATCACCTTTCAACTGTTTGCTGCCATAGAAGGTCACTTTTCAACCGAATAGGAAACTGCAGAAATCAGCAGTCCCGAGCGCTCGGGAGTGAAGCCCTAAGCGCTCGAGACCACTCTCGAGCGCTCGAGAGTTTTGCTATTTACAGTAGATTCTGGTTTTCAATCTTGCAGTCTCATTTCAGCATGCTAACTGCATGCAGCCTAGTTCAGAAGGTTCCTAGCATGTTCACAAGGGAACACGGCGGTTTTGTTCATCTGTTTTGCAGTATTTAAGCGCGTTTCTTGAAAAATCTCAAAATCTCCAAGATTTTCATCCCTCAGGTGTGTCGAAATCCTCGTTAAGCATGTTTCATTGAGTCCAGCAATGTGTATAAGTCACGGCGTGCATTAGGGACTGTACCGTGTAATCGAGTGCGCATTTACACTCTTAGTTCAAGTTTTCATCGTCAATTTGTCCCAAAATCATCATTTTCGAGTGTAATTGGAGTTCGATCTTCGTATCAAGGGTATTTTGGTAATTCTAACGGTTCTCGCAGGTCACGACACTTAGCATCAACTGCACAGTGCACTCGGTCATGGTCAAATGCCCTTAAATTCAAGTTTCACGGCCAGTCGCTCAAAAATTCGCCGTTGTGTGTCAATGACTAAGTTTTCGCTCGTACTTTGAGAGTGTCGGTTGAGATTCGCATGCTTTTTACTTTCTTTCAAAGCTAAACAAACATATTTCATAAAATACAATTCTATAAAGGACGTGCGAACCGATGGAAGGAACAAAAGTGCAAATTCTCATTTACAGTGAGTGTGGAATGAAGTGCAAAAGCTGGGGCAAACACGCACCCAATCCTAACTACCGGGGCACGCAGGCCTAAAACAAAACCAAGGCACGCAGGCCTGGAACCTACAACTATGCTGGCACGCATGCCCATGCAAAAGAAAGGCTAGCAAAGGAAAAACCTAAAGCTCAGCCCAGACGTGTCCTCTTCTGCTGACATCCCTCGGACTCAGAACTCTCAACCTCGTCGTCGCCATCGTCATCGTCATCATCGGAAGGGCCTGAAGCTGTACTCGAGTCTGTAGACCCTACGGCTCGTGACTCGAGCGACTCCTCGATCTCCTCCTCCGACTCCTCAGGCGCAGGTCTTCGCTGAGACGCTGCCCTGAGAACTATCTCAAACTGTCTCGCCTCTGTCACGGACTGTAATGCTCTCTGCATACCCTGGACTCTCGTGCTGGTGGAAGCTGGAAGGCTCACGGTGCCCTGCAACTTTGTCCTAGTCGAGCGTCGTGGCTGCACCTGCATATCATGAGCATTCATTCATTTTTATACATGCTTAAGATCTAATGAAATGAATATGCATGCATTTTCATACCTGAGGAGCAATAGGTAAAGCAGGCTCAGGAACAGGTCTAGTCTGGAGGGTCCTCCCTTTGGCACAGTCCTTCAGCAACTGCCGCATCCCTACCATCACCATGATAGCCTTCTTTGCCCATTCTCGTGGCACCTGCAAGATGGTTCAAAGGTCAAGGCAATAGACGCATGAACAAGAAGCATTTGAGGCATGAAAGAAACAAAGTTGTGTTTATACCTGAGCAGGAAGCCGCATCGACGGCTGCGGAAGACGTGGAATGTTCAACATCGCCCGTGCTCCAGAAGGGTCCCTCACCCTTATCGTCCAATCCAATGTAGGTAACCCAGGTGGAATAGACGTCTCAGCTGCCTCTGGAGCCCCCGTGCTGCCTTCACCTCGGCCCGAAGTCCTAGCACCTCGCCCACCAGCAGGAGGCCTAGCACCTCGACCCCTACCGCGTGAAGAGCGACCGCCGCGGCCTCGTACTCCTGTCTCACCTCCGGTCTCATCTCCGACCTCACCTCCAGCCTCACCCCTTGCCCTCCTGCCCTCAGCCTCTGCTATCTGCCTCTCCAGCTCCCTCTCCACGCCCAGACTCGTGGCCAAGTACCTATCCCTGTATGCTGCATAGTCCAATGTGCACTGCAGGTACTTCTCCAAGTCGGTATTTGGCACCGTGAATTGCTCCAACTCAGCCCGGGTGTAGGTCTCAGTCCTCTGCACTCATAGAGGAAGTGGCCCCGGCACGATGAACTCTGGAGAATCGAGTGACTGCTGTGTCACCCGATCCCCTAGGTACCACTGCCAGCAGGACCTGGCTCCGCGTCACCTCCTGGCTCCTCGGAAAGAAGTCAGCCTCCACCCTAGCCCAGCGGTCCTAGTGAACCTGCATTCAGTTATCTTGCATCAATGATCAAAGGGTTTCATTTTTTCGGAAAGGCATGAAAAGAGAGGAAGGATGATCTTTATACCGTAACCCTGGTTATATTGTCCAGCCAGCGTCGGAAAGTCATCACTTGTCCCCGCCACTCCTTTGCTCTCCTGTACTCCTTACCCCATGCAAGTCCGCGTGGAAGCAAGTTCGGATTTGTGCAAGTGTTCTCGGGCGGGAACATGCCCAAGTCCTCGTAAGCCCAAAGCTGTAAGTTGTCGATATCAATTCAACTTAAATCAGTGCATTTTCAAATCAATCAATCAATCAAAGCAATTCAAAGCAGCAGCATTGAGTCATACCTCAATCACCCTCCAGTTTCCGCCGATGGTGTTCCCCACTCCACGTGAGGTAGCTCCAAGGAAACAGTACAGCGTGCACAGAGCAGCGCCTCCCCAGTCATATCGGCCTGCCAGTCTCAGATCAACCAGGCCCGCCAAGTAACTGAGGTGAACCCGAGATCGCCTGAGCGGGAACAGAGAAGCCCCGAACAAGTATAGCAAATAGGCCCTGGCCATCTGGGCCGCCTCGACGTTGTTCGCCGGCTCGTGATCCCAATATTTCGTGAACTGGCCGTACTCTGCCACCCCTCTGCTATGGCACGAGACCCGTCCAAGGAACCACTACAGAGCTGTGTCATCCAAGTCTATGCTCGGGTCGAAAGGAATCGGCTCGCCTCCAACCCGGAGTCCCGTGATCGCTGCAAAGTCGAGAGGAGTCACCGTCCTCTCCTCGAAGCGGAAGTGGAACGTGTTGGTGGTGTCCCACCACCGCTCTGCCAGCGCTGTCATCACTGCGCGATCAACCCTCACCACCGTCAGTAGCTAGATGAACGGCCCGAAACCTGCCTCCTCTACTAACTCCCGCACTCTCCGGGGCAACTCTCTGAAGTACCTCAATGAGCTGGCCGAGCCTCTGTGGCCGTAGATGTCTTTGGTACGCTGTTTCAACAAGAGTAAATAAATAGCATCAGTAGGCAACGCAATGATTCAAGGAAGCAAGTCTAATGCAGGAAAGTGAAATATTAAAGTCTCACCGTTGTCCATTTGGAAGAGATGTGTGTAGCCCGATCTCGGAGAAGCATGTCCTCGGGGTAATCTGTCCGAGCAGGGACGTAATCTGTCATCCCCGTCGGCTCGAAGAAGTGAAGTCGCGGAGCGTAAGTCCCCGATTCAAACCCGGGACGCGCTCTGGCCAAGTAGGCCTTCGCCTCAGCAGCTGCTGTAATGTGCTCCTCGATCACCACCTCCTCCTCTGGCTCCCCTAGCCCCAAATCGTCCATCTCTGGCGACCCCGTGTCTGCCGCCATCATCCCCGCACCACTCAGTAACGCTCCTAATAAAAGTGCCGAGGCCTGATCCTCCGTCGTCCTTGCGCCCCTCGGCACCTCTGTCATCTCGGCATCGAGGCCAAGGGCATCCAGTATGTCTCGCGGCCTCGCGGTATCCAAGAAGTCTCCTTCCGTGAATGGGACCGGGTGCGAAGCACCGATCCCACTATCTCCTCCACTCGGCTCCACGGTCGTCGCCCTTAGCACCGAGGTCGCAACCACGCGACCAGCCATCACTACTTCATCCCCGCCACCTTCCCTCCGCTCACCATTGGCCCTTTCGGCGGCCGCGAGCAACTCCTCTACGGTTGGAGTAAGAGGAGTATCCTTAGCTCCACCTCCACTACCAGAGACATCACCCCCGCTGCCCGTAGCATCCCCGCCACTCCTAACCCTTCCTCTGTCGCCTTCCTCGGGCTCTGTGCTCCTGATCTCGTCCTCTGCCGCAACTGCAACCCCTCCAATATCCACTGCCACCACCGAGTCATTGCCACTCACTGCCGCCGTACTCCCTTCTACTCTAGCCACATTTCTTCCACCACGTGTCTCAACTAACGCCGTTGTAGCAACCATCGCCGTCGCCATGCTGTCACCAGGCATAACAGCACCACCACGGGTCTCCCCCATCGCCGCCTGGTCCTCCCCACTGGCCATTTTCCTCCTTTCTTCTTCCTGAACCTTCTTCTTCCACCTGAATCGAATTTCCTGGCAAACAATCGCCCAGTCGAAGATCGAGGAAAGCTCAAGATTTTGGAATCGCTCCGTGGTTTTTCCTGGAAAGAGAGAGGTCGTCGTCAGAGAGAGGAAAATCAGTCGAGAGGGAGAGAGGGTTTCAGTTGAGAGAATGTGAGAGTGGGCTTATCGAAGGTCGAGAGCTCAGTAAGCCTCTGGTCTCGCTGGTTCTCGAGCGCTCGAAAGAAGGACTATATGTCATCAAACTGAGGAAGAAGATGAAAGGACGGCGGGCCCCAGTTGAGGTCTCGAGCGCTCGACACCACTCCCGAGCGCTCGGGAGTGGTTCTAAGCGCTCGAGTCTGTTCTCTCCTCCTGTGCCAACTTTTGATATCCCGAGCATTTTTCGTTCCTTGAACTTTATTATTTTTGCATTTTATTTTACAAAATCAATCTCAGTCATATTTTGAGTTCAAGTCAAAACAGAGCATTTGATCGCAAACTTTAGTCGATCACTCGCATTTGATTCACGATTAAAATTTGGTTCTTTATGTCGAGGTCGATCAAAACAGTCTGACTACGTCACCTTCGTTCCTACCCTTGTTTTATCCGCCAAACCGAGCAACAGGTGGATTTTACGCTTCCGACCCTTGTTTTATCCGCCAAACCAACCAACAGGTGGATTCTTCCTTGTTTCATCCGCCAAACCGAGCAACAGGTGGATTCTTCCTTGTTTTATCCGCCAAACCAAGCAACAGGTGGATTTTACGCTTCCTATCCTTGTTATATCCACCAAACCGAGCAACAGGTGGATTTTACGCTTCCTATCCTTGTTTTATCCGCCAAACCGAGCAACAGGTGGATTTTATGCTTCCTATCCTTGTTTTATCCGCCAAACCGAGCAACAGGTGGATTTTACACTTGCTATCCTTGTTTTATTTGCCAAACCGAGCAACAGGTGGATTTTACGCTTCCTATCCTTGTTTTATCCGCCAAACCGAGCAACAGGCGGATTTTACGCTTCCTATCCTTGTTTTATCCGCCAAACCAAGCAACATGTGGATTTTACGCTTCCTATCCTTGCATTGTCCGCCAAACCGAGCAACAGGTGGATTTTACGTTCTTACCCTCGCATTGTCCACCAAACCGAGCAACGGGTGGATTCTTTTTCTTTTATCCTTGTTTTATCTACCAAACCGAGCGACGGGTGGATTTCTACGTTTTTATCTTTGTATTATCCGCCAAACCGCGCAACAGGTGGATTCTTCATGCATCAATGTCTTATCGATACCTTTTCTTGCATGCATCACAAATGTTTTGCATTTGCCCCAAAGAACTACGCTGGTCTGATCCCTGCAGAAAAGGGTACGTAGGCAGTCCGACAAGACGCGACCTCATGCATTTAATGTTGGTGTTTTCACTCGCATTTGTGCTTTGAATTAAGGATTTGATTTGGCTTGAATTGGGCTGTTTCAATCTTTGGACGACACTCGTATCCAGACATGATGCCATGCGTCGCCCAAAGAGGGGCAACTGTAGACACCCCAATTTGGGCTTCTCAAATTTCCTTGATTCGTGGCCCGGAGGCTCCCTGATGATGAATTTGGATTAAACAAGCCTTGGACCCAGGGTGACCATGCTTCTTGAATGACTTTGAAAAGGGAAATAAAACGTGCAAAATCTGTTTCAAGCGCCTAGGAGTTCTCCCAAGCGCTCCAAACCATTTGCCAAAACCACTGACCTGGCTCACTCTCGAGCGCTCGAGGGTGAGGTCCCAAGCGCTCGGGACTACTCCCAAGCGCTCGAGACCGCCTTGCTGCCCAATGGGTGAAAAAGGCCCCCCCTCTTTCCATACAAACCATCATTTTGGTTGTTTGGACCAAGAGAAGACTCTGACTCAGTCAGAGAGATCCAGGCCAGAAGATTTTCTTCCCAATGAAAAAATGGTTTCATTTCATTGCAAATTAAACCATATGATATGTTTTTCTATAAAAGGGCCTGTTTTCAGCAGGAGGGGGGGGGGGGGGACGAATTCTCTCTCTACACCCCTTCCCTCTCTCTCGTGTTCAAGAAAATCTCTCAAGCTCAAACTTGTTTTCCAAATTTCAAACATTTTCAAAAAGAACAAAGGGTTGCAAAGATCAAAAACATCAAGAAAATCCAGAGCATTCCAGGTTTCTGATTTCTTGTACTTCACCCTCTCTTTCCACCTTTCAAGGTCATTCAAGGAAGCAAGACCTCTTAAAAGGTAGAAAGATTTCTATTTTTCTTGGTTTCAAATCAAAGGGCTGTTCTTCCCTTCTGAGGGAGGTCTTCCAGTCCACTCCAGTCTTTAATACTGGGTGTGAGTTTGGAAGACCTTAGTGTAAAAACAAGAGCAAAGGGGCATGAAAATGTTTTCGGAATAAAATCACTGGAAGCACTCCCAAGCGCTCGGGAGTACTCTGGAGCTCTCGAGAGTTAGTCCAGCCTTATATTCTACTTTTCTCTTCTGTTGGTACTCTGGCATGCATGTGGAAGAAGTGAAGGGTCATTTTAAAAGGTAAATAGTTCTATAGAGGCATGTTGATAAGAGTGATCTGTTGTTCAAAAGCATAAACCTCTTCATTCAAAGTTCCTACATGAAATAGGTTACTCAAATGTTAAATGGAATCTTTATTTTCCAAGAATACAGATCTGAAGCATCAATATGTCTAAATAGGCCTGTCCTTTGTTCAAAGTCAGTCCAGGGTGTAACCCACTTCCGAGCGCTCGAGACTGTTCCAGAGCGCTCGGGAGTGCTTGCATGCTTTGTCACCTTTCTCCTTTTGCTGTGTTGCCACATTTCTGTCTTTGCATGTCCATGCATGTGCTTGTTTTCTCTACTATTTTGTGGATCGGTCCCTATAAAGGCAAGGATGCTGGACTTGAAAGATCGAGAGCCTCTCTCAGTCTATCAAGCCCTCTGTTGAGCCTTTAATATGTTCAAAATCATTTCAATATTTTGTTATTAGCATCATTTCCTGCTTGTACTAACACAGCTGGCAGGTGAAGTAGCAGAACTCCCAAGCACTCGGGACCACTCCCGAGCGCTCGAGAGTGAAGACAACAAAATGATTCCATTTTTTTTGCTATCTTGTATTCCTTAACCATTTTCATCATCCGTTTGTACACATGCACAAGCCTACACTGCTTATTTGATGTACCCGTGGATAATGGCCAGCTGCTTAATGAAACAAAATCCCTTTTGAAAAATCCCACAATCGTTTAGTAGAGACCGATTTCGAATCGGGCGAGGGGGGTGCCGTAAAACCCTTTCCCCCTCGTAACATGGCTTCCGAACCCTCAAACGAATCTCTGGTTTTCAATTCAAATCAGTCAAGCATTTTCGAAACAAAACGGTTTCTCGGGTGACAAACCACAAATCCGGGTGGCGACTCTTCAAAATTTTCAAATCGATCAAAAAACGAGGCGTTTCTTTTCGGGCCACCCCGATTCCACCCGGGGCTGTGGTAGCCCACACTAGGGTATTGCAAGCTTTATACAGGTGATTTTTCTTGTTGGCTGTTCACTCAACGTATTAAGTGAAAGCCGCAAGATTGTTTTGTTGGCCTGGACGTGGCGAAGCTGCTTAGCTTCAATATGTGAGCTCGGGGCAACTAAAGTAAGCACTGAATTGTTGAGATGGGACCTGCTGTGCGTGAGGCTGTGCATATGGCAAGGCCTGAGTGTAGAGTTGCTCGGATTTCTTGAATGACGGGGATGAGCGTAGAACTGCTGAACGACTTGAAAAGTGAGCACATGGTGTTGCTGAGTGACCTGATGGTGTAAGAGGTATGATGCTTGCAGAGACGGTGTTATCATGGGCGTTTGATCCGCTGAGTTGAGTACCAGAGAGTTGCTGGATTTGCTTGATGATAACAAGAAGCTATGGGGATGTGAAGTGTGAAGTCACTTTAATGCTGTTAACATGGTGCCAATTGTAGAGTTTGCTCAGGACTAGTTACGAGGCTATCTTTCACCCTCTTTGACTTGGCTTTGTCGGTTATAGATACCAAGCTTGGTATGGTCAGTTCAAGGACCGAAATCCAGGAGAATCCTGCAATCCATATTTGAATAGTTTAGAAAACAACAATGGATAGGAAAACAACATGCAACAGGCTTGGAATGGACCACGGGTCGAAGTCCTTTATACTGACTGCCAGGGGCAGGACCACCACACCTAAAGAACCCTAGTTCAAGAGCTTGTACGATTTTGGGTGACATGGTTTGCAATGCAACACATAGGCATGTTAATTTGAATATTTAAAAAGAAACGCAAGCCCCCTATTAAGGCCATGAATGCTTGACCTTAGCTCAATTGTGCATGATGACAATGATCTAATTGCTCTTAGCATAGAAACATGCAATGTAAATAGCAATGAATGTGAGTGCAGTGTTTCTGTTCGGCAGAGATCTTGGCGTGCCCTTGACAGTGCTGTGTGACAGCATTCCACAAAAGAGTTGAGGTGTTCCCCAGGATATGATGCTTCTCAAGCTGAGCTTTCTTCAAGTGTGTTGATAGGGAGATAGACTTTACAGTGCATTCCTTTTGTTACCCTTTATTCCTTGTATAAAGATGATGGCCATGATGCCTTGATGAACCTGCCTTACTTGAGCATAAGAACACCTTATACTTGGGGTTATCTCGTGCAACCAAGACAACTACTTCCATTAAGCAGCCATAATGACATACACATGAAATACTAGGATCAAGAGGTTAATGCAAAAGACAGGGTGATAATGATACGCATTTGAACCCGCAATGCATTCTGGACATCTCAACTTTGGCGTGTTTGGTAATGGCTTATTTATACTAGCCAGGTGTTTTGAAATATCGCAATGCCCTAGGGCACCACTGAAAACATTATTTGGTTAAGGGACCATATTGCTGCACTCTTCATGAAATGAGAGACCCATGTTATTTCCTCAGAAATTTGCAAAAAGTGACTGCGCTTGTATTTGCCGTGTCAATAATGATTAGGATAAAACCATTTTTGAAAGTTTTTCCTCGAGGATTTCAAGGTCATATCATTCCCTCCATGTTCCACACTCACGTCATTCAATCATCAAAGGAATAGACCTATTTTGCAAACCTATGCCCCTAGTCAATTAGGTGTGCTTGATTTGGTCGACTTGAGTTGGATTGATAAGCGCCTACTGAGATCCACATAAGAGGTTGGATACTTTTGAGAGTAGTGCATAAAGGGGAAAATAGCCACGCCCCTTGTCTCACGTAACTCTCCATGTTGTGCGATTTGCCAAGATGATGCAAATTCCAGGATTCTTGCCCTTGTGTTAAATCCCATATTGGTGATGCCCCTAGTGTCTAGGACCTTGCTACTAAGTCGTGTTCCCCAATCTGAGAGGACTTTGTTATGGACCATAATGTAGGCTTGGGTTTTGGCTTGAGAAAGAAGCGGATGTAAAGGCTCAAACCTAATTTCTACTCATGGTTGGTGTGGGCTACCACAGCCCCGGGTGGAATCGGGGCGGCCCGAAAAAGAGGCGCCACGCCGTTTTTGTTTTTGAAATGATTTTGAAGAGTCGCCACCCGGATTTATGGTTCACCACCTGAGAAACCGTTTTGTTTGAGAATGATTGATTTGAATTGAAAACCAGAGATTTAGAAAAAGGGTTCGGGAGCTACGTTACGAGGGGGAAGGGTTTTACGGCACCCCCCTCGCCCGATACGAGATCGGTCTCTACTAAATATTTGTGGGATTTTTTTTCAAAAGGATTTTATTTCATCAAACAGTTAGCATGCATTTACAGATGCATCAAGTACAGTGGGTGCATGCATGTGCAAGGTGTACAATGAATGAATGAAAAAAATGACAATGAAATGGAAAATGCTTGGAACAGGAAAATCTTGTCACTGATACACTCTCGAGCGCTCGGAAGCACTCCCGAGCGCTTGTGACTGTTACGTGTCCAACCTGCAAATCATGTTAGTCCAACAGAATATAACAGAATATGATGCTGAAAATGCAAACTAGCATGTCATTGATCATGTCACGGGCCAAACTGAAGGCTTAGCAGAATGGGATCAGTCTAGTAGACTGGGAACAAACCCCATTCTTCCAAACCATGCCGCCCTGCCCTTCTGAAAAATGGTTTAATAGTTCTGAGAGGCTAAAAGGGATGCATGCAAGGACATGCAAAGGCAGTGTGAGAGTAAAACTGTAAGAAGGGAGGATTGAGCTCGCATGCAAACACTCTCGAGCGCTTGGAAGTAAACTCGAGCGCTCGGGAGTGTTCCACACCCCAGGACTGATGTCAACCAACTAATCCATTAAATGCAGTATGCTGGCACACTGGATCTGACTTTTCAAAGTGAGAAAAAGGATTTTTCTTTTTAGATCCGGACTAAAACTCTTTTGCATGCCTTAAATGCAAATGATTTATTTTATTTTTCTCTGAAAACAGCAGATCACTTGTACCTACACACCTTACAAAGAGTTAAAAAACAGTTTTAAAAAAAACACACCCTACCCATGCATGTCCATTTAAACGCTCAACAGAAAGGAAGCAGAACTGTAGCCACTCTCGGCGGCAGGAGTAGTCCTGAGCGCTTGGGAGTGTCCTCTGCCCCTTTGCTCTTGCTTTTATACCAAGGTCTCTCAACCCATGCTCGGATTGAAGGCGAGAGGGTTGAGGACCCCTCAGAAAGGAGAAGCAGCCCTGTTTTTGTTAGTTTTTGACACTAAGGTAAAAAAAAGCTTCTACCTTTTTAGTTTAAGACCTTGCTCCTTGGAAAAAGCTTCAGAAAGTGGGACAAGGAAGGGAGATCAGGTAGATCAGGACTTGAGCATAGCCTGACCCTCTTGCATGTCTTTGATGCCTTGAGTGTTTGTTGCTTTGTTTTTGAAAATCAAGTTTTTTGAAAGAGATGGAGAACAGCACTGTTTTAACAGTCAAAGAGGTTTTTTAGAGAGAGAGAATTCGTCCTCCCCACAGCTGAAGACCAGCCACTATTTATAGGCAAAATTCCCATCACATGCATTTGAAACAAGTATTTTTTTAAGGGGAAAACTGCTGGTCTGAGGATTTTTTGACTGAGGTTGAGTGTGGAACGAGCTTCAGCTGGCTCAAAGAGTTTGTAATGATGAATTGCATGGGTAGTGGGAAGGCTTGCCACCCATTGGCCAGCATAGAAGACTCGAGCGCTCGGGAGCACTCTCGAGCGCTTGGGAGTTTACTCTCGAGCGCTCGAGAGTTTATCCAATCCCAGGTTTTGAAAATGGTTTGGAGCGCTTGGGATTGATCCAGAGCGCTTGGGACTGATTTTGACATTTTATTTTCCCTTTCAAAGTCTTCAAGAAGCAAAGTCCTGACTGGTCTAGGGCTTGTCTCGATCCAAGTTCCTCATCTGGGAGCCTCCGGGCCACAAATTAAGGAAATTCGAAGTGTTCAAATTGGGGTGTCTACAGTTGCCCCTCTTTGGATGGCGCTCAGCGTCATGTCCGGACGCGAGTGACATCCAAAGATTGAGACAGCCCAATTCGAGCCACGTCAAACCCTTAATTTAAAACACAAATGCAAATAAAAGTGCTCGATGCATGTGGTCGCGTCTTTCCAGACTGCCTACGTACCCTTTTTTGCAAGGATCAGACCAGCGTAGTTCTTTGGGGCAAGTGCAAACACGTGTGATGCATGCACGAGAAAGATTGACAAGATCTTGACAAGGTAAATATGCAAAAGGGGTCCACCTGTTACTCTGTTTGGCGAACGAAAAGTGCAAGCACATGTGATGCATGCATGAAAAAGAATTGACGTGAGTTTGATAAGGCAAGTGCACGAAGGGCCCACCTGTTGCTCTGTTTGGCGGACGGAGAATGCCGGCACGTGTGATGCATGCACGAGAAACGATCGACACAATTTTGATAAAATGCACAAAAGGGCCCACCTGTTGCTCTGCTTGGCGGATGGAGAATGCAGGCACGTGTGATGCATGCATGAGAAACGATCGACACAATTTTGATAAACACAAAGGGTCCACCTGTTGCTCTGTTTGGCGGACAGAAAATGCAAGCACGTGTGATGCATGCATGGGAAATGATTGACATGACTTTGATGAGATAATTGTAAAAGGTCCACCTGTTGCTCTGTTTGGTGGATGAAAAATGCAAGCACGTGTGACGCATGCATAAGAAATGATCGACATGGAGAGTCCACCTGTTGCTCTGTTTGGCGGATGAAACCAGGATGAAGTAGCACCTGTAGGATGAGGATACCTGCCAGTATGTTGAAATTAGCATAAATAGACAAATTCCGATTGTCTATTAAGTAAAATACCAAATCACGGGACGCGAGTCCAAAATCACGTCATCGACGAAGGCTCGCTTCTCGCAGTCTCGTTCGACACGGTTGAAGCCAGGACTGAGATTGATTTTGTAAAAGGAAGAAGAAGCTAAGCAAGCCTTGGAAGCGGGAAATACACGAGGCGACGGAGGGTTGGAACAGGGGCTGAGGATAGATCTCAGCGCTCAGAACCACTCCCAAGCGCTCGGGAGTGGTCTCGAGCGCTCGAGACCGCTGCTGGGGCCTACGGTCCTGTTCACCTTCTTCGACTGATTTGGGGTTTAAACTCAAACCTGAGCGCTCGAGAGCCAGAGTACGGCACGCTCTGAACTCGATCGTTCTCACTCTCCTCTCTCAGGTGATCTCTCTCCCTCACTCGATCGACCTCTCTCCACTCTCAGACGCTCCCTCTCTCCATCTCAGACGCTCTCTCTCTTCCAAGACGGATTGAGCTCGAGACCTCGAGATCCTCACGATCTTCCGCTGGGTGGTTGTGTGCCAGGAGTTACAAAAGAGGGGGAAGAAGGTTTTGTGGGAAGGGGAAGAAGCAGCAATGGCCGGTGATGGAGATGGGGAGCTGCCCCGCCTCGAGGAGGAAGCGGTGGTGGCGGCTGCGGTGGCGATGGAGGGGATCAGCGGTAGCGGTGCTATACCGAGCGACGATGGGGTTGTTGGTGAGGATCTAGCCGCAGTGGTTGAGGCTGGCGAGAATGTTGTGGTAGTAGAGAGTGCCAGTGGAGGCACGGCGGCGGTGGGAGATCTTAGTGACAGTGAGGCTATGCGAGGGGGTGATGGCGGCCTGGCCACGAGCAGTAGAGACACGCCGGGCAGTGGGGGAGATGCCATGAGTAGCAGGGGAGGTGCCACGGGCACTCCTGATACTCCTACAGTAGAGGATTTGCTAGCGGCTGCGGAGTGAGCTGGCGATGAGCGGAGGGAAGGTGGTGGGGATGAGGTAGTGACGGCTGGTCGCGTCGTCACGACCCCGGTGCTGAGGGCAACGGTTGTAGAGCCGAGGGGAGGAGACAGCGGGATCGGTGCTTCGCACCCAGTCCCATTTGCAGAGGGGGACTTCTTGGACACCGCGAGGCCGCGGGACATACTGGATGCCCTTGGCCTCGACGCTGGGATTGGAGAGGTGCTGAGGGGTGCGAGGACCACGGAGGATCAGACCTCGGTGCTGTTGTTAGGAGTGCTGCTCAGCGGTGCGGGGACGGCGACAGATACGGGGTCGCCAGAGATGGCTGATTTAGGGCAGGAGTAGGAGGTGGTGATCGAGGAGCGCGTTACAGTGGGACGAGGCGAAAGCCTACCTGGCCCCAACGATCTGAGTTTGAGTCGGGGACTTACACTCCTGGTCGCACTTCTTTGAGCCGCGGGGATGACCGGTTACGTTCCGCCCGGGATGACTATCCTGAGGACTTGCTTCTTCAAGATCGGGCCACACATCTCTTCCGGATGGACCACGGTATGATTTCAATGTTTTACTTTCTGCATTAGACTTGCTTCCTTGAATTATTGTGTTGCTTATTGATGCTATTTCTTTGCTCTGTTGAAGGATTTGATGAGATATTTACGGCCACGGAGGCTTAGGCCATTCATTGAAGTATTTCACAGTGCCTCGGAGGGTGCGCGAGTTAGTGGAGGAGGCTGGTTTTGGGCCATTCATTCAGTTGCCTGACGTCGGTGATGGTGGATCGTGCCGTTATGACAGCAGTGGAGCGGTGGGGGGACACCACCAACACGTTCCACTTCCGCCGGGAGATAGCGATGGCGCCACCGACTTTGCAGCGATCACGGGACTCCGGGTTGGAAGCGAGCCGATTCCATACGACCCGAGCATAGATCTGGGGACGATGCGGCTTTGAGGTGGTTCCTTGGGCGGGTCGCGCCCACGGAGGGGTAGCAGATGCAGGCGGTTCGACGTCGGGATCACGAGCCCCAGACGATCTTTGGCGGCCCGATGGCGAGGCTTACTTGCTGTACCTATTCGGGGCTTCTCTGTTCCCGCTTAGACGATCCCGGGTTCACCTCAGCTACCTGGCTGGCTTGGTGGATCTGAGACACGCCGGACGGTTCGATTGGGGCGGTGTTGCTTTGTGCACGCTCTACTACTTTCTGGGAGCCGCTTCACGCGGAGTGGGGGACACCATAGGCGGATACTGGAGGGTGATTGAGGTATGACTCGAACCATTGCTTTGAATTGCTTTGATTGATTGAATTGAATTGAATTGAACATGTGTCTGACTTGAATTGAATCGACTTCCAAAATATGCAGCTTTGGGCTTACGAGGTCTTGGGCATGTTCCCGCCTGAGAACACTTGCACGAATCCACACTTGCTTCCACGTGCACTTGCATGGGGCAAGGAGTACAGGAGAGCCAAGGAGCGACGGGGGCAAGTGATGACTTTCCGGCGCTGGCTGGATAACATCACTGAGGTTACGGTACAAACATCGACCTTTCTTTCTTTTCATGCCTGTGCTTTCCTTTATGAAATTTGATCATTAATGTATAATCGACCGGATGCAGGTTCACTGGGATCGATGGGCGAGGCTGGAGGCTGACTTCCTTCCGAGGAGCCGGGAGGTGACTAGGAGCCAAGTTCTGCTGGAGTGCCCGCTGGGCTGGCAGTGGTACCTAGGGGATCGGGTGACGTGACAGTCACTCGGTCTTCCAGAGTTCGTTGTGCTGGGGCCACTCCCTCCACGGGTGTAGCGGACTGAGACTTATACACGAGCTGAGCTGGAGCGGTATACGGTGCCTGACATTGATCTGGAGCGGCATCTGCGGCGCACGCTGGACTACGTGGCCTACAGAGACAGGTACCTGGCCACCAGCTTGGGCGTGGAGAGGGAGCTGGAGCGGCGCATAGCAGAGTCTGAGGCCAGGAGGGCCAGGGGCGAGGCTGTCGGTGAAGTTGGAGATGAGGTTGGAGCCGAGACCGGAGGGCGGGGTCGCGGCGGTCGCCTTCCACGTGGTAGAGGTGCTAGCTCCTCGGGCCGAGGTGAGGGCAGCTTGCAGATTCCGGAGATAGCTGAGGCGTCTACTCCAGTTGGGCTGCCTACGTTGGACTGGGTGATAGGGGTGAGGGATCCCTCTGGAGCACGTGCGTTGTTGGACATTCCACGCCTTCCGCAGCCGCGGATGCAGCTTCCTGAGCAGGTATACCACAACTTTGTTTCTTTCCATGCTTCAAATGTTTCTTGTCCGTGCATTTGTTGTTCTTGATTCTTGAATTATTATACAGGTGCCGCGAGAATGGGCGGAGAAGGCCATTATGCTGATGGTGGGGATCGGCGATTCTTTGAAGGAGCGCTAAGGGAGGATGCTCAGACTAGACTGTCCCGAGCCTGCTTTACTGTTGCTTCTCGGTATGAAAATGCATGCATGTTCTTTTGTTTGATTTAAAATATAAATGGAATGAATGAATGTTTATGATGTGCGAGTGCAGCCACGGCGCTTAGTCGAGACACGGCCAGCGGTACCACGAGCCTACCGGCTTACGCCACGAGGCCGGGGTACACTGAGAGGGTGTCACTGATCCGCTACGAGTGGCGGTTTGAGGTGGTTCTTAGGCGGCGCCGGCGGAGGCCCGCTCACGAGGAGTCGGAGGAGGAGACGGAGGAGTCGCCGAGTCACGAGCTTTAGGGTCTATGGACTCGAGTACTGCGTCAGACCCTTCCGATGATGACGATGATGGTGATGGCGGCGACGAGGTTGAGAGCAATGAGTCTGAGGGACACCAGCAGAGGATCCGCCTGGGCTGAGCTTTAGGTTTTGCTTTGTTAGTCTTTTCTTTTGCATGGGCCTGCGTGCCAACACAGCTGTAGCTCCGTGCCTGCGTGCCTTGGTTTTGTTTGGTTTGGGCCTGCGTGCCTCGGGTAGATAGGATTGGGCGTGTGTTTGCCCCAGCTCATGTACTTCCCTCTTTATTCATTGTAGATGCTGTATTTGTTTTATGAAAATTTGCGCTTTTCTCCATTTGCATTCGTTTGCACTCCCTTCAAGAATTGTATTTTATGAAATATGTCCGTCTAGCTTTGAAAGAAAGCAAAGAGCACGCGGATTTCAACCGATACTCTCAAAGTAAGAACGCAAACTTGACATCGACACACAACCGCCAATTTTCGAGCTTTTGATCGTAAACCAGTGCATCGTATAGTTGGCGGTGAGCGCCGTGACTTGCGAAGATTGCTAGAATTACGAAAATGGTCTTGACATGATGGTTGACATACACATACACCTGAAAACGATGATTTCGGGTCGATTGGACGACAAAAATTTGAACTAAGATCGCCAATGCGCGTTTGAATACGCCAAACAGTCACTAATGGACATTGTGACTTATACGCATCGCTGGATCCAATAAAACACACGCTACATGGAATTCGACATACCCGAGGGTCAAAAAGGTTGGGAATCTTGGTATTTTTCGAAGAACAAGGACAAATACACGAGAGAATCCGCGACGAAAATCGCTGTATCCCCTGGGAACATGTTGGGAGCCTTCTGATTTGAGCTGAAGGTGTTTGTGGCATTGAATTGAGGCTGGAATGCTGAGAATCAGAAACTGCAGAAAACAGCAGCACTCCCGAGCGCTCGAGAGTGGTCTCGAGCGCTTGGGACTTCACTCCCGAGCGCTCGGGACTTCTGTCATTGGCAGATCAGTGTTGCTTCCCCATGCCACTCACTAGCTACCCTTATGTCCTTTTCTTACGCCTGTATGTTTTCAAGGTGTCTCAGTGGCCTTACACCAGCTGCTTCCCCAGGGAAAACAATTTCCCAAGGCTAGACTTGTGCCTTTCCAATGCTTTTCCAAATTTCCAAAGTTTAAAACTTTGAAAATACAAGAGAATGGCTTTGAAAATGTCAAGTTGCTGAGTTTCAAGGCTGGTGTGAGAGGGATTACCTGGTCCAGCCCTCTATAAATACCAAGAGTTGCTTTGTCACTTCATTCCCATCTCATCCATCACTTTTCTTTCCAAAACTTCCTTTCTCATGGCTTTGTTGAACCAAGCTTTGCTCCGGCCTTGGTTGGACAGCCTTGAAGGCATCGATTGGCTGAACTTCCGAGGGCATCGCCTTCATGCCTTGAAGTACCTCCGTGAAATCGCCATCCGTCCTGTCCTGTTGCACGCAGCTGTACGCTTTTGGGATCCCGAAGTGCATGCCTTTCGCTTTGGTTCTCAAGAGCTATGTCCCACAGTCGAGGAGTTCCATGCCTACCTAGGGAGCCATGACTCCACCGAGCCAATTGTTCCAATGCTTAGGGAGAGTATGAAGAATATCCTAAAAACCAAGCTGGGCGTTAGCGGGAACGTCGTTGAGTTCTTGACCCGGGGTAACGCTATCAACATCGTGCAGCTGTATGAGAGATTCAGTCCACCTGGAGACTTAACAAACTTCGAGTATCAAGGTCGCCGGATGATGGCCCGACCTGCTGTATCTGCCTCTTAGCAGCCTTGCCTGTTGGTCAGCCCAGTTCTCTATTGATTGGAGTCGCTGTTCAGATTGAGGCTCGCAAGGATGTTGCGCCTTTGGTCCTTGCAGAAACCTTGATGGGGTTGGATGCTGTCCATGCTGGTCGCACGAGGGTTTTTGGTGGTAGCCCGCTATTGCTGCAGGTTAGGGACCTCACTCAGCTCTCCTTTTTCTGTTTCTCACATTCATTTTACCTCGACACTCAGTTTGGGCTTTATCTGGCTCCTTACTTGTTTTCTCTCTCTTCTTCTTTTTGACAGGTGTGGCTTTGTGATAAGCTGAACCTGCTGACTCCTCTGGCCAATGATTGGTGGTACCGTGCTAGCGGATGGAATCATCCTTTCCAGGTGATGTACGGCAGTGAAGATGACTGGGTTGATTTCTTCGCTTCCATGGATGATGATGACATTGCTTGGTGATGTCACTGGCTGAGGCATCCTACAATGACTGTGAGCAACATGGGCTCGTCCACGGTGTTAAATGGCGGCTTGGTGAGTTCACTTTCTATTCACCATTCCGCATTCTACGCCGCCTTGGACTCACCGGAAGGTGCCGCCCGGTTGAAGTGCTTCGCCTCCTCCTTCACCATTTCGGCCTTCGGAGTTATGTTCGAACGTGGGAGGCTCGTAGGATTGAGCCAAGTGATCCGTTTTACTCCATTGCTCTTACTGGCAGGTACCGGAAGTGGCTGAGGAGAGATGTGGAAGCAAGAAGGGGTTAAAAGCTTACTTTGCCATTTTTTTTGAAATAAAAGTTAAGTCTCGTTGCACGTTTTTCTTTTTCATGCTCAGCTTGTAATAAAGAAGTAGTCTGAATAAAATCGACTGATTAAGGGTTTCCCCCTTTCGGTTCGTTAATCGCATGCGCCTTGAAAGAAAGTACCTTGATTTGTCAATTTGGATTTGATTTTTGAGATTTAGGACCGAACCTCAGAGTGAGATTGCCTACGTATCCTTTAAGAAAGGGAATCAGGCCCATACGTAGTTTGGGCTAGGGTTCGCTTGTGTATTAACACTCTCTTTTTTACGCTCTGAATTTTGCCTAGTACCGCCCTTTCGGGTCCTCTGCCTAGCGAGCTCTTTTTCGACTTTTTGCCTTAACTGTTGCCTAGACCGCCCTTGTGGGTTTTCGACCTAGCAGGCTTGCTCTAATTTTTGCCTGGGACCGCCCGCCCTTGCGGTTTTCGGCCCAGCGAGCTCTCTCAAGGGTAATACCGCTTAAGCTGATCCAAATTGACAAGGTTCGAAAATTCGTTGCCATCGAGGTCGATGATCGATGTTGCTCCTCCGGAAAGGATTGACTTGATGATGTACGGCCCGGCCCACTTCGGTCGAAACTTCCCTCGCAAATCGAAAACCGGAGCACGGATCTCCTTGACTACCATATCCCCCTATTGCAGGTCCCTGACTTCACCTTCTTGTTGAATGCTCGGGCGATTTTCCGCTGATAACCCTGAATGTGGTACAATGCTCGCAGCCTCCTTTCGTCAAACAACATGAGCTCTTCAAACCTTCCCTTGATCCATTCGGCCTCATCTATTCCTTGTTCAGCCATGACTCTGAGCGATGGAACTTCCAGCTCGATGGGGAGAACGGCTTCCATACCGTACACCAAGGAATAGGGTGTTGCCCCTGTCGGTGTGCGGATAGACGTCCGGTATCCCCACAAAGCTAGTGGTAGCTGCTCGTGCCAATTCCTGGCTGATTCGACAGACCTTTCGAGGATCGACTTAATGGTCTTATTGGCTGCTTCGACTGCCCCATTCGTTTGCGGCCGATAAGTGGTCGAGTGATGCCCTTGAATCTTGAATTCGCCAAAGAGCTCTAGGACTTTTCCTTTGAAGTGAACACCATTGTCAGACACGAAGGCTTAAGGAACCCCATACCGATAAATGATGTTTTGCCTGATAAAGTGAGCCACCTGAACTGCCGTCAAAGTCTTGTACGAAGCCGCTTCGACCCATTTGGTGAAATAATCAACTGCTACCAAGAGGAACTTGTGACCGTTAGAAGCCGCTGGCGTGATTCTTCCGATGACGTCAATGCCCCAGGCGGAGAATGGCCACGGTGTCGCCATTGAATGCAACTCCGAGGGAGGGACGTGGATAAGATTAGCATGAGTCTGACACTTATGACACCGGCGCACATACTCGATGCAATCTGTCTCCATAGTCGACCAATAGTAGCCCAACCTCAAAACTTTCTTAGCCAGCATCATCCCATTCATGTGCGGCCCACACACTCCTTCATGAACCTCTTCCATTACAGCTCTCGCGTCATCGCCGTGAATACACAACTTGTGAACCCCGTAAGGAGATCGCCGGTACAATTTTCCACCACAGATAATGTATTGAGATGCGAATCGTTGTAAAGCGATCCGATCCTTCTTGGTTGAATCTGCAAGGAACTCTCCTTTCTCGACGAGATTCCAAATATCGTGAAACCAAGGAAGCCCATCATCAGGTTCGTCGATGTTCATGACGTAGTCGTACACGCGCTTCCCTCTTTGCTCAATCATGACAGGCCTCAATTTCACCCCAATTGGAAGTTCCAGCATGGATGCCAAGGTAGCGAGTGCATCGGCGAAGCGATTCTTCATCCTCGGGACGTGCGTGAAAGTCACCTTTTGAAAATTCGGGATAAGCTCGTCGAGCTGCGGATGATACGGCTTCATCTTCTCGTCTTTAACCCTCCATTCCCCGTTTGCTTGCGATACAACCAAGTTGGAGTCCCCCACAACTTCTAGTACTTTGACTCCCACGATACACGCTTCGTACTCTGCCTCATTATTCGTGACCTCGAAGTTCAGCTTGAAAGCAAGGGGAATATGCGACCCCTCGGGCGAGACCAGCAGTATGCCAATCCCGAAGCCCTTCTGGTTAGCAGCTCCGTCGAAGTACAACATCCATGTTTAAATCGATAGCGATCATTACATCTTCGCAGGAATTGAAACTCGCAGTGTGTTCTCGCCCTCGATCGGATGATCTCGCCAAAAACTCGCTCGCTCTCCTTTCACCGACTTGCGGGTGACGTACTTGATTTCGAACTCGACCAACAAGAGCAATCAACGTGCTAACTTACCAGGTAAGTGCTGGCTTCTCAAATAGATATTTGAGGGGTCCATCCGAGAAATCAACCACAACAGGAAGCATGTAGTGTCTCAATTTCTTTGTGGCCCAAACGAGCGCCAACAGCACGTCTTCTCCAATGAAGTGTACCGCTCTTCGCTTCGACCATCTTCTTGCTCAGTAGTAGATTGCCCTTTCAACCCCATCATCTCCTTCTTGCTGAGCATGCACCCCATTGATGAGGGCGTGATGGATAAGTATAGGATCAAAGGTTTTCTGGAATGGGTGGCATCAAGATTGGCGGATTCTGAAGGTAAGTTCGATCGCTTCAAAAGCCTTTTGACACTTGTCATTCCACTAATTTCACATCCTTCTTGAAAGGCGAAACAACGGTTCCGTGTCGTAGTCACTGGCGATGAATCGATCGATAAACTCAATCTTTCCTAAGAAACACCGGACGTCCTTCTCGGATTGAGGTGGCTTCATCTCAAGAATGGCTTTAATCTTAGAAGGATCCACCTCGATCCCTCTGGTTGTGATCATGAACCCGAGCATTTTGCCAGCAGTGACCCCGAAAGTGCACTTTTGCGGATTAAGACGCATCTTGTACTTCTGAATTCTCTCAAAGAACTTTCTCAGTGCTGGGAGATGGTCCTTCCTTTCCTTTCCTTTCACTATCATGTCATCGACGTATACCTCAACCTCCTTGTGAATCATGTCATGCAACAGTGTGGTGGCACCCCTCTGATACGTTGGACCGACATTTTTCAACCCAAAAGGCATAACCCGATAGCAATATGTCCCCCACTCAGTGATGAACGTGGTCTTTTCCCTGTCTTCCGGAGCTAGGAGAATCTGATTGTACCCTGAGAAGCCGTCCATGAAGGATAGTAGGGCGTGTCCTGTAGTGTTATCAACAAGCACGTCTATATGCGGCAATGGAAAATCGTCCTTAGGGCTCGCTTTGTTCAAATCTCTGAAATCGACACACACTCTGATTTTTTCGTCCTTTTTTGGGGACGGGAACGATGTTGGCTACCCAAGTGGGTACTCCGTTACGATTAGAAAACCGGCATTGATTTGCTTCGTGAGTTCTTCTTTTATTTTCAGTACCCAATCAGGCTGCATTTTTCTTAGTTTTTGCTTAACAGGTTTGGCGTCAGGGTAGAGAGGGATTCTGTGCTCGACTATCTCCGGGTCGATTCCGGGCATGTCTGCGTGGGACCAAGCGAAAACTTCTTTGAATTCTTATAGTAAATCTGTGAGCTCTTGAAGCTCAGTGGGAGACAGCTCGGAACCTACTTGAACCAATCGAGGGTTCTCCTTATCACCCAAGTTTATGGAGATTATTTTTTCTTTTAAAGGCTGAGCATGCCTTTCATTTTCGCGATCGATGAGGGAACAGATCTCCTTGGGAATGTCCCCATCGAGATCTATTCCTTCATCGTCGGGGTCCAAACAGTTTATTTCAAAAATCGGCAAGTAAGCGAAAACATCATCCATTTCATTAACCAGTTCAGCAGACGGGGGCAATACAGTGGTTGACTCGAATTCAAAGGAAAAGCTACGATGTGGAGGGCCAATGGGCACAAACTCCGACTCGGTACTAGACGACGAGTCAGTGTCGGACTCGGACTCAGACTGAGACTCGGTCACGAGTCTTTGTGAGTGCGAGTTACATGTGGTACAAAAGTGCAATTATCATAAATGCCTCGACCTCCACAATGAGTTTGGAAGGGTCTTCAATTTCTTCTTCATCTCCGAGCATCAAAGACACGAGATCTTCCATCATACCCCCTGATTCCTCGCCCTCGAACAGGAATTGGAGACTGCCCAAACTAAAAGCCTCCAGCCAGTCAAATGCCTCAGATAGCTCCTCTACCTTTGCAGCCTCTTCATCATTCTCCCATGTATCATTGGCAAAGATATCAAAGCCAGGATACTTCATTTTCGTTTCGAGGTCCACAAAGGGCTTAGGTTCTCCTTGGTACAGTGCCTCCTTCTCTTTCAATTTCATATCCATTGCACGGCCCCGGGCGCGGTTGCGCCATTTCTTTGCTGAGTCGCTTTTCTTGGCCTCATATCCTAGACCAAAACGTTCGTTACTTCCAGGGAAGTCAGGGAACTCAGGGACTCCTTGAGCATAAAGTCCCAAGCCCATGCCCGGCAGATACTTCATCCGTTTCATAATTTCCAGCGCCGCAGAACTCACCAAGAAACCGTCTTCGGTCCAAATGGTGCACACTTTCGAGGTCATAACTGCAAAGCCTCCTATGGCGATATCTTCCTCTCCATGCATAATCTCTAGCAGCGGGGAATTGTCCTCGGAGTGCGGACGGATACCTGAGTCTCCATAGATGATAAGGGTTCCAAATTCCAAACCCAAAATGAGTTTCTGATGCAACGTTGAAGGCACACCCATGACGTCCGGACGATGTAGCCAAGGCCTTCATAACAGGAGATTGAATGATGCAGGTATTTCTAACACACAGAATTCGACGGTGGTCTTAAACTTGCCAGTTGCGAGTTCCAAGTTGATTGTCCCCAAAACATCACGGCGCGTATTATCATAAGCACGGATGCCCAAATTCGACGGCGCAAAGTCCTTGTTCTTGAGGCCCAAGCAATAAGCAGTGCGGAGTGGACACACGTTAATGGCAGAGCCATTATCAACAAGGATTGCTGGGACCCACTTTCCCAGGCACTTCATGGTGATGTGAAGGGGCTTGTTGTGGTCAATTCCTTCAGGCGGTAGATCTTTTTCGATGAAGGATAAGGTGTGCTGGGTGAAGTTTGGGGTTATAAGGGCGATGAGGGCTTCTGGAGCAATATCGGAGGGGACTTCGAATCTGGAAAGGGTGTTCACAAGCCTGCGACGGTGCTCGCGGGAGATAGCTAACACTCCCCACATAGACATGCGAGCGGGGTTTCCTGGAGTTGTCGGATAGTGGGGTCAGTGAAGGCTTCAGGATCAGATTCAGGGAGGGAGTTGAGGTCGATGGACAGTTTGGGCTGAGAAGGCGGGTTAGGTTTAGTGGAGCTAGGAGGGTTGTTTCGTGGAGCTTGCGGGACGGGGGTGTTCAGGTTTGTGGGGTTAACAGGGGCATTCTGCTGCGGCAGAGGGGCTCGGGATGAGCTACCCTGCTGGAGGTTGGCAGGCTGGTAGACTCTTCCACTCCTGGTAAGGTTGCTAACTGTTTTGGGAATGGGTTCCCACCAAGTACCTTCCCAGAAATCGGAGAAGTCAAAGTCATAGTCGTCCGCCTTACGTTTCCCTTTGTCAAGTGCCGTCTTCTCCAAAGTTTCATTGAGAGTTTCTATTTCCAGGGCGTGCCAGATGCTGTCCTCTTCCAAAGAATTCCAGAAGTTGGCATTGTTGCTGCCGTTGCCATTGCTAATCTACAGAGATCCTTCATCCAACATGGCCTTATTGACAGTCAGTTCCTCACCGTTCATCCATACATTCACCAATTCAGACTTTTCCCACAGATCTTCTGGATCCAATACGCAGATGCTGGGCTCATCAGGGATTTGAACTGCGGGTTGGGGGAAGAACTCCTCAATAATGTATTCCTGCGGGAGGAAAAGATAGTCCATGGCACGTTCTAGAGCATCGGAATCTCGAGTGAGGTTAACAATGGTTCTGACGGTGAGCCTTGAGAACATACGGGGGTTCATCAGATCCATTTCTTCTACCACTTCCTCTTCTTGAAAAAGGTACGCCAAAGATGTTTCATCCAGAGGATCAGAATCGTCCATCCAGTGCCATCCGTTGGGCTCGGGCTCCCATTCCCATTCATCTTCCTTCTCGACAGGTTCAGGTTCAGTGAACAGTGCAAACAGGGAATACCCATCCAAGGGATCGACCATCATCTTTTCCCAGTCCTGCCTCCATGCTCCATGTTCCAATTCTTCAACTTGGCTGGGGTTAAGTGCCATGGGCCATACTCTAGTGATAAGAGCCCTGTCTTCCACTGCCAAGAAATCTTGCGCCAGGTCTTCCCACCTTCTTTGAAAGTCCCATTCCACGGTCTCAAGCGCGCAGACTGTATCCTCAACTGGTAGCTCGACGGTTGGCTTGGGTTGGGTGGCAGGAATGATGTAAAGGCTGGGGTTAAAGGGTTGGCTTATGGAGATAAGGTTGGTGCGCGCATTGGAGTGCTTTGGGAGTGGGTTTGAGACGGTGTTTGGTTTTTGTGGTGGCATAGGGAGGGTTTTGTTGTCTATCAGGTCTTGGATTGCATGGCGGAGACATAAGCAGTTGTCGGTTAGGTGGCCCACATTTTGATGATAGGCACAATATGCATTAGGGTTGTGGGATGCGGGAAGTTTTTGAGGTAAGGGAGTAGGGTTAAGTGGCTTGAGGGTGCCGCTTTCGACCAATTTCTCGAGCACGGCGGAAAGAGTTGCTGAGAATTGCACAAAAGTGCGGGGTTGGGTATGCTGTTGATTGGTTTGGGTGGCTATTTGGTTCACCGGCTTGGCTTGGGCTGTGTTTGTGGAGGTGTTGGGCAGGTTGGTGTAGTTTGAGTTGCCAAACAGAGCGTTGCTGTTTCCGGAGTAAACCTTCTTGGGCTTGGGAGTAGGCTCGGGCTTGTTGAGGATCCCCAATTGAACTGCTTCTTCGACGGCTAAGCCTGTATCGAAGAATGTTTTAAAGTCTGAGCATGCTTGGGCCATAACCATGTGCCTCGCAAGAGTCGGTTGAAGGTTACGGACAATCATCCAGATTTGGTCCCTGTCGCTCGGTCTATCTTTCATCTGTGCTGCCTTTGCCCTCCACCTTTTCACGAAATCGGCGAAGGCCTCCTTTGCTTCCATCTTTGTTGACTCCAATTCATGAGTGGTTACCTCCATTTGAATATTATAATCATACTGCACCACAAAAGCCGCGCATATATCCTCCCAAGAACGCTTCTTTCTCTCATCCAGTGAAGTGAACCAGTGCAGAGCATGTCCCACCAAAGTCTGTGAGAACATCTCTGCCATAGCATCCTTCTCGACTCCCCACATGGAAAGTGCTCCAATGTATCCCGTCAGGTGTGCCTTTGGATCTCCTGTTCTGTCAAACTTAGCGAAGTCGATTGGCCTGAACTTATCCGGAAGCTTTGCGTTAGGAAACAGGCAAAGCTTGTTGATGTCAAAACCATTCGACGCTATCTTCTCATTTCTTACAACGGATTCCTCTAGTTGGGTGAGCTTTGCCAATACCGCTGCCATCTCGGGGTTTTGCAGAGTTTCCAAATCAAAGACCAGCTGCTCTTGGTTCTGATTCGGGTTAGGGTTAGGATTGAAGTTTAAGTTGGGAATTGGGTTTGGGTTTGGGATTGGATTTGGGTTAGGAATAGGAATTGGATTTGGGTTTGGGATTGGATTTGGGTTTGGATTCGGGTTTTGTGGTGGAAGACGTCGCGCTAACCCAGTAATCATCATCATGAGTTGGGCAATTTGGTTGTCGGTGCGTTCGCCCAGGCGTTGGATACCCTCTCTGATCTGTCCCATTTCTTCGTACAGATTTCCCGGGTTTGGGTTAGGATTTGGATGAGGATTGGGGACGGGATTTGGATTTGGATTTGGCTCGCCTCCGTTTGGGTTTGGATTAGGGTTGCCTCTGTTTGGGTTGGCACTTGGGTTAGGATTCGGGTTTAGGTTACCTCCGTTTGGGTTTAGCATGGGGTTCGGGTTTGGGTTTAAGCCTCCAATCAATATATCCATTTCCACCCCCAAATTTGATGCACTGACGGAGTCTGCTTGCAGTTGGAGCCGTTCCAATCTCTGCCCCAAGGGTCTGGTCCAGGAGGGTATGATGTTCTTCTTTTTCGGCCCAATTGCTTAGAACTGACAGCAAAGCAAAAACTTGTGCTCAGACGCGGTTCCTGCTTGCATTTTTATGAAATTTGTGCATGATTTTTGGAAAATGAGTGCCTCATCGTCACCGTCATTGACTCCGATTTTTCTGAACAATCGACTTACGGGAGGTTGCCTTGATCCTCGAATTTTTGCGGTGTATCCTCATTTAGGAACGGTCGATTCCCAAAAGATGCCAAAATAAGCTAAGTATTTGGCTAATATTCCATCGACAATTTGACCATTGGTTCGGAATGGCTCGGGGTGAACGGTGTGATACGATAACCAAAGTGGCGTAAGCGGTACACTTACTTTTAGCCTGGATGGTGTTGGCATCACAATGTTCAGCTCCCCTATCATTCCTTTCTTTTGGTTAAATCTCGATTAAACACTAGTCAAGGACTTAGCAAAATTTTAGTTTCCTCTAGGTTCGAGTTCGAGGACGCATGTGATTTAGCAACACGCATTAGGGTGCGTGACTCTTCATCGGGTCTTGGCAACCTTTCGAAGACCGCGCGAGCGAGTCTCGAGAATCGTGGCTGACAGCACGACAATGCTAAATGCAATGCAGCATGTAAACAGAATATAGCACGTAATCCTACCCTGTAGGCTCCTGTCCTAGTTTGGAAGGCTCTACGGCTTGCTAAACATGTACAAAGGCCGGGTTTTGGCTTGAGGGTTCCCCGGACTAGAGTCAAAGTATACCTTCCGTTATTGAGCGTACACCCAGTAATGGTACAAACGGTAGGGATGACTCATCACGGTCGAGGGTTGCTGAGCATTCCGGGATTCCCTATCACCGGCAAGCCGGGTAGGATTGCCGAAACACAATAGCGGGGCTGCACAAGATATATATAAGAAATAAAATGTGAAATAAAATCCTTTGAAAATCCTACAAATGTTTTTCAAGCTTGGCTCATTAATTTAATTAATGCTTAAGGAAATCAGGCCATTTTGTCAACGTACTGATTTTTCTCAAGTATTAATTAAACCATTATCCCCAGCGGAGTCGCCACTGTGGGCTACCACAGCCCCAGGTGGAATCGGGGCGGCCCGAAAAAGAGTTGCCACGCCGTTTTTGTTTTTGAAATGATTTTGAAGAGTCGCCACCCGGATTTATGGTTCGCCACCCGAGAAACCGTTTTGTTTGAGAATGATTGATTTGAATTGAAAACCAGATATTTAGAAAAAGGGTTCGGGAGCCACGTTACGAGGGGGGAAGGGTTTTACGGCACCCCCCTCGCCCGATACGAGATCGGTCTCTACTAAATATTTGTGGGATTTTTTTTCAAAAGGATTTTATTTCATCAAACAGTTAGCATGCATTTACAGATGCATCAAGTACAGTGGGTGCATGCATGTGCAAGGTGTACAATGAATGAATGAAAAAAATGATAATGAAATAGAAAGTGCTAGGAACAGGAAAATCTTGTCACTGATACACTCTCGAGCGCTCGGAAGCACTCCCGAGCGCTTGGGACTGTTACGTGTCCAACCTACAAATCATGTTAGTCCAACAGAATATAACAGAATATGATGCTAAAAATGCAAACTAGCATGTCATTGATCATGTCACGGGCCAAACTGAAGGTTTAGCAGAATGGGATCAGTCTAGTAGACTGGGAACAAACCCCATTCTTCCAAACCATGCCTCCCTGCCCTTCTGAAAAATGGTTTAACAGTTCTGAGAGGCTAAAAGGGATGCATGCAAGGACATGCAAAGGCAGTGTGAGAGTAAAACTGTAAGAAGGGAGGACTGAGCTCACATGCAAATACTCTCGAGCGCTTGGAAGTAAACTCGAGCGCTCGGAGTGTTCCACACCCCAGGACTGATGTCAACCAACTAATCCATTAAATGCAGTATGCTGGCACACTGGATCTGACTTTTCAAAGTGAGAAAAAGGATTTTTCTTTTTAGATTCGGACTAAAACTCTTTTGCATGCCTTAAATGCAAATGATTTATTTTATTTTTCTCTAAAAACAGCAGATCACTTGTACTTACACACCTTACAAAGAGTTAAAAAACAGTTTTAAAAAAAACACACCCTACCCATGCATGTCCATTTAAACGCTCAACAGAAAGGAAGCCAGAACTGTAGCCACTCTCGAGCGCTTGGGAGTAGTCCGAGCACTTGGGAGTGTTTCCAATAGGCTGAACACAGAAAACACCTCTGCACCCCTTTGCTCTTACTTTTACACCAAGGTCTTTCAACCCATGCTCAGTATTGAAGACTGAGACGGCTGAGGGACCTCCTCAGAAAGGAGAAACAACCCTGTTTTTGTTAGTTTTTGACACTAAGGTAAAAAAAAGCTTTTACCTTTTTAGTTTAAGACCTTGCTCCTTGGAAAAAGCTTCAGAAAGTGGGATAAGGAAGGGAGATCAGGTAGATCAGGACTTGAGCATAGTCTGACCCTCTTGCATGTCTTTGATGCCTTGCGTGTTTGTTGCTTTGTTTTTGAAAATCAAGTTTTTTGAAAGAGATGGATGTAGACACCCCAATCTGAATCTCCCGATCGTTTTACGGTTTCTTGTTTCCCTGATGATGAACCAGATCAAAAAGTAGTCTTAAGGTTGGAAAGGATTGGGCGCGGTGTGTGCGGAACCCCCTTTGAACCCTTAAAGAAAAAACCAAGAAAACAGTCAAACCTGGGTCTGGGGTTGACCCTCGCGCGTGAAAGTTACTCCCTCGCGCGAGAGTCTGCTTTGCCAGGTATGGTCAAAGTCAAATATTTGACTGTTGACCCACGCGCGATAGGTAAAACACTCGCGCGACACTCTCAGTGTCTCGCGCGATGGTCCTCTCCAGTCCCTTTCACCTTTTTCAGCCAGTTGGTTGCTTGCCAGGGGCTGCAGGTTTCTGAACCCTGTTTTTCTCCACAGAGTACTGTGCAGAGCTGTCCTTGGGAACACACCCCTCACACAACCCTTCCCATCACCTTTCCACCAAGCTTCACCACCAAGTTTGGTCCTAAGGGGGTGTTTGCCACCACCTTTGACCCTTGGCTCCTCCTATAAATACCCCCCTTTGTCTTTCTTTACAAGGGCCACAAAATCACCAACTTTAAAAGTTTAGGAGATTGAGAACTCTTGCAAGCACAAAGGCTCTCAACCCTAGCTCACTTTCCATACATTTCTTCACTCCATTTTCCATCACAAGCATCATCAACCTTGCTCATTCCTTTCCAAAACCTTTCAAGCCAAGGTATAAACCCCTTTTCTGCTTACTGTTTTGATCCCTGAGGGGGGCTGTCAGGGCCAGGATTGGTAATCAATACCAGTTCTGGTCCTAAAGTCAGCAGAGTTACAAGAAACTGGTTCAAGCATACCCTCGTGGGGTTTGGGGATGCTGGGTTTCCTTGTTTTATCATGTTGTTATTTGTTTAAAGGCATGTTAGGTATTTTAGCTCACTGTTGTGCATGAAAAATACATAGATTAACTGTTATTGCTTATTTGTTCTTTTGGAATGCTACAGGTTGCTTGGGACATGTACGAGCCCGAACATGCAAAGCAATTCTGGAAGTCGGTCGGGACTCTCGCGAGGACTCACTCTCGTAGCGATGGTCCTCTGAGTCGAATCGCCCTTGCATGAGCAGCTTGGCCCTTGGCCTCTGTCTTAAACACCCCCACTGTTTAGGGATTGCCTATCATTAATTTGGCTCCTGTTTGTAATAATTTGTAATTAACCATTTACTTTCAGTCCATATAAACTGCTTGGTTTGCTTCCTGGGTGTGCACTGGTCCTTCCAGAGCCCAGAAGAGGATCAAATTCAACCTGTGGTGAAACAGGACCCTCGCGCGAGTGAGTGAGTGTGTCGCGCGATGGTCGGCTTTGCATGCACGTTGATCCATGAATGCAAATGTGGCCATGGTGTATGGCACATTCATTCCTTGTGCAGCCTGGTTCATTCCTCATCAGGGGGTTGGATTTTACCCTTTTGTTTATTATTTCATCCATCCATATCATGTTTATATCACATCTTGCAAACCATGTTACAGTTTTAATCCCCGATTAACTGTTCCCCCGCCCTAACTGGCTTAAAATTGGTTAAAGAAGAAAATGAATCACAAATATTTTCACAAAATGTCTAAGTAGAGACCGATCTCCGGATTGGGCGAGAGGGGTGCCTTAAAACCCTTCCCCTCTCGTAACCTGGCTCCCGAACCCAGATATGGTTATGACGGACTGGTTCCTTCACTTTTTCAAATCAAATAGCGCGGCAGGTGCTTCGAAATACGGTTCCTTGGGTTTCGGACCTTCAAACCCAGGTGGCGACTCTGTGTTTTGCGAGCGCCTGCTTTTCCGCTCGCGCTCCCTCGATCTATCGGGCCGCTTTGGCACAAAAGGAATGAAATCCTTTTTCCAAGGGCATGCTGCCCACAATGGAGAACAACACTGTTTTAACAGTCAAAGAGGTTTTTTAGAGAGAGAGAATTCGTCCTCCCTATAGCTGAAGACCAGCCATTATTTATAGGCAAAATTCCCATCACATGCATTTGAAACAAGTATTTTTTTAAGGGGAAAACTGCTGGTCTTAGGATTTTTTGACTGAGGTTGAGTGTGGACCGAGCTTCAGCTGGCTCAAAGAGTTTGTAATGATGAATTTCATGGGTAGTGGGAAGGCTTGCCACCCATTGGCCAGCATAGAAGACTCGAGCGCTCGGGAGCACTCTCGAGCGCTTGGGAGTTTACTCTCGAGCGCTTGAGAGTTTATCCAATCCCAGGTTTTGAAAATGGTTTGGAGCGCTTGGGATTGATCCAGAGCGCTTGGGACTGATTTTGACATTTTATTTCCCCTTTCAAAGTCTTCAAGAAGCAAAGTTCTGACTGGTCTAGGGCTTGTCTCGATCCAAGTTCCTCATCGGGGAGCCTCCGGGCCACAAATTAAGGAAATTCGAAGTGTTCAAATTGGGGTGTCTACACTTGGGTTTTAAAAGCTAGTAGCCATCTTCAACATTTTTATCAACTCTTGTTGTCTGTTGCCTCACTTTGTTTGAAAGAGTTGGTTTCTTCAAAAATGTCCTTTGTATGTATTGGAAGAAATGTTTCCTTCAAAATGCCCCTTGTATGACGGGGTGCTCATTATTTCATTGATTTTTTTTTCATCTCTCCTTGTATTTTTTTTCTATTTGCCCCAGTGTAGGGGATGGCTGCCTAGCAGGCTTCTTAAAGAAATTATCCAGAGGCTCGACGTGGCTAGCAAGGGATAAGTGTTTGGGATAGAAAAATGAATGCCTTTCTACATCTTGAAACACACGACAAAGTGTCAAGGATTCTTACTAAGAAATTAAGGGCTTTGATGTTTAACCAATTGAATTTTCTAAGATTGAGGACAATCCTTTGAGACGCATACTAGATGCATGGAGCCATGGTTGATTTCTCACTTTGTTCGTGCTCTAACTTTTGCCTAGACCGCCCTTGCGGGTTTTCAATCTAGCGAGCTCATCTTTTTTCTTTCTTTTCTCTTCATTTTTCTCTCTCTTCATCTTCAACAGCATGGTTTGCTTACAAGTGATCTCTGTGAGGGTGCAGAGATGTGTCAACTCCTTCTTAGCTCAATAGAAATGATGCGGGTCATTGCTTTGAAAAACTCATTTTGGGCTTTTGACAATTCAAGTGATTATGATGTGTTCCAAAAGATGTCATAAGATTACTTTGAAATCCCTAAGGATTGTTTTCAATATTCAATGTTATCATGAGCATTCTATAGCAGCAAACTAGCACAAGAGGGAACATTTTCAAAATTGTGGCCGACCAAAAGGTGCCTACGTATCCCAACAGAGAATCAGGCCATTCGTAGTTCATATTCGAGGAGACTTGAATTTGAGACCCACATTTCATGCTGAGTGTGACAATTGGCTAGAACCCATGATGAGCAAACTGATATCAATTTTTTAGGAGAAGCAAAACATGTGCTAAAATGGCGGCGAAAGTTTAGCTAGGTATGAAAAGATTGTTTTAAAATCTAAGCCAAGACGTGATGGACATGGCTTCCATTGCTCAAAACTTGGTTGGATTAAAACTTCCAATTTTTTCGTCAGCCATTACCATCGCGTCTGAGATCAAACTTCAAATCTAAGAGAAGGAGAAACCTAATCATGCTCAAGTTGAGATATCCAAAACTAATTGTCCATGTGACGCATTTTCTAATATGCAAACTGCCCTTAGTGGTGGTGCAACCAAATGACATGCGGTGAACAAAGAAAGGGTATGAGAGGGATGGACTCCTCTTTTGGTTTGGCCCCTGCATAGTTAGAAAGAGGCAAGCAAAACGATATGTATACATATAGCACCATAGCTACTTACACAGATCATGGATGAGTCATGCATTGCAATTCGTTTGAATGCATGAGTTATTGGATACTATAGATAGCCATCCATTTTTGATATGGATAATTCTTAAGACTCGTTGCTGTCACTTAAGATCCCACTTCCAAGCCAATCCATATTATGAAACAAACCGAAAAGGTTGAGCATATGACCACAATAGAAAGTAGACTTGGAGTCCATCGCTGTGCCAGCAGCTATTTGAATGTTTCAGAAAAACTTGTCATTAGACTAGGCATTGCAAAAAGTTTTGAAAGTTCTTTCAATTCTTGTTTAGGGAAGATTCTTTCTCAAAACGTGATTGATGTAATTGAAATTAACTTGATTATTTGCTAGCACATTGATAAACTCCTAAATCTTACCACCTCCTTATGGTAAGTATGCTCAAAATTTTGAATTTTGAAAGATGGGTTGCTAGGCCGATTTTGAAATAGGAACCAAAGTCCTACATTTGTCGTGCTGAATCATCCATGGAGAAATAAGTATTGCAAGTCCTATTCATAAAATATCCTTGACTTCGCATACAATCATCCATAATCTGCTCTACTACTTTACACTCCCTCTTTCCTTTAGCCTCGCAAGGCAAAGATTGCTAAAGCAACCCCTAGTTCAATTGTCGGCGGGGCAGCTAGTGTTTGATTTCATTCTAGAAATCCATGCTTTGCGGTGCTGTAAGTAAAGCAAGAGTGTTAAGTAAGCAATGATGCTTTCAACTTGCCAAAACATACCTTGTGTAGGGAGGTAATCCCAAACAGGTACAAAGAGTGGTCGAACACGTAGGCACGTGGGGCCCAGAATCAATATAGTCAGAGTATCCGCCGTGCAGTATGGTGAACGGCAGTTAGGGCCGGGGACACGAGAGGTCCCAGTTCTGAAATACCCGAGCAGGGGTACGGTTCAGAGAGCAATGGCAGTTGTTGGACCGATCTCATGGTAGGGGGTCCAATGGTATGAGACATCGTTGGACCAGATGATCTGTTCGGCAACGAGAAGGCCGAACAGTAGCAGTAATCTGGAGAAAGTGCCAGGAGGCACTTCAGAGGGGTCCAGATATGGCAGGTGCCCAGTAAGGAAACGAAATCTGAGGAAGATACCCAACGAGAATGGGATGAGCGGCCAGCTCCTAAATGGTCTAAAAGGAAATACGTGGTTATGGGAATGAGAATCCCTGGTTCTGGGTTCCCTTTACGAGAAAGTAAACTTAGGGCAGCAAGATGGCTTGGACAGCAAGTAGACACGGGTCTATAAATATGAGGTAAACCTAGAGGTAAAGGTACGCAATTCTTGGTTATTTGCTCATTACCTACTGAGAATTAGGGTTTTCACTAGTACGAGATACTAACTTAGGTATCGGAGGGCCTTTGCCACGAGACGGCAAAGGTGCGCTCACCCGTTGTTTGTTTTACAGGCTCAATTCCGGCGGTGTGCTAGAGTTCCGGTGTAGAGAGGAAAGTAGCCGTTGCAACTTTGGTGTGGTTCGAAGGCCCATTTGTTTTTCTGCACTTACACATCAAAATATGGGAAACTCGAAAGGGGTCCCTTTGAAAAAGCGACCATGGTGGAAGAAGATCTAAAGACCCCAGTTGACCCGAATAATCTGCTGGGTGGGGGAGGTGACAAGTCCCCGCCGGATCCTCCAAGAAAGCCTGATGGCGGGCGAGCGGGGAGGACCACGAGTAAGGACCGCCCCCTGGCAGCCCATGGCGACTCCAGAAACAAAGACGGACGGACGGCAATGGGATCCACGAGAAGGAGTAAGTCCCGCCGTGAGAGGGAGTCGGTGGCACGTTCGAAAAGCGTACATAGCCGGGAAGATATCCTGGACAAAAAGAGACAGGAGATAGAAGAGTATGCTCGCCTGATTAAAAGGCGAGAGTATGAGATTCAACAGTTGCAGAGGATACGAGAACATCCAGAGGATTCTGGGCTTTCACGAAGGAAGTCCAGAAAAGAAAGGTTGGATATGGTGGAGTACAGGAGAGCTTCTTCACGAAAAAGAAGAAGCAGGAGCCTTACTCCGAAACGACCGAGGGCTTCTTCACGAAAAAGGAGAAGCAGGAGCAGGAGCTCCTCCCCCGAGGAAGGAGGGGGCAGGAAGCACCACAGGGACAGGTACGAGAGACCTGATTCCGACTGGGAAAGGAATAATGCCAGGGCTGCTAAGGTATCGGAGGAGGGGACCATGTCTGCACGAGAAGCAGCACGGAGAGCCCTTAGCAACATAGCAACTTCTCCTTTTGCAAAGAGATTGCAGGAGGCAAGGTTGCCGAGCAGGGTTAAACACGGGACGTTTATCCTGTACGAAACCAATGCAGACCCGGTGGCGCACATACAACATTACCAGCTGGCGATGTTTATGCACGACGGTGATGACGCAATCATGTGCAAGATGTTCCCATCTAGTTTGGGAAAAGTGGCCCTATCATGGTTCCATAAGTTGGGGCCGAACACCATACGAGGGTGGAGACAGTTGGCCGAGGAGTTCACTGCTCGGTTCCTTACGAGCAGGAAACCACCCAAAACTTTTGAGAGTCTCTCAGCTATGAAGCAAGGAGAGAGTGAGCCGATCAGGGACTACGCCAAGAAGTATTGGGAGACTTTCAACGAGATTGAAAGTTGCAGTGAAGAGTATGCAATAGCAACGTTCAAAGCTGGGCTACCTGTTTGGGGAGAGCTGCGAAAGTCCCTAAACATGAGTCCAGTGAGCACGCTGGCAAAGCTGATGGAGCGGATTGAGCAGCACGCCAGGAACGAGGATGACATACTACGGGAAAACGGCAAGCTAAGTGCCGAGCAAGTCAAGGGACCCGCAAAGAAGGCGGATAAACCTGAACCCAAGACTTATAAAGAAAGAAAGGAGCACGGGCAGACTAAGAGAGAGTTGTACCGAGAAAAGCACGTCCCTGATCCGAAGTCGTTCTTCTCGGTGACAACGGTTTGGAAAGAACCGATTTATCGGGTTCTTTATCGGATAAAGAACCGCCCATACTTTAAGTGGCCTCCACGGCTGGAGGGTGACAAAAATGCAAGAAGGGCTACGAGTCAGCACTGCAGTTACCACAAGGACTGGGGTCATATGACGGAGGACTATGAGATGTTTAAGCAGCACCTTGATGACCTGGTCTCACGTGGGTATTTGAAGGAGTTCATCCAGGAGGAGCATAAGAGCGCCGAGAAGGCAATGGAACTGGATTACGAGCAAGATCCGAGAGGCATGATCCATATGATTCATGGATTGGCCACACCTTATACGAGAAATGAGGTGAGATTGCTCCAAAGGCAAGTGAAACACGACCAGCACGTGATGCGGTTGGGAAAGAAACGTGGACGTAAAGCAGAAGGGTGCGACGAGGGCATAGTCTTCACGGATGAGGACCTGGGAGGAGTCCAGGTGCCCCACAATGATGCCCTGGTCATAACCCTACGAATTGGGGAGTATGACATGGAGAGAATCCTGGTGGATTCAGGAAGCTGCACCGAGGTGCTTTATTACGACGCTTTCGAGAAGCTGGGATTGCAAGCGGACTTAATACAGTCGGTAACTCCATTGGTGGGGTTCAGTGCAGGGGCAGTTTGGCCATTGGGTAAAGTGACCCTCCCTGTTCGGGCAGGAACAGTGGTGCTGAGAACCGATTTTTTGGTAGTGGATGTGCCATCTTCCTATAACGCGATTATAGGAAGGACTTGGTTGCATAAGATGAGGCAGTTTCATCCACCTACCATCAGATGGTGAAGTTTCCAAGGTCCACTGGAATCGAGAAAATAAGGGGGAACCAAAAGACGGCCCAACAGTGCTTGGTTTCCATCATCAAGAAGGCACCCAAGGCACAGTTGGTGCAGACCGTCGAAGTTAATAATCAGCCGACCATCGAGGATGTCGGGGGAATCCAGCCGAGAAAGTGGTGGAAGGATTGAAGAAGATCCAGATCAACGAGAATAATCCAGAAAGGTATTTCCTGGTCGGGGAAAACTTATGCAAAGAAGAGGAGGAGGAGTTGGTGAAGTTCCTCAAAGAGCACGTCGATGTGTTTGCTTGGGTGCCGAGGAGATGCCTGGGTGGATGCAAGCGTGATTTGCCACCACCGAACGTGGACCCACAACACAAACCGGTGATGCAAAAGAAGAGAAGATCTGCCATACGAGCATGCCGACGCCGTCATCGAAGAGGTAGACCGCTTGCTCGAGGCAAAGGGCGATCCGAGAAGTGTATTACCCGGAGTGGTTGTCTAACAGTGGTGGTAAAGAAGAAGAATGGGAAGTGGCGAGTTTGCGTCGACTTCACAGATCTAAACAAGGCATGTCCAAAAGACAGTTTTCCCCTGCCTAGGATCAGTTGGTGGATGCGACTGCTGGATACGGGCGTATGAGCTTCCTCGACGCTTATCGAGGATATCACCAGATAGCCATGTACGGCCCCGATCAGGAGAAGACGTCCTTTATCACGCCACGAGGGCTGTACTGTTACAGTGTCATGCCCTTCGGTCTGAGGAACGCTGGAGCAACTTACCAGAGACTTGCAACGATTATGCTAAAGAAGCTGCTCGGCAAGACCATGGAGGTGTACATAGACGACATGGAGGTTAAAAGTAAAGAGAAACGGGACCACATCGCTGATCTGAAGGAAGCTTTCGAGATTCTAAGGGAGTACAAGCTGAGACTCAATGCCTCAAAATGTACGTTTGGAGTAAGTTCTGGAAAGTTCCTGGGTCACCTGGTGACCATTAGAGGGATAGAGGCGAATCCCGATCAAATTACAGCTTTGCAAAAGCTACAAAGTCCAAGGACCACGAAGGAGGTCCAGCGATTGACGGGGATGGCTGCAGCCCTTAACTGGTTTATTAGTCGATCGAGCGACAAGTGTAGACCTTTCTTTCAGCTATTGAAGAAAAGAGAAGGATACGAATGGGGAGCAGAATGTGAGCAGGCATTCCAAGACCTGAAGAAGTACTTGGCGGCAGCCCCGCTTCTGTCCACTCCTGAGCCTGGTGATATCCTAACCTTGTACTTAGCAATGTCAGAGCATGCTGTTAGCGCAGTCTTATTGAGGAGCAAGGGATCCGAGCAAATCCCTGTCTATTATGTGAGCAAGAACGCTGCTAGATGCAGAGACGAGATATCTGCCCCTTGAGAAGTTGGTCCTGGCACTGAGGACGGCGGCTAGAAAGTTGCCCCATTATTTCCAAAGTCACAAAGTCATGGTTTACACAGAGTTCCGTTGAAGTCATTGCTCAAAAGCCGATTTCTGGACGAATATCAACACAGTCGGTGGAGTTGAGCGGTATGATATTGAGTATCAGCGCACGCACGCGCTTAAAGGGCAAGATTTTAGCAGATTTCGTGGCGAGTTTTCTCCCACAGCTTGCTCCACTTACTTCCTACGAGAAAGGAAGCAATGGGTCGAGCAATCAACCGAGAAACAAAGGGCATCCGCCAAGCAGGATCCTTCGGAATGGAAACTTTTGTTGATGGATCCGCATGCAACACCGGATCAGGAATTGGGTTGTGCTTTTCCTCCTGAAGGAGTTATGATCGAGTTGTCCTTGCGCCTGGGTTTCAGTGCGCCAAACAACGTGGCGGAGTACGAAGCACTTCTGGCCGGATTAAGGAGCGCAAGAACCTTGAAGGTAAAAAGGATTCGCGTATTCTGTGATTCACAGCTCGGGTGAATCAGCTGTCCGGGGAATACGAGGCCCGGAATGAGAAGATGGCAGCCTACGTGAGGCAGCCAAGGATTTGCTTGATACCTTCGAGAAGGTACACATCGAGCGATAAGCTTCGCGCGTAACGCCCCGCTGACTAACTGGCCTGGTTGGCAGCGGCTGTGCCAACAGAGTTCAAGAGGAAAGTGGCAGTGGACTATCATGCTAAGCCGAGCATTGGGAAAAGTGTGGAATTGGTCTTGGACGTGAACCAAGGACCGAGTTGGATGGATCTAATAGTGGAGTTCCTACGAGACGGGACACTCCCCACAGATAAAAAGGAGGCTCACAAGATAAAAACAAAATCTGCAAGGTTCTGGCTATCACCAGAGGGGCAATTGTACAGGAAGTCCTTCACTGGACCATACCTGCTTTGTGTGCATCCCGAGATGGTGCAAAAATTCCTCCTTGAAATACACGAGGGAACATGTGGGAGTCATGCTGGGGGCAGGTCTATTGCCCACCGTGCAATCACACAGGGTTATTGGTGGCCGCACATGCAAGAAGATGCAAAGGTGTATGTGAAAATCTGTGAGAAGTGTCAGAAGTTCTCACCTATGATCCGAACACCAGCCGAAGACCTAATGCCCTTGACAAGTCCCTGGCCGTTTGCACAGTGGGGAATGGACATCGTTGGTCCACTTCACAAGGCTACTGGGAACAGGAAGTTTCTGTTGGTGGCAACGGATTATTTTACCAAGTGGATTGAAGCAGAGCCACGGGCAAAAATCACAGAACCTATGATAGAAAGGTTCGTGTGGAAGAACATCATCACTCGATTTGGAGTACCATATTCCTTGATCATTGATAATGGGTCGCAGTTCCAAAAAAAGTTCAAGGCTTTTTGCGCCCAGTATGGAATAAGGAACTACTACTCCACACCAGCCTACCCTCAGAGCAATGGGCAGGCAGAGGCGTCCAACAAGACTATACTTGACGGGATCAAGAAAAGGTTGGACAAAGCAAAAGGCAAGTGGCCTGACGAATTGCCACTGGTCCTGTGGGCACACAGAACAACTCCTAGGAGGTCTACGGGAGAGACCCCCTATTCGTTAGCATATGGAACAGAGGCTGTGATTCCATTGGAGATTGGTCTACCGACCAACAGGACCACATTGGTGGAAAGTGGGGGCAATGGCAGAGCCTTGGAGATCGAGCTGGACCTCGCCGAGGAGAGGAGAGAACGAGCTCTGGTGCACCTGGCTTCGTACCAGGAGCAGTTGATGAAAAGTTACAACAAGCACGTCCACCCACGAGAGTTCGGTGTTGGAGACCTTGTGCTACGAAAGGTGCTCGGCAACACCAAGGTGGCCAACGAGGGCAAGTTGGGGGCCAATTGGGAGGGCCCGTATCGAGTTACAGAGGTTGTGGGCATAGGGGCATATCGATTGGCAGACCTAGATGGGAACCCGGTACCAAGGCCCTGGAATGTTCATAACTTGAGGAAGTTCTACGTGTAAAGAACTTCGATTTTGTTTTTATTCTGTTTTAGAAGCCCATCGTGATTGTGTGGGAATTACGAATAAAATTCCCTTGTGTTTTGTTTAACTAGTTGCAAGGGGTACGTGTAACGCCTCCTTGAGTTTTTTGAATTATGAATAAAATTCCTGGATTTTGGTAAACAAACACTGTTTTTTACGAGTTTTTCTTTTGTTATGCTTTAAATACGAAGTCAAGCTATGTCCTTAGTCCTCACTTCGTATTGCGGAGCAGAGGTATAGGGTAACTAAATGGAATTTCGAATTTCAGAATATGTGCCAAGTACGAATACACTTGACAATTTGCTCGGGTACGAATACACCCAGAATATGTGCCAAGTACGAATACACTTGACAATTTGCTCGGGTACGAATACACCCAGAATATGTGCCAAGTACGAATACACTTGACAATTTGCTCGGGTATGAATACACCCAGAATATGTGCCAAGTACGAATACACTTGACAATTTGCTCGGGTACGAACACACCCAGAATATATACGAATATACTTGACTGTTTGCTCGGGTACGAATACACCCAGAATGCATACAAGATCGTGCACACTGTTCTTAAGCACGAATATACTTGATTGATTGCTTAAGTACGAATGTACTTAATTGATTGATCGGGCACGAATACGCCCACAAGGCGTTTGAAATTATGCACTCTGTCCTCAAACACGAATATGTTTGAAATAATAGCAAGTACAAATAGGTTTGTTTACCTAGACGGGCCCATGCCCACGTATCTGGGTACGAATGAACTCAAGTTTACTAAATCCAAATACGAGTACATTTGGACAACCTAAGTATGAATATACTAGGGAAAGTTCCCAAGCACGAAGCATGTGGGCTGCATACGAAAACATGCAGTAATATCTAAAGTTAGAAGAAAATTTGATGGTTGCTCAGGCATGAACAGACCTCGAGCACCTTCAACATCACATGAAGATGGTCAGAAACCTGCCCAGGGTAAATGTGAACACAACTGGACCATCAACAGGCACGATGAGACCTGGGTAGCATACGTGAATACGTGTAAAAGCTAAGTACGAAGACACTTAGCATGACAAATGCTGGCCGAGAGATGGCCACCTGTATAGATGAGGGCCACGAAGGGCCAGGCAAAACTAAAGTTTAGGCCACGAAGGGCCAGCCAAACATAAAGGACCACGAAGGGCCAAAACCAGTAGAGTTAAAAATGTATGAAAATGTATCAAGTGCCACGCAGGGCAAAACCAATGGCCACGCAGGGCCAGTCAAAAAACTATTCAAAAGAAGTTCCAATTGTTGTTAAATACGAGGAGTCCAACTTACTCTTCGTTTGTCAGATCTTGGATGGCAGGGGGAGAGGCTGGAGCAGTTGTGGAGTCCGGAGCAGTCATCGAGGTTGGAGCATTTACAGAGGCCGAAGCAGTTGGGTTATCCGCGGCGGCGCTTGACTCAGGTGGACCACCAGTGGCTTCCTTTTGGCCAAGGCTGGTCACTTCTCCAGTCTGTTCAATATTGACATTCTGCTGCTCAGGGACGCTGGCGTTAAGCTCCCTGTCCAGGCTGTCCTCCTCTTCCACGATCTCTTCCAGCTCCTCGGTAAAAACTTGGGCGCTTGGAAGGTCAATCTCCGTCCAGAGGGGAGAAGACTCTGCTGCACCAGATTTCTTGAGGCAGGCCAGCCAACCAGCTTCGAACACTTGATCCTGGATACCGGGCATTTGATTCGTGTAGCTCTCAATGGCCACACGGATTCCCTCGTTGTAGCCCTGCTGGTAGGAGGTCTTGGCCTCGTTCTTGCTTGTCTCCAGCTCCGTGAGGGTCTGGTTCAAGCTATCTTCAGCTCCCTCCAACTTGCTCTTTAGCTCGTCCACAATTCCACGAGCTTGGTTCCTTTCCCTCTCCAGTCTGACGATAGTGTTCTGCAGCTTGGCCAGTCTGGCTCGCTGGGGCTCAGATTGAACAAATCTCTGGGCCATAGCCACCATCTTTTGCATCGCCTGGACATGCACGTGGTTAGACGAATGGCAGGAATAAGCAAGATGAAGCCATTAGCATGTAAAAACGAATATGATAGCCTTACCTTAGCCTGGTGGCTCATAAAAGAGCCAAGAAGGCTGTCCGGGGAGCTGGCAATCTCCTTTTGCATGTCCCCAGGGAGCATGAACGCCTGGGACAGTGCAAGGGCTGTACCCTCAGAGTCCACGCTGTCACGGAGTGTGACTGGCCGTCCGCCATGAGTGAATTGAGGAGCCCAGAGGGGAGTTGGAGGTGCTGCAAGCTGGGAAGGATGCTGTTCAACGGAGGAGGCTTCTAATCGTTGGCGTTTTTCCCGGTGGCTGGCTTCAATCTCCTCGGGGGAGAAGCCAGGGGGAGCGTCAGGTTGGCCTGGGCCACGGCGGCCATGAGAAGGCGCCGGGTTCTGAGAGCGTCCGCGGCTACGAGACGAGCCGCGGCCCCGTCCGCGACCAGCCCCCGGGATGTTGAGGAGGCTGCTGAGGTTGATCGGCTGCTGCATTTCTCGAGGAGAAGGAGATAGAGACAGAGAATAACTGTTTGAGGAGGATGTGGCTTCCTCGGCAAGTTGAATGGGCTCGATGGGCAGAGGAGGGGTCCGAGAACGCCTCTCTTCTCGCTGCTCGGGCTGTTGAGCTGGAGGATCAGGGATGATGGGATTGTCTGCTGCTCGGATTTGTCGGTCTATGAATCCGCCGAATGATGCTCGGTAGCTGAGAAGAATCTGTGCTGCCCTTGCTCGGCCAGCCAAACACGTGCCATGACCGTTGAAGGCGAGTGCACGGTTGATGTCGGTGAAGTGAACTTGAGGGGTGATGATGGCGTACCCTTGATTGACGTTGGTAGCTGCAACATACGAGAAATAAGCAGTCAGTAAAGCAAAAACACGTAATGCAGTGCGAAATATTGCTCGGAATGTAGTTCTACGAGAAAGAGAACAAACGTGGGGTGCCAAATCTGTGGGGTGCGTGAAAACCAATGACTCTACCGTCCTCGTCTCTGGGCTCGAAGTTCCCCGTGACGATAAGGAAGTCATCGTCGTCTCCTCGAGCGGAGTCAGGCAATTCAAGCACAAGCCTCCTTCTGGAGTCCCTACTCTTGAGGTAGTAGGTTAGGGCGTCCTTGGTTCTGGAGATACTATACAGGTGATGTATGTCGTGCAAGCCTAAGGATGTGCCCAACAGTTGATTCAGGGCGTTAATGCCCATGACAACCCTAAAAAAGTTGGCTGAAACCTGCATTGGGGATAGTTTGTAATGGGCCAAAACCTGGCGGAGTAACCGTGCCAGGGGAAATCTGACGCCGCCCTCGAGGACGGCGACTACTGGGATGTGCAGAGTGTCATTGTCGAAACACTCACGAATGGCATTCTCTGCGGCCAGCGAAGTGGCCACGTTGTCTGGGATCTCATAGCGAGATCTGAACTCAGCCATCCGTTGGGGGGTGTCGCAGTGCCTGCGAAATCGACCCATAACGAGGCTGTGGGTGTAGGTTTTCTAAGAAACAGTTGGGTACGAGAAAGCCCTAAAAAGAGACTGTGGAAATCCTAGATCGATGAGAAAGACTGAACAGAAAGGGGGAATAAGAACTTACGAACAAGTAGAACCCTAGAATCGGAGAAAAATGAGACCCTGAGATGTGAACGGTGCTTCAATGGCGGGAACGCTTGGGCGTGTTGTCTGCAGAGGGAACTTAGAGAGGAAGTGGGTTTGAAATTGGGGACGAAAACCCAAGTATACCCCAGCAAAGGGGGTGACGTATGGGAAACGTCACCCCAGACGCCGTTTGGGCATTCCGTCCCCCGAAACGTCTGCTCGCATTGAATGTGGGCGGTACAAGGCACGCCGCGTGTAAAGGCATTAGCTGGAAAAGCCTGTCTAGACCAAACGACGAGACGTTTGGGTTGGGCTAATGATGAGTTTGCACCAAGTACGAGAAACATGGGTGCAGGAGCAAAGGACGAGAACCTTGCTCGGTGTTTAGGAGCTTTGCTCGTCATATTGAGAGAATATATTGAGTAAAGCTGGGGAGCCATTGTAGGGAGGTAATTCTAAACAGGTACAAAGAGTGGCCGAACACGTAGGCACGTGGGGCCCAGAATCAATATAGTCAGAGTATCCGCCGTGCAGTACGGTGAACGGCAGTTAGGGCCGGGGACACGAGAGGTCCCAGTTCTGAAATACCCGAGCAGGGGTACGGTTCAGAGAGCAATGGCAGTTGTTGGACCGATCTCATGGTAGGGGGTCCAAGGGTATGAGACATCGTTGGACCAGATGATCTGTTCGGCAACGAGAAGGCCGAACAGTAGCAGTAATCTGGAGAAAGTGCCAGGAGGCACTTCAGAGAGGTCCAGATATGGCAGGTGCCCAGTAAGGAAATGAAAGCTGAGGAAGATACCCAACGAGAATGGGATGAGCAGCCAGCTCCTAAATGGTCTAAAAGGAAATACGTGGTTATGGGAATGAGAATCCCTGGTGTCCTGGGTTCCCTTTACGAGAAAGGAAACTTAGGGCAGCAAGATGGCTTGGACAGCAAGTAGACACGGGTCTATAAATATGAGGTAAACCTAGAGGTAAAGGTACGCAATTCTTGGTTATTTGCTCATTACCTACTGAGAATTAGGGTTTTCACTAGTACGAGATACTAACTTAGGCATCGGAGGGCCTTTGCCACGAGACGGCAAAGGTGCGCTCACCCGTTGTTTGTTTTACAGGCTCAATTCCGGCGGTGTGCTAGAGTTCCGGTGTAGAGAGGAAAGTAGCCGTTGCAACTTTGGTGTGGTTCGAAGGCCCATTTGTTTTTCTGCACTTACACCTTGCAGGCAATGGCATGCCTTAGTGCTTAGCTATAAAGACTTAGAGTTAGGGCTCTTAGTTCATGCACCAACCTTTCTGCACAGAAAGCGATATTAAAACAACATATACAAGGTGTGAGGAAGAACTTCTGTAAAAATGCAAGTAAGTTCCTAACTTGCAGGATCCTGTCCTATTTTGATAGGTTCTATGGCTTTCTAACACATGTAAGGTTTGGGTAGTCTCAGGGTGCTTCGTTGTCAAAGGGAGCCAGTCCTTTCACCAGCCCATTATAGGCGGTGATTCGGGCCACTCTTTGTACCTGTTCGGAATTACCTCCCTACAGCTGGAACCCCTAACATAGCCCGTGTCATGCCGGGGTATTAGGTGAACTCAACGAGGTTTGGCTGCTCGATGCATATGATAAATGAATTAAATAAGGCATGTATTAGTCTTATGTTGAACTTTCTGGTTATGGCTCTCATGTCCCTAGCGGAGTCGCCAGAAAACTATAGACACCTCCCAAATGGGGCATCTCCATACAGGTTGATCATTGTTTGCTCGTTTGGTTGCTGTAGACACCTCCCGAATGGGGCATCGCCATGCAGTTTGATATCATTGTTTGCTCGTTTGGTTGTTTGCTTCATAAACCAAGATCATGGATATTCCCATGGCTAGGAACATAACCACATGATAGTGGTTATCATCAAAACAAAGTCGCCACCTAGTTTATTAAAACTAGGAAAATAGATAGAGATTCTGGATACAGAAGCCAAAGGTACAGCAAGGGGAAGGTGTTAGGCACCCCTCTTTGCCTAGCCGTTAGGCTAGCCCATAATCGTTCAACATATGACATATAGATGCTTTATTTAATTCTAAACAAGTAGTCTGTTTTTGTGCCTTTAAACAGTAAATAACGTGAGCCAAGACAATAAGTAAAACATGCATTAGAGAGCAGAAAACACAACAAAGCTGTCCCAGGGAATGGATCCCGCAGCCGGTGAATGGATGTCACGGCCGAGGGATCCTCCTGGCTCGATGTACCGGTCGAGGGATCGAAGCCCCGGTCGATGTTCTTCTTTACACTAGACAAAAAAGTTAGCAGATGATTAAAAGCTACGATTAAACATAAAAACGATAAATAAACCAAACCAGAGGCCCCTGGGCCTCACCACCTTGATCCCTTAGTAGCTTGATTGCTTCGGATTTGATCGGGATTGGCTGATTGTTTCTTTGAGAAACCCTAGGGTTAGGGTTTGAGACTTCGGGGTTTGATCGTCGGATTGATGGCTGACTTCGGGAGGTTAGGGCTTTTGTAGAGAGGGTTTGAGAGAGTAATTCTACAGAGTATCGTGGCTAGAGAGGGTGTAGATCTGATGAATTTCGTGGTTTTTATTTTCGGAGTCCAAAGGCCCCTTTATATAGGCAATTGGTAACTCACTCGGTCCAATCAAAACGCATGATTGCAATTGCAATTGCAATGCAATTTGAACTCCTCGTTGTGATCTCTGAACGTGGCCCGAACGCATCGGAAATGTAGTGTAGTTGGATCAAACAATCGACAGAACGTTCCAGAGTCTGAAAAAGGACAATTTGGCGGTCGGGCAAAGGATCTGGCGGCCGGGCAAAGGATCTGGCGGCCGAGGAAAGGATATGGCGGCCGAAGGACGGATCTTGCGGCCGTGGGATAGATCTCTCAGGGAGATTTTCAGGCAGCAGGTTGCTCGGGTGAGGAAATGATGTAAAGGCCGTGAGATTAATGTTACGGCCGGCAGATGGATTCTCCTAGTATTCTGTATTTTTGTCTGAAAGGCTATATGGCTCTAAATTGGGTCCTCTAAGTGGCTCAAAGTTTTTACCGAAAGTTCTAAGGTTCTTAAGAAGTCAATCAGCAATCACTGTATCCATTTCATCATCGGGATGGTCCCCAAGGTGGGACCTGAAATAATCGTTAGGCCAAATTGGGGTGTCTACAGGATTAAAAAGAGTTTTGAGAATGGAAAGGATTTGAACTTGGAGTGATTGGATCCCCTTTTGAACCTTTTCAGCATCAAACCCTAAGTCAAAATCCTAACCTTGGGTTTGACCAGCGTGCGTTGCTCTGGCACCCATGCGCGCTAGTCAACTTGCCAGGTGTTGCTCAAAAGTCAAACTTTGACTGTTGACTTGCGCAGTGGTAGGTGGTACACGGGTGCATCAGTCTGGCTCAAGCGTGCGCCGGTCAACACCTATTCCTTTCACCCTTTTGCCAGTCGGATTTTGTGATGATCAAGGGTCTATTACACCTGTAGAGCCCGAAATTTGTCGCCTGAACAATGTGCTACAGGGTTTGGGCTACACCACCCACACAACCTCTCCCATCACCCTTTTTGGGATCCTTCTTCACCAAGCAAGGCCAACCAGCCTTGTTGGCTGGTGTCTCCACCTTGTTTGCTATCTTCCCAACATCCTATATATACCCCATTGCCCTTCCAATAAAAGGGTTACAAATTTTCAAGCAAATAATCTTATACCTCCTAACCCTCACACTCAAGCATACATTCTACAACCACACGGCAACATCAAATCCTTTTTTTTTCCTAGCCACCAAACACCATGTTCAAACAATTTTCAAACACTCAAGCAAAGGTATAAACCCTTTTTCTGCTTACTGTTTTGATTCCTGAGGGGGGTTGGCAGGGCCATGGCTGGTAATCAATACCAGTCCTGGTCTTAAAGCTAGCAGGGTTACAAGATCCATGCAACCTTCACACCTGCGCGCGTTGGACCGATGTATGTGCGCGCTGATCCTCATGGGGACAGGGGTGCTGGTTATTTTGTACTTTTATTGTGTTATAAATCACCCTGATGCATGATAAAATTTGTTTACTGTTTTATGTGTAAAAATTATTAAGATTAGCTCAGCATGCGTTTCTGTTTCTTTGGGATGCCCCTGGGATGCTTCTGAATATGTTCAGAGCCCAGGCATGCAACGCCAATCAATGGAAGTCCAATCAGAACAGGTGCACGTCTATCCCTAATATGCGGGCGCGCGTGGACCCCATTCCAGTGACAGATTTTGCATGGGCAGTTAGGCCTTTGGCCTTTGTTTTAATACCCTCACTATTTAAGGGTTGTATTTCAATTATTATTCATTCTGTCAGTAAATTTTGTTTATTATCTGTACATGATAAATTGCTTAGTTTGCACCTGGGTGAGCACTAGTCATTCCAGAGCCCAGAAGGGAATAAAATAAAACCTGTTCATGAAGGATCAACACACGCGTGCATAGGTGGGTTTGGCACGCGCAGGTCCTCTTGTATGCACGTAGATCCATGCATGCAAGCTGGCTCCTGTTCTCGTCGAATTTCAAATTGTGCATTGTTTTGATCTTTTTAGGCAGTGTTGGATTTTATTCCATTTATTGTTTAACATTTCATTCATTGATGCTATTTCGGTCACATCTTGCAAATTGTTACAGTTTTAGTCCCCGTTTAAACTATTCCTCTGCCTTAATTGGCTAAAAATTGATTACTAAAAGAAGCATCTATAGACACCCCAATTTGGCCTAACGATTATTTCAAGTCCCACCTTGGGGACCATCCCGATGATGAAATAGATACAATGATTGCTGATTGACTTCTTATGAACCCATGGACTTATGGTAAGAACTTTGAGCCACCTAGAGGACCTAATCCAGAGCCATATAACCTTTCAGACAGAAATACAGTACCCCATGAGAATCCATCTGTCGGCCGTAACATTGATCTCACGGCCTCAACATCATTTCTTCACCCGAGCAACCTGTTGCCTGAAAATCTCCCTGAGAGATCAATCCCTCAGCCAAAAGATCTATCCTTCGACCGCAACATCCATTCCTCGGCCGTCAGATCGATGGCTCGGCCGCCAGATCGTCCTTTTTCCAGATTCTAGAATGTTCTGTCATACGTTTGATCTGATCACAAAACCCTAGCAACCAAATCCCGATGCGTTCGAGCTGCGTTAGAGGATTGCCATGAAGAGTTAGAATCACCCTCTAACTCCAATTTTAATCGTCCATTTCGATTGGTTGGAGTGAGTCACCAATTGCCTGTATAAAGGGCTTTTGGGTTCAACAACAAAAACACACAAAATTCATATACTTCCACACTCTCTTAAGCCACAAAACTCTGTCAATATACACTCTCAAATCCCCTCTGCAAAAGCCCTAACCTCCCGAAGGCAGTGTGGGCTACCACAGCCCCGGGTGGATCGGGGCGGCCCGAAAAACACCACGTTTTGGATTGAATTGCAAAATTTGAAGAGCCGCCGCCTGGATTTATGGTTTGTCACCCGAGAAACCGTTTTGATTGAAAATGATTGATTTGAATTGAAAACCAGAGATTGCTTGAGGGTTCGGACGCCACGTTACGAGGGGGGAAGGGTTTTACGGCACCCCCCTTGCCCGATACGAGATCGGTCTCTACTCAATGTTTGTGGTATTTTTCAAAAGATTTTACTTCATTAAACAAGTAGCAAGTATTTAGAAGTATATCAATTAAAAGGGTGCATGCATGTGCATGTGTACAAGCCAGGAGACGATAGAAATGATAAAGAAATACAAAATAACAGAAAGCTAAAATCCTGCCACAGGTTTCACTCTTGAGCGCTCGGGAGTGGTCTCGAGCGCTCGGGACCACTGTCAAGCCATCCTGCAAATTTGGTTAGACATATCCACATACTAACAATTCCAGCAAGACAAAAAGAAATCAAAGTACAAAAATGCTCAGCCAGAAGCTTAAATAGCTAAGAACTGGTCTTAACCATTCAAACTTTGCTTCCTTGCAATTGTAAATAAACCTAATTGGGCTCTGGAAGGACCAGTGCACACCCAATGTCTACTAAGAACAAGAAATGTAGCAAGTAAACAAAATGAACTGTTACTGGAATCACTTTCGAGCGCTTGGGAGTGGTCCCGAGCGCTTAGGAGTGCTGTCAAGCCATCCTGCAAATTTGGTTAGACATATTCACATGCTAATACTGCTAGCCAAATCACAAGAAATCAAAGTGCATGCATGCTCAGCCAAAGGCTTAAACAGCTAAGAACTGGTCTTAACCATTCAAACTTGGCTTCCTCGCAACTGTAAAGAAACCTAACTGGGCTCTGGAAGGACCAGTACACACCCAGTGTCTACTGAAAATAGAAAATGAAATACATAATGAACAAAATAGGGCTTTAGTGGCAGCATCACTCCTGAGCGCTCAGGAATGGTCCCGAGCGCTTGGGAGTGAACACAGTGCCCAGAAAAAGGTTTGCTTCTTTGTGTTCCTCTTGCTCTTGTTGCTAAACTAAGATCAAATGAGCTCACAACCAGTATGAGGAACTGGTATGAGCTCTTTGATCCCCCTTAGAAGTGGAAAAGCAGTGGCCTAATGGAGGTGTTTATACCTTTTGTGCTTGAACTTAACTTCTTGGATTGGCTTGGATGCCTGAATGAGAACTGAAAAACAGTAAGAAAATGGAATTCTAGATGGACTAGAGATTATGAGGTTTTTGAAGTCTTTGAAGATTGTTTGAAGCTTGTCTTTTGAAAACTCAAATTTTGAAAAATGTTTGAGAGAGAATTGGAGACTGAGTTTTTGCAGCAAAAGGGGGGAGAGAGGGAGAGGAATTTCGTGGCCCCTTGTGAGGTAGAACAAGGGGGTTTATATAGGGGAGGGGAGAAAATGTTTAAACTTTGAAAATAAAATGAAAAATAAAGACAAAATGGTTTTGGGAGGGAAAACAGGCATGATTATTCTTCTGCCCCATTTGAATACTCAGGTAGGACCAGGTTGAACGTTGAATGGACTGAAAAAGCCTGAAAAGCCATGGTCAAAGGCCAAGCTCAACACGCATTGGTCTGTCAGCACTCCCAAGCGCTTGGGAGTGGCACTCCTGAGCGCTCTAGAGTGGTCCCGAGCGCTTGGGAGTGGCTGCCCAACTTCAGAAGGGCGCCACGGACACTCCCAAACTCGGTTTTAGGTGTTTTTTGAAGTGTTGGAAAGCTCGTTGAGTCCTCTTTCTAACCCAATTGGTTTCATTCAAAGTTATTTTATATGCTGAAATGTGTGCCCATTTTGCCCCCAAGGTGTCGGAAAAAATGATGGTTTTGGTTTGAAAAAGTTCAAGAAACATCGTTCAAGCTTTAGCCAAGTCCTGTTTTGATTCATTTTCATCATCGGGGAGCCTCGAGGGCGCAAATTAAGGATAAAGAATAGGTCCAAATTGGGGTGTCTATAGGCAGCCATCAATCCGACGATCAAACCTCGTAGTTCAAACCCTAACCCTAGGGTTTTCAAAGGAGTAAATCAGTCAATCACAATCGATTCGAAGCAATCAAGCAACTGAGGGATCAAGGTGGTGAGACCGAACGGCCTCTGGTTTGGTTTATTTATCGTTTTTATGATTAATCGTAGCGTTTTGATAATCTGCTAAATTTTTTGTGTGGTGTGAGGAAGAACACCGACCAGGGCTTCGATCCTTCGGCCGGTACATCAAACCAGGAGGATCCCATGGTCGTGACACCCATTCACCGGCCGTGGGATCCCTTCCCCTGGGATAGCTTTGTTTTGTTCTGCTTTCTGATGCATGCTTCAATTACAGTCTTGGCTCACCCTTAACTGCTTAAAGGCTAAAAATAGACTACGTGTTAGAATCAAATAAAGCATGTACATGTCTTATGTTGAACAACTATGGGCCAGTCTCGTGGCTGGGCAGAGAGGGGTGCCTAACACCTTCCCCTTATTGTACTTTTGGCTCCTGTACCCGAAATCTCTATCTATTTTCCTAGTTTTAATAAACTGGGTGGCGACTCTGTTTTGATGATAACCGCTATCGTGTGGCGATGTTCCTAACCATGGGAATGTCCACGATCTTGGTTTATGAAGCAAGCAACCAAACGAGCAAACAACGATCAATCTGTATGGTGATGCCCCGTTCAAGGGACGTATCTATAGTTTTTTGGCGACTCTGCTGGGGACTTAAGAGCCATAACCAGAAAGTTCAACATAAGACTAATTCATGCTGTGGGCAGTATGCCCTAAAATTTTCAGATTCCAAAATGCAAGGGCCCATAATCGAGGGAGCGCGAGGGCAGAAGAGGCAAGCGCTCGGAATACAAAGTCGCCACTCGGGTTTGAAGGTCCGACACCCAAGGAACCGTATTTTGAAGCACCTGCCGCGCTGTTTGATTTGAAAAAGTGAAGGAACCAGTCCGTCATAACCATATCTGGGTTCGGGAGCCAGGTTACAAGAGGGGAAGGGTTTTAAGGCACCCTTCTCGCCCAATCCGGAAATCGGTCTGTACTTAGGCGTTTTGAAAACATTGCGATTCTTCTTTTATTAATCAATTTTAGCTAAGTAGGGTGGGGGCATAGTTAATTGGGGATTAAAACTATAACAGTTTGCAAGATGTGATAGATGGCATGGATGAGCAGTTAGTATAGGATGAAAACAGACTGTTGTGGGATTTTAAACAGACTGGAAAGCCCCTGTTTTGGAGTATCGTGCGCAGGAAGAAACCAGTATGCACTGATCAAGACAATGCATGATGATCACACCTGCGCGTGCTACTACAAGACCTGCGCGCGCCAGTAAGCCTAAGCCCACAACACTTATTCTCAAACCCTCTGGGCTGTGGAAGGATCAGTGCACACCCAGGACAAACCAAGCAGTTGATAAGCAGTTACAATATACAGTTTAAAGGCTGAAAAGCCCTACAAATTGACAGAACACCTCATAAACATTGTGGGGACAAAATAACAGTCTAAAACCAAGTTACCCGTGCAAGGCCACTCACTGGTTGAGGACAAACAGTCGCACGAGGAAGTCACTTTATCGCGTGAGGGTGCGCCCTGGCCCGCGAGGGTTGCACTCTGGCGCGCGATGGTCAATTATCGCGCGATGGAGTCAGACCGTCGCGCAACGGTGCGCCCTGGCGCGCGATGGTTGCGCCCTGGCGCGATGGTCAACTCTCCACTTGACCATCGCGCGATGGTTTGGGTGCATCGCGCGAGGGTTCGGGCAACGTTCCAGTGTTTGGTTTACATGTTTCTGGGTTCTGAGACATGTTCAGAAAGCTCCCAAGGGTACTCCACAGCAACAGATATGAATATTGAAATGTAAAACTAGCATTTCTAATCAAAGGAAAAGCAATAAACTGGTTATTTACATGCTTGCAAGTGATCTATACAGAATGAAGACATAAAACAGCAAGACACCAATCCCCACGCGGACCATCGCGCGCAACAGCAGAGTGTCACGTGAGTGTATGGGTCCGTCGCGCGTTGGTTCCTACCATGACGGTTTTTGAAACCTTGCCAGCTTTAGGGCCAGGACTGGTATTGATTACCAACCTTGGCCTTGCCAGCCCCCCTCAGGGATCAGAACAGAGAGCGTAAGTAAGGTAAGCTATACCTTTGGGTTTTGAGGTTTGAAAAGTGTTTGAACTTTGAGTTGAGGTTGAGATTGATCGAGGTGTTTGAGTGGAAGAATAAGAACAAGCTATGTTCTTGGGGTGTCTTTGTATTTATTTTATTAGTTTAAAAGAGTACAAAGCAAAAACCCTTTGAAATGAAATTTTGTAACTTTCTTTTTCTACTCTTTTAATGAAAGACCAACGGGGGGTATTTATAGGAGACTTGGAAGGGTACAAGGGGTGGCAAACAAGGCCCAAGGCCAAAACTTAGTGGTGAAGGCTTGCAAAAGGTGATAGAAAAGGTTGTTTGTGAGGGTGGAGTGCCCAAAGCCTGCACTGCCACTGTCCTGTGGTGAAAAACGGGGTTCAAATAGCCCTATAGACTCCCAGGCAAGCAACCAACTGGTTGGAAAAGGTGAAAGTGATTGCTAGGAACCATCGCGCGATGGAGTGGGACCATCGCGCAAGTGTGCCATCTGTCGCGCGTGGGTCAATAGTCAACACTTTGACTTTGACCCAGGTTGACTCTTGCGCGAGGGAGTCAGTCCATCGCGCGATGGTGCGCCCTGGCGCACGATGGAGTGGGTCTGGCATGCGATGGTCAACCATCGTGCGATGGAGTCAGACCGTTGCACGACGGTGCGCCCTGGCGCGAGACAATTGCGCCCTGGCGCGGGTCAGTAGGGTTTTTGGCTTTTGGAAGTGGCTTAGGTTAGGTTAGGTTCAAGGGTTTTTCAAACACACAAAGCTCAACACTGGACATTCCCAAGGTGTTCTTGATCCATTTCATCATCGGGGAATCAAAAATCGTAAATAAACTAATATGGAATCCCAGATTGGGGTGTCTACAGTAGCCCCTCTTTGACGGCGCTTGGAGCACCATTGACTTGGTACAAGTAACGTCAAAGAATTCTAGACATCCCTCAAGGCAATCCAGAGCAGAGCATAGTAAGTAGTAGACAAGCATACTTACAGAACCTGATTGGTTGAATGGACGGACGGACCGTCGCTGGGGATGGAAGTAAATGTGGACGATTGCATCGCCGCTTGTTGAATGAATTTGGATAGGACAGGCTGTCGCTGCAGATTTGGACGGGACAGGCCGTCGTTGCTGGAGATCAAGCTATCCTCGGCACAAAGTATTCAAACAAACACGAGTAGGTCGTGTTAGGCAGGTTAAATTCCATCTGTTGGGAATCAGAGCCAATCTCCTTATCAAAGACCATCGGAGGTAGAGTAATAAGGTCGGAAGATGCACTTGCGACTAGACTGAGGGTGATTATCGTTCGGGATAGGCCAAGACGGACTCTCCTTGGGAACAATCAGTTGCGGATGAACAGACCATTGGACGATATCTGATCGTCGTTGTGGACTGGATGGACGATGTGTTGATCGCTGTTTGATGAATTTGACAGGACTGGCTGCCGTGAAGGTGGACGGAGAGATCAATGTGCTGATTGATCAAACCGCTGGGGAACTCTGACTGGACCGGCTGTCATGAATGCGGACGGGAAGATCAATGTGCTGATTGATAGCATCCTTTGGTTTACGAACCGAGAATTGGACAGAAGAGATTTCCATCGCATCCGCTGACCAATGATAACAAAACCGCAGGAGATTGCATCGCATCCTTCGGCAAACAAATCGAGAGTTAGGGAGATTTCCATCGCATCCGCTAACCAACGAGAACAAGACCGCAGGAGATTGCATCACATCCTTCGGCAAACCAAATCGAGAGTTAGGGAGATTTCCATCGCATCCGCTAACCAACGATAACAAGACCGCAGGAGATTGCATCGCATCCTTCGGCAAACCAAATCGAGAGTTAGGGAGATTTTCATCGCATCCATTAACCAACGATACAAAACCGGAGGAGATTGCATCGCATCCTTCGGCAAACAAATCATATGACGGCAACCACGCTGGCCATCTTCCTGCTTTCAACATTTAATGTACATAATATGCAATGATGTATATGAAATTGAAAATGCAGATGCAAGCTAAGGGCGGCTCCTAGGAGGACAACGACGCCTAAGGACTACCACTGAGCCTCATTATTGTACTATCTGTTACTTCTGAGATGCGCACCCAGATAGAGAGACATTGAACGGGCTGACATGCCCCAGTTGACGGATTTGGGCTTGTGTGCCTTCTCTTTGATGCTTGGGCAGACGTGCCAGACAGATATGCTTTGCTTGGCCTTGGGCTGACCAGCCCTTGCTGTTCATGAGATTCCACAGCTTGTGGATTATAGGAGCTAGGGTAGCAATGTAACAATTGCGTTTTCCAATTTGTTGATAAAAACTAACCGCTAATAGCTAAGAATGGGCTGACATGCCCCAGTTAACGGATTTGGGCTTGTGTGCCCTCTCTTTGATGCTTGGGCAGACGTGCCAAACAGATATGCTTTGCTTGGCCTTGGACTGATGTGCCCTTGCTGTTCATGAGATTCCACAGCTTGTGGATTACAGGAGCTAGGGTAGCAATGTAACAATTGCGTTTTCCAATTTGTTGATAAAAACTTACCGCTAATAGCTAAATTGCATTGACAAGTGACCTGAATTGACACGCAGAACCGCGCACATATGTACAGACTTGCCTAGAATGAAAAGGGGGAAAGAGCCCCAGGGTACAATGCGAACCCTTAGGCACACTGAACATAATAAAATTTTGGGCATTAAGGGGCCAAAACTCACAACATTCCTTAGACAAGTGAAACTGACACTTGCGAGAGACGCAAAAAGGCACAAAGACCTGTAAAAACAAAACCGAGAAAAGCATCCCGATACGACATTTGATTGAAAAATTGGAAAAATGTCGCAAAGATGGACATAAGACCCAGATGATGACTCGTATAGGCCCGGACTAAAACCGACACCCCCGTGCAGTCACATTAAGTCCATATGACTTGCATGGTATGACAAGACTTGGCAAAAGCCCCTAGAACGACATTCGAGGGCAGCAGCAGGCTACCGCTAGAATTGAAAGAGCATGCACAGGATTGAAACCAACGCGAATCACTTTGAACAACCGTGCATGATTATAAGTTAGCACGCGAGGCTGCAGCTGCTCATACCAGACCTCGCTGAACTTAGAATAAACTGTGAGCCATTAGGCTTGTAGTATTTCGTTCTGTTTTTGATGCTTCAAATATTTTTAAGGCTTTATGCTCAGCCTGTAAATAGAAATAGCAGTTTTGCAATAAAATTGAAAGACAAAGGTTTTCCCCCTTCTGGTTCCTCCAATGTAGCTGGATCTTTGATCCTTTCTGACCTTTAATGCGTACCAAAATGTCAACCATGGATCCAATTGATAGATTATGACCGAGTCTCAAAGAGAGACTGCCTACGTATCCCAAGCTAGGGAATCAGGTCAGAACGTAGTTCAGGCTAAGGTTCACTCGTGTGTTTATCTCTCCTTTTGCACTCTAACTTTTGCCTAGTATCGCCCATTCGGGTCTTTGGTCTAGCGAGCTTTCGAATATTGCCTATTACTTTTGCCTAGACCCCCTTCATAGGTTTTGGTCTAGCAGGCTGCTCTTACTTTTGCTTGGAACTGCCCACCCTTGGGGTTTTCAGCCCAACGAGCTTCTCTCAGGGAAAAGTTGCTTTTGAATTGATCCAAGTTGACCAAGGTATTGACTTTGTTGTCGTCGAGATCGACGACCTTGAGCTGCAGTCCAGATAAAATGGCTTTGATGATGCAGGGTCAGCAGTGCTTTGGCTGGAAATGCCTTGGCTGTGCCATTTTTCACACTTTTTCACTTGAGCTTGGCGGAACACCACTGTTATTGCTTTTGAACATGGTATGAGGCTTGGAGTCTTCTGAGCCACTGCTTTCTGGCTTGGCACCCGATAGCAGGGGGATTTGATACTTTTTTAACTCAAAATCAACGCGAGGTGTGACTTGATGAGACCACGCCAAGACGTCGATGCTCGTCTGACCGGGGCGCAATGCTCCTCTGGGGATAGCTTTGAACCAACTGAACCATTCGGGGGTTATCCTTGTCTTTCAAGTTTATAGAAATTACTTTTTTAATAGGCTGAGCACGCCTTTTGTCTTCCCTTTCGGCGAGGGAACACATTTCCTTGGGGATGATCCCATCGAAATCTATTCCTTCGTCGTTAGGGTCGACACAATTTATATAAAAGCCAGCGAAGTACTTAGAAGCAAGATAAAGCATATCATAAAAACCCACGGGGTTCGCCAAGTACAGCAGACTCAAAACTTGAAACAAAAGCTACGACGTAGATAGCCAAGAGGCACGAACTCCTACTCAGAGCTAGACTTTAGATAAACGCAAAAGACTCTGTGTCAGACTCAGACATATTGCCAATGCAAACTAGATGCAGTTTTGAAAATGCATTTCTTAAAAAAAAAGCTACCCGTAGCTTCCACAAAAAGCGGTAGGATCCAGCGGGTGTTAGGCCCAAGCAACAGCACTTCGGCTTATTCAGCTTCTTCAACCAAACCTACTCAATGCTCCTTTGATCAACGGACCTCAGCCAGTCGGTCCTCTCCTTTGTAAGCCCCTCATCACTGTCAAACCAAATGTCAGCAGTGAAAACCTCAATTGCCTAACCTACTGCCATCATGTTAACCTCCGACTCGGACGGGATGGATACGATGGGTTTGGGTTGATTTGCTGGGACGATATAGTGGCTAGGGTTGAAAATGGTGGAGCTCGGGTTGATTTGAGTGATTTGAGTGGAGGTGAGAGATACCTGACCAACCAGAGGGTCAGACCAGTGTCGAGGCAAGGAGTTAGAAGTGATGTTGGGCTTTGGTGGAACTTGAACCGTGCCATGGTCAATAAGATCTTGAATTTCATGTCGAAGACGATAGCACTTGTCAGTGTGGTGGCCAGGCATTTGGTGGAAGGCACAGAAGAGGTTAGGATTGTAACCAGCAGGTAAGACTTTGGGTGGGGAAGTTGGGGTCAAAGGTTTGAGATGCCCAGACTTGACAAGTTTCTCCATTACTGCGGATAGAGATGCCTCAAAGGTAGAAAAACTTTGAGGTTGGGTTCGGGCCCGGTAGCTTTGGGTATTTTGAACCTGATTGATGTCGCACTACAACACGGAAGGGCTATAGCGAGGATTTAGTTGCTAGTGCCAAACAGTGTGCTATTGTTTCCAGAGTAAGCCTTCGGTTTTGATTTTTGAGGATTGGAAGAAGAAGACTCCCCTCTTGACAGAATCCCACTTTGCAGCGCATCCTCGATGGCTAGGCCAGCGTCAAAGAAGATTTCAAAGTTGGCGAACGCTTGAGCAAGCACCAGGTGCCTAGCATAGTCCGGCTGGAGATTACGGGAGATGATGCGGAATTGGTCTCTCTCGCTGGGGCGCTTAGTCATTAGAGCGGCTTTGGCTCTCCACCACTTGACAAAGTCCGCAAAAGACTCCTTAGCTTCCGTCTTGGTGGATTCGAGCTCTCGTGTTGTCATCTTCAGCTGGGAGTTGTAGCTATACTGCGAAATAAACGCAACCCCAATGTCCTCCCAAGTTCTTCTTTTGGCGATGTCGAGCGACAGAAACCAATGAAAGGCAGGCCCAGAGAGAGTTTGAGGGAAAAGCTGAGACATGGCCTCACTTTCTACTTTGAGTAGCTTCATGGCGGCATGGTAGCCATAGAGATGAGTCTTGGGATCACCACTCCTATCGAATTTGATCAAGTCAGGCATTTTGAACTTGTCTGGAAGCTTAGCATTAGGATACAGACAAAGGCGATCCATGTCAAGTCCTCCTACGCCGATCTTTTTAGATTTGGAGACTGCTTCCTCCAGCTTAACCATCTTGGCCACGAGAGCTGCCATATCAGGATTTTCCACAGGTCCCCCACCTGCAAGATTCGGGTTGGGCTAAACAATGAGACGCCCCTCGTGATTCGGATCTGGAACAATGAGGCGCCCCTCGTGATTCGGATCTGGGACCAAGACAGGCTGCTCCTGGTCGTCCTCATCGTCCTCGCCTTCCTCTTTGAGTGGAGGCGGAAGACGAGTGTTGATAAGGTCATTGAGACGGGTGATGTTAGCATCTGTCTGGTTGGCCCTCTGCTGCATAGCAGTGATGCTATTCTGGAGGTTTGTGAGCACGGTGTCTAGACTGATCGGTTGATCTGCCATTGCAATTTTTCCTGAGGAGCCTGCTAAAGATGTTGAAGATAGGGATGCCGACGGCGTGGCTTTTTGCAAAATCGATGGCGAACCCGACTGTAGGGCAGCCAACAGTGAACCTGGAGAAGCCTCCGTTGCAACTGACTGGGTTTCTAGCCTGACAAGTCTTTGAATCGGATTCTGAAGACGTTCCCAAGCAGGTTTGGCTCTTCTTTTTGGTACTCTCTTGCTTGGCGCAATGGCTTCAAACTAGACAATAAAGTAAGTGAAAGCTCAGTGGCGTTCCTGCAGCAAATAGAATGCAATGCATACGTCATCGTCGGTGTCAACCCTAGACTCTAGAACTAGAGACGAGTCTGTCTCATGATGTTCGGACGCTGCCAAAAATCCTCAAATTTCTTTTTGAGGGTGTATCCTTTGAATAGATCAAACTGATCCTAAGAGATGTCAAAACAGACTAAGTCTTCGACTTTTCCTTTTCGAAGTTCCCACTTTGAACTTGGAACAATTCGGTATTGATGGCGTGACACCTTTATCGGGGAGGCTTCAGTGACAACGCGCTTTAGCTGGGATGGTTGTAAGTGACAGGCACTTGTAACCTGAATGATACCAGTGTCACGGCATCAATACTTTGTGGTTCCTTGTTTTCAGTTGAATCCTCAATCAGGCATGAGCCAAGGATTAATAAGGTTTGATTTCCCAAAATTTCGCTGATCTAAGGACTTTTTTTTTTTAAAGTAACAACGTGCACCATCGAGATGTACGACTCTTCATCGGGTCTAGCAGCATCCTAATAAGCATAAGACATACTCGATAGCGAGAGACAACCTAGAAGTCGCCCTAAACATGCTTCTACGCAAAATGACATGTATGTATTTACAGTTCCAGAGACGAGTTTGCCTCATGAATTTCATACGTTGTCAGAATCCTCAGAATTCTTTTCGGCGATGTGTCCTTGAGTACATTGACAGATCCTAAAAAATGTCAAAATAGACTAAATCTTCATCTAGTCCCTTTTGAAAATTCAACTTTGAATTAGAAACGACTCGGCATTGATGAAATGGCACCTTAACCTTGAATAACGTGGTGTACAGTGACAACGCACTTCAACCTGGGTGGCGCCAGTAACACAACATCCATACTTTGTTGTTCCTTATTGTCGGTTGAATCCTCAATTAGGCATGAGCTGAGGATTTAGCAAATTTTGATTTCTCAAAGTCTCATTGAATTAAGGACTTTGCGATTGATAACGAACATTCGACAGAATGAACGACTCCTCATCGGATTCAACAACGTCTTAGACAGCGTAAAACAAACTCGAAAAAAAGAACCGCCTTAAGCATGCTCCTATGCAAAACAGAGTATGTACAATGCATGCGATAGGGAAAACAGTAACACGTAGAAAGTATATGGGGTTAGATGTACGTAGATCCTACCCTGCAGGTACCTGTCCTAGTTTGGAGAGTTCTAATGCTTTGTATATGCAAAGGCCGGTTTTGGTTCGTAACGGGCTCCTCGGACTAGGGCCACAGATATACCTCCCGTTGCCCGCGATATCGCTAAGCAACAGTTAAACGGTAGCATGACCCATCATCGTCGAAGGTTGTTAGTCATTCGGGGTCCCCGAGCTCCGGTAAACCGTGTCGGATTACCAAAACGATCCAACGAGACTTATCCCACATCGATGCAAATGAGAATGCTAGAAATTGATTAAGAAGAAGAAGAATCACAAAATTACAAAATGCCTCTTCAAGCTTGGCTCACTTTATTTAGTCCATCTTTAGAGGAAACTAAGCAAGTGAACAATCGAAAAAGTCCCAGATCAAATTGGCCGGACACGGGGTCCTGTTAAATCACCATTCCAACCTTCGGCAGCGCGAAACTCACCATTTTGACAGACTTTTAAGGAATTGTTCGCAAGCATATTAAACTCTAATTATGAATTAATATTGGTTCGATTCTCCCCAGCAGAGTCGCCACTATGGGCAGCATGCCTTGGAATTTCCGGATTCCAAAATGCAAGGGCCCATAATGGAGGGAGCGCGGGCGCAGCAGAGGCAAGCGCTCGGAATACAGAGTCGCCACTCGGGTTTGAAGGTCCGACACCCAAGGAACCGTATTTCGAAGCACCTGCCGCGCTGTTTGATTTGAAAAAGTGAAGGAACCAGTCCGTCATAACAATATCTGGGTTCGGGAGCCAGGTTACGAGAGGGGAAGGGTTTTAAGGCATCCATCTCGCCCAATCCGGAGGTCGGTCTCTACTTAGGCATTTTGAAAACATTGCGATTCTTCTTTTATTAATCAATTTTAGCCAATTAGGGCGGGATAACAGTTAATCGGGGATTAAAACTGTAACAGTTTGCAAGATGTGATCGATATAGCATGGATGGATGGAAAATTGGACAATAAACGAGATGAAGCCCAATACTGTGATTAAACATCAAAACAGTGCTTGGTAAGAGATGATCACACCTGTGCGTGCTACTACAAGACCTGCGCGCGCTACTACAAGACCTGCGTGCGCTAGTAAGCGTAAGCCCACAACTCTTATTCTCAAACCCTCTGGGCTCTGAAAGGACCAGTGCACACCCAGGACAAACCAAGCAGTTGATAAGCAGTTATAATATACAGTTTAAAGGCTGAAAAGCCCTACAAATTGACAGAACACCCCATAAACAGTGTGGGGACAAAATAACAGTCTAAAACCAAGTTACCCATGCAAGGCCACTCACTGGTCGGGGACAAACAATCGCGCGAAAAAGTCGCTCTTTCGCGCGAGGGTTGCACTCTGGCGCGCGATGGTCAACTATCGCGTGATGAAGTCAGACCGTCGCGCGACGGTGCGCCCTGGCGCGCGACGGTTGCGTCCTAGCGCGATGGTCAACTCTCCACTTGACCATCGCGCGATGGTTTGGGTGCATCGCGCAAGGGTTCGACCAACCTTCCAGTGTTTGGTTTACATGTTTTTAGGTTCTGAAACATGTTCAGAAAGCTCCCAGGGGTACTCCATAGCAACAGAAATGAATATTGAAATGTAAAACTAGCATTTCTAATCAAAGGAAAAGCAATAAACTGGTTATTTAAATGCTTTCAAGTGATCTATACAGAATGAAGACATAAAACAGCAAGACACCAATCCCCACGCAGACCATCGCGCGCAAAAGCAGAGTGTCGCGCGAGTGTATGGGTCCGTCGCGCATTGGTTCTTACCATGACGGTTTTTGAAACCTTGCCAGCTTTAGGGCCAGGACTGGTATTGATTACCAACCTTGGCCCTGCCAGCCCCCCTCAGGGATTAGAACAGAGAGCGTAAGTAAGGTAAGCTATACCTTTGGCTTTTGAGGTTTGAAAAGTGTTTGAACTTTGAGTTGAGGTTGAGATTGATGGAGGTGTTTGAGTGGAAGAAGAAGAACAAGCTATGTTCTTGGGGTGTCTTTGTATCTCTTTTATTAGTTTAAAAGAGTACAAAGTAAAAACCGTTTGAAATGAAATTCTGTAACTTTTTTTTTCTACTCTTTTAATGAAAGACCAAGGGGGGGTTATTTATAGGAGACTTGGAAGGGTGCAAGGGGTGGTAAACAAGGCCCGAGGCCAAAACTTAGTGGCGAAGGCTTGCAAAAGGTGATAGAAAAGGTTGTTGTGAGGGTGGAGTGCCCAAAGCCTGCATTGCCACTGTCCTGTGGTGAAAAGCGGGGTTCAAATAGCCCTGTAGACTCCCAGGCAAGCAACCAACTGGCTGGAAAAGGTGAAAGTGACTGCTGGGAACCATCGCGCGATGGAGTGGGACCATCGCGCGAGTGTGCCATCTGTCGCGCGTGGGTCAATAGTCAACACTTTGACTTTGACCCAGGCTGACTCTTGCGCGAGGGAGTCAGTCCATTGCGCGATGGTGCGCTCTGGCGCACGATGGAGTGGGTCTGGCACGCGATGGTCAACCATCGCGCGATGGAGTCAGACCGTCGCGCGACGATGCGCCCTGGCGCGCAACGGTTGCGCCCTGGTGTGGGTCAGTAGGGTTTTTGGTTTTTGGAAGTGGCTTAGGTTAGGTTAGGTTCAAGGGTTTTTCAAACATTCAAAGCTCAACACTTGACATTCCCAAGGTGTTCTTGATCCATTTCATCATCAGGGAATCAAAAAACAGTAAATAAACTAATCTGGAAGCCTAGATTGGGGTGTCTACACATGCTTTATTTAATTCATTTATCATATGCATCGAGCGGGCAAATCTTGTTGAGTTCACCTGATATCCCGGCATGTCACGGGCTATGTTAGGGGTTCCAGCAAACTCTACAGTCACTTGTACCTAGTGGTATATCAAAAAGGAAACCGTCCAATCACTGCCTATGATGGGCTGCCGGAAGGACTGGTGCCCTTTGACAACGGTGCACCCTTGAGACTACCCAAACCTTTCATGTGTTATTGTAAGTGCAGAAAAACGAAAGAAGCTTTAAACAGCACAAAAGGGTAACAGCTACTCGTAACTTCTCACCGGAACCCTAGTACATCGTCGGAGACCTGTATCTACAAAATAGACATGGGGTGAGCGCACCTTTGCCTCTCGTGGCAAAGGCCCTCCGATGCTTAAGTTAGTATCACGTACTAGTAAAAACCCTAATTATCAGTAGGAAAGTCGAATGCAGTGTATTGCCTACCTCTACCTTTAGGTTTACCTCATATTTATAGATTCATAGATGCTTGCTGCCCAAGAATCCGCATTGCTCTAGGTTTCCTTTCTCGTAAAGGATCCCAGAATATCCAGGATTCTCGTTCCCTTAATCGTTTATTACCTTTAGACGATTTTGGACTCTTTCCCATAGCTAGCCAAACATCACATTCCCGTTGGGTATTTTCTCCAGATCTTATTTCATTAAGATCCTAGTTTCCTTTGCTAGATGTCTTCGTTTTGGAACCTTCCTAAGCGTTCCTTACCATTGAGGCTACTTCCCAGAATATTGCTCCTGTTCAGCCCTCTCATTGCCGAACAGACTATTTTGGACCAGTGACTTCGCATGTCACTATCTTTTGCCAGACTCCTGGCCCAATAACTATTCATATTCATTGGATCATGCCTTTGTTCGGGCTTCCCGTACATATGACTTCTCATGTCACCGGTCCTTATCACCGATCATCATTTTACACAGCGGCCATCCCCCATCATTTATCTTACCGTGGTCTCACGTACCATTTGTTCAGGCCTTGTGCATACTTGTTCGGGAATACCTCCCTACAGTTAGAAAGCCATAAAACGTATCAAAATAAGACAGGATCCTGCAGGTTAGGAATCTATTTGCATTTTTTTTAGAAGTTCTTCCTCACACCTTGTATATGTTGTTTTAATATCGCTTTTTGTGCAGAAGGGTTGGGGCATGAACTAAGAGCCCTAACTCTAAGTCTTTATAGCTAAGCACTGAGGCATGCCATTGCCTGTAAGGTATGTTTTTGGCAAGTTGAAAGCATCATTGCTTACTTAAACACTCCTGCTTTACTTAAAGCACCGCAAAGCATGAACGAAATCAAACACTGGCCGCCTCGTCGGCAATTGAACTAGGGATTGCTTTAGCAATTTTTGCCTTGTGAGGCTAAAGGAAAGAGGTAGTGTAAAGTAGTAGAGCAGATTATGGATGATTGTATGCAAAGTCAAGGATATTATGGATAGAACTTGCAATACTTGTTTCTCCATGGATGATTCAGCATGACAAGTGTAGGACTTTGGTTCCTATTTCCAAATCGGCCTAGCAACCCATCTTTCAATCTTTCAAAATTCAAAAATTTGAGCATGCTTACCGCAACAAGCCGGTAAGATTTAGGAGTTTGTCAATGTGCTAGTGAATAATCAAGTGGATTTCAATTACCTCAATCACGTTTTGAGAAAGAATCTTCCCTAACCAAGAATTGAAAGAACTTTCAAAACTTTTTGCAATGCCTAGTCTAATCCTCATATGACAAGTTTTTCTGAAACATTCAAATAGCCGTTAGCACTACGATGGACTGCGAGTCTACTTTCTGTTATAGTCATATGCTCAACCTTTTCGGTTTGTCTCATAAGATGGATTGGCTTGGAAATGGGATCTTAAGTGGCAGCAACAAGTCTTAATAATCATCCATATCAAAAATGGCTGGCTATCTATAGTATCCGATAAACTCATGCATACAAACGAATTGCAATGCATGACTCATCCATAATTTGTGTAAGTAGCTGTGGTGCTATATGTATACATATCGTTTTGCTTGCCTCTTTCTAACTATGCAGGGGCCAAACCAAAAGAGGGGTCCATCCCCCTCATTTCCTTTCTTTGTTCATCGCATGTCATTTGGTTGCACCACCACTAAGGGCAGTTTGCATATTAGAAAATGTGCCGCCTGGACAATTAGTTTTGGTCATCTCAACGTGAGCATGATTAGGTTTCTCATTCTCTTAGATTTGGAGTTTGATCTCAGATGTGATGGTAATGGCTAACGAAAAAATTGAAGCTTTAATTCAACCAAATTTTGAGTAATGGCGGCCATGTCCATCACGTCTTGGCTTAGATTTTAAAACAATCTTTTCATACCTAGCTAACTTTCTCCGCCATTTTGGCCCATGTTTTGCTTCTCTTGAAAAATTGATCTCAGTTTGCTCATCATGGTTTCTGGCCAATTGTCGCACTCAGCATGAAATGTGGATTCGTGTCTCCTTTGATATGAACTACGAATGGCCTGATTCTCTGTTGGGATACGTAGGCACCATTTGGTCGGCCACAATTTTGAAAATATTTCCTCATGTGCTAGTTTGCTACCATAGAATGCTCATGATAACATCAAACGTTGAAAACAATCTGCAAGAATTTCAAAGTAATCTTATGGCATCTTTTGGAACACATCATAATCACTAGAATTGTCAAAAGCGCAAAACGAGTTTTTCAAAGCTATGACCCGCGTCATTTCTATTGAGCTAAGAAGGAGTTGACACATCTCTACATCCTCACAGAGATCACTTGTAAGCAAAACATGTTGTTGAAGATGAAGAGAGGAAAAATGAAGAAAAGAAAAAAAAATGATGATGATGAGTTTGCTAGATTGAAAACTTGTAAGGGTGGTCTAGGCAAAAGTTAGAGCACAAACAAAGTGAGAAATCAGCCATGTCTCCATGCATCTACTATGTGTCTCAAAGGATTGTCCTCCATCTTAGAAAATTCACTTGGTTAAACATCGAAGCCCTTAATTTCTTGGTAAGGATCCTTGACACTTTGTCGTGTGTTTCAAGATGAAGAAAGGCATTCATTTCTCTATCCCAAACACTTATCCCTTGCTAGCCACGTCGAGCCTCTGGATAATTTCTTTGAAAAGCCTACTAGGCAGGCATCCCCTACACTGGGGCAAATACAAAAAAAATACAATGAGAGATGAAAGAAAAATCAATGAAAGAATGAGCACTCTGTCATACAAGGGGCATTTTAAAGGAAACATTTTTTCCGATACATACAAAGGACATTTTTGAAGAAAACAACTCTTTCACACAAAGTAAGGCAAGAGACAACAAGTGTTGATAAAGATGTTGAAGATGACTACTAGCTTTTAAAACCCAAGCGTGAGTAGAAATTAGGTTTGAGCCTTTACATCCGCTTCTTTCTCAAGCCAAAACCCCAAGCCTACATTATGGTCCATAACAAAGTCTTCTCAGATTGGGGAACACGACTTAGTAGCAAGGTCCTAAACACTAGGGGCATCACCAATGTGGAACTTAACACGAAGGGCAAGAATCCTAAAATTTGCATCATCTTGGCAAATCACACAACATGGAGAGTTACGTGAGACAAGGGGCATGGCTATGTTCCCCTTTATGCATTTCTCTCAAAAGTATCCAACCTCTTATGTGGGTCTCAGTAAGCACTTATCAATCCAACTCAAGTCAACCAAATCAAGCTCGAAGCAACAAACTCACCTAATTGACTAGGGGCATGGGTTTGCAAAATAGTTCTATGTCCTTTGATGATTGAATGACGTGAGTGTGGAACATGGATGGAATGGTATGACCTTGAAATCCTCGAGGAAAAACTTTCAAAGATGGTTTTATCCTAAGCATTCTTAACACAACAAATACAAGCGCAGTCGCTTTTTGCATTTCTGAGGAAATAACATGGATCTCTCATTTCATGAAGAGTGCAGCAATATGGTCCCTTAACCAAACAACATTTTCAGTGGTGCCACTAGGGCATTGTTGTCTTTCAAAACACTTGGCTAGTATAAGCAATAAGTCATTATCAATCTCCCTAGGGCAAGGGGAAGCATTTGATCAAATAAACAAAAATTGAGATGTCCAGAATGCATTACGAGTTCACATGCATATCATTATCACCTTGTCTTTTGCATTGACCTTTTGACCCTAGTATTCCATGTGTACATCCTTATGTTTGCTTAGCAAAAGTAGTTGTCTTGGTTGCACGAGCTAACCCCAAGTACGAGGTGTTCTTATGCTTTAGTAAGGCAGGTTCATCAAGGCATCATGGCCATCATCTCTATACAAGGAATAAAGGGCAACAAAGGGATGCACTGTAAAGTCTACCTCCCTGCCAACACACTTGAAGAAAGCTCAACCTGAGAAGCATCATATCTTGGGGGGACACCTCAACTCTTTTGTGGAATGCTGTCACACAACACTGTCCAGGGCATGCCAAGATCTCTGCCAAACAGAAACATTGCACTCATATTCATTTACATCGCATGTTTCTATGCTAAGGGCAATTACATCATCGTCATCATGCACAGTTAAGCTAGGGTCAAGCATCCATTGCCTAAACAGGGGGACTTCTATTTCTTCCTGAATGTTCAGTTCAATATGCATATATGTCACGTTGCAAACCATGTCACCCAAAATCATTCAAGCTCTTGAACTAGGGTTCTTTAAGTGTGGTGGTCCTGGCCCTACCAGTCAGCATGAAAGGACTTCGACTCGCGGTCGATTCCAAGCTTGTTGCATGTTGTTTTCCTATCCATTGTTGTTTTCTAAACTATTCAAATGTGGATTGCAGGATTCTCCTGGATTTCAGTCCTTGAACCGACCATACCAAGCTTGGTATCTATAACTGACAAAGTCAAAGAGGCTGAAAGATAGCCTCATAACTAGTCTTGAGCAAACTCTACAATTGACACCAGGTCAACAAGCATTAAAGTGGCTTCGCATTTCACATCTCCATAGCTTCTTACTTCATGCTATCATCAAGCAAATCCAGCAGCTCTACGCCAACCAACTCAGCGGTTCTATGTCCACAATCATTTAATGGCCTCACTCACCTAGCAGCCTCAAGCTCATCACTCCAACAGCCAGGCTCATTCAGTAGCTCCAAGTAGCCACCTGGCAACACCATGTGCTCCTTGTTACCATTTCAGACAGCATCATAACTCAGCAACTTTCTAGTACTCAACTCAGCAGCTCAAACGCCCATGAAAACACCATCTCTGCAAGCATCATACCTCTTGCACCATCAGGTCACTCAGCAGCACCATGTGCTCACTTTTCAAGCCATTTAACAGTTCTACGCTCATCCCCGTGCTCAAAAGCTCCATGCCTAAGTCACTCAGCAAGCTCCATCGTCATTATCCCAACATATATCTAGCAGCTTCAAGAACTCCGAGCAACTCTACACTCAAGCCTCACCATATGCACAGCCTCGCGCTCAGCAGGTTCCATCTCAACAGTGCAGTGCTTACTTTAGCTGCCCTGAGCTCACATCTTGAAGCTAAGCAGCCTCGCCACTTCCAGGCCAACAAAACAATCCTGTAGCTTCCACTTAATACGTTGAGTGAACAACCAACAAGAAAAAGCACCTGTATAAAGCTTGCAATACCCTAGTGCACACTTCAGCCCTTCAGAAGGCATCTGTGTGGCTAAAATCCTCCTAAAAGGGCATCCGTGTTACTAAAGCCCTTCAAAAGGCATTTATGTTGCTAGCTTCTGGAAAGCGTTTGTATGGCCAGCTTTCAAAAAGCGTTCAGCCTCCGAAAGGCATCCCGTTAATGGGGGCGATGGAGATCACCCAAAACAAGTTGAATTTGCCAAAGGAGGCGATGGAAATCTCCTAGAATGTATGTGTGGATCACCCCATCAGTCGAGGCGATGGAACTTCCATGGCACCAAGTTGAACGATGCGATGGAAACCTCTGAAGACATTAATAGCTGAAGCATTCAACAAACCTTATGGCACTTTGGGTCCACAAGTCAACAGAGTCAAAGTGGAATGTGTCCAAGAATTAGCCTTGGGGACAATCCCGAGCATACTCAGAACTAGCCTTGGGGACAATCCCGAGCATACTCAAAACTAGCCTTGGGGGCAATCCCGAGTATACTCAGAACTAGCCTTGGGGGCAATCCCGAGCATACTTAAAACTAGCCTTGGAAACACCCCGAGCATGTGGAAACTAGCCTTGGAAGTATCCCAAGCATGAAGAACAAATCAAACCCCATGGAAGATGGAAGATGAAATACTCAACAGCTCAGCAGTTCTACAAACTCACTACTCAACAGTTCCATACAACAAGATATCATCTATTCCCAAGCTCCATGTTTGAATTCTCAAGCTCTACATTTGAATGCCCAACCACTGCATACTGGATGCTCGAACTCTAAGTTCGAATGCTTAAGGTTTATGCCTTGAATGCTTAAGCTCTACGTTTGGATGCCCAACCACTGTGTACTGGTTGCTCAAGTTCTACACTTGAATGCTCAAGCTCTACATTTGAATGCCCAACCACTGCGTACTGGATGCTCGAACTCTATGTTTGAATGCTTAAGGTTTATACCTTGAATGCTCAAGCTCTACGTTTGGATGCCCAACCACTGTGTACTAGATGCTCAAAGTCTGTACTTTGAATGCTCGGACTTTACCCTCCGAATGCTCAAGTCCAGAACTTGATAGAAGCTCTAAGCTTAAATCAACACACACGCACGAGCCCGTGCACATTTGCATCAATTGCATCACCATTATCACATCGAGTCTGCATCATCATATCTGCCAATCATCATCATATACACATTCTGCATATCTCTCTTATTCATGAAACATGTCAATCCTGCAATCAACCGGCTCCATGCCTCGATTTTATTGATCGGTCCTGCGCCTCGATCCTTTGGCTCCACGCCAAAATTTATGATGAAAAAGCTCCGTCCACAGACCATCAGAATGCAACCAGCTCCACGCTTCGGTTCCATCAAGCTCAAAAGCTCCGACACCTCAAAGCTTCTATCTCTCAGGCTCTCGCCTTATGTGGGCTACCACAGCCCAGGGTGGATTAGGGCGGCCCAAAAAACGCAAAGTTTTAGAACCAAGTTGAAAAATTTGAGGAGTCGCCACCCGGATTTATGGTTAGCCACCCGAGAAACCGTTTTGATTCTAAAATTGATCGATTGAATTTGAAAACCAGAGATGATTTGAGAGTTCGGAAGCCATGTTACGAGAGGGAAGGGTTTTACAGCACCCCCCTCGCTCGATTTGAAATCGGTCTCTACTAAATATTTGTGGGATTTTTCAAAAGATTTTATTTCATTAAACAACTAGCAAGTATTCACAGGTATACCAAATAAACGTGTATGCTGGTGCATGTGTACAGTGAATGATGAAATGGCAAGGGATGAAATGCAGGATGACAAAGGGTTGAAGATCTGCTTCTGACTTCACTCCCGAGCGCTCGGGAGTACTCCAAAGCGCTTGGGAGTGCTGGTATCCAACCTGCAAGTTTTGTTAGCACAAACAGAATACAACGCTACAACTATAAACTGAGATGATTTTAAATATCTTATGGGCTCAGCAGAGGGCTTGGTGAACTGGGATAAGACCCCAATCTTTCAAGCCATGCATCCTTGCCTCTACGAGAGCTGATCTACAGTTCAAAGGGACAAACAGGCACATGCATGGACATGCAAAGATAGCTGAAGGGCTAGACTGGAGGAGGAGTGAAGTGAGATGACATGCAGACACTCCCGAGCGCTCTGGAGTACACTCGAGCGCTTGTGAGTGGACTGCTCCCCCAAACTAATTTCAACTAACCAATGACAACATTATAACATGTTGAAGGAACAGATCTGTCTTTTTTGGAGATGAAAAACTTTTAAATTCTGGAAGATGCTCTTTTGCATGATCTTCAAATAAAGATAGCTTTTGTCTTTAGGAAATGGATCAGTCGCATCAATATGCCTTAAAAGAACTAGTTTATTTGAAATCACACTTTACTCTTCCTGCATGTCCTCCTAAATACTCAAAAGGAGGTGAACATGGGACTGGAGGCACTCTTAAGTGCTCCAGAGTACTCCTGAGCGCTTGGTAGTGCTTCCAGTAAGTTGGCTCAAAACGTTTTTATGCCCTTTTACTCTCGTTTTTCACTAAGATCTTCCAACCACACACTCAGTATTAAAGAGTGAGGTGGGCTGGGAGATCTCCGTCAGAAAGGAAGAACAGCCCTTTTTGATTTGAACCAAATGAAGTAGAAAAAATTCTACCTCCTGAGAGACCTTGCTTCTTGAATGATTTTGGGAGTGAAGGACAAAAATGCTAGAGACCAGAAGCTGATGTCTGTTCTAATCTCTTACATTCTTCTGTGTAATGCTTGTATTTTCCATAATTTTTTTTGCTTTTTTTGAAAGGCTTTTGATTTGAAAAATAAGTTTAGAGAGGGAGGATTGAAAGTGGCTTGACTAGAGAGAGAAGGAGGGTTGGAGAGTGGTTTTTTTTCGTGGCTTCTCCACTGACTAGGGCTCTGTATATATAGCCAAAATAACATATGGTTTTTATTTGAAAAAATGAAATGACATACAATCATTTGTTTGGTCAAAAATTTTCCAGGCCAGACTCCCTCTGATTGAGGTTGAGTGTTGCCTGGAGTAAATCCTGGACCAGCCGATTGTAATGATGGGTTGCATGGATAGTGGGGAATCTTTTTACCCATTGGCCAGCGACAGAGGTCTCGAGCGCTTGGGAGTAGTCTCGAGCGCTTGGGACTATCACTCTCGAGCGCTCGGGAGTGAGCCAGGCACATGGTTTTTGGAAAACAGTTTGGAGTGCTCAGAAGTGCTTCCAAGTGCTTGGAATTGATTTTGACAAATTGTTTGGCTTTTAAAACCTTCCAAGAAGCGTTGCCCTGATTGGTCTGAGGCTTGTTTTGATCCAAATTCATCATCGGGGAGGCTCAAAGCCAAAAATTGAGGAATTCGAGAAGTCCAAATTGGGGTGTCTACACCTTATGATCAATACCAGCTTCGCGCTTCAGTTTTATCACACTCAAAGCTCTTTATGACTGCAACCGGCTCCGCGCCTCCGTTTTCTCATTTCAATGCTCCGTGCTCCAGTTACTTGCCCTGAGCCCCTCGTATCTCAAGAAAAGGTAGCCAACTCGTCTCCAGAAGATGGCTTGGGTTCCACACCACATCTCAAAATCAGCGTCCAATTCATCCCCATCAGATGATTTGGATTCCACACCATTACATCAATTCCTTCCAGCTCATTCGCAAGGGTGGGCTACCTTACCGAGTTTCCCTCAGTCAAAGTCAGGATGATCAAGAAAAGCAAACGCACCTACTGTGTACTGATCTACCCAAAAATACTAAGGACATTCTCCGCAAAAATATCCCCAACAGCCCCGCGCTCCTTCAACTACCCTTCGCCAAAATCCTGGCTTAACCTAGGTACGTCACACTACGGCTTTTAATGCCCGAATCTGTCCCTAACCCTCCAAACATTTTACTTTTTTTATTGCCCTCCGAACTACGGTTGGTCTGAATTTCCCCTGTGGAATACGTAGGCAGCCTCCCGGCCCGACCATAACAAAAACTTTTTTCAAAAACCCTTGGAATAGTGGTTGGACCAATTGAGTTGCTTTTACAGGTTTGACTCTTACTCAAACATGTCTCGCAATCTGTCTGAGCTCAGTCACAGAGGGACATCTGTAGACACCCCAATTTGGCCTAACGATTATTTTAAGTCCCACCTTGGGGACCATCCCGATGATGAAATAGCTACAGTGATTGTTGATTGACTTCTTGTGAACCCATGGACTTATGGTAAGAACTTTGAGCCACTTAGAGGACCCAATCTAGAGCCATATAACCTTTCAGACAGAAATACAGTATCCCAGGAGAATCCTTCTGTCGGCCGTAACATTGATCTCACGGCCTCAACTTCATTTCTTCACCCGAGCAACCTGTTGCCTGAAAATCTCCCTGAGAGATCAATCCCTCGGCCGTAAGATCTATCCTTCGGCCTCAACATCAATTCCTCGACTGCCAGATCGATGGCTCGGCTGCCAGATCGTCCTTTTTCCAGATTCTGGAATGTTCTGTCATACGTTTGATTCAATCACAAAACCCTAGCAGCCAAATCCCGATGCGTTCGGGCTACGTTAGAGGATTGCCATGAAGAGTTAGAATCACCCTCTAACTCCAATTTTAATCATGCATTTCGATTGGTTGGAGTGAGTCACCAATTGCTTATAAAAAGGGCCTTTGGGTTCAACAACAAAAACACACAAAATTCATATATTTCCACACTCTCTCAAGCCACAAAACTCTGTCAATATACACTCTAAAATCCCCTCTGCAAAAGCCCTAACCTCCCGAAGGCAGCCATCAATCCGACGATCAAACCTCGGAGTTCAAACCCTAACCCTTGGGTTTTCAAAGGAGTAAATCAGTCAATCACAATCGATCCGAAGCAATCAAGCAACTGAGGGATCAAGGTGGTGAGGCCCAACGGCCTCTGGTTTGGTTTATTTATTGTTTTTATGATTAATCGTAGCGTTTTGATAATCTGTTAACTTTTCTGTCTGGTGTGAGGAAGAACACCGACCAGGGCTTCGATCCTTCGGCCGGTACATCAAACCAGGAGGATCCCTCGGCTGTGACATCCATTCACCGGCCGTGGGATCTATTCCCCTGGGACAGCTTTGTTTTGTTATGCTTTCTGATGCATGCTTCAATTACAGTCTTGGCTCACCCTTAATTGCTTAAAGGCTAAAAACAGACTACGTGTTAGAATCAAATAAAGCATGTACATGTCTTATGTTGAACAACTATGGGCCAGTCTCGTGGCTGGGCAGAGAGGGGTGCCTAACACCTTCCCCTTACTATACTTTTGGCTCCCGTACTCGGAATCTCTATCTATTTTCCTAGTTTTAATGAACTGGGTGGCGACTCTGTTTTGATGATAACCGCTATCGTGTGGCGATGTTCCTAGCCATGGGAATGTCCACGATCTTGGTTTATGAAGCAAGCAAACAAACGAGCAAACAACGATCAATCTATATGGCGATGACCCGTTCCAGGGAGGTGTCCACAGAATCACAATATTTTCACAAAATGTCTAAGTAGAGACCGATCTTCAGATTGGGCGAGAGAGGTGCCTTAAAAACCTTCCCCTCTTGTAACCCGACTCTCGAACCAAGATATGGTTATGACGGACTAGTGCTTTCACTTTTTCAAATCAAATAGCGCGCAAGGCGCTTTGAATGTGGTTTTCCTTAAGTATCGGACTTTCAAACCCGAGTGGCGACTCTGTATTTCGAGCGCTCATCCCGCTTGCGCTCCCTCGATCCGGGCCTTTTTGGAAAGAACAAAATCTTTTCAAGGGCATGCTGCCCGCAGTGGCGACTCTACTGGGGATGATTGAACCAATATTTATCCACACTTAGAGTTTAATACGCTTTTGAACAATTCCTTCAAGGTCTGTCAAAATGGTGAGCTTCGCGCTGTCGAAGGATGGAATGGTGATTTAACAACACCTCGTGTTCGGCCAATCCAATCTGGGACTTATCAATTGATCACTTGCGTAGTTTCCTCTAAAGACGGACTAAATAAAGTGAGCCAAATTTGAAAAGGCATTTTGCGGTTTTGTGATTCTTCTTCTTTTTACTCAATTTCTAGCATTATTATTTGCATCGATGTGGGATAGCCTTGTTGGAGCTTTTTGGCAATCTGGCACAGTTTACCGGAGCCTGGGGACCCCGAATGCCCAACAACCTTTGACGATGATAAGTCATTCTACTATTTGACTATTGCTCTGCGGTTACGCGGGTAGCAAGAGGTATATCTTGGCTTTAGTCCGAGGAACCTATTACTAACCAAAACCGGCCTTTACATATACAAAGCACTAGAACTCTCCAAAAATAGGACAGGTACCTACAGGGTAAGATTTATATGCATCTAACCCCATATGCTATCTACATGTTTCTGCTTTCCCTATCGCATGCACTGTACATACATTCTTTCTTGTGTTGGAACATGTTTAGGGCGGCTTCTAGGTTCTCGTTGTTTTGAGTGTGTCTTAGGAACATTAGGACATTGCTATTGCCCGATGAAGAGTCATGCATCTCTATGGTGCGCGTTATCAATTTTCAAAGTCCTTAGGATTAACAAGACTTCGGGAAATCAAAAGCTTTCTAAACCCTTGTTTGTTGCCCAATCATGGTTTCAAACAGAAAACGCGGAGCAACGGAGAGAGTGTCGTGATGCTTACACCATTCAGGTAACAAGTGCCTCATCACTTACACCACTCGGCTAACAGCGCTGTGTTGCTCACGCCACTTTGGTTATAGTATCACAACATTTACACCGAGTTGCTCCAACTTCAAAAGTTGAAATTTTGAGAAAGGAATGTCCAAGGCTTCAACTGTTTTGACATCCTTTAGTCTAGCTCAATTTAAGCAAGGATACACCCTCGAAAAGATTTCCGAGGATGTTGGTAGTGTTCAAACTTCTTGAGACATACTCGTCTTTTAGTTCTAGAGTCTAGGGCGACACCGACGATGACACTGAGTGCATTTGTACTTTATTCTTTTATTTAGATTAAAGTTGATGTAGGACCCCTATTGAGCCTTCTTTTACTTTGCTGCAAGTTCTAAACCATTGCACCGTCAAAGAAAGTATCGAAGCAGAAAGGCAAATCCATTTGGGAACGTCTGTAATATAATCCAGTTCAAAGGCTTGTCAGGCTCGAATCTCAGTCGGTCACAATGGAAGAGTCTCCGCATTCTCTATTGGCCATTCTACAGTCAGGCTCATCTTCGATCTTGCAAGAAGCAACACCACTGACATCCCCAACTTCTGTATCAAGCTCCTCCGAAAAACCTATCATGGCTGATCAACCACTCACTATTAAGGCTATGCTCACGAACCTTCAGAACAACATAGTTACCATGCAACAGAGGGCTACTCAGACCGATGCTGACATCACCTATCTCAATGACCTTATCAACACTTGCCTTCCACCTCCACTCGAAGAGGAAGGTGAGGATGATGAGGATGACCAGGAACAGCCTATCTTGGTCTCGGATCCTAGGAACGAAGGGCGTCTCATTGTTCAGCCCAACCCTAGAGAGGCCCGTGTGCCTGTTGCAAACCCAAACCCGCAGGGGGTAGGCCTATCCTAAACCTTGACATGGCTACTCTTTTGGCCAAGATGGCAAAGCTAGAGGAGACATTTTCAAATTCCGAGAAGATCAGTGCTGGGGGGATCGATTTGGATCGTCTCTGCTTGTATCCTAATGCCAGGCTTCCCGAGAGATTCAAAATGCCTGACTGGGTTAAGTTTGATAGGAGTGGTGACCCCAAGACTCATCTCTATGGCTACCATGCCACCATGAAACTATTCAGCGTGGAAAGTGAGGCTATGTCTCAGCTGTTCCCATAAACTCTCTCTGGGTCTGCTTTGCACTGGGTCTGCATTCCACTGGTTTCTTATCACTCGACATCTCCAAGAGGAGGACTTATGAGGACATTGGGACTACGTTTATTTCGCAGTGCAGTTACAACTCTCAGCTCAAGATGACTACTCAGGAGCTTGAATCCACCAAGATGGAAACTAAGGAGTCCTTTGTAGACTTTGTTAAAAGATGGAGAGCTAAGGCCGCTCTAATGACTGAGTGCCTGAGCGAGAGAGATCAGCTTTGTATCATCTCCCGCAATCTACAGTCAGACTATGCCAAGTACCTGGTGATTGTTCAAGCGTCTGCCAACTTTGAACCCTTTTTCAAATGTGGCCTAGCCATCGAGGATGCGCTACAAAGTGGAATTCTACCAAGGGGAATCTTCTAACCCTCCGAAATCAAAACCTCGGGGATACTCTGGGAACACCAATGCACTTTTTGGGGGTGGAACTTACTGCAATGCAGCAACTAGTGGCACCAATGCCTCTTCCTCCAATACTACCAATCACATCGCCGATGTCAATTAGATGCAAACGCTGCAGAACAACCGCCAACTTCAAACCTCAAACCTCTCAAGCCTGGCCATCTCACGCCTCCCAATCCAACTCCATTACCCAAAAATCCCTTCGCCAACTTCAAACCTAACCTGTACTGTGCCTATCACCAGAGCACTGGCCATCTCACTGACTCTTGCTATTGCCTCCGTCATGCAATTTAAGACCTCATTGCTGACGGCACGCTCGCGATGCCACCTCCACCTCAAAAGCCAAATGTCATTTCCAACTCTCTCCCAAAGCACAATGCTATCCCACATATTAGCCAGATATCCCTTAGCTCTACTCATATCAACTCTAGCTCCACTATATTCAACCCTGCCGGCCATATTATCCCTGTCAATCAACCTAAACTGATTGTGTCCATACCCTTCGATCCTGAGGTTGAACTCATGTACATACATCTAGATGGACAACTGTCTTATCCCAATGCAACTTCCGAGCATTTGCAAAAGGGTTTGACTACCCTCAATGCGATCATTGGCGACCTCCATGCTCATCCTATTCAACTTGTGCAGCTCGATCCTACCTCTACCCGTCATGACCCTATCTTCACCATGACTGATCCCAACTCTTCTCAGACTATTGGGAACTGGTTCAAGGCTATGATGCCAGCATTGCCTAAACCAGAGCTCGAGATCGACATGCAGGCTATAGGCTGGGCATAGCCGACAACGAATGACTACGCCGCTCCTATAATCCGAGAATGGTACCAGCTTGAGCTGGAAGGATTCCCATTGCATCCAAAGTATGTCCCGTTTGATCACGCCTGACAGGAGGAATGGATAGCTGGGCATAATCAAGCGATGCTCGATCCCTTAGATGGCATCTCTTTGTACATGCTCTTCTTACAGCACGAGCCTATCGCCCCCGAAGACGAATATTATTGGGATCTCGAGCCCGCATGGCATGTGGCAATGGATTTGCAGCCCAATCTTCTCCAAGGTTATGCTATCCCGGATTACATGACTCATTTCATGGAGGATGACCTCGTTCAAGAAGACCCTCATGTCCTAGGGGAATGCTTTTCCCCTTCCACCGTCAATAGGCTGGTCGACTCAGTGACTGATTTTGAGTACGATCCCACTCTCAACATTATCGACGAAGGGCTCCCGCGCCCCATAGTCCCTTATTCTGAGGTTGAGGGCTACAGTATCATGGTCAAAGATCTTGTCCCACCTGCTGATCTGTAGGAAGTTAACGAGATAGTTGATGTTTAAGTCAGGGCAGAAGTCTGGGCCGTCAATCGCTCCTTGGTGGACAACAGTCTTTGAGAGGTTCCTTTTATTATCAATGCAGAGCCTGTTACCGAGGTGGCAGCAGTTAAGGATTTGAGCTTCTGGGACTCGTTGCTGATGCAAGACTTGGCCAATGATTTGGGGTTAGACATGGAAGTACCTGTAGCTGCATCGGTCATCGACAAAGGAAGCGCAAATTGGGAGAGGTTCGTGCTGATCTATGGGATGTGAACGAAGACCGTCAAGTCGTGCCTTCCTCGGGGAACGTTCACAACATTATGAGGAGTGGATGAATTTTTCAGCCTAATAATCTGCAAGTTGGGAGTTCATCCAACCCTTCTAACCAAAGGAACGAACCTTCTGCTTTCCCGAGATCTGCACCGCTTGAGGTACCGGTTGCCTCTCCAAGTGTCGATATGATCCAGAAACAGCTCGAGTGGATTCCTGCTGCTATATCTATTTGGGGACCAACCTGTTCCTCTTGTGAGCATCGCCAGAAGCTATGCCACACTCTTTCTCACCAGGAAGTACAAGATGATGTTACTCGCAAGGCCATGGTGTCTCTCATCCTACCTCCTACCTCCAAGCACACCGTGGTCTTCACTGATAAGAATCTACCAGTCAAAGGGGTTGCTCATAACTGCCCTGTGCACATCACTGTTAAATGCTGAGGACCCTGGTTTCAACTGTCCTCATCGATAACGGTTTTGCGATAAACATTTGCCCTATAAGGGTGGCTTATCGTCTGGGACTTGCTAAAAATGACTTTGTGCCTTCAAACTTGGCTGTTAAGGCATATAACAACACACGTCGTGTGGTCGAGGGCACTCTGATGCTCAAGCTCGATGCTAAGGGCTTTGAAATGGACGTTGAGTTCCATGTTGTCGACATACCTGCAACCTTCAACCTGCTGCTGGGCAGGCCATGGCTCCATAGGTTAGACATCATGGCTGTGCCCTCTACTCTTCATCAGAAGGTCATGTTAGGCCTACCTACTGGCACGTTAACCATTTGTGGGGACTTCGGAATTTGCTCGCTCAAGGAAGATGGATCACCTGTTTTAGGAATCATGCACAGTGAAGAAGACATTGATCTTGGAGTATTCTCCTTTGATACATCTGGCTCTGTGCTTACTATCAATGTGGACGACGACATCATTATAAGCTCTGTTGCCTTGGTCATAATGAGGAGGATGTCCTATCTGCCTGGTATGGGACTAGGAATTCACCAGCAAGGGGTTCCTAAGTTCCCTACCTTTTCTTTCAGCGAGGGCCGCTATGGTTTGGGGTATGTTGCCTCTACCAATGATGCCAAAAGACGGAAAGGTAGAGAAAACCTTGAACCCTTTATGGTGATCTCGATAGCTATTTTGTGCGTGAGGTGGGGAGTGCTGCTTACACAGGACAGGCTGAACCATTTACCGATCCAAAAATTGGGGAATTGCTACCTGGTTTTGAAGTCTTCACTAATGACACCCGGTCAGATAATGATGAATGTGGGCAACATGCCCTTGGAAAAAGGATTTCGTTCCTTTTTGCCAAAGTGGCCCGGAGATCGAGGGAGCGCAAGCGCTCGGAATACAGAGTCGCCACTTGGTTTTGAAGGTCTGACACCCAAGGAACCGTATTTCGAAGCACCTGCCGTGCTGTTTGATTTGAAAAAGTGAAGGAAACCAGTCCGTCATAACCATATCTGGGTTCGGGAGCCAAGTTACGAGAGGGAAAGGGTTTTAAGGGACCCCTCTCGCCCAATCCGGAGATCGGTTTCTACTTAGGCATTTTGTGAAACTTTTTGCAATTCTTCTTTTACTATCCAATTTTTAGCCAATTAGGGCGGGGGTACAGTTAATCGGGGATTTAAACTGTAACACGATGTGCAAGATGTGAACATATTTAGCATGGATGCATGAAATACTGAAAAATAAATGGGATAATACTTAACCCTCTGATCAGAACATCAAAACTGCACACAGAATGAGTGCGCAGAACAAAATGGCCAACTTTGCATGCATGGATCTACGTACATGCAAAGGGACCATCGCGCGATCCAACCACTCCATCGCGCAAGTGTTCATGCGTCACCACAAGTTGAATCTTATCCCCTTTTGGGCTCTGGAAGGACCAGTGCTCACCTAGGGAGCAAACCAAGCAGTTTATATGTACTGGAATGTAAACAATATTACAACCAGATAGGATAAAATTGGAAATACAACCCCCAAACAGTGGGGGTAAATGAACAGCGGCCAAAACCCTAGTTGCCCATGCAAGGGCAGCCACTGGAAATCAGAGAACCATCGCGCGAGGGTCCTGGCTGGACTTCCAGGAATTGCTTTGCATGCTTGGGCTCTGATACACATTCAGAAGCAACCTAAGAGCATTCCAAACCAAATGAAATAGCAAGCAAAACTAATCTATGGTTTTTAGCATGCAACACAGTGATTTAACGTCAAGTATGCTCACTAAATATAATGAAGACAAGAAAAGACCAGCATCCCATCCCCACGTGGTCCATTCTCATGTAGACAGAACTGTTGCGCGAGTGTATAGGACCATCGCACGAGGGTTTGCTCGGCCACAGTTTCTTGTAACCCTGTTGACTTTAGGGCCAGGTATTGATTACCAGCCTTGGCCTTGCCAGCCCCCTCAGAGATCAAAATAGAAAACAGGTAAATGTTTATACCTTTGCTTGAGTGGTTTTGAAATGGATTGAAGAGGATTGTTGTGCTTGGAAAATGAGTGTACAGAGATGGCAAGGATTAAGGAGTATCAAGTGTGTTAAGGTTTGTATGCCTTTTTTTTGCTTGATTTTTGGTAACCCTTGGACTTGGAAGACCAATGGGGTATTTATAGAACAATGGGAGGCCAAGGGTCGGTGCTAAACTTGGTCTAGCAACCAGCCAACAAGGCTGGCCAGCCTAACTTGGCGGAGAAAGTGGCCAAGAAGGTGAGGGGAGTGGTTGTTTGGTGAGGTGCAAATCATGCAGTCACCAACAGCTGTTCTGGTGGAAAACGGGGTTCCACAAGCTTATAGGCCCCTTGATGATCACAAAATCAAGCTGGAAAAACGTGATGGGGACATGTTCAAACCATCGTGCGAGGGAGTGGGACAACCGCGCGATGGAGTAAACCATCGCGCGAGAGTCAACAGTTAATGCTTTGACTTTGACCAACACCTGGCTAACTCTCCATCACGCAAGGGTTCCACTTTACCGCGCGCTGGTAAAACCTAGGTAGGGTTTTGACTCAATGTTTTGGGGTTAAAATGGTTCAAGAAGGGTTCCAAGCTCAGTCCATTCCATTCTCAAGTCTGTTTTAATCCGATTCATCATCGGGGAAACAAGAAACCGTAAAACGATCGGGAGATCCAGATTGGGGTGTGTTGGAAAAATATATGCATATTAATTTGTTGGAAAATTATATGTATTATATATTTATTTTGATGATTGTCGGAAAATCATATTAATTATTTTGATGATATTTTTATTTATCGCCAAGTCATTTTCGGACTAATTTTTTCAACCTTGTAAATTACTTTAAGTCTCTTGAATTCAAAGTTTAATATCTACAAAGACATAGTAAGCTCAATACATTCTTTAACGGAATTATTCAGATGAATTTTTGAGCTACAGGTTGACGAACCGGCTAACAGGCCGGCTGTCTGAATAGAAGCGAGTGTCAACTGGACTTCACTGGATGGCAGACTGGTTGAGAGAGCGGACGACCTTCCGGTAGATCGGGCGGACGACCAGTAGTGTATTTCTACAGATTTCTGCAAACCGGGAAAATCACAACGGCTATAATTTTCCTAAATTAGCTCTCCAACGGCACTAATTTCTTATTAACGGCTAGTTGGTGAATGGATCACTATATAAGGATTGAAGAACTCATTGATGAGTACCAAGATTAGCACAATCAATCCATATCATTCCAAGAGCAAATTCTCCAAAAATCAAAGCCTAAAAAATTTCCTTGTTCTTCCACTTTCATATTTTCTTAAGAGAAATTGTGTATAAGTCATGAGCGATAATCTTTCATACTTTCTTCAGAAAATTGTAAACTCTAAGTGAGTGATTGAGGGATATCACTTGTAAACTTAGAAGACCAAAATCTGGTAGGATTTTTGGTGTTTGTTTTTAAGAGGTTTTCGGAGAAAAGTCTTGCGGTTGTGCTAGCTCCTCGGGAAAGCTAGAGGCATACGGTTTTTGTAAGCACCCGCAAGACTTACAAGCTGTAATCTTTTGAAGATTAGTGGAACCTTCAAGTAATTTCCTGAGGAGAAGTGGAGTAGGCCGGACCGTGGACAAATTTGGGCCGAACCACTATAAACGGGTTCTATCTCTCTAACTCTCATTTTATATTTGATTGCATACTTATTGTTTGCATATATTGTTAGAGATAATTTTTATTGGTAATTTTTACTAGCAATCCTATTCACCCCCCCTCTAGGTTGCATTATTTGGGTAACAATTGGTATCAAAGCCTCGACTCTTATTTGTAGACTTAATCGTCTTAGAGTTAAGATCCATGGCAACCACTAGTAATGTTTCTTGTATCGAAGGTCAATCGTCCAATAGACCTCCCTTGTTCACTGGAGAAAATTACTCTCATTAGAAAATTAGAATGATGATCTTTATTCAATCAACAGATTATGATCTATGGAAAATTATCAAAAATGGTCCCATTATTCCTACTAAGAAAGTTGGGGAAGAGATTATACCTAAATCAGATGATGAGTGGAGTCCTTCGGAAAAGACTTCATTCGAAAAGAACTATAGAGCTATGAACCTTCTTTTTTGTGCTATTACTCCCAAGGAATATGATTGTGTTTCTGTAGACACCCCAATTTGGCCTAACGATTATTTTTGGTCTCACCTTGGGGACCATCCGGATGATGAAATGGATACGAAGATTGCTGATTGCTTTCTTGAGAACCTTAGGACTTTCGGTAAGAGCTTTGAGCCACTTAGAGGACCCAATCCAGAGCCATATAGCCTTTCAGACAGAAATACAGAATCCTAGGAGAATCCATCTGCCGGCCGTAACATTGATCTCACGACCTTAACATCTTTTCCTCACCTGAGCAACCTATTGCCCAAAAATCTCCCTGAGAGATCTATCCCACGGCCGCAATATCAATACCTTGGCCGCTCAATCCATACCTCGGCCGCCAGATCATCCTTTTTCTAGACTTTGGAATGTTTGGTCGATTGTTCGATCCAATTACACTACCTTTCCGATGCGTTCGGGCCACGTTCAGAGATCACAACAAAGAGTTCGAATTGCATTGCAATTGCAATCGTGCGTTTTGATTGGACCGAGTGAGTCACCAATTGCCTATATAAAGGGGCTTTTGGACTCCAAAAAGACACGCGAAATTCATCAGATTCATACCCTCTCAAGCCACGAAACTCTGCAAGATTAATGTCTCAAACCCTCTCTACAAAAGCCCTAACCACCCGAAGGCAGCCATCAATCCGGCGATCAAACCCCGAAGTCTCAAACCCTAACCCTAGGGTTTCTCATGAAGCAATCAGCCAATCCCGATCAAATCCGAAGCAATCAAGCTACTGAGGGATCAAGGTGGTGAGGCCCAGGGGCCTTTAGTTTGGTTTATTCATCGTTTTTCTGCTTAATCTTAGCTTTTTTGATTATAGGCTAACACTTATGTCTGGTCTCGGTCGATACATCAAACCAATGGGATTACTCGGCCGTGAAATTCATTCACCGGCCGAGTAATCGATTTCTTGGGACAGCTTTGTTTTATTGTTTTCTGATGCATGATTTACTTATCGTCTCGGCTCACCTTATTTACTGTTTAAAGGCATAAAAATAGATTATGTGTTAGAATTAAATAAAGCATCTATATGTCTTATGTTGAATGATTATGGGCTAGCCTCACGGCTAGGCAGAAAGGGGTGCCTAACACCTTCCCCTTACTGTACCTTTGGCTTCCGTACTCCATAATCTCTATTAGTTTTCCTAGTTTTAATAAACTGGGTGACGACTCTGTTTTGATGATAACCGCTATCATGTGGCGATGTTTCTAGCCATGGAAATGTCCATGATCTTGGTTTACGAAGCAAGCAACCAAACGAGCAAAATAAACGATATCAAACTGTATGGCGATGCCCCATTTGGGAGGTGTCTACAGTTTCCGCATGTGAATCGGCTAAAGAAATATGGGATAAGTTAGAAATGTCACATGAAGGAGATAGTCAAGTTAAGGAGTCCAAAATTGATATTCTTGTGCATAGTTATGAGCTTTTCAAAATGAAACCGGATGAATCTATATCTCAAATGTTTGCTAGATTTGCTAGTATTACTAATCGTTTAAAAGCTCTTGGGAAGACTTATAGTCAATGTGAAATGACAAGGAAGGTGCTCCGTTCCATGCCAACCAATTGGGACACTACCACCTCCATCATCCTACAATCCAAGGATTTCTCAACATACACGATGGACAAGCTCATGGGATCTCTCATGACAGAGGAAATGCAACACAACCTCAAGGATGAAAAAGTGAAGAAAGTTAAGGATCTTGCCTTCAAAAGTACAACAAACAAATCAAAAAGTAAGGAGGATTCAAGTGACGAAAGTGAGGATGATGAAATGGCACTCATCACAAAAACTTTCAAGAAACTACTCAAAAGAAAATCATCAAGAAATGACAGGAGGGTCTCAAGGAAAGATGGCGGCAGAGAAGAAAGTAGCAAAAGTGATCAAATTATTTGCTACAAATGCAAGAAGCCTGGCGACATCAAATCCGAGTGTTCCAAAGTCAAGAAGCATTCTATAAAGAAGGCAATGATGGCTGCTTGGGACAATAGTGATGATAGTAGCTCCGATGAGGAGGATGAGAAACAAGAGGTTGCTAACTTGTGTTTCATGGCCACCGAAGAAAACGAAGTAGATCTCGACTCATCCTATTCTTTTGATGAATTGCTTATTGCTTATAAAGAATTGAAAGTTGAATTTGAAAAGTTGTTTTAAAAAACAAATCTCTAAAGAAAATGGCCAAAGAACTTTCAAAAGAAATAAATGTTTTAATTGAAGAAAGAGATACCTTGGAAGAAGAAATGAATCTTTGAAAGTCGCTTTGGAAAAGGAAAAGGAAGTTTTGAAAAATAATTCTCAAGATGAATCTCTAGTCAAGCAAGTTGATGATTTGACTAACTCTTTTGCTAAACTTACCAAAGGTAAGGATGGATTAGATATTCTTCTTGGAAAACAAATGGTTTCTTTTCACAAAGCCGGAATTGGGTATAATCCCACTCAACATCAAAATCTTTTTGATAAAGATCTTCCTCCAACGAGTCATCCCAAGCTCACTTGTCATTTTTGTAGAAAGATTGGCCACATTTCTCCAAATTGTCCTATGAAAAGCTTTTCAAATGGTAGGAAGACTTGGGTTCCTAAGAACCATGTCAACACTAACCCTCAAGGACCCAAAATGATGTGGGTACCAAAAGTCAAGACTTGACACTTTATTGTAGGTGTGTTTCAAAAGTACGTGGAAAGAAGGCATATGGTTTCTTAATAGTGGATGTTCTAGACATATGACAGGAGATAGGAAGGCATTCAAATCACTTACACAAAAAGATGGAGGAAACGTCACTTTTGGCGACAATGGCAAAGGTAAAGTCACCAGCATAGGTAATATTGGTGAGTCTCCTACTATTGAAGATATTTTACTTGTAGAGGGGTTGAAGCACAATCTTCTTAGCATAAGTCAATTATGTGATAGAGGAAATCATGTATTTTTTGAGAAATCAAAGTGTATCATTGAAAATATCAATAGCAATAAGACACTTTTCATTGGACAAAATCTTGACAATGTGTATGTGTTCAAGTTAAACCATTTGAGTAACATTGAAGCAAAATGTCTTTCAGCTATAAGTGATAGTAGTTGGCTTTGGCATAGACGCTTTGGACATGCTACCATGGATGCTATTGCAAAACTTTCAAGAAAAGATTTAGTCAAAGGACTTCCTAAAATCAAATTTGAAAAGGACAAACTTTGTGATGCATGTCAACAAGGCAAATAAACAATGGTTTCTTTTAAATCTAAAAATGTTGTTTCTACTACAAGGCCATTGCAATTACTTCATATGGATTTGTTTGGACCAACTCGCACTCCAAGTCTTTGTGGAAATTATTATTGTCTTGTTGTTGTTGATGATTTCTCTAGATTCACATGGGTTATATTTCTAGCTCATAAGAATGAGGCTTTTCCTAATTTTACAAAACTTTGTAGAAGAGTTCAAAATGAAAAAGGTTTTGTCATTTCAAATATTCGCACGGATCATGGAAGAGAACTCGAAAATTCTTTATATGAAAAGTATTGTGATGAACATGGTATAGGCCACAATTTTTCGGCTCCTCGCACTCTGTAGACACCCCAATTTGGACCTATTAATTATCCTTAATTTGTGCCCTCGAGGCTCCCCGATGATGAAATGGAATCAAAACAGGCCTTGGACAAACTTGGACGATGCTTCATGGACTTTTTCAAAACCAAAATCCTCTTTTTTCCGACACCCTAAGGATAAAATTGGCACACATTTCAGCATATAAAATACCTTTGAATGAAACCAATTGGGATTGAAGAGGACTTCATGAGCTTTCCAACGCTTCGAAAAACACCCAAAACTGAGTTCGGGAGTGTCCGTGGCGCCCTTTTAATGTTTTGGGCAGCCACTCTCAAGTGCTCGGGACCACTCTAGAGCGCTCGGGAGTGTCACTCTAGAGCGCTTGGGAGTGGTGACAGACCAATGCATGTTGAGCTTGATCTTTGACCATGGTTTTTTCAGGTTTTCCAACCTGCCATTCAAACCTGAACGTAGCAGAGGCCTGCCTGAGCCTGCAGGGCATCTAATCATGCCATTTTTCCTCCCAAACTTTTTAATCTTTCATTTTATTTCCAAACCATAGGTTATGTTTGCCTATGAATACCCCCATTGTGCTAGCATTCAAAGGCCACAAAATTTCTCTCTCTCTCCCCCATTTTTCAAAAACTCTAGCCCTCAAACACCCTCAAACATTTTTCAACTCAAACATTTTCCAACTTTCATCTTCAAATAATTTTCAAGGAAAATCCAAACATCACAAAAGCATTTGAAATCTTAGACTTCATCTTTCTAGTGATTTTCAGCCCTCATTCAAGCATCCAAGTCAATCCAAGAGGTCTTGTTCAAGCACAAAGGTATAAAATCTCATTTTATACTTCAAAGCCACTATTTTTCCTACTTCTGAGGGAGATCAGGGACTCACTCCAGTTCCTTATACTGGCCGTGAGTTCTTTTGATCCTAGTTTAACAACAAGAGCAAAGGGGCACAAAAACATTTTTTCGACAACTTACTGGAAGCAGTTCCGAGCGCTCGGGAGTACTCTTGAGTGCTCGAGAGTGCCTCCAGCCCCATTTTCATTTCCTTTCGAGCACTTAGGAGGACATGCAGGAAGAGTAACGCGTGATTTCAAATAAACTAATTCTTTTAAGGCATACTGATGTGTGTACTCCATTTCCTTAAGACAAAAACTATTTTTACTCAAAGGTCATGCAAAAGCATGTCTTCCAATATTTAAAAGGAATTTTTTTTATCTTCAAAAGGATGGACCTGGCGCATCAATGTGTCACAATAGGTTCATTAGTTGGTTGAAATCAGTTTGGGATTCAGATCACTTCCAAGCGCTTGAGAACGCTCCCAAGCGCTCGGGAGTGTCTGCATGCCATCTCACTTCAGTCTCCCTCCAGTCTCGTCTTTCAGCTGCCTTTGCATGTCCATGCATGCGTTTTTTCTGTTTCCCAGGACCGTAGATCAGCTCTTGTAGAAGCAAGGATGCATGGTTTGAAAGATTGGGATCTTATCCTAGTTCACGAAGCCCTCTGTTGAGCTTATAACATGTTTAAAATCATCTCAGTTTATAGTTTTAGCATTGTATCCTGTTTGTACTAACATGATTTGCAGGTTGAGCATGCAACATCTCCAAGCGCTCGGGAGTGCTCCGGAGCGCTTGAGAGTGAAACCAGTGACAGGATTTCAGCTTTCTGTTATTTTGTATTTCGTTATCATTTCCACCATCTCCTGTACACATGCACATGCATACACCCCTTTTCTTGATATACTTCTGGATATCTGCTACTTGTTGAATGAAACAAAATATTTTTAAAAAATCCCACAAAATGTTTAGTAGAGACCGATTTCAAATCGGGCGAGGGGGGTGCCGTAAAACCCTTTCCCCCTCGTAACATGGCTTCCGAACCCTCAAACAAATATCTGGTTTTCAATTTCAAATCAATCATTTTCAATCAAAATAGTTTCTCGGGTGGCGAACCATAAATCCGGGTGGCGACTCTTTCAACTCTTCAAAATTTTCAACTCGATTCGTAAACATTTGTTTTTCGGGCCGCCCCGATCCGCCCGGGGCTGTGGTAGTGTAGACACCCCAATTTGGACAATTTGGATTTCCTTGATTCGTGGCCCAGAGGCTCCCCGATGATGAATATGGGATCGAACAAGCCTTAGACCAATGGAACAATGCTTCTTGAAGGACTTCAAAAGGAAATAAAATGTCAAAAATCATTTTCAAACACTATGGATCAATCCCAAGCGCTCCAGACCTTTTCCAAAACCATTGACCAGTCAACTCTCGAGCGCTCGAGAGTGAAGTCCCAAGCGCTTGAGACAACTCTCAAGCGCTCGAGACTTCCGTACTGCCCAATGGATGGGGGAGCCTCCCCATTATCCATGCAATCATCATTTCAGCCATTCTTGGCTGGTCTTTGCCTTCAAATACACTCTATCTCAGTCAGAAGAGTCAGAGCAGGAGATCTGATTTGGATTCCAAATGACATTTTCCCATTTTGAACCATAGCTCATGTTTTGCCTATAAAAGGAGGCTTAGCCTTCATTTGAAAGCACGAACTCTCTCTCTCCAGAACCCCTCTCTCTGGTTTTTCAAGGCAGAAAACAAGTTCCATTCTCTCTCATGCAAAAAACCCCCTTTTCAAAGGCAAAATAACCAAGAAATTTCAAGAAGAGGAAAGGAGTTCAGTCCATGACAAACCTCTGATCCTCACTCCTCTTCCATCCTTCCAAGCTTTTCCTCAAGGATCAAAGTTCCAAACAAAAGGTATAAGTCTCATGCCTTGATTTCAAACAAAAGCAGGGCTGTTTTCCCTTCTGAGGGAGGCTTCCCAGCTCACTCCAGTCCTCAATACTGAGAGTGTGATGGGATAGCCTTAGTTTTAAAACAAGAGCAAAAGGGCCATGAATGTTTTCCATGCATGCAGCATCGGAAGTACTCCCGAGCGCTCGGAACTATTCTAGAGCGCTAGAGAGTGATGCCAATTTTATCTTTCTTGTTTTCCAGCATTCAAACTAACATGCAGGGAGTATGGGGACAAGTTTCAAGCAAAGAGAGTACTACTAAAATTCTTTTGATGTACCTGACCTGATTTTCAAAAAAAAGAATAAGGACTGTTTTCATGTAAAAGAAAGGTAAAAGAATGTCCTTCAGCAGATCAAAGTGAGAAGTACTTTGCATGCAAGATAAATAGGATGATCTGCTATGTCAAGATGCTGAAACAAGGGCTTTAGTTGTTTGAAACCATCCCGGGAGTGTGGATCACTCCCGAGCGCTCGAGTCTTCTCCAAAGCGCTCGGGAGTTATCTGCATGTTATCACTTCTAAATCTCCCTCCATGCTAGTCTTTATGATGCTTTTGCATGCCTTGCATGTGACCCCTCAGCCTTTTAGATTGTAAAAGAAATTCCTTAGAATGGCGAGGATACATAGTTTGGAAGAATGGGGCCTGATCCCAGTTTTTTTTTTTAAGCCTTCTGTTGAGCCTGTGTGATGTTTCATATTACTTAGGTTCATATTTACAGTATTGCACCTGTTTTTTTTATATACTCTGTTGCACTAACAAAGTTTGCAGGGTTGGGATTCAAGCACTCCCAAGCGCTCGGGACCACTCCCGAGCGCTCGAGAGTGATTTCAGCGACAAGGTTTTATCTTGCTTTTAATTTGTATATCTTGCATGGTCATTTGTCATCACTCACTGTACAGTCACACGTGCATGCACTCCTTTACCTGTTATCTCTGTAAATACTTGCTAATTGACCATTGGAACAAAACCTTTCGAAAAATCCCACAAATGTTTAGTAGAGACCGATTTCGAATCGGGCGAGGGGGGTGCCGTAAAACCCTTCCCCCCTCGTAACGTGGCTTCCGAACCCTTAACAAGTCTCTGGTTTTCAATTCAATCAATCATTTTCAAATCAAAACGGTTTCTCGGGTGGCGAACCACAAATCCGGGTGGCGACTCTTCAAAATTTTTCGAATCAATTTTCAAAAAGCGAACGAGGCGCTTCTTTTACGGGCCGCCCCGATTCAAAACCCGGGGCTGTGGTAGCCCACAGGTAGCCCACAGTGGCAACTCTGCTGGGGATAGCTTAATTAATACTTAGAGTTTATATACATTTGTGAACAATCATTGCAAAGTCTGTCAAAAACAACGACGCTTTATGCTCGTTGAAGGAAGGAAATGGCGATTCTAACTGGATTTCTATCCGGCCGTTCCGACCTGGGGCTTTTTGATTGGGTACTTGTGTATTTTTCTCTAAGTATTAATTAATCAAGAGAGCCAAGCTTGAAAAATGTTTGTGGGATTTTCAAAACGTTTTGTTTCATTTTCTATCTTTTGTATATATATCTTGTTCAGCCTCGCTGTTGTGTTCTGGCAATCCTGCTCGGCTTGCCGATGATGGGGAATCCCAGAATGCTCGGCAACCCTCGACCGTGATGAGTCATCCCTGCCGTTTGTACCGTTGTTGGGTGTACGTTCAGCAACGGGAGGCATACCTTGACTCTAGTCCGAGGAACCCTCTTTAAACCAAAACCGGCCTTTATACATGTGTAGAAAGCAATAGAACCCTCCAAACTAGGACAGGGACCCGCAGGGTAGGACTATGTGCTATATCCTGCCTACATGTTACTGTTTTCTGCATCTCACCGTGCATCTTATCCGTGCCATGCCATCATGCTATCTGTTTCAAGTCCTGTGCTTCTTAAACTCGCTCGCGCGGTCTGTAGAAGGTTGCTGAGACCCGATGAAGAATCGTGCACCTTGGTGTACGTTGTCTAAACTACATGAGTCCTTAGAACAATGAGACTTTGGGAAATCAAAACATACTAAGTCCTTGACTAACGCCCAATCGAAGATTCAAGGAGAATAAGGAATAGCAAGGAAACGATGTCGTGACGCCACGTCACTTACACCATTTCAGCTAATGGCGCCATGCCACTGACGCCACTTTGGTTATGGTATCACGTCATCTATACTAAGCTATTCCAAGTTCAAAATTGAAACTTCGAATGAGGACTAGTTGAATACTTAGTTCATTTTGACATCTCTTAGAACTTGTTGTTCTAAACAAAGGATACACCCTAAAAGAAATTCTGAGGAATGAGGCAACCTTCGAAAGATCGTATTCTTATCCCGCTTGCACATCGCACATCGCATCTTATGCTGTCCGTTTGCTTTTGGGTAGAACTCTTAGACTCGCTCGCGTGGCTTGTTTAGGATTGCCTGGACCGATGAAGAGTCGTGCTTTTTAAAGGCACGTTGTTGGAATTATTTAGTCCTTGGAACAATGAGGTTTTAGAGATATCGAAATTCATTAGGTCTTCAATACATTTTTCAATCATGGATTCAATGAAAAACAACGAAACAATTAGGCTAAAATGCCGTGATACCCACACCACTCAGGTTATAGTGCGAAGTCACTTACACCGCTTAGGCTAATGGCGCCATGCCACCTACGCCACCCCGGTTATGGTATCATGTCATTTACACCAAACGTTTTTTTGAAACCAAAACAAAAATTTCGGGTGAAAAATGTTGAAGCCTTAATTTGCCTTGATATCTCCCAAGTCTTGTTATTCCTAATCAAAGGATACACATTCAAAAGAATCTCTGAGGACTAAGGTAATCCTTCATAGGTTGTCATTTCTTGGGTCTAGGAGACCATAAATCCGCGGAGTTTGAGATACCTCCGGTGTTCGCCGTGACTGAATGGCTCCCTCTAATTTAGTGCATTTTCCAGCAGCCTTTATTGCTCTGTCTCGGATGGTCTTAGATAAGGAGATTGGCTCTGATTCCCAACGTGCGAAATTTAACCTGCCTAACAACGACCTACCCACGATTATTGGAACTATCCGTAAAGTTTGATCCCTTGAGTCGATGATGACAACACGTGAATTACAATTCTTTTATTCACGCATGTTTTTTTTCCAAAAAATCATGACGGGGGCACATTCTGAGTACAACCTTTTGCTTTGCTGTCAGTCCGAGAGCAATTGGACCGAAAAAGAAAACTCTACCCTCATAGACTCAGAATTTGAAGGAAGGTATGGAACAACTGGTGGAAAATTTGAATGGCGAGTATTCGAACAGGGAACAGCCAACAGGGAATCTGAATGAGTTGGATCAAATCCGAACTTCTATCCGACAGATGGGTGAACAAACAGACAACCAGATTACCTAGTTGATGCTCATGATAACCGGAGTTGCCAGACGACTTCCACCTCCACAAAACCCTGAAACACCCTTCAAAAACAACCATGAACCACCCCTGAACCAAACCCCTAAAGCCCAGAAATGGCCGCCATCAAAGCCAAATTAGCCCAACTTGAGCAGTTTTTAGCCAGAAGCGAAAGAATCACCTCAATTGGTCTTGACATCGACGAACTCTGCTTTTTCCCAAATGCCAGACTACCCAAGAAATTTAAGCCAATTGACTTTGCTAAGTTCGACGGAACCGGTGATCCAAAAGCACACTTGACCAGCTACATTGGGGCACTTTCCATATGGGGCGTGGAGAAAGACGCCATGGCCCAAATGTTTTCTCAAACACTGGTTGGACATGCTTTGCACTGGTTCACTACCCTAGAAACGATGAAGAAGAGATCTTGGGAGGGTATCTGTGAAGCTTTCGTGGCCCAGTTCGACTACAACATCCCATTTGACGTCACCATCCGAGAGTTGGAATCAACAAAGATGGGATCGAAGGAGTCTTTTATGGATTTTGTCCGAAGATGTAGAGCAAAGACTGTTCAAATGAAGGACAAACCCTCTGAGAAAGATCAAATTCGGATGATTGTCCGAAATCTCCAGCCCGCACTTGCCAAGCACATGATCTTAGCTCAAGCCTCTTCCGATTTCAAGACATTCTTCGAAACAGGCTTGGCCGTCGAGGAAGCCATTTAGTTGATCATCCTCGAAAATACTGACAACCCCAATGTCTTCTGCGCCTTCCACCAAATGCCCGGTCACGCTACCGATGACTGTCACCGTCTTCGAGACCTAATCGACGACGGAAGCATCCCAATGCCGGACCTCAGATCTGGAGTAGGATTTTGAGTGCAGTCAATCCATGAACGGAATTTCTCACGAGCTTGGGAAATTTCTGAGTTTCAAGTCTACTCTTCGTCTTTTTCAATTTCGAGTCAGTTTGTACTTCGAGTCTTTTATGCTTTTGCGTCTGTATATTTTCAAGTTTGTAATCGAAGAAGAAAATCCAAAAAGAGAGTCAGTTTCGTAGTCCCGAACTACGTTATGACCTGATTCCTTCATAAGAAGGATACATAGGTAGCCTTATCCTAAGGCCCGGTCATGTTCATTTGAGCTGATCCCAAAATTCAGTCATGATCTTTTGAGTCAATTTCTTGTGGGTCAATCCCGTCTTTTGAAATCAACGTCAAGCCTCTTGTGTCGAAATTGTGATAATAAACTCGCATTTTGTGATAATCCCTTAACTTGGAATTGTTTTTCACCATCAATTGAGAAAACAAAAGACGAGATACTTTGCCATTGCAAGAAGAAGAATTTCATAGGACCACTCCCTGATGCCATCGAGAAGCAACACCTTGCCCCGAGAAAAAGCTCGCTAGATCAAAACCTCAGAATGTGATCTAGGCAAAAGTCAGAGCACCAAATCTCTTAACTTGCATCTAGGATCCAATTGTCAAGTTGTGCAATTCAAAATGAAGAAAGGCATTCTTTTCTTTTGTCAAACACTTGAAGATATATATCCATTGATACCCCTTTTGAGCCTAAGTCAATTTCTTTGAAAAAACCCAGCTAGGCAGCTATCCCCCACACTGGGGTGAAATGAGGAGGACAAATGTGGCAAATACATGGTTATCATCGGCACATCAGAATTCAAAGCATGAAAGTGCGAAATACATAGGCACAATGAGATGCAAACATCGAAGAAAAATCAGAGAAAGCTCAAAATCAATGAAAGTGCCAGACACATCGGCACAACAAAAGGCAAAGCAAATCAAGTGAAAGAAGGTGCCTGTCAAAAACAAAAAGGGCACAAAAATATCCAAGATGGCTGCTAGCTCTCGAAACCCAAAGAAAATGAAAATTTCTTGAGCCTATTATCCTTTCTTTGTCAAGCCAAACCTTGGCCACGTTAAAACCCAGATAAAGTCCTTTCAGATTGGAAAACGCAACTTGATAACAAAAATCCTAGACACTGGGAGAAAACAAGAAGGAGCGGCAAGGCAAGAAATTCCATGAATCCTGCAAAATCCAAGCTGGGGCACTTTCGAAATTCATGGATTGTCATCAGCAACCTGGGGCACAGTTCGTGGTAAAAATACTCGTGTTTTGACAAAACAAAATCAAGAAAAATCCTGAATGAGCATCACTTGATGGAGCTAAAACAATTTCAAAACCCCGAATGGGAAAATCACCAAAACTTGACTTTATCATGACAATTTCAAATATCAATTGGGGGCATGCTTGCCATTTTTTTTCAAACCCTCAAATAATCAAGTTTCTCGTCGAGTCAAATCAAACTCATTGTCCTGTCAAGATCATCATGGAGAGTCAGTCCTCTCATAAATGGTCTTTCTTGTCTTTTGAGTCATCTAGGCCTTGTCCAAATTCACACAAGGTCATCTGTCTAGTCAAGTCACTTTGATCTTGAGGTCCCAACTCGTAAGACAAATTCCAATACATGGAAGAACCCGCGGTTGTGCTCATGATAAAACTGGTTGCCAAAACTATCAGTGGAATCAAGGAATAAAATTAGAACTAAGGTCTGTCACTCACTGGGGCACATCAGGCCAATGTCATCGATCATAGCAAGCATATCAAGATTGAGGCATGAATACTCAAAACTCAACCCCTGACCGAAGTCAAACTCAAACCAACTCTAGCTCAAACCCAATTTCCATCCAAAGACAAACTCCATCCCAAATCCTAAGGTCCTGAAAATACCAGCCCGCTGGCCAAAATAGTAAAGCAAAAAGGGTGCTCGGACATGTCCTTTGTTTTTCAAAAAATAAAGAATAAAAAATATCATCGTTGTTGTCAGATGTCGAAACAAGGGTCTCACTTCCTAGCCTCGACCTCTTATGGTCACCTTCATCTATCATATTTTTCAACACGACTGCTTGACATGCTGCCATAGATTTGGCACTATCTTATGAGACATCTTCCCATCATCTCCCGCCATAGATTTGGCATCATTCTCTCGAATTCCGCCATAGATTTGGCATTGTCCTCTTGGACATCATTTCAATCATCTTCTGCCATAGATTTGGCATCGTCCTGAGGGACGCCTTTCAATTATCATGCTGTCATAGATTTGGCATCGTCCTGTGGGACACCTTTCAAACAAATTCCGCCATAGATTTGGCATCGTTCTGAAGGACATCTTTCAATCATTTTCCTACCACAGATGTGGCTTTGTCCCGAGTGACATCTTTCAATCACCTTTCCACCATAGGTTTGGTTTTATCCCTTCGAGACAAACTAACTTATTCCGTTGGGTGACACCCCTCACGGTGTATTTTTTATAATCTCTTCCCTGGTTTAATTTTTTCTACCCATTGAGACTGAGCAATCGGTGGGCGCACCTCAATCAACCTATCTTGTCGATCATTTGCCTGCATGTCTTCATGTTTGCATTTGCCCCAAAGAACTACGCTGGTCTGATCCCTGCAAATGGGGTACGTAGGCAGCTCGAAAGAGCACGACCTCATGTTTCGAATGCTTGTGCATCTTTACTTGCATTTGATTTTGAATTAAGGATTTAGTTGGGCTCAAATTGGGCTGTCTCAATCTTTGGACGTCACTCGCATCCAGACATGATGCCGAGCGCCGTCCAAAGAGGGGCAACTGTAGACACCCAATTTGGACCTATTAATTATCCTTAATTTGTGCCCTCGAGGCTCCCCGATGATGAAACGGAATCAAAACAGGCCTTGGACAAACTTGGACGATGCTTCATGGACTTTTTCAAAACCAAAATCCTTTTTTTTCCGACACCCTAAGGGTAAAATTGGCACACATTTCAGCATATAAAATACCTTTGAATGAAACCAATTGAGTTTGAAAGAGGACTTCATGAGCTTTTCAACGGTTGGAAAAACACCCAAAACCGAGTTCGGGAGTGTCCGTGGTGCCCTTCTAAAGTTGGGCAGCCACTCCCAAGTGCTCGGCACCACTCTAGAGCGCTCGGGAGTGTCACTCTAGAACGCTTGGGAGTGTTGACAGACCAATGCAAGTTGAGCTTGATCTTTGACCAGGGCTTTTTCAGGTTTTCCAACCTGCCATTCAAACCTGAACGTAGCAGAGGCCTGCCTGAGCCTGCATGGCATCTAATCATGCCATTTTCCCTCCCAAACTTTTTAATCTTTCATTTTATTTCCAAACCATAGGTTATGTTTGCCTATAAATACCCCCATTGTGCTAGCATTCAAAGGGAACGAAATTTCTCTCTCTCTCTCCCCCATTTTTCAAAAATTCTAGCCCTCAAACACCCTCAAACATTTTTCAACTCAAACATTTTCCAACTTTCATCTTCAAATAATTTTCAAGGAAAATCCAAACATCACAAAAGCATTTGAAGTCTTAGACTTCATCTTTCTAGTGATTTTCAGCCCTCATTCAAGCATCCAAGTCAATCCAAGAGGTCTTGTTCAAGCACAAAGGTATAAAATCTCATTTTATACTTCAAAGCCACTACTTTTCCTACTTCTGAGGGAGATCAGGGACTCACACCAGTTCCTTATACTGGTCGTGAGTTCTTTTGATCCTAGTTTAACATCCTAGTTTAACAACAAGAGCAAAGGGGCACAAAAACATTTTTTCGACAACTTATTGGAAGCAGTTCCGAGCGCTCGGAAGTACTCTTGAGCGCTCGAGAGTGCCTCCAGCCCCATTTTCATTTCCTTTCGAGCACTTAGGAGGACATGCAGGAAGAGTAAAGCGTGATTTCAAATAAACTAATTCTTTTAAGGCATACTGATGTGTGTACTCCATTTCCTGAAGACAAAAACTATTTTTACTCAAAGGTCATGCAAAAGCATGTCTTCCAATATATAAAAGGAATTCTTTTTATCTTCAAAAGGATGGACCTGGCGCATCAATGTGTCACAATAGGTTCATTAGTTGGTTGAAATCAGTTTGGGATTCAGATCACTTCCAAGCGCTTGAGAACGCTCCCAAGTGCTCGGGAGTGTCTGCATGCCATCTCACTTCAATCTCCCTCCAGTCTCGTCTTGCAGTTGCCTTTGCATGTCCATGCATGCGTTTTTTCTGTTTCCCAGGACCGTAGATCAGCTCTTGTAGAAGCAAGGATGCATGGTTTGGAAGATTGGGATGTTATCCCAGTTCACCAAGCCCTCTGTTGAGCTTATAACATGTTTAAAATCATCTCAGTTTATAGTTTTAGCATTGTATCCTGTTTGTACTAACATGATTTGTAGGTTGAGCATGCAACACTTCCAAGTGCTCGGGAGTGCTCCCGAGCGCTCGAGAGTGAAACCAGTGACAGGATTTTAGCTTTCTGTTATTTTGTATTTCGTTATCATTTCCACCATCTCCTGTACACATGCACATGCATACACCGCTTTACTTGATATACTTCTGGATATCTGCTACTTGTTGAATGAAACAAAATATTTTTAAAAAATCCCACAAATGTTTAGTAGAGACCGATTTCAAATCGGGCAAGGGGGGTGCCGTAAAATCCTTCCTCCCCTCGTAACATGGCTTCCGAACCCTCAAACAAATCTCTGGTTTTCAATTTCAAATCAATCATTTTCAATCAAAACGGTTTTTCGGGTGGCGAACCATAAATCCGAGTGGCAACTCTTTCAACTCTTCAAATTTTTCAAGTCGATTCGTAAACGTGTGTTTTTCGGGCCGCCCCGATCCACCCGGGGCTATGGTAGCCCACACACTCCTCAACAAAATGGGGTAGTTGAAAGGAAAAAATCGTACTTTGGTAGAAATGGCTAGAACCATGCTTTGTGAAAACTCTTTACCAAAATATTTTTGGGCGGAAGCCGTAAATACTTCGTGCTATGTTTTAAATAGAGTTTTGGTTTGGCCAATCCTCAAGAAAACGCCTTATGAGCTATGGAAAGGTAGAAAACCCAACATTAATTATTTCCATGCTTTTGGATGCAAATGCTTTGTGCTAAACAATGGGAAAGATGATTTGGGAAAATTTGACTCAAAATTGGTTGAAGGTATTTTCATTGGTTATTCGACTTCTAGCAAAGCTTATCGAGTGTATAACAAATGTACTAACCTTGTGGAAGAGTCCATCCATGTCTCTTTTGATGAATCTAACCCTTGTAGTCCAACGATTATCAATGATCACTACTACAATAAACCATAAAGATCACAGCTATTGACTGTGATTATAAGTTTTCCATCACACTCCTGCTACCGTGATAGATTTAGGTGTGATTGTAAGTCACTCTCTTTTATCACAGTTTATAACCGTGATTGAAAGAGAGAAACAATCGCGGCCAATAAGTGTGATCGTTTCTCTTTTATCACAGCTATAAACCGTGATCGTTTTTCTTGGCCATGATCGTTTCTCTTTTCTAGGTGTGATTATAAGTCACTTTAGATCACGGTTTATAACCGTGATTGAAAGTTCAAAATGATCACACCCATAAACTGAGATGGAAAACCATTGGGCTTGATCTTTTCTTTGTATCTACTAGACCATCTTTTCTTGTCATTGACAAGTTTCGAACCCACACACCATTGGTTGATTTCCCAAGCCCTTACCACTAAGCTAGCCAAGATCTTTTGTTACATCATGAAAACCAAAATATTTATACTTACTTCCTAAAGTAAGAAAACTTTTTTTTTCTTTAAAATTTGCTGAATTTTTTTGAAATGCAATTAACATGATATTAAAATATATAAAATACATATATAAACATTGTTTAAAAAAATTTTAAAATATGACAACAGATCTTTTGCCAATCAAAATTAGTTGTTGGTCACCAAAAGATTTTCTTGGGCGAAAAATTTGTTTTTAGCTAGTAAATTTAGTAGACAATAGTGTTTTTTGTTGTAGTGTACGCTTTGTATTTTTATGAAAATTATCACAACCCGCAGATTGTAACATTATGGACAAACTTTAGATTGTTTTCTTATAAACTAACCATTTCACATATATTTTGTGTTTATATTGAATTTCAATTTCAATGGTGGCTTTCCAATTGGATTTTAATCATTTTCAGATAAGGCTAAGCCATAATAATATAATTGTTTTTTTTACCTAATGTGTCAAACACTTGGAAGACATTCGAAATAACAAAGTTTTACCACTACAATAAATCATAAAGATCACAGTTCGCCCACATGAAAATCGGGCACTAGTGGAACAGTTCGCCCGTCGTCGAAGAAACAACTGGGCATTGGTAGAACCCAGTCGTGAGATTTGCCTTCTCTCTCTCTCTCTCTCTCTCTCTTTCTCTCTCTCTCTTGATCTTTTTGGGCGTGAAGATGAAGATGAAACGTAAAGATTTTTTGGGGTGAATGTAATTAAGGCTTATCTTCTTACCTTTTAAAAAAAAAAAAAAAACTTTTCGAAGTCCTGAAATGACATCGTTTCCCACACATAACTTTTCAAAACCCGCCTAAATGAGTATTAACCCGCCCACGTGAAAATTAAGACCGCCTAAATGGGTAGGCTTTTTATCTCACCGCAAGAGTGAGATAATTTATCTCAACTTTTTTTCGCGCTAATGTTTTTTATCACACCATAAGGGTGAGGCCTTTTCTCTTTTATCTCGGCACAAGAGCGAGATCTTTTATCTCATTTTTTTCCACCCTCAAATCTTTTATCACACCACAAGGGTGAGATCTTTGCTCTTTTTTATCACGCCACAAGGGTGAGGTCTTTTATCTTTTATCTCGCCATAAGAGCGAGATCTTTTATCTCATTTTTTTCAGCCCTAAAATCTTTTATCACGCCGCAAGGGTGAGATTGTTTTTCTTTTATCTCGCCGCAAGAGCGAGGTCTTTTATTCCGCGCTAAAACTCACTTTTTATCTCAGCTTTGAACTTAAACTGAGATAAAAAATTTAAGCACCACTTTTTATCACGCTTTCACTGAAAACCGTGATCTTTGTGAATCTCTTTAGTGTGATACATATCTATTATTGTAGTAGTGGATAACGACGATGACGTTAGAGCTACAAAGGAGAATGATGACTTGATGATCAATAAGAACAAAGCATTTGCATGATGAGACTGCTCAAGAAGAGAGCTCTCAAACCAAAGTAGAAGTTATAAATCAACCACAAGATATCAATGGAGACAATTAAGATCTTCCAAAAGAGTGGAGATATGTTCAAAACCATCCAAGGGAGTTGATACTAGACGATCCTTCAAAAGGTATATGTACTCGCTCATCTTTTAGAAATATTTGTGGTAATCTTGCATTTGTTTCACAAATTGAACCAAAATCTTTTGTAGAAGCCAAACATGATGAAAATTGGATTATGGCTATGCATGAAGAATTGAATCAATTTGAAAGAAATGAAGTTTGGACTTTAGTGCCTAGATCTATTGATCATTCCATTATTGGCACCAAATGGGTTTTTCGTAACAAGCTAGATGAATCTGGTAATATCGTTAGAAACAAAGCTAGACTTGTTGCTCAAGGTTATAATCAAGAAGAAGGTATTGATTATGAAGAAACATTTGCACCCGTAGCTAGATTAGAAGCCATTCGCATCATACTTGCTTGTGCATCTTTTATGAATTTCAAGCTTTATCAAATGGATGTGAAAAGTGCTTTTCTAAATGGCTTCATAAATGAGGAAGTTTATGTAAAACAACCTCTCGGTTTTGAAAATCATGCTTTTTCCGATCATGTTTATAATCTTTCAAAAGCTCTATATGGATTGAAACAAGCACCCCGAGCATGGTATGATAGATTGAGTTCTTTCTTGTTAGAAAATGGTTTTTCAAGAGGAAAGATTGATACTACTCTTTTTATTAAAAACAAGGGTAAGGACTTGCTTATTGTACAAAGATATGTTGATGATATCATTTTCGGTGCTACTAATGAAAACATGTGCAAAGAGTTTGCTAAGTGTATGCAGGGTGAATTTGAAATGAGTATGATGGGGGAGTTGAATTTCTTCCTTGGACTTCAAATCAAGCAAACTACCGAAGGGATCTTAGTCAAGCAAGCCAAATATGCAAAGGAACTCATCAAGAAATTTGGCATGGAAGGATCAAAGCCTATGAGCACACCAATGAGCACATCAACGAAGCTTGACAAAGATGAAAATGGTAAGCCCGTCAATGAAAAGATGTATCGAGGTATGATCGGCTCATTACTCTATCTAACAGCAAGTAGGCCGGATATAATGTTTAGTGTGTGTATGTGCGCTCGTTTTCAATCTTGTCCTAAGGAATCTCATTTAGTTGCCATTAAATGTATTTTCAAATATCTTGTTGGCACACATGATTTAGGATTGTTTTATCCTCGAGGAGTTGCATTTGACTTAGTAGGTTATTCGGATGCGGATTTTGGAGGTTTTAAAGTTGATCGTAAAAGTACAAGTGGGACTTGCCAATTTCTAGGGCACTCTCTAGTGTCTTGGCATAGCAAGAAACAAAATTCTGTAGCCCTATCTACCACCGAGGCGGAATATGTAGCGGCCGGAAGTTATTGTGCCCAAATATTATGGATCAAACAACAAATGGAGGATTTCAATTTACATTATGATCATATTCCTATTAAATGTGACAATACTAGTGCAATAAGCTTAACCAAGAATCCCATTCAACATTCTCGAACAAAACATATTGAGATTAGACTTCATTTTATAAGAGATCATGTTCAAAAAGGGGATATTGAACTTAACTTTATTAGTACCAACAAGCAATTGGCGGACATTTTCACAAAACCCCTTGGTGAGGAACAATTTTGTTTTATTCGACGAGAACTTGGCATGTCTAATCATTTATGAAAAAGTTTGTTTTATATCAAAAGATTTTTTTTTCGGGATTCAATGTTAAGATGATTGAGCTTGTAAATATCGTATTTGATGGAGAGTACAAATGATCTTGATAAGGAAATCGTACTCCAAACATTTTATCATCTGTGATATGTTTCCTATATGTTTGATAAGCCAAAACAGTTTTTAGCACCTTAGCTTTGCCTTTCAAAAGCAGTTTTTTGGACAAAATCTGGAATTCTTGCCTGATGACCCATCTGCTGTCCCATCGGACGTCCGCATGGTCGATTAACCGGTCGACCGGTAAGTGGAATTTTTTGTTGTTTTTAAGTTCAGATCTGCTCTAGTTTGTTTCATAAAACCCCTCTTCGGCAGACATCAGAACATCAGCGAAACTCCCCTAAAACTTTCACAACCTCTCAAACTCCATCAAATCCTCAAATCAATCTACCAATCCTTCCTAAAATCTTCATCTCCACACATATCTACCACCTAATTCAACCCTCTCCGTTCCAAACCCCTCAAACCATCTTCAAACCTTTCAAAAACCCTGGGTTTCTGAAAAATGGTAGGATGGAGCAAACGTTTGCGTTCCGGGGTAGGGCTGAGCGAACCTCAACCCAACTTCAACACGCAACTCTTCACCAACCGGGTTAATGAAGGAAACTGGGCCGGTTTCAAATCTTGTCCTATAATTTCGGGTTGACAGGTATCAATCTCACCTCGTTATCACCGCTATATTAATGATATCATTACAGTTGCGGGCTGGACTGAGATAATGACTGTGTCGTTCGATATTTCTATTGCAACCTCGATATTGATCGAAATGCCGACGAATATACTCTAGTATCACGAGTTAAAGGAGTTGATTTTGTGCTAGATGTGAGCACCATGAGTAACTTCCTGAAATGCCCAGTAGTTGAGAGGTATCAATATGTGGCTAATGATGAAGAATTGGTTGATGCAGTAGATGATGTGTCTGCTTTCTACCAAACCATTACTGATGATCGTGTTCTTGGAGGAGCTGTGTCTAAAAATGAATTGAAACAGCATCTGCGTCCCTTCCACCTGTTTATTGCACATAATGTGGCCCCACAGAAAGGACACTATGATGTCGTGTCTCCTTTTCAGTGTCTAATTCTGCATAGTCTAGAGACGCATAACTACTTGAACCTGAGTTATTTGATACTCAAAGAGATGGGCTCTGTTCTTCAGAACAATCATAAGGCCTTACCATATGGTGCATTGCTCACCAAACTATTCTTGAGTGCCAAAGTAAGGATTCAAGGAGAGCAATTTTTGAAAAATGCGCCCTGGCCTATTAAAGATTATACGTTCACTAGGGGGCATATCAATGATGATGAGGAAGAAGTGAATAATGCACAAGGACAAGAAGACATTACAGGTCAACAGGGTGAGCACTTGGCACAACCACAGGTTGGAGAAGATTTTACTATGCAAATATTTGCTAGGTTTGATGCTTTGCACGCCTCGCAAAACCAAATGTTAGCAGAATTCCAAAACTTTGCCATTGCTCAGAATAGTCGATTTGATAGAATGGAGCATCGCATGGATCACATTGATCAAGCCCAGCAGCACTACTTAAACCACTACCATCAGCAATTCCCTGATTTCGTGCCTTACCCACCCTATTAGCCACCCTCACCACCTCAGTGACATCCTACCTTCTTGCCACACGCCTTGTTGATGATGTCTCAAAGGGGGAGAAAAGTCTTGGTTTCATGTTTTATGCTTTGCACTTGGTTCATTAGACTTGGTTTTATGTTTTAACTCGTACTTGGGTCATTAGTCGTACTTTTTAAAACTTCGTTCTCTATTTTATGAGCTGCATTTGTTGAACCGACGTTTAAGTCGCATTTGTCTAACTTATGCTTGAGAACTTATCTATGCTTTTGTATTGCTAACTCTGATCATTAAGTCTGTTACATTAAGTCTGTGCACATCTTATGACATGTCTAAATATGCCTTGCTCTTATCTATCTATTGACATGCTATCTTTTTAGGTATTACTTTGTGATCAACGTTTTTTTTCCCTCCTCATATTCCTTAAAAGATTTTATTTAGGGGGAGCATGTACTAATGGGGAGATTGATTGGCATATTTTTTGCTCTTCATAAAAACTATCATTTTTGTGTCATCATCAAAAAGGGGGAGATTGTTGGAAAAATGTATGCATATTAATTTGTTGGAAAATTATATGTATTATATATTTATTTTGATGATTGTCGAAAAATCATATTAATTATTTTGATGATATTTTTATTTATCGCCAAGTCATTTTCGGACTAATTTTTTCGACCTTGTAAATTACTTTAAGTCTCTTGAATTCAAAGTTTAATATCTACAAAGGCTTAGTAAGCTCAATACATTCTTTAACAGAATTATTCAGATGAATTTTTGAGCTACAAGTTGACGAACCGACTAACAGGCCGGCTGTCTGAACAGAAGCGAGTGTCAACCGGACTTCACTGGATGGCAGACTGGTTCAGAGAGCGGACGACCTTCCAGTCGACCGGGCGGACAACTAGTAGTGTATTTCAGCAGATTTCTGCAGACCGAAAAAATATCAATGGCTATAATTTTCCTAAATTAGCTCTCCAACGACACTAATTTCTTATTAACGGCTAGTTGGTGAATGGATCACTATATAAGGATTGAAGAACTCATTGATGAGTACCAAGATTAGCACAATCAATCCATATCATTCCAAGAGCAAATTCTCCAAAGATCAAAGCCTACAAATTTCCTTGTTCTTCCACTTTCATATTTTCTTGAGAGAAATTGTGTACAAGTCATGAGCGATAATCTTTCAAACTTTCTTCAGAAAAATGTAAACCCTAAGTGAGTGATTGAGGGATATCACTTGTAAACTTAGAAGACCAAAATCTGGTAGGATTTTGGGTGTTTGTTTTTAAGAGATTTTCGGAGAAAACTCTTGCGGGTGTGCAAGCTCCTCGGGAAAGCTAGAGGCATACGGTTTTTGTAAGCACCCGCAAGACTTAAAAGTTGTAATCTTTTGAAGATTAGTGGAACGTTCAAGTAATTGCTTGAGGAAAAGTGGAGCAGGCCGGACCGTGGACAAATCCGAGCCGAACCACTATAAACGGGTTCTATCTCTCTAACTCTCATTCTATATTTGATTGCATACTTATTGTTTGCATATATTGTTAGAGATAATTTTTATTGGTAATTTTTACTAGCAATCCTATTCACCACCCCTCTAGGTTGCATTATTTGGGTAACAGGGTGTCTATAGTAGTCCCTCTTTGATGGCATGCGGAGCACCATTGGCTGGTACGGGTAACGTCAAAGATTTCTAGACACCCATCAGACCCACCCGAAAGCCGATTAAAATGGAAGATGCAGACAAGTATGTAAAAATATCGTGCACCAATGGAAGGCAGAGCTGATTGAAACAAACTCTCCTAGGGCATAATGGAAATGGGACGAACGGATCATCATTGATTCTTAATCCGACGGATAGATCGTTGCCGATTGAAGATTGGACGGATGGATCGTCGTTGATTGAAGACCGGACGGATGGATCGTCGCTGATTGAAGATTGGACGGATGGATCGTTGCTGATTGAAGACCAGATGGATGGATCGTCGCTAATTGAAAACCGGACGGATGGATCACCGCTGATTGAAGACCGGACGGATAGATCGTCGCTGATTGAAAGTTGGACGGATGGATCGTCGCTGATTGAAAGTTGGACGAATGGATCGTCGCTGATTGAAGACCGGACGGATAGATCGTCGCTGATTGAAAGTTGGACGGATGGATCGTCGGTAATTGAAAGTTGGACGGATGGACCATCGTTGATTGAAAGTTGGACGGATGGATCGTCACTGATTGAAGATTGGACGGATGGATCGTCGCTGATTGAAAGTTGGACGGATGGATCGTCGCTGATTGAAGACCGGACGGATAGATCGTCACTGATTGAAAGTTGGACGGATGGATCGTCGCTGATTGAAAGTTGGACGGATGGATCGTCGCTGATTGAAAGTTGGACAGATGGATCGTCGCTGATCGAAGATTGGACAGATGGATCGTCGCTGATTGAAAGTTGGATGGATGGATCGTCGCTGATTGAAGTTTGGATGGATAAATCGTCGCTGATTGAAAGTTGGACGGATTGATCGTCGCTGATTGAAAGTTGGACGGATGGATCGTTGCTGATTGAAAGTTGGACGGATGGATCGTCGCTGATTGAAAGTTGGATGGATGGATCGTCGTTAATTGAAGACCGAACGGATAGATCGTCGCTGATTGAAGATTCCTCAGGCATGTGCGGGCGGACCACTACTGGGGATACAAAACAACTTGAATTTTGGAGGTGTCAATTCAAAATAACCCCCAAAATAGTCTTGAGACCATAAGAGAAACCCATGAGCCGCTTTAAGATGGATAAACATGATTGGGCCCGTCCTATTGAGAAATTGGGCCTGAGGCCAATGATGACCCTTGCGCGAAGAAGCCAGACCATCGCGCGATGGAATCTTGTCAAGGCCTGGATCTGGAACAAGCCTAGACTCAGCCCACACTTGTTTCATGCTTTTAAACTTCGCAGGGACGTTATCAAAACTGTTATCAGTCGGTTTAAAAACTTCGAACCCCTCTCTAGTCTCAAAATTTTTGTCAAAAATCATCCCATACCCTAGATTGAACCACAAAATCGAGAAACCCACGCTTACAAGAACACCCATGGCAGAACATGGTGGTAACAGCAGCGACGGCGATGTTATTGATCGTCCGGAGGATATGGGAGGGCCAATGGAAGTTGAAGTAGGAGATCAATGGCCAATGGAGACCGTCGCGGATGCTGGTGTAGTGGCTAAAGGCGGCGGAGATGGCAGCCGAGACCAACAGCAGGAGGTAGGTGGAGGAGATGAATGTCGCGCAACAAAGGCAGAGCCTCACGCGATAGAGGAGGCGAGGGCAGTGGAGCCCAGCGTTGAGCCAGTTGGCTCGGGAATAGTGGCAGAGGGCTCGCCCGTAGTTGGTGGGAGTTCGGCCGGTGTTGGAGGCAGTGGAGCCATTGGTGACGATATTGGGCCTATCGAGTCTCCGCCGAGGGATCCAGCGAGAGGCAAAAGGGCTGTTGTGTCGGAGGAGGAGACCACTGAGACTCCTTTTGTAACGACCCTGATTTTTGGTAAATAAAAATTTCGTTAAAAATTTGAATTTTATTTTAATTACTTGGATTTCATTTTAATATCCAAAAATTCGTCGTTATTGACTTATAAAAATCTCGTTGTTTATTCGAAAATTCCTTCAATTTCTTTAAATTCTTTTGGATGGCCTTATAAATTTCTTATAACTAGAATTTCGACTTACAAAATTGGTTATTATCACACTGAGCAACATGATCATTTTCTAAAGACAAGTGAGCTTATAAAAGCACCAGTATACTTTCTCAGTGATCGAAATTAAGTCTTGAAATTATGTTTCTTGGCTAAAAACCCTGCTTAGCAAGTATAGTTAGTTTCTACCAATTAGTTGGAGTAACCTAACTACCATTTCATCTAGTTGAGCCTTTTGAACCCCTTGAGCCTTGTGAACCTCCCAACCCTAGATGAACCTTTTGAACCTTTTAGCTTTTAACCATTGGTCGATAAATGTTAGGGTAATCTTTACCCATTGGACAATAGGAAATCTAGATTTTATTTACCAAAAGTACATTACTAGATTTGTTAAAGGTACATATATATAGTTATATATGGTTATATACACATGCTTGAAAGTGTGTGTGTGTGTGTATATATATATATATATATATGTATATATATATATGTATATATATATATATGTATATATATATATGTATATATATTATTTAAGTATAATACTTTCCATCTTTAACCATTGGTCAATAACCGTTAGGAGAATTACTACCCATTGGATAATAGCTTAGTCTTTCCAAAAGTACTAGGATTTATTAATTTAGCTATTTCCTAGATTTGCCCATGTGTTTGAAAGCTTAAAATAAATATAAGTACCTTGGTTTATTTAATATGTGTACTTAGTACCTTGGATATTTAATATACGGACTAATATTATATTAATGTGAACATGTGCCTAATTGGACTATTTTAATGGGGAGATTAGATTTGGAAAATCTACTAGATTATGTAGTACCCTAAAGTACATACTTATATATATATAGTTATACATATAATATTTCAAAGCACACATGTGTTAAAAGAATTGTTTATTTTTGAAAATCTTTATACTTGAAAGTTTATTAGATTGCTTAGTACCTATTGTACTTGTATATCTATTAGGATATATATATATATACTTCCATAGTACTAGTACTAGGAGAGAGAGAGAGAAGAAGGAGGGAGATTTTGTAGTACCTTGGCCTTGATCTTCTTACACAAAATCTTTCCAAACCAAATCCAAGCACCAAATCTAGGCTTTCCTTGCATACAAGAAAGATATTCTAGTACAAGACTAGACTTTACCCATTAGACAATAAATGTTAGGGGAAAATTTATCCATTGGATAATAAAACAAGCCTTGGCCTATAAATAGCATGCCCATTCTCACCATTCAACTCCAACCTTCACTCCATGCTCCAACTTTTCTCTAGAAACCATTTCTGTTTTCCAGTCAACCTACTGCCCTTCGCAAATCCTCATTTTTCTCTTGCTTAAATTAGTTTTTAGAACCAGCTCCCTTCGAAAAAGTTGTAGAGCACTTCGAGACCTTCAAGTTAGACCCAAGAACCACCCTAATCGGTCAAGAAATGACCAAGATATTGACATCCGAAGTTCAGTAAAAATCTTGGATTTCCATATCCAGACAGCTTACTGTCACTCCCTTTATCACCATTTTTCTCCTACCTAAACTAGTTTCTAAGATCAACTTCCTTCACAAAAGTTGTAGAGCACTTCTAGAGCTTTGATTTCGACCCAAGAACGATCATATTCGGCCAAATATTGACCGAGCTACTGCCATCCAAAGTTTGGTCCAGATTTGTGAGCTTCACCGCCTGTAGAATTTTCAAACTAGCTTATTCGGCCCCGACTAGTTTTGGATCAAGGTAGAATCTTCTTTTACCCCTATCTCTAAGTATATCGTATGTTATGAGCATGATTGAAATGTATGTAGAATCTTCTTTTACCCCTATCTCTAAGTATAGTAGAATGTCCTTATTCCCTATCCTAAGTATATGTGTAGTTGATTATACTTCAATATATAAACATGTGTTGTTTTGAACTTTTCGAAAAGGAAGAACGAATTTTGATAGATAATGTTGTGGCCCAACTTTAAGTATTCGTATTTTGATCTTAGAATGGTTATGAGCATGTATATATATGTTTACTTGTCTTACTTGTTGGATGTGTGATAAAGCATAAGTGGTTTACCACTCCTAAGGTGTCCGTCCATGTGGCACTATGTTTTACTTTGTGTGTTAAATGTTGAGTATGATGATGTGTTAATGTGAGCATGCTATCTAATATAGAGTTGAATGATCTTGGTAGTTTAGTCTCAATATTATAATGAATGATTTATGATTTTGTCATAAGAAGTCCTACCGCGGAGTCTATGCATGCTACGAGACACAAAAAAATGAGAAAGTAGAAACATGACACCTAGGGTGTGTTCAAGACAAGGTGTGTTTTGAAACCACAATGTTGCTGAACTTGCCCATTGTGTGGTGTGCATGTGTAAAAGAAAGATTTGTGAAAAGCCTAATGAGAACCCGGAGCGGCGGAATCATTGTGGGGATACTCGGGAACCCGGAGCGGCTGAACCGAGAGATAAATTGTGGCTTGGTTATCCGCGAAGAAGAGCCAGCGCAATTGTTTTAATGATTTTCGAAATTTCCCATGGGAACTTGGAGCGGCGGAACCATGGTGAGGATACTCAAGAACCCGGAGCGGTGGAACCGAGGGTTTTGAATTGTGGATTGGTTATCCGTGGAGAGGGGCCAATGCCAAATTCAATGTTTTTGTGTGCCAATGGGAACCCGGTGCGGCGGAACCATTGTGAGGATACTCGGGAGACCGGAGCGGCGGAACCGAGGGATAAATTGTGGTTTCGTTATCCGCGGAAAGGAGCCAACGTAATTGTTTTAATGATTTTTGAAATTTCCCATGGGAACCCGGAGTGGCGGAACCATGGTGAGTATACTCGGAAACCCGGAGCGGCGGAACCGATGGTTATGAATTGTGGATTGGTTATCCGTGGAGAGGAGCCAATGCCAAATTCAATGTTTTTGTGTGCCAATGGGAACCCGGTGCGGCGGAACCATTGTGAGGATACTCGGGAACCCGGAACGGCGGAATCGAGGTTGGGTGTGTTAAAAATGATTTTTGAAATGTTGATCTGGAAATGAAAAGTGAAATGGTGACATGGTCTACGACGAGTCGTGTAGGAGAAACTCTAATGACACGGACACTTACGCTAGTTGAATAATGAATATGCATGTGTTATTGTACAACTCTAAATGTGAAGTTATTGAATGCACATGTGGTAGTTTGATTACTATCATGTACCATGACTTATTGACTTGCTATGTGTAAGTTAAGGGCTAGTGGCTATAGGATTATTCTGCTGAGCTCTTGTAGCTCATGGTGTTAGCTTTGGTGACCCTGACATTTTATACTGGTGGCGACGTTGGTATAATATGTCAGACTTTGTAGATGACCAAGGAGAGCTGTTCACCTCGGTGGCCTTTGGAGCCGAGGAGCTGGCTAGGATGGAGGAGCAGACGGAGCAGTAGATAACCTTAGCTGTCCCTTCCTTTTGTGTAATATAAGCACTCCCTTGGGAGTTTGTGATGTAATAATGAGCCAGACTCTACTTAGTTTATTCAATAAAATGTTTATTTAACGTACCCGAAATTTGGGGCGTTACACCTTTTGTGTACCAGGAGGTTGATGTATTGTTCCGGCCAGCGGCGGCAGTGGCCACATCATCGAGTCACAGACCGATCACAAAATACGACATTGCCGAGCACCTGCCCGACGAGGCATTGGCAAAGCTTCTCGAGGACAACCTCATTATTGGTAAGATTGTGTTGAGAGCCAAAGAGGAGCGAGCTAGAGCTATAGCAGCTTCGGAGGCAGCGAAGAGGGCCAAGAGAGAATAGAAGGAGAGGGAGGAGCCATTAAGAGACATGGAGGCCGAGGAGAGGGCCGGAGCAGAGTCACAGGGGCCTAGGGCGACAACAATGACCGAGGCGGGGGCCGTGAGACGTCCTGACTTCTCAACAGAGGCATACATACCTCCGACACCACACCTATTTGTGCCGTCAGGCTTTGCGGCATACGTACCAAAGCGGACTGAGTACAATGCTGAGATCGTGCTGAGAGACCCCGAGGTTCCATTGCAAACACTTGGTTAGAGGTATATTTTCGAAAACCCTCTTTGTAATTCAATTTCTCTTTTCGCTTGTATGTATAGCAATTTGTGCAACACAGCACGAAATGAAACCCCACACATAGCCTAGTCACAATAACGGACCCCTTGAATTGCATGCCACGCAAATAATAACTTGAACTAACCATCTTAGTATCAATTGCAACATAACCCTTGTAGGCCATGCATGCAACAATTCAAACCAAACAACCATTGTCGTACCACTGCATTGATCACCTAGAACTTGAAAATGAAGGCCAGGTATACTGACATTTGCCCTATTGCTTGTCTGTGTACTTGAAACAGGAGAGAGCAGGACAGAGGGATATCCACGGTTATGGAGGCGCGTGTAGGTCCCTGGCACTGTATGAGGCGCTACCGCCGAGGGTGAGAGAATTGGTGGAAGCAGCAGGTTTTGGGGAGTTCATTCGGACCTTGACCCAGAGCAGAAACGACCATGCCGTGCTCGTAGCACTTGCAGAGAGATGAAGGGATACCACCAAGACCTTTCACCTGCCACCTGGGGAGATGACGGTGACGCCCACAGGTTTGAGGGTTGGAGGAAAGCCCATCACTTTTGACTCGGGCATTCACAATGACCGAGCTGCACTGGAGTGGTTTTTGGGTGAGATGCCCAAAATTGGGGAGGGGATGGCAAGGTACAAGCAATTCACAGGGTACTTGAAGAAAAAGGTGACCACGGAGCAGGAGGATGAGCAAATGGCCAGAGCGTACCTTCTGTACCTCTTTGGTGCTACCTTGTATCCAGACAGGCGTAGCAAGGTGCACTTGTCCTACCTATCGGCCTTGAGAGACTTGAGGACGGCTTCACACTTTGACTGGGGCGGAGCAGCACTTGGTGCAGCCTACGGCTTCCTTAGCGACTCATCGAGGACAGAGCAGAGCACCGCTAGTTTCTGGAGAGTCTGGGAGGTATGATAACTCAATACAACTTCTGTCATACTTGTATCATTTGTTTGCAATAGCCTATTTGAACATATAACTGTGTAATTGTATATCCTTGAGCTCTGAGTTGTTAGTTGCTAAAGGGCGAAAGGCTATTTCCTTTCCTGTCCTCTTAGTGAATCCGTTCTATTCGGTAGCAGCTGAAGGCCGTGACTGATGCATATATATGCTTGACTTTCGAACAGCTCTGGGCTTATGAAGTCTTGCGGATGTATCCGCCAAAGTGCAAGCATCCCGACTTGAGCACTCTCCCTCGTGCACTGATATGGAGCAAGAAGAACATGGGGACAAAGGAAGGAAGAGGCGATCACAATGCCTTCAGTCTGTATTTGGATGACCTCAAGGCCTCACAGGTATATCGTAAAACCCTCATAGTTAAATGTACACTCTTTACTTGCTTTAATGCTGGTGCTGATTAATTACATGCATTGCTTATTTGACCTGTGTACAGATCAATTGGGACCCTTGGAGGGTTGCAGAGCCTGAGCCTGAGTACCTGGCCAAGAGCAGGGCTGCCACTGCCAGTAGGGTACTACTTGAGTTGGCCTTCGGCTGGCAGTGGTACCTCGGAGATCGTGTGACACGCCAATCACTTGGCTATGCAGTGTTTCAGGTGCCTGGGCCACTTCCACCCCGGGCTTCACATACAGGCACGTACACCAGGGCCGTGTTGGAGGAGTTCACACAGCCTGATACTGAGCTGACACGCCACCTGCGTCCTGAGATGGACTACGCCGCTTACCAGAGAGACCGCTTGGCAGGACCGCTTGGCATTCGGGCTTTCAGAGATGTGCAGAGTCAGGCCCGTGGAGCTGCTGAGGAGAGGAGAGCCGCTGGAGAGAGGTCGAGAGGCGGCAAAGACCTGTCAGGCGGAGTTAGAGAGGACTTGTGAGAGGCGGACCCCCAGAGATGTCCTGGAAGATCCCAGTGGTGGACACATAGGGCAACCCAGCTGAGGTGCACTTGGTTCCTGCCAGGGCAGAGCCTGCATCTGTGACTGTTCCAGTAAGTAAAAACCTTGCTTCCAATGGATTTCAATACATATGCATTATTGCTGAATAGCCTAACAATGCTGAATTGCCTTTGTAGGTGCCCAATGAGTGGGTAAAGGAAGCTATTTGCCGTATGCTGGCAATGGAGAATGTGATCAGAAGAGCAGCAAGCGACATGCCATTGGAGTTGCGTTACCCAGCACCGACTCCACCACAGGCTCAGCAGGCTGCTGCGTAGAGGCCTCAGGTATATAACACAATACATTCCTGTTTTTGATACTTGATATGCACCCGCTTTTAACAAACATGATATGCATGCTTCAATAGCTTTTGATAGAATGTACCTGCATTCAAACACTTGATGTATACAATATGCACAATGTATTCTAATGCTCTAAACAACATGACAATGCAGGCACAGGGACATGCGGCTTCTAGGAGCAAGAGGACACAACCACCTCCGCAGAAAAAGATAGCAGTGAGGATTCCCACACCACCAGTGACCACCAGACGACAGACCAGGAGTTCATTGCCAGCAGACGCTAGCTAGGAAGCGGCTAGACAAGCCGTGGCATGTGCTGAGGAGCGATATAGAATCATGATGCGTGAGAGACCATCCCAGGAGGAGCGAGATCCGAAGAGAGCAAGAACGACCACGCCTGAGTCCGTTGAAGGAGAGGAAGAGGAGGAAGAAGATGAGGAGGGAGAAGAAGAAGAGGAAGAAGAAGAGGAAAGAGAAGAGGAGGAGCGGCGCCCCTCCAGTAGCAGTGGCTCTGACGACTCGGCTGATGATCCTCCATATAAGCAAGATCCTCGAGAACAAGAGGGTGATGATGAGAACGACGATTGGCTCAGAGTGCACTGAGGGTGTAGACACCTCCCAGACGGGGCATCACCATACAGTTGTATCATCACGTTGTTTGCTCGATTGGTTGCTTGCTTCATAAACCAAAATCGTGGATACTTCCATGGCTAGAGGTATCACCACACGATAGCGGTTATCATCAAAATAGAGTCGCCACCCAGTTTATTAAAACTAGGAAATAAGTAGAGATTCTGGGTACGGAAGCCAAAAGTACAGTAAAGGGGAAGGTGTTAGGCACCCCTCTCTGCCTAGCCGCGAGGCTAGCCCATAATCATTCAACATAAGACATATAGATGCTTTATCTATCCATACACGTAGTCTGTTTTTATCCTTTAAACAGTTAATAAGGTGAGCCGAGACTGTAAATAAATCATGCGCCGAAAGCAAGAACAAATCAAAATCTGGCCAAGAGATCGATTACTCACGGTGAATGGATGTCACTACGAGGAATTGGGCCGTTTAATGTACCGCCGAGGCATCGAAGCCGGCCGGTGTTCTTCCTCACACGCATGAAAGTTTAACAGACTATCAGAAGGCTACGATTAGTAAATTAAACATAAAATAAACCAAACCAGAGGCCGTTGGGCCTCACCACCCTGATCCCTCAGTTGCTTGATTGCTTTGGATCGATGGAGATTGACTGATTGATTGCTTCTTGGACGAAACCCTAGGGCTAGGGTTTGAACTCCGGGGTTGGATCGTCTGATTGATGGCCGCCTATGGAAGGTTGGGGCTTTTGCAGAGAGGGTTTTTGGGAGTGTACAGCCAGAATTTCTGGCTTGAATGTGTATAGATCTGAGGATTTTCGTTGTATTGTGGTCTCTATTTTCGGAGGCCAAAGGCCTCTTTATATAGGCAAAGGGATGACACACTTCGTCCAATCAAATCACGGGGTTACAATTGCATTTGCATTGTAACTCGAACTCTTCAACGTAATCCCTAAACGTAGCCCGAACGCATCGGAGAGGCGGTGGATCGATCAACCGACAGAAGGTTCGAGAGTCTGGAAAAAGGCCGATCTGGCGGCCGAGCAAAGGATGTCACGGCCTGGAAATGGATGTAGCGGCCGATCGATGGATTTTCCTAACACACTACACTTCTGTCTGAAAGGCTATTTGGCTCTGGATTGGGTCCTCTAAGTGGCTCAGAGTTCGTACCATAAGTCCATGGGTTTCATAAAAAAGCAATCAGCAATCATCGAATCCGTATCATCATCGAGATGGTCCCAAGGTGGGAGTTGAAATAATCGTTAGGCCAAATTGGGGTGTCTACAGAGGGCTACCATACAGCCTTTTACTTTCTGCACTTTGATTTTGCTTTTGGGGCCTGTATGCCCAAGTAGACAGCTTGATAGAGGGCGGACGTGCCCTAGTTGATATTGACAGACACAGGTTTTGGAGGGCCTGCGTGCCCTTTTGATTGGGGGCGGTTGTGCCCGAGTTGATTTGGTAGCTTTTGACTGGCCGAAGTGCCACAGATACAGTAGTTTCCTTTGTTTTGACATGGATAGATCATGGCTAGTTATAAAAGTTGCATTTCCATGATTTATTTAACTCTTGTTATGGACAAACGCGAGTAAAACCAACCACTAATACCAAACTTGCACTGATGACACACTGGGACCGTTCACAGACACAGAGACACACACACACACACACACACACATATATATATATATATACAAGCATAATTAGCCGGCAAGAAAATATGAAATACCCTAGGACACCGCCAAGATACGAGGATATGGAAAACATAATGAAATATAATGAAATTTTGGGTATTAATGGGCCAAAATTCAAAATACTTTGACATTGACAAAACTGACACCTCTATAAGGGCAAGCATGTACAAAATGACTTACATGAACTGACAGAACTGAGAAAAACACCCCAATAAAAGATCTAGACCGGAAAATGCTCAAAATATCGCAAAAACGGTCATTAAGTGCAAAACATAACTCGATTATGTCCCGGACTGAAACCGAGACTTCCGTATAGTCACATTAAGTCTACATGAGCTATTCAGCATGAAAGAACTTGGCAAAAACCCATGGAATGAATTTCGACCTCTCGAAACATTAATTTTAGCTTGAAATGAGCCGCTGAGGGTCTAAAATCTTCGTTAAACGCGACATTTCGAATCCGATGCTTGGACATAGCCACATATACCCATAATGACTTACTGGAATCATCAAAAGTGCTAAAATCCCCTTGGAACAAAATGTAACAAAATTTCGTCAGTAGCTGTTGGAAACTGTCAAAATTGCAGGTGAACTATCGCGCGATGGAATCAGACCCTCGCGCGATTGAAAACTCTCGCGCACGACAAAGTGGAATGATCGCGCGACGATCTGCTCTTGCTAGGCTGCCTTTGTCTGACCAGACCACTCTTTTTAAGCACAAGAAGCCTTGTCATCTCCCCAAACGTCTTAAAGATTGTCCTGAAGTTGCAGGAGAGAGTGTCCTTGCATGGCAAGGTGTTAGGACACCTTGCATGGAGTTTATCCTCTCGGCACAAGAACCAAGGCTGATATATTGCATATAAATGAGAAGCATATGCAGCAATGTAGGGCATACACTTCCTTCGTAAGCACAAAAACCCTCACATTACACGAAATGTAAAGCCCACTAGCTGCCATACTTGATCCCTGGCTAATCCGGCCTGAAGCCATTGATTGGGAAAGTCCCTATTCCCGACGCTTAGCTTCAATCCATGATTTTCGATTCATGGAGCCACACCTTGAGCTACTTTAAGCTGCGATGGTGTATAGGGATCCTATCATGCATGTTTTCCGTTTTTACGAGGACGAGATGTGCCCGACGATGGAGGAGTTTCAAGCATACCTCCGAGGCTTTACTGATTGTGATACTCTTGCCATTCCTCCATTCCTAGAGGACATGAATCAACTCTTACAGACGAAACTCAACATACCCGAAGAGCTGTCAACAAGTATAATCCAAAATGGCGAACTCAACATAGTCCGTCTCATTGAACTGTACGGTCTAGAGGGAGCCCTGGGAGATTATGTCGGGCAGGCCCATAGACACTTTGTGCTTTCAATCTACGCGCTGGCTGCTTACATGCTAATCCCTGCTGTCGGATGAGTTAGCCCTAGCTTAGTGAGCATTGCCTTGCAGATGGATGCTCATGCCCGTCGTCCTGGCGAAAACCCTCATGGGCTTAGACCTGGTCAAGAGTGGCCAAGCAAACCGGTTCAGCGGATGCCCTCTCCTGCTCCAGGTAGGTTCTCACTCAACTCACCTTTTTCTTATTTGCACACTTTCTCATTTTACCTCGACCCTCAGGCTAGAATCGCTTGACAAACCTTACTTGTCTTTTCACTCGGGTCTTATGTAGCTCCTTACTTGTTTTTTACACTCGCAGCTTTGGCTTTCAAACAAAGTGAGCGTGCTTGAAGCACCACAGGCTGACTTTGAACACTTCCCAAGGCAATTGGTCAAGAGACCGATGGTGTACCTAAGCTGCTGATAGAGGAATGGTATGCCTTCCTGAATGACATGCAGTCGGAAGACATTGTCTGGAGAAGTCCTTGGCTGAATCTTCAGGAGATGATTGTAAGCTCCGTAGGATTCGAAAGAGTGGTGCTCGCTGGACTTACTAGCTTCACCTTTTACATTTCGGAGCGGATTCTCTTTCAATTTGGCATTAGTCAAGGAAACAGACGCTTCGAGAGAGAATGCTTTGAACTTCCTGGTTTCAATGCTCACAACCTGCACATCTATCAATGCAGCTGGAATGACAGAGAATTGGAGGGACCTTTTCTAGATTCCATCACATGGTTGGAGAGCCGCTACACAAAGTGGCTTCCTAAAGAGGTCAAAGCAAGATCAGGGGGATACTTCTGAAGTCTCGGGGACAAATAAGTTCGAAAGCCAATGGGCCCTACGGGGATTTTCCTTTGCTTTTGCTACTTGTTTTGAATCTCGCCGTATGGCCCTTTAGCCCGGCATGTCTAATAAAAGAACACCTGTGAAGCTCATACATTCTACCATGTTGCTTTGTTACGTCGAAACTCCAACCCTGTTTGAAAACAGACCCAAGTCGAAAATGAAAAAGCAACCCCAAAAGTCAGTAGTCTGACCCTAGCGTACTGGACCTTCTCTGTCGCGCGACCGATCCACTCCATCGCGCGATGGTCCTGCCCAGTTACAGCTGCAACTTTTGACCCATTCAGAAAGTGACACTTTGCAGGCTTTGCCATCACCCTTGGCCGTGCAAAAGGTCCTTGGGAAGCCCCTCAAAAGTACCCTTCAATTGAAGGGCATGGGACACTTCACTTGGATATTTATCATGGTGACCGGGATTTTTTTCCATCCCCTTTACTATAAAAGGGTAAGTCCCTGTAAATGAAGTGCACTCCTTCAGTAGAAACTCTCCATATATCAGACAGAAATGGCAAATCACCTACCAACCTTAATTGGTCCATGGCTAGAAGCATTTATCGCAAGCGTTTGGCTATCCTTTCGAACCCACGGGCTTGCCGCATTTAGCTTCCTTCGAAGCATAAGGCTTCGCCCTGAAATCTTATGGTTAGCCCTACGGTTCTGGGACCTGGATGTCCATGTGTTCAGATTCGGAGACAATGAGCTGTGCCCGATAGTGGAGGAGTTTCAAGGATATCTCCAAGGCTTTGCCTCCAGTGTGATTGTTGTGCCTCCGTACCGGAAATGCATGTCAAAACTCCTGAAAACCAGCTTGAACATTACCACTAGTGCAGTAGAAAGTCTACTAAGTGGCAGACAAGTAAACATCATGCACCTGATGGAATGGTACGGGCCCAAAGGCGATACCGGAGATATAGCTATGCAAGCTCATCGTCGCTTTGATCTGGTAATCAGCGTGTTGCTGCATACTTATTGGTGTCCCCAAGCGGAGAGGTTGCTCCCTCTCTGGTGAACGTTGCCACGCAGCTGGGCGCTCGAAGGAATGTGGTGCCAATGGTTCTTGCCGAAACGTTCATAGGGTTGGATTTGGCATCTACTGGCCCAACAATGATATTTGGTAGTAGTCCACTCCTGTCGTAGGTAAACTCTCACTCAGCTCATCTTTTCTCGGTTTTCACACATTCTGCTTTTATTTCAACACTCAGCTAAGGCTATGTCAAAGCTCCTTACTTGTTTTTCCGCTCAAGTCTTATATAGCTCCTTGCTCGTCTTTTCGCTCATGTAGTTATGGTTATCAGACAAACTTGGGCTGATTGCTGCCCCCGAAGGAAACTGACCCCATTAACTTGGGCGGATTCATCAAAGAGGGTTGTTGTATCTGGAGATGACCACAGATGAATGGTATAGGTTCATGAATGAGATGTCCCACAAGAAATCGTTTGGAGGCATGAAGTGTTGAACATTCCGGATATGGCCACAAACTCCGCAAGTTTCGAAAGAATGGTGATTGCTGGATTGTCCAGTTTCACATTCTATATTCCGTGTCGGATTCTTCGACAGCTAGGGATAAGTCAAGGGTCGCACCGAGTTGGAGTGGAGACCTTCCATATTCCTGCATTCATTGCCTAAAATCTGACCGGGTACGAACATAACTGGGGTCTGAGAGAGCTTGGCGGAGCAGATCCAGACTTCAGCACATAGCTGACAAATCGTTACAAAGCATGGCTAAGAAGAGAAGTTAACAGAAGACAAAATGCAGACTGACTCCTGACACAACTCCAATGACCTAGAATAAACTGTGAGCCTGTGAAGGCCTCTAGCATTTCATTCTGTTTTTATGCTCTAACTGTTTTAAAGACTCTGCTTAGCTTGTAATAGAAGTAGTAGTTTGAATAAAATCGAGAGATTCAAGAACTTTCCCCTTTTTTTTGGCCCAAGTGTTGAACACCACGCTGCTTCAAACACTGAAATCACACCTCAGAGTAAGCAACCCTGGATCAAGTTGACTGATTGTGACCAAATCTCACTGAGAGATTGCCTACGTATCCTTTTCAAGGAATCAGGTCAAAACGTAGTGCAGGCTAAGGTTCGCTCGTGTATTTTGGCTCTCCTTTTGTGCTCTAATTTTTGCCTAGTGCCGCCCTTTGGGTTTTCGGCCTAGTGAGCTTTTGATTTTTGCCTATTTATTTTTGCCTAGACCGCCTCCTTAGGTTTTTGATTTAGCAGGCTTGCTCTAAATTTTGCCTGGAGCTGCCCATCCTCTTGGTTTTTGGCCCAGTGAGCTTCTCTCAAGGATAGTAACGTTTGAGTTGATCCAGGTTGACCAAAGTGTTGAACTCATTGCCGTCTAAATCAATGAGTTGCGCTGCTCCACCCAAGAGAATGGTTTTGATGATGTAAGGTCCCGAGCGCTTCGCACGAAACTTACCGCGAGGATCAAAGACAGGAGCCCGGATTTCCTTTGTAACCAAATCCCCTTTGACCAAATCACGAGACTTCACCTTCTTGTTAAAAGCCTGAGCAATCCTTCGTTGATACCCCTGAACATGATACAAGGCACGGAGCCTCCTCTCATCAAAAAGCATGAGTTCAATGAACCTCCCACTGAGCCACTCGGATTCCGTGAGTTCACATTCTGCCATGACCCTTAACAACGGTACCTCAAACTCGATAGGAAGTACTGCTTCCATCCCATAAACCAAGGAATAGGGAGTCACCCTTGTTGAGGTACGAATTGACGTTCGATACCCCCAAAGAGTTAGAGGCAGTTGTTTGTGCCAGTCCGTGGCAGACTCTGCAGATTTCTTGATGATCGTCTCGATGTTCTTGTTGGCTGCTTCGACAGCCCCATTTGTTTGAGGGCGATAGACCGTTGAATGATGTATTTGGATTTTGAATTCTTCGAAAAGCTCCAAAACCCTGCCTTTGAAATGAGAGCCATTATCAGACACGAAGGCCTGCGGAACACCACAGCGGTAGATAATGTTCTTCCTGATGAACTGAGCCACCTGAACCGCAATCAAGGTTTTATAAGATTAGACCTCCACCCACTTGGTAAAATAGTCTATCGCTACCAGAATAAAATGATGGCCATTCGAAGCAGATGGCCTGATCATGCCAATGACATCAATGCCCCACACAGCAAAAGGCCAAGGTGAAGTCATGCCAAATAGATTGGAGGGGCAAACATGCATAAGATTAGCATGAATTTGGCACTTATGACAGCGGCGAACGTAATCCACACACTGTGACTCCATAGTGGACGAAACGTACCCCTGCCATAAAATCTTTTTGGCAAGCATGACACAGCTCATGTGAGGACCATAGACCCCCTCATGAATCTCCTCCATTATTTTGCTGGCTTCAACACCGCTGATGCAGAGCTTATGCATCCCACAATGGGATCTCCTGTAAAGCTTCCCTCCACAGATGATGTATTAGGCAGCCAATCTTCGCAACGCGAGTTGATCCTTTTTAGAGGCCTCAGTCGGATATTCGCTCCTTTCTACAAAATTCCATATATCATGGTACTAGGGTAGGCCATCATCGATATCATCGATAACAGTAATGTACTAGTAAGCAGGGCAGTCCCACTGTTCGATCAGTATTGGGCGGAGTTTGACTCCCAGTGGAAGCTCAACCATGGAGGCCAAAGTTGCCAAGGCATCGGCGAATTGATTTTTCAAGCGGGGGATATGCGTGAAAGTTACCTTGTTGAAACGAGGAATGAGATCTTCCAAGTCTTAGTGATAAGGCTTCAATTTTTCTTCACGAACTTTCCAGTCCCCATTGGCTTGAGATACAACAAGATTAGAATTGCCGATGACATCAAGCTTTTCAACACCGAGAGTTAGAGCGGCTTCCATGCCAACAATACAGGCCTCATATTCAGCTTGGTTATTAGTGACATCAAAATTGAGTATGAATGCCAACGGAATATGAGAGCCATTGGGTGTTATTTACAAAACCCCGATTCCATATCATTTCTGATTGGCTGCCCCATCAAAATAGAGGGTCCACACATCTTCTACAACTGTTAGCACTGCCTCATCTGGGAAGACAATGTCTGAGTCCTCCGGCCCATCCACAGGGTGATCAGCCAAGAATTCTGCCATTGCGTGCCCCTTGACGGACTTCCTCATGACATATTCAAGATCAAATTCTGCCAACAAGCGCAACCAACGAGCTAGCGTACTAGTAAGTGCCGGCTTCTCAAATAGATACTTGAGAGGATCCATTCGAGAAATCAGCTTCACTGGGTAAGCCAGCATGTAATGTCTCAATTTCTTAGAAGCCCAAACAAGGGCCCAATATGTCTTTTCATGAGCGGTGTAGCGCTCCTCACATCCCACCATTTTCTTACTCAAGTAATAAATGGCTTTCCCGACTCCCTTATCTCCCTCCTGGACTAACAAGCATCCCATAGAGGATGGGTTTACACAAGTAAAGAATCAATGGCTTCCCTGGCACTGGCAGCATTAAAACCGACAGATTTTGCAGGTAATTCTGGATTGACGTGAAAGCCGCTTGACACTTGTCCGACCATACAAACGGAGTATCCTTTTTGAGTAGACGAAACATCGGCTCGCAAGTAAAGCTAACTTGGCGATGAATTTGCTGATGAACTGCACCTTCCCTAAAAAGCTTCGCACTCCCTTTTCAGACTCCAGTGGCTTCATTTCAAGCATTGCCTTGATCTTTGATGGGTCGACTTCGATGCCTTGAGAGGTGATCATAAAACCAAGCATCTTGCCAGCCGTGTCCCTAAAAGTGCATTTCTGTGGATTGAGACGCATGCGGAATTTATGGAGTCTCTCGAAGAATTTCTTAAGCACAGGAATGTGTCCTTCTCGAGTTTTAGATTTGGAAATCATATCATCCATATAGACCTCAACCTCTTTGTGCATCATGTCATGCAAATGGTCGTAGCAGCCTGCTGATAGGTAGGACCAGCATTCTTCAACCCAAACGGCATGACTAAGTAGCAATAAGTCCCCCACTCGGTGATGAACGTGGTTTTCTCACGGTCCTCTGGTGCCATAAGAATCTGATTATAGCCTGAAAAGCCTTCCATGAATGAAAGTAAAGCATGCCCCGCAGTATTATCCATAAGCACATCGATGTGTGGCAAGGGAAAATTGTCCTTGGGGCTTACTTTGTTCAAGTCCCTGAAATCAACACAGACTCGGATTTGTCCATTCTTTTTAGGAACGGGAACAATGTTGGTGACCCAAGTAGGATATTGAGACACCATGAGAAAACCGGCGTCAATCTGCTTGGTGACCTCATCCTTGATCTTCTTTACCCAATCCAGCCTCATTCATCTAAGCTTTTGTTTGACAGGCTAAGCATCTGGTAGCAGGGGAATTCGATGCTCTACTATCTCGGGATCGATGCCAGTCATGTCTTGATGAGACCATGCGAAGACATCACTGTACTCGGTGAGCAAACCCTTAAAGTCACGATGCTCCTCTGGTGAAAGCGTGAAGCCCACTTGAACCATCCGGGGATCGTTCTCATCTTTCAAGTTTATATAAACTACTTCTTCTTTTAATGGTTGAGCATGCCTTTCGTCTTCCCTTTCGATGAGGGCACGGATTTCCTTGGGAATGTCCCCATCGAAATCTATCTCTTCAACGTCGTGGTTGACACAGTTTATATAAAGATCATTCAAGTAGTCAGAAGATGAGTCATTCATTTCACAAAACCCCTCAGGGTTGCCAAGTACAAGAGAATCAAACTCAAAGTATAAGCTATGACGTGGAGGGCCCAGAGGCACAAACTTTGACTCAGAGCTACACTTAGACGACTCACTGGACTCTAACTCTGACTCAGTCTCATCATCGATAAACAGCTCAGCCTGGCCAGTGTAAGCAGCGTTCCCGACTTCACGCACAAAATAACTGTTAGGATCACCGAAAAGGGTACGAGGTTTTCCCGTACATTTCCTTCTTTTGGCATCTTTGGTAGAGGTAACATACCCCAAACCAAAGTGGCCCTCACAGGAAGGAAAGGTAGGGAACTCCGGGACTCCTTGTTGGCTGATAGGTGCTGAAAAGCACCCATTTAATCCTTCTAATTTATGCCTTGTTAAGTCGATTTATATTGTTATTTAGATATTAGTGATGCGTTTCTTGTGTTTGTAGATATTTCGAGGCTTGACATTTTAATGAGTTAAAGTGCAAACTTTAAGAAGTTTAGAGACCAGCTCGTAGCATGTTCCAAGGCCTAAGGACCTAGAGTGTAATAACTCCATTATTAAGCCATGTTATGGCCTGGCAAAGGAAAGTCTTGCACGGCAATTGCTATAAAGTCGACAGAAAGGGTTTTTAGAAGGGGGTTCTCGGCTGTGGTAGTCCAGGGGACGGCAGCTTTCAGTCCGTGTTCGAAGAAACAGCGCTGCGCATAAATCAAGACTCCGGCTTCCATGGCCGGCTAATTCCATTCTCTAAGGAGGAGATGAAGCACCGTACCAAGTAACTTGTATATGTATAGGTTTAGGTTTTAATATTCGGATCGATTGTTTAACTAGAACTCGTTTCAGTTTTATGGAATAATTTTCATACTTTCAATCTGTTCCGTATTTATATCCGCGGTTTTCAAATACGGAGTTAAACAATAGTTTTCACTGATTGTGGTTGGAGTTCTGAGATAGATTATGCTCGTAAGACGGATCGTGCCGTTAGGTGGCCAGACCGTGCTACTGAGAGACGGTCCGTGCTATGGGATAGTCTATGCCTTTTAACAACCCGATTATTTTCTTAATGATTATCGAAAGGGATTGCAAGCTCTAACGATAGTCTTTAATGATTCGAATGTTAAACCTAACTTATGCATATCGTTGTTACGCGGTCGGGGTGGATTCTAAACCCTAGATCCTTCCTCCACCAGTTTTCGATCAATTAATTAGTTGTTCTCTTACTCTATTCAGTTTTCTCAAATCAAACAATTCAATCTTTTCTTTCTGAGTTAATCTAAAAGTTAATTGAAATTATAGTAACTTAGCCATACTGTCCCTGCGGATTCGACACTCTGTCTTAACCACTGTTCTATGGAGTAGTAGTTAACTCCAAGGTTTTATAAATATATTTTTTACACGGTACGACGCGGTCATTGGCGAATCCCTAAGCTCAGGCCAGGGAAAAAGGACATCCTTCTCATAATATCCATTGCGACAGAGCTTATGATGAAGTTCCCATCCACGTTAACGGCCAAAACAGAACCAGAGGTGTCGAACGAGAAACCCCCAAGGTCAATGTCTTCTTCACCGTGTAAGATCCCTAAAACGAGAGTTCCATCCTTTTTGAGCGGACGAATGCCTGAGTCTCCACAGGTGGTAAGAGTGCCAGTGGGAAGTCCTAGAACGACTTTTTGGTGGAGGGTTGATGGCACGCCCATGATGTCTGACTGATGGAGCCAAGACCTGCCCAGTAGCTGGTTGAAGGTAGCGGGAATATCAACAACATGTAACTCAACTTCCATCTCGAAGCCCTCTGCGTCGAGCTGGAGCATTAGAGTGCCCTCGACCATACGACGTGTCCCATCATATGCTTTGACGACCAAGTTGGAAGGCACAAAATCCTTCATAGCCAATCCCAGACGATAAGCCACCCTCATAGGGCAAACATTGATAGCTGAGCCATTATCAATGAGGACGGTAGGAACCCAAAGTCCTTGGAATTTGACAATAATGTGCAAGGGGCAATTGTGATCGACCCCTTCAACTAATAGGTCCTTGTCAGTAAAGACCACAATGTGCTTGGAGGTAAGAGGGAGGATGAGAGACACCATCGCCTCAGGAGTGACATCAGCCTGAATTTTGAGGTGGGAGAGAGAGTGGCACAATTTCTGATGGTGCTCACGGAGGAACAGATTAGCCCCCAAATTGATATAGCAGCGGGAATCCACTCTAGCTGTTGTTGAACAAGATCAGCAGCTGGTGGGCCAGTTGATACCTTAAGAGGTGCAGACCTTGGGAAAGCAATGGGGTCGTTCCTTTGGTTAGAAGGGTTGGACGAACTTCCAGCTTGCAGATTAGCAGGTTGAAAAATCCGTCCACTCCTCGTAACATTGTGAACATTTCTCAAGGAGGGCACGACCTGAGGGTCTTCATTCACATCCCAAAGATCGGTAAGAACCTCCCCCAACTTGCGCTTCCCTTTGTCTGTGGCCGATGCACCTGTAGGTACTTCGACATCAAACCCCAAATCCTCAGCCAAGTCTTTCATCAGGAGTGAGTCCCAGAAGCTCAGATCTATAACTGTCGCAACTTCAGTGATAAGCTCCGGATTGGCCATAAAGGGAACATCCCATAGTCCACCTTCTGCCAGGGAGCGGTTAACTGCCCAGACTTCTGTTCCTACCTGGATGTCAACTACCTCATCAAAATCCCACAGGTTAGTAGGCGAAACAAGATCTGTAACCATAATACTACAGTCCCTATTATTGGGATAAGGCACCTCAGCGCGCGGGAACGCCTCGTTAACAATGTAAGAGCGTGAGTCATGATTATCATCACAGATTGAATCAAAGACTGAGCTGAAGGTGGAAATGTGGTCTCCCAGAACCTGAGGATCTTCCTGAACCAGGTCGTCCTCCGCATAGTGTGTCATGTAATCTGGTGTGGCGTAGCCTTGGAGAGGATTAGGGTCCAGGTCCATGGGATCCTGCCTAATCGGCTCGGGGTCCCAATTGTACTCTTCTTCGGGGATGACAGGTTCAGCCTGCTGAAATAGCATATATAAGGAGAAGCCACCCAAAGGATCAAGTAATGCTGCTTCATGGCCGGCCATCCAGCCATCATACCAGGCCTGATCAAATGGGAGATACTCAGGCTGTTGTGGGAACCTGTCCAGTTGGTGCCCTGACCACTCGTTGGTTATCGGGGTGGCATAGTCCATGTTATCTGTAACGCCCCCAAAATCAGGTTCGTTAAGTTAAACATTTATTAGATAAACAAGGTCGAGTCTAGCTCTTTATTACATCATAAGCTCCCAAAAGGTTCGTATATTACACAAAAGGAATGGACATCTAAGGTTATCTACAGCTCCTTCTCTTCTTCCATTCTAGCAAGCTCCTCAGCTCCAAAGGCCTCCAAGGTATACAGCTCTCCTTGCTCATCTGATAAGTCTGACACATTATACCAGCGTCGCCACCAAGATAATATGTCAGGGTCACATAAAGCAACACCGTGAGCTTGAAAGCTCAATAGAGTAACCCAAAACCCACTAACTCTTAACATACAAGTCAAAGATAGTATAGATATGGGTTTTCAAACTTGACATGCTTAAACAAGAACACATAGCAATTACACATGCGCGTTCACTAACGAGCGTTGGTGTCATGTTCCGTGTGTTTCTCCTACGCGACTCATCGTTTTGTGTCTCATCTTTTAACATCATTTCCAAAAACACACACGCACACACCAATGAGCTACCAAGTCTGGCTCATTGGCCACAATGGCTACCAAGTCTGGCACATTGTGAACACACACAACCAATATGCTACCAAGTCCGGCTTATTGGCCACAATGGCTACCAAGTCCGGCACATTGTGTCACATTCTTGGCTCCTCTCTGCGGATAACCAAGTCACACACCTCCAATGAAGCTACCAAGTCCGGCTCCATTGGCAACGCACACCAACATAAGGCTACCAAGTCCGGCCATTATGTAGTTTCAAAAGTATTTTTATCCATATCATCCACATCTTACGTGTCATGTCTCTACTTTCCAATTTCATGTGTCTCGTATCATGCATTGACTCCGCGGCGGGACTTCGCAACAAGTACAACACATTCATCGAAATCTTGAAACTAAACTAGCAAGATCATCCAACTCTATTTTACCACAAATAAGGCAAGCAATATGCTATCACGCTTACAATCTTTGAAAAAGGTCAAAATACGAATACTTCGTTTAAAACAACACTTTATCTTTAAAATGAAAACGTTTATGTTTTCTTTGGAAGTTCAAAACAACACATGTTTATTGACGAGTTCATAAAGTCATGTAATCAATCATTCTCATGCCTTCAAGCACTCATAAGTTCAAAGTAAACTACGTAAAGCAATCATACTAATACATAGCTTCCTATACTTCGAAATCATGCGATCAACTAGTAAAGTATACTACATATACTTAGGACTAGAAGGTATTGGGGAATCTATACTCAATTCAAACATACAAACAATTATACTTAGAGTAAGTAGGTTCAAAGAACTCTACCGTTCTTCTTGGCGGTAGTAGGCTACAAAAGGTACGACGGAAAGAAAGTCGGTGATTGAACGGCGTAACGACTTACGGTAAGTTTCCGATAGCTTCGAAAGAGATTGGTTTCTCTCAAAACTAGATCCTAACTATAACTACTTCTACTTTTGGATCGAGGTGGTGGTCGAGTGGTGGTTTAGTGGCAGCAATGGAAAGTCTCTTGAAAACTAGGAAGAAAGTAAGCAAGAACAAGCAAGAATACTAAACTTTTTCTAGAGAGAAGTTGGAGAATGAGGTGAAGGTGTGAGTTCAAAGCACCAAGAGCTTGGTATTTATAGGCAAGGCACCTTCTCTCTCTCTCTCCCTTGCCGGCCTCTCTCTCTCTCTCCTATATCTCATTTTTTATTTAAGCAAATCTTGTTTGCTTGGAAGAAACAACCTAAAACTTAGGCTTGCATGGCTATGACGTGTCCTTTGGATTGGATTTTGGAAGACTAATCAAGGAAGGAAGATTTTATCAAGTAAAGAACTAGGGTTTGTACAAAGAAGGACTAGATTTGATTGTCCTTGGATTTGAAAGAGTAAGAAAAACCCTAGATTTAGTAGTACTAGGATTTGATACAAAAATGGCCAAGAGGTAAGTACACACATCACTCTCTCTCTCCCTCTCTCCATCTGATCTCTCTCTCTCCCAATCTCTCTCTCGGCCTCTCTCTCCAAATCTCTCTCTCTCCCTCTCTCTCTCCTTGGTACAATGTACTACATGTACATATATATATATATATATATATAACATGATATGGAAGGACAAAGGGTTGGTGATTGGAAGAGTAAGGATTTTGGTTTGTAAGAGATTTGACAAGATTTTGAGCTTCCAAAGGTACAAAAGAATCATAAAGAAGATCAAGCAAGGGTCAATGAAAGCACAAGGAAGATCTAGGTACAATCCCTCTCTCTCTTTCCTTCTCATTCTCTCTCTCTCTCCCTCTCTCTCTCGGATTCTCTCTCGGATTCTCTCTCTCTCTCTCTCTCTCCCACTTGTACTCTCATGGAAGAATACATATATATTAGTATATATATAAGTACTTTGGGTCCTTTAGAATCTTGTATTTTAAACCAAAATTAGATTTTCTTATTAAAATATTGTAATACACACATGCTATGTACAATATAATATCTATATATATATATATATATATATATATACAAGCCATGTACTTCACAATCTAGGCTAGATATGACCAAATCCTATATCTAATTAACTAATACAAGTCTTTCAAAGTACTAAGTACTAAAATATTAACCTATGGTACTAATCCTATTTTAATCAAATAACACACATGGCAAATCTAGTATTTTAATACACCTAGTACTTGATTGGCAAGTAAAGCTATTATCCAATGGATATAGTTTTCCTAGCGGGTAATAACCAATGGGTAAAGATGGGTAGGATTCTAATCTATCGTCCAATGGGTAAAGAATCTCCTAACGGTTGTTAACCAATGGATAATACCAAAAAGTCTAATACTTGCTTAAATACCATACTTAAGTACTAAACTAATCTAATCTCGTACTTAGATGGATTAACTGAGGTTTTCCTATTATCCAATGGGTAAAGATAACCCTAACGTTATCGTCCAACGGTTAATAGCTCAAAGGTTTGAAAGATCCAAAAGGTTCATTCTAGGTTTACGAAGCTCAAGGGTTTCAAAAGGTTCACAGCCAAGGTTCACGAGGTTCACCGAGGTTTAGGAAACAAACGACGATTAGGTTACGGTCGATAGGTGAACGAGTTGGTTAAAAGTTAGCTAGGGTTGCTAGATAGGATTTCCAGTCAAGATGGAAGGTTTAAGACTTAACTCTAGGAACGACAGAAAAATCTAGCGGTTAGAAGTCGATTAAAACCTTAATTAAGATTTTCAAGCACTAACAACAAGATTTTTATTTAGTAAAAATCAGGGTTGTTACAACCTATCCCCCTTAAACAATTTCGTCCTCGAAATTTGCCGTACGCTCGGATTCGAATAGGTAAGGGTAGTTAGCTCTCATGGTTTCCTCTCTTTCCCAAGTGGTTTCGCCAGCTCCGCAGTTTTTCCATAAAACTCACACTAACTTAATTATCTTATTCCGGATGATCTTCTCACTCCGGTCTTGGATCTCAATCGGCTCTTCCTTATACGTCGCATCTTCTTCGATGATGATGTCCTCCCAGTTGATTACATGTGTCGGCAACGAGAGGTACTTGCGAAGCATCGTAACGTGAAACACGTTATGTACTCGATCTAGCTGCGGCGGCAGAGCTAAGCGATATGCTACCTTCCCAATCTTCTCTACGATGTCGAAAGGTCCTATGTAGCGCGGGGATAATTTTCCTTTCTTTCCAAACCTAATACTCCTTTCTTAGGTCAGATCTTGAGGAAAACGTGGTCTCCTACTTCAAAGCGTAGAGGTCAGTTTCTCTTATCTGCGTAACTCTTCTGTCGGCTTTGAGCGGTTTGGATCCGTTGCCTAATGGTTTTGACCTTCTCCGTGGTATCTCGTACCAAATCAGGTCCAATCAATTCTGCTTCTCCAACGTCGGTCCAATAGACGGGAGATCGGCAGGGTCAGCCGTATAAGGCTTCGTACGGTGCCATTTCAATACTAGCCTGATAACTATTATTATAGGCAGACTCCACCAAAGGTAGGTGTTGTTCCCAGTTACCAGAAAAATCTAAGGCACATGCTCTCAACATGTCCTCCAATGTCTGGATTGTCCTCTCCATTTGTCCGTCTGTTTGAGGGTGGAAGGCGGAACTAAGTCTTACATCTGTTCCCAAAGCCTTCTGCAATCCCTTCCAGAAATGCGAGACAAAACGTGGATCTCTATCAGACACTATTGAGACAGGGACTCCATGAAGTCGCACAATCTCTATAATGTACAACAGACTCAATTGCTCCACATTCTCTGTCATCTTGACAGGTAAGAAATGCGCAGATTTGGTGAGTCGGTCCACGATCACCCAAATAGCGGTATTGGACTTGGCTGATCTTGGCAAGCCAGTCACGAAATCCATCGAGATGTGCTCCCACTTCCAAGTAGGAATAGGTAGGGGTTGAAGGTCTCCTCCAGGTTTCTGATGTTCCGCCTTAACTTGTTGACACACCAGGCATGTAGATACAAATCGTGCTACGTCCTTCTTCATTCCCTCCCACCAGTACGTCCTTCGTAGGTCATGGTACATCTTCGTACCGCCGGGGTGTACTGCGAAGTTCGAATGGTGAGCTTCTCGAAGTACAGCTTCTCGGAGGGTTCCAGTATTACGTACGAATACCCTTCCTTGGAATCTCAGACTATTTTCCTTCTCGATTGTCCATCCCGGTAAGGCCTTTCCTTCTCGGATTCGATACCGGATGAATTCGCAATCTTGCTCAGAGGTCTGAGCTAGTAGAATTTCCCGGTGAAGTGCCGATTCCACAACTAAGGCATACAGACGCATATTACCATTTTTTGAGGATGGTCGTAGGTTGAACTCGTTAAGAGTATCTACCATCTCCCATTCCTTAATGGCATTCTTGGCCTTATGCGTTCTATCCTTCCGGCTCAACGCGTCGGCGACCACGTTGGCTTTGCCGGGGTGATATTAGAGAGTAAACTTGTAATCTTCCGAGTACTCCATCCATCGACACTGCCTCAGGTTCAACTCCTTCTGAGTGAATAGATACTTGAGGCTTTTATGGTCGGTGAAAACTTCGAATTGTTCTCCCCACAGATAGTAACGCCAGGACTTGAGGGCGAATACTACCACGGCCAATTCTAGGTCATGGGTGGGGTAATTTCTATCGTGCGGTCGGAGTTGTCGAGATCCATAAGCTACGACCTTTCCGTTCTGCATCAGCACACATCCCAATCCATCCCTCGAGGCATCGCAATAGACCGTATAGTCTACGCCGCGCTCAGGTATGATGAGTATTGGTGCGCTAGTCAATCTCTTTTTCAACTCTTGAAAAGACTTCTCGCAAGCTTCATCCAAATCTAGCCTCACTCTTTTCTGGGTTAGTCTCGTCATCGGCTTGGCGAGGGTTGAGAAATCAGGTATGAACCTACGGTAATAACCAGCTAATCCTAGGAAACTCCTTATCTCGAACACAGAGGTTGGCTGTTTCCATTTCAGCACTGCCTCAACCTTCTCTTCGTCCACAGTGATTCCGTCTTTGGATACTACATGACCCAAGAACTTAACCACTTCTAGCCAAAACTTGCATTTACTTGCCTTGGCATAGAGTTGGCTATCTCAGAGTACTTGTAGCGCTATCCGCAGATGTCCTTCGTGCTCCTCCGTACTGGCGGAGTATATCAAAATGTCATCAATGAACACCACTACGAACTTGTCTAAGTAGGGTTGAAAGATCTTGTTCATGAGACACATGAATACTGCCGGAGCATTCGTCAGCCCAAATGGCATCACTACAAACTCGTAGTGTCCATATCGGGTATGGAAGGCTGTCTTGGCAATGTCTTCCTCCCGAATTCTAAGTTGGTGATAACCTGATCGGAGATCGATTTTCGAGAAACAAGTTGCCCCTCTCAATTGATCAAACAGGTCATCGATCCTAGGCAAGGGGTAACGGTTCTTAATGGTAACTTGGTTAAGCTTCCTATAGTTGATGCAAAGACGAAGCGTCCCTTCTTTCTTCTTCACGAACAACGCAGGTGCTCCCCATGGCGACGTACTAGGTCGGATAAATCCTTTGTCCAACAGCTCTTGCAATTGGGTCTTGAGCTCTTTTAGTTCCGCGGGGGCCATTCGATACGGGGCCATCGAAATCGGCGCTGTCCCCGGTTGGAGTTCTATAGAGAAGTCTATCTCTCTATGAGGTGGTAAACCAGAAAGTTCCTCGGGAAATACATCGGCGTACTCGCACACGATGTGTGGTAATCCCAGGTCCATCCGGTCAGTTTCTTCCATTTGGAGACTAGCTAGCCATCCAAATAGTTGATTCTGCCACCTTGACCTCTTTGTCAAAGAACTCACGGTCTGTCTATCCCCCTTAAAATAGAAACGAGTTCCCTCAGGGGTGAAAGCCGTTACGGTTTTCTGGTGACAATCTATGACCGCTCGGTGTGCTGATAGCCAATCCATTCCCACGATCACGTTGAAATCCACCATGTCGATTACTCTAAGATTGCAGGTTAGTTGTAGGTTGTCTACTTCTAGCTCGCACCCTCTACACACTAGACTAATAGTTATACTTCCCCCAATGGTGATGCTACTTTCGTACTCGAACCTAGGGGTTCTGTTTCTAGTGCTAGGGTTTCTACGCAAGCAGTAGATATGAACGAATGAGATGCACCAGAGTCAAACAAGGCTTGTACGCACGTACTATACAATAGCAGCGTACCTTGGATCATAGAGGGATCCGGCTCTTGTTCCTCAGTCTGCAGTGCAAAGATGCGCCCTTCAGTGCCTTGCTGGGTTCCAATGGGCTGCTTCCCCTTATTCTACCCATTCTATTGGGACAGAGGTCCTCCGGGGTTCTGCTTTCCGAATCCAGTCTGCTCAGGTTGAGCTCTCTGGGTTCCAAAGCTTTCATTGCTCTCCTTCTGAGGTTGTGGGCATTGACGACTGTAATGGCCTAAATTTTGACAGTTGTAACACTTAACTGTCGCCAGATCTCGGGTGACATTCTGAGGTTTGTCACGCCCAGATACTGCAATCTTCCAAGCTTGGTTGGGTTGAGACGCGGTAAAGGGTTTCACAGGGTAGGGTCCACGAAGTTTATTGGGTGATTGGGTACGGATCGGTCCACCAGTATTGCTCGTTGCTTTCCTCTAGCGGGTCTTAAAGTTAGCTTCCTCGCTCTCTAACCAGAGTGCACATTTCACGATACCAGAGAAGGTAGTGAATGCTTGAGCTACAACGGCCCTTCGAGCAGTGGTTAGTCCCCACTCGAATCTTCTCGCTTTCTTATCCTCGGTAGCTACGGCGTCGAGGGCATAACGAGATAGTTCTTCGAACTTAGCTGTGTATTGGGTAATGGTCATGGTTCCTTGCCTAAGATTCGTAAATTCGTGCTCCTAAGCTAGGCGAAGGGGCGTGGGAAAGTATTTATCGAGGAATAGGGTTTCGAATTCGGCAAAGGTCATCGTGGCTATGGCATGGGTTGCTTCTATCAACTCCCACCAATAGCGGGCTTCTCCCTTAAGTTGGTAAGTAGCGAGGGCTACACGATCTCCATCACGAGTGATCTCCAAGGTGTCCAGGATCACCTTGACTTCCTTCAGCCAGGTTTCGGCGATAGTCGGGTTAGGGTCTCCGTTAAAGGTCAGGGGTCGACGCTTGCAGAACTCGTTCATCGCGCGGGTTCGGGTCATAGGTTCATCGTCGCGGTTAGGGTTTCGGCGATTGGCATTCAAAGCAACCACGAATGCTTGCGTGATTTGGGTTAGGTTGGGGTTAGCGTTAGAGTTTTCTCCCATTTCAAATCCCAATCCGCTACGTCGGTTCACCATCTACGCGTTCGAAATCGAAAGGGGGAGGTTTAGTCTAAGTTAAACTACCGTTATTCAAAATTAGGGTTTCAATTATATACGCAAAATAGTACGCAACAGTATTTCTTAAAGCAAAGTAGATTTTCATAAATAAATGAAAGATTACAACGATAAGCATAGAGTTCTACTACAAAAGGACAACAAGAATGAAATCCTCCTAATGCAAGTCGGGATGTTCCTACATACTCCTAATACATGGTCTAAGTTTGTAATATACAACAAGTGCAACTACAACTCTCGGGACCTTATTCTAATACTACGACTCTACTACTGAGGCGGAATAAGTCCAAAGTACACTCGCAATTCCTCCTTCCACTCCTTTTCCCTTTTTTCGAGCCAATACTCTCCTCTTTGACGTGCTTCCTCGATGGCATCAATAAATGACAAGTATAAGGTTTCCACATCCATGGTCTCGGATAGGGGTGACATAAGAATGACCTCTTCTAGGTGTTCGCCGGAGGCAGGGTAACATATACCCAGTTGGGGTATGGGGGTATAACTCTCGGGTGCAAGTATGGCCTTGTAAACCAGCAGGTCCGCAAAAGTGAATGGTGCAGCAGGGGTACGACTATCCATATCTACAAAAGAAAAATTACATGTTAGACTTATCGGTGTGAAAGGGGTAGTCTCGCAAAGACACAAATACACACATAACAGTGCTCATACACGTAGTTTTCATTACTTAATAAAGCAAGTACATCATAGGCAGCTTATATTAGCCTTAACATCAACAGTCCTACCACATCCTATTTACAACCAAAAGCTTACATCCTAGGAACAGTGATCCTAGTTTAACACTCCTACATCCAAAAGGATTACAATTATTGCTAGGTTTATTTAGGTACACCCTAACAGCATCCTTGGCTCATAGGTTTGCCAGAACTTTATCTCCCTCGGGTTCATTCTTACTTCCACTAGCTTCTCCTTCCTTAGTCACCTTATTGGCAATCTTTTCCTCTCCGGTTTCCTCCTTTTCACCATATATGAAGTTTTCCATCGGGGGTAGGGCTCCGAAGAATCCATAAAAGGAACATAGGATGGGAAACATCACAAGGAACCAAGGGTCATCCTCCACGGGGGTTGAGGTATGGTGTTGTACTCTTTTGAAATTACGGATTTCAGCGAGTATCACGACTACATAGTCAGACTTTCCCATTAGTTGGGCAGTCATGACCTCAATGGTGATCTTGAGTTGGTGAGCTCCAGTTTCTCGGTTGAGGACGTGATTCATCTACAAGGATAGGTTTAAACCTCAATTAGTCACGGTTAGAGACAAAGTTTTTAACTATTACTAAGGAACTTGAGATTTAACTTTGAGATTTTCTACGTTCCACATTCATTCCTTGATTTAAATCATCATCCAATTGTTCGGGAATTCCCAGTTCGGCGGTACTGCCAGTTTCCACCATACTTCAATCCGAAGATTGTTTTGTCAGAATTCCACCCAATTTGGGACGGTAAACTTAAACTCAATTCACGTTTGTGCAACGGTCAACTTATGTTAAAGACTACTCAGACTTATCTTATAGGCTACCCATTCTACCCATGGCCGAGGTTTGAACCTAAGGCTTTGATACCAAGTTGTAACGGCCCCAAAATCGGGTTCGTTAAGTTAAACATTTATTAGATAAACAAGGTCGAGTCTAGCTCTTTATTACATCATAAGCTCCCAAAAGGTTCGTACATTACACAAAAGGAATGGACATCTAAGGTTATCTCCAGCTCCTTCTCTTCTTCCATCCTAGCAAGCTCCTCAGCTCCAAAGGCCTCCAAGGTATACAGCTCTCCTTGCTCATCTAATAAGTCTGACACATTATACCAGCGTCGCCACCAGTATAATATGTCAGGGTCACATAAAGCAACACCGTGAGCTTGAAAGCTCAATAGAGTAACCCAAAACCCACTAACTCTTAACATATAAGTCAAAGATAGTATAGATACAGGTTTTCAAACTTGACATGCTTAAACAAGAACACATAGCAATTACACATGTGCATTCACTAACATGCGTTGGTGTCATGTTCTGTGTGTTTCTCCTACTCGACTCATCGTTTTGTGTCTCATCTTTTAACATCATTTCCAAAAACACACACGCACACACCAATGAGCTACCAAGTCCGGCTCATTGGCCACAATGGCTACCAAGTCCGGCACATTGTGAACACACACAACGAATAAGCTACCAAGTCCGGCTTATTGGCCACAATGGCTACCAAGTCTGGCACATTGTGTCACATCCTTGGCTCCTCTCCGCAGATAACCAAGTCACACACCTCCAATGAAGCTACAAAGTCCGGCTCCATTTGCAACGCACACAACTATAAGGCTACCAAGTCCGGCCATTATGTAGTTTCAAAAGTATTTTTATCCATATCAACCACATCTTACGTGTCATGTCTCTACTTTCCAATTTCATGCGTCTCGTATCATGCATTGACTCCGTGACGGGACTTCGCAACAAGTACAACACATTCATCGAAATCTTGAAACTAAACTAGCAAGGTCATCCAACTCTATTTAACCACAAGTAAGGCAAGCAATATGCTATCACGCTTACAATCTTTGAAAAAGGTCAAAATACGAATACTTCGTTTAAAACAACACTTTATCTTTAAAATGAAAACGTTTATCCTTTCTTTGGAAGTTCAAAACAACACATGTTTATTGACAAGTTCATAAAGTCATGTAATCAATCATTCTCATGCCTTCAAGCACTCATAAGATCAAAGTAAACTACGTAAAAACAATCATACTAATACATAGCTTGCTATACTTCAAAATCATGCGATCAACAAGTAAAGTATACTACATATACTTAGGACTAGAAGGTATTGGGGAATCTATACTCAATTCAAACATACAAACAATTATACTTAGAGTAAGTAGGTTCGAAGAACTCTACCGTTCTTCTTGGCGGTAGTAGGCTACGAAAGGTACGACGGAAAGAAAGTCGGCGATCGAACAGCGTAACGGCTTACGGTAAGTTTTTGATAGCTTCGAAAGAGATTGGTTTCTCTCGAAACTAGATCCTAACTATAACTACTACTACTTTTGGATCGAGGTGGTGGTCGAGTGGTGGTTTAGTGGCGGCGATGGAAAGTCTCTTGAAAACTAGAAAGAAAGTAAGCAAGAACAAGCAAGAATACTAAACTTTTTCTAGAGAGAAGTTGGAGAATGAGGTGAAGGTGTGAGTTCAAAGCACCAAGAGCTTGGTATTTATAGGCAAGGCACCCTCTCTCTCTCTCCCTAGCCGGCCTCTCTCTCTCTCTCCTATATCTCATTTTTTATTCAAGCAAATCTTGTTTGCTTGGAAGAAACAACCTAAAACTTAGGCTTGCATGGCTATGATGTGTCCTTTGGATTGGATTTTGGAAGACTAATCAAGGAAGGAAGATTTGATCAAGTAAAGAACTGGGTTTGTACAAAGAAGGACTAGATTTGATTGTCCTTGGATTTGAAAGAGTAAGAAAAACCCTAGATTTAGTAGTACTAGGATTTGATACAAAAATGGCCAAGACGTAAGTACACACATCACTCTCTCTCTCCCTTTCTCCATCCAATCTCTCTCTCTCCCAATCTCTCTCTCGGCCTCTCTCTCCAAATCTCTCTCTCTCCCTCCCTCTCTCTCTCCTTGGTACAATGTACTACATGTACATATATGTATATATATATAACAAGATATGGAAGGACAAAGGGTTGGTGATTGGAAGAGTAAGGATTTTGGTTTGTAAGAGATTTGACAAGATTTTGAGATTCCAAAGGTACAAAAGAATCACAAAGAAGATCAAGCAAGGGTCAATGAAACAACAAGGAAGATCTAGGTACAATCCCTCTCTCATTCCTTCTCATTCTCTCTCTCTCCCTCTCTCTCTCTCTCTCGGCATTCTTTCTCTCTCTCTCTCTCTCTCTCCCACTTGTACTCTCATGGAAGAATACATATATATTAGTATATATATAAGTACTTTGGGTCCTTTAGAATCTTGTATTTTAAACCAAAATTAGATTTTCTTATTAAAATATTGTAATACACACATGCTATATACAATATAATATATATATATATATATATATATATATATATATATATATAAGAGTACACATATAATATATACAAGCCATGTACTTCACAATCTAGGCTAGATATGACCAAATCCTATATCTAATTAACTAATACAAGTCTTTCAAAGTACTAAGTACTAAAATATTAACCTATGGTACTAATCCTATTTTAATCAAATAACACACATGGCAAGGACTAATCCTATTTTAATCAAATATTAACCTATGAGTGTATGGAGATGGCAAGGATTAAGGAGTATCAAGTGTGTTAGGGTTTGTATGCCTTTTTTTTCCTTGATTTTTGGTAACCCTTGGACTTGAAAGACCAATGGGGTATTTATAGGACAATGGGAGGCCAAGGGTTGGTGCTAAACTTGGTCTAGCTACCAGCCAACAAGGCTAGCCAGCCTAACTTGGTGGAGAAGGTGGCCAACAAGGTGAGGGGAGTCGTTGTGTGGGGAGGTGCAAACCATGCAGTCACCAACAGCTGTTCTGGTGGAAAACGGGGTTCCACAGGTTTACAGGCCCCCTGATGATCACAAAATCCAGCTGGAAAAGGTGATGGGGACAGGTTCAAACCATCGCGCGAAGGAGTGGGACAGCCAAGCGATGGAGTAAACCATCGCGCGAGAGTCAATAGTCAATGCTTTGACTTTGACCTTGACCAACACCTGGCAAACTCTCCATCGCGCGAGGGTTCCACTTTACCGCGCACTGGTAAAACCTAGGCTAGGGTTTTGACTCAAGGTTTTGGGGTTAAAAGGGTTCAAGAAGGGTTCCAAACACTCTAAGCTCAATCCATTCCATTCTCAAGTCTGTTTTAATCCGATTCATCATCAGGGAAACAAGAAACCGTAAAACGATCGGGAGATCCAAATTGGGGTGTTTACAATGAAGAGCCGGCAAAGGCAGAATTCAAGAGGAAGCTTAGCCAAGTTGAAATGAAGATTGACGGGCTGGGATCTTTTGATCAAGAGAGTTTGGAGCTACTGTTTCGTGAGTTCTTCCAAGTGGGTTTGGCTGAAGGAGCTGAAGAGGTCGAAGTGTTCATGCTCGGGCCCGACGCCCTCGAGGATCCCACCTCTCTTATCGTGGAAGCCGAGGGTAGTCTTAAAAATTGCATTTTCAAATCGCGCCTAACTTGCATTGATGACACATCTGAGTTTGAGTCTGATTCTAAGTCTGACATAGAGTTTGTGGAGTCATCTAAGTTGAAGACACCCTAATCTGGATCTCCCAATTGTTTTACTTTGTTTTTCGGTTTCTTGTTTCCCCGATGATGAATCGGATAAAAAATGGACTTGAGAATGGAATGAATTGAGCTTGGAGTGCTTGGAACCCCACTTGAACCTTTTGAACCCAAACCCTAAGTCAAAACCCTAACCAAGGTTTGACCAGCGTGCGTTGATGTGGCTCCCACGCGCGCTTGTGATCTTGCCAGGTGTTAGTTAAAGTCAAAGTATTGACTGTTGACCATCGCGCGAGGGTTCGCTCACTTGCTCGCCAATACCACTCCATCACACGCGGATCAAGACCTGTCTCCATCACCTTTTTCCAGTTGGATTTTGTGATCATCAGGGGGTCTATGGGGCTGTGGAACCCCATTTTCCACCAGAACAGTTGTTGCAGGCTGCATGGGTTGCTCCACCCACACAACCACTCCCATCACCGTGTTGGCCACTTTCTCCACCAAGTGAGGCTAGCTAGCCTTGTTGGCTGATTGCAGCGCCAAGTTTGCCATCAACCTTCATCCTCCCAACCTCCTATAAATACCCCCTTACTTTTTCAAGTTCAAGGGTTACCAAAATCAAGTAAAAAGGGCATACAAACCCTAATACACTTGTTATTCCTTAATCCTTGCCATTTCCATACACTCATTTCACATGCTACACCACCTTGTTCAATCCATTTCAAAAACTCTCAAGCAAAGGTATAAGTTTATTACATGTTTCTTGTTTGATCTCTGAGGGGGCTGGCAGGGCTAAGGCTGGTAATCAATACCAGTCCTGGCCGTAAAGTTAGCAGGGTTACAAGAAATCATGCACTGGCTCTCTCGCGCGCACTGGACCCACTCTCACGCGCGTCTATCAAAGACTGCTCGTGATGGCCCACGTGGGGATGGGATGTTGGTTATTTCTTGTTTTAGTAGTTAAAGACACCCCAATCTGGACCTCCGAATAATCTTTAAGTTTCCCCGATGATGAAATAAGGAAAAATATACCTTCGAGGCTTGGATTGTTGCTCCTTTGCTACTCCTTCTCTAACCTCAAGAAAACCCCTTTCTAACCATGTAGGGTGGCCCCCGGTTCAATTGCAAAGAGAAAAATGCGTTTGCTTAGTCAAAAATAACTTTTTCCATGACACACTGATGGTAAAATGGGCACACATTTCAATGTATAAAATGGCTTTGTGTGAAACCAATTGGGTTAGAAAGAGGACTCAACAAGCTTTCCAACGCTTTGAACCGCGTCCAAATCTGAGTTCGGGAGTGTCCGGGGGGCCCTCGCGAAGTTTGGTGTGCTGTGCTGACTCACGTACCGCGCGACACTTCAAAGGGGCGCACGGCACTTCAGAAAATTTAAAAAATCACTCTGCCGCACGGGACTTCAATATGTCGCATGACACTTTGAGGAAAAGTTCTGACAGTCGCAGAAAGCAATCGGCCACGCCTGCAGGAGGAGCATCTGTGCCTGAAAATGAGTTTTATTCGGCCCAAAAGCCACCGCCCCTCTTTTAGTGATCATCCTTGGCTCTTTTGCCTATAAATACACCCCCCCCTCTAGTTGAGAAGCACCCCTTCAACTCAAAGTAAAGTTACTATGCCATTTTTTTGGCTCTCTCACACTCTCTCTAAAAATACCCCCCTTTGATTCTCTTTCTACAACTCCTTACACCCATCACCACTATACACATCTCTCTCTCTATCTACACCCATTTGCTCTCAAGTCTCTCAAACTCAAACCAAATCAACCTTCATTCCTCCATCTCTCAAGCACATCCAAGCTTCGATCAAAAGATATAAATAAACTCCTTAAGCCAAACCACATTTAGCTTTGAGGGGAGCCGATCGAGGCCCTTCTCGGTCTTTCTATACCGAGTTTGGGTCTCATACGAGCTTTATATTCAAAAAAACACAAAAAATAATTTCTGCATAGAAATCGGTGAACCGTACGATGGTTTAAGACACTGCACGGTTTATTGAGGAACGTCGTGCGGTATTTTAGCTTTGGTTCCCTGTGAGGTCAGGAGCATATTTTGGGCATATTTCAGAATACTTTCAAATGTTAAAAGTCATTTTGGTGCACTGTGTGATCTCTTAAACATTTTAGATTTCTTTTAATGTTTTTTTTGTAGATCCTATTGAATGACAAAGTGAACCAAAGGAAGCCACTCAAACTGTTTTTCGTCAGAAACATAAATAATTTCTAAGCCTTTGGTTCATCTCGAAACATAAAAGTGAAAATATTCTGGAATATGTGGAGTAATATGCCGCACGACAAAATGAATGTGCCGCACGATATGTTAACCCGTCGCGCGGCCATATGTTTCATTATGCAGCAACCCATTATTTTGCTTAGTTTTGTTTTACAGTCTATTTTGTTTACGTCCATCCATTTTCATGCTGTACAGCTTGCACCACAAGCACGCCAATGTGTTATATTTAATCCCGTGTCCCTTTCCCGTACATGTTTTAAAGTTAAGCTTTTCAAATGATATTAAATCCCCCATTTAAAATGCTTAGTAGAGACCGGTTTTACCGGGCGAGCGGGGTGCTTTTTCAACAAAACCTTTCCCGTTCGTAACGTGGCTCCCAGATCCAAAGTCTCAACGTTTTCGCTAGATCAAAAGCCTTTCTTTTTCAAATTAAGCTCTCGGTTTCTCGGATCATCCATCTCAAAAATCCGGGTGGCGACTCTTCGAGCGCGCTTTAGGGCGCGGGAGCCCACAGTAGTGTATTAAATCACTGTGGAGCATGTTACAGAATTGGTTCATTGTTTCGCATGTTAAAATCCATAGGTTAGCTCAACATGTCTTTTTGTTTACTTTGGAATGCCTTTGGGTTGCTTCTGAATATGTCTCAGAGCCCAAGCATGCAAAGCAATTCCTAAAAGTCCAATCATGAAACGCGCGTGTCTCTCATTGTGCCGTGCGCTGGTCAGTCTATTTCTAGTGACTGCTCTTGGCCCTTGTTTTTATTGCCCCCACTGTTTAGGGGTTGTATTTCAATTTACGCAGTCTGTTTGTAATTTTTTGTTTACTTTCAGTACATATAAACTGCCTGGTTTGCCCCCTAGGTGAGCACTGGTCCTTCCAGAGCCCAGAAGGGGATAAAATTCAACGTGGTGAAGCATCAAACACACGCGCGTGTGTATGAATCTAGCGCGTGATGGAGGACTTGTATGCACGTAGATCCATGCATGCAAGTTGGCCACTGTTCACGTCAAATTCGTACAAAGCACTATTTTGGTATTTCTTCACAGTTCTGAATTTATTCCATTTATTGTTTATCATCTCATCCATTCATACTATTCCAATCACATGTTGCAAACTGTTACAGTTTTATTTCCCGATAAACTGTTCCCCCGCCCTAGTTGGCTAAAAATTGATTAATAAAAGAAGAATCACAACATTTTTGCAAAATGCCTAGGTAGAGACCGATCTCTGAATTGGGCTAGAGGGGTGCTTTAAAACCCTTCCCCTCTCGTAACCTAGCTCCCGAACCTAGATATGGTTATGATGGACTGGTTTCCTTCACTTTTTCAAATCTAATAGCGTGGCAGGTGCTTCGAAATACGGTTCCTTCGGTGTCAAACCTTCAAACCCGGGTGGCGACTCTATATTCCGAGCGCTTGCTTTAGAAAGGAACGGAATCCTTTTTAAGGGCATACTACCCATAGTGGCGACTCTGCAAGGGATTTGATCGAACCAATATTAATCTATACTTAGAGTTTAATACATTTGCGAACAATTCCTTAAAAGTCTATCAAAACGGTGAGCTTCGCGCTCCGAAGGTTGGAATGGTGATTTAACAGGACCCCGTGTCCGGCAAATCTGATCTGGGACTTTTCCAAATTGTTCACTTATGTAGTTTCCTCTAAAGATGGACTAAATAAAAGAGCCAAATTTGAAAGGGCATTTTGCGATTTGGTGATTCTTCTTCTTCTTAATCAATTTCTTGCATTCTCATTTGCATCGATGTGAGATAGCCTCGTTGGATCGTTTTGGCAATCCGGCACGATTTACCAGAGCCCGAGGACCCCGAATGACCAACAACCTTCGATGATGATAAGTCATTCTACTGTTTGACTGTTGCACTACGGTTACACGGGCAGCGAGAGGTATATCTTGGCTTTAGTCCGAGGAACCTGTTACGAACCAAAATCGGCCGTTGCATATACATAGCACTAGAACTCTCCAAATCTAGGAAAGGTACCTACAGGGTAAGATTTGTCTGCATCTAACTCCTTATGCTGTCTACGTGTTACTGCTTTCCCTATCGCATGTACTGTACATACATACCGTCTTGCGTAGGAGCATGTTTAAGGCGGCTTCTAGGTTCTCGATCAGTCGAGTCTGTCTTAAGCTTATTAGGACATTGCTATTGTCTGATGAGGAGTCGTGCATCTCGATGGTGCACGTTTTCAATTTTCAAAATACTTAGAACAAGGGGACTTTAGGAAATCAAAAATTCCTGCACCCTCGTCTACATACCTGCTCGAGGTTTCAAACAAAAATGAGGAACAATAGAGAGAGTTGATCCGCACCCAAGATTGCATAATCTTGGGGCTTTTAGTTCGTTAATTTGTAGCGTTTCATTCCCGTTAATACCTTTTTATTCCATTTTACACGTAAGGTGTCGTTTTGCTAGTTTCAGGTTAAACGCGGAATTAAGGCGCTTTTGAACACTAAGGATCGCTCTCGGTAGTATCCAAGCACCCAAGGCCATGTGGCGACGCCCCATCAAGTCCCGTCGGGTGATTATCGAAGAAGCGAGAGGGGGTCGGGTCGTCGTCTGGTGGTTGAAATCAAGGCAGCACAAAAATCTATTTTCTGCCTCCTATGAACCGGTTCGGGTTTTAGGCTATACCGGTTCATGTTGGGTAGACCATTGTTTTTGGCAGACTTTTCAAGGTTATGAACCGGTTCAAGATTTTGCTGTACCGGTTCAAGTTCCAAAATCTGTGCACGAATTTCCAGTTTTTCCAGCTTTCTACTTTTGGGTTATTTTCTACTTTTAGTTGCTTTTAGGATATTTTCTAGGATATTTTGTGAGAGAAAGAACCACCTTGTATAAATATGGACCTCTCTCTCTCATCTTTGTATCTCTTGTCTCTCCCACTTTAAGTCTTTTAAGTTTTTTGTCTCTCCTCCATTAGAGCTCAAGTTTCTTCTCTTAATCCTTGAAGAACACTAGTAAGTTTAAGTCGTTTGTTAATTTCTCATTCATTAATGTTGTAGCCACGGTTAAGGTTGTTATAAAAATCAAGTTCGTTTTCGATTCTATCGGTTAAAAATTATGCCTTGCTTTTATGCTTTCGTTTATGCTTTAGCTATGAGTGAGTAGTCATTAGGCTAAGTCTCGGGATAATCTCTCCTGAAGACTTAGGCGGTTATTTGGTTCTTGAGCCATCGAGCTTTCAAGCATGATTTTTGGGAATAGGGCTTAACTTGCATTTTTGGTCTAAGCAAAGGGGTGTTAACCCCTCGGCTTGGTATTTAGTCAAGCGGTCTTGGCAAGTAGCATCCCGAGGCCTCGTGGCCTCCTATGTGTTCGATAAACATTAAAAACAAGTTGGTTCGCCTCCGGAAAATCACATCTTTCATCAAACGTAGTCATTAAAGTGAAATCCTCTGGGTGTGAGCACGCGGTTGTAACTCTTGCCTGAGTTATAATTGAGAACCGGTAACTGCCTTTGTCGAGGGTTAGAAGATCCCTAGGCTTGCCTCTTTAAGTTAATCAAGTGCACTTCTAGTCTTTGTTTTAGTCTTTTCGTTTAAAGCAAAACCAAAGTTGGCGGGCTTAAACGCCGAAATCCTAACATAAAACCTTCAATCCATTTCAAGCTATATATGATTCTCTGTGGGAACGATTCCGGACTTCTGGATATTATGCGTGCAACGACCTAGCCCTACGCTTCGGGTTTCTATCAACCTTATATTGGAAGGCAAGGTTTCGACGTAAGCATTTTTGGCGCCGTTGCCGGGGACTTCTTTGTAAAGCTTATTTGGAGGATCGTCAAACCATTGTAAGTATTCCGTCTTCTTTTACTTTGTGTAATTTGAACTCAAATTAGCGGATACCTGTAACTGAGCCACCCATTCGACTTGAGGTGTAACGAAGCTAAAGTGAGCGTCAATTGCCTTTTACTGTTTTTATTCTATAGCCGTGGTGGTGGCATAACCCCACGAGACTGTTTGAGAACGCGGCAGCGGCATAGCCCCTCTAGTCTGGTTAGTTAGTTTGTGCAGGGTGTATGCTAAACGTTTACCGTAGCCCTTTTTCAAATCGGCTACATCAGTCTTCTTCTTCGCTAAGGGTCCGTAACATTATTCAGGCATATTCGCCACTGCGTGAGTTATCACCTCCGTTAAGGCCAATGGAAGAACAACCAGCAGCCCGTACTTTGCGTGATTACCTAACACCAGAACGAGGTCCGCATGTGTCACCGATTGCTATTCCGACTTGCACCAACGCCAATGCGTTTGCTTTCAAGCCAGAATATCATCGGGTTATACCGAAATTTCAGGGGCGTGAACTTGAGGATTCGTATTCGCATATCCGGGAGTTTGAAACTATTGTAAGCACGTTTGTGACAACTCCGGGGCAGCTTGATCAAGCTAGGTTGAAGTTGTTTCCTTTTTCACTTAAGGATAAGGTAAAACAGTGGTTCCATTCTCTGAAACCTCAGTCTTTGCGCACTTGGAGGGAATTCCAAGATGTGTTTACACAGAAGTACTTTCTGGTAAGCCGAACCAAGCTCCTCATGGACCAAATTGCGAACTTCAAGCAAAAAGATGGGGAGATCTTCTACAAGTATTAGGAGCGATATAAGGACTTGCTTGCGGCCGTGCCACACCACAACTACCCGATGTACTTGGTGATCAACTATTTTTATGTGGGATGTATCCAACAAGCCAAGCAGCTTCTTGACACTATGGGAAGCGGAGATTTCTTGGGCAAGGATCCGGAGGCTGCATGGGAATTTCTGGATGCATTGGCCGAAAGGGCTCACACTTGGGAATTCATAGATGCGAGTGATCAAGCGATGAGAAATCAAGGACCGGGTGGCTCTTGCAAGTTTTTAGTGAGCGAGCATACTATGTTTGAATTAAAGCTAGATGAGTTATCAACTAAACTGGATAGGATGAAGTTGGATGTGATTCAAGCGAAACCAATAAAGGAAGTGAATGAGGTGCGCCAAGTGGAGGAGGCGTGTGTTATTTAAGAGACGGTGGGCCATTCAACCGATAATTGCCATACCATTTCCGCCCTTCGCCAACATTATAGTCAACTTCCCGTGGAAGAGGTTTGCGCATTCAACCAACAATGGGATCCGTATTCTAATACCTATAATCCGGGGTTAAGGTCCAATCCGACTTTTCGTTGGAGTAACCAAAATGAGGCCGGGTCTTCATCGGCTCCACAAGCTCCGCCTCCGGCTCAAAATCAAAATTGGCGTCAACCTCAACTTCAAGGGCCGCCACGATTCCCTGCTATTCAAGGCCCACCAGGATTCATACCATCGGGCCCGTTTCAAGGCCAAAACCAGTTTCAGCAGCAACAAGCACCGCCGCCTCGTCGTTCTTTGGAGGATACCATGAATACCTTTTGCCAAATGCAAATCACCACCAATGAGCAGACTGCTCAGGCTATGAACGATATAAGGAATCAAATGGGGAAGTTGACTATGGCTATTGGTGTATTACAACAAGAAAGAGGGAAACTTCCTACTCAACCTTTGGCTAATCCACAGGGTCAACACTTAATTGGTATCTCTTGGGTGCCTTTCCCCGAGCAAGCCAAAGCCATTATTTCTCTGAGAAGTGGGAAGACGGTGGACAATGCTCAAGTGGAGCCACCGGTGATGCCACTATTGTTTCCCATTCCAACACCGACAAAGCCAACAACGCCAAATGGGAATCTCCCAAGCAAGCTCCTACGGAAGATGAGAAAGGCAAGGCTAAGGAAAGTGATGTCTCGCCAGCTTTTACCGTTCCCGTCCCATTTCCGAACCGGCTAAAGACGCCGGCTAAGCCAAATGTGAACTCTGATATTTATGATGTGCTTAAACAAGTAACTGTCAACTTGCCTTTGCTCGATGCTATCAAGCAAATTCCGTCGTATGCTAAGTTCTTGAAAGACTTGTGCACCCATAAACGCAAGCTCCAAGTGCAAAAGAAGGTTTTCTTGACCGAACAAGTGAGCTCACATTTTGAATCAACCCTTCCGCCCAAGTATAATGATTCGGGGTGTCCTACGATATCCATCACCATTGGGGGTAAGATTGTGGAGAAGGCTCTTCTTGATTTAGGGGCGAGCGTGAATCTTTTACCGTTTTCGGTATATGAGCAACTCGGGTTGGGGGAAATGAAACCAACTAGGGTGACGTTGCAATTGGCGAATCGGAGCATCCGTGTCCCGAAGGGGGTGGTCGAAGATGTACTTGTTCAAGTTGAGCAATTTGTCTATCCGGTGGATTTCGTGGTTCTAGATACGTGCACGGTGCCAGCGGCTCAGTCCTCTGTTCCTATTATTCTCGGGCGACCGTTCCTAGCAACCTTTGATGCGATCATTCATTGTCGTGATGGTCGATTAAACATGAGTTTCGGTAACATGAAGATGCAAGTCAACATGTTCTACATCGGAAGCCAAATGGGAGGCGATGAGGATGTTTGCGGAGTAAGCATGATCGATTCACTTGTTCAAGACCATGTCAACGAGTTCATTTGCAAGGATGAGTTGGAATTGGCTCTTACGTCCGCCGAGGCCAATTTTCTGGATGCACTCGAGGTTGCATACTTGGTTTCTTTGCTAGATGAGGAGGAGGCGTGTGGTATAAACCCGTGGATTCTGAATTTGAGGAGTTGCCACCTATTGAGAAGCGAGCTGTTCCGTCTAGTGAGGAACCCCCGACGCTCGAGTTCAAGCCACTACCGGACACGCTCAAGTATGCTTATCTTGGCCAAGGCCAAACTTACCCGGTGGTGATCTCCTCCGGCCTAAGTGAACTTCAAGAGTTGGAGTTGCTTGCTTTGTTGCAAAAGCATTCCAAAGCCATCGGGTGGTCTATCGCGGATATTAAAGGCATCGATGCATCTCTTTGTTCGCACCACATTTACATGGAAGATGATGTCAAGCCATCTCGCCAACCTCAACGGCGGTTAAATCCGATCATGAAAGACGTCGTGCGGGCGGAAGTGCTTAAATTGTTGGATGTTGGCATTATTTACCCTATTACCGATTCTAAGTGGGTGAGCCTGATTCAAGTGGTGCCTAAGAAGTCCGGGGTGACGGTGGTGAGGAATGACAAAGATGAACTCATTCCAACGCGTGTCCAAACCGGTTGGCGGGTGTGTATAGACTATCAGAAGCTCAATGCAAGTACAAGAAAAGATCATTTTCCTCTTCCTTTCATAGATCAAATCTTGGAGAGGGTGGCTGGCCATAAGTTTTATTGTTTCCTTGACGGGTACTCTGGGTATAATCAAATTGAAGTGGCTTTGGAGGACCAAGAGAAGACCACATTCACGTGCCCATTCGGGACCTTTGCGTATCGTCATATGCCGTTCGGGCTTTGCAACACCCCCGGTACTTTCTCAAGATGTATTATGGGTTTGTTTAGCGATATGGTGGAGAAGATCATGGAAGTGTTCATGGATGACTTCTCCATTTTTGGTGATTCCTTCGAAGCATGTCTTACTAATTTGGGGCTTGTGTTAGCCCGGTGTGAGGAGAAGAACCTAGTTTTGAATTGGGAGAAATGTCACTTCATGGTAACCGAAGGCATCGTGCTTGGCCATATCGTTTCTTTAAAGGGCATTGAAGTTGATCGGGCAAAAATTGATTTGATTGGGAACCTCCTGACTCCAAAGTGCTTGAAAGATATCTATTCCTTCTTGGGGCATGTCGGTTTCTATCGACGGTTTATAAAGGATTTCAGTGCCATCGCTCGCCCGCTGTGCCATTTGTTCGCCAAAGATGTTCCGTTTGAGTGGACGCCGGCTTGTGAGGCCGCCTTTGCCAAACTAAAGTCAAGTCTCACCTCCCCGCCTATCATACGGTCTCCGGATTGGGAGTTGCCTTTTGAGCTTATGTGCGACGCCAGTGACTATGCTGTCGGGGCCGTTTTGGGCCAACGCCAAGGCAAGGAACCGTATGTCAGTTATTATGCGAGCAAGACATTAAATGAGGCTCAGATGAACTATTCTACAACTGAGAAGGAGTTATTGGCAGTAGTTTTTGCTTTGGACAAGTTTCGTTCCTACTTGGTGGGTGCCCCGATCACTATCTACACCGATCATTCGGCACTCAAGTACCTTTTTACCAAGCAAGATGCGAAGGCGAGATTGATCCGGTGGATTTTGCTTTTGCAAGAGTTTGATCTTACCATAAAGGATAAGAAGGGTGTCGAGAATGTGGTGGCCGATCACTTGTCCCACTTGTAGTTTGAAGACCACATGACCCACATACCGATCGGTGACTCTTTTCCTGATGAGCAACTGTTTGCCATCTCTTTCGCACCACGGTATGCCGATATTGTGAATTATTTGGTTACCAGGTTAATGCCGGCCCATTGGAATCTCCAAGAGAAACGTCGATTTTTGGCGGAGGTGAAGCGGTTCTCCTTTGATGACCCGTATCTGTTCAAGTATTGTGCCGATCAATTGGTTCGTCGTTGTGTGCCTGACTCCGACCAACAAAGTGTTATAACATTTTGCCATATGGAGGCTTGTGGGGTTCATTTTTCATTCCGGAAGACCGTGGCGAAGATTTTACAAAGCGGTTTCTATTGGCCTCAGTTGTACAAGGATACATATGCCTTTTGCCGGGGTTGTGCTTGCTGCCAGCTTTTGGGGTGTGTCACGCAACGGAATGAGATGCCACTCTCGCCAATCTTGATTATTGAAGTGTTCGATTGTTGGGGCATCGACTTCATGGGGCCATTTCCATCGTCTTTCGGGTATCTCTATATCTTGTTGGCGGTTGATTATGTGAGCAAATGGGTAGAAGCCATTCCCACGCGTACCAATGATGCGGCGGTTGTAGTTGAATTTCTCTGGGAGTATATCTTAGCACGGTTTGGGATGCCGCGGGCTATCATTAGTGATCAAGGGTCCCATTTTTGCAATCGGTCCATTGCCGCCCTTATGAAAAAGTACTCCATTGTGCACAAGGTTTCAACGGCTTACCATCCGCAAACCAATGGCCAAGCGGAGTTAGCAAATCGGGAAATCAAGAATATTTTGGAAAAGACGGTGAATCCTAACCGCAAGGATTGGTCTACTCGGTTGGTTGATGCTTTTTGGGCTTACCGTACCGCGTACAAGACAATTCTGGGCATGTCTCCTTATCGGCTCGTTTGTGGGAAAGCGTGTCACTTACCGGTGGAGCTTGAGCATAAAGCATATTGGGCCATCAAGAAGCTCAATTTCAACATGGCCAAGGTCGATGCCCGGCGGAAGCTTCAACTCACCGAGGTCGAGGAGATGAGGTACAATGCTTATGACCACTCTCGTGCTTATAAGACTAAAATCAAAGCCAAGCATGATAAGAACATTGTAGTTAAAAACTTTGAACCAGGTCAAAAAGTGCTATTGTATAACTCTCGTTTGCATCTCCATCCCGGTAAACTACGCTCACGTTGGGCCGGTCCGTATGTTGTCAAAACTATTTTCCCTCATGGGGCGATAAAAGTCGAAAGCATGTCTAATGGTTCTTCATTTAAAGTGAACGGTCAAAGGCTTAAGCCTTTCCTTGGTGGCTTCGAAATTGGAGAGCCCGATGAGGTGTTGGCCGATCCAGTTTACACGGATGGCCCATCGGTCTAATTTGTATTAACCTAATTTGCACGGGGAGCGAAAGCGTAGCCGATGAACTTAACTGTTTGTCGGACCCGGCCCCCAGACTTAATTGTAGGGGGTACCCTCCATTGACTTGGGTATATGTAGCTTCGCACGCCGCTACTAAAAAAAGGATCGTGTGCCCAGTTCCGGTTCGAAGGGCAAATTTTAATATCAGTGACATAGGGCTTTCATTAGCCTTTCTGATAGGAGCAATTCACACTGAACCACTCACGTCTACCAGATTAGCCCCAACAGGGGGCGGTATAGATCATAGGTTAGGCCTTGGTATTCCCGTGCTCCACTACCGCACTTGGCTCTATCTTGTGCCTGCCTAGTTACGATCTTAGGGGACGCTGGACTTAATTGTTTGGCTGAGTCCATCTGTGACTTAGACGCTCCAAGTTCTGATATTAAATTCTTTCTGTTTGTACATATTGTCCTTAGTGTGCATATTGTATATATCGCTTTTGTTGTTTTTGCTTGTCTTCTATGTTTCGGGATTGTATCATTCAGAGATATCACCACTGCATCATTGTATCGGGCTTTAATTAGCCCTCTTTGTGGTAGTTTACCGTTAATGATCCATGTTCTCCGAAATTGTCCCTATCGGAGGCAGCTTAGGTTTGTGGGTGAGCCTCGTTTATCTTGTCTCACTTTGTTTCGATCGTCGGGAACGCTGGGCTTAATTGCTTGGTGAGGTCAAGCGGTAAATTTTACTTCGGGCATGATGTAACAAATTTGACGGTCTAGTATAGCCACCTGTGTCCTACCTCGCGGTGGGATACGGGAAGAAAAGTATGACTCGTGAGATTGCGTGAAAATCGGGTGGTGTACTTTTTGTTCTTTGTTTTTATACTTCTGTTTGTTGGAGCCCGGATAACACGAGCCGGGCAGTTCTAATGTCATTTGTCTCTTAGTAGGTAGTTCGAGCTTAAGTCTTTTGTAGGGTGCACGTGCTACCACACCAGCCTTGGTGGTTTGGGTCTAAAGTCGGAGTGATTGAGGCATTCAGGAGCCCTAAGCATGGGTGTGATTACGTGTCGCGGTTGTTAGTCCAAAAAGCTTTGGCCATGTCCCCGTGTGACTAGCTGTGGTTCAGTTGGAAGAGCCGAAGGAGCCGACCTTGGAAGCCGTTCGGATGACGAACATAGACGGTGACGAAAAAGCCTCCAACTTGGTCGAGGTATAAGGGGGTTGACATTCCCCCGAGGGTAACATCTTTTGTCCTTTCCCTCTTAATACTGTTGTTCTCCATGCTATGAGGGCATAAAATATTTCAAGTTGGGGGGAGGGGTATATCTATGCTAGATATAGATACATTTGTTCGTTTTTTAGTTTCGTTTTTTTTTTCGTTTTCAGTAGGTAATCCTTCCGTTATTACAAATTTTAGTGGATTAAAACAACTTGGCACATGCTTTCTGTTTCTTTAATTGGCAAGCGTTTGTTGTAAATATTTTACGTAAGTGTGTACATGTCAACTCGTTAGCATGATTAAGGATGAGCAATTAGGTGTTGAATATGTTTTGAGCAAGTTTTACCTATATCCCGGTTATTTTTTTTCATCGTACATTTTTAGTTTAGGTTAATCATCTCATGTCATGCCTAAGTGTGTTTAATATCATTGTTGAATTGTTTTGGAATCTATGACGTACTTAAGAAGTGATACAAGGCATTATTTGATTGATTGAACCACATGAGTGTCCCTTTGTCCTATTTCGTATCCTAGTCCGTGTCCTACCGTTTATTCGATAACTTAGGGAGCCGGAGTTTGGCGGGGTGTTTGGAATGGGATTTTATTGCTCTGAGGTGTTTGGGGGACGTTTGAAAGGTGCTGGGAGTGATCAGAGGTTAGAACAGTGAAGTGGAAAAAATCAAGTTTCTGAAGAACATGAACCGGTACAGGATTTTGGTTCAACCGATTCATGATGGGCAGAACTTTGAATTAAAATTTCAAAGCCCATGAACCGGTACATGCTTTTGGTTCAACCGGTTCACGATGTCCAGATAGAAAAAAAATTCGGGCTTTCTTTTTCTCTCTCCTTGTAACGACCCTGATTTTTGGTCAATAAAAATTTCGCTAAAAATTTGAATTTTATTTTAATACTTGGATTTCATTTTAACATCCAAAAATCGGTCGTTATTGACTTATAAAAATTTTGTTATTATATTTGAAAATTCTTTATTTGTTTTATAAATCCCTTTTAGCGATTAATAATCCGTCATAATTAGATTTGAAACTTGTAAAATTGAATCATTTTCCTCCGGACAATTTAGTCCTTCTCCCATGACTAGTATACTTGTAAACGTACTCGTATATTTTTCCTAATAAGTATATAATATCTTTAAATTATATTTCTCGGCTGGAAATCCTACTTAGCAAGCATAGTTAGCTTTTAACCGATTAGTTAGCAAACCCTAACTACCGTTTGGCTTAGTGATGCATCGATGCCGGAGTGGTTAGTAGAAAAATTTTGGTCTTTGCCTTGACCGTTGACTTGACTGCTTTTGCTTTGGCTTAGCTAGGCTGCCTTGGCGTCGGGTCGCCGCCGAGCCTGCCTTGCCTTGGCGTCGGCTCGCTGTCGGGCCTGCCTTGTCTGGCCTGCCTCGCCTCGGCGTCGGCTCATTGTCGCGCCTGCCGCCTCGGCGTCGGCTCATTGTCGCGCTGCCTCGCCTAAGCGTCGGTTCGCTGTCGGGTTGCTCTGCCTTCGCCATCGGGTTACGCATGGCATCGGTCGCGCCTTGCTTTTGCCTTGGCGTTCTTTGGTGCCTTTGCTCGCCTTGCCTTGGTTGTTTTTGGCCACCGGCCGCTGGCTAACGCTGGCCATCGCTATATCGTCGCTTTGGCCTTTGTTTACCATCGCTGGCCATCGCTTGGCCAGCTGGCCACCGCCACCAATTGCTTACAAGCAGTCGCTTGGCTACCGCTGGCCATCGCTATTATCGCCTTAGCTTTGCCACTGCTTGCCGCTACATCGCTGCCATTTGGCCACCGCTACAGCCACGCCACCGCTGCCATCGCTTGCCACCTTGTTTGCCACCGCTTTACCGGCGCACAGCCGCTGCTACTAGGTCGCTTAGCCATCGTTTGGCTACCAGTCGTTTATTTGGCCGCCACCGCTTTGCCGTCGTTTTGGCCATGCTCACGCCTTGGCTTGGCGTTTGGCACCGTCGGGCTTTAATATTCCGTTATTAGGCGATTTCCTACTGAATAAAACCCAAGATACCACTCGAGTAATGAAAGCCTAGATTAAGTATCGTTAGTCTTTAACCGACTAGTTAGAACAGCCTAATGCCCATTTAGCCTAATCACTTCTCCCTAACCCTAGATGGACCATTTTACCCATTTTAATGTTTATCCATTGGTTAATACATGCTAGGAAGATCTTTGACCATTGGACAATAGTTGTTACGAAGAAGACCAAGTTTGACTAGTAGTTGGAATAGTCTAGTCAAAAGCAAACATTGTACTTCATGATGACTTTCCTTGGACCATTGGTTATTACACGCTAGGGTAATCTTTATCCATTGGACGATAAGTTCTAGGGGAATCTTTATCCATTGGTTATTACATGCTAGGAAGATCTTTGACCATTGGACAATAGTTGTTAGGGAAAAGACCAAGTTTGACTAGTAGTTGGAATAGTCTAGCATTGTACTTCATGATGACTTTCCTTGGACCATTGGTTATTACATGCTAGGAAAAGCTTTACCCATTGGACAATAGATGTTAGGATTGCCAAATAGGATGACAAGACAAGTCATGTGTTCCTCCATCATTACTTCTTTGGACCATTGGTTATTACATGCTAGGGTAATTGTTAGACCCTTGGACAATAACCATTAGGGAAATCATTATCCCTTGGATAATAGCATTGCCCAATATTCCCATGGGATTCTTGGTGAAAGATATGATAGTACTTTCTCCTACAAAAAGAATAATCATTAGCCATGTGTGCATTTAAGTAGTCTTGTCCTTACCTTCCTTGTTCTTTCCATAAATGTGCATATAGATATATATATATATACATGTACATAATAGTACTTTGACCAAGAGAGAGAGAGAGTGGCCGAATAGGGAGAGGGAGAGTGAGGTGTGTGTGAGTTGTATTTTGACATGTGGGTGTACTTGGAACACTATTAACCTAGTTGGCAATTGGTTGGAGTACTATAGCATGACAAGACTAGTCATGTGTCCTTTCTCCTACAAAAAGAACAATCTTAGCCATGTGTGCATTTAAGTGAGTTTGTCCTTACCTTCCTTGTTCTTTCCATAAATGTATATATAGATATACATATATATATATACATGATAGTACTTTGACCAAGAGAGAGAGAGAGGGCCGAATGAGGGGGAGAGGGAAAGTGAGTGCATGTGTGTTGTACTTGGACATGTGCATTGTACTTTAATACTATTTGACCAAGTAGCACTTGTATTGTACCTTGGCTTGACAAGACAAGACAAGACCATGGAGCAAATCCATGGGGGAGAGAGAGAGACTTGGCCGAATGAGAGGGAGAGGGAGAGGGAGAGTGAGGTGTATGTGTGCTATACTTTGACAAGTTGAAGTACTTTGATACTATTTGACCAAGTTGCACTTGTTATTGTACCTTGGCTTGACAAAGACAAGACCATGGAGCAAATCCATGGGGAAGAGAGAGAGAGACATGGCCGAATGAGAGGGAGGGGGAAAGTGAGGTGTATGTGTGCTATACTTTGACAAGTTGAAGTACTTTGACACTATTTGACCAAGTGGCACTTGTTGGAGTACTATTGCTTGACAAGACAAGTCCATGGAGCAAATCCATGGGGAAGAGAGAGAGAGAGATGGCCGGCCAAGTGGAGTGAGGGGGGAAGCTTCATTTTGCCTATAAATAGCATCCATTCCATGCCTTTCAACTCACACCTTCACCATTCAACTTCTCTCTCTAGAAAGCCTAGTGTTCTTGCTTGTTCTTGCTTTGTTCTTGAGTGTCCTTGAAGTTCTTCTCTTGTTCTTCAAGAAACTCATCCTAAGCCGCCACTAAACCACCACTCCACCACCCTTCGATCCATAAGAGTTTAGTAGTATAATCAAGACTTAGTTTCGAGAGAAACCTTTCTCTTTCGAAGCTACCGGAAGTCCACCGTAAGCCGTTACTCCGACGAAATTCCCGTAGCCACCCTACCGCCAAGAAGAACGGTAGAGTTCTTCGAACCTACTTATCCTAAGTATAATTGTATGCATGTTGAATTGAATGTAATTAATCCCTAACTACTTCCTCTAAGTATATTGTATTGTATGAGCATGAAGCCATATGTGTAGTATGATTTGTTTTACGTAGTTTACTTTGATCTTATGACTACTTAATTGCTTGATCTCGTGATAGTTGCTTGTTCATGTATGAACTCGTCAATGAACATATGTTGTTTTGAAAACTCCACAAAGGAAGAAAGAACGGATTTTGGTAATATATTATTGTCTTGAGGATGATAATGAGCATGTATGTATATTTGCTTGCATTACTTGTTGTTGATAAAGCATAAGTGGCTTTCCACTCCAAGGGCGTCCGTACATGTGGCGCGATGCTTTAAGGAATAATTTGAGTACGTTTAGGTAATATAAAATTGGATGATCTTGCTAGATTACTTAAAAGTGATTTATTCCGCCGCGGAGTCTATGCATGATTACGAGACACGAAAATCGAGAAAGTAGAAACATGTCACCTAGGGTGTGGATAAAGGAAATAATTGGACTTGGTAAAATACTTTCGAAACTACATAATGGCCGGACTTGGTAGCCCTTTGTGTAGACTTGCGAAAACCGCAATGAGGCCGGACTTGGTAGCCCATTGTGTAGATTGCTAACGGAGCCGGACGTGGTAGCTTCATTGGTAATTGGGCTTGGTTATCCGCAGAGAGGAGCCAATGCAAGATTTGATAACGTGGCTGGACTTGGTAGCCTGTTGGTAACAAAGAATGAGAAATGATTTTCAAAATGTTGATTTGGAAATGGTGACACGGTTTACGATGAGTCGCGTAGGAGAAACAAAGAAAGGCATGACACCAACGTAGGCAAGATAATGAATGCGGATGTGTCATTGTTAATTATGTTGTTGAATGAGCATGTGTAATTGCCTATGTACCTTCATGTTATAAGTTATGGTTTAGCGGGTTGGATTATTCTATTGAGCTTCTGTAGCTCACGGTGTTACCTTTGTGGTGACCCTGACATATTATACTGGGGGTGACGCTGGTATAATGTGTCAGATTTTATAGATGAGCAGCATGAACAGTACACTTTGGAGGCCTTCGGAGCCGAGGAGCTTGCAAGGATGGAAGAAGAGGCGGAGCAGTAGTTAACCTTAGATTATCCCCTCTTTTGTTGAATAAAAGTACTCTTGTGAGAATTATGTTGTAATAATGAGCTAGACTCTCTTTAGTTTATTCAATAAAAATATTTATTTAACGTACCCAAAATTCGGGGCGTTACACTCCTACCCCACTATATAAACCAAAAAACCCTTTTCTTTTGGGTTTTACTAGAACCAGCCCACTGGGCGTCTGCATAGGGATGGCAATTGACAGCCGTCTTCATAACAATGGTACACGTGTAGGAACTGTACTTTCCTTCCGTAGGCTTTTTGAAAACGTCTGCAGGGTAGGATTTATAACTTCATTAAATGTCTATTTTAACCTTTGAACTTTAACCTTTTTTCTCTTTTAGCTAACACCTCAAATTGCCCAGCTACTCTTTAATTTTTCTCTACGTACTCCTATGTCTTTTTGGATCAATTTCTTATGCCTTGTATTTTTTACTCCAGAAATGAGACAGCTATTGTATACTCCGAAAAATTCCAAAATTTTTGGATAAAACATGAAGTTCTTCTCTGCACAATTTTTTAAATTTCTTCAAATTATTATTTTTTGAAATATCTAAGATAAAGCAGGCTTTTTGCGTTTTATCTTGGATATTCAAAAAATATTTGGGCAAAAGTCTTTTTTTTTTTACTTTTTCGGTTTCTTTTGTCGAGACGAATCAATAATCTAAAAAAATTTGTTGCAAAAGTAACAAACGTGAAAAAAAAAATTGAATAAGGACAAAAACGAAAAAAGCCCAATAATCTCTTAGGGGAATACCACCTAAGGCTTATTTTGGCCAAATAATCCAAATGGATTAATTTTTTGTCCTTATTAAATTTTTTTCCACATTTGTTAATTTTTTGTCCATTTTTTTAGATTATTGATTCGTCATGACGAGAGAAATTTAAAAAGTAAAAGATTACGATTGAAACCCAAACTTTTTTTTAATAAAGACCAGAGCAAAACCCAAGTTTTTTTTTAATAAAGACCAAAATATATGAGCCAATAAGCGGCTTATTTCGACTTCTTTCAAAAAAAAAATTGAGTTCAAATGTTAATTTTTACTACTTTTAGATTTCTCACATCATGATGAAGTAATAAAACACACCAAAAGGACACAAAATTAACAAATGAGGAAAAAATTAAATAAATATAAAAAATAATCCATTTTAGATTATGGCCAAATAGGCCTAAGTACTTACAATTGTCAGGATGGGCTGATTTTTTACAAGGTCACTCGAAAAATTATTTTAAAGTAATTGAAGTTTGTGGTAAAAGTGAAAAATAAAATAAAATAAAATACTTCATCAGTGAAGGGAAAAAAGAGGAGAGAAGTGTTGCCTGAAAAAAAGAAAAGAAAAGGTTATAAAGTGGAGGGGAAAAAAGAGAGAGGACAAAGTACCTCCGTGCAATCAGTGTTGATAAAAGAAAATATTATTCAGTGTTGTTCTATTTCTGTTAATTTTTTATTTAGATACTACTATAAAAACGAGAAAAAATAATTAAGAACCCAAACTTACTGGAAATGGTTCTTCGGTACGAAGGTGTTACTAGCACAGATTTTTTGTGCACAGATTGCAATATAGGATGTATTACGGATTGCACACAAATAATCCGAGTCATTAATATTTTTTTGAGAATTCTCACAAAAAATCAATTTAATACGATACCTATAGATACTCGATCCAATTATCAAATTTTTCGTTCATGTTTTAGGATTCTATAATCTGAATGAAAAGTTAAATGATTGGATTGAACATTTATACCTATCGGATTAAACTAATGTTTTGCGAATGCTCTCAAAAAAATATTTTAAATTTAATAAACTACTCGAATCAGTTAGTGTGAGACCTGTGGTGGGCTCCACATCATAATTTGTGCACAAAAAGTCTAATAGGACAGACTTTTCGGGGAGAAATATATTGCTTTAAGGTGCAAATAAAGCCCGTTAAAAAAAAGGTACGAGTAAAATAAAGCAAGGGATAGAAGGGCAAAAGTGTCCAATTAAAAAAAAGAAAATGATAGTCAGTGTCTGACTCAGTGATATCAATTTATCGTTAGGTAGTACACTTAACAGAAGCAAGTCCAAGGCTTAAAGTTGATTGAAATATAAAATAAAATATAAAAGATAGTGATGCCCTTTGGGCAGTACGTAGCAAGACCCTTTTCTTTTTCATACCCCACGGCCATACATGGCAGCCCCACCTCTTCAACTTCAAAAACGGAAAAAAAAAACTTCCCAATCCGTGATTTCTCTTCCAAATTCTCATCAAACTACTCGAAATCTCACCAACCCAAGAAGATTCTTGGCTGAAATTAAAGATTTCAAGGTTGGGTCTTTCATCTATCAGGCCGAAATCTCACCAATGTGAGGTAAATCCGAATCCCATCACTTTATCTCGGAATTTCCTTGTTTTTCACCATGAATCACCATGTTAATCCGATAACGTGATGGATTTTCGAGTTCTTTGAGGGGTGTTACATGTTTCTTCCCACCAAGACCCCAAATCCGAAAATCACTCTAACCCTCGCCTTCTCTCTGTATTTTTCTGGAATTATGAACTGAAAATGGGTTTTTGCTTGCTGCTGTTGTCGATTGGAATGCAGTGCTGGGGTTAAAAATTATGTGAGAAGGTTTTGTGAATATTTGATTTCCGAGGTTGACTGCATCTGTTTTTGCGTTTGGGAATTTAGATTTTGGGGGTATCTGTTGTTTTTGCTTCTGTTTTGAACGACGGCTGTATACTGATTGTTGTAGTGCTGTTGGTGATTGGTTTTGCATGGGAAAATTATGGTTGATTGAACTGGAATTCGGAATTCCAATTGTTCCTAGAATCTGCTAGTTTTACGGGTTGGCTTTGTGTTGCAAGTCTGCTTTGGATTGAGATTCCGGGCTTGAAATGGTGTAGCGGAGTTGGTTTTTGTTTGAATTTTGGGGTGCTCTGTTGTTGCTCTGCTTTGTGGGTTATTTGTTGAATGAAATGGGAAGGTCAAAAAAATTAATGGGGGATGCTATTAAAAGGGTTGATGCTACAACCGGGAAAGTTTCCTATTTGAAACGCTCTGACCCGGAGAAGAATGCTGAGCGGGCAGAGAGGTTAGAGGAGGAGAATAGGAAGAGAAAAAGAGAGAAAAAGATGAGGAAAAAAAGAAATGGGAGAGGGAGTTAAAAGGTCGGAAGTATATTTGTGACCGTCAAGTGGATAGCGCAAGGATAGGTACTCACTCAATCATCGATATCATTAACCAACGAGGTTTGCAGTTCTTTTTCAAACCAATCAAAGGCTACAAACCTAAGTTGGTAGTTGATCTTTATGGTAATATGGAAGTGAATGAGAGTGAGGAGAGAATAACATCTCGCTTGGGAAAGAAAACTGTGCTCGTAACCCCTACCATCATAGCTAAATATTTGGGGGATTACCAACGTCCTCCACCCTGTTCTATCACTTATCCCAATCATGGATGGTCTAAGACTGAGGAGGAAATTCAAAATCCTCTCACCGATAAACCGTTGAGAACCAAACGATTCACCCATGGCAAGTTGTTTGAGAAGTATCGGGTGATCAATAAAGTGGTGCATTACAATATTTGTCCCCATGGCTCGGAAAAGTGTCCACGTAAGGAGGGTGGTGAGGTTATCTTTGTGTTTGGTAGCGAGGAGGTGTTTGATTGGGCTAGGCTTATTTAGAGGTCGTTGGTGAAATTTAGGGAGCGGTCGGCGCCGGCCAAGCCTAATATTCCTTTTTCGGCTATGATTACTGCTATATGTGGTGATCAAGGTGTGATATCTCCGGAAAGTCTTTCCCCTAGAATTCCCGGTCCTATTACGGGTGGTTCATTGGAAAAGAGCAAGTCATTGTCTCAGCCGCCTCTCCCCGACCCTTTTGGTTTTCCTATTCCTACTGCTAAGACTCAAACCGGGAGGATCGAGGAGTATACGAAATTCATGATCACTCAACTTCAGTCAATGCAAGTGAAGCAGAATAAGTTGGAGACTCAGATGCGTCGAACAAGGAGAGATGTCACAGCCCTCAAACGAGGGATGTTGCGGTTCGCAGCCAGGTGCGGGAAAGAGGGTGATGTTTATGTTCCCACTGAGGCCGATATGAGAGAATCGACTCCTGATGAGCCTGCAGTTGCACATGGGGCTGGTACTAGTGGCGGTGGTGAATCAAGCTCTCGGAGGCGAGATAAGGAACCTGTGGTGATGGAGGAGGATGATAATGAGGAGGACGAGGATGACGATTAGAGAGTCGGTGGTTTAGGTTTTGGAAAATCCCTCTACTTGGTCGGGGTGCTTGGTGGTTGACAGGCCACCTATCTTATCTTGTTTTCATTTTAGTAGTTGAACTCGTAAATAGTAGGAAGTTTTTGTTGGGGCCGGCATGTGGCCATTGACTTGGTAGTTTAGTGTTGGTGGCGGCCAAGGGTAGATAAACCAAGCTAGTATATAGCTGCCACCCATTTTGCTAACCGTTCTTTTGTTTAAACCAAGGTCATTACAAGCTTTAAAGTCCTTAGTTGATCTTTAGTACGTCTTGATTCCGGTTTGATTCAATTTTCGTATGTTGGCATGTTTAGTTTGTGATATGTTTCTTTTTGGTAGCAAAAATTCGGTTGTTTAGCTTAGTTTTCTTTCATTTGGTGCTCTCCATATATTAAAGCATGGTATTTTTGTTCACCAACCCTATTTCCGAGCACCATTCGTGGGATATGGTTATTTTTGCATAAAAAGATAACTAGTCGTGTCGTATCCTCTTTTTGATCTTGGATACGTGCGTTGGATGCTTGTTATTTACGTGCTTAGTGCTTAGTTGCTCATCTAGAGGCAAGCTGCGAATTGTTGTGGAACTTTTGAATTGGTTTTTGAACGTTTGCTGATTAGATTTATTCAAGCATGTACCGTAGTTGTTTTTCCGGAAGGATTCCTTAGTTTTCTTGTAGAAAGTTGGTTTCGGTTGCTAGGGGCTAGCAACGTTCAAGTTGGGGGGCATGATCCGCACCCAAGATTGCATAATCTTGGGGCTTTTAGTTCGTTAATTTGTAGCGTTTCATTCCCGTTAATACCTTTTTATTCCATTTTGCACGTGAGGTGTCGTTTTGCTAGTTTCAGGTTAAACGCGGAATTAAGACGCTTTTGAACGCTAAGGATTGCTCTCGGTAGTATCCAAGCACCCAAGGCCGTGTCGCGACGCCCCATCAAGTCCAGTCGGGTGATAATCGAAGAAGCGACAGGGGGTTGGGTCGTCGTCGGGTGGTTGAAATCAAGGCAACACAAAAATCTATTTTCTGCCTCCTATGAACCGGTTCGGGTTTTAGGCTGTACCGGTTCATGTTGGGCAGACCATTGTTTTTGGCAGACTTTTCAAGGTTATGAACCGGTTCAAAATTTGGCTGTACCGGTTCAAGTTCCAAAATCTGTGCACGAATTTCCAATTTTTCCAGCTTTCTACTTTTGGGTTATTTTCTACTTTTAGTTGCTTTTAGGATATTTTCTAGGATATTTTGTGAGAGAAAGAACCACCTTGTATAAATATGGACCTCTCTCTCTCATCTTTGTATCTCTTTTCTCTCCCACTTTAAGTCTTTTAAGTTTTTTGTCTCTCCTCCATTAGAGCTCAAGTTTCTTCTCTTAATCATTGAAGAACACTAGTAAGTTTAAGTCGTTTGTTAATTTCTCGTTCATTAATGTTGTAGCCACGGTTAAGGTTGTTATAAAAATCAAGTTTGTTTTCGATTCTATCGGTTAAAAATTATGCCTTGCTTTTATGCTTTCGTTTATGCTTTAGCTATCTGTGAGTAGTCGTTAGGCTAAGTCTCGGGATAATCTCTCCCGAAGACTTAGGCGGTTATTTGGTTTTTGAGCCATCGAGCTTTCAAGCATGATTTTTGGGAATAGGGCTTAACTTGCATTTTTGGTCTAAGCAAATGGGTGTTAACCCCTCGGCGTGGTATTTAGTCAAGCGGTTTTGGCAAGTAGCATCCCGAGGCCTCGTGGCCTCCTATGTGTTCGATAAACATTAAAAACAAGTTGGTTCGCCTCTGGAAAATCACATCTTTCATCAAACGTAGTCATTAAAGTGAAATCCTCCCTAGACTTGCCTCTTTAAGTTAATTGAGAACCGGTAACGGCCTTTGTCAAGGGTTAGAAGATCCCTAGACTTGCCTCTTTAAGTTAATCAAGCGCACTTCTAGTCTTTGTTTTAGTCTTTCCGTTTAAAGCAAAACCAAAGTTGGTGGGCCTAAACGCCGAAATCCTACCATAAAACCTTCAATCCTTTTCAAGCTATATATGATTCTCTATGGGAACGATTCCGGACTTTTGGATATTATGCGTGCAACGACCTAGCCCTACGCTTCGGGTTTCTATCAACCTTATATTGGAAGGCAAGGTTTCGACGTAAGCAAGAGTGCCATGATGCTTACACCAGTAAGGTAACAAGTGCCTCGTAACTTACACTGCCCAGCTAATAGCGTTGTGCCGCTCACGCCATTCTGGTTATAGTATCATGACATTCATACCGAGTTGTTCCAGTTTCAAAAGTTGAAACCTCGAACGGCGGAATAGTGGAAGGTTTAGGATTATTGTGGCATTGTAACAACCCTGATTTTTTGTCAATAAAAATTTTGTCAAATATTTGAAATTTATTTTAAATACTTGGATTTGCTTTGAAAAATTTCTTTTAAATTATAGTAATCCGTCATAATTGGATTTGAGACTTTTAAAATTATATCTTGTCAACATCGGACAAGTTAGTCCTTTTCCAAGACAAGTATATTTTCCAAGTAAGTAAATAATATCTTTAAATTATATTTCTTGGCTAGAAATCCTACTTGGCAAGTAGAATTAGATTCCAACTAGTTGGCTAACCAAACCAATTGGATTCCAAGTCTAGTTAGGTTGCCCTAACCCTAGATGGACCATTTTAACCTTTTGGCTTTTACCCTTTGGACAATAATTGCCAGGGAAAGTTTTATCCCTTGGACAATAGAAGTTAGTCTTAACAATGAAAGCCTAGGTTTGACAAGACAAGTCAAAACCAAATCCCATCATGTTGCTTTCATAAGTAGTAATCATTAGACTTACTTGACTAGTCATTTCAAGACCATACTCATCATTTACCTCTTTATCCATTGGGTAAGGATTGTTAGGGAAATGGTTAACCATTGAGTAATGGGAGCAAGAATACCCAAGCTTGACTAGACTAGTCAAAAGCCATCATTACACCCCATGATTTGACATATCAAGGCCATTCCTAATGTCATTACTCCTTTATCCTTTGGTCAATAAATGTTAGGGGAATTATTATCCCATGGTCAATAAGAGTTAGTCTTGCCAATGAATGCTTGGCTTTGACAAGACAAGTCATGGGAATCTTACAATCATTATGCTAGTCACTTTCCTAGAAAGTGCATTGTCCTTATCTCAAATGAAAGGTCACTTTCAAAGGGATATTCCTTCCAAGATTATTCCTTCTCATCATATTTCCTCTTTATGCAATGGGCAATAGTTGTTAGGGTAATTGTTGTCCTTTAAGTAATAGGAATTCCTATCTCTCCTTGTGTTGTCATTTCAAGGAAAAGACTCACTATTTCATCATCTCCTAGAATTATAAGACTACCTAGACCTAGACTTAGGGCTTGTTTGATAACCTTATTCAGCACTTAAAACTGAATCAGTTAAGTAATAAGTGATTTAGTAGGTTTGATAACCACATCTTACATTGCTTAACAAGTTAAGTGTCACTTAAAATGTAGGCTAAAAAGTTGAAAAAAATTAAGTAGCTTTGAGCTACTTAATTCTAGTTGAAATTTTTGTATGCTTACATTCATCCATCATACCACCACCACAACCTCCCCCACCAACACCTCCACCACTCCACCAACACCACTACCACCACTACAACCACTACACACCACCCACCACCACCACCACTACACCACCCACCACCATCACCACTCCACCACCACCGCCACCACATCACCACCAACACCACAAACCACCATCACCAGCTCCACCACTCCACCACCACCACTACCGCTACTACACCCCGACCATCACTACACCACTAGGGGTGTTATTCGGTCGGTTCGGTTCGGTTCGGGGTGAATTTCCCGGAAACCGATCGGGTTCGGGGTTTTTAGTCAGGGACCGATCCCGACCGGTATTAATTTCGGTTCGGTTCGGTTCGGGGATTTCGGGGAGTTCGGGAAGTTCGGTCCAACCCGAAATGGGCCTATTGGGCCGGTTGGGTCCATTGGGCCGGTTGGGCCCATTTCGAAATTAAGTTACTAACGACTGTTGGGCCTTTTTTCCACCCTTATTTGGGCCATTTCCAACCATTTTGGACCATTTCCACCTATTCTTATATGGGCCATTTTTGGGCATTTTTCTCATATAGTTTTGGACCATTTTTTTATGGGTCATTTTTTCCAAAACAAACAGAAAATCTATTCACAAAATGCCGATAAAAAAAAAAAAAAAACATTGCAGGGTCTTTCAACCAAAACCAAAGACTCCTGCAATTGATACACCTGCAATTGATACAGTAAGAGGGCCTTTCAACAAAAACCTGCAATTAATAAGACAGTAAGTTTCAACAAAAACCCACAGTGGCCTTTCAACAAAAACCCACCGTGGCCTTTCAACAAAAACCTCTATATGGAAGATGTAAATAACCCTCAATAAAACAGTTATACAATCATCCTGACTCATCCAAATGCCCAGACACTTAGTACTAGTAAAACATAAAACAGTCCCCAATAAAATACAATCATCCAAATTCCATAGCCCTACATTGCCACAGAGTTCCCAAAAAGTTCAGAGAGTTTCCAAAAAAGCTGAGAGAGTCACCCTTCCATCCAACAACTTAAAGCCTCCAACCCTTGCAAAAAGTTATTCCATAGCCCTACATTGTCACAGAGTCACAAAGTAACAAAATTAAGCCACTAAAAACAAGTCAATGATAGACAAATTTCAAAAAAATGTAAACATTACATATTTTTGTACCCATGATAAAACTCTTCAATCCAAGCAGCCAAGTACCAACCCCTTAGTCCTTATCACTTGATTCCAAGACAACTAAAAACATAAAGAAAAAAACAAAGAAAACATACAAGTAAGATATTCAACATAAAACATATTTAAAGACTATAAAATACTTGTCAATAAAAACTAAAAGTAAGAGTAGTACCCGAATCTAATGCCTCCAATTCATCAAGTTGTTCTCTTATATTGATCTTGGTTGGTTTCTTAATCCATTGTTGTGTGCAAATTAGTGCTTCCACGGTCTTCGGAGAGAGAGAACTTCGATAAGGATCAATGACACGTCCGCCCGTGCTAAAAGCGGATTCGGAGGCAACCGTAGACACGGGAATTGCTAGCACATCTCGTGCCATTTGAGAGACAATAGGATATTTCGAAGAGTTTAATTTCCACCAACGAAGTACATCAAAGTTCTCACAATCATCCTCACTAGTTTCCGCAAGATACTTTTCCAATTCCGTTTTGCTTGCCATGTTGCCCTCCTTTTGTTTGTGCATCTTAAATTGAGATTTCAAAGATTTATGATTACCAACATCCGTTTCAAGTCCATCCAAATCTACGGTGTCCAATGATCCCCCAACCTCTTTGTTACGTACACTCAAGATACCATTATGCTTCACATACCATCCAAATAAACGGGTAAGTTCACTTTTCAACTTATCTATGAACGCACCAACTATTGCCTTATCATAGCCCAAGGTATTTAGCAAACAATACTCAAAAAATGCAACTTTGCATCGAGGATCAAGAACAACCGCAAACATCATCATTTGATTAATCTTATCAAAATCACCCCAATACTTGTCAAACTTGATACGCATACTCATTGCCAATTCATACAAATCACTATCCTCGTTTTCACACAACTTCATAATGTCTTGTTGAATCAACACCATTTCATCAAAAAAACCATTGCAAGTGACGTATAAAGAACCCGAAAATTTCAAAGTTGCAACGTAAAACACTCGAAGAAACTTTACGTACAACTTAATCTTTTCCCAATCCCTTGAATTTGGTGGCCCAACGTACTCCTTCCGCCCTTCCCCCCCCTTTTTCTTTCTCTTCTCAATTTCAATTACCCTATTTATACCCTCAAAACTATCAACATCATCAAAATCCTCGTCCATCTCCTCCTCTCTTACATTTAATTTAAAGTTCGGGTCATCACACAATCGATCAAAGGCCTTTTGATAAGTTAAAGCTCTCTCCAACATGAAATATGTATAGTTCCACCGAGTAGACACATCCAAACAAGGTTTAAGCCTACACACAATTTTCTCTTTCTCAACACATGACCAAAACTCCGCCATTCTAGATGGGGAAGACCTCACATATCTCACCATATTGCGCACCCTTGCAATCGGGACATCAATCTCTTGCAATCCCTCACGTACAATTAGATTTAAGATGTGTGCCGAACATCTCACATGCAAGAACTCGTGATTTAAAATGGTGGTCTTCCTATCTTTGGTCTTTCTTTCCAAGTATTTAATCAAAAGATTGTTTGAGGATGCATTATCAACCGTAACGGTTAGAAACTTGTCAATTCCCCAATCCAATAAGCATTCTTCAACCATTCTACCAAGAGTATCACCTTTGTGATTAGAAACAACACAAAAATTCAGAATTTTCTTTTGGTACCTCCAATTCTCATCAATAAAATGACCCGTAAGACACATGTAATTCAGATTTTGGACTGAAGTCCAAGTGTCCGTTGTAAGACAAATCCTTTGATTCTTGAGTGTATGTTTCAATGTTTTTTTCTCATCCTCATACATGATCATAATTTGTTTTGCTATCGCAAGTCTACGAGGAGGATTCCAAATTGGTTGAACAACACTAATAAATTCTCTAAATCCTTCACCCTCAACAAATGAAAAAGGCAACTCATCAATTATTATCATCCTCGCAAGTGCCCTTTTACAAGCGTCAACACTAAAAGCCACAGGCACAAGGTTTGCACTTGTTTCACCATTGTTTTCTTTCCTTTGAAAACTAAGGAGTTTTTGCCTAGAACCCGTAAATTTCTTGCTTGCTGGATATTTGGTACACTGAAACGCTAGATGATGAGTTAGTGATTTAGTACCATTTAACTTCGAGTGACAAGCATAATCTGTCCCACACCAATTGCATGCAGCCCTAGGTTTTGGATGACCTTCCGGTGTAATAAGTTTAAAATGCTTCCAACATGGAGCCCTTTTTTTCATACCAACAACCTTCTTTTTTTCAGACTCGTTATTAATTTCAGGCATGAGATCATCATTTAGTTCAGCATTTTGAGGGATATCAAACTCAGCACCTTCATCCATAATGTCATCATCCATATCATCCATATCATCCATCTAACACAACAGAAAGTAAAAACCAACATAATCACAATCTGAATTTCATATTGTTCGTATACTAATCTGACTTTCAGTCCATCAACTCATGTTCATGCAAAAATTAAGCAGTACATAAATTGTAAGCACTAAACCCGTTAAACTATTCAACAAAAATCTGATTTTCAAGCCAATATAGGGTTTTGAGAATCAATACCTCATGCTCACGATCAGACATTTCGCCGGCGTTGTCGAGGAGGTTCTGGCAGAGATGAGGGACGAGAGATGAACCTGAGAAGTGAAAGCAAAACAGAACCCAGTTAGAAACATTTTACTGTTTTATTTTTTTGAAACCCAACATCATAAGCAAAAAAAATCTGTTTCGGGCTTTAAGACAAAAAAAAAGCCCCAAATCACCACTAACTAAATGTTCGGGCTTTAAGAAAAAATAAAGCCCCAAATCACCACAAGTTAGTGTCAAGTTTCGTGTTAATATTGAGTTAGTATGCCTGCATGCTCACTACAATATCATCAATTGAAGGGTACACCTTCGGCAACGACACATCAGCTTGTAACTTCCTCTAGATATTTGATTCGTAAGAGAGAGTTGTAAGAGCTACTAATTAAACTGACTCAAATACATCTAAAAAATCTAAGACACATGTTTCACGCAAAATTTTGAATCTTTACTAACTTGTGTTTTTAAGCTAATCAGTGCGGCGGCGGGGTATCAAATTGTTGTAAGAGAGAGAGAGCTTAGTACCTTACTTGATCAAGAGAAGCCCGACCCGATCTATGAAAGACAAGAGATTTTTGGATCTCTCCGTCCAAAGGAGCTAAGGAGAAGGCCGAAGGGGTGGAACGTTCCACCGTTTCCGAGAAGGGGAGGGAGGCGTGGTGGCGTGGTGGGCTTGGTGGTTGACTGGTTGTGGCTGTCGATCGATGCTGAGAGGCGAGAGCAGAGAGAACGAGAGGATGAGAGAGAAATTTTGTGGCTGCTACAGCTGCAAAACGTAAGGAGAGGGTGAGATCTGAAGTTATGAATTAGGGTTTTGTGTGATGGACGGTGTTGATAAAACACAGAATTTAATTGACGGTCCAGATTAAACCGATTTATATAAATTTATTTATAAATATATATAATAAATTAAGTCGGTTCGGTTCGGGGGATTCGGTTCGGGGGGGTTCGGTTCGGTTCGGGTCTGTTCGGGGTGTTCGGTTCGGTTCGGTTCGGTCGGTTTAAAATGCAACAAAACCGAGACCGAACCGAATTTAGTTCGGTTCGGTTCGGGGCGGACCGAACCAAGAAATTCCTCCACCGCCCCGACCGAAGACCGAACCGATCGGTCGATTTTTTCGGGTTTTTTCGGTCCGGTCGGGTTCGTAACAGCCCTATACACCACCACCACTGCTACCACTCCACCACTCCACCACCACCACTACACCACCACCAACACCACAACCACCACCAACAGCAGCTCCACCACTCCACCACCACCACTATCGCCACTACACCACGACCATCACTACACCACCACCACCGCTCTTACCACCACCTCCACCACTCCACCACCATCACCACCACTCCACCACCACCACTACTTCACCACCACCACCACCACCACCACCACCACCACTCCTCATTCACCACCACCACTACTAGCACTACACCACCACCACCACTCTACCACCTCCACCATTCTACCACCACCACCACAACCACTACTCCATCACTCTTCCACCATTACCATAAATATATTGTGACTGTTAGTAAATTAAGAAAGAATTGGAAGAAAATTAATTCATTATTTTTTTAATTCAGTACTTAATATATTTACCAAACAGCTTGTCAGCTTAAAAAATTCAGCATTTAGTTTTCAGTACTTAAATTTTCAGCTTTCAGTTTCAGTTTTCAGTTTTATCAAACAGCCCCTTACACATACTTATAGACACATGGGTTATAGGAAGAGAGAGAGGAGAGAGGTCGGTTGAGAGAGAGAGTGTGAGGTGTGTGATTGTGTTGTGCACTCCAAGTCACCCATTTAGCCCTTAAGCCTATTTGTGACTTGACAACCCATTCGAGTCAACTTTTAGCATAAACCTAGCCAATGATGTTATGCTTTCTTACAAGCAAGCCTTTCCTAGACAAGACTAAACCAAAACCCTTCATGATCACATAGCCTTAAGTCTAAAAAGATGGATTGACAAGTGAAGGAAGGCAATGCCACGCTTAAAGATGTGACTTGACCTTACAATGGAGCAAAATCCATGGGAGAGAGAGAGAAAGATTGGCCGGCCAAGAGGAGGAGAGAGGGAGCCCAAGATTTGCTATAAATAACACCCCATTCTCACCATTCAACTCACACCTTCACTCATTTGCTCTCACTTCTCTCTAGAAACCATTTCTGTTTTCCAGTCAGCCTACTGCCCTTCACAAATCCTCATTTTTCTCCTTCTTAAGGTAGTTTTTAGAACCAACTTCCTTCGGTAAAGTTGTAGAGCACTTCGAGACCTTTAAGTTAGACCCGAGAACCACCCTAATTGGTCAAGAAATGACTAAGATATCGACATCCGAAGTTCAGTAAAAATCTCGTATTTCCAGTTCCAGACAGTACAATGTCACTTCCTTTATCACTATTTTTCTCCGACCTAAAGTAGTTTCTAGGATCAACTTCCTGCACCAAAGTTGTATAGCACTTCTAGAGCTTCGATTTCGACCCAAGAACGATCATATTCGGCTAAATATTGACCGAGTTACTGTCATCCAAAGTTTGGTCCAAATTTGCGAGTTTCACGGCCCGTAGAATTTTCCAACTAGCTTATTCGGCCCCTACTAGTTTCGGATCAAGGTAGATTTTCCCTATCTACTTTCCCTAAGTATATATGAAGTTAGTATATTGCTCGTACATTTGAAATGCATGATAGTTAGTAGACTTATTTTGCTAATGGAGATATGAACATGTTGAATAAATGGCTTTTACTCCAATAAACATATGTTGTTTTGAATTTCCCAAAAAAGAAGAAAGACCGGATTTTGGTAGTATGAACTTGATTGGAAGTATTCATATTTGATCTTTAAAACGGTTATGAGCATGTGTGTATGTTGCTTGCAATACTTGAGATTGTTTGAAAGCATAAGTAAATATCATTTCCAAGGGCATCCGAACATGTGACGTTATGCTTTAAGTAATAATTTGAGTACGGTTAGGTAATATAGAGTTGGATGATCTTATTGGTTAAATGTTAAGATCTCAATAAATGTGTCATGATAAGAACAGTCATACCGCGAAGTCTATGCATGAAAACGAGACATGGAAATCGAGAAAGTAGAAATATGACACCTTGGGTGTGGTTATTGAAAAGGAGAAAAAGTTTTGAAATCACAATGTGGCCGGACTTGCCCATTGTGGGAACTTGTGTTGCGAATGGTAAAAGATTTTTGAAACTACATAATGGCCAGACGTGGCAGCCATTGTGTGTGTGTGTGTGACATTGGATAAAATATTTTTTTGAAATTACATTGCAGCCTTTTGCCCAATGGGAGTTGTGCGTGTGTGTGTTCCAATGGGAATCCGTGGTGGCGGAACCATTGTGAGGCTGTGTGTGTTCCAATGGGAGTCCGTGGTGGCAGAGCCATTGTGAGGCTATGTGTGTTCCAATGGGAATCCAGAGCGGCAGAACCACTGTGAGGCTGTGTGTGTTCCCATAGGAATCCGAAGCGGCGGAACCATGGTGACACTACAACAATGAAGGCCTTTTATAGCATAACATGATATCGTTCTTTCACAAATGCTATAATAGAGTTGCATATTGAGGTTAAGACAGCGTACACGGTACTGTTGGGAAGAGGAAGGTTTTCGATAGTGTTTCATTAACTCAACTATAGCGTGCACCTATGAAAGGCGGCAACCACATTTGGGAATTTTGTGGACAGTCCCGTCTTCTCTCTTCCGCGTTCAATTTCAAGCCCTAACTCTCTCTCTCTCTCTGTACGTTTCAATTGCAACACGCTCTGTCTTCAAAATCGATCGATTTGGGAATGGTGCCCTGAGCTTATCAATCACATCCTCAAACAACCTCACGAAAACGATCCCTTCCGGCGTCACAACCACTACTGCCTCCTCTCTCCACGCTGCTGTCACCAGAAAATCTACATCATTTTCTCAGAGAGAAGGGGCATCATCGTTTTCTTTGGGGTTGAAGAGCCGATAACCCACTTCGTTCTGTGTTCCACTCAAAGGCTTGGTCCTTTTCCTCTATTTTTCCAATAATCTGATCTAAAATGGTTTGTTCCTCTCTCTCTCTCTCACCATCAATCTCCCTTCAACTAGCAGATAGAACCATCCCACACACTTAGCCACTTCGAATTTAGAGTGAGAAGCGTTCGATCATGTACGATTAATCAAACCCAACCAGAAACCTAGTTGTAGAGTGAGAAGTTTTTGAACATGCACAAACCCAGCCACTTCGATTTTGAAAGACATATATTTACGATTATTCGATTTTAGGGTTGGGGGTTTGTGATTCTGCACTGTTTGTTAGAGATTATGGTTTTTTTTCTTTTGTGATTTGGGGTTTGTGATTCTAGATATTTGGGCTTTTGAGTTGATTCATTCTCTCATCTCCTATGTGTTTCATTAGGTTACCCCATTCTCACATCTGGTTTTATATAGGTTTAACATTTAACGACATTTAATCTCTCGATTTCGTTTTGCAGCAACGAGATTAAGGCTCGATTTTGCTTTGCAACTGCAAGTTAAGGCTCGATTTCGCTTTGCAGCTGTGAGTTAAGGTTAATTTCACATATTCCTTTCATTAATTGATCTTTATTCCTTATTAATTATGCACATGCATTGTCGATAAACAAGTTCACGTTGACCTAGGGCTCTCTCATTCTGTAGTATTATTACATACATGGATCCTAGTAAGACCTAGTAAAACCTGAGATGCTAGAGGTCCAAGTGTGCGGTGTCTTGAACCTTAGTCCAATGGGGAGTACGTTTTTCCAATCTGCAGTCCCTATTTAGCTGCCATTTGAAAATACCGTATTGCAAAATGTAGATTTCGGATCGTGATTTTGGGAACAAATTACTGTTCTCCGTCTTCATGTCGTATTCAGTTTCTAGCGGCACTAGGTTTCATTTTTAACAACTCAGAAACATCTTTTTGATTGTTGCCTAAAGTCGGTTTTGAAACATTCTTCCTATTACAAGTTTCAAAATCTGTCCACCAATAAAGTTATCTGTATTTTTTGACAATTACGCGCAAAATAGAAAGCAAAAGCTGCAAAACGATAGCGAACAAGCTATTTTGGAAAGTTGTATTGTAATTCTCTCTTAGGTTTCTCATCCTACATGTCTGCACTTTGCTAGGAAATGATCGAGCCACCTATGTTGCCCCATGGAATCTCATGCTGACCCCTTAGGCTATAGTGGCCACTTATCCAACTTCTTAATCTAACTGAAAGCATCTCCCTTGCCCTTTTTCCTCTTTTATATACTTAAAGGTCCACTTATATGTTTGATGCCTCCCTTTTAATTACTTTTGCCAATTTCACAAGAAGGGAGGCTGGAAGCTCAGGCATCCATGTTTCTATGCACTCGCGTTCATCTGCCTTCAAATTCTAGATGTATGTGCTTTTTGCTTATGAAACATGTGAATCTAAGAGTACAATGTTTGAAGGTGGATGGAGGCAACACTTATTGATTTCTATATCAATGTTGTGGCACTATCGGTTACTTCATCCTTCCAGCTCTAGTTTAAAATTATTGACTTATTTTAATTTGTAACGGAATCAACAACAAGAAAACTCTTGGCCATAATTTTCAGATCAAGTGCAATAAAACCGAAATGACTTTCTTAAATATATGTTGAATTGTCTTAGTTTCAGAGGATAGACTGATAGTTTGATATGGCCTTTGCCCTGCTTTTTTTAAGTATTTCCAAGAAGCAGGACAACAAAAAGTTCTTTTAGAAATATCTTTGCTCGTTTATCAAAATCAGTGCATTACATTTATTGAACATATCAACATAGTGTGTTGCATAGATACTTTGATGATCAATTGCATCCATGTTTTGTGACATCGGAAGATCCATGAAGTTAACACAAAAAGAAAAACCTATATTCAATCTCTGTAAATCTGTAGCATTTGATTCAAGTATTCATGTTTTTAAATGTGTTCGACCTTTTTGAGTAGCCAACGAGAGGTGTATTCATCCACTCCTTTATCATGAGATGTGTCTAAGTTTATTGATTTACATACGTTATTTTGTTGGTTTTGCATGCTTTATCAGGTTTGGGTGGCATACTAAGAATCAAGCTGGCTAAATGCTTTCATTTTGATTGTTTTATTGATATGCTACGGCAGGTAATCCTCCGCTCATGGTTTTGCTACGTTCCCTTATTTAATTGTCTGACCAAGAATGGCCCATTGACAATAAGTCATCTTGATATCTGAACCATTGTTCCATAGTCATATGACTCGTGAACTGACAGCTTCTATGGTTCTCTTTTGTTGGACACACAATCGAAATAAGATTTTCTTGCATAGAAAGTAGGATTGAACTTGTCAAGAATTGGAAGTAAAAAATTGAGTTTGCCAAAGATCGATTTCTTGCTTGCTTGAGTTTTAGCTTGGTTATCCTCATGATTTGTGTTTTTAAAATTAACCTAGGATTTGGTTTGTTTAGTATACTTGCTTCTTAGTTACGACCATTTCATAAAGTCATCACGAGATCACTATACAGACGTAGTCTTCGTATTGTTTTTTAGAACAGAAGCTAATGATACGAACTATTGTAGACTGTAGTGCTTCCATTTCAAACCACAACCACCACCATTGAGTTGTGTAATTTTGAAGCTGACATTGTGAAACTCTTAAGACAAGTTTCCTGCATAAAACTTTTCCGTAAGTGAATTATTGTTTCGAACACAGTTGGGTACTTGGTTGGCATAAAGAAAAGAGATGAAAAAATTGTACCACTCCTTACCATCACATCTCCCTACATTCTTGTTCATTGTGGCCTTCTGAGATTGTGGTGTATGTGCGATCGGATAAAAAGATCACCAATTCTTTTCCTGAAGAGGAAAAGAAGGGAAAAATAACTTCCTTTTTTGAAGTGGAAAAGAAAACCTTGCTTTATAGCATGTAGTGAATAAAGTGCTTTCATTAGACCTAACAAAATTGTTTCAAGTACAGTTTTTCATACCTGCCCATAGTTCAAAATGAAAAATAATGTGATTTTATTTTAACTTTATGCAGGAAAATAATTGGAGCTAGATACTATCTAAAGGGATATGAGGCATATTATGGACCTCTAAACAACACACAGGATTATCGGTCACCCCGAGAGAAACCACAAGGTACGTATATGTCGAATTTGATTCATGGTGTCTAATTTTTCTTCCCTGATCCATACATAGGGGCAGACAGTGACTCCATTTAAGCTGGACAAGATGTACCCACTAGTTTATGCCGGAAATTCAGAAATTCCCGGTCAACCCCCAAAGACAAGACCGGGTAATTTTCTTCCTTTTCGCATCAGTGAAAACAGTATGAAGAAGTATTTGTACTAATTTCCAATGCCTTAATCTTGTACTTGAATTTTCCAGGCTATGCCTCCATGGAACTCTCTCCCCATCTCTCGTCGAAGGAAAAATTGTCGTGTGCCTAAGCGGGTATTCGTTCAATGTTGAGAAGGGTTTGGAGGTGAAACGTGCTGGTGGGATTAGTTTCGCTCTGCAAAATCCTGTGAATGGCATAGGGATATCCGTTGATGATCATGTGCTTCCCGGAACAGTAGTGTTTTCTTACGATTCAGTCACCATTCTCGACTATATTAGAGCTAGTAATAGTCCAACGGCGATGTTGATCCCATCGGAAACTGTCTTGGGCAGTAGACCAGCACCGTTCATGGCAGCGTTCTCTTCCATGCATCCGAATGGCCTCCAACCTAATATACTCAAGGTAACTATTGCCCTGCTCAGTTGTTATGCAATATTAGCCTTACATGTGGGGCCATTAAGTGAGGTTATCCTTACCGTCGTGTTGCACTTCTTTTTTCAAGTGAAGACCTTTCACTTGATCCCATCCCATTGGCACCAAATGATTGCAACTCACTACAACATATATGGGCTTTAATAACATAGTTTTATAGCATTTTTGCAAAAATACTATTATATATAGAGATGCAATAATAGCAGACACGCACTGTTTGGAGTGTGTCAAAGTATGCTGGTTAAATGAACATCAGTTATTTTTTTCTATAGCTTTTTTCTTCTTAGATGTCACCTGAACGCTCTTTGAAGTTACTCTTTCCAGTCTATAGTCCTTGTTTGGTGAAAACATGATTAATGGAATGTCTTTTTGTTGTTGAAAATCTGTTGCTAGAACTGTAGAACATGAAGCTTGAAAATTTAAATTGAATTCAAGAATTTGATGTTAATTGCTATATGCCAAATGGTTTTGTTTGCTGGAATATAATGTTGTAGTTACTGAAACAGGGAAATTAGGTGTTGAATTTGGTGCATAGAAGTTGGAACTGTTATTTCGGGAGTCTAAAGGTATGTTGGTTGCTGAAAGTGTTAGAAAGATCTTAGTTTGATTTCTAAAGCATGATATAGTATTTAAAGTCTTTTTATATGAAGTATGGCAAGTGTTGGACTTGGATTCAAAGTTAAAAGAAGAGGCAAAAGTATATCTGTTGGGGAGGGGGTAAATATTTCTATAGGTTTTGCTTTGTGTGGTTTGGATATTTAGCCTGCCGTTAGGTTTGCTGATTTTGAAAGAGTTTTGACTTTTTCATGCACTTTAGTTATGACCAAGAGATTAGTCTTTTCTTTTGCAAAAGTGCAAAAGTTGATTTGATTAGAAACTTAGATTTTTTAAATAGAAATAAAAATGTTTTCTTTTGTTGTAGGTCTTCAAGTAGAAGGAGAAGATCGATGCCAATCAAAGAAAAAAGAGAGAAGATCATATCTTTGTCATATGAAGATGGAGATTATGATCTAGCTACCGCGGGTTGAAACTTAGTTGAACCATTTTCCTTTGACACTTCCTTTTCTCTTCTTTGTTTTTCTATGAGAGAGGTGGGCTACGTGGATGTTTATATCTTTTTGCATTTGGAAGCTACTGGTTTTTTTCCTATGTTAACATAATATACTTCAATTTGGATGCAATACTATTATTTTAATGTAAATTTTGTACATAATTAGGTGAATTTATGGTTGTTGGATTCATAGCAATTGGATCATTTAGATTTGTTGAAATAAATTTAAAGCAATCATACACAGTGAGCTGAACTCTCACAAAAAAACGAGTGCCATTTTATAACGTGGATCAATGGTATGAAAAAGGACAGTGATATGTAACGTTCAAAACACGCTATAATTAAGGCAGAGACCATAACTTACAAAGAATGCTATTAAAGATCTAGAATCACACAGCGTTCCTTCACCGCTATAATAGAGTACTAATATATAACGTTCAACAAATGCTATAAAAGACTAAGAATTTATAGCATTCACAGAACGCTATCAAAAGGTCTAAACATTTCACAGCATCGACAAATAAGGCGTTCCTGAGAACGCTATCTATTACTCCCTCCGTCCTTTTATTATTGTCCAGTATTCCATTTTGGGCTGTCCCTTAATAAGTGTCCATTTTGTAAAGTTAGTGGGTAAAAGTTGGTGTATTGTCTATTTTGTCCCTAAAAGTAGATTCCTTTTTGAAAAGTAAGTGAGCGAAAAAGTAATGATGATGGATAAATAGGAAAAGTGGAAGAAAAAGTTGATGTGAAAAGTGTAATGATGATGTCTTTTTAATAAGTTGGAGTTACGAAGCAAGACACTTAAAAAGGGACGGAAGGAGTACTTTTTATAGCGTTTTTCGAACGCTGTAAAAGGTGATTTTTGTTGTAGTGTGAGGTATGGCTTGGTTATCTGCGGAGAGGAGCCAATGCAAATTGTGTGCCAATGGGAACCCGGTGCAGCAGAACCATTGTGAGGATACTCGGGAGACCGAAACGGCAGAACCGAGATTGTATGCGTTAAATGTGATTTTCAAAATGTTGATTTGGAAATAAAAATGAGACACGTTTTACGATGAGTCGCGTAGGAGAAAACTCTGATGACACGGACACTTACGCTAGTTGACTAATGAATATGCATGTGTTATTGTACATCTCTAAATGTGAAGTTATTGAATGCACATGTGTTAGTTTGGTTACTATCATGTATCTTGGCTTATTGACTTGCTATGTGTAAGTTATGGGCATGGGATTATTCTATTGAGCTTTTGTAGCTCATGGTGTTACCTTTGGTGACCCTGACATATTATATCGGTGGCGACGCTGGTATAATGTGTCAGACTTTGTAGATGATCAGAGTGAGCTGTACACCTTGGAGGCTTTCGGAGCCAAGGAGCTGGCCAGGATGGAAGACTAGGCAGAGCTGTAGTTAGGAACCCTAGTTTCCCTTCCTTGTGTAAATAATGAACTCTTGTGAGAGTTATGATATAATAATGAGCCAGACTCTATTTGGTTTTCAATGAAAAATGTTTATTTAACATACCCAAAATTCGAGGCGTTACAGGAATCTTTTAGCCTTATTTGCTTCAAGTAAAGATACACGTTTGAAAAGAATTTTGAGGATTCTGGCAGTGTCCGAACGTCTTGAGACAGACTCGTCCTCTAGTTTTAGAGTATAGGGTGACACGGACGACGCTGGCTGCATCTTTCCTTTAGTCTTTATTTAGATTAAAGTTGCTGCAGGACCCCTATTAAGTCATCTTTTACTTTGCTGCAAGTTCTGAGTCATTGTACCGCGGAGAAAAGTATCGAACCAAAAGGGCAAACCCGCTTGGGAATGTCTGCATCTGAATCCGCTTCAAAGACTTGTCAAGATTGATTCCCAATCAGTCACAGCAGAAGACTCTCCGCGCTCTCTATTGGCTGCTCTACAGTTAGGCTCACCATCGATCCGACAGGATGGACAGCTAGCTTCCCCATCTTCTGCATCAAGCACTTCTGAAACACCTACCATGTTAGGACAACCACAGGCTCAGCCTCTTTCTTTGGAAGAGATACTCATGAACCTTCAGACTAGCATCACTGCCATTTAGCAAAGGGCCACTCAGACAGACGCAAACATCGACCGCTTGAATGACCTCTTTGACATTCGTCTTCCCAGGCTGTCCAAGAAGAGGGCGAGACTGAGGAGGATGTTCATGCATAGCCTGTGATGGTTGAAGATCCAAATAATCCGGGGCGTCTTATTGTGCAACTCAACCCTAGGGAGGTTCGCGCACCTGCTGCAAATCCAAATCCAATAGGCGACATGCCTATTGAGAACCCGGGTATGACTGCTCTAATGGCCAAGATGGCCAAGTTGGAGGAATCTGTCTCCAAAGCTGAAAAGATCAAGGCCGGTGGGATCGACTTGGATCGCCTATGTCTCTACCCAAATGCCAATCTTCCTGACAAGTTCAAAATGTCTGACTTGGCTAAATTTGATGGGAATGGGGACCCCAAGACTCATATTTACAGTTACCATGCCGCCATGAAGCTACTTTCGGTCGAACCTGAGGCGATGTCCCAGTTATTTCCTCAGACTCTTTCTGGCCCTGCTTTCCATTGGTTTCTGTCGCTCGACATCGCCAAGAGGAGAACTTGGGAGGACATTGGAGCTATGTTTATTTCGCAGTACAGTTATAACGCCCAGCTGAAGATGACAACCCGGGAGCTAGAATCCACCAAAATGGAGGCGAAGGGGACTTTTGCGGACTTCGTCAAGAGGTGGAGAGCCAAAGCCGCTCTAATGACTGAGCGCCCCAGTGAGAGAGACCAACTCCGCATCATCTCTTGTAATCTCCAGCCAGATTATGCCAAGCACCTCATGTTGGTTCAAGCTTCCGCCAACTTCGAGACCTTCTTCGAGTCTGGCCTAGACATCGAGGATGCACTGCAAAGTGGGATTCTGTCAAAAGGGGAATCTCCTAACCCTCCGAAATCAAAACCTCGGGCATACTCTAGGAATACCAATGCGCTGTTTGGGGGTGGGACTTACTCTAACACAGCGACCAGCGGCACTAACGCCACTTCCTCCAACACTACCAACCACATCACCGATGTCAATCAGGTGCAGGCACCACAGAATGACCGGCCTCGCAATCAACCCCGCAGCTTTTTTGTGTTCGAGGCGCCTTTGTCCTCGGTCATGGAGAGGTCAGTTAAGTCAGGGCATCTGAAACCCCTCGATCCAACTCCTCTACCCGAAAACCCTTCAGCCAACTTCAAAGCTAACCTTTACTGTGCTTACCATCAGGGAGTTGGTCATCTTACAGACTCTGGTTTCCGTCTTCAACACGCGATTCAGGATCTTATAGATGAGGGGACTCTCTAAGCTCCACCTCCCCCACCCCAAAAAACCAAACATCCTTTCTAACTCCATGCCCAATCATAAAGCTGTCCCACATATTAGCCAGATATCCCTCAGCTCCACTAATATCAACCCAACTCCACCATATTTGACCCCACCAGCCATATAATCTCAACAGATCAACCAAAGTTGGTCGTCTTCATACCTTTCGAGCACGAAACAGCTTAGATATTAGTCATACATCTCGAGGAGGGTCAATCTTCTAACGCTAATGCACCATCAAAAGGCTTGCAGAATGGCGCGTTTGTCTTCAACGCGTCTATCAGTGACCTCTTCCATCAATCAATTCCCGCTGTGTAGCTCAATTCTGCCTCTTCCATTGACAACCCATACTTCAATGTGACTAATCCTAACCCATCCCTCAGCCTATTGGACCAGTTTCAATCTAACATACCTTTTCCAGAAGTCGACATGCAAGCAGTAGGTTGGGCCGTGGCTGATAATATGGACTACGCCACTCTTATAATCAACGAGTGGTCAGGACTCGATCTAGATGGATTCCCGCTATGGCCCGAGTATCTCCCATTTAATCAAGATTAGTACGATGGTTGGATGGCTGGTCATGAAGCGGCAATGCTCGAGCCCTTGGATGGCACCTCCTTGTACATGCTTTTTCAACAGGCTGAATCTTTGGTCCCCGAAGAAGAATATTGCTGGGACCCCGAGCTGACTTGGTAGGCTCCCATGGATTTGGATCCCAATCCTCTCTAAGGCTACGCCATACCAGATTACCTGACACATTATGTGGAGGATGATCTTGCTCAAGAGGATCCTCGAGTCTTAAGGGATCATGATTTTCGCTTTTAACTCAATCTTCGACTCAGTCTGTGATGCTAATCGCGATCCCTGTTCTTACATTGTGCATGAGGAATTCCTTCGCCCCGATATTCCTTATCCCAGTAACAAGGACTGTAGCATCATGGTTATGGACCTTGTTCCGCCAGCCAATCTTTGGGATATCGACGAGATAGTTGACATTCAGGTAGAGACATAAGTCTAGGCAGTTAACCGCTCTTAGGCAGATGGTGGACTTTGGGACGTTCCTTTTATGACCAATCCGGAGCCTATCACTGAAGTTGCAGCGGTCACGGATCTGAACTTCTAGGACTCGCTACTGATGAAGGACTTGGCTGAAGATTTGGGGTTGGACATGGAAGTTCCTAAAGCTACAACAGTCGGTGACAAAGGAAAACGCAAACTGGGGGAAATTCCTTTTAATCTCTGGGATGTGAATGAAATCTCTCAAGTCTTGCCTTCTTTTGAGAACGATCACAACGTTACGAGGAGTGGGCAGATTTTTCAGCTTGCTAATCTGCAAGCTGGAAATTTGTCCAAACCTTCTAACCAAAGGAACGAACCCTTTGCTTTCCCAAGGTCTGCACCGCTTGAGGTACCAGCGGGCCTACCGAGTGCTAATCTAGTTCAAAGACAACTTGAGCGGATTCCTGCTGCTATATCAATCTGGGGACTAATTTGTTCCTCCCATGAGCACCGTCAGAAGTTATGTCATACTCTCTCTCGCCTGGAAGTTTAAGTTGACGTCACTCCTGAGGCAATGGTATCTCTTATCCTCCCTCTTACCTCCAAGCACACTGTCGTCTTTACTGATAAGGATCTACCTATCGAAGGGGTCGACCACAACCGCCCCTTGCGTATCACTGTCAAGTGCCGAGGACTCTGGGTTCTGACTATCCTCATTGATAATGGCTCAGCGATCAACATTTGCCCTATGAGGGTGGCTTATCGTCTGGGACTGGCTAAGAAGGACTTTGCACCTTCCAACTTGGCTGTCAAAGCATATGACGGCACGTGTCGTATGGTCAAGGGCACTCTGGTGCTCAAGCTCGATGCTGATGGCTTCGAGATGGACGTTGAATTGCATGCTGTCGACATTTTCGCTACCTTTAACCTACTGTTGGGCAGGCCATGGCTCCATCGATCAGATATCATGGCTGTGCCATCTACTCTCCACTAAAAACTCATTCTGGAACTTCCTACTGGCACGCTTACCATCTGCGGGGACTCAAGCATTCGTCTACCCAAGGAAGACGGAACTCCCGTTTTGGGGATTTTGCACGGTGAGGAAGATGTTAATCTTGGGGGTTTCTCCTTTGACACTTCTGGTTCAATTTTGGCCATCAACATGGACGGGAACTTCATCATAAGCTTTGTCGCGTTGGACATTATGAGAAGAATGTCCTATCTACCTGGCCTAGGCTTAGGGATTCACCAACAAGGGGTCTCGGAGTTCCCTACCTTTCCTTCCTGTGAGGGCCGCTTTGGTTTGGGGTACATCGCCTCTGCCAAAGATGCCAAAAGAAGGAAATGTGTGGGAAAACCTCAAACCCTTTATGGTGATCCTAACAGCTATTTCGTACGCGAGGTGGGGAACATTGCTTACACTGGACAGGCGGAGCCATTTATTGATACCAAGACTGGGGAACTGCTGCCTGGGCTTGAGGTCTTTGCTGATGACACCTGGTCAGACAGTGATGAAGAGCCATTAAGGACATAATTCAAGAGGAAGCTTGATCAGCCAAAGGTAAAGACTAACTGGCTGGGAACTTTCGATCAGGGGAGCTTGGAGCTGCTGTTCCATGAATTCTCCCCGGTGGGTTTGGCCAAAGAAGCTGAAGAAGCCAAAGTGCACATGCTCGAGCCCGACACCCTCAAGGATCCCACATCTCTCATTATGGAGGCCAAGGGTATCCTTAAAAATTGCATTTTCAAGCCATGCTTAACTTGCATTAATGACACATCTGAGTCTGACACAGAGTCTCATGCGTCGTCTAGGTCTAGCTCTGAGTCAGAGATTGTGCCTTTTGGCTCTCCACGTCATAGCCTTTACTTCGAGTTTGATTCTCTTGTACTTGGCAACCCTGATGGGTTTTATGAAATGAATGAATCGTCTTCTGACTACTTCCATGATCTTTATATAAACTGTGTCGACCCCGACGATGAAGGGATAGATTTCGATGGAGATATTCCCAAGGAAATCCATGCCCTCATCGAGAGGGAGGACGAAAGGCATGCTCAGCCATTAAAAGAAGAAGTAGTTTCTATAAACTTGAAAGATGAGAACGATCCCCGGATGGTTCAAGTGGGCTCCACGCTTTCACCAGAGGAGCATTGTGACTTCAAAGAGTTACTCACCGAGTACAACGATGTCTTTGCATGGTCTCATCAAGACATGCCTGGCATTGATCCCGAGTTAGTGGAGCATCGAATTCCCTTGTTGCCAGATGCTAAGCCTGTAAAACAGAAACTCAAGCGGATGAGGCCGGATTGGGTACAGAAGATCAAAGACGAGGTCACCAAGCAGATTGACGCAGGTTTTCTCATGGTTTCTCAGTACCCCACCTGGGTGGCCAATATTGTTCCCGTCCCCAAAAAGAATGGACAAATTCGAGTCTGTGTCGATTTCAGGGACTTGAACAAAGCAAGCCCCAAAGACTATTTTCCCTTGCCGCACATCGATGTGTTTGTGGATAATACTGCGGGGCATGCTTTGCTTTCATTCATGGATGGTTTCTCAGGCTATAATCAGATGCTTATGGCACCAAAGGACCGTGAGAAAACCACGTTTATCACTAATTGGGGGACCTACTGCTACTTGGTCATGCCGTTTGGGTCAAAGAATGTTGGTCCTACCTATCAGCGAGCTGCTACGAGCATCTTGCATGACATGATGCACAAAGAAGTTGAGGTTTACGTGGACGACATGATTGCCAAATCTAAAACTCGGGAGGGACACATTCCTATGCTTAGGAAGTTTTTGAAGAGGCTCCATAAGTTTCGCATGCGACTCAATCTGCAGAAATGCACCTTTGGGGTTACGGCGGGCAAGATGTTTGGTTTCATGATCACTTCTCGTGGAATCAAGGTCGATCCATCAATGATCAAGGCAGTACTTAAAATGAAGCCACCAGAGTCTGAAAAGGGAGTGCGGAGCTTTTTGGGGAAGGTTCAGTTCTGCAGACACCCCAATTTGGCCTAACGATTATTTCAAGTCCCACCTTGGGGACTATCCTGATGATGAAATGGATACAGTGATTGCTGATTGACTTCTTGTGAACCTTAGGACTTTTGGTAAGAACTTTGAGCCACTTAGAGGACCCAATCTAGAGCCATATAGCCTTTCAGAGAGAAAATATAGAATTCTAGGAGAATCCATCTGTCAGCCGTGACATTGATCTCACGGCCTTAACATCATTTCTTCACCCGAGCAACCTGTTGCCTGAAAATCTCCCTGAGAGATCGATTACTCGGCCATTAGATCTATCCTACGGCTGCAACATCATTTCCTCGGCCGCCAGATCGTCCCTTTTCCAGATTCTCGAACGTTTTGTCAAACGTTTGACCCAAACACGAAACCTCCCGATACGTTCGGGCTACGCCCAGGGATAGCCATGAAAAGTTTAAGATGCATTATAACTCCAATTCCCGTTGTGCATTTTGACTGGCCAGAGTGAGTCACCAATTGCCTATATAAAGGGCCTTTAGGTTCTGAAAATAATAGATCAGATTCACCTACGGAATCACTCTCTCAACCCACGAAATTCTGCACACATACTCTCTTATACCCTCTCTTCAAAAGCCTTAACCTTCCGAAGGCAACCATCAATCTAACGATCAAACCCTAAAATTTCAAACCCTAACCCTAGGGTTCCCAAGAAGCAATCAGTCAATCTCATTCAATCCGAAGCAATCAAGCTACTGAGGGATCAAGGAGGTGAGGCCCAGGGGCCTCCGGTTCAATTTATATACTGTTTTCATGCTTAATCGTAGCATTTGATTACCTACTAACTTTTCAGTCTGGTGTGAGAAAGAACACTGACCAGAGCTTCAATCACTCGGCCGGTACATCGAGCCAGGAGGATCCCTCGGCCATGACATCAATTCACCGACCGCGGGATCCATTTCCTGGGACAGTTTGTTTTGCTTTCTGCTTTCTGATGCATGCTTCAATTACCGTCTTGGATCACCCTTAATTGTTTAAAGGCTAAAAACAGATTATGTGTTAGAATTAAATAAAACATGTATATGTCTTAAGTTGAACAACTATGGGCCAGTCTCACGGCTGGGCAGAGAGGGGTGCCTAACACCTTCCCCTTACTGTACTTTTGGCTCCCGTACCCAGAATCTCTACCTATTTTCCTAGTTTTAATAAACTAGGTGGCGACTCTGTTTTGATGATAACCGCTATCGTGTGGAGATGTTCCTAGCCATGGGAATATCCACGATCTTGGTTTATGAAGCAAGCAACCAAACAAGCAAACACGATCAATCTGCATGGCGATGCCTCGCTCCAGGGAGGTGTCTACAGTTTTTTGGCAACTCTGCTGGGGACTTGAAAGCCATAAGCAAAAAGTTCAACATAATACATGCCTTATCTAATTCATTTATCATATGCATCGAGCGGGCAAACCTCTTTGACTTCACCTGATATCTTGGCATGTCATAGGCTATGTTAAGAGTTCCAGCAAACTCCATAGTCACTTGTACCTAGTGGTATATAAAAAGGAAATCACTCAATCACCGCCTATGACGGGTTGTAAAAGGACTGGTGCCCTTTGACAACGGAGCACCCTAAGACTACCTAAACCTTACATGTGTTAGAAAAGCCATAGAACCTATCAAACTAAGACAGGAACCCGCAGGTTAAGGAAATTTCCTACATTTTGCTTCCAAGTTCTTCCTCAAACCCATTGTATATATGTATGTTGTAAGGTTTTCTTTTGCACGTTATACCATAGGGGCCTTTCAAGATCAAATGAAGATGGGTAAGCTAAACCAATCTAACTAAAGCAAAAATCTTTCAGGAAAAATGACTGCATCACTGTTCACACTTGATTCGCACTTTCAAGTTGTCACCAAGCTGTCTGGCCCACTTCACTCTGCTACCGAGAATTTCAATCCGTCCAAATACATCACTCCAGTGGATCAACCAAAGCCTGTGGTAATTATCATTGAAGACAATCATGTCATGTTCGCAAGAACAGTCAATGATGAAGAAGTAGAAAGCATAATTGAAGGAGAAGGACTCCGCAGAGTTCCAATCTACTTCTATGACCCTTTAGCACCTACCGACGACTATTGGCCAATCGACGACGTCAACAACACTGAAGTTGAAGTAGCAAGAGAAGAAGAGTTTGCTGACAATGATCCACTTGACGAAATATCACTAAAGCTACTCTTTGATGAGGGGGTCACTAATGACGAAATAAGGCTGATCCACCCCATCACAGACAGTTTTGGTAACTGGTGTAAGGAGGTTATCCCGAACAGGTACAAAAGAGGCCTGAACATGTGGTACGTGGGGCCCAGGAGTAAAATATAATCGGAGCGTTCGCCGTGCAATAAGGAGAACGGCAATGAAGACCAGTGACATGAGGAGTCATTGGTCCAGGTAGACTGTTCGGCCATGAGAATGTCGAACAGGAGCAGCATCCTGGAGTAGTCAGCAGATGACGCTCCCAAAGGATCCAAAAATGGTAATACCCCGTTAGGAAACGAGATCTGGAGAAGATACCCAACGGGAGTGGGGTGAACGGCCCCTGACCGTCCATGGCAGTCCCAGAAACAAGGACGGAAGGACAGCCACGGAGTCCACAAGGAGGAGTAAGTCCCGCCATGGGAGAGAGTCAGTTGCACGTTCGAAGGGTGTGCACAGCAGGGAGGACATCCTGGACAAAAAGAGACAAGAAATAGAGGAGTACGCTCGTCTGATTAGGAGGCGAGAGTACGAGATTCAACAACTACAACGGATACGAGAACATCCGGAGGATTTTGGACTTTCACGAAGAAAGACCAGAGGACAAAGGCTGGTTATGGCGGAGTACAAGAGAGCTTCTTCACGAAAAAGAAGGAGCAGGAGTCTCACTCCAAAATGATTGAGGGCTTTTTTACGAAAAAGGAGAAGCAGGAGCAGAAGCTCTACCCCCGAGGAAGGAGGGACAAGAAAGCACCACAAGGACAAGTACGAGAGACTTGATTCCGACTGGGAGAGGAATGACACCCGGGCTGTAAAGGTGCCAGAAGAGGGAACCACATCTGCACGAGAAGCAGCACGGAAGGCCCTTAACAACATAGCGACTTCTCCTTTTGCAAAGAGATTGCAGGAGGCAAGGTTGTCGAGTAGGGTCAAGCACGGGACGTTTATCCTGTACGAGACCAATGCAGACCCGGTGGCTCACATACAACATTACCAGCAGGCGATGTTTATGCACGACGGCGATGAGGCAATCATGTGCAAGATGTTCCCATCTAGTTTGGGAAAGGTGGCCCTGTCTTGGTTCCATAAGTTGGGGCCGAACACCATACGAGGATGGAGACAGTTAGCCGAGGAATTCACTGCTCGTTTCCAGACGAGCAGGAAGCCCCCCAAAACTTTTGAAAGTCTTTCCGTTATAAAACAAGGGGAGAGTGAGCCGATCAGGGACTACGCCAAGAAGTATTGGGAGACTTTCAACGAGATTGAAAGTTGTAGCGAGGAGTATGCTATAGCAACGTTCAAGACTGGGTTGCCTGTTTGGGGGGAGCTACGAAAGTCCCTGAACATGAGCCCAGTGAGCACACTGGCAAAGCTGATGGAACGAATTGAGCCGCACGCCAAGAACGAGGATGACATACTGCGGGAAGATGGCAAGTTGGGTGCCGAGCAGGCCAAGGGCTCTGCAAATAGGGCAGATAAGCCAGAGCCCAAGATGTACAAAGAGAAGAAGGAACACGGGCAGGCTAAAAAGGAGTCCTACAGGGAGAAGCACGCCCCGGACCCAAAGTCTTTCTTCTCGATAGCAACGGTTTGGAAGGAACCGATTTATTGGATTCTTTATCGAATAAAGAATCGTCCGTACTTTAAGTGGCCTCCAAGGCTGGAGGGTGATAAAGATGCAAGAAGGGCTACGAGTCAGCACTACAGTTACCACAAGGACTGGGGCCACATGGCAGAGGACTGCGAGATGTTCAAGCAGCACCTTGATGACCTGGTCTCACGTGGGTATTTGAAGGAGTTCATTCAAGAGGAGCACAAGGGTGCCGAGAAAGCGATGGAGCTGGATTATGAGCAGAATCCACGGGGCGTGATCCATAAGATACATGGATTGGCCACACCTTATACGAGAAATGAGGTGAGGTTGCTCCAGAGGCAGGCGAAACACGACCAGCATGTGATGCGGTTGGGAAAGAAACGAGGACGTGAAACAGAAAGATGCGACGAGGGCATAGTCTTCACGGATGAGGACTTGGGAGGAGTCCAGGTGCCGCACAATGACGCTTTGGTCATAACCCTACGAATTGGGGAATACGACATGGAGAGGATCCTGGTGGATTCAGGAAGTTGCACTGAGGTGCTCTATTATGACGCATTCAAGAAACTGGGATTGGTACAAGCGGACTTGGTACAGTCAGTAACTCCGTTGGTTGGGTTCAGTGCAGGGGCAGTCTGGCCGTTGGGCAAGGTGACCCTTCCTGTTCGGGCAGGAACAGTGGTGCTGAGAACTGACTTTTTGGTGGTGGACGTGCCATCTTCCTATAACGCGATTACAGGAAGGACTTGGTTGCATAAGATGAGGCCACCTACCATCAGATGGTAAAATTTCCAGGATCCACTGGAATCGAGAAAATAAGGGGGAACCAAAAGACAGCCCAACAGTGCTTGGTTTCCATAATCAAGAAGGCACCCAAGGCACAGCTGGTGCAAACAGTCGAGGTTACCAACCAGCCGACCATCGAGGATGTCGGAGGGAATCCAGCCGAGAAAGTGGTGGAAGGATTGAAGAAAATATAGATCAATGAGAGTGATCTTGAAAGGTATTTTCTGATTGGGAAAACCTGTGCAAAGAAGAAGAGGAAGAGTTGGTGAAATTTCTCAAAAAGCACGTTGATGTGTTTGCTTGGGTACCCGAGGAGATGCCTGGGGTGGATGCAAACGTGATTTGCCACCACCTGAATGTGGACCCATAACACAAACCTGTAATGCAGAAGAAAAGAAGATCAGCCGTACAGCATGTGGATGTAGTTATCAAGGAAGTCGACCGTTTGCTCGAGACAAAGGCGATACGAGAGGTGTACTACCCCGAGTGGTTATCCAACACAGTGGTGGTGAAAAAGAAGAGTGGGAAATGGCGAGTTTGCGTCGACTTCACAGATCTAAACAAGGCATGTCCAAAAGACAGTTTTCCCCTGCCCAGGATAGATCAGTTGGTGGATGCAACAGCTGGGTATGGACGTATGAGTTTTCTCGATGCTTACAGAGGATATCACCAGATAGCCATGTATGGGCCCGATCAGGAGAAGACGTCTTTTATCACACCACGAGGGCTGTATTGTTACAGTGTTATGCCCTTTGGCTTGAGGAATGCTGGAGCAACTTACCAGAGACTAGTAATGATTATGCTAAGGAAGCTGCTCGGCAAGACCATGGAGGTATACATAGACGACATGGTGGTCAAAAGCAAGAAGAAACAGGACCACATCGCGAATCTGAAAGAAGCTTTTGAGATACTGAGGGAGTACAAGCTAAAACTCAACGCCTCGAAATGTGCATTTGGAGTAAGCTCTGGAAAGTTCCTGGGTCACCTCGTGACCATTAGAGGGATAGAGGCGAATCCCGATCAAATAATAGCTTTGCAGAAGCTACAGAGTCCAAGGACCACGAAGGAGGTCCAGCGATTGACGGGGATGGCGGCAGCCCTTAACAGGTTCATTAGTCGTTCAAGCGACAAGTGTAGACCTTTCTTTCAGTTGTTGAAGAAAAGAGAAGGTTACGAATGAGGAGCAAAATGTGAAAAGGCGTTCCAAGACCTGAAGAAGTACTTGGCGGCAGCCCCGCTTTTGTCCACTCCTGAGCCTGGTGAGACCTTGACCTTGTACTTAGCAGTCTTTGAACATGCTGTTAGTGCAGTCTTACTGAGGAACAAGGGATCCGAACAAATCCGTGTCTATTATGTAAGCAAGACGCTATTGGACGCAGAGACGAGATATCTGCCCCTTGAGAAATTGGTCTTGGCACTGAGGACGGCAGCTAGGAAGTTGCCCCATTACTTCCAAAGTCACAAAGTTGTGGTTTACACAGAGTTCCCGTTGAAGTCGCTGCTTCGAAAGGTCGATTTCTCGGGACGAATATCGACGTGGTTGGTGGAATTGAGCCAGTGTGATATTGATTATCGGCCGCGCATGGCAGTCAAAGGGCAAGTTTTGGCAGACTTCGTGGCAGAGTTCTCTCCCACAGTGGCTCCACTGCCTCCTACGAGAAAGGAGCGGTTGGTCGAGCCATCAACCGAGAAGCGAAGGGCATCTGCCGAGCATGACCCTTTGGAATGGAAGCTTTTTGTTGATGGATTCGCATGCAACACCGGATCTGGAATTGGGGTGGTGCTTTTCCCTCATGAAGGAGTTATGATCGAGTTGTCTCTGCGCCTGGGTTTCAGTGCGTCAAACAACGTGGCCGAGTACGAGGCACTCTTGGCAGGATTACGAAGCGCGAAGACCCTGAAAGTTAAGAGAATTCGAGTATTCTGTGATTCACAACTCGTGGTGAATCAGCTGTCCGGGGAGTATGAGGCCCGGAATGAGAAGATGGTAGCCTACGTGGAGGCAGCCAAGGATTTGTTTGATACCTTTGAGAAGGTGCACATTGAGCAGATAAGCTCTGGGCAGAACGCCCATGCTGACTCATTGGCTTGGTTAGCAACGGCCGTGCCAACAGAGTTCAAGAGGAATGTGGTAGTGGATTATCTTGCTGAGCCGAGCATTAGGAGAAGTGTGGAATTGGTCTTGGACGTGAACCAAGGACCAAGTTGGATGGATCCAATAGTGGAGTTCCTACGAGATGGGACACTCCCCATAGATAAAAAGGAGGCTCACAAGATAAAGACGAAATCTGCACGATTTTGGCTATCACCAGAGGGAAATTGTACAGGAAGTCCTTCACTGGACCGTACCTGCATTGTGTGCATCCCGAGATGGTGCAGAAATTCCTCCATGAGATACACGAGGGAACATGTGGGAGTCATGCTGGGGGCAGATCCATTGCTCACCGTGCAATTACCCAGGGATACTGGTGGTTGCACATGCAAGAAGATGCAAAGGTTTACGTGAAGATTTGTGAGAAGTGTCAGAAATTCTCACCCATGATCCGAACACCAGCCGAAGATCTGGTGCCCTTGACAAGCCCTTGGCCGTTTGCGCAATAGGGGATGGACATCGTGGGTCCACTCCACAAGACAACTGGGAACAGGAAGTTTCTGTTGGTGGCAACGGATTACTTTACCAAGTGGATAGAGGCAGAACCACTGGCAAAGATCACAGAACCTATGATAGAAAGGTTCGTGTGGAAGAGCATCATTACTCGATTTGGAGTTCCTTATTCCTTGATCACTGATAATGGGTCGCAGTTCCAGAAAAAGTTCAAGGCTTTTTGTGCCCAGTATGGAATAAGGAACTACTATTCCACACCAGCCTACCCTCAGAGCAATGGGCAGGCAGAGGCGTCCAACAAGACTATACTTGACGGGATCAAGAAAAGGTTGGACAAAGCAAAAGGCAAGTGGCCCGACGAATTGCCACTGGTCCTGTGGGCGCACCGAACAACTCCTAGGAGGTCTACGGGAGAGACCCCCTATTCGCTAGCATATGGAACAGAGTCTGTGATTCCACTGGAGGTTGGATTGCCGACCAACAGGACCACATTGGTGGAGAGTAGGGGCAATGACAGAGCCCTGGAAATTGAGCTGGACCTCGCCGAGGAGAGGAGAGAACGAGCTCTGGTGCACCTGGCCTTGTGCCAGGAGCAGTTGATGAAAAGTTACAACAAGCATGTCCACCCACGAGAGTTTGGTGTTGGAGACCTTGTGCTACGAAAGGTGCTCGGCAACACCAAGGTGGCCAACGAGGGCAAGTTGGGGGCCAATTGGGAGGGCCCATATCGAGTTACAGAAGTTGTGGGCATTGGGGCTTATCGATTGGCAGACCTGGATGGGAACCCGGTACCAAGGCCCTGGAATGTTCACAACTTGAGGAAGTTCTACGTGTAAAGAATTTCGGTTTCGTTTTTATTTTGTTTTAGATGCATGTCATGATTATGTGGGAATTACGAGTAAAATTTCCTTGTGTTTGCTTTTATTAGTTGCAATGGGTACGCGTAACGCCCCCCTTGAGTTTTTTGAATTATGAATAAAATTCCCGGATTTTGGTAACACATTTTTGTTTTTTACGAGTTTTTTCTTTTCTTATGCTTTAAATACGAAGTCAAGTTATGTCCTTAGTCCTCACTTCGAATTGGGGAGCAGAGGTATAGGGTAACTAAATGAAATTTCGAATGTTTCAAATTTTGCCAAGTACGAATATACTTGACTGTTTGCTCGGATACGAATACACCCAGAATTTTGCCAAGTACGAATATACTTGACCATTTGCTCGGGTACGAATATACCCAGAATTCTGCCAAGTACGAATACATTTGACCGTTTGCTCGGGTACGAATATACCCAGAATTCTGGCAAGTACGAATATATTTGACCATTTGCTCGGGTACGAGTATACCCAGAAAACATACGAGATTATGCACACTATTCTCAAACACGAACATGTTTGGATAATTTTAAGCATGAATAGACTTGTTCACTTATACGGGTGCATGCCCACATGAACTTGCAACATAATCCGGGTATGAATAAACTCGAGATTACCTAGTCCAAATACGAGCACATTTGGGTAACCTAAGTACGAATATACTAGGAAAAGTTTCCAAGCTTGAAACATATGGGCTGCATGCAGCAATATCTAAATTCGAAAAAACTTGAAGGTTGTGTGGGCAGCATGCCCTGGAATTTCCGGATTCCAAAATGCAAGGGCCCATAATCGAGGGAGCGCGAGCGCAGAAGAGGCAAGCGCTCGCAAAACACAGAGTCGCCACTCGAGTTTGAAGGTCCGACACCCAAGGAACCGTATTTCGAAGCACCTGCCGCGCTGTTTGATTTGAAAAAGTGAAGGAACCAGTCCGTCATAACCATATCTGGGTTCGGGAGCCAGGTTACGAGAGGGGAAGGGTTTTAAGGCACCCCTCTCGCCCAATACGGAGATCGGTCTCTACTTAGACATTTTGTGAAAATATTTGTGATTCGTTTTCTTCTTTAACCAATTTTAAGCCAATTAGGGTGGGGGAACAGTTAATCGAGGATTAAAACTGTAACACAATTTGCAAGATGTGATCTAAACATGGCATGGATGGATAGAATAATAAAAATAGGATAAAATCCAACCCCCTGATGAGAAATAAACTAGGCTGCTCATAAAATGAATGTGCCATGCACCATGGTCACCTTTGCATGCATGGATCTACGTGCATGCAAAGCAGACCATCGCGTGACACACTCACTCTCTCACGCGAGGGTTCATGTCATACCACAGGTTGAATTTAATCCTCTTCTGGGCTCTGGAAGGACCAGTGCACACTCAGGGGGCAAACCAAGTAGTTTAAAGGGTACTGTAAATAACTAATTATTACAAATTAATATGAACAAAAACCAAATGAATTGAAATACAATCCCTAAACAGTGGGGGTACCAAAATAGAGGCCAAAGGTCAAGTTGCTCATGCAAGGGTAGCTACTGGACTCAGGAAGACCATCGCGTGAGGCAATGACTCTCTCGCGCGAGAGTCCTGACTGGATTTCCAGGAATTGCTTTGCATGTTATGGGCTCTGGTACATATCCAGAAGCAACCCAGAAGCATTCCAACCAAATAAATAAGCACAGAAAGTTAAGCTATGTGTTTTAACATGCAAAACAGTGAGCTAAAAGCTTATCATATTTCAAAACAAGTAATAACATGACAAAACAAGAAAAACCAGCATCCCCAAACCCCATGAGGACTGTCGCGCGAGACAGTAGACTGTCGCGCGTGCGTCTGAGTCACTCGCGTGAGGGTATGCTTTTAATAGCTTCTTGTAACTCTGCTGACTTTAGGACCAGAACTGGTATTGATTACCAATCCTGGCCCTAACAGCCCCCCTCAGGGATCAAAACAGTAAGCAGTGAAGGTGTTTATACCTTTGCTTGTAAGGTTTTTGGAGAAGATTGAACAAGGTTGTGAAGCTTGTGATGGAAAATGGAGTGAAGAAGAGATGAGGAAGTGAACTAGGGTTGAAAGCTTTAGTGTGCTTGCAAGAGTTCTTAATCTCTCAAACTTGAAAATTAGTGACCCTTGTAATGAAAGACCAAGGGGGGTATTTATAGGAGAAGTAAAGGACCAAAGGTGGTGGCAAACACCCCCTTAGGACCAAACTTGGTGGCTAAGCTTGGTGGAAAGGTGATGGGAAGGGTTGTGTGAGTGTATAGCCCCAAGGCCTGCACTGCCACTGTCATGTGGAGAAAAACGGGGTTCAAATAGCCCTGTAGACCCCCAGGCAAGCAACCAACTGGCTGAAAAAGGTGAAAGGGACTGGAGTGGACCATCGTGCGAGGGAATGGGACTGTCGCGCGAGGGTCACAGCTGTCGCGCGTGGGTCAACAGTCAAACATTTGACTTTGACCACACCTGGACAAGGCATACCATCGCGCGAGGGAATCACTTCCACGCACGAGGGTCAATCCCAAACCAAGGTTTGAATGGTTTTGTATTTTTCTTTTTAAAGGCTTCAAAGGGTTAAAAGGGTTCCACAAACACCGAGCTCAAACCTTTCCAACCTCAAACTGCTTTTTGATCTGGTTCATCATTGGGGAAACAAGAAACCGTAAAACTAATCTGGAAACCCAGATTGGGGTGTCTACAGTAGCCCTTCTTTGACGGCACTTGGAGCACCATTGACTTGGTACAAGTAACGTCAAAGAATTCTAGACACCCCTCAAGGCAATCCAGAGCAAAGCATAGTAAAGTAGACAAGCATACTTACAGAACCTGATTGGTTGAATGGACGGACGGACCGTCACTGGGGATGGAAGTAGAATTGGACGATTGCATCGCCGCTTGTTGATCGAATTTGGACAGGACAGGCTGTCGCTACAGATGTGGACGGGACATGCCGTCATTGCTGGGGATCAAGCTATCCTCGGCACAAAGTATTCCAACAAACACGGGTAGGTCGTGTCAGGCAGGTTGAATTCCATCTGTTGGGAATCAGAGCCAATCTCCTTATCAAAGACCATCCGAGACAGAGCAATAAGCCTGCTGGAAGATGCACTTGCGGCTAGACTGAGGGTGATTGTCGTTCGGGACAGGCCAAGGCGGACTCTCTTGGGGAACAATCAGTTGCGGATAAACGGACCATTGGGACGATATCTGATCGTCGTTGTGGATTGGATGGACGATGTGCTGATCGCCATTGATGAATTTGACAGGACTGGCTGCCATGAAGGCGGACGGAGAGATCAATGTGCTGATTGATCAAACCGCTGGGGAACTTTGACAGGACCGGCTATCGTTGAAACGGCTCCGCAGGATAGCATCTTTTGGTTTACGAACCAAGAATTGGACAGGAGAGATTTCCATCGCATTCGCTGACCAATGATAACAAAACCGCAGGAGATCGCATCGCATCGTTCGGCAAACAAATCGAGAGTTAGGGAGATTTCCATCGCATCCGCTAACCAACGAGAACAAGACCGCAGGAGATTGCATCGCATCCTTCGGCACACCAAATCGAGAGTTAGGGAGATTTCCATCGCATCCATTAACCAACGATAACAAAACCGCAGGAGATTGCATCGCATCCTTCGGCAAACTAGGTTGAGAGTTAGGGAGATTCCCATCGCATCAGCTAACAACTTGAACCAAAATCGCAGGAGATTTCATCGCATCCTTCGGCAAACCAAATCGAGAGTTAGGGAGATTTCCATCGCATCCGCTAACCAACAATAACAAGACCGCAGGAGATTGCATCGCATCCTTCGGCAAACACATCATATGACGGCAACCATGCTGGCCATCTTCCTGCTTTCAACATTTAATGTACACAATATGCAATGATGTATACGAAATTGAAAATGCAGATGCAAGCTACGGGCGGCTCCTAGCAGGACAACGACGCCTAAAGACTACCACTGAGCCTCATTATTGTACTCTCTGTTACTTCTGAGATGCGCACCCAGATAGAGAGATATTAATGGGCTGGCGTGCCCCAGTTGACGGCATTGGGCTTGCGTGCCCCTTCTGCGATGCTTGGACAGATGTGCCAGATAGATATGCTTTGCTTGGCCTTGGGCTGACGTGCCTTTGCTGTTCATGAGATTCCACAGCTTGTGGATTACAGGAGCTAGGGTAGCAATGTAACAATTGCATTTTCTAATTTGTTGATAAAAACTAACCGCTAATATCTAAATTGCATTGACAAGTGACCTGAATTGACACATAAAACCGCGCACATATGTACAGACTTGCCTAGCTCAAATGAAAAACAGGGGAAAGAGCCCCAGGGTACAATGCGAACCCTTAGGCACACAGAACATAATGAAATTTTGGGCATTAAGGGGCCAAAACTCACAACATTCCTTAGACAGGTGAAACTGACACCTACGAAAGTACAAAAGGTACAAAGACCTGTACAAACAAAATCAAGAAAAGTATCCCGATATGATAGTTGATTGAAAAACTAGAAAAATGTCGCAAAGATGGACATAAGACACAAATGATGACTCGTATAGGCCCGGACTAAATTCGACACCCCCGTGCAGTCACATTAAGTCCACATGACTTGCATGGTATGACAAGACTTGGCAAAAGCCCCTGGAACGACATTCAAGGGTAGCATCAGGCTACCGCTGGAATTGAAAGAGCACCCACAGGACTGAAACCAACGCGAATCACTTTGAACAACCGCGCATGATTATAAGCTAGCACGCGAGGCTGCAGCTGCTCATACCAGACCTCGCTGAACTTAGAATAATTTCTGAGCCATTAGGTTCTAGCATTTCGTTCTATTTTTTATGCTTTAAATATTTTTAAGGCTTTATGCTCAGCTTATAAATAGAAATAGCAGTTTTGCAATAAAATTGAAAGACAAAGGTTTTCCCCCTTCTGGTTCCTCCAATGCAGCTGGATCTTTGATCCTCTCCGACCTTTGATGTGTACCAAAATGTCAACCATGGATCCAATTGATAGATTGTGACCGAGTCTCGAAGAGAGACTGCCTACGTATCCCATGCTAGGGAATCAGGTCAAAACGTAGTTCAGGCTAAGGTTCACTCGAGTATTTTACCTCACCTTTTGAGCTCTAACTTTTGCCTAGTACCGCCCATTCGGGTCTTCGGTCTAGCGAGCTTTCAAATATTGCCTATTCATTTTTGCCTAAACCGCCTTCTTCCCTTTTGGCAAGGGAACACATTTCCTTGAGCATGATCCCATCGAAATCTATCCCTTCGTCGCCAGGGTCGACACAGTTTATTCAAAAGCTAGCAAAGTACTTAGAAGCAGAAAAATGCATATCATAAAAACCCACGGGGTTCGCCAAGTACAGCAGACTCAAAACTTGAATCAAAAGCTATGACGTGGAGGGCCAAGAGGCACAACCTCCGACTCAGAGCTAGACTTTAGACAAACGCAAAAGACTCTGTGTCAGACTCAGACATATCGCCAATGCAAACTAGACGCAGTTTTGAAAACGCAATATTTAAAAAGCTACCCATAGCTTTTACAAAAGAGGTAGGATCCAGCGGGCGTCAGGCCCAAGCAACAGCACTTCGGCTCCCTCAGCTTCTTCAACCAAACCTACTTGGTGCTCTTTTGATCAAAGGACCTCAGCCAGTCAGTCTTCTCCTTTGTAAGCCCCTCATCACTATCAAACCAGATGTCGGCAGTGAAAACCTCAATTGCCCAATCTACTACCATCATGTTAACCTCCGACCCGGACGGGATGGATACGATGGGTTTGGGTTGATTTGCTGGGATGATATAGTGGCTAGGGTTGAATATGGTAGAGCTTTGGTTGATTTGAGTGGAGGTGATAGATACCTGACCAACCAGAGGGTCAGGCCTGTGTTGAGGCAAAGAGTTGGTGACGATGTTGGGCTTTGGTGGAACTTGAACCATGCCATCATCAATAAGATCTTGAATCTCATGTCGAAGACGATAGCACTTGTCAGTGTGATGGCCAAGCATTTGGTGGAAGGCACAGAAGAGGTTAGGGTTGTAACCAGTAGGTAAGACTTTGGGAGGGGAAGTAGGGGTCAAAGGTTTGAGATGACCAGACTTGACAAGTTTCTCCATCACTGCGGATAGAGATGCCTCAAAGGTAGAGAAACTCCGGGGTTGGGTTCGAGCTCGGAAGCTTTGAGCGTTTTGAATCTGATTGATGTCGGCTGTAGAATTAGGGGAAGCAGCAGCGTTGTCCCCACTTATAGCCCTGCTAGCGTAATTGCTACCGCTAAACAGTGTGCTATTGTTTCCAGAGTAAGCCCTTGACTTTGATTTCTGAGGATTGGAAGAAGAGGACTCCCCTCTTGGCAGAATCCCACTTTGCAGCGCATCCTCGATGGCTAGGCCAGATTCAAAGAAAGTCTCGAAATTGGCAGATGCTTGAACCAGCACGAGATGCTTAGCATAGTCGAGATGCAGGTTGCGGGAGATAATGCGGAGTTGGTCTCTCTCGCTCGGGCGCTCAGTCATTAAAGCGGCTTTGGCTCTCCACCTTTTAACAAAATTCTCAAAGGACTCTTTGGCTTCCATCTTCGTGGATTCCAACTCTCGAATAGTCATCTTGAGCTGGGAGTTGTAGTTGTATTGAGCAATGAAGGCAGCCCCTATATCTTCCCAAGTCTTTCTCTTGGAGATGTCGAGCGACAGAAACCAGTGGAAGGCAGGCCCTGAGAGAGTTTGAGGGAAAAGTTGAGATATGGCCTCACTTTCTACTTTGAGTAGCTTCATGGCGGCATGGTAGCCATAGAGATGAGTTTTGGGATCACCGCTCCCATCAAATTTGGCCAAATCAGGCATCTTGAATTTGTCTGGCAGCTTAGCATTAGGATATAGGTAGAGACGATCCAAGTCTATTCCGCCTGTGCTGATCTTTTCAGATTTTGTGATGGATTCTTCTAGCTTTTCCATCTTGGCCACAAGAGCAGCTATGTCAGGGTTTCGAACAAGTTCCCTACCTACAAGATTCGGGTTTGCAGCAGGCGCACGAGCCTTCCAAGGGTTGGGCTGAACAATGAGACGCCCCTCGTGATTCGGATCTGGGATCATGACAGGCTGCTCTTGGTCATCCTCATCGTCCTCGCCTTCCTCTTCGAGTGGAGGTGGAAGACGAGTGTTGATAAGGTCATTGAGACGGGTGATATTAGCATCGGTCTGGATGGCCCTCTGCTGCATGGTGGTAATGCTGTTCTGAAGGTTCATGAGCATGGTCTCTAGACTAAGTGGTTGATCTGCCATGACTTGTGTCTCGGAGGTGCTTGATGAAGAAGACGGGGAAGCTGGCGGCGTGGCTTTTTGTAAAAGCGACGGCAAACCCGACTGTAGGGCAGCCAACAATGAACTCGGAGAAGCCTCCGTTGCAACTGACTGGGATTCAAGCCTGACAAGTCTTTGAACCGGATTCAGATGTAGACGTTCCCAAGTAGGTTTGGCTCTTCCTTTCGGTACTCTCTTGCTCGGTGCAATGGCTTTGAACTAGACAGTAAAGTAACAGAAAGCTCAGTGGTGTTCCTGCAGTAATTAGAATGCAATGTACACGTCGTTGTCGGTGTCAACCCTAGACTCTAGAACTAAATACGAGTCTGTCTCATGATGTTCGGACACTGCCAAAATCCTCAGATTTCTTTTTGAGGGTGTATCCTTTGAATAGATCAAACTGATCCTAAGAGATGCCAAAACAGACTAAGTCTTCGACTAGTCCCATTTGAAGATTCAACTTTGAACTTGAAACAACTTGGTATTGATGGCGTGACACCTTTACTGGGGTGGCTTCAGTGACAACGCGCGTTAGCCGGGCGGTGTGCGTGCTTAGCACGATAACCAAAATGACATCAATATCACGACATCAACACTTTGTGGTTCCTTATTTTTGGTTGAATCTTCAACCGGGCATGAGCCAAGGATTTAATAAGGTTTGATTTCCCAAAGTCTCGTTGATCTAGGGACTTGAAAAATTAACAACATGCACCATCGAGATGCACGACTCTTCATCGGGTCTAGCAGCGTCCAAATTAGCATAAGACAGACTCGAAAGTGAGAGACAACCTAGAAGCCGCCCTAAACATGCTCCTATGCAAAATGACATGTATGTATTTATAGTTCCAAAGACGAGTTTGCCTCATGAATTTCAGACATTGTCAGAATCCTCAGAATTCTTTTCGGCGATGTGTCTTTGAGTAGATCGACAGATCCTAAAAGATGTCAAAATAGACTAAATCTTCGTCTAGTCCCTTTTGAAAATTCAACTTTGAATTAGAAACAACTCGGCATTGATGACATGGCACCTTAACCTTGAACAACGGGATGTATAGTGACAACGCACTTCAACCTGGGTGGTGCCAGTGACACAGCATCTGTAACAACCCTAATTTTTACTAAATAAAAATTTCATTGTTACTGTTTGAAAAATCTTAATTAGGTTTTAATCGTCATTTAACCACTGATCTTCCCCATCATTTCTAGGATAAAGCCCTAAGATTTCACATCTCGGCTGGAAATCCTATCTAGTAACCCTAGCTAGCTTTTAACCGACGTTTCAACCAAGCAATCGTTTAACCTAATCACCGATCGTTCCTAAACCTCCGTGAACCTTATGAACCCTTGACTCGTGAACCTTTTGAAACCCTTGAGTTTGGTAACCCTAGATTAACCCTTGAACCGTTTGAACCTTTTTGCTATCGACCATTGGACGATAACGTTTCCTTTATCCATTGGTTAGTAGGATAACCTTGGTTAACCTTCCTAAGTATGAAATTAAATTAGTTTAGTGCTTAATTGAAAGTATTAGACTTTCTAGCATTAACCATTGGATAATAACCGCTAGGAGATTTATTACCCATTGGACGATAACCCTTGGACCTTACCATCCTTAACCATTGGTTATTAATCGCTAGGGAAACTATTATCCATTGGATAATAGCTTTACTTGCCAACCAAGACTAGGTTGATTAAAATATTAGACTTGGCCATGTGTGATATTTGATTAACATAGAATTAGTATATTAAGTTAGTAATATAGGACTTAGTACTTTGAAAGTATTAGATTAGTGTATTAGATATTGGCATGTGGCATATCTAGCCTAGATTGTATGTCCTTGGCTCATATATATTCTATATGTACTTGTATATATATATATATATATATGTATATATATTATATTGAATTGTGCATGTGTGTATTAGAGTATTTTATTAAGAAAATCTATTTTACTTAAAAACCTAGATTTTATAAATGACCCATGGTACTTATATATATATTAGGTTATATATATACTTTCAAGTGAAGTACAAGTGGGAGAGAGAGAGAGAGAAAGAGAGGGAGAGAGAGAGATTTGCCGAGAGAGAGAGAATCCGAGAGAGAGGGAGAGAGAGAGAGAGAGAGAGGAAGAAAGAGAGGGAGAGATTTGTACCTTTACCTTCTTGATCTTCCATTGTACCTTGTTGATCTCATTGATTGTATTCTTTCCTAGTGAATCTATGTACCCTTGTCCTAAACACATTTTCAATTGAGCAAATCTTGTACAAACTCTAGCAAGTCAATATCTTCACTCTTTCAATCCACCAACCTTGTCCTTCCATATATATATATATATATATATATATATATATATATGTAGGACCTTGTACCAAGAGAGAGAGAGAGAGAGACAGAAAGAGAGAGAGGCCGAGAGAGAGATTGGGAGAGAGAGAGAGAGAGAGAGATCGGATGGAGAGAGGGAGAGAGAGTGTGATGTGTGTGCTAGTGTACTCACCTTGATTGACCTAGCTTAGATCACCCTTGTCCTTCTTTGATATGCTTTCAAGTGAAAGCATGACCTTTATAAGGAAAATCTTGTACTCTTGTACAAAACCCTAATTGAATACTTGAATCAAATCCCCATTTCTTGATCAATCTTCCAAAATCCAATCCATGGTACACATCATAGCCATGCAAGCCTAGGTTTTTAGGTTGTTTCTTGCAAGGAAGCAAGATTGCTTGGATTAAAAAATGAGATATAGGAGAGAGAGGGAGTGGCCGGCCAAGAGGGAGAGAGAGGGAGGCCTTGCCTATAAATACCAAGCCATTTGGTGCTTTGAACTCACACCTCAATCCATTCTCCAACTTCTCTCTAGAAAGCATAGCTTGTTCTTGCTTGTTCTTGCTCATTTTTGCTTGTTCTTGCCTACTTACTTTCTAGTTTTCAAGAAGCTTTCCATCTCCGCCACTAAACCACCATACGACCACCACCTCGATCCAAAGTTAGTCATAGTTGTAGTTAGGATCGAGTTTCGAGAGAAGTCGTTCTCTTTCGAAGCTATTGGAAGCTTACCGTAAGCCGTTACTCCGTCCAACCGCCGACTTTCTTTCCATCATTTCCTCCACCGCCAAGAAGAACGGTAGATTACTCCAACCCCACTATCTCTAAGTATATGTAGTATACTTTAGTAGTGTACCCTTACACTCTAAACCTAAGTATAATTGTGTGCATGTTTAGTTGTATGTATAGTTCTTCGAACCTACTTTCTCTAAGTATATGTAGTATACTTTAGTAGTGTACCCTTACACTCTAAACCTAAGTATAATTGTGTGCATGTTTAGTTGTATTTAGAGTTCTTCGAACCTACCATCTCTAAGTATATGTAGTATACTTTAGTAGTGTACCCTTACACTCTAAACCTAAGTATAATTGTGTGCATGTTTAGTTGTATGTAGAGTTCTTCGAACCTACTTTCTCTAAGTATATGTAGTATACTTTAGTAGTGTACCCTTACACTCTAAACCTAAGTATAATTGTGTGCATGTTTAGTTGTATGTAGAGTTCTTCGAACCTACTTTCTCTAAGTATACGTAGTACTTGAATAGTTGATTGCAAGATTTAGCTTGTAGAACTTTCTTGCTAAAAGTACGTAGTTTACTTTGATATTATGGCTACTTGATTGCTTGATCTCATAATAGTTACTTGCCTATGTATGAACTCGTCAATAAACATGTGTTGTTTTCAAAACGAAGTATTTGTATTTTGACCTTTACGAGAAATGAGAACTTGATCGCATGATTGCTTGCCTTACTTGTGGTTAGGAACGAGCATGATATTATAGAGTTGGATGATCTTGCTAGTTTAGTTTCAAGATTACTATGATAGTGTTGTACTTGTTTACGAAGTCCCACCGCGGAGTCTATGCATGATACGAGACACTTGAAATCGGAAAAGTAGAGACATGACACCTTGAGATGTGGTTGATATGGATAAAATGTTTTGGAAATTCATAATGGCCGGACTTGGTAGCCATTATTGCCTTGAGTCAGACTTGGTAGCCTTTGTGGCAATGACCCGGACTTGGTAGCTCATTGTTGTGCGACACAAGGTGCCGGTCTTGGATGCTCATGGTTGTGTGTGTGTGACACAATGTGCCGGACTTGGTATCCATTGTGGCCATGCGTTGGTAACCTTGTGGCAATGAGCCGGACTTGGTAGCTCATTGTTGTGCGACACAAGGTACTTGTAACCCATGGTTGTGTGTGTGCGTGTTTTCGGAATTGATGATGAAAGATGAGACACAAATCGATGAGTCGCGTAGGAGAGACACACGGAAAACATGACACCAACGCTCGTTAGTGAATGCGCATGTGTGATTGTATGTGTTTATCTGAAAGTATGTTAGTTTGGAAAATCGTATACTATCTTTGACTTGTATGTTAAGGGTTAGTGGGTTTTGGATTACTCTATTGAGCTTTCAAGCTCACGGTGTTGCTTTATGTGACCCTGACATATTATACTGGTGGCGACGCTGGTATAATGTGTCAGACTTTTTGGATGAACAAGGAGAGCTGTACACCTTGGAGGCTTTTGGAGTTGAGGAGCTTGCTAGGATGGAGGAAGAGATGGAGCTTAGTTAGCCTTAGATAACCATCCCTTTTGTGTAATATAAGACTCTCTGAGGAGATTGGATGTAATATTGAGCTAGACTCTGCCTTGTTTGTCTAATAAAATGATTATTTAACGAACCCGATTTTGGGGCGTTACAGCATCAACACTTTGTTTGTTTCTTATTGTAGGTTGAATCCTCAATCAGGCATGAGTCGAGAATTTAGCAAATTTTTGATTTCTCAAAGTCTCATTGAACTAAGGACTTTGCGATTGATAATGAACATTCGACAGAATGAACGACTCCTCATCGGGTACAACAACATCTTAGATAGAGTAAGACAAACTCGAAAGAAAGAACTGCCTTAAGCATGCTCCTATGCAAAACAGTGTATGTACAGTGCATGCGATAGGGAAAGCAGTAACACGTAGACAGTTACGGGGGTTAGATGCAAATAGATTTTACCCTGCAGGTACCTGTCCTAGTTTGTAGAGTTCTAATGTTTTGTCTATGCAAAGGCCAGTTTTGGTTCGTAATGGGTTCCTCGGACTAGGGCCATAGATATACCTCCCGTTGTCCGCGATATCGCTGAGCAACAATCAAACAGTAGCATGACCCATCATCGTCGAAGGTTGTTTGGTCATTCGGGGTCCCCGGGCTCCGGTAAACCATGCTGGATTGCCAAAACGATCCAACGAGGCTTATCCCACATCGATGCAAATGAGATGCTATAAATGGATTAAGAAGAAGAAGAATCACAAAATCACAAAATGCCTTTTCAAGCTTGGCTCACTTTATTTAGTTCATCTTTAGAGGAAACCACGCAAGTGAACAATCGAAAAAGTCCCAGATCAGATTGGCCGGACACGAGGTCCTGTTAAATTACCATTCCAACCTTCGGCAGCGCGAAGCTCACCGTTTTGACAGACTTTTGTGGAATTGTTTGCAAACGTATTAAACTCTAAGTATGAATTAATGTTGGTCCATTTTCCCCAGCAGAGTCGCCACTGTGGGCAGCATGCTCTGGAATTTCCGGATTCCAAAATGCAAGGGCCCATAATCGAGGGAGCACGAGCACAAAAGAGGCAAGCACTCGCAAAACACAGAGTCGCCACTCGGGTTTAAAGGTCTGACACCCAAGGAACCGTATTTTGAAGCACCTGTCGCGCTGTTTGATTTGAAAAAGTGAAGGAACCAGTCCATCATAACCATATCTGGGTTCGGGAGCCAGGTTACGAGAGGGGAAGGGTTTTAAGGTACCCCTCTCGCCCAATCCAGAGATCGGTCTCTACTTAGACATTTTGTGAAAATATTTGTGATTCGTTTTCTTCTTTAACCAATTTTAAGCCAATTAGGGTGGGAGAACAGTTAATCGGGGATTAAAACTGTAACATGATTTGCAAAATGTGATCTAAATATGGCATGGATGGATGGAATAATAAAAATAGGATAAAATCCAACCCCCTGATGTGAAATAAACCAGGCTGCTCGTAAAATGAATGTGCCATGCACCATGGTCACCTTTGCATGCATGGATCTACGTGCATGCAAAGCAGACCATCGCGCGATACACTCACTCTCTCGCGCGAGGGTTCATGTCATACCACAGGTTGAATTTAATCCTCTTCTGGGCTCTGGAAGGACCAGTGCACACCCAGGGGGCAAACCAAGCAGTTTAAAGGGTAGTGTAAATAACTAATTATTACAAATTAATATGAACAGAAACCAAATGAATTGAAGTACAACCCCTAAACAGTGGGGGTACCAAAACAGAGGCCAAAGGTCAAGTTGCTCATGCAAGGGCAGCTACTGGACTCAGGAAGACCATCACGCGAGGCAATGACTACCTCGCGCGAGAGTCCTGACTGGATTTCCAGGAATTGCTTTGCATGTTCTGGGCTCTGGTACATATCCAGAAGCAACCCAGAAGCATTCCAACCAAATAAATAAGCACAGAAAGTCAAGCTATGTGTTTTAACATGCAAAACAGTGAGTTAAAAGCTTATCATATTTTAAAACAAGTAATAACATGACAAAACAAGAAAAACCAGCATCCCCAAACCCCACGAGGACTGTCGCGCGAGACAGTGGACTGTTGCGCGTGCATCTGAGTCACTCACGCGAGTGTATGCTTTTCATAGCTTCTTGTAACTCTGCTGACTTTAGGACCAGAACTGGTATTGATTACCAATCCTGGCCCTGACAGCCCCCTCAAAGATCAAAACAGTAAGTAGTAAAGGTGTTTATACCTTTGCTTGTAAGGTTTTTGGAGAAGATTGAACAAGGTTGTGAAGCTTGTGATGGAAAATGGAGTGAAGAAGAGATGAGGAAGTGAACTATGGTTGAAAGCTTTAGTGTGCTTGCAAGAGTTCTTAATCTCTCAAACTTGAAAATTAGTGACCCTTGTAATGAAAGACCAAGGGGGGTATTTATAGGAGAAGTAGAAGACCAAAGGTGGTGGCAAACACCCTCTTAGGACCAAACTTGGTGGCTAAGCTTGGTGGAAAGGTGATGGAAAGGGTTGTGTGAGTGTATAGCCCCAAGGCCTGCACTGCCACTGTCCTGTGGAGAAAAACGGGGTTCAAATAGCCCTGTAGACCCCCAGGCAAGCAACCAACTGGCTGGAAAAGGTGAAAGGGACTGGAGTGGACCATCGCGCGAGGGAATGGGACCGTCGCGCGAGGGTCACAGCTGTCGCGCGTGGGTCAACAGTTGAACATTTGACTTTGACCACACTTGGACAAGGCATACCATCGCGCGAGGGTCAATCCCAAACCAAGGTTTGACTGGTTTTCTATTTTTCTTTTTAAAGGGTTCAAAGGGTTAAAAGGGTTTCACACACACCGAGCTCAAACCTTTCCAACCTCAAACTGCTTTTTGATCTGGTTCATCATCGGGGAAACAAGAAACCGTAAAACTAATCTGGAAGCCCATATTGGGGTGTCTACAGGTTGCTCGGGTATGAACAAACCTTGAGCACGTACGTGAACGTACAACATTATACGAATATGGTTAACAGCTTGCTCGGGTACGAGCAGATCCTGAATATGTACGAGTACATGCAGTGGTAGACAAGCTACGAGTGCAATCAACGTTGTTCTAAGATACGAGAAACTTGCAGAATGTAATCTGAATACAATTGAATCATCAACAGCCACGATGAGACCTGGAGAGCATACGCATAAAGCTAAGTACGAAGACACTTAGCACGAAAAATATTGGCTATAGGATGGCCACCTGTATTAAAGAAAAAGTCATTTGTTTAGGCCAAACAGGGCCACTAGAAACATTCAGAAGGCCACAAAGGGCCAAAACCAACACCAGAATTAAAATGTGCAGGAATGTATCAGTGCCATGCAGGACCAGCAAAAGTTGATTTAAAAGTCTCAATTGTTATCACAACGCTACGAAGAGTCCAACTTACTCTTCGTTCGTCAGATCTTAGATGACAGGTGGAGAGACTGGAGCAGTTGCAGAGGCAGGAGCTGTTGTATCATCCATAGCGGTGCTGGGTTCAGATGGACCACCATTGGCTTCCTTTTGGCCAGGATTGGTCACTTCTCTAGTTTGATCAGCACCATCATTTTGCTGTTCGGGGACATTGGCATTAAGCTCCTTGTCCAGATTGTCGTCTTCCTCTACCACCTCTTCCTGCTCCTCGGCAACAACCATGGTGCTTGGAAGGTCGATCTCTGTCCAGAGAGGAGAAGACTCAGCTACGCCAGATTTTTTGAGGCAAGCCAACCAGCCAGCCTTAAAAACTTGGTCCTGGATCCCGAGCATTTGGTCCGTGTAGCTCTCATTGGCCACACGGATCCCCTCATTATAGCCCTGCTGGTAGGAGGTCTTGGCCTCATTTTTGCTCGCCTCCAGCTCCGTCAGAGTTTGGTTCAGGCTGTTCTCAGCACCCTCTAGCTTGCCTCTGAGCTCGTCCGCAAGCCCGCAGGCTTGATTTCTTTCTTTCTCTAGCCTGACAATGGTGTTTTGAAGCTTGGCATTTTCACCGGCCAATCTGGCACGCTGGGGCTCAGATTGACCGAATCTCTGGGCCATAGCCACCATTTTTTGCATCTCCTGGACAAGCACATGGTTAGACAGACAAAAGGAATAGCAATTGGCACGTAAAGATGAATACGATGGTTTACCTTAGCACTATGGCTCATGAAGGAGCCAAGAAGGTTGTCTGGGGAGCTGGCCACCTCTTTTTGCATGTCCCCAGGAAGCATGAACGCTTGGGACAGTGCAAGTGCAGTGCCTTTAGACTCCACACTGTCACGGACGGTGACTGGCCGGCCGCCGTGTGTAAATTGAGGAGCCCAAAGGGGGGATGGAGGTGCTGTGAGTTGAGAGGGAGGCTGTTCGACCGAAGAGGTTTCCAGCCGTTGGTGTTTGTCCCTGTGGCTGGCTTCAATTTCCTCGGGGGAAAAGCCTGGAGGGATGTCAGGCTGGGTTGCTCCTCGGCGACCATGAGAAGGTGCCGGGCTCTGAGACCGTCCGCGGCCATGAGATGTGCCATGGCCAGCTCCGGAGATGGTGAGCAAGTTGCTAAGATTAATCGGCTGATCCATTTCTTGAGGAAGGGGAGATGGAGAGTATCCACTCGAGGATGTGGACGCCTCTTCGGCGAGCTGGATGGGCTCGTTGGGAAGCGGAGGGGTACGAGAACGTCTCTCCTCTTGTTGCTCGGGTTGTTGAGCAGGAGGATCTGGGATGATAGAGTCGTCTGTTGCTCGGATTCGCCGGTCAATGAACCCGCCGTATGATGCTCGGTAGCTGAGGACGACCTCGCAGCTCTTGCTCGGCCAGTTAGGCACGTACCTTGCCCGTTGAAGGCAAGAGCACGGTTGATGTCAGCAACGTGCACCTGAGGGGTGATGATGGCGTGCCCCTGGTTGACGTTTGTGGCTGCAAAATACGGGAAAAATTTAGCAATAAGTAAAGCAGGAAAAAGGTGATGCAAAACGAAATTCTGCTCGGCAATAGAGTTCTATGAGAAAAAGGACTAACGTGGAGTGCCAAATCTGTGGGGTGCGTGAAAGCCGATGACTCTACCGTCCTCGTCTCTGGGCTCGAAATTCCCTGTGACGATGAGGAAGTCGTCGTCATCTCCTCGGGCAGAATCAGGCAGTTCAAGCACAAGCCTTTTTTCTGGAATCCCTACTTTTAAGATAGTAGGTCAAGGCATCCTTGGTTCTAAAGATGCTGTACAGGTGGTGAATGTTGTGCAAACCCAGGGATGTGCCTAGCATTTGGTTCAGGGTATTGATGCCCATGACAACCCTAAAGAAATTGGCAGAGACCTGCATAGGGGACAGTTTGTAATGGGCTAGAACCTGGCGGAGTAACGGTGTTAGGGGAAACCTGACGCCGCCCTCGACGACGGGGATGTGAAGGGAGTCATTGTCAAAACACTCATAGATGGCGTTTTCAGGGGCCAGTACAGTGGCCACGTTGTTAGGAATCTCGTAACAAGATCTGAAATCGGCCATTGTCTGCGGGGTGTCACAATGTCTACGAAACTTACCCATGACGAAGAACGTGGGTATGGGCTGTCTATGTGAAAGATGGAGATCCTAAATCGACTAGAAAAACCCTAGACCTAAGAAAGAAATGGAGTGAAGGGGTAAATGAAAACTTTCGAATTAATGGTCCAGAACCCTAATGTCGGAGAGGAAGGGGACCTTGAAGAAATGAACAGAGCTTCAATGGCGGGAGTGCTGGGAAGTTCTTTCTACAAAGGAGAAGTCCAGAGTGAGAAAGTGGTATTTGAATTTGGACGAAAGACCAAATATACCCTAACTTGTGGGGTGGCGTATGGGAAACGTCACCCAGACGCCGTTTGGGCATTCCGTTCCCCAAAAACATCTGCTCGCGTTTAATGAGAACAGTACAATGCGTGCTGCGTGTAAAAGTAATAGCTTGAAAAGCCTGCCCAGACCAAACGATGAGACGTTTGGCCTGGACTAATGATGAGGCCTGCACCCAGTACGAGAAACAAGGCGCAAGAGCAAAAGACGAGATCCTTGCTCGGTGCCAAGAAGCTTTACTCGTCATATTAAGAGAAAATAACGAGTAAAGCTGGGGAGCCATTGTAGGGAGGTAATCCCGAACAGGTACAAAAGAGGCCCGAACAGGTGGTACGTGGGGCCCAAGAGTAAAATGTAATCGGAGCGTCCGCCGTGCAATATGGAGAACGGTGATGAGGACTAGTGACATGAGAAGTCATTGGTCCAGGCAGACTGTTCGGCCATGAGAATGCCGAACAGGAGCAACATCCTGGAGTAGTCAGCAGATGACGCTCCAAAAGGATCCAGAAATGGTAATACCCCGTTAGGAAACGAGATCTGGAGAAGATACCCAACGGGAGTGGGGTGAACGGCCAATTAAGGAAAGGATTCCTAAATGGTCTGTAAGGAAATATGCATTTAAGGGAACCAGAATCCCTGATATTCTGGGTTCCTTATACGAGAAAGGAGACTTAGGGCAACGAGATGGCTTGGACAGCAAGCATAAGTGGATCTATAAATATGAGGTAAACCTAGAGGTAAAGGTATGCAATTCTTGATTATTCGCTCATTACCTACTGATAATTAGGGTTTTCACTAGTACGAGATACTAACTTTGGCATCGGAGGGCCTTTGCCACGAGAAGGCAAAGGTGTGCTCACCCTTTGTCTGCTTTATAGGTTCAACTCCGGCGGTGTGCTAGGGTTCTAGCGAGGAGTACGAAGTAGCCGTTGGATTCCGGTGCTATTCGAAGGCCTTTCTGTTTTCTTCCACTTACAACTGGTGGGGATTTGTTGGCACACGAAGAATCGACAACAATGACGAAGCAGAAATTGAAGCTCAACTGGAAGAAATCACAGCAATATCAAATGGCCCTCCAGGACTTGCAGGGTGACAATGATGAAAGTGCGATTCAAAGTGACAGTGAAGTGCTGATGATCAACCTTGGTGATGAAAAAGACTGCTCCGAGCTGATTGTGGATGCTGAAAATGGGGCTTACCCTAACTGGACCGTAGAACACACTCTAAAATACAAAATGAAAAATCCTAATTCTGATCTTAGTTCCGATTCTGATTCCAACTCCGAATCAACTCAATCCAAGTCTGGCTTTTCATCTTTTCAAACTACTGAGTCTAGTAAGAAAAACCTGGTCAAAGCACCAAGGCGTAGCATTTATTTTGAGTTTGACTCTTGTAGGGAGGTTTTCCCAAACAGAGGAAAAATAGCTTGAGCACGTGCATAACACATGAGCACATCGGAGCACTAAGCAAAGGTGCTTGGTAGTAATGCCTAACAGGTGCACTGATAGGCGGCACCCTGCTAGTAGGCAAAAGGTGCTTGGTAGTAATGCCTAACAGGTGCACTGATAGGCAGCACCATGCTGATAGGCAAAAGGTGCTAGGTGATAATGCCTAACAGGTGCGCTGGTAGGCGGCCCCATGTGAAGGTGCTAGGTGATAATGCCTAACAGGTGCGCTGGTAGGCAAAAGGTGCTCGTTGGTATAGCCGAACACGTGGTATGTGGGACCATGGTATAAATATGATAGGGGCAATTGCCATGCAAGACGGTGGTCGGCAATATGGACCAGCGACATGTGAAGTCATTGGTCCAAGAAGGTTGTACGGGGTCTTGGTCCAGTAAACATGAGAAGTTATTCGACCAAGAGACTAATTAAGGACAGTGACATGAGAAGTCACTGGTCCAAGTAGTTTGACATGAGAAGTCACTGGTCCAAGTAGTTTGGTCCAAGAAGTTTGGTCCAAGTAGTTTGGTCCAAGTAGTTGATAAAGGACCAGTAACATGAGAGGTCATTGGTTCAAGTTATCCGAGCAGGGGCCTGATCCAATAAACACGAGGAGCTATTGGACCAGGAGTCTGGTAGGGGACAGTGACATGTGAAGTCGCTGGTCCAGATGGTCTGTTCGGCAATGAGAGGGCCGAATAGGAGCAGCATTCTGGAGTAGTCAGCAGATGACGCTCCAGAAGGATCCAGAAATGGTAATACCCAGTTAGGAAACGAGATCTGCAGAGGATACCCAACGGGAATGGGGTAAACGGCCAATTAAGGAAGAGGTTCCTAAATGGTCTATAAGGTAAATATACAATTAAGGGAATGAGAATCCCTGATATTCTGGGTTTCCTATACGAGAAAGGAAACTTAGGGCAACGAGATGGCTTGGAAAGCAAGCATATGTGGATCTATAAATATGAGGTAAACCTAGAGGTAAAGGTATGCAATTCTTGGCTATTCGCTCATTACCTACTGATAATTAGGGTTTTCACTAGTACGAGATACTAACTTTGGCATCGGAGGGCCTTTGCCACGAGAAGGCAAAGGTGCGCTCACCCCTGTTTGTTTTGCAGTTAGGATTCCGGCGAGGAGGCACGTGAAGCTGTTCACCAAAAAGCTAGAGTTAGCACTAAGTGGATTTTTTCCCCTTACAACTCTGAAATGTCTTTTGACAATTTTAGCAATAAGAAGGAAGATTTAGAGTATCACTTTGCCTATGACCAACTGTGTGGATTCTGACAATCCAAATTTTGAGGAAGAAATTCCAAACGAAATTCTAGAATTCATCAAGAGAGAAGAAGAAAGGCACGCTAAACCTTTTTCTGAGGAAATAATCACGGCAAACATAGGCTCCAAAAACGAGCCCAAAATGGTTAAAATAGGCACAAAACTATCTTCTCAAGAAAGTGAAAAACTAATCCTTTTGCTAAAAGAATACAAAGATGTTTTTGCTTGGTCTTACGAGGACATGCCTGGAATAGACCCTGAAATTGTTCAGCACAAAATTCCCCTTCATCCTGATGCGAAACCTGTTAAACAAAAGCTAAGACAAATGCGCCCTGATTGGGTCTTAAAGATAAAGGAGGAAGTCACTAAGCAAATCAATGCCGGTTTTCTCATAGTCACCGAGTATCCAAATTGGGTAGCTAACATTGTCCCAGTACCAAAGAAAATTGGGGGAATCAGAGTCTGTGTAGATTTTTGAGATCTAAACAAGGCCAGTCCAAAAGATGACTTTCCATTGCCACACATAGACGAGCTTGTGGACAACACCGTAGGGCATGCACGATATCTTTCATGGATGGGTTTTCTAGGTATAACCAGATTCTGATGTCTCCCGAAGACAGAGAGAAGACCACCTTCACCACACCGTGGGGAACCTACTGCTACCGAGTGATGCCATTCGGGTTGAAGAATGCTGGAGCCACTTACCAAAGGATGGCAACAACATTGCTGCATGACATGATGCACAAAGAAGTAGAGGTATATGTCGATGATATGATAGTCAAATCGAAGGAAAAGGAAGGGCACTACGAAGCACTTCAAAAGTTCTTTGAGCGGATTAGGCAATACAAGCTACGTTTCAATCCTCAAAAATGCACTTTTGGGGTGACGGCTGGCAAAATGTTAGGATTCCTCATCACTCAAAGAGGAATCGAGGTAGACCCTTCCAAAATACAAGCTATCATGGAAATATTACCACCAAAGACAGAAAAGGAGGTAAGGAGCTTCCTGGGGAAAGTGCAGTTCATCAATAGGTTCATTTCCAAACTCACCTGCGAACCTCTCTTTAAGCTTCTAAAGAAAGGTACTGATTTTGAGTGGAGCCAAGACTGTCAGAAATCGTTCGAGGCAATCAAAGAATATCTTCAGAATCCACCTGTGCTATCACCGCCCATCCCTGGGAAGCCATTGATTCTATATCTTTCAGTAACAGACACGTCCATGGGATGCATGCTAGCACAAGAAAAAGAAGCCAAAGTAGAGTGCGCCATATACTACCTCAGCAAGAAGATGATGGACTATGAAACAAGGTACACTCTCCTGGAGAAAACCTGTTGGGGGCTAGTATGAGCCACGAAGAAACTAAGGCACTACCTATTAGCACATCCGGTGGTGCTAGTTTCTAGTTTAGACCCAATCAAATATCTTTTTGAGAAGCCAGCACTTATTGGAAAGCTGGCTAGGTGGCTACTGCTTCTAGCAGAATTTGATCTCAAATTCATGACAAGGAAATCAGTGAAAGGAAGGGCTGTGGCCGAATTCTTGGCAGATCACCCTGTGACAGAGGCCAAAGCAGAGGACTTCATGTTCCCTGACGAAGACATCTTATGTCTCCTAGACGACACCTGGCAGCTCTATTTTGATGGAGCATCAAACCAAATTGGATATGGCGTAGGGGTATTGCTGGTTTCCCCAAACAACTCTCATATCCCCTTGTCATATAAACTAAGGTTCAAAGTCACCAACAACCAAGCTGAGTATGAAGCTTGCATAGCTGGAATGGAGGCAGCCCTAGAACTAGGGGCAAGAAGGGTAGAAGTCACCGGAGATTCAAACCTAGTGGTGTCCCAAGCAAGAGGAGACTGGAAGGTCAAGGAAGATACGTTGAAACTGTATCACTCTGTACTAGAAGAACTGATTCCACAATTTGACTCAGTCATCTTCATGCACACTCCCCGAGAAAACAATAGATTTGCAGATGCATTGGCAACACTGGCCTTTATGGTCGAAATACCCCAGGGGTTCACAATGCGACCTCTTATGATCGAACAGAAGGTCAAACCAGCATGCGAATGCACTCTCACTGAAGAGGGTGAAGATGATGGTAAACCATGTTATGAGGATGTGAAGAAATTCTTGGAAGAAAGAGAGTACCCCTCCGAAGCCACCTCGAAAGACAAAATGGCTCTACGAAAGTTTGCCACTCGATTTATAACCTGCGGAGGAGCATTGCATCGAAGAACATATCTAGGCCCCAATCAGCTTTGTGTCATAACAGAGGAAAGTCGTAAGATAATGGAAGAAATACATGAAGGAATCTGTGGGCTGCACATGAATGGGACCACAATGGCAAAAAAAAATCATGCGTCAGGGATACTACTGGACTACTATGGAAACCAACTGTGCTAACTATGTTCGTCAATGTTACAAATGCCAGACTCACGCTGATCGCATGCGTATTCCACCTACGGAATTATACAGCATGACATCTCCTTGGCCATTCCCCACCTGGGGGATAGACGTCATTGGGAGTATAAATCCAAAGGGAAAATACAAGCATCAGTGTATTTTAATAGCCATCGACTATTTCACCAAATGGGTAGAAGTAGCCTCTTTTGCCACCCTTAAGGCTACTCATGTGGCTAAGTTTATTCACACCAATATCATCTATCGATATGGTGTACCTCACGAGTTCATCTGCGACAATGGATCACACTTCAAAGGGGCAATAAAGAAGCTTTTTGCCGAATTTGGGATACAGAATCATCGGTCATCTACTTATCGACCTAAAACTAATGGAGCAGTTGAGGCCGCAATCAAGAACATCAAGAGGAATCTACGGAAGACTACCGACACCTACACGGACTGACCAAAAATGCTACCTCTAGCGCTATGGGGTTATGGAACAACTGAAAAGACTTCAACTGGGGCCACTCCCTACTCCCTGGTCTATGGGATGGAAGCTGTCTTACCTATCGAACTAGAACTACCCTCGTTAAGGGTTTTGGCTGAGACTGGAATGATCGAAGAGGACTGGATTCAAAACCGCTACAACGAGCTAGCATTGCTAGACGAGAGGAGTCTGAGAGCATTATACAATGTGCATGGGTATCAATGTCGCATCGCACGAGCGTTTAATAAAAAGGTGAGGCCACAAGACATCAAGGTGGGGGATATGGTGCTCAAAGCAATCCGTCGCCACATTTCAGACCCGAGAGGCAATTTTAGACCAAACTGGGGAGAACCCTATTTTATCAAGTGCACACTATTTGGAGGAGCAGCCTACATTGCAGATCTGGATGCAATGGAATTCGCAACGCCAGTCAACATTGACAAGCTGAGGAAGTACTACCCCTGAGAGATGCTCGTTGGGCCGAAAACCACAAGGGTGGGCGGACCTAAGCAAAAATTAGAGCAAGCCTGCTAGGTCGAAAACCCGCAAGGGCAGCCTAGGCAAAAACTAAGGCATAAATAAAAGGGCTCGCTAGACTGAAAACCCACAAGGGCGGTTTAGACAAAATCAAGAGCACAAAAGGAGAGGAAAATACTCGAGTGAACCCTAACAAAAACAAACAAATCCTGTTGGAACTACATTTATGGCCTGATTCCCTCCATGGGATACGTAGGCAATCTCTGGATTGAGATTCGGCCACTGCTATCATTATCACTCCCAAATTTCTGGGTCTATACTAAAGCATGTTCACTATCAAACCATGGCAACAACATTTTTCAAATAAATCAACCAATGTTTTATTATTTCAAAGGAAAAAGGAAAAGCGAGCTGAAACAATTCCTAACCTATGAAAACTAGAATCAAATGAAGAAAATCTTTCGAAAAACATAAGCAAAGTGTCAATCTCTAGGTCTTCTTTCTCTTTGCACTTTTGTCCTCCAATAGGTTTATCTTCAACCAGCGCTTATAAGAACCTGATAGCTTGTCAGCAAAGTTCTCGGCAACCGCCTGCATCACACTATATTGCGCCGAAAGTTGGCATCGTGAACCTTGGAAACAACGTACTCAAGGTCACCTAGGATTGCGGTTTGTTCAGCCCCAAACTGCCTTTGAAAGTGAGCAAGAAAGTAGAAGATGACTCGAGTGATACCGATCACTGCTACACCAAAATGGTTCATGGTACTCACAGTCATACTCTCAACACCATACCAGGGGCAAACCCATTGAATCCGATTGCCCCTGCGAGTTTTCATCCATGCTTCCCAAGCAGCCTCAATGGGAAACTGCCTCATCACACAACGCTCTGTTCAGTGATCTGAACAATAGGGAAGTCGCTCTGGCGCATCCCATACCCTTAGCTTCTCAAATAACCATACCTAAAGAACAAGGGAAAATCGTGAGTTAAGAGAACACTTGAGTCAAAACGAAAGAGTGATGAGTGAAAAGATAACTTGATGAATAAACAAACCATGAGCAAACCTGTAGTAGCAAAGGACTGCTTGAGAACTGGGCTGTAGGATCACCCTTCACCACGTCAAGACCTATCAAGGTCTCTGCCAGCACTAGGCCAGTGAAACCTACACGATTTCCAATTTGTTGAGCAAAGTCAAGTAGCATGGAATCAACATGGCCAGAGGAAGGGCCAAACAAGTAATAATGGAGAAGATAGATGCACAGCGCATGAAAGCACGCCTTCTGCTGAGGAACTTGACGATGAGCTTTAGCTGTACCAAAACGCTGAACAAGCTGTAGGGAGGTATTCCCGAACAAGTACACACAAGGCCCGAACACATGGTACACGAGACCACGGTAATATAGTGATGGAGGATTGTCGCCGTGCAAATGGTGGTCGGTGGTAAGGACAAGTGACATGAGAAGTCATTGGTACAGGAAGCCTAAACAAGGGCTTGACCAATTAACACGAGTGGTTATTGGACCAGGAATCTGGTAAAGGACAGTGACATAAGAAGCCACTAGTCCAGGAGGTCTGTTTGGCAATGAGAGGGCCGAACATAAGCAGCATTCTGGGAGGTAGACTCAGCTACAGGGAACGCTCTGGAAGATTCCCAAATGGAGACATCTCGTAAGGAATGAGATCTTGAGGGAATAAGATCAAGGGGAGATACCCAATGAAAAGGGGATGTTCGGCCAGCTATGGGAAAGAGTCCTAAATGGTCTAAAGGTAATGAATGATTAAGGGAAAGAGAATCCAGGATTTTATGGGTTTCCTATACGAGAAAGGAAACCTAGGGCAACACAAGTTCTTGGGCAGCAAGCCTTTGTGAATCTATAAATATAAGGTAAACCTAGAGGTAGAGGTACGCATTACGCAATACATTGTATTACGATTTACCTACCGATAGTTAGGGTTCTCAACTAGTACAATGATACTAACTTAGGAATCGGAGGGCCTTTGCCATGAGAGGTAAAGGTGCGCTCACCCCTTGTTTGTTTTGCAGTTAAGGATTCTGACGATGTTATTAAGTTTCCAGCGAGAAGTCAGAGGTAGCCGTTTCAAACTTGTGCTGTAGAAGGCTTCTCTCATTTTTTTGCACTCACAATTGGCGCCGTCTGTGGGAAACGAAAGAGATCCCTTTGAAAAAGCGACCATGGTGGAAGAAGATCCAAAAACGCCGCTTGATCCAAACAATCAGCTGGGTGGGGGAGGTGATAAGTCCCCACCGGGTCCTCCGAGAAAACCCGATGGCGGGCATGCAAAAAGGACCACGAGCAAGGACCGCCCCTTGACTGTCCATGGTGATTCCAGGAACAGAGGCGGAAGGACAGCCATGAAATCCACGAGAAAGAGCAAGTCCCACCGTGGGAGAGAGTCGGTTGCACGTTCGAAAAGTGCGCACAACGATGAGGATATCCTGGACAAGAAGAGACTAGAAATAGAGGAATATGCTCATCTGATTAAGAGACGAGAATACGAGATTCAGCAACTGCAACGGATACGAGAACATCCGGAAGATTCTGGACTTTCACGTAAAAAGTCTAGAGGAGAAAGAATAGTTGTGGTAGAGTATAAGAAAGCTTCTTCACGAAAAAGGAACAGGAGTCCCACTCCAAAACGACTGAGAGCTTTTTCACGAAAAAGGAGGAGCAGGAGCAAAAGTCCCACTCCCGAGGAAGGAGGGACCAAGAAGCACCACAGAGACAGGTATGAGAGACCTGATTCCGATTGGGAAAGGAGTGTTCCCAAAAGTACGAACGGATAAGAAGAGGGGACCATCTCTGCACGAGAAGTGGCACGGAAGGCCCTTAGCAACTTGAGTCATCTCCTTTTGCAAAGAGATTGCAGGAGGCAAGGTTGTCGAGCAGGGTTAAACATGGGACGTTCATCCTGTATGAAACTAATGCTAACCCAGTAGCACATATACAGCGTTACCAGCAAGCAATGTTTATGCACGACGGTGATGATGCAATCATGTGCAAGATGTTCCCATCCAGTTTGGGAAAGGTGGCCTTGTCTTGGTTCCATAAGTTGGGGCCGAACACCATATGAGGATAGAGGTAACTGGCCGAGGAATTCACTGCTCGGTTCCTAACGAGTAGAAAGCCACCCAAAACTTTTGAGAGCCTCTCAGTTATGAAACAGGGAGAGAATGAGCCGATCAGGGATTATGCGAAGAAGTACTGGGAGGCTTTCAACGAGATAGAAAGTTATAGTGAGGAGTACGAAATAGCGACGTTCAAGACTGGGTTACCTATTCGGGGGGAGCTACGAAAGTCCCTGAATATGAATCTAGTAAGCACACTAGCAAAGCTGATGGAACGAATAGAGCAGCATGCCAGGAACGAGGATGATATACTGCGAGAAGACAACAAGGTGGTTGCCGAGCAAGCCAAAGGACCTGCAAAGAAAGCGGATAAGTTAGGGCCCAAAACTTACAGAGAGAGAAAGGAATATGGGGAAGCCAAGAAAGAGCCGTACAAGGAGAAGCACGCCCCGGACCCTAAGTCTTTCTTCTCAGTGACGACAGTTTGGAAAGAACTAATCTATTGGATTCTTTATTGAATAAAGAGCCGTCCATATTTTAAGTGGCCTGTGAGGCTGGAAGGTGATAAGGATGCAAAAAGAGCTACGAGTGAGCATTACAGTTATCACAAGGATTGGGGTCATGTGACAGAGGACTACGAAATGTTCAAACCGCACCTCGACAACTTGGTTTCCCGAGGTTAAGAATTCGTTCAGGAGGAGCACAAGGGCACAGAGAAAGCAATGGAGTTGGATTTCGAGCAAAATCCAAGGGACGTAATCCGTATGATACATGGATTGGCCACCCCTTTTACGAGAAATGAGGTAAGGCTGCTCCAAAAGCAAGTAAAGCATGACCAGCATGTGATGCAATTGGGAAAGAAGCGAGGACGTGGAGCAGAAGAATGCAACGAAGGCATAGTCTTCACGGATGAGGACCTGGGAGGAGTCCAGGTACCACACAATGATGCCCTGGTCATAACCCTGCGTATTGAGGAGTATGACATGGAAAGAATCCTGGTGGACTCAGGGAGCTGCACGGAGGTGCTATACTATGACGCATTTAAAAAGTTGGGACTAACACAGGCGGACTTGGTGCAGTCGATGACTCCTCTGGTCGGATTCAGTGCAGGAGCATTATGGCCATTAGGCAAGGTAACTCTTCCTGTTCGGGCATGAACAGTGGTGTTAAGAACCGACTTCTTGGTAGTAGATGTACCATCTTCCAATAATGCGATTATAGGAAGAACGTGGCTGCACAAGATGAGGGCAGTCTCCTCCACTTTCCATCAAATGGTAAAATTCCCTGGTTCCAACGGTATTGAGAGGATTAGAGGAAATCATAAGGTAGCCCAACAGTGCTTGATCTCCATAATCAAGAAGGCACCTAAGGCGCAGCTAGTTCAAGCAATCGAGCTCCCAGACCAGCCGACCATCGAGGACGTCGGAGGGGGTTCCGCCAAGAAAGTGGTGGAAGGTTTGAAGAAAATCCTGATCAATGAGAATGATCTGGAAAGGTATTTCCTGATCGGGGAAAACCTAAATAAGCAAGAAGAAGAAGAGTTGGTGGGATTCCTGAAGGAACACGTTGATGTGTTCACATGGATCCCCAAGGAGATGCCTGGGGTGGACGCAAACGTGATTTGCCACCACTTGAATGTTGACCCCCAACATAAGCCCGTGATGCAAATGAAACGACCATCGGTAGCACAGCACGTAGGCGCTGTGATTGAGGAAGTTGACCGTTTGTTGGAAGCAAAGGCTATACGAGAAGTCTACTACCCAGAATGGTTATCCAACACTGTCGTAGTAAAGAACAAGAACGGGAAGTGGTGAGTGTGCGTCAACTTCACGGATTTGAATAAGGCGTGTCCGAAGGACAGTTTCCCCCTCCCTAGAATAGATCAATTGGTGGATGCAATAGCTGGGTATGGGCGAACGAGTTTCCTCGATGCATATTGGGAATATCACCAGATCGCCATGTATGGGCCCGATCAAAAGAAGACATCCTTATCACTCCAAGAGGGTTGTATTGTTACAACGTCATACCTTTTGGTCTGAGGAATGCTGGAGCAATGTACCAGAGGTTAGCAACGATTATGCTAAAGAAGTTGCTCGCCAAGACCATGGAGGTATATGTAGACGACATGGTGGTCAAGAGCAAGGAAAAGCAAGACCACATAGTTGATTTGAAGGAGGCCTTCGAGATATTAAGGGAATACAAGTTGAAGCTCAATGCCTCAAAATGTGCGTTTGGAGTAAATTCAGGGAAGTTCTTGGGACACCGTAGCCCTTAATCGATTTATCAGCCGGTCCAGTGATAAGTGTAGGCCTTTCTTCCAATTATTGAAAAAGAGAGAGGGATATGAATGGGGAGCAAAATGTGAACAAGTGTTCCAAGATCTGAAGAAGTACATGGCAGCAGCCCCGCTCTTATCCACTCCTGAACCGGGTGAGTCCTTGACTTTGTACTTAACAATTTCTGAACATGCTGTTAGTGCAGTATTACTGAGGGACAAGGGATCTGAGCAAATCCCAGTCTACTACGTGAGCAAAACATTACTAGACGTAGAGACGAGATATCTGCCCCTCGAAAAGTTGGTCCTGGCATTAAGGACAGCGGCAAGGAAGCTGCCCCATTATTTCCAGAGTCACAGGATTGTGGTTTACATCGAGTTTCCTCTGAAATCTATGCTACGAAAGGCAGATTTCTCGGGACGAATTTTTGACTTGGTCGGTTGAGTTAAGTCAGTATGACATCGACTACCAGCCGCGCACCGCAATAAAGGGACAAGTTCTAGCGGACTTTGTGGCAGAGTTCTCCCTTGCAGTAGCGCCCTAGCCTCCTATGAGAAAGGAGTAGCCAATTGAGCCAACGGTCAAGAAAGGCAAGGCGCCAGCCAAGCGGGATCCCTTGGAATGGAAGCTATTTGTGGATGGCTCTGCATGCAACACCGGATCAAGGATTGGAATTGTGCTTTTCCCCCCTGAGGGAGTAATGATAGAGTTGTCCATTCGGCTAGGTTTTAGTGGTTCAAACAATGTGGCAGAGTACAAGGCACTCTTGGCAGGGTTGAGAAGTGCAAAAACCCTGAAGGTAAGAAGAATACGAGTATTCTGTGATTCGCAACTCATGGTAAACCAGTTATCTGGTGAGTACAAGGCTCGGAATGAAAAGATGGCAGCCTACGTAGAGACCGCCAAGGATCTGCTTGACACTTTTGAGAAGGTGTACATTGAGCAGATAAGTTCTGGGCAGAACACCCATGCAGATTCACTGGCTTGGTTAGCAGCGGCTGTGCCGACTGAGTTCAAGAGGAAAGTGGCAGTAGATTACCTTGTTAAACCGAGCATTAGGAAGGGTGTGGAGTTGGTCTTGGACATGAACCAAGGACCAAGTTGGATGGACCCAATAGTGAAGTTCCTACGAGACGAAACACTCCCTAGTGATAAAAAAGAGGCTCACAAGATTATGACAAAATATGCAGGGTTTTGGCTGTCACCTGAAGGAAAGTTATACAGAAAATCCTTTATTGGGCCGTACTTGCTTTGTGTGCACCCCGAGATGGTGCAGAAGTTTCTCCATGAGATTCATGAAGGAACATGTGGGAGTCATGCTGGTGGCAGGTCCATTACTCACCGAGCAATTACCCAGGGTTACTGGTGGCCGCACATGCAAGAGGATGCGAAGGTGTATGTAAAGATTTGTGAGAAGTGCCAGAAGTTCTCACCCATGATCCGAACACCAGCCGAGGATCTGGTGCCATTGACAAGTCCTTGGCCGTTCGCGCAATGGGGGATGGGCATCGTGGGTCCACTCCACAAGGCGACGGGCAATAGGAAATTTATGTTAGTGGCAACAGACTATTTCACCAAGTGGATTGAGGCAAAGCCATTAGCGAAAATCACCGAACCTATGATAGAGAGGTTCGTGTGGAAAAGTATCATTACGCGGTTTGGGGTCCCTTATTCACTGATTACGGACAATGGGTCCCAATTTCAAAAAAAGTTCAAAGCCTTTTGTGCCCAATATGGGATGAGGAACTATTACTCGATCCCAGCTTACCCGCAGAGCAATGAGCAGGCGGAAGCATCCAACAAAACCATACTTGACGGGATCAAGAAGAGGTTGGACAAGGCTAAGGGGAAGTAGCCCGACGAATTACCATTGGTCCTGCGGGCATACCGAACAACTCCTAGGAGGTCTACGGGAGGGACCCCCTATTCATTGGCATATGGAACGGAAGTTGTTATTCCCCTGGAAGTTGGTTTACCGACTAATAGGACCACTCTAGTTGAAAGTGGAGGCAATGACAGAGCCCTGAAGATTGAACTGGACCTGGTCGAGGAACGGAGAGAGAGGGCTCTGGTGCACTTGGCCTCATATCAGGAGCAGCTGATTAAAAGCTATAACAAGAATGTCCACCTACAAGAGTTTGGTGTTGGAGATCTTGTACTTCGTAAGGTGCTCGGCAATACCAAGGTGGCCAACGAGGGTAACTTAGGAGCCAATTGGGAAGGCCCATATCGAGTTACTGAAATTATGGGCATTAGGGCTTATAGATTGGCAGACCTGGACGGGAACCCAGTGCCAAGGCCTTGGAACGCCCACAACCTGAGGAAGTTCTTTGTGTGAAAGGCATCAGTTTATTTTTTCATTTTGTTCTAGAATGCACATCGTGATTGTGTGGGAATTACGAATAAAATTTCCTTGTGTTTGCTTTTGTTAGTTGCAAGGGGTACGCGTAACGCCCCCTTGAGTTCTTGAATTATGAATAAAATTCTCAGACTTTGATAAAACAACGCTGTTTTTCGCAAATTTTCTTTCACTATGCTTAAATACGAAGTCAGGCTTCGTTTTTGATCCTCACTTCGTATTGGGGAGTAGAGGTATATGGTAACTATGTAGAATTTCGAGCAATTCAAAACCAAACAAGTATGAATATACTTGGTCAATTATACGGGTATGAATAAACCTGGTTGCATATGTGAACATGCATATATTTAGGTAACCTAAGTGCGAATACACTTGGGAAAATTTCCGAGTATGAAACACTCGGGTTGCATACGTGAACATGCAACATTATCCAAGTACGAATATACTTGACTGTTTGCTCGGGTACGAAAAAACCTGGAGTACTTACGAGAATATGCACAGTTCTGACTACATTTGGGCACTTGTCTAAGTACGAAAAACTTACAAGTATAACCTAAGTATGATAACCAATATACAAGAAACTTTGGGAGCATATGCATAAACTTGTCCAAGTACGAAGCACTCGGAGCGCATACGAGTATATGCATTGGTTCGACAAACTACAAATGCATCTAGCATCTAGCATCATTCTAAGTACGAGACACTTAGAAGTAACTTCTTCCCTTAAAAACGAAATACTTAGGAGCATATCTCGTACAAAGCACTGGCATATGAGGACATGCAGAACTATCTAAGAACGAGTAATACTTAGATAAATAGCCCGAGCATGGGCACACTCAGCAGGAGCAGCCAAAAAGGTTATGTACGAAACCCATATGTAAGAACAAGTAAGTACGAAAACACTTGACATTGGCACATGGAAGACTGGCCATGAGATGGCCACCTGCACAACTAAAGGCCACGAGGGGTCGGGCAAACTAATTGTTCAGGACACAAGACTGCCACAAGGGGCCAAAGTTGCTTGTGAATAGGCCAAACAAGACCATAAAACCAAAACATACGCCACGAAGGGCTAAATACCTGTTTTAAAATGTATGAAAGTACCTTTGCCGCGCAGAGCAATGTCTAATGGCCGCGCAGGGCCAACAGATTGGCCTGAAGTTCAATTGTTCGAGGGTAGGATTCAAGTTACTCTTCGATCGTGAGGTCTTGGATGGCAGGAGGCGAGGTTGGCGCAGCAACATTCTCTGTTGAAGTATTTCCTTCGGGTTGGCCACCACTGGCTTCCTTTTGGCCAGGGTTGGTCATCATTTCAGTCTGGACGGCGTCAGCACCAGGCTGCTCGGAGACCTGAGCATTAGGATCTCCCTCCAGGGTGTCCTCTTCTTCCTCAATCTCCTGATCCGCGGCAACAATTTGAGAGCTCGGCAAGTCCTTGCTGGTCCAAAGGGGGCCGGATTCAGGAGCACCGATCTTAGTGAGGCATGCCGTCCAAGCAGTATCCCAAATTTGGTCCTGAATAGCTGGGATCTGAGATTTGTAGCTCTCAGTAGCTACATGGATCCCTGCATTATACCCCTGCTGATAAGCATCCTTGGCCTTGTTTTTGCTAGTTTCCAGCTCCACATGAGTCTGGTTCTAGCTATCCTCAGCACCTTCTAGCTTGCCCCTCAATATGTCCGCAGTTCCGCGGGCTTGGTTTCTCTCTCTCTCGAGCCTAATGATCGTGCTCTGCAGTTTGGCATTCTCATTGGCAAGCCTAGCACGCTGGGGCTCGGACTGGCCCAGCTTTTGGGCCATGGCAACCATTTTTTGCATTGCCTGACAAACCATTGGAAATCATGAATTGAGAAGACAGGTATTTAACACGAAACGTATACTAAAAGAAAAAGTTTACCATGACACTGTTGATCATAAAAGAGCCAAGAAGATTGTCAGGGGAGCTGGCCACTTCCCTCTGCATATCCCCAGGTAGCAGAAAGGCCTGGGACAAGGCGAGGGCAATCCCCTCGAACTCCACACTATCGCGGATGGTGACTGGCCGGCCACCGTGCGTGAGTTGAGGAGCCCAGATGGGGGTTGAAGTCACGGAAGGATGAGCTGAAGGCCCCTCGCTCAAAGATGTTTCCAACCGTTGACGCTTGTCCCGGTGGCTGGCTTCGTTCTCTTCGGGAGAAAATCCGGGAGGGGTGTCTAGTTGAGCAGGTCCTCGTCGGCCATGAGATGGCAGCAGACGATGAGATGGCAGCAGACCCTGAGAGCGTCCATGACCATGGGTAGCACCGCGGCCTCTACCACGGCCTGCACCTGGGATGGAAAGAAGGTCGCTGAGGTTGATCAGTTGATCCATTTCCTGAGGTGGGGGAGATGGGGAGTAGCCACTGGAAGATGTGAAGGCTTCTTCGGCTAGCTGAATGGGCTCAGCGGAGAAGGGAGGGGTCTGTGAACGCCTTTCTTCTTCTTACCCGGGCTGCGAAAAATGAGGATCAGGAACTATTGGGTTGTCGGCGGCTCGTATCCGCCGGTTAATGAACCCACCATAAGATGCCCTATAGCTCAAAAGAACTTGGGCTGCCCTTGCTCGGCCTGCGAGATACGTACCTTGCCCCGTTAAAGGCAAGAGCATGGTTGATGTCTGCTACGTGCACCTGAGGGGTGATGATGGCGTGCCCTTGATTGACGTTTGTAGCTGCAAAGAAGGAATGCAACAGATTAAATACAACGAGATTGTATGACTAAAGCACGAGAAAACTTTAGGTAAAAGAGGAACTAACGTGGTTGCCCAAATCTGTGAGGGGCATGAAAACCTATCACTCGGCCGTCCTCGTTTCTGAACTCAAAATTCCTAGTAACAATGAAGAAGTCGTCGTCATCTCCTCTAGCGGAGTCAGGCAGTTCAAGCACAAGCCGTTTCCTGGAGTCTCTACTCTTAAGATAATAGGTTAAGGCATCTTTGGTTCGGGAGATACTGTAGAGATGATGAATGTCGTGTGGACCTAGAGATGTGTCTAACATTTGGTTAAGAGTATTGATGCCCATAACAACGCGAAAGAAATTGGTGGATACTTGCATTGGTGATAATCTATAGAAAGCTAAAACCTGGCGGAGCAATGGGGCCAGGGGGAATTTGACACCACCCTCAACGATGGCCACTACGGGAATGTGGAGGCTGTCATTGTGTGGGCTCTCACGAACAGCATCTACAGGGGCCAGCACAGTGGCGATGTTATCAGGGATCTCGTAACGAGATCTGAAATCTGCCATTGTTTGGGGAGTATTGCAGTATCGTCTGAATCTCCCCATCTTTGAATAGGGTGTGTTTTACAAACAGGTGGAGGGGTAACGAGTAAACCCTAAAGAGTGACAGAAGCCCTCGATTAACGAAATGAAAGGAAAAAAGGCGAAGCAGTGACTTACGAGGAGATGATTGAAGACTCTAAAAACTACAAGAAGGGAAAAAACTTTGAGGTGGTGGACAGTGCTTCGTGTGGAAAAGCCTTAGTCTTCTTTTTTCTGCAAAGGGAGTATGGAGAGAGAAAGTGAGTTTTTGAAATGGGGATGAAATCCCACATATACCCTAAAGGAGGTAGAATACGTACGTGAAACGTCACCCTAAATGCCGTTTGGGCGTTCCGTTCCCAAAGGATGTCCATTCGCATTTAATGTGGGCGGTATGAAGCATGCAGCATGTAAAGTTAAGCCTGCCCAGACCAAACGATGGGACGTTTTGCCTGGACTAATGATGAGAGTCGCACCAAATACGAAAAATGAGGTGCATGAGCAAAATATGAGAACTTTGCTCATGCCTAAAAGCTTTGCTCATCATATTAAAGTGAACATAACGAGTAAAGCTGGGGAGCAATTGTAGGGAGGTATTCCCGAACAAGTACACACAAGCCCCGAACACATGGTACGCAAGACCACAGTAAGATAGTGATGGAGGATAGTTGCGGTGCAAAACGGTGGTCGGCGGTAAGGACAAGTGACATGAGAAGTCATTGGTACAGGAAGCCCAAACAAAGGCTTGATCCAATAAACACGAGGGGTTATTGGACTAGGAATCTGGTAAAGGACAGTGACATGAGAAGCCACTAGTCCAGGAGGTCTGTTCAACAATGAGAGGGCCGAACAGGAGCAGCATTCTGGGAGGCAAACTCAGCTGCAAGGAACGCTCTGGAAGATTCCCAAACGAAGACATCTCGTAAGGAAGGAGAACTTGAGGGAATAAGATCAAGGGGAGATACCCAACGAAAAGGGGATGTTCGGCCAACTATGGGAAAGAGTCCTAAATGGTCTAAAGGTAATGAATGATTAAGGGAACGAGAATCCAGGATATTCTGAGTTTCCTATACGAGAAAGGAAACCTAGGGCAACACAGGTTCTTGGGCAACAAGCATCTGTGAATCTATAAATATGAGGTAAACCTAGAAGTAGAGGTACGCATTACGCAATACATTGTATTACGATTTACCTACTGATAGTTAGGGTTCTCAACTAGTACGTGATACTAACTTAGGCATCGGAGGGCCTTTGCCACGAGAGGTAAAGGTGCACTCACCCCTTTTTTGTTTTGCAGTTAAGGATTCTGACGACGTGATTAAGTTTCCGGCGAGAAGTCGGAGGTAGCCGTTTCAAACTTATGTTGTAGAAGGCTTCTCTCGATTTTCTACACTCACACAAGCTATAGGGTTTCCAACCTTCCATTTGCCATGGAAAACCTAACTTTGTGTTTCTGAACTTGGAGCAAATCCTTCAAGAGATTGCCCCGATTAAACAAAGGATAGGACACCCCTGGAGCGACATGTACCAAAAAAGCACTATGGCGCGGAAGAGACATCACGCGGCCCAGAAAAATCACCATACCGCATATGTACGCCGCCCCAGGAGTTCTGCATCACGGAAGCAAGCCACTCACGCGAGAGTCCTTAATCAAGCATCAAGACAAGGCCGAAAACGTCGCGGACTCCCTCCGCGATCATTGACTGCACAACGTCCATAGCTCGGAGTCGACGGGAATGAAGAGAGGCAAGAGCAGTCCTCGGTGGAGCTCTCGAACGAGGAGAGAAAGAAGAAAGAAAAGAGAGAAATAAAAACGGCCGAGGTCGTGGCCTTTTATAGGCCCCTGGAAATCAAGTGATTAAGCGGCCGGTTATTCGATCCTTCGGCCGAAACATCCATTATTCGGCCAAGAGATCGACTCCTGGTCTCCTAATACTCTCTCTCTACCACACCAAAGCTCACAATTGCTGGTCACCTGACCACCAAGGATTGTTAGCCCCGAGCCCTCAAAATTACCATCTCCACCAAATCACCCAACAACTCGTCATCTTAGTAGCCCTGAGCTCATTATCAGCCAATGCCAAGCACTAGCACTACATGCTTCATGACTATGTGCTCATCACTATACTCACCAGCTAAGCAGCACCATGTGCTCCTCAAAGCTACTCAACAGCAACTCTAGAGCTTACATAGCAGCCCCGAGCTCGTTATCTCAACAATTCCATGCTCACTCTACGCAGCACCATGCTTTTTTATACCACCACCACCTCGGCCACTTCATGTCCATCATCTCAGCCACCCAGCGGCTCTGAACCCATAACTCGACGGCTTTAAGCCCATAGCTCAGCGGCTCATAGCTTGCTCCTCAGCGGCCCCGAGCTTATCAATAGCTGTATATTCAACGGTTCCTCTAACTCAGCAGCCTTGAGCTCATCGCTATCAAGCTATTCAACAGCTCTACGCCCACTATTCAGCGGCTCCAAGCCCATCGCTCTGTATCTCCAAACCCATTACCTCAACGGCCCTGTGCCTACATCCATATCTCAACAGCCAAATACTTACTCATTGGCTCTACGCCGTAGCCATTATCAACAGGCTCTATGCCCGTATTCACCGTCTTAGTGACCCTACGCCCATGCTCACCAAGCTCATTCAGCAGCTTCAAGCTCACTATCATCAAACTAACTCAGCAACTCCAGCGGCTCTTGCTCCGTACTCACCTACAACAAAACAACAGTAGCCCCAAGCCCATTATCCCAGCAGCTCCGTGCTTCTTACACCATCACCACTTCAGCAGCTCTAATCAACAGCATTCCATGCTCACTATTTCGGCATTCTCACCATCATTATCTCAGCGGCTCTACGCCCGTACAATTTTATCAGCAACCCCAAGCTCATTATCTTCGCAGCTTTAAAGCCCATATTCATCAATCTGCGGCTCTACACCCGCATCTATCATCTCAGCGGCTTCATGCCCATTATTTCAACAAGCTCCACGCTAGCAAACTCAGTGGCTCTACGCTACAAACTCAACGGCTCCATGCCTATTATTTCAAGTGGCTCTACGCTGTAACAATTCTCAACTGGCTCTACGCCGTAACTCAATCCTTAAGAGGCTCTACGCCGCCCCAATCAAGACATCATCAGTTTTCAAGCTCTAAGCTTGAATGCTCAAAATCTAACATTTTGAATGCTCGAAGCTTTTCGAATGCCCAACCACTGTGTACTGGATGCTCAAGTTCTACACTTGAATGCTCAAGCTCTATGCTTAGATGCCCAACCACTCCGTACTGGATGCTCAAAGCCTGTACTTTGAATGCTCGGATTCTGCCATCCGAATGCTCAAGCTCTACGCTCTGAATGCTCAAGTCCAAAACTTGATAGAAGCTCTAAGCTTAAAACAAACACACACGCACGGGCCCGTGCACATATTGCATCAATCACATCGAGTCTGCATCATCACATCTGTTCACATCTAATCATCATCATCATATACACACTCTGCATATCTATCTCACTTTTGAAACAGGTTAATCCTGCAATCAACCGGCTCTATGCCTCGGTTTTATTGATTGGTCCAGCGCCTCGATCCTTTGGCTCTATGCCAAAATTTATGATGAGAAAGCTACGTGCACAGATCATCAGAATGCAACCGTCTCTATGCCTCGATTCAAACTCGCGCCAAGCTCTAAGCTCCGACACCTCAGGCTTTCGCCTTATGATCAATACCAACTCCGCGCTTTGGTTCTATCAAAAGCTACAATCTCCTTAGGCTCTCGCCTTACGACCACAGCAGGCTCTACGCCTCAATTCTATCACCTCAAGACTGCAACCGGCTCCGCGCCTCGGTTCCCTCTTTCCAACACTCTGCGTTCTTATTACTGGCCTCGTGCCCCCTATATCTCAAAAAAAGGCACCCAACTCGTCTCCTGAAGATGGCTTAGGTTCCATCCCCATATCTCAAAAACGGCGTCCAAATTCATCCCCAACAGATGGCTTGGATTCCACCCCATTACATCAATTCCTTCCAGCAAGGATAGGCTACTTTACCGAGTTTCCCTCAATTAAAGTCAGGATGATCAAGAAAAGCAAACACACCTGCCATATACTGATCTACCCCAAAATACTAAGGATACTCTCCACAAAAATATCCCCGGCAGCCCCGCGCTCCTTCAACTACCCTTCGCCAAAAGTCCTGGCATTGCCCAGGTATGTTGCACTACGGCTTTTAAAGCCTGAAGGTACGTTTTCTGTTTCTAACACTCCAAAATTTTTACTTCTTTTTTACTGCCCCCCGAACTACGATTGGTTTGAATTTCTCCTGTGGAATACGTAGGTAGCCTCCCAGCCCGGCCATAACAAAACCTTTTTTTCAAAAAACCCTTCGAATAGTGGTTGGACCAAATTGAGTTGCTTTTACAGCTTTGACTCTTACTCAAACATGTCTCGCGATCCGTCTGAGCTCAGTCAAAGAGGGGCATCTGTAGACACTTCAATTTGGTCTAACGATTATTTCAAGTCCCACATTGGGGACCATCCCAATGATGAAATGGATACAGTGATTGTTGATTGACTTCTTGTGAACCTTAGGACTTTCGGTAAGAACTTTGAGCCATTTAGAGGACCCAATACAGAGCCATATAGCCTTTTAGACAGAAAATGCAAAATTCTAGGAGAATCCATCTGTCGGCCGTGACATTGATCTCACGGCCTTAACATCATTTCTTCACCCCGAGCAACCTGTTGCCTGAAAATTTCCCTGAGAGATCGATCACTCGGCCCCCTAAATCTGTCCTACGGCCGCAACATCATTTCCTCGACCGCCAGATCGTCCCTTTTCCAGATTCTCTAACGTTCTGTCAAACATTTGATCCAAACACGAAACCTCTCGATGCGTTCGGGCTACGCCCGGGGATAGCCATGAGGAGTTTAAGATGCATTATAACTCTAATTCCCGTTGTGCATTTTGATTGGCCGGAGTGAGTCACCAATTGCCTATATAAAGGGCCTTTAAGTTCCAAAAATAATAGATCAGATTCACCTACGGAATCACTCTCTCAAACCACGAAATTCTGCACACATACTCTCTTAAACCCTATCTTCAAAATCTCTAACCTTCCGAAGGCAGCCATCAATCCGACGATCAAATCCCAAAAGTTCAAACCCTAACCCTAGGGTTCCCAAGAAGCAATCAGTCAATCTCATTCAATCCGAACCAATCAAGCTACTGAGGGATCAAGGTGGTGAGGCCCAGGGGCCTCCGGTTCAATTTATTTACTGTTTTCAAGCTTAATCGTAGCATTTGATTACCTACTAACTTTTCAGTCTGGTGTGAGGAAGAACAATGATCGGGGCTTCAATCCCTCGGTCGATACATCGAGCCAGGAGGATCCCTCGACCGTGACATCAATTCACCGGCCGCGGGATCCATTTCCTGGGATAGTTTGTTTTGCTTTTTGCTTTCTGATGCATGCTTCAATTATAGTCTTGGCTCACCCTTAATTGTCTAAAGGCTAAAAACAGACTACGTGTTAGAATTAAATAAAACATGTATATGTCTTATGTTGAACAACTATGGGCAGTCTCACGGCTGGGCAGAAAGGGGTGCCTAACACCTTCCCTTTACTGTACTTTTGGCTCCTGTACCTAGAATCTCTACCTATTTTCCTAGTTTTAATAAACTAGGTGGCGACTCTGTTTTGATGATAACCGCTATCGTGTGGCGATGTTCCTAGCCATGGGAATATCCACGATCTTGGTTTATGAAGCAAGCAACCAAACGAGCAAACAACGATCAATCTGTATGGTGATGCCCCGCTCCAGGGAGGTGTCTACAAGTTCATCAGCAGATTCATCGCCAAGTTGACTTTAACTTGTGAGCCGATGTTTCGTTTACTCAAGAAGGACACCCCGTTTGTGTGGCCAGACAAGTGTCAAGCGGCTTTCACGTCTATTCAGAACTACTTGCAGAACCCTCCGATTTTAATGCTGCCAGTGCCCGGAAAGCCTTTTGTACTGTACTTGTCAGTAAACCCATCCTCTATGGGATGTTTACTAGCTCAAGAAGGAGATAAATGAGTTGAGAAGGCCATTTATTACTTAAGTAAAAAGATGGTCGGATGTGAAGAGCGCTACACTGCTCTTGAAAAGACGTGTTGGGCCCTTGTCTGGGCTTCCAAGAAATTGAGACACTACATGCTGGCTTATCCAGTGAAGTTGATCTCTCGAATGGATCCTCTCAAATATCTACTTGAGAAGCCATCGCTCACTGGTAAGTTAGCATGTTGGTTGCTATTATTGGCAGAATTCGATCTCGAATATGTCACGAGCAAGTCCGTCAAAGGGCGTGTGGTAGCAGGATTTTCGGCTGACCATCCTGTCGATGGGCCGGAAGATTCAAATTTTGTGTTCCCAAACGAGGCGGTGCTGACAGTTATCAAAGATGTGTGGACTCTACTTTGATGGGGTGGCCAATCAAAAAGGATATGGAATTGGGGTTTTGTTGATAACACCCGATGGATCTCATATTCCGCTTGCTTTTGAACTCAATTTCGATGTCACAAATTACCAAGCTAAGTATGAGGTTTACATTGTTGATATGGAAGCTGCTCTAACTCTCAGTGTTAAAAAGCTCGAGGTTATTGGTGATTCTAATCTGGTTGTATCTCAGGCCAATGGGGACATGAAGGTGCGTGAAGAAAGATTGAAGCCTTATCATCAAGATTTGAAGATCTTATTCCTCGTTTTAACAAAGTGACTTTCACGCACATTTCCCGCTTGAAAAATCAGTTTGCTGATGCCTTGGCAACTTTAGCTTCCATGGTCGAACTCCCTTTGGGTGTCAAGCTTCGCCCTATACTAATTGAACAACGGGATTGCCTCGCTTATCAGTATGTTACCGCCATCGATGATGTTGGTGATGGCCTACCCTGGTTCCATGATATATGGAATTTTGTAGAAAGGGGCGAGTATTCGGCTGAGGCCACTACAAGAAATTTTGCTTTTCCTGGCATTTCATAAATGCCGTTAAAAGCTCAAAAAATGCCGGTAAAGAGTATTACCGGCATTTGTTAGGCATTACCGGTATTTATTACAAATGCCGTCTAGGAATGTGTCGGTAAAGCTACAAATGCCGGGAAAGGTTTCTACAAATGCCGGGAATAGTGGACTCATTTGTGGCATTTGTACAAATGCCGGGAAAAATAATACCATATAAGACCCCAAAAATGCCACGTGGCGCCCACGTGTCCGCTTGCGTGTCACCCACGTGGCACGCAAATTGTGTGGAGAAATTGTTTGCCCCAAGTTTCGAACTCGTGACCTTGGGCTCGCGCGCTCGTGAGACTACCAACCGGGCTAGCCACCATATTGAGTCACCTTGCACAATGAAAAATATTTATATTATACGGAGACTTTTCCTGGCATTTTTTTCAACAAATGCCGGTAATAGTTTTGGCGGTATTATTTTGGCGGAAAAATAGACTTTTGCTGGCATTTTTTTAAACAAATGCCGGTAATAATTATTTTTTCTGGCATTTTCTTGAAATGCCGGTAATAGTGGCTTTTCCATGACCATTTTTCTTGTAGTGGGCTTCCAAAAAGGATCAACTCGCCTTACGAAGATTGGTTGCCCAATACATCATTTGTGGAGGAAAGCTTTACAGGAGGTCTCATTGCGGCACGCACAAGCTTTGTGTCAACGGTGCTGAGGCCACCAAAATCATGGAGGAGATTCATCAGGAAGTCTGTGGTCCTCACATGAATGGTGTCATGCTCGCTAGGAAGATTTTATGGTAGGGGTACTTTTGGTCCACTATGGAATCGCAGTGTGTGGATTATGTACGCCGCAGTCACAAGGGCCAGATACATGCCAACCTTATGCATGTCCCTCCTTCCAATTTGTTTGGCATGACTTCACCTTGGCCTTTTGCAGTGTGGGGCATCGACGTCATTGGCATGATTAGGCCATCTGCTTCGAAGGTCATTGCTTTATCTTGGTGGCAATAGACTATTTCACCAAATGGGTGGAGGTTGAGTCTTATAAAACCCTAACTCCGGTTCAGGTGGCTTAGTTTATCAGAAAGAACGTTATCTATCGATACGGTGTCCCGCAGGCGTTTGTGTGAGATAATGGGACTCACTTCAAGGGTAGGGTTTTGGAACTCTTTGAGGAATTCAAGATTCAGATACATCATTCAACAGTCTATCGCCCTCAAACGAATGGGGCTGTCGAGGCGGCCAACAAAAACATTGAGACAATCATCAAGAAGTCTGCAGAGTCCACCAGGGACTGGCACGAGCAACTACCTCTAGCTCTTTGGGGGTATTGAACGTCAATTCGAACATCAACAGGGGCAACTCCTTACTCCTTAGTTTACAGGATGGAGGCAGTACTCCCTATTGAGCTTGAGGTACTGTCATTGAGGGTTATGGCAGAATGTGGACCCACGGAATCCGAGTGGCTCAATGGGAGGTTCGTTGAACTCATGCTCTTTGATGAGAGGAGGCTCCATGCCTTGTATCATGTTCAGGGGTATCTGCGAAGGATTGCTCGGGCTTTCAACAAGAAGGTGAAGTCTTGTGACTTGGTCGAAGGGGATATGGTTACAAAGGAAATTCGGGCTCCTATCTTTGATCCTCGTGGTAAGTTTCATCCAAAGCGCTCGGGACCTTGCATCATTAAGACCATCCTCTCGGGTGGAGCGACTCAGCTCATTGATCTGGACGGCAACAAGTTCAGCACTCTGGTCAACTTGGATCAACTCAAACGTTACTACCCCTGAGAGATGCTCGCTGGATCGAAAACCACAAAGGTGGGCGGTTCCAGGCAAAAATTAGAGCAAGCCTGCTAGATCGAAAACCTAAGGAGGTGGTCTAGGCAAAAATAAATAGGCAAAAATTGAAAGCCCGCTAGGCCGAAAACTCGAAGTGGCAGCACTAGGCAAAAATTAGAGTATAAAAGGAGAGCTAAAATACACGAGTGAACCTTAGCCTTAACTACGTTTTGACCTGATTCCTTAAAAAGGGATACGTAGGCAATATCTTTGTGAGATTCAGTCACAATCAATCAACTTGATCCATGGTGGCCTGCTCCAGGGTGCATTTCAATGTCTAAAGCGGCGCGGTGTTCAACATTTGGACCAAAAGGAGAAAGTGTTTAATCTTTCGATTTTATTCAAACTACTATTTCTATTACACAGGCTAAGCAGAGTCTTTTAAATAGTTAAAGCATAAAAACAGAATGAAATGTTAGAGGCCTTCACAGGCTCACAATTTATTCTAGATCATTGGGGTTTTGTCGAGAGTCAGTTTGCATTATGTCGTCTTGTAACTTCTTTTCTTAGCCATGCTTTATAGCGGTGCTTGAGTTCTATGCTGAAATCTGGATCTGCTCTGCCAAGTTGCCTCAGGCCCCAGTTATGCTCATATCCGGTCAGGTTTTGGGCAGTGAATGCAGGAAGGTGGAAGCTCTCTTTCCTGGCACGGTGCAGGCCCTAGCTCATGCCTAGCTAACGAAGGATAAGGCTTGGAATATAGAACGTGAAATTGGACAAACCCGCTATCACCATTCTCTCGAAACTAGCAGAATCTGTTGTCATATCCGGGATATTCAGCGCTTCATGCCTCCAAACAATTTCATGTGGCGACATCTCGTTCATGAATGTATACCACTCCTCTATGGACATCTCCGGGTATATCATCCCTCTTTGATGCATTCGCCCAGGCCAATGGGGCCAGTTCACTTTGGGAGCTGCAATCAGCCCGAGTTTGTCGACAGCCAAAACTACATGAGCGAAAAGACAAGTAAAGAGCCATATAAAACTTGAGGGGAAAAACAAGGAGCTCTGATATAATCTTAGCTGAGTGTTGAGGTAAAAACAGAATGTGTGAAAGCCAAAAAAAGGTGAGCTGAGTGAGAGTTTACCTGCAACAGAAGTGGACTACCGCTAAATATGATTGTTTGGCCGATAGACACCAAATCCAAACCTATGAGCGTTTCCGTGAGAACTATTGCCACCACATTCCTTCGAGCTCCTAGCTGAGCGGCCACACTCACCAGAGAGGGATCAACTTGTCCATTTGGGGACACTAATCGATACGTAGCAAGCATGCTGATCACCAGAGCAAATCAGCGACGCGCTTGCAGGGCCGTGTCCCTAGTATCACCTTTGGGCCCATACCACTCCATCAGGTGCATGATATTCATCTGCCCGCCACTTAGCTGACTTTCTGCTGCACCGTTTGAGATGTTCAGGCTGGTTTTCAAGAGCTTTGACATACTTTTCCTGTAAAGAGGTATGACAATCATGCTGGAGGTGAAGCCTTGGAGATATGCTTGGAATTCTTCCACTGTAGGGCAGAGTTCATTGTCTTCGAATCTGAATACATGGACGTCTGGGTCCCAAAATCGGAGGGTCGCCCATTGGATTTCAGGGTGAAGCCTTATACTTCGAAGGAAGCGAATAGTGGCCAACCCGTGAGTTCGAAAGGATAGCCAATCACTTGTAACAAATGTTTCTAACCATGGACCAATTAGGGTGGTAGGTGATTTGCCATTTAAAATGGCATGTGGAGCTTTTGCTTCTGGAGGGATGCCTTCCAATCACAGGGACTTTGCCCTTTTATAGTAAAAGCATGGAAAATATCCCTGTTTCCATGAGAAATATCCAAGCAAGGTGGCATTGTCCCTTCAATTCAAGGGCACACCTATGAGTTTGTCCCAAAGGTCTTTGGACAGCTAAGGGTGATATTAATGCCTGCACCACTTTAGTTTCCGAATGGGTCAAAGTTGGCAACTGTGACAGGGCCAAATCAGCGCATGCTAGAGTGGGTCTATCGCGCGCATGAGTGGAGTGCGTGCGGCTGTGTCATTTCACTGCGCGATGGTTTATCTCTTCTCCTGTCAGAAAGACACCCTACTGACTTTTAGGGATGGTTTTTCACATTTGGACTTGGGTTTGATTTAAAGCAAAATCAAAGTTTCGTTGGGTCAAGGTGGCTTTGCAAGCTTATGTGCTCCACAGGATGTTCTTTATTGGACATGCCAAGCATAGAGGCCATACAGCGATTCAAAGCAAGCAGCAAAGGCAAAGAAAAATGTTCAGAATGCCCAACGGCTCTTGAACTTATTCTTTATACAAGCAGGATTGTCTTCGGTATTTCAGTAGTATCCCCCTGACCTTGCCTTGACCTCCTTATGAAGCCACTTCACATAGCGACTCTCCAACCATGTAATGGAATAAGGAAGAGGTGCCTCCAATTCCCTGTCATTCTAGGTGCACCGATAGATATGCAGGTTACGAGCATTGTAAGCTGGAAGTTCGAAGTGTTCTCTCCTAAAATGTTTGTTCCCTTGGCTGATGCCAAGTAGATGGAGTATGCGCCCGAGAATGTAAACAGTGAAGCTCGTCAATCCAGTGATTATCACTCTTTCGAATCCTACAAAGTTCAAAGTCATTTCCTGAAGATTCAACCACTGATATCTCCACACAATGTCTTCAAACTGCATGTCATTTAGGAAAGCATACCACTCTACCATCAGCAACTCGGGGTACAGCATCGGTCTCTCGACTAGGTTTCTTGGAATGTGTTCAAAGCCCGGCTGTGGTGCTTCAAGCACGCCCACTTTATCTGAAAGCCAAAGCTGCACGAGTGTAAAAACAAGTAAGAAGCCAGATACGACCTGAGTGAAAAGACAAGTAAGGTTTCAGAGTAATCCTATCATGAGTGTCAAGGTAAAACAAAAAGTGTGCAAATAAGAAAAAGGCAAGTTGAGTGAGAACCTACCTGGAGCAGAAGAGGACATCCATTGAACGAATCTACTTGGCCGCTTTTCACCAAGTTGTGGGCAGCATGCCCTTGGAATTTTCAGATTCCAAAATGCAAGGGCCCGGATCGAGGGAGCGCGAGCGGAGAAGCAAGCACTTGGAATACAGAGTCGCCACTCGGGTTTGAAGGTTCGACACCCAAAGAACCATATTTTGAAGCACCACTGTGCTATTTGATTTGTAAAAGTGAAGGAAAATCAGTCCGTCATAACCATATCTGGGTTCGGGAGCTAGGTTACGAGAGCGGAAGGGTTTTAAGGCACCCCTCTCACCCAATCCGAAGATCGGTCTCTACTTAGTCATTTTGAAAATATTGTGATTCTTCTTTTATTAATCAATTTTTAGCCAGTTAGGCGGGGGAACAGTTAATGGGGATTTAAACTGTAGCAATTTGCAAGATGTGATCAACATAGCATGGATGGATGGAATTTTGAAAAATAAATGGGATAAAACCCAACAGAAAGACGAAACATGGAAATGGATAAAACCCAACAGAAAGACGAAACATGGAAATAGTGCTTTCTATGAGTTTGGCACAAACAGTGGCCAACTTGCATGCATGAATCTACGTGCATGCAAGTACACCATCGCACGACAACCCCATACACTCGCGCGCGGGTTGATATTTCACCATCAGATTTGATTTTATCCCCTTCTGGGCTCTGGAAGAACCAGTGCACACCCAGGCGCAAACTAGGCTGTTTATACAGTTATAATCTACAGTTTAAAGGCCGAAAAAGTCCTACAAATTAACAAAACACCCCATAAATAGTGTGGGGACAAGATAGTGGCCTAAGGCCAAGTTACCCAATGCAAAGGCCACTCACTGGAAAAAGAGACTGCTCCAGCGCACGCGTACTGCGCGATGGATGCGCCCTGGCGCTCGAGTGTTGCACCCTGGCGCGCGAAGGTATGAGTCAATCTTCCAGTGTTTGGTTTTGCTCATTCTGGGTTCTGGGACAAATCCAGAAACATCCCAGGGGTACTCCACAGTAACAGATATGCAAATTGAAGTAAAACTAGCAATTTTAGCAAAAGAAAGTAGTAAATTGGTTGTTAACATGCTTGCAGTGATCTATACAAAATAAAGACATAAAACAGCAAGACACCAATCCCCACGCGGACCTGTGCGCAAAACCACATAGTGGTGCGCGCGTGTTATGGACCGTCGCGCGATGTTTCTGGCCATTACGATTTTTGAAACCTTGCCAGCTTTAGGGCCAGGACTGGTATTGATTACCAGCCTTGACCCTGCCAGGCCCCTTCAGGGATCAGAACAGAGAGCAGAACAAAGGTAAGCTATACCTTTGGTCTTTGAGTTTGAATGGGTGTTTGAGCTTTGAATTTAGGTTGAGGTTGTTTAAGTGGAAGAAGAAGAACAAGCTATGTTCTTGGGGTGTCTTTGTATCTCTTTTATTTGCTTAAAAGAGTACAAAGCAATGACCCTTTGAATGTGGAATTCTTGTCACCCTTTAAAAGATGAACAAATGGGGCATATTTATAGGCAAAGTGGTGGAAATGGTGTATGGAGGAGATACAACCAACCAAACAAGGGTCGGTGGAAGGTAGGTGATGCAAAGAGAGGAGCTCAGCCTGTCCACGAGGCTGGCTTAGGGTTACTCGGTGATTAAGTTGCCCAGCTGTTGAGGGTTACTTGGTGATTAAGTTGCCCAGCTGATAAAGGTGATGGGGACAAATTTTTACCATCGCCGATGCGTGCGAGTGGCGCTCTGGCACGCGATGGATGCGCCCTGGCGCGCGATGGTCAATGGTCAAGCTTTGACTGTTGACCGCACCTGGCAACTTGACCCGCGCACGTGGGTTTGGGAGCATCGCGCACGTATACCACCTACTCACGCGTGCCAATAGGGTTTTTTTGGCTATTTGAAGTGGCTTAGGATTAGGTTAGGTTCAAAGGTTTTGCAAACACCCAAAACTCAAACACTCAACATTCCCGAGGTGTTCTTGATCCGTTTCATCAACGGGGAATCAAATACTGTAAGTAAACTAATCTGGAAGCCCAGATTGGGGTGTCTACAATAGCCCCCCTTTGAGGGTACTTAGAGCACCATTGACTTGGTACAAGTAACGTCAAAGGTTTCTAGACACCCCTCAAGGCAATCCATAGCAGAACATAGTAGCAAAGTAGACGCAAATACTTAAAGAAACCTGATTGGTTGAATGGACGGACGGACCGTCGCGGGGTATGGAAATAGAAGTGGACAAGTGAATCGCCGCTTGTTGATCGAATTTGGACAGGACAGGCTATCGCTATAGATTTGGATGGGGCAGACCATCATTGCTGGGGATCAAGCTATCCTCGGCACATAGCATTCCAACAAACACGGGTTAGTCATGTCAGGCAGGTTGAATTCCATTTGTTGGGAATCAGAACCAATCTCCTTATCAAAGACCATCCGAGACAGAGCAATAATGCAGTTAGAAGATGCTCTTGTGGCTAGACTGTAAAGGCCAAGGCGGACACTCCTGAGGAACAATTAGCGGTGGATGAATGGACCATCGGACAATAATTTGATCGTCGTTGGACTGAATGGACGATGTGCTGATCGTCATTGATGGATTGGATAGGACCGACTGTCGTTGATTTGAATGGGCAGATCAGTGTGCTGAACGATCAAGCCGTTGAGAAGTCTGACAGGACCGGTTGTCGTTGATGGAGATGGGCAGATCAATGTGCTAAGTGATCAAGCTGTTGAGAAATTTGACAAGACCGGTTGTCATTGATGGAGACAGGCAGATCAGTGTGCAGAATGATCAAGCCGTTGAGAAATTTGACAGGACGGGCTGTCGTTGAAGATATGACTGACCATCGTTGAAGGATTAATCGGACGATATGGCTAACCATCGTTGATGATGTGACTGACCATCGTTGAAGGATGAACTCGATGATATGACTGACCGTCATTGATGATATGACTAACCATCGTTGACGATATGGCTGACCATCATTGAAGGACTAAGATGGACGATATGGCTGACCGTCGTTGATGATATGACTGACCATCGAGAACACAAGACCGCAAGAGATTGCATCTCATCCTTCGGCAAACAAATCAAGAGTTAGGGAGATTTCCATTGCCTCCACTAACAAGAACAAAACCGCAGGAGATTGCATCGCATCCTTCGGCAAACCAAAACATGAAGGCAAGCATTCGGGTATAACTCCCACAAATTGGCCAACTTCCTGCTTTCAACATTTGATATACATAATATGCAACGATGTATACAATATGAATGCACAAATTGAAAGTGCAGATGCAAGCTAAGGGCGGCTCCTAGGAGGACAACAACTCCTAAGGACTACCACTGAGCCTCATCACTTTACTCTCTACTAATTCTGAGATGTGCACTCAGATAGATAGACGCTGAACAGCTGGCATGCCCTAGTTGACGGATTTGGGCTTGCGTGCCCTCTCTTCGATGCTTGGGCAGATGTGCCCCAGAGAAGCTCTTCTTGGCCTTAGACCGACGTGCCCTTGCTGCTTCAAGAGATTCCACTGCTAGTGGATTACTGATATTAGGGGTAGCAATGTAACAATTGTGTTTTTCAGTTTATTGACTCTCTTTTGCAAGTGTTGAAGAGAATGCAAAAACTAACCACTAATATCTAATTTGCATTAACAAGTGCTTTGAACCGACACACAGACGTGCACACATATGTACAGATTTGTCTAGCTCGAACGAAAAAGGGGAAAGAGCCAAGAGCCCCAGGGTACAATGCAAACCCTTAGACACATGGAACATAATAAAATTTTGGGCATTAAGGGCCAAAACACACGACATTCCTAAACAGGTGAAACTGACACTTGCGAGAGACGCAAAAAGGCACAAAGACCTGTACAAACAAAACCGAGAAAAGCATCCCGATATGACAGTTGATTGAAAAACTGGAAAAATGTCGCAAAGATGGACATAAGATGCAGATGAGGACTCGTATAGGCCCGGACTGAAACCGACACCCCATGCAGTCACATTAAGTCCACATGACTTGCATGGTATGACAAGACTTAGCAAAAGCCCCTGGAATGACATTCGAGGGCAGTAGGAGGCTACCACTGGAATTGAAAGAGCGTGCGTAGGACTGAGACCAACGCGAATCACTTGAACAAACGCGCGTGACTACAACCTAGCACGCGAGGCTGCAACTGCACACACCAGACTTCGCTGAACCTAGAATAAACTGTGAGCCTTTAGGCTTCTAGCATTTTGTTCTGTTTTTATGCTTCAAATATTTTAAGACTTATGTTCAGCCCGTAATAGAAATAGTAGTTTGCAATAAAATTGAAAGACAAAGGTTTTTCCCCCTTCTGATTCCTTCATCGTAGCTTGACCTGATCTTCGATCCTCTTCGACCTTTGATGTGTGCCAAAATGTCAACCATGGACCTAATTGATAGATTGTGGCCGAGTCTCACAAAGAAACTACCAACATATCCCAAGATAGGGAATCAGGTCAAAACGTAGTTCAGGCTAAGGTTCACTTATGTGTTTTACCTCACCTTTTACGCTCTAACTTTTGCCTAGTACTGCCCATTCGGGTTTTCGGTCTAGCGAGCTTTCAAATATTGCCTATTCATTTTTGCCTAGACCCCCTTCATAGGTTTTTAGTCTAGCAGGCTTTCAACAATTGCCTATTACTTTTGCCTAAACCGCCTTCATAGGTTTTCGGTCTAGCAGGTTGTTCTAACTTTTGCTTGGAACTGCCCACCCTTGGGGTTTCAGCCCAACAAGCATCTCTCAGGGAAAAGTAACTTTTGAATTGATCCAGGTTGACCCAGGTATTGAAATTGTTGCCATCGAGATTGATGATCTTTTGGCCACAGCCTCAGATAGAATGGCTTTGATGACGCAGGGTCAAGAGTGTTTCGGTTGGAAATACTTTACTTCGGGCCATTTTGTACACTTTCTATTTGTGCTTGGTGGAACACCGCTATTACTGTTTTGAACACGGTACAAAGCCCGAAGCCTTCTGCTTCTGTTTTCTGGATTGGCACCCGGTAGCAGGGGATTTGACTCTTCTTTATTTCAGGATCACCGCTAGGCGTGTCTTTGTGAGACGACGCCAAGACGTTGATGAATTCTTTTAGCCTATCTGACATGGCGCAATGCTCCTCTAGGAACAGCTTTGAACCAACTAAACCATTCGAGGGTTATGCGTGTCTTTCAAGTTCATAGAAATTACTTCTTCTTTTAACAGGCTGCGCATGCCTTTTGTCTTCCCTTTCGGCGAGGGAACACATTTCCTTAGGGATGAGCCCATCAAAATCTATCCCTTCATCACCAGGGTCGATACAATTTATTCAAAAGCCAACGAAGTACTTAGAAGCAGAATAATGCATATCATAAAAACCCTCGGGGTTTGCCAAGTACAGCAGACTCGAGACTTGAAATAAAAGTTATGACATGGAGGGCCAAGAGGCACAAACTCCGACTCAGAGCTAGACTTAGACAAACGCAAAAGACTCTGTTTCAGACTCAGACAAAATGCCAATGCAAACTAAACGCGGTTTTGAAAATCCAAAATTTTAAAAGCTATCCCATAGCTTTCTCAAAAAGAGATAGGATCCAACGGGTGTCAAGCCCAAGCAACAGCACTTAGGCTTCCTCAGCTTCTTCGACCAAACCTACTCGGTGCTCCTTTGATCAATGGACCTCAGCCAATCAGTCTTCTCCTGTGTAAGCTCCTCATCACTGTCCATCCAGATGTCAGCAGTGAAAACCTCGATTGCCCAACCTACAACCATCATGTAAACCTCTGGTTCAGACGAGATGGATATGACAGGTTTGGGTTGATTTGTTGGGATGATATAGTGGCTAGGATTGAATATGGTCGAGCTAAGGTTGATTTGAGTGGAGATGAGGGATATCTGGCTAACAAATGGGTTAGAATTGTGCTGAGGCAGGGAGTTGGAGATGACATTGGGCTTTGTTAAGGGTGGAGTTTGAACGGTGCCATTATCGATGAGATCTTGGATCTCATGTCGAAAACAAAAGCAGGCATCTGTGAGATGGCCAGGCATTTTGTAACGCCCCGAATTTTGGGTACGTTAAATAAACATTTTTATTGAATAAACTTAAAGAGAGTCTAGCTCATTATTACAACATAATTCTCACAAGAGTACTTTTATTCAACAAAGGAGGGGATAAACTAAGGTTAACTACTGCTCCGCCTCTTCTTCCATCCTTGCAAGCTCCTCGGCTCCGAAGGCCTCCAAAGTGTACTGTTCATGCTACTCATCTATAAAGTCTGACACATTATACCGGCCGCCTCAAAGATAATAATATGTCGTGGTCACCACAAGGTAACACCGTGAGCTTAATAAAGCTCAATAGAATAATCCAACCCGCTTAACCCATAACTTACAACAAAGAGTCATATAAATAATTACATACTCATTAAACAACATAATTAACAATGATACATCCGCATTCACTATCTTGCTTACGTTGGTGTCATGCCTTTCTTGGTTTCTCCTACGTGACTCATCGTATTGTGTCACCATTTCATTTTAAGAAAATCATTCGTCATTCAACGGGCTACCAAGTCCGGCACACATAAAATCTTGCATTGGCTCCTCTCCGGATAACCAAGCCCTATTACCAATGAAGCTACCACGTCCCGCTCCAATGGCAATCCCATAATAATGGGCTACCAAGTCCGCTCATTGGCGGTTTTCGCAAGTCCACACAGAGGCTACCAAGTCCGCCACCTTATGGGTTTTCACAACTCACATAAGGCTACCAAGTCCGGCCATTATGTAGTCTTAAAAATCCTTTTTATCCATATCAACCACTCCTTAAGTGTCATGTTTCTACTTTCCGGTTTTCGTGTCTCGTAATCATGCATAGACTCCGCGGCGGGACGAATCACTTTAAAGTAATCTTGAAACTAAACTAGCAAGATCATCCAACTCTATATTACCTAATCGTACTCAAATTATTACTTAAAGCCACTTATGTTTTATCAGCAACAAGTAATGCAACAAATATACATATATGTTCATAATCATCCTCAAGACAATAATATATTACGAAAATCCGTTCTTTCTTCCTTTGTGGGAATTTCAAAACAACATATGATTATTGACGTAGAAATTTATTATTTGGCATGCTCATTCTTCTTTAGTACTTTAGTAAACAAGTTTTGCTAACCAGCTTTGATACCTTAACCGTTTAACTCATGTTTGCATACTTAAGGTAAGTATAATCCAAGCAAGTACATAGCATGTCCATAACCATTACTTAAAGCATAACGCCACATGTGCGGACGCCCTTGGGGTGGTAATCCACCATATGCTTTGTTATAATACCACAAGCTAGCTTATAGTTAAGTTAAAAGATCAACATGCGATTACTTCTACACGAAGTTATATCTTAAGTTGATTCTAATCATGCTTAATCATCCAATAGCAATATTAAGTTCACATGCATCCAACGTTTTAAGAAAATAAACTAACATTATCATGCTTTCATTATAACGACTTAGCTAGGTTAAAACTAAGACAAGGAGTAGTGTCTAACATATATTTAGGATTATGGGTAGATTACACTACATTCAATTCGACATGCATACAATTATAGTTAGGATAAGTAGGTTCGAAGAACTCTACCGTTCTTCTGGTGTAGGGTGGCTCACGGGAATTTTTGAGTAACGGCTACGCGGACTCTCCGGTAGCTTCGAAAGAGAAGGGTTTCTCTCGAAACTAAGTCTTGACTATACTACTAAACTCTTATGGATCGAAGGGTGGTGGAGTGGTGGTTTAGTGGCGGCTTAGGATGAGTTTCTTGAAGAACAAGGGAAGAACTTCAAGAACACTCAAGAACAAAGCAAGAACAAGCAAGAACACTAAGCTTTCTAGAGAGAGAAGTTGAATGGTGAAGGTGTGAGTTGAAAGGCATGGAATGGATGCTATTTATAGGCAAAATGGAGCTTCCCCCCTCACTCCACTTGGCCGGCCATTACTCTCTCTCTCCCCCCCATAAATTTGCTCCATGGACTAGTCTTATCAAGCAATAGTACCCCATCCAAGTGTATCTAGGTCAAATAGTGTCAAGTACAACCCACATGTCTAAATTCAACCAACATACATCTCACTCTCCCTCTCTCCCTATTCGGCCTCTCTCTCTCTCTCCTCTCCCATGGATTTGTCTCATTGTCTAGTCTTGTCAAGCAATAGTACTCCATCCAATGCAACTTGGTCAAATAGTGTCAAAGTACTACAACTTGCCAAGGTACAACACACATGCACTTCACCTTCCCTCTCCCTCTCATTCGGCCATGTCTCTCTCTCTCTTCCCCATGGATTTGTTCTATGGTCTTGTCTTGTCAAGCCAAAGTACAACACAAGTGCAACTTGGTCAAATAGTATCAAAGTACAATGCACATGTCCAAGTACAACACACATGCACTCACTTTCCCTCTCCCCTCATTCGGCCCTCTCTCTCTCTCTTGGTCAAAGTACTATCATGTATATATGTGTGTATCTATATGTACATTTATGGAAAGAACAAGGAAGGTAAGGACAAAACTACTTAAATGCTCACATGGCTTATGATTATTCTTTTTGTAGGAGAAAGTACTATCATATCTTTCACCAAGAATCCCATGGGAATATTGGACAATGCTATTATCCAAGGGATAATAATTTCCCTAATGGTTATTGTCCAAGGGTCTAACATTTCCCTAGCGGTTATTAACCAATGGGCGAAAGAAGTAATGATGAGGAAGCACATGACTTGTCTTGTCATCCTATTTGGCCAAATCCTAACATCTATTATCCAATGGGTAAAGTTTTCCCTAGTGGTTATTAACCAATGGTCGTGAAAGAAGTAATGATGAGGAAGCACATGACTTGTCTTGTCATCCTATTTGGCAAATCCTAACATCTATTATCCAATGGGTAAAGTTTTCCCTAGCGGTTATTAACCAATGGGCGAAAGAAGTAATGATGAGGAAGCACATGACTTGTCTTGTCATCCTATTTGGCAAAACCTAACATCCATTATCCAATGGGTAAAGTTTTCCCTAGCGGTTATTAACCAATGGTCCAAGGAAAGTCATCATGGAGTATACTATTTGCTTTTGACTAGACTATTCCAACTACTAGTCAAACTTGGTCTTCTCCCTAACAACTATTGTCCAATGGTCAAAGGTCTTCCTAGCATGTAATAACCAATGGGTAAAGACTAGTCATCATGAAGTACACTATTTGCTTTTGACTAGACTATTCCAACTACTAGTCAAACTTGGTCTTCTCCCTAACAACTATTGTCCAATGGTCAAAGGTCTTCCTAGCATGTAATAACCAATGGGTAAAGACTAGTCATCATGAAGTACACTATTTGCTTTTGACTAGACTATTCCAACTACTAGTCAAACTTGGTCTTCCCTAACAACTATTGTCCAATGGTCAAAGGTCTTCCTAGCATGTAATAACCATTGGATAAAGACTACCTTAGTATCTATTGTCCAATGGATAAAGATTAAAAGGAAAGGGTAAAATAGTCCTTCTAGGGTTAGGGAAAAGTAATTAGGCTAAATGGGCATTAGGCTAACGATACTTAATCTAGGCTTCCATTGCTCGAGTGGTATTTTGGTTTTATTTAGGAACTCGCCTAATAATGGAATATTTAAGCCCGACGGTGCTAAACGCCAAGGCAAGGCGAACGCGGCAGAGCTGCAGGCTGAAAGCGGCGGTAGCTGCAGGCCAAGGAGCTATAAACAAGGCTAAGGCAAACCGATAGCCAAGCAAAGGCTGGCTTGGCACAAGGCGAGCTAAGGCAAAGAACGAGCAAAGCGACCAACGCCAAAGCAAAAGTGCGCAACCGATGCGTGAACCCGATGGCGACGGTGGCGAGCAAGGCAGCCAAAGAACGCCAAGGCGAAGCAAGCGCGACCGATGCCTTGGCGAATCCTGATGGCAACCAAAGGAGCAACCCGGACAGTGTCCGACGCTTAGGCGAGGCACTCGGACAATGACCGACGCTGGCGAGGCAGCGCGACAATGGCATGAGCATGTGCGTACTGACGCCGAGCGAGGCATGGCTGACACCCGACGTCATGAAAGCTGGCGGCGGAGCACCGCCAAGGCAAGGCAGCGCGACAATGAAATGACGCTGCAAAGGCAGAGGCGCGACAATGACCGACGCTGGCGAGGCAGGTAGCGGCAATGGTCGACTGCTGCAAGGCAAGCGAAGCGATAGTGAGCCGACGCCAAGGCAAGGCAGCCTGGTAGCAAAGCGATGCCTAAGCGACCAGCTGCCAAAGCAAGGCGGCCAAGCCGACGGTCAAGGCAAAGACCAAAATTTTCCTATTAACCACTCCCGCATCGATGCATCACTAAGCCAAACGGTAGTTGTGGTTTGCTAACTAATCGGTTAAAAGCTAACTATGCTTGCTAAGTAGGATTTCCAACACTGAGAAATATAATTTAAAGATATTATTTACTTAATAGGGAAAATATACGAGTACGTTTACAAGTATACTAGTCATGGGAGAAGGACTAAATTGTCCGAAGTAAAATGATTCAATTTTACAAGTTTCAAATCTAATTATGACGGATTATTAATCGCTAAAATGGATTTATAAAACAAATAATGAATTTTCAAATATAACAACAAAATTTTTATAAGTCAATAACGACCGATTTTTGGATGTTAAAAATGAAATCCAAGTATTAAAATAAAAATCCAAATTTTTAACGAAATTTTTATTGACCAAAAATCAGGGTCGTTACACATTTGATGGAAAGCACAATAGGTGTTAGGGTTGCAACCAACAGATAGGACTTTGGGAGGAAGAGTTAGGGTCAAAGGTTTGAGATACCTAGATTTGATGAGCTTTTCCATCACAGCGGACATAGATGGCTCGAAGACAAAAGAATGCCGAGGTTGGGTTCAAGCCCAGAAGCTTTAAGGGTTCAAGGTGGAACCTTTGCTTGCTTTGCAACTGCACTGCGTCGTCTTGTCAACAGGATGAACTCTTTTGCCTTTAGGGTTGACTTCATCACTAAGCATGTCATCCCCTTTGGCATTGACTTTGAACAAGAAATCAGCATCCTCCTTTGGGTGAGTCTTGGCCTCATGGAATTCAGCCAGGTCTTTGAACATGTCTCTTGAGCACAGCTTGATTCCGACTGCTGAAGGGTGGTAGGCTTGAGAAGGTTCTTTGACTAGCCCCATATCTGGTTGCGGGGCTGTGGAGGTAAAGAGGCCAATCAGTCCCTAGACCATAACCATTTGTTTGTCCATCTTGTGACCCAATTCCTCTATAGCTTTCTTGAGCTCAGCCAGCTCCATTTGTGCTGCCATTCTAGATTGATGAACGAGGAAGGTGATATGACCTCGGAAACGAAGGTGCGACAACCCCAACAAACGTTCCCAAGCAGGTTTGGCTCTTCTGTTAAGTACATTCTTCGACGATGCAATGGCCCAAAGTTAGATTGTAAAGTAATTGAAAGCTCAGTGGCGTTCCCGCAGAAGCTATTTGCAAGAAGAAATGTAATGCACATATCATTGTCGTCGGTGTCCTCCTAGACTCTAGAACTAAAAATGAGCTTGTCTCATGATGTTCGGACACTGCCCAAAATCCTCAGATTTCTTTTCGAGGGTGTATCCTTTGAATATATCAAACTGATCCTAAGAGATGTCAAAACAGACTAAATCTTCAACTAGTCGCATTTGAAACTTTAACTTTGAACTTGAAACAACTCGGTATTGATTACGTGACACCTTAACCAGGGTGGCATCAGCAACATCACGCTTTAGCCGGGGTGGTTGTAAGTGACGAGGCACTTGTAACCTGAATGATACCAGTGTCACGGCATCAATACTTTGTGGTTCTTCATTTTCGGTTGAATCCCCAATTGGGCATGAGCCAAAGACTTAATAAGATTTGATTTCTCAAAGTCTCGTTGATCTAAGGACTTTTGAAAAATTAACAACGCGCACCATCGAGATGCACAACTCTTCATCGGTTCTTGCAGCATCCTAATTACCATAAGACAGACTCGAAAGTGAGAGACAACCTAGAAACCGCCCTAAACATGCTCCTACGCAAAATGACATATATTAATGTACAGTTCGAAAGACAAATTTGCCTTACGCATTTCAGATGTTGCTGGAATCTCAGAATTCTTTTTGGCGATGTGTCCCTTTGTAGATCGACAGATACTAAAAGATGTCAAAATAGACTAAATCTTCGACTAGTCCCATTTGAAGGTTCAACTTTGAACTTGGAGCAACTCGGTATCGATGACATGGCACCTTTACCTTGCACGCCGGGTGTATAGCGACAACGCACTTCAACCTAGGTGGCGCCAGTGACACGGCATCAATACCTTGTGGTTCCTTATTGTCGGTTGAATCCTCAATCGGGCACGAGCCGAGGATTTAGCAAATTTTGATTTCTCCAAGTCTCATTGAACTAAGGACTTTGCGATGGATAACGAACATTCGACAAAATGAACGACTCCTCATTGGGTCCAACAACGTCTTAGACAGCGCCAGACAAACTCGAAAGAAAGAACTGCCTTAAGCATGCTCCTATGCAAAACAATGTATGTATAGTGCATGCGATAGGGAAAGCAGTAACACATAAACAGTTACGCGGTTAGATGCAAATAGATCTTACCCTGTAGGTACCTGTCCTAGTTTGGAGAGTTCTAGTGCTCTGTATATGCAAAGGCCGGTTTAGGTTCGTAACAGGTTCCTCGGACTAAGGCCAAGATATACCTCCCGCTGCCCGCGTAACCGTAGAGCAACAGTCGAACAGTAGAATGACCCATCATCGTCGAAGGTTGTTGGTCATTCGGGGTCCCCAGGCTCCGGTAAACCGTGCCGGATTGCCAAAACAATCCAACGAGGCTATCCCACGTTGATGCAAATGAGAATGCTAGAAATTGATTAAGAAGAAGAAGAATCACAAAATTGCAAAATGCCTTTTCAAATTCGGCTCACTTTAATTAGTCCATCTTTAGAGGAAACTATGCAAGTGAACAATTGAAAAAGTCCCAAATTAGATTGCCCGAACACGGGGTCCCGTTAAATCACCATTCCAACCTTCGACAGCGCGAAGCTCACCGTTTTGACAGACTTTTAAGGAATTGTTCACCAACATATTAAACTCTAAGTATAGATTAATATCGGTTCGATTATCCCCAACAGAGTTGCAACTGTGGGCAGCATGCCCATGGAATTTTTGAATTCCAAAATGCAAGGGCCCGAATCAAGGGAGCGTGAGCGGAAAGCAAGCGCTCAGAATACAGAGTCGCCACTCAGGTTTGAAGGTCCGACACCCGAGGAACCGTATTTCGAAGCACCTGTCACGCTATTTGATTTGAAAAAGTGAAGGAAAACCAGTCCATCATAACCATATCTAGGTTCGAGAGTCAGGTTACGAGAGGGGAAGGGTTTTAAGGCACCCCTCTCCCCCAATCTGGAGATCGGTCTCTACTTAGGCAATTTGAAAATATTGCGATTCTTCTTTTATTAATCAATTTTTAACCAGTTAGGGCAGAGAAACAGTTAATGGGGACTTAAACTGTAACAGTTTGCAAAATGTGATCAACATAGCATCGATGGATGGAATTTTGAAAAATAAAAGGGATAAAACCCAACACAAAGACAAAACATCAAAACAGTGCTTTGTATGAGTTTGGCACAAACAGTGGCCAACTTGCATGCATGGATCTACGTGCATGCAAGTACACCATCGCGCGACACACCCAGACACTCGCGTGCGGGTTGATATTTCACCATTAAATTGGATTTTATCCCTTTCCGGGCTCTGGAAGGACTAGTGCACACCCAGGGGCAAACCAGGCAGTTTATACAATCATAATGTACAGTTTAAAGGCCGAAAAAGTCCTACAAATTAACAAAATACCCCATAAACAATGTGGGGACAAGACAGTGGCCTAAGGCCAAGTTACCCAATGCAAATGCCACTCACTGGAAAAAGTGACTGCTCCAGAGTGCGCGTATTGCGCGATGGATGTGCCCTAGCACGCGAGTGTTGTGCCCTGGGGCGCGCGGGTATGAATCAATCTTCCAGTGTTTGGTTTTGCTCATTCTGGGTTCTGGGACAAGTCCAGAAACATCCCAGGGGTACTCCACAGTAACATATATGCAAATTGAAGTAAAACTAGCAATTCTAACAAAAGAAAGCAGTAAATTGGTTGTTAACATGCTTGCAGTGATCTATACAAAATAAAGACATAAAATAGCAAGACACCAATCCTCACACGGACCTGTGCGCATAGCAACAGAGTGGTGCGCGCGTGTTATGGGCCGTCGCACGCTAGTTCTAGCCATTACGATTTTTGAAACCTTGCTAACTTTAGGGCCAGGATTGGTATTAATTACCAACCTTGACCCTGTCAGGCCCCCACAGGGATCAAGAAGAGAGCATAACAAAGGTAAGCTATAACTTTGGTCTTTGAGTTTGAATGGGTGTTTGAGCTTTGAATTTGGGTTGTTTGAGTGGAAGAAGCAGAACAAGCTATGTTCTTGGGGTGTCTTTGTATCTCTTTTATTAGCTTAAAAGAGTACAAAGCAATGACCATTTGAATGTGGAATTCTTGTCACCCTTTAAAAGATGAAGAAAGAGGGGGGGGGTGTATTTATAGGGAAAGTGGTGGAAATGGTGTATGGAGGAGATACAACCAACCAAACAAGGGTTGGTGGAAGGTAGGTGATGCAAAGAGAGGAGATCAACCAGTCCACGAGGCTGGCTGAGGGTTACTTGGTGATTAAGTTGCCCAGCTGATAAAGGTGATGGGGACAGGTTTTTACTATCGCGCAGGCATTGCGCTTCGGCGCGTGCAGGTGGCGCTCTGGCGCGCGATGGATGTGCCCTGGTGCGCGATGATCAACGGTCAAGCTTTGACTGTTGACCACACCTGGCAGCTTGACCCGCGCGCGCGGGGTTGGAAGCAGCGCACGCATGTACCACCTACTCACGCGTGCCAGTAGGGTTTTTTGGTATTTGAAGTGGCTTAGGATTAAGTTAGGTTCAAGGGTTTTGCAAACACCCAAAGTTCAAACACTTAACATTCCCTAGATGTTCTTGATCCGTTTCATCATCGAGGAATCAAATACCGTAAGTAAACTAATTTGGAAGCCCAGATTGGGGTGTCTACACAAGTCCAAGCCCATGAAAGTTTCCGCCGCCAGGGCTATAGGCATGACGTTTTTTCGGGCGCCCATCTGTAAGGCAACGCTCACCAGGCTAGGGCTAACCCTTCTGTCGGCAGGAATCAGCATGTAAACGGCCAGTACACAAATTGAAAGAGCCAAAACCTGTGGGCCTGCCCGACATAGTTCCCCAAAGCTCCCTCTGGACCGTACAGCTCAATGAGACGGGCAATGTTGAGTTCATCACCTTGGATTACGCTTGCTAACAGCTTTTTCGGGTATGTTGAATGTTGTCCTTAGGAGTTGATCCATGTTCTCCTGGAACGGAGGAATGACAAGAACTTGAACATCGGTGAAACCTCGGAGGTATGCTTGAAATTCCTCCACCGTTGGGCACATCTCGTCTTCATAGAACCGAAAGACATGCATGGTTGGGTCCCAAAAGACCATGGCAGCTTGAAGTAGCTTAGGGCGTGACTCCATGTAGCGGAGATCTCGGATTAAAGCTAGACTTCGGGATCGGGGACTTTCTTAATCAATGGTTTCGGGCCGCATTAGGCAGGGATCAAGTATGGCAGCTAGCGGACTTTCCATCTCGAGTAATGAGAGAGTTCCTGTGTTAACAAAGAAAGGGCATACCTTACATGGTTGCAAATGCATTCTTCTTATCGGTAAAAGTGTGAAAATATCGTCTTCGGTTTCTGTGCCGGAGGATAAACTCCATGCAAGGTATATGGTCACCTTGCAAATGCAAGGACACCCCTCCTGCAGCTTCAAGACTGTTTGCAGTCCGTTTGGGGAGATGACAAGGCTTCTTGTGCCTTAAAGGAGTGATTTGGTCAAGCAAAGGCACCTTATCAGTGACTAAATGTCGTGCGCTTGACTCACTTCATCGTGCGAGGGAGCTGTTCATCGCGCGCTGGACCCAGTCCCTCGTGCGCTGCTGCAATCTGAAGTTTGACAATTTCCACAGCTACTGTCCAAGTTTTGCCATTTTTCGTTCCAAGGGTCTTTTGCACTTTTGATGATTCCAGCAAGTCATTATGAGTATATGAGACTATGTCCAAGCATCGGATTCGAAATATCACGCTCAACGAAGATTTTGGACCCTCGGCGGCCAGGTTCAAGCTCAAAGTAAGGTTTCGGGATGTCGAAATCTGTTTTAAGGGTTTTTGCCAAGTTCTGTCATGCCGTATAGGTCATATGGACCTAACATGACTGTACGGAAGTGTCAGTTTCAGTCCAGGACATAATCGAATCATATTTCGCACATTGTGTCCATTTTTGCGACATTTTAAGCATTTTCCGGTCTAAATCTTATTCCGGGACATGTTTCTCAGTTTCGTCGATTCGTACATGTCATGTTGTACGTGTTTAACCATACAGAGGTGTCAGTTGTGTCTTGTTTGAAGTATTTTGAGTTTTGGCCTATTAATGCCCAAAATTTCATTATATTTCCCGTATCCTCGTATCCTAGGGTATATTTTCCGTTTTCTTCCAAACTAATCACACCTTTACATTCATATCTGTCTGTAAACAGTCTCAGTACGTTATCAATGCAAATTTGGTATTAGTGGTTGGTTTTATTTTCTTTTATCCATGACAAGAGTAAATAAACCACGAAAATACAAATTTTATAGCTATACCCTGATCTATCCATGTCAAAACAGTGAAAACTACTGTATCTAAGGCACCTCGGCCAATCAAGAACCATCAAGTCAACCAGGGCACATGTGCTTGGATTCTTAGAGAAATTTTTAGGGTAATTAGTGAGGAGAGATAGATAAAAAAATAAAAATAAAAATTTGAGAAAAAGTTTATTGAGACCATGTACGTATAGATGGGTCGGTTCTAAAGACCCAAAACGAACACAATTACAATTGGAGCAAAAGTGGAAGGGATGGTTTTTTGCAAACATTTGCCAAACAAAAAGCACAAGCCTAAGCGCTTGGTCAGCAATATCTATCCCCTCTCTCTCTCTAACTTTAATTATTTTGACCAGAACAACAGCATCTACCACGAAAGCCGGCAATAGCGTAGTCTTCTTTAAAGTAATCAGCCTGCAATTCATGACCTTTCAAACATAAAAGAACATTGTACCCCACGCCCTCACCACTCTTCAAAGGCCTTCCCATCCTTATCATATTACTAGACACGGAAGAAACCAAACCCAACCACACACACTCACCATACACGTAATTTCCCATCACAACCACCCAATTTACACTTAGGTGGTGCTACTGTGACGGCCTGTCCTCCTGGACAGTAGCTATAGTTTGAATCGGACATTCCACAGCAGGTAGAGAGCCTCTATGGTCACGCCCAAGGGGGTTGATACGCTGGTTACTCCTTCCCACCTTTTCTCCAAAAAAAAAAAACCCACCCAATCTTGCCTTTTGGCATATTCTTCTTACACCATTTTTTTCCCCCCTTTTTTGCAATTTAATCTACTCTATTCTTAGAAATTTTGGAAGAAAATAAATATTTACAAAAATCAAGCTCTGTCCATATGTATCTAAATATAAGAAAAACACAAAAACACTACCTGCACTCCACTTGTCAAATCTCACACCAACCAAGAAAATTTGAAGATAGCAATACAAATTAATAATGACGACAAGAAACAGCTTGTTCACATAAAATATATATATATATATATACACAGACTTGTACACAGTGTGCCTTGGCAATTTCTCATCCCCATAAGCCTTTATTACAAAAATGATATCCGTTGCCTGCACGCAACAATTCTTAACAAAAAATGAAAAAAAAAGAAACTCTGTCACGCAACAATTCTTAACAAAAATGAAAAACCAGAAACTCTGGAAATTTCGTAAAAGACCATCAGCTCCTCGCCTTCGAATTACAATTACAATGAAGGACAAGAGTGACACAACAGAGTCTCAAAAAACCCCAAGGCTTTCACCTAGCCCAAGAGAAAGAACTTCAGTCTCTTTCTCTCTATCTCACTTCTCTTTATTAGATCATCGACTCTTATACAATATATACATACTTCGATTCAACAGAAAACTCAACAAATGCTGAACCACTCAACCTTGTATATACAACGGAAAAAAAAAACCTATGTTATAAATAGGTCATCCCTCCAAAATCCACCGTTTCTTGTTCCTCCCTCCTGCTTCTTTGAAGCAGGAATTGGATGGAGTAGCTCTTCTTTTAGGCTACAGCAGAGATGCTTCGGCGATCTCGGCTTATGCAATCAAATCCCTCAACTCTCACTGCGGCTGGCTTTTGCCCAAATTTTACCCGAGCACATGAACCACCTTTACGTGCAGATGAGGATGGAGAGGATACCAGATTTGGTGCCTGGTACGACAAAGGAGATAGTGGACTAAACTCCTTGTTTCGAAATTGGGAGTCCTGAATCAAAGGGTTCGAAGCCCGGCTTGGTGGAGACCCGCTGAAAAATGGTGGCGACGAAGCCACTTGAGTAATGGATTTTTCCACATTATAGCTCCCCTGCGACAAAGATGAATTTAACCTACATTGAATAAGTCAAGATAGAGAGCTAGCCGACAAATTTTGATATAAGATGCTAAAACATCCGAATAACAATATGGTTGATGTTGCTAACATGCACATATCAGTGCCAATAAAAAAAACATAAAAAAAAATGTGCACACCAGTTTTCTGTGTTTTGAGAAACGAAAAATAATTAGGAATTGTAAAAGATCCGTGGTGCTACGAAATCTTATTTAGGAGTTGTTCCACTTTTTTTAAAAAAGTATTTTTTGAAAAAGAAGATAATTTCAAACTAAAAAATTATGTGTTTACGTAAATAATTTTCCTACCAATATAGATCTTGTTTGATAAATCTCATTAAAATCTTTTAAACGGTGCAAAAAAACATTAAAAAATATTTTTCATTTTCATTATATTTGAGTTTGAAATTACCTTCTTTTGAAAAAAAGTACTTTTACAAAAAGTGGAACACCACCTTATGTATTTGTAACAAATAACTATTGCCAGACCAAATATCAGGATATCAAAAATATTTCCAGGCGTTTAATGAAAAGTTGGTTTTTTTCACAAAATTTTCAAGACAGATTTTGAACAACGATTAGTCGATTACCAAGCAAACTTTCGGGTTTACCAAAACAAGGACAAATAAACAGAAAGCGATACCAACCAAGCTTTAATCTTATGGTTCTATTTCTTTTGTATCTTAACATACATAAATAGATTCATATATTATTCCAGATCTAAGCTTCAGTGAAGATTTTTTATTAAGTTTAGAACTAGGAGTAGATCCCTTGACTCTCTACCTTCATCTCAGAAACCACAAGTGAGCAAGCAAAATTGTTTTGTACGCTAAAGCTTTTGTGTTGTATATTTGAATCTAATTCACAAAATATCAAGCGGTCTTTGGCCGGAGTGCAATTAGATGCCAGGAGAAAGTAGGGCAAGAGTTGTGACCATCTTCCTAGGTCCTAATCTAAACATTCCAACAATACTAACTTCGATGATCAAACGAAAAGAGTCACAAAATATAGGAGTAGCACAAAAGATCAAAATATTCTGATATCATAAATTTATCAGCTATAGAGAGGAGGGGTACCTTGATTAGTATGATGTCAAGAAGTTCCATCCCTGCTTTTGAGTCAGAGATCTCTGTTTGGTAACTGGAATTTATTAGGCCAACAAATTCAGACCCAAAAAATTAGTAGATTTCTTGCAACATGAAAAAACAAAACTGAAAGAGGAAAATTAACTGCTCCCTCCGTCCCAATGTCTTTTTCAGTGGACTAAAGTTGTGAACTAGTAAAACTTTTTTCATTTTGCTTTTGTTAAAAATAATTTGCGTTTATTAGTTTTGTGTCAACTTTATGTATTATTATTGGTTTGTCCGAGAAATCAAAAAAAAATTATGATTTTTGCATAAATTTTTTTTTTAGGAAATATCCATAAAAAAGAAAAAAAAAGAGCCAAAAAGTCATACTTGTATAAACTAATAATACATAAAAGTTTTGGTGCAAAATAACCCAAAGCGAAATTTTTTAATAAGGACAAACAAAAAGTGGTACGCCAAAACTTTTAGGTCCCCTAATTTTTAGGAACGGAGAGAAAATAACAAATAAATAAATCCAATAAATCGTAGGGAAAAAAGAGGAGGTCCAATCTATTATGAAGGTGAAAAACATACTTGGCATGCCATCTAGAAGGTCTGGATTGTTCGTTTAAGGAGGGATTCAAAATTCCGATTCTACGAGGTTTGGGGCAAACGACGGTATCGGAAACAGAGATCGAGACTCCATCCCTCTTCTCTCCACAGGCAGCCATGGCGGCTTTATTTTCTCGAGATCTGCAAACGCCTGTAACAACAAACCTTGTCAGATCTACTCCACATCAAACATCCAGATATACCTAACTAATCATGAACATGTATTCTATATAAATAATTATATGTATATTTTAGAGAGAGAGAGCGAGAGCGAGAGAGAGAGACCTGGGCTGCCTGCCAGGATGGGGGGGTTAGGGACGGAGAGGGAGCACCGAAGAAGAGAGATAATGTGGGGATAGAGGAATATATATATAATCAATGATGCTAGTATTACATCTAAATTTACACTCAAATATACATGTAAATATGTGTGTGTATTTGAATGTAAATTTGAGTATGTTACTAGAATTATTAATTATTAATTATTAATATAGTATATTGTGCAAAGAGTGTTAATGCAGTGAAAATGGGGCGGAGACAGAGAGAGAACGCCAATCACGGAGAAAGGAGGTAGAATTGGATACGTTATACATGGATCTGGGTCTCGTGAGATCACATCTTGTCGCCTTTTGATGCTTTTGTCAGGTCCCCCCTCGTTGCATTGTCCACGGCCACATGATGTCTACACGGATAAACTAAACAAAAATATTACGAGCAGGGACACTTTGTAGGAATATCTGCAGAGATAATTGCGTTTGGAATCATTCCGGATCCCAAAAAAATCTAGAAAAATATTTATAAATTTTTGAATATTATTTTATAGGACCCTGTAAAAAACCAGTTTGTCTGTACAAATCTAAAAGTAGTACTTACCGATATCCGCAGGAGCTGATTTTTTACAGGACCCTATAAAATAATATTCAAAAATTTATAAATTTTTTCTAGATTTTTTTGGGACTCGAAATTGGGCCAAACGCAATTGTTTCTGGAGAGATCCTTGCATAGTGTCTCTGCTGTTAGCAGGACTCCTAAACTAAATCTGGAGTACTACAATACACTACTACATAGTTACACTACATGCCATACTCTACTACGTGGAGTCTTCTGGATCTCATAAAAATAAAAAACGCTCAGTTCTAATAGATATCGATAATTATTCTTTCTTTGAATTTGGAAGGGTGTGAAATTGATTACCCAGAGCTACTTTTCCCACTCTCGACACCCCCTCTCTCTCTCTCTCTCTCTCTCCAAGATGAAAATGTCCCCAACTCCCACCGTTTTAACTAAATTCTTTTTTGTTTTCCTTAATTATATTATCTTATTTATTTAATTCATTTTTTATTTATTAAATTACTTATTTAATTTTAATTTGGTTAGCTCAAGTAATATTTTCAACTAAAATATGTTTTTTACATTTAAATTTGACTTTATATTTAAGGCTCCGTTCTCTTGAACTTAACTTAAATTTGGAAACTTTGTTCTTATTTGAATCTTTTTTTCGCATTTGTTAGTTTTGCGTTATTGATTCGTCACGATGAGAAGAATTGAAGAAATAAATTTTTTTTACCTTTTACCAAAGTATTTTAGGAAATATTCATTTTTAAGCAAAATACTTGGATAAAAGTAAAAAAAAAATATTTTTCCAATTCTTCTCGTCGAGACGAATCAATGACTCACAAAAGTTTGACACAAAATTAACAAACGCAAAAAAATTCAAATAAGGACAATTTTCAGATTTAAGTTAAATTCAAGAGAATGGGGCCTAAGAACTTTATATTATTTTAATTTGTCTTTACAATGAATAATAAATAAAAATATATACACCGTTTATCTATGAAAATTGAAACATTTTTGGTTCAAATGGAATAAATACACCATTTATATATTGCTCGAATTTTCAATTGAACTGGTGCGAAAATCTTACCTTTTTTATCATTTAATCCTAAATGGTCGTAATGAATTTTTGCTCTAAGCCTTTCAACGAGCACCCTAAAATTTCTTTTTTAATTTCAGGGCTCTCTAAGGGTACCCATTGAAAGGTCTTAGAAGAAAAAATTCATTATGACCATTTAAGATAAAATAATCAAAAAAATTAAGATTTTTGCACCGGTTCAAACAGAATGAAAATTGAAACACTTAATTTCTTAATTATAATTTTTAATATATATAAACTATATAAAAAAAATAAGTGTTTCAATTTTTAATTCGTTTGAATCAGTGCGAAAATGTTATTTTTCTGATCATTTTATCATAAATGGTTGTAATGAATTTTTTACTCTAAGGCCTTTCAACGAGCACTTTAAGACTCTTTATTTAGTTTCAGGGCTCTCTTTGGACGCCCATTGAAAGGTCTTAAGCCAAAAGTCTATTATGACTGTAGAGACCTGTATTTAAATTCCCTAGTTTTAATGTTTATAAATGAGAAAAATGTATATTCTAATGTGAAGGATGTGTTTATGTGAAATTAAGGGTTTAAAGTGAAAGAATTGAAAGTTTTGGGTGCTTTGGCTAAGTGTGTGAGGTGTGTGTATATAAGTGTGTGGTGTGTGAGGCATGGGAATAATTTCCCTCACTTCATTCTCTTTCTCTCTCCCGTTCCCTCTTCCTCTCTCTGCTCTATCCATTTCTCTCCCTCCCCCTCTCAAATTTCACCTCCAATCTCAAAACCTATGAAGATTGACCTTCATTCCACCCTCAGTACGTGATCTTGAGCTTGTATTCAGTTGGGTTTAGCTCGGAGAGAAGTATTCAATTGATTTTGAGATTTCGAAAGCTAGGGCTGGTTCAAATTGCTCGGATTTTGTAACATCCATATTTTTTTTTTGATATTATTAATTGTATTAATTATAAAAATATAATTATTTTCTTAATATTTTTTTATACAATTATGCATGCAAATACAATGCATGCATTCTTTTCTTCTTCTTTTTTCCTTACACACACATTGCATGCATGCACACTCCTTCATCTCCCTCACCTCATTCTCCTGCAATGTCTCTCTCTCTCCCTCCCACAGCTCCTTCTCTCTTGCCATAACTCTCTCTATTCCTTTCTCTCCAAGAAAAACCAAATTCATCCCCCCATAGCTCAAACCGAAAAATTTCTTCATCACCAAGGTCAATTTGAATTCAATTCGTTCATATCCTTTTCCTGCTTCCTCTTTAGCCCAAAAATAGTCCCACTTCGTCTATTTCAAGTTCCATGACCCAACTCCATTAAATTCAATCTTATCATTTTCTTCCAAAATTCACCTATAAATACTCTACCTCATTAACCCGCAGGCACATCACGATACTCACCACACTCCACCGGACTGAAAAGTAGAGAAAAACCAAAAGAAACCAAGCTCTAAGCTATGGAGTTTTAGAGAGAGAAAAGTGGGTTTGTGCCTAAACCTAACCGAAACTCAGTCCAACGTTTCCAATCACCTCCTACAACCCCAAGCATCCCCAGACATCTTCCAATTCGGCCCCAAGGTCCCCAGATCAAAGAAATCGAAGTTATCCTGATCAAAGAAACCGAAGTTATCTTCTCCAAAATCCAAGTTTTGATTTTCAACCAATTCGATCCAAATCAAGGTATTATAATCCATTCCAACCTCTTCTCTAAGTATATTAAGTCTTTGCCTCGAACAGGCCCATGCATCAAAACCATGACAAAAAGAACAAAAAAAAAAAAATCGAATCTGTCAGCAACCTCGAGGCCGCAACCTTCAGGATGCCCAGCTGCAAGAACTAGGTCTTTTGACCTTGCGGCCACATGGTCAAACCGGCCAGACCTTGCGGCATGTACTGCTTCGTTTCGAATTTGTTTTACGACCTTCTGAATTATTTTTTCTAGACTCCTCACACTGCAAAGATCATATCGTGTCAAGATCATAATTTTTTTTAATTACTCATTTAGGAATTATTTATTTGTTATCTTTCAAGATTTTGCAAACGAAAAATCTTTGCGACCTCATAAGCTATGTTATTATTGCCCGAGTAATTTTTTTTGGACTCTTTACATTCCGAAAGTGAAACTTTGTTAACCTTAACATATTTTATTTATTAAATAATTCATTATCCATTTATTTCACTTTTGACAACTTTTGGTAATATCTTTATTTAAAATAATCCCGAGACCCTTCGAACCCAATTTTTGATACTCGAACTTGATGAGCAGTGCACTTAGAACTCCTATTAAGGTCATGATAATTATTCTAATATTTTTTTTACCTATTTAATATATTTAATTAGCTTTTAATCAATCTAATTTCCTAAAAATAACTAATGCGAACCTATTTATTTATTTATTTGTTTTGTTTTATTAAAAACTTTTATTAAATCAAAGTTTCTTGCTTTATGATTAACATCTTGGCCATACAAGACTAAGGGCAAAGGCCCATTCATAAAAAGTTGTGTGATTACATTGCTTGTTATTTGTTTTAATGATTATTCGATTAATTGTATATTGCCCCAATACTTGATTTGAATGCTAGATTGGACCATAGAGACATGGGGTGGTATGCGAATAGAATACACCTACACGATGCTAGGTAATGGATAAATTGGAAAGTTTTCTTTTTAGGGATTGCTTGCATGCATGATATTAAAATGTTATGAGTTGAAACTGGCGGGAGTCCAGTGATGATTGTGAAGTGGTGTATAAGATAGGTGAACCCTAGTTATGATTCGGGCATAATAAGCTTCCTTTTGTTGTAATGAGAGGGATACACACTGGGTACATAACTTAGGTGCAATCCGCGACAACAAAAGAAAGCGATCTCATTGGACAGGGCATAGCTAGCAGTTGGGGAGGAATGATATCGTGGATGAGATCTTAGATTTCACATTAGGTAATGGATAGTAATAAACTGGTTTATGTGAAAAATCTTTGTTTTACTTTGTCGCATCATTATTATCATGTTACTTGCTAGCTGTAAAATAAGAGGGGTAGTTGGGTTGGATTATTTTACGGGGTGAACTCTATCACTCAAGTACAGATTGCCTGGCATCCGGGCCAGATTTTGCAGAAAATCAGGAAGAGACATAGAATTCCGAAAGCGAGCAGTTCTATGTAGAAGAGAATCTAAAGGTAGGAGTCAAGCCAGAGTATGCTTGGGATCCGTATCAAGCCTAGGAGTCGGCCCTGTACTCTGTCTATTTCATTACCACAAAGACTATTTTTAGTATTCCACAGTGGTTTGTAATAAATGAATCTTTATGTTGAATTACCTATTTTGGATTTTGAACTTTAATTTAGTAAATTTTTTTAGAATTTAATATTTAATGCCTCTGATTTTATTTCCGAAAATCGGGGCATTACAACTTGGTATCAGAGCCTTAGGTTCAAACCCTCGACCTAAATAATAGTTGGTTTGGATGATGTATTGAAAATTGGGGAATAAAATAGTACTTGATTTGGATGAGAGATAAAATAGGGTAAAATTATTTTGTAGTTGAAATGGAGGAGGAGGGGGTATTATTTCGGGGTATTAGCTAATAACACCTTAAACCCTATGATAAAATTATCCCCCCCCTTTGGGGGTATTGGGGGGTATTTTAGAAAAGGGGGATAAATGAAGACTTCCTGTGTTTTTGGTTTCAAACCATTGATTAAGGAGGGGCCCACGGTATTATAAGGGGATAACCCAATACCCTTTCGCAAGACGTCATCCAAACGAGCCCTAGAGTTAATAAATGTGAACAATGTATTTCTGTGCATATGTGTAAATTGTTTTTGTAGTTTAATGGTGGAATCTAGAAAGAAGTAGCTGTGTGCATGTGTAAATTGTTGGAAGATTTTTGGAAAAATTTCTAGTATGGATTAAAAACAGTAGGGCGAGACTATGTGAATTGTGCATTTTAGTATGTATTGGAGCCAGAATTGTCTATGTGAACCGTATGTGTTGGGTCTATGTGAACTATGTTTCAGGGATATGTGAACTATGTATTTTTAGTGTGTACACTACAACAAAAAACGCCAATGGTGACACCCTTTGGTGACAAAAAATTGGTGTTGACACGGAATGTACTCAACAGTGACAAACAATTTTACTGCTTGTTACCGAAAACCTTTAGGTTACCATGGTATATAATGAGGAGATTTGGTGACAAAATATTTGTCACTGAAGACAAATTTCGTTGACAAGTATAAAGTTGTCACCGAAAGATCCAAAATTTCGCAGACCCAGGCTCGAACTCATTTAGGCGCGTTGCCAAAAAGTAAAATGAAAAGTTTTTACAATAGGAACGACATCGTTTTGCTTGTCACCAAAACCCAGCCTTAACTTTCCTCTTTTTCACGCCGCCTCTCGATCTCCGCTCCCATAGCCACGCTCACGCCGAAGACTTCCGTCAGCACATAAACAGGCGGTCTCTTTATACTGGTATGTTTCTCTCTCAAAATTTTTTGCATCTGTGTTTGAACTTCCCGGCAAACATGTCGGGGTTTCCGAAAATTGGGGGAAGGCATCGTGCTATAGGTGTTGTTGATTTAGGGTTTTCTTGATGGATATGAAAGATAAACCTAGTTTCCCTTCCAATTCTTCTAATTTGTCATCTTTATTTTCGATCTGCTCTCTCCATTTCTTCTGGTTCTTTCTTACAGCAAAAGCCCCGAGTTTATGATTCTTGAACTATGATCGAAAGGGTAAGCTTACAACAAGTCCACGTTGAGAAGGGCAAGGAAGATATAAAGGATAAACTGAAATGCCATAATGGATTTGCATTTAGGGGTTCCAAAACTACATGCAGTCTACATCGACTTCCCGCATCTCCAGCGACAACCTCGACAGCTCGGAGAGGCGTTTAAAACATTTGTCTCGTCTTGGGAGTCTTCGAAGATCAGATCTGTGATTGTGCGTGTGGCCATCCACGAACTCGCCTCTCCCTCTTGGGTACCGCTAAGGTAACTTGCTAGCTCAAAGTCTTCTTCTTTGTCTAAAGATTAGGACTTTTTAAAAGTAATCCCCAATCTTTTTTTTTTTGGTGTGCAATTTTTGTTTAGTTTTCGTTTATTTTTGGTATTTATGTCTAATCGGCTTATAATTCTGTTTATTTTTTGTTTCGGTCATTCATAGTTTTTTTCAAGGTTTTGTCTTTCACTGTACCTCTCAAAGATCCAGCTCTTCTTTCCAGCATCATCGTTGTCACATATTTCCTCAGGTAATTATCTGACTTCTATGTTTTGTCTTTCCTTTGTTATGTTGTGGATCGATCTTTGTTGGTCTTTTATATATTATTTTGGAAAAGCAACAAATCGAGAGAATGAACTTTATTCTTTCTAGAGTTCAAGCTCACCTTTTAGATAATGGCCTTAATAAAACTATTCATGTCTGGGACCTGTAAGTTCTTAGATGATGCTACACGTTTGGTTGCTTTAGCTGTTGTGGCCTGTCCTACCTTGTTTGATGCTCTGCCTTTGCCATGGCTGACTTGTCTTGGTATTGGCATACCTTGTTTTGAATAGAGTAGTCCCTGTTGATGCTTCACATTGCTAGTTTGGTCTGTTGTATCTGGTCTTATGCAATTTGCAATTACTAATAAGCAATGCACTGACTTTCAATTTATGGTTTTTGTTTTGAATCCATTTGTTTCTTTTACAGATATTAGAGCATGAGCTTTATATGGACCAAATACCTATATGACAAGGCACTGAAAATTCTTCTTTTTTCCTTTGCACTTCATTTATTTTCTTGTGTGTAGTTTATGGTTCATGTAACCCTTATTCTTCCCTTGTAAAGAAGGAAGTGGAGCGACTGTTCTAATGATGGTTGTAAATCAGGTAAGAGAGATTGTTGTAAGTGTGGGCAGCATGCCCTTGGAAAAAGGATTTCGTTCCTTTTTGCCAAAGCGGCCCGAAAATCGAGGGAGCGCGAGCGGAGAAGCAAGCGCTAGGAATACAAAGTCGTCACTTGGGTTTGAAGGTCCGACATCCAAGGAACCGTATTTCGAAGCACCTGCCGCGCTATTTGATTTGAAAAAGTGAAGGAACCGGTCCGTCATAACCATATCTGGGTTCGGGAGCCAGGTTACGAGAGGGGAAGGTTTTTAAGGCACCCCTCTCACCCAATCCGGAAATCGGTCTCTATTTAGGCATTTTGTGAAAACTTTTGTGATTCTTCTTTTATTAATCAATTTTTAGCCAATTAGGACGGGGGAACAGTTAATCGGGGATTAAACCGTAACACTTTGCAAGATGTGGTATCAATTGAAACATGGATGGATGGAATACTATGAAAAATGGGATAAAAATTAACCATCTGATCAGAAACAAACAAAGTTGCTCATAAAATAAGTGTGCCATGCACTATGGCCAACTTTGCATGCATGGATCTACGTACATGCAAAGAAACCATCGCATGGCACTCTCACTCATTCGCGCGAGTGTTCATGTCTCACCACAGGTTGAATTTCATCCCCTTCTGGGCTCTGGAAGGACCAGTGCTCACCCAGGGGGTAAACCAAGCAATTTTATATGTACTGGAATGTAAATAATTATTACAAACAAAATAAGTTAACTTGAAACACAACCCCTAAACAGTGGGGGTGAATAAACAGAGGGCTTAAGCCCTAGTTGCCATGCAAGGGCAGTTACTGGAAATTAGAGAACCATCATACGGCAGAGTGACTTCCTCGCGCGAGGGTTCTGACTGGACTTCCAGGAATTGCTTTGCATGCTTGGGGCTCTGATACATATCCAGAAGCAACCCAAGGGCATTCCAAACCAAACAAAAACAACAAACTAAGCTAAACTATGTATTTTAGCATGCAACATAGTGATTCTATACTTAAACATGCTTCAAATACAGTAAAAGCAATATATGAAACTTAAAGACCAGCATCCCCTTCCCCACGTGGTCCATTCTCACACAGACAGACCTGTCGCGCGAGTGTTTGGGACCATCATGCGAGGGTTTGGTAGCCCACAATTTCTTGTAACCCTGTTGACTTTAGGGCCAGGACTGGTATTGATTACCAGCCTTGGCCCTACCAACCCCCCTCAGGGATCAAAACAGAGGACAGGTAATAAACTTATACCTTTGTTTGAGTTGTTTTTGAAATGGATTGAACAAGGTGGTGTAGCTTGGAGAATGAGTGTATGTAGAACACAAGAGTTAGAAAATAACAAGTGTGGTTGAGGGTTTGTGAGCTTTTTGCTTGATTTTTGATAACCCTTTAGCTTTGGAAGCATGGGGGGTATTTATAGGATAATGGGAGGCCAAAGGGTGATGAAGAACTAGGCCTAAACATCAACCAACAAGGCTGGCTAGCCAGGCTTGGTGGAGAAGGTGGCCAACAAGGTGGGGAAGTGGTTACATTGGGAGGTGCCAACCATGTAGTCTACAACAGCTGTATTGGTGGAAAACGGGGTTCCACAGGCTTACAGGCCCCCTGATGATCACAAAATCCAGCTGGAAAAAGGTGATGGGGACAGTCTCAAACCAACGCGCGATGGAGTGGAACTGTCGCGCCCGTGTTCAAACCACCGCGCGAGGGTCAACAGTCAACACTTTGACTTTGACCCACACCTGGCAATCTGTCCATCGCGCGAGGGTTCCAGACCCACGCGCGCTAGTCAAACCTTGGCTAGGGTTTTGACCTAGGGTTTTTGAGGTTCAAAAAGGTTCAAGAGGGTTTCCAAACACTCCAAGCTCAATCCATTCCATTCTCAAGTCTGTTTTTGATCTGATTTCATCATCGGGAAAACAAGAAACTGTAAAACGATCGGGAGATCTATATTGGGGTGTCTACAGTAGTCCGTCTTTGACGGCAGGCGGAGCACCATTGATTGGTACGGGTAACGTTAAAGATTTCTAGACACCCATCAAATCCACCCGAAAGCCGATTTAAAAGAAAGACGCAGACAAGTATGTAAAAATACCATGCACCAAAGGAGTGTAGAGCTGATCGAAGCAAAACCTTCCTGGGGAATGATAATCGGACGGATAAATCGCTGCTAGTTGAAGATTGGACGAATAGATCGTTGCTATTTGAAAATCGGACGGATGGATCGTCGTTGATTGAAAGATGAATGGATGGATAGTCGCTAATTGATTGATTGGATGGATAGATTGTCGCTGATTGATTGATTGATTGGACGAATGGATCCTCGCTAATTGATTGATTAGACGGATGGATCATCGCTGATTTGAAATTGGACGGATGGATCGTCGTTGAAGATTGATTGGACGGATGGATCGTTGCTGATTGATTGGACGGATGGATCGTCACTGAATTGAAATTTCCTCAGGCATGCGTGGGCGGACCACTGCTGGGGACACAAAAAGGTTCCAGATTGAAAGGATTACCCCATGACAACTCTCAAAATGACCGAGAACACCCATGGGCCTGTGCAGAAGAGAGACACATGATCGGGCCTAACCTGTTGGGGAAGTGGGCCTGAGGCCTGAACAAACCATCGCACGACGGTTCCACTCTGTCGCGCGAGGGAGGCTTCTCAGGGCTTGGATCTGGAATAAGCCCAAACTCGGCCCATGCCTGTTTTCGTAGTTATATCGACGTGAATGCTTCAGAAATCGTTCGTGGCAGTTTCAAACATCCTACAACTCTCCTCTCTCTCAAACTCCCTCAAACCCTTAAACACCACGCCTTGATTCCTTCCAAAAACCAATCAAATCCACATGAAAACCAAAACCCATGGCGGATCACGGCAATAATGGCGGCGAAGGAGAGGTAGTTGATCAATCGACGGATGTGGGAGGGCCCATGGAGACAGATCAAGGGGATTAGACGGCGACAAAAGAGGCCATGGGCGCCGGTGCAATGGCAACAGGCGGCGGCGATGGCGGAGAAGGCCAGCAACAGGAGGTCAGTGATGGAGATACCCGTCGCGCGACAGAGGCAGAGCCTCGCACGACAGAAGAGGCTGGGGCCATGGGGTCCAGCGTTGAGCCAGTGGGCTCGGGCACAGCGGTAGAGGGTACGCCTACAGTTGGTGGGAGTTCATGTGACGCCGGTGGCAGTGGTGCCGTGGGTGATGATCTTAGACCGAACGGGTCTCCACCGAGGGATCCGGCGAGAGGCAAATGGACTGTTGTTGAAGAGGAAGAGACCACAGTGGCTCCTGTTACATATCGGGAGGAGGACGTGTTGTTCCAGCTAGTGACGACATCGTCGAGCCACATACTGTAGGTGCAGGAAAACGAAACAGGACTTCAAACAGCACCAAACTGTTACGGCTACTTTTCTCTCTACATCGGAACCCTAGCACACCGCCGGTATTGATCCTATAAAACAAACAGAAGGTGAGCGCACCTTTGCCGTCTTGTGGCAAAGGCCCTCCGATGCCAAAGTTAGTATCTCGTACTAGTAAAACCTTAATTCTCAGTAAGTAATAAGCCAATAGCTAGGAATTGCGTACCTTTACCTCTAGGTTTACCTCGTATTTATAGACTCTTTGTAACTTGCCCCCCAAGCCATCTTGCTGCCCTAAGTTTCCTTTCTCATAAAGGGAACCCAGAATATCAGGGATTCTCATTCCCTTAACTGCATATTTCCTTTTACACCTTTTAAGAACTCTTTCCAAAACTTGCCGTTCACCCCATTCTCGTTGGGTATCTCCTCCAGATCTTGTTTCCTTATTGGGAATTACCATTTTTGGACCCCTTTGGAGCGCCTTCTGGCACCTCCTCCAAATTACTGCTCCTGTTCGGCCTTCTCATTGCCGAACAGCCTATCTGGACCAATGATGTCTCAAACCATTGGTCCCCTTAGCATGCGACTGGTCCAACAACTACCCTTGCTCTTTGGACCATACCCCTGATCTGGTATCTTGGACCTGGGACCCCTCGTGTCCCTGGTCCTCACTGCCGTTCACCATACTGCACGGCGGTACTGCCTACATTTGTTAGGGCCCCACGTACCATGTGTTCGGGTCACTCTTTGTACTGCTCGGGATTACCTCCCTACAATGGCTCCCGGCTTTACTCGTTATTTTTCTCTTAATATGACGAGCAAAGCTTCAACACCGAGCAAGGTTCTCTTCCTTTGCTCCTCGCACCTATGTTTCTCGTACTTGGTGCAAACTCATCATTAGTCCAACCCAAACGCCTCGCCGCTTGGTCCGACAGCTTTTCCACTATCACCTTTACACGCGGCGTGCCCTGTATCGCCCACATTCAATGCGAGCAGACGTTGGGAACGGTACGCCCAACGGGCGCCTGGGGTGACGCTTTCATACGTCACCCCTTTGGGGTATACTTGGGTTTTCGTTCCAATTTCAAACCCACTTTCTCTCTCCAACTTCCCTCTGCAGAAAGAACGCTCGAGCGCTCCCGCCATTGAAGCTCTGTTCATCATCTCAGGGTCTCCTTCCCCTCTGACTCTAGGGTTCTCGTCCACTTGTTCGTAAGTTCTTATTCCCCCTTTCCATTCCGTCTTCCTCGTCGATTTAAGACTTTCACAGTCTCTTTTAGGGCTTTTTCATACCCAATTTTTTCTTAGAAAACCCATACCCACAGTCTTCGTTATGGGTAGGTTTCTTAGACACTGTGATACCCCCCAAAGGATGGCCGAGTTTAGATCTCGGTATGAGATCCCTGACAACGTAGCCACTGCATTGGCTCTTGAAAATGCCATTCGTGAGTGTTTTGACAATGACACCTTGCACATCCCTGTCGTCGCCGTCGTTGAGGGCGGCGTCAGATTTCCCCTGGCACCATTGCTCCGCCAGGTTCTGTCCCATTACAGACTGTCCCCTATGCAGGTTTCTGCTAATTTCTTTCGGGTTGTTATGAGCATCAATGCCCTAAACCACATGCTAGGCACATCTTTAGGCCTTCACGACATTCACCATTTGTATAGCATCTCTAGAACTAAGGATGCCTTGACCTACTATCTCAAAAGTAGGGATTCCAGAAAAAGGCTCGTGCTTGAACTGCCTGATTCTGTCCGAGGAGATGACGACGACTTCCTCATCGTCACAGGGAACTTTGAGCCCAGAGACGAGGACGGTAGAGTCATCGGATTCCACGCACCCCACAGATTTGGCACTCCACGTTAGTCCTTTTTTCGTAGAACTTTATTGCCGAGCAAAATTTTGTTTTGCATCGCTTTCCCTTTGCCTTTCTGACTGCTAATTTTTCTCGTATTTTGCAGCCACAAACGTCAACCAGGGGCACGCCATCATCACCCCTCAGGTCCACGTCACTGACATCAACCGTGCTCTCGCCTTCAACAGGCAAGGTACGTGTCTGGCTGGCCTAGCAAGAGCAGCTCAGATACTCCTCAGCTACCGAGCATCATACGGGGGTTTCATTGACCGGCGGATCCGAGCAGCGGACAATCCCATCCTCCCAGGTCCTCCTGTTCAACAACCCGAGCAACTAGAGGAGAGGCGTTCTTGGACCCCTCCTTTGCCCAACGATCCAATCCAACTCGCCGAAGAAACCTCCTCGTCCTCAAGTGGGTATTCTCCATCTCTCTCTCCTCGAGAAATGGATCAGCCGATCAATCTCAGCAATCTGCTCACCATTGGCCGTGGAAGGGGCCACGGCACCGCTCGTGGCCGCGGTCGTACTCAGAATCCGGCACCTTCTCAAGGGCGCCGAGGATCAACTCAACTGGATGTTCCTCCAGGCTTCTCTCCCGAGGAAATCGAAGCCATTCATAGGGAAAAACGCCAACGGCTCATTACCTCCTCCGTCGAGCAACCTCCTCAACTCACAGCTCCTCCAACTCCCATCTGGGCCCCTCAGCTTACGCACGGCGGCCGGCCAGTCACCGTTCGTGACAGCGTCGATTCTGAAGCAACATCCCAGGCTTTCCTGCTGCCTGGGGATATGCAAAAAAAAGTGGCTTGCTCCCCAGACAATCTCCTCGGCTCGTTCATGAGCCATAGCGCCAAGGTAAGCCCTTATCACTCGTGTTTACGGACTAATGATACTCAATAGTTCTTCCCGTCATCTGTCTAACTTAAAGATAACTCCAGGCAATGCAAAAAATGGTGGCCATGGCCGAGAAGCTGGGACACTCCGAGCCCCAGCGTGCCAAGCTTGCTGAGAACGCCAAGCTTCAAAACACCATTGTCAGCCGAGAGAGAGAAATTAGGCTGCGGGCTTGGACGAGCCGAGGGGTAAGCCGAGGGTGTCAAGACGGCTGAACCAGACTCTCACAGAGCCGGAGGCGAGCAAGAACGAGGCCAAGGATGCGCAACGAGGCTATAATGAGGGAATCCGTGTGGCCACCGAGAGCTACACCAGATGCCCGGGATCCAGGACCAAGTCTTTGAAGCCAGTTGGCTAGCCTACCTCAAGAAATCCGGTGTAGCAGAGTCTTTCCCTCTGGACAGAGATTGACCTTCCGAGAGTCCAGGTTTTTACCGAGGAGCTGAAGAGATCGTGGAAGAGGAGGACACCGACAGGAGCTTAACGCCAACGCCCCCGAACAAGAGAATGCCCGGTGTTGAGTGATCGAGAAGTGACCAGCTTTGGCCAAAGGAAGCCACCGGGCGGTCCGCTCGAGCTTAGCAATCGCTGCGGATAACTCAACCGCTGGCCTTCGTGGATCGCCTCCGACTCCACAATCGCTTCCAACCTCTCCCCCTGTCATCCAAGATCTGACAAACGAAGAGTAAGTTGGGCTTCTTCGTAGTGACAACAACTGAAACTTTTAATTATCTTCTGCTGGCCCTGCGTAGCCGTTTGGCATCGCCCTGCGTGGCATTGATACATTTCTACACGCTTTAATTCTCGTGTTCTGGCCCTGGCCTTTGAAATGTTTTGGGTGGCCCTATTTGGCCTGAATTATTGTTTTGCCTGGCCCTTCGTGGCCTTTTATCAATGCAGGTGGCCATCTCTTGGCCAATTTTTTATGTGCTAAGTGTCTTCATACTTAGCCTTATGCATAGTCACGTATGCTCCCCAGGTCTCGTCGTGCCTGTTGATGATCCAGTCGTATTCACATTTATACCGTTGCAGGCCTCTCGTACCTTAGAACAGTATTAACTGTACTCGTAGCTCGTCTGAGCAATACGTATAATTGTTTGTATACGTATGTATCCAGGGTCTGTTTGTACCCGGACAGGCTTCTGACCATTTTCATAATGTTGTAGGCGCTCAAGGTTTGTTCATACCTGAGTAACCATCAAGTTTTTTCGAACTTAGATGCTGCTGCATGTTCACGTACGCAGCCCACACGTTTTGTGCTTGGAAACTTTCCCTAATATATTCGTACTTAGGTCACCCAAATGTACTCGTATTTGTCCACAGTAGTCCTGGGTTTATTTGTACATGAGCAAAATAGACAAGTGTATTCGTACTTGGTAAAATTCTGGGTGTATTCGTACCCGAGCAAACAAACAAGTGTATTCGTACTTGGCTCAATGCAGGTGTATTCGCACCGAGCAAATGACAAGTGTATTCGTACTTGGCTCAATTCTGGGTGTATTCATACCCGAGCAAATAGACAAGTGTATTCGTACTTGGTAAAATTCTGGGTGTATTCGTACCCGAGCAAACAAACAAGTGTATTCGTACTTGGCTCAATTCTGGGTGTATTCGTACCCGAGCAAACAAACAAGTGTATTCGTACTTGGCTCAATTCTAGGTGTATTCGTACCCGAGCGAACAGACAAGTATATTCGTACTTGGTAAAATTTTGAAATATTCGAAATTCCATTTAGTTACCCCTTACCTCTGCTCCCCAATACGAAGTAAGGACTAAGGACATAGCTTGACTTCGTATTTAAAGCATGATAAACGAAAAACTTGTAAAAAATAGCGTTTGTTGCCAAAATTTGGGAATTTTATTCATAATTCGCAAAACTCAAGGGGGCGTTACGCGTACCCTTTGTAACTAGTAAAAGAAAACACAAGGGAATTTTATTCGTAATTCCCACACAATCACGATATGCATCTAAAACAGAATAGAAACGAAATCGAAATTCTTCACACGTAGAACTTCCTCAAGTTGTTTACATTACAGGGCCTTGGTACCGGGTTCCCGTTCAGGTCTGCCAATCGATATGCCCCAATGCCCACAACCTCTGTTACTCTATACGTGCCCTCCCAATTGGCCCCCAACTTGCCCTCGTTGGCCACCTTGGTGTTGCCGAGCACCTTTCGTAGCACAAGGTCTCCAACACCAAACTCTCGTGGGTGGACATGCTTGTTGTAACTTTTCATCAATTGCTCCTAGTACGAAGCCAAGTGCACCAGAGCTCGTTCTCTCCTCTCCTCGGCGAGGTCCAACTCAATTTCCAGGGCTCTGTCATTGCCCCCACTCTCCACCAGTGTGGTTCTGTTGGTCGGCAAACCAACCTCCAATGGAATCACAGCCTCTGTTCCTAGCGAATAGGGGGTCTCTCCCGTAGACCTCCTAGGAGTTGTTCGGTGTGCCCATAGGACCAATGGCAATTCGTCAGGCCACTTGCCTTTTGCTTTGTCCAACCTTTTCTTGATCCCGTCAAGTATAGCTTTGTTGGACGCCTCTGCCTGCCCATTGCTTTGAGGGTAGGCCGGTGTGGAATAGTAGTTCCTTATTCCATACTGGGCGCAAAAAGCCTTGAACTTTTTCTGGAACTAGGACCCATTATCAGTGATCAGGGAATAAGGAACCCCAAATCGAGTGATGATGCTCTTCCACACGAACCTTTCTATCATAGGTTCTGTGATTTTTGCCAGTGGTTCTGCTTCAATCCACTTGGTAAAGTAGTCCGTTGCTACCAACAGAAACTTCCTGTTCCCAGTAGCCTTGTGGAGGGGACCCATGATGTCCATCCCCCACTGCGCGAACGGCCAAGGACTTGTCAAGGGCACCAGATCTTCGGCTGGTGTTCGAATCATAGGTGAGAATTTCTGACACTTCTCACAGATTTTCACGCAAACCTTTGCATCCTCTTGCATGTGCGGCCACCAAGAACTCGGTGATCGTGACGGTGAGCAATGGATCTCCCACTTGCGGACTTCTACATGTTCCCTCATGTATTTCATGGAGGAATTTATGCACCATCTCGAGGTGCACGCAAAGCAGGTACGATCCAGTGAAAGACTTCCTGTACAATTTCCCCTCGGTGATAGCCAAAATCTTGCAGATTTCGTCTTTATCTTGTGAGCTTCTTTTTTATCCGTGGGGAGTGTCCCATCTCGTAGGAACTCCACTATTGGATCCATCCAACTTGGTCCTTGGTTCACGCCCGTGACCAATTCCACACTTCTCCCAATGCTCGGCCCAGCAAGAGTCCATTGCTACCTTCCTTTTGAACTCTGTTAGCACAGCCGCTGCCAACCAAGCCAGTGTGCGTGGGTGTTACGTCGAGCTTATACGCCGATGTGTACCTTCTCAAAGGTATCAAGCAAATCCTTGGTTGCCTCCACGTAGGTCGCCATCTTTTCACTCCGGGCCTCGTATCCCAGACAGCCGATTCACCACGAGTTGTGAATCACGGAATCTCGAATTCTTTTTACTTTCAAGGTTCTTGCGCTCCGTAATCCGGCCAGGAGTGCCTCATACTCCGCCACGTTATTCGACGCACTGAAACCAGGCGCAGGGATAATTCGATTATAACTCCTTCAGAGGGAAAAGCACCACCCCAATTCCAGATCCGGTGTTGCATGCGGATCCATCTACAAAAAGCTTCACCCAATGGGTCCCGCCGCAGATGCCCTCGCTTCTGGCCGACGGCTCGTCAATCGCTTCTTTCTCGTAGGAGGCCGTGGAGCTAGTGTGGGAGAGAACTCTGCCACGAAATCTGCCAAAACTTGCCCTTTGACTGCCGTGCGCGGCTGATAATCAATATCATACTGGCTCAATTCCACCGACCAAGTTGATATTCGTCCCGAGAAATCGGCCTTTCGAAGCAATGACTTCAACGGGAACTCTGTGTAAAGGACCACTTTGTGACTTTGGAAGTAGTGGGGCAACTTCCTAGCGGCCGTCCTCAGTGCCAGGACCAACTTCTCAAGAGGCAGATATCTCGTTTCTGCATCCAATAGCGTCTTGCTCACGTAATAGACAGGGATTTGCTTCGATCCCTTGTCCCTCAGTAAGACCGCACTTACAGCATGTTCGGATACTTCTAAGTACAGGGTCAGGACCTCGCCAGGCTCAGGAGTAGACAGAAGTGGGCCTGCTGCCAAGTACTTCTTCAGGTCTTGGAACGCTTGCTCACACTCTGCTCCCCATTCGTAACCTTCTCTCTTTTTTAACAACTGAAAGAAAGGTCTACACTTATCACTCGAACGACTTATGAACCTGTTAAGGGCTGCCGCCATCCCTGTTAACCGCTGGACCTCCTTCGTGGTCCTCGGACTCTGCAGCTTCTGCAAAGCTGTTATTTGATCGGGATTAACCTCTATCCCTCTAATGGTCACTAAGTGACCCAGGAACTTCCCAGAACTTACCCCAAACGCACATTTCGAGGCGTTAGGCTTCAGCTTATACTCTTTCAGTATCTCAAAAGCTTCTTTCAGATCAGCGATGTGGTTTCGTTTCTCCTTGCTTTTCACCACCATATCGTCTATGTACACCTCCATGGTCTTGCCGAGCAGCTTCTTTAGCATAATCGTTGCTAGTCTCTGGTAAGTTGCTCCAGCATTCCTCAGACCAAAGGGCATAACATTGTAACAGTACAACCCCCGTGGTGTGATGAAGGACGTCTTCTCCTGATCGGGGCCGTACATAGCTATCTGGTGATATCCTCGATAAGCATCGAGAAAACTCATACGCCCATACCCAGCTGTTGCATCCACCAACTGATCTATCCTGGGTAGGGGAAAACTGTCTTTTGGACAAGCCTTATTTAGATCCGTGAAATCGACGCATACTTGCCATTTCCCACTCTTCTTTTTTACCACCACTGTGTTAGACAACCATTTGGGGTAATATACCTCTCGGATCGCCTTTGCTTCGAGCAAACGGTCGACCTCCTCGATAACAAAGGTCCACATGCCGCACGGCACTTCTTTTCTTCGCAGATCACCGCCAGGCCGCGGGTCCACATTGGTGGTGGCAAATCACGCTTGCATCCACCCTGCATCTCCTCGGGCACCCAAGCAAACACATCAACGTGTTTTGAGAAATTTCACCAACTCTTCCTCTTCTTCTTTGCACGGGTTTTCCCAATCAGGAAATACCTTTCGGGATCATTCTCGTTGATCTGGATTTTTTTCAATCCTTCCACCACCTTCTCGGCTGGATTCCCTCCGACATCCTCGATGGTCGGCCGATTAGTAACCTCGACGGTTTGCACCAACTGTGCCTTGAGTGCTTTCTTGATTATGGAAACCAAGCACTGTTGGGCTGTCTTTTGGTTCCCCCTTATTTTCTCGATTCCAGTGGATCCTAGAAATTTTACCATCTGATGGTAGGTGGAGGAAACCGCCCTCATCTTATGCAACCAAGTCCTCCCTATAATCGCGTTATAGGAAGATGGCACGTCCACCACTAAAAAGTTGGTTCTCAGCACCACTGTTCCTGCCCGAACAGGTAGGGTCACCTTACCCAATGGCCAGACTGCCCCTGCACTGAACCCAACCAACGGAGTTACTGACTGTACCAAGTCTGCTTGTGCCAATCCCAGCTTCTTGAAGGCGTCGTAATAAAGCACCTCAGTACAGCTTCCTAAATCCACCAGGATCCTCTCCATGTCATATTCCCCAATTCGTATGGTTATCACAAGAGCGTCATTGTGCGGCACCTGGACTCCCCCCAGGTCCTCGTCCGTGAAGGTTATGCCCTCGTTGCATCCTTCCGCTTCACGTCCTCGTTTCTTTCCCAACCGCATCACGTGCTGGTCGTGTTTTACCTGCCTTTGGAGCAACCTCACCTCATTTCTCGTATAAGGTGTGGCTAATCCATGTATCATATGGATCACGCCCCTTGGATTTTGCTCGTAATCCAGCTCCATTGCCCTCTAGGCACCCTTGTGCTCCTCTTGAATGAATTCCTTCAAATACCCTCGTGAGACCAGGTCATCAAGGTGCTGCTTGAACATCTCGCAGTCCTCTGTCATGTGACCCCAGTCCTTGTGGTAACTGCAATGCTGACTCGTTGCCCTTCTTGCATCTTTATCACCCTCCAGCCGTGGAGGCTACTTAAAGTATGGGCGGTTCTTTATTCGATAAAGAACTCGATAAATCGGTTCTTTCCATACCGTCGTTACTGAGAAGTATGACTTTGGGTCAGGGGCATGCTTCTCCCGGTATGACTCTCTCTTAGTCTGTCCGTGCTCCTTCCTCTCTTTGTAAGTCTTGGGCTCGGGTTTATCCGCCTTTTTCGCGGGACTCTTGGCTTGCTTAGCACTCAACTTGCCGTCTTCCCGTAGTATGTCATCCTCATTCCTGGCATGCTGCTCAATACGTTCCATCAGCTTTGCCAGCGTGCTCACTGGACTCATGTTTAGGGACTTTCGTAGCTCCCCACGAACAGGCAACCCAGTCTTGAACGTTGCTATTGCATACTCCTCACTGCAACTTTCAATCTCGTTGAAAGTCTCCCAATACTTCTTGGCGTAGTCCCTGATCGGCTCACTCTCTCCTTGCTTCATAACTGAGAGACTCTCAAAAGTTTTGGGTGGTTTCCTGCTCGTCAGGAACCCAGCAGTGAATTCCTCGGCCAACTGTCTCCATCCTCGTATGGTGTTCGGCCCCAACTTATGGAACCATGACAGGGCCACCTTTCCCAGACTAGATGGGAACATCTTGCACATGATCGCATCATCACCATCGTGCATAAACATCGCCCGCTGGTAATGCTGTATGTGTGCCACCGAGTCTGCATTCGTTGCGTACGGAATAAACGTCCCGTGTTTAACCCTGCTCGGCGACTTTGCCTCCTGCAATCTCTTTGCAAAAGGAGAAGTTGCTATGTTGCTAAGGGCTCTCCGCGCTGCTTCTCGTGCAGACATGGTCCCCTCTTCTGATCCCTTTGCATTTTTCTTTTCCCAATCGGAATCAGGTCTCGCACTGCCCCTCGTGGTGCTTCTCGCTTCCTCCTTCCTCGGGAGGAGCTCCTACTCTGCTTCTCTTTTTCGTGAAGAAGCCTTTGGCCGTTTCGGAGTGAGGCTCCCGCTTCTTCTTCTTCGTGAAGAAGCCCTCCTGCACTCCACCATATCCAACCCTTCTTCTCGACTTCCTTCGTGAAAGCCCGGAATCCTCCGGATGTTCTCGTCCGCTGCAATTGTTGAATCTCATATTCTTGTCTCTTAATCAGACGAGCGTATTCTCTATTTCCTATCTCTTTTGTCCAGGATGTCTTCCCTGCAGTGCACGCCGAACGCGCCACTGACTCCCTCCCACGGCGGGACTTACTCCTTCTCGTGGATCCTGTGGCCGTCCGTCCGTCCCTGTTTCTGGAGTCGCCATGGGTTGCCAGGGGGCGGTCCTTGCTCGTGGTTCTCCCCGCACGCCCACCGTCGGGCTTTCTCGGTGGATCTGGTGGGGATTTGTCAGCTCCCCCACCCAGCTGATTGTTTGCATCAAGTGGAGTCTTTGGATCTTCTTCCGCCATGGTCGTTTTTTCAAAGGGATCTCTTTCGTTTCCCACAGACGGCGCCAATTGTAGGTGCAGGAAAACGAAACAGGCCTTCGAACAGCACGAAACTGTAACGGCTACTTTTCTCTCTACACCGGAACCCTAGCACACCGCCGGTATTGATCCTACAAAACAAACAGAAGGTGAGCGCACCTTTGCCGTCTCGTGGCAAAGGCCCTCCGATGCCAAAGTTAGTATCTCGTACTAGTAAAACCTTAATTCTCAGTAAGTAATAAGCCAATAGCTAGGAATTGCGTACCTTTACCTCTAGGTTTACCTCGTATTTATAGACTCTTTGTAACTTGCCGTCCAAGCCATCTTGCTGCCCTAAGTTTCCTTTCTCATAAAGGGAACCCAGAATATCAGGGATTCTCATTCCCTTAACTGCATATTTCCTTTTAGACCTTTTAGGAACTCTTTCCAAAGCTGGCCGTTCACCCCATTCTCGTTGGGTATCTCCTCCAGATCTTGTTTCCTTACTGGGAATTACCATTTCTGGACCCCTTTGGAGCGCCTTCTGGCACCTCCTCCAAATTACTGCTCCTGTTCGGCCCTCTCGTTGCCGAACAGCCTATCTGGACCAATGATGTCTCAAACCATTGGTCCCCTTAGCATGCGACTGGTCCAACAACTACCCTTGCTCTTTGGACCATACCCCTGATCGGGTATCTTGGACCTGGGACCCCTCGTGTCCCTGGTCCTCACTGCCGTTCACCGTACTGCACGGCGGGTACTCCGTCTACATTTGTTCTGGGCCCCACGTACCATGTGTTCGGGTCATTCTTTGTACCTGTTCGGGATTACCTCCCTACACATACCGATTACAAAATATGATGTCGCCGAGCACTTGCCCGACAAGATGCTGGCGAAGCTTCTTGAGGACAATCCCCTGATTGGAGAGATTGTATTGAAAGCAAAGGAGGAGATGGCACGGACTATTGCTGCAGCAGAGGCAGCGGAGAGGACCGAGAGAGAGCAAAGGGAGAGAGAGGAGCTCTTGAGGGATGCAGAGGCCGAGGAGAGGGCCGGAGCAGAGGTACAGTGGTCTAGGGTGATAGCCGTGGCAGAGGCAGGGGCCGTGGGGCAGCCTAACTATTTAGCAGAGGCATATGTGCCTCCTACACCAAACCTGTTCGTGCCGTCGGGCTTCGCAGCTTATGTGCCACAACGGACAGAGTACGATGACGATATAGTGCTGAGAGACCCCGGGGCTCAGATTGCGAACACTTGGTTTGAGGTAATTTCTGGAAAAAACCCCTTTGTAATTAAATTCTTTTTACTTGCATATCTAGTAGGTTATAGCAGAGCATGAAACAACACCTCGAATAAAACCAAGTCACGATAACAAACCGTTGAATTGCATGCCATGCAGAATAATAACTTGAACCAACCATCTTAGTATTAACTGCACCGAAGTAATATCGTGAAGACATAACCCTGGTAGGCCATGCATGCAATAATATGAACCAAAGAACCATTGTTACACCGCTGCATTGATTACCTAGAACTTGAAAATGAAAGCCATGAATGCTGACATTTGCCCTATTGCTTGTCTGTGTACTTGAAACAGGAGAGAGCAGGACAGAGGGATATCCGCGGCTTTGGGGGCGCGTGCAAATCCCTGACACTATATGAGGCTTTACCCCCAAGGGTGAGGGAGTTGGTGGATGCAGCGGGTTTTGGGGAGTTCATTCGAACTCTCACCTCGAGTAGGAATGACCATGCCGTGTTAGTGGCATTTGCAGAGAGATGGAGGGATACTACCAATACCTTCCACCTGCCAGTTGGGGAGATGACAGTGATGCCCACAGACTTCGCGGCGATCACAGGGCTAAGGGTCGGACGAGAGCCCATCCTTTTTGACTCGGGCATTCAAAATGACTGAGTTGCACTGGAGTGGTTTCTGGGTGAGGCGCCCAAAATTGAGGAGGGGATGGCGAGGTACAAGCAATTCACCGGGTATCTGAAGAAGAAGGCTACCACAGAGCGGGAAGAAGAGTAGATGGCCAGAACAAACCTTTTTTACCTCTTCGGTGCTACCCTATATCTAGGCAGGTGTAGCAAGGTGCACCTGTCCTATTTGCCTGCATTGAGAGACCTGAGGACAGCTTCACGCTTCGACTGGGGTGGAGCAGCACTTAGCACAGCCTACACCTTTCTGGGCGATTCATCGAGGACAAAGCAGAGCACTGCTGGTTATTGGAGGGTCTGGGAGGTATGATAACACAATACAACTTCTGTTATACTTGCATTATTTGTTTGCCATAGCTTGTTTGAATAGATATCTGCATAATCGTATATCCTGTGACCGATGCATAGATATACTTGAATCTTGAACAGCTCTGGGCTTATGAGGTCCTGCGGATGTATCCGCCAAAGTGCAAGCACCCCAACTTGAGCACCCTCCCCCATGCACTGATATGGAGTAAGAAGAGTATGGGGAGAAAGGAAGGTAGAGGCGATCTCAACGCCTTCAAACTGTACTTGGACAATCTCAGAGCCTCACAGATATACCATAAAACCCTCATAGTCAAACATGCATTCCTTTAATTGCTTTAATGTTGTCGCTGATCAATTGTATACACTCCCTGTTTGACCTATGTGCAGATCAATTGGGACCTTTGGAGAGTTACAGGGTCCGAGCCTGAGTACTTGGTCAAGAGCAGGGCTGTCACAGCCAGTAGGCTGCTACTTGAGTTGGCCTTTGGCTGACAGTGCTACCTTGGAGACCGGGTGACACACCGGTCACTTGGCTATGCAGAGTTCTAGGTGCCAGGGCCACTTCCACCCTAAGCTGAGCTGGAGAGGTTCACGCAGCCTGATACTGAGTTGACACGCTTCTTACGCCCTGAGATGGACTACGCTACTTACCAGAGAGACCGTTTGGCAGGACCGCTTGGTATTCGGGCTTTTAGAGATGTGCGGAGTTAGTCTCGTGGAGCAGCTGAGGAGAGGAGAGCCGCTGGAGAGAGGTCGAGAGGCGGCGAAGGCCGTGTCAGATTAAGTGCGAGTGGACCTATGAGAGGCGGACCACCAGAGCTGTCATGGAAGATCCCAGTGGTGGACACACAGGGCAATCCAGCGGAGGTACACTTGGTTCCTGCCAGAGTTGAGCCACCGTCCGTGACTGTTCCGGTATGAATCTTACTTCCATTACATCTCGATAAACATACACTATTGTTGCAATGATTAGTTGAATGATACCGAACTGCCTTTGCAGGTGCCCAATGAGTGAGTGAATGAAGCCATTTGCCATATGCTGGCCATGGAGAATGTGATCAAGAGGGCAGCAAGTGGCCTACCATTAGAGCTGCGTTAGCCAGCACCGACCCCACCACCGGCTCAGCGAGCTGCTGCCAAGAGACCTCAGGTATATATATGATACATTCCTGCTTCCGATACTTGACGATATGCTTCTGCCTCCAATACACTTAGTGCATACACTTTGATAGCCTCTTATAGAAAGCACTTGTATTCAAACATTTGATATATACAATATGCAACATGTACATTAATGCTTTAAATGATCATGACAATGCAGGCACAAGCACGGGAGACTTCTAGAAGTGAGAGGACACGGTTGCCTCCACAAAAGAAGATAGCAGCGAGGACACCCACTTCACCGGTCACTACACGGCGACAAACCAGGATCTCACAGCCAGCTCCTGCACACGAGGAGGCAGCTAGAAAAGTCGTGGCACGTGCTGAGCTTCAATACCAAATCAAGATGCGCGAGAGGCCATCATAGGAGGAGGGGCAAGCTCAAAAGAGGCCAAGATTGATCCTGCCTGAGGCATCTGAGGAGGAAGAAGATGAGGGAGAAGAGGACGAGGGAGAAGAGGAGAAGGGGCATTCTTCCGCCCGTAGCGACTTTGACGATTCTGTTGACGATCCTCCATACAAGAAAGATCCCATAGAGAGAGTCGACGACGATGATGATGACGATGGTGATGACGGTGGCGAGGGAGACTGGCTCGGAGAGGAGAGATGAGGTTCACAGTGGAGCCTCTTTACTTTTATGCATACTGCTTCTGCTTTTGGGGCCTGCGCGCCCAAGTAGGTAGACAGAGGGTAGATGTGCCCTAGTTGATACTGATACAGATTTTAAGGGCCTGCATGCCTTTTGTTTGATGGGCGGATGTGCCCGAATTGGCTTTAATGGTTTTTTTTTTTGCTTGGCCGAAGTGTCACAGATACAGTAGTGTCCCTTTTGACTTGGATTTGGTTTAGCTTATCAAAATTTGCATTTTCATGGTTTATTGTTTCTCATTATGGATAAGAGAAAGCGAAATAAACCACTAAAACCAAACTTGCATTGATAACAATATACCGAGACCATACACAAACACGTATCTATGTACAGGTGAGACTAGCTCGAAAGAACACGAAAAATATACTCTAGACACAGCCAGGATACGAGGATACGGGAAATATAATGAAATTTTGGGCATTAATAGGCCAAAATTCAAAGTACTTCAACTCTGACAAAACCGACACTTTTATAAGCTCTGGCATGCATAAGATGACTTGCACGAACCGACAAAACTGAGAAAGATGCCCTAGTACAACATTTATACTGGAAAATGCCTGAAATATCACAAAAACGGACACAAGACACAAAACATGACTCGATTATGTCCCGGACTGAAACCAACACCCCCATACAGTCACATTAGGTCCATATTACCTGTACGACGTGGTAGAACTTGGCCAAAACTCTTGGAACGGATTTCGACCTCCCGAAACCTTGGTTTTAACTTGAAATGGGCCACCGAGGGTCCAAAATCTTTGCCAAGCGCGACATTTCGAATCCGATGCTTGGACATAGTCACATATACCGATTATGACTTGCTGGAACTAATAGAAGTGCCAAAAACCCTTTGGAACAAATTTTGACAAAACTTGGTCAGTGCTGCTAGAAACTGTCAAAGCTGCAGACAAACCCTCACGTGATGGTTTGGATCTTTCGCGCGACTAACCCTCTCTCGCGCGATGGTTTGGAATGCTCGCGCGACTGTATAATCCTGCTAAGCTGCCCCTTTTTTACCAGATCATTCTTTGAAAGTAGCAGAGGCCTTGCCATCCCTCACAAACATCTTGCAGGCCATTCTGAAGTTTGCAGAGGTGGGTGTCCTTGCATGGCAAGGTGTCCTAACACCTTGCTTGGTGTTTGTCATTCGGCACGAAAACCAAGGACGATATTTCCAAAATCTCGCCTATAAATAGAATACCCTTGCAGCAATATAGGAAACATCCCTCTTTTACAAGCATAGAAACTCTCACATTACTTAAGATGGAGAGTCCGCTAGCTGCCATACTCGATCCATGGCTAACGCGGCCCGAAACCATCGATTGGGAGAGTCCCCTTTCCTAATGCCTGGCTTCCATTCGTGACCTTCGATTCATGGAGCCATGCTCTGAGCTACTTCAAGCTGCGATGGTGTATTGCGATCCTGTCATTCTGTTTTTCGTTTCCGTAACGACTAAATGTGCCCGATAGTGGAGGAGTTCCAAGCCTACCTCCGAGGATTCACCGACTGTGAAACTCTTGCCATTCCTCCGTTCCAAGGGAACATGAGTCAACTCTTATAGACAAAACTCAACATACCCGAAGAGCTATCAACAAGCATAATCCAAAACGGCGAACTCAACATTGCCCGTCTCATTGAACTGTACGGTCCAGAGGGAGCCCTAGGAGATTATGTCGGGCATACCCACAGACGCTTTGTGCTGTCAATCTATGCATTGGCTGCTTACATGCTGATTCCTGCCGAAGAAGGAGTTTGCCCTAGCATAGTGAGCATTGCCTTGCAAATGGATGCTCGAAAGAATATCATGCCCATCGTTCTGGTGGAAACCCTCATGGGTTTGGACTTGGTCAAAAGCGGCCAAACAAGTTGGTTCAGCAGATGCCCTCTCCTGCTCCAGGTAGGTTCTCACTCAGCTCACCTTTTCCTTATTTGCATAATTTCTCGTTTTACCTTGACACTCAGGCTAGGATCACTCGACAAACCTTACTTGTCTTTTCACTCTGGCTATATCTGACTTCTTACTTGTTTTCACACTCAGCTTTGGCTTTCAGACAAAGTGGGTGTGCTCGAAGCACCGCAGGCTGGCTTTGAACACTTCCCAAGGCAGTTGGTCGAGAGACCGATGGTGTACCCTGAGCTGCTGATCGAGGAATGGTATGCCTTCCTTAATGACATGCAATCGAAAGACATTGTCTGGAGATGCCCATGGCTGAATCTGCCAGAGATGACTGTAAGCTCTATAGGGTTCAAACGAGTGGTACTCGCCGGACTGTCCAGCTTCACGTTCTATATTCCAGGACGGACACTTCGTCAATTGGGCACGAGCCAAGAGAATAGATGCTTCGGGAGAGAACACTTTGAACTTCCCATGTTCGATGACCATAACCTGCAGGCCTATGAGTATAGCTGGGACAACAGGGAATTGGAGGAGCCTCTTCTTGATCCCATCACATGGTTGGAGAACCGCTACGTGAAATGGCTTCACAGAGAGGTCAAAGCCAGATCAGGGGGATACTTCTGAAGTCCCGGGAGAATCTTGTTTGTTTCAAACATAAGCTCGAAAGCCGATGGGTTGCTCGAGCATTTTTCCTTGCTTTGGTAGTTTGCTTTGAACTCGTTGTATGGCCTTAAGCCTAGCATGTCTAATAAAAAGAACGTTTTGCTTGGCGCAATCATCCCCATAATGCCACTTTGTTCCAAAGACAGTCCGTCCTCTTCTGAAAATAGACACCTGTTGATAATGAAAAATTAACCCCAAAAGTCAGTAGACTGCCCTTACAGCTAATAAAAAAAAATGAACCATCGCGCGAGGAACTGAAGCCATCGTGCGACATATCCAAACCATCGCGCGACGGTCCCACCCTGTTACAGTTGCCACTTTTGACCCATTCGGAAAGTGAGAACTTGTAGGCCATGTCATCACCCTTGTCCGTCAAAGGGGTCTTTGGGATGTTCCTTAAAGGTACCCTTGAATTAAAAGGAGTAGGACACCTCACCAAGATATTTGTCGTGATGGCAGGGATCTTTTCATCCTTTTTAGCATAAAAAGGGAAGTGCCTATGAATGAAAAGTATCCCTTCAGTAGAAAGTCTCCGTATACCATACAGAATGGCAAACCACCTTCCAACCTTAATTAGTCCATGGCAAGAAGCATTTATCGCAAGCGATTGGCTGTCCTTTTAGACGCACGGGTTGGCCGCATTTCGCTGTCTTCGAAGCGTAAGGCTTCGCCCTGAAATCTTGTGGTCAGCCTTGCAGTTCTGGGACCCGGACGTCCATGTGTTCAGGTTTGGAGACAACGAGCTGTGCCTGACGGTGGAGGAGTTTCAAGCTTATCTCCAAAGCTTCGCCTCCAGTGTGATCGTTGCGCCTTCGTACTGGAAAAGCATGTCAAAACTTCTAAAAACCAGCCTGAACATTACCACTGGTGCAGCAGAAAGTCTGCTAAGTGGCGGACAGATGAACATCCTGCGCCTGATGGAATAGTACGGGCTCGTAGGCGACACCGGAGATATGGCTTTGCAAGCTCGTCGCCGCTTTGCCCTCGTAATCAGCATGCTCACCGCATACTTATTAGCATCCCCGACTGGACAGGTCAACCCCTCTCTGGTGAGTGTTGCCACTCAGCTGGGCGTTCGAAGGAACGTAGTGCCCATGGTTCTTGCCGAGACGCTCATAGGGTTGGATTTGGCATTTACTGGCCAAACGATGATATTTGGTGGCAGTCCACTCCTGTTGCAGGTAAACTCTCACTCAGCTCACCTTTTTCTGGTTTTCGCACATTCTGCTTTTACCTCAACACTCAGCTAAGGCTATGTCAGAACTCCTTACTTGTTTTTTTTGCTCAAGTTTTGTATGACTCCTTACTTGTCTTTTCGCTCATGCAGTTGTGGCTGTCAGACAAACTCGGACTGATTGGAGCTCCCGAAGCAAGCTGGCCCCACTTACCCAGGTGAATGCACCAAAGAGAGATGCTGTATCCGGAGATGTCCACGAAGGAATGGATTAAGTTCATGAATGAGATGTCGCCACAAGAAATCATCTGGAGGCATGAAGCGCTGGACATTCCGGATATGGCCGTAAACTTTACAGGTTTCAAAAGAATGGTGATTGCTGGACTGTCTAGCTTCACGTTCTATATTCCAGATCGCATCCTTTGGCAGTTAGGGATAAGTCAAGGATCACACCGAGCCGGAGTAGAGACCTTTCATATTCCTGCATTTACTGCCCAAAACTTGATGGGGTATGAGCACAACTGGGGATTGAGGGAGCTCGACGGAGCAGATTCGGACTTCAGCATAGAGCTAACAAACCGTTATATAGAGTGGCTAAGAAGAGAGGTGATTAGAAGACAAAATGCAGACTGACTCCTGACACAACTTTAACGATCTAGAATAAACTGTGAGCCTGTGAAGGCCTCTAGCATTTTATTCTGTTTTTATGCTTTAAATATTTTTAAAGACTGCTCAGCCTGTACAATAAAAGTAGTAGTTTGAAATAAAATTGAAAGATTTAAGAACTTTCCCCTTTTGGCTCAAGTGTTTAACACCGCGCTGCACACTGAAAACACACCTCGGAGTAGGCAAACCTGGATCAAGCTGATTGATTGCAACCGAATCTCACTGAGAGATTGCCTACGTATCCTTTTCAAGGAATCAGGTCAAAACGTAGTTCAAGCTAAGGTTCGCTCGTGTATTTTGGCTCTCCTTTTGCGCTCTAATTTTTGCCTAGTGTCGCCCTTTCAGGTTTTTGGCCTAGCGAGCTTTTAATCTTTGCCTATTCATTTTTGTCTAGACTGCCTCCTTAGGTTTTCGATCTAGCAGGCTTGCTCTAATTTTTGCCTGGAACCGCCCAGCCTTGTGGTTTTCGGCCCAGCGAGCCTCTCTCCAGGAAAGTAACGTTTGAGTTGATCTAGGTTGACCAGAGTGTTGAACTCGTTGCCGTCTAGATCATTGAGTGGAGCTGCCCCACCCGAGAGAATGGTCTTCATGATGTAAGGTCCCGAGCGCTTCGGACGGAACTTACCACGAGGATCAAAGATAGGAGCCCGGATCTCCTTTGTAACCATATCCCCTTTCAACCAAGTCACGAGATCTCACCTTCTTATTAAAAGCCCGAGCGATCCTTCGCTGATACCCCTGAACATGATACAAGGCACGGAGCCTCCTCTCATCAAAAAGCATAAGTTCAACGAACCTCCCATTGAGCCACTCAGATTCCGTGAGTTCACATTCTGCCATGACCCTTAACGACGGCAACTCAAGCTCGATAGGGAGTACTACTTCCATCCCGTAAACTAGAGAGTAGGGAGTTGCTCCCGTTGATGTTCGAATTGACGTTCGATACCCCCAAAGAGCTAGAGGTAGTTGCTCGTGCCAGTCCCTGGCAGACTCTGCAGACTTCTTGATGATCGTCTCAATGTTCTTGTTGGCTGCTTCAATTGCCCCATTTGTTTGAGGGCAATAGACCGTTGAATGGTGTATTTGGATTTTGAATTCTTTGAAAAGCTCCAAAACCCTGCCTTTGAAATGAGACCCATTATCTGACACAAATGCCTGCGGAACACCGTACCGATAGATAATGTTCTTCCTGATGGACTGGGCCACTTGAACTGCAGTCAGGGTTTTATAAGATTCGGCCTCCCCCCATTTAGAGAATTAATCTATCGCCACAAGAATAAAGCAATGACCGTTCGAGGCAGACGGTCTGATCATGCCGATGACATCAATGCCCCACACAGCAAAGGGCCAAGGTGAAGTCATACCAAACAGATTGGAGGGAGGAACATGCATAAGATTGGCATGAATTTGGCACTTATGACAGCGGCAGACGTAATCCACGCATTGTGATTCCATAGTGGACCAGAAGTATCCTTGCCGTAAAATCTTCCTGGCGAGCATGACACAGCTCATGTGAGGACCACAGACTCCCTCATGAATTTCTTCCATTATTCTAGTGGCTTCAGAACCGCTGACACAGAGCTTATGCATCCCACAATGGGATCTCCTGTAAAGCTTCCCTCCAAAGATGATGTATTGGGCAGCCAATCTTCGTAACGCGAGTTGATGCTTTTTAGAGGCTTCAATCAGATATTTTCCCCTTTCTATGAAATTCCATATATCATGGTACCAAGGCAGGCCATCATTGATGTCATCAATAGCGCTAACGTACTGATAAGCAGGGCAGTCCTGCTGTTCAATCAGGATAGGACGGAGCTTGACACCCAATGGAAGTTCAACCATGGAAGCCAAAGTTGCCAAAGAATCGGCGAATTGATTTTTCAAGCGGGGGCTATGAGTGAAGGTCACTTTATTGAAACGTGGAATGAGATCTTCCAAAGCCTGGTGATAAAGTTTTAATTTTTCCTCACGAACCTTCCAGTCCCCGTTGGCTTGAGATACAACAAGATTAGAATCGCCGATGACCTTGAGCTTTTCAACGCCGAGTGTTAAGGCGGCTTCCATGCAACAATGCAGGCCTCATATTTGGCTTGGTTATTAGTGACATCAAAATTGAGCTTGAATGCTAGCGGAATATGAGAGCCATTGGGTGTCATTAACAAAACCCCGATTCCATATCCCTTCTGATTGGCTGCCCCATCAAAATAGAGAATCCACTCATCTTCTACAACCGTCAACACTACCTCATCTGGGAAGACAAAGTCTGAGTCCTCCGGCCCATCCACAGGATGATCAGCTAAGAATTCTGCCACTGCACGCCCCTTAACGGACTTCCTTGTGACATATTCAAGATCGAATTCTGCAAGCAAGAGCAACCAATGTGCTAACTTACCAGTAAGTGCTGGTTTCTCAAATAGATACTTGAGAGGATCCATTCGAGAAATCAGCTTCACTGGGTAAGCCAACATGTAGTGTCTCAATTTCTTGGAAGCCTAAACAAGAGCCTAACATGTCTTTTCAAGAGCGGTGTAGCGCTCCTCACAACCCACCATCTTCTTACTTAAGTAATAAATGGCCTTCTTGACTCCCTTATCTCCTTCCTGAGCTAGTAAGCATCCCATAGAGGCAAGGTTTACAGATAAGTAAAGTATCAAGGGGCTTGCCTGGCACCGACGGCATCAAAACCGGAGGATTCTGCAAATAGTTCTGGATTGATGTGAAAGCCGCTTGACACTTGTCTGACCAGACAAACGGGGTATCCTTCTTGAGTAGACGAAACATCGACTCGCAAGTTAATGTCAACTTGGCGATGAATCTGCTGATGAACTGAACCTTCCCCAAAAAGTTGTGCACTCCCTTTTCAGACTCTGATGGCTTCATCTCAAGAACTGCCTTGATCTTTGATGGGTCGACCTCTATTCCACGAGAAGTGATCATGAAACCAAGCATCTTACCAGCTGTGACCCCGAAAGTGCATTTCTGTGGATTAAGATGCATATGAAACTTACGGAGCCTGTCGAAGAACTTCCTAAGCACAGGAATGTGTCCCTCTCGAGTTTTAGATTTGGCAATCATATCGTCCACGTAGACCTCAACCTCTTTGTGCATCATATCATGCAGGATGGTTATAGCAGCCCGTTGATAGGTAGGACCAGCGTTCTTTAACCCAAACGGCATGACCAAGTAGCAGTAAGTTCCCCACTTAGTGATGAACGTGGTTTTCTCACGGTCTTCTGGTGCCATAAGAATCTGATTATAGCCTGAAAAGCCGTCCATGAACGAAAGCAAAGCGTGCCCCGCGGTGTTATCCATAAGCACATCGATGTGTGGCAAGGGAAAATCATCTTTAGGGCTTGCTTTGTTTAAGTCCCTAAAATCGACACAAACTCGGATCTGTCCATTCCTTTTAGGAACAGGAACAATGTTGGCCACCCAAGAAGGATACTGAGAAACCATGAGAAAACCGACGTCAATCTGCTTAGTGACCTCGCCTTTGATCTTCTGTACCCAATCCGGTCTCATCTGCCTGAGCTTTTGTTTGACAGGTTTAGCATCCAGTAGCAGAGGAATCCGATGCTCCACTATCTCGGGATCGATGCCAGGCATGTCTTGCTGAGACCATGCAAAGACATCCCTATACTCAGTGAGCAACTCCTTGAAGTCACGATGCTCCTCTAGTGAAAGCGTGGAGCCCACTTGAACCATCCGGGGATCGTTCTCATCTTTCAAGTTTATAGAAACTACTTCCTCTTTTAATGGCTGAGCATGCCTTTCGTCTTCCCTTTCAATGAGAGCACGGATTTCCTTAGAAATGTCCCCATCGAAATCTATCCCTTCATCGTCAGGGTCAACACAATTTATATAAATATCATGTAAGTAGTCAGAAGATGAGTCATTCATTTCACAAAATCCCTCAGGGTTGCCAAGCACAAGAGAATCAAACTCAAAGTAAAAGCTATGACTTGGAGGGCCCAGAGGCACAAACTCCGACTTAAAGCTAGACTTAGACGACTCACTGGACTCTGACTCTGACTCAAACGAAGACTCAGACTCAGATGTGTCATCAATGCAAGTTAAGCGTGGCTTGAAAATGCAATTTTTGAGGCTACCCTTGGCTTCCACGATAAGAGAGGTAGGATCTTCGAGGATATCGGGTCCGAGCATGAGCACCTCGGTTTCTCCAACTTCCTCGGCCAAAAGTTCCCAGTCAGTCAGTCTTCAACTTTGGCTGATTAAGCTTCCTCTTGAATTCCGTCTTGGCCGGCTCCTCATCACTAGATGACCAGGTGTCATCAGCAAAAACTTTAAAACCAGGCAACAGCTCCCTAGTCTCAGCATCGATAAATGGCTCAGCCTGTCCGGTGTAAGCAGCATTCCCAACTTCTCGCACGAAATAGCTGTCAGGATCACCATAGAGGGTACGAGGTTTTCCTATACATTTCCTTCTTTTGGCATCTTTGGCAGAGGCAACATACCCCAAACCAAAGCGGCCTTCACAGGAAGGAAAGGTAGGGAACTCCGGTACTCCTTGCTGGCGAATCCCTAAACCCAGACCAGGAATGAAGGACATCCTCCTCATAATGTCCATCACGACAGAGCTTATGATGAAGTTCCTATCCACATTGATAGCCAAAACAGAACTAGAGGCGTTGAACGAGAAGCTCCCAAGGTCAACGTCTTCTTCACCATGCAAGATCCCCAAAACAGGAGTCCCATCTTCTTTGAGCGGGCGAATGCCTGAATCTCCATAGATGGTAAGGGTGCCAGTGGGAAGTCCCAGAATGACTTTTTGGTGGAGAGTTGACGGCACAACCATGATGTCCGACCGATGGAGCCACGACCTGCCCAGCAGCAGGTTGAAGGTAGTGGGAATGTCAACAACATGGAACTCAACATCCATTTCAAATCCCTCCGCGTCGAGTTTAAGCATTAGGGTGCCCTCAACCATACGACGTGTCCCGTCATATGCTTTGACAGCCAAGTTGGAAGGCGCAAAGTCCTTTTTAGCCAATCCCAGATGATAAGCCACCCTCATAGGGCAAACATTAATAACCGAGCCGTTATCAATAAGGACAGTAGGAATCCAGAGTCCCCGACATTGGACAGTACTATGCAAGAGGCGGTTGTGATCGACCCCTCCAACAGGCAGGTCCTTGTCAGTAAAGACCACAGTGTGCTTGGAAGTAGGCGGGAGGATGAGAGATACCATCGCCTCAGGAGTGATGTCAGCTTGGATTTCAAGGCAGGAAAGAGCGTGGCACAACTTCTGACAGTGCTCACGGGAGGAACAGATTAGTCCCCAAATTGATATAGCAGCGGGAATCCGCTCAAGCTGTCGTTGAACTAGATCAGCAGCTGGTGAGCCAGTCGATCCCTCAAGGGGTACAGACTTCGGGAAAGCGATGGGTTCGTTGCTTTGGTTAGAAGGGTTGGACGAATTCCCAGCTTGCAGATTAGCAGGCTGAAAAATTGGTCCACTCCTCGTAACATTATGCACATTCCCCAAAGATGGTACAACCTGAGGACCTTCATTCACATCCCAGAGATCAGCAGGGACTTCTCCCAGTTTAGTTTCCCTTTGTCGGTGATTGCTGTAGATTCAGGTACTTCCATGTCCAATCCCAAGTCTTCAGCCAAATCCTTCATCAGGAGTGAGTCCCAAAAACTCAAATCCGTGACCGTCGCAACTTCAGTAATGGGCTCCGGATTAGTGACGAAGGGAACATCCCACAGTCCACCTTCTGCAAGGGAGCGGTTAACTGCCCAAACTTCAGTCCCTACCTGAATATCAACTACCTCATCAATATCCCACAGATTGGCTGGCGGAACGAGATCTGTGACCATAATGCTGCAGTCCCTGTTATTGGGATAAGGCACCTCAGGGCGCGGGAGTTCCTCGTTTACGATGTAAGAACAAGGATCATGATCAGCATCACAGACTGAATCAAAGATTGAGGTGAAAGTGGAAACATGGTCTCTCAGAACTCAAGGGTCTTCCTGAAGCAAGTCATCTTCCACGTAATGTTGCATGTAATCTAGTATAGCATAGCCTTGAAGAGGGTTAGGATCCAAATCCGTGGGATCTTGCCAGATCTGCTCAGGGTCCCAGTTGTACTCTTCTTCTGGGATAACGGGTTCAACTTGCTGAAAAAGCATGTATAAGGAGAAGCCATCCAAAGGATCGAGCATGGCCACTTCATGGCCGGCCATCCAGCCATCATACCAAGCCTGATCAAATGGGAGATACTCAGGTTGCTGTGGGAACCCGTCCAGTTCGAGCCCTGACCACTCGTTGATCAACGGAGTGGCATAATCCATGTTGTCAGCCATGGCCCAACCCACAGCTTGCATGTCGATTGCTGAAAGAGATAGATTGGATTGGAACCGGTCTGTCAGACTGGGCGATGGGTTAGGATCTGTCATGTTGAAGTAAGGGCTGTCAAGAGAAGAAGCAGAATTGAGTTGCACAGCGGGGATTGACTGATGGAAGAGGTCACTGATAGATGCTCCGAGGATAAAAGCCCCATTCTGCAACCATCCTAGAGGTATATCAGTGTTGGAAATTTGACCGTCTTCTACACGTATATACGAAACTTCGGCACAAAGTTTGGGTGGAGAAGACATAACCGGCCTGGGTTGATCTGTTGGGATTATTTGGCTAGTGGGGTCAAATGTGATAGAATCAGGGTCGATTTCAGTGGAGCTGAGGGATATTTGGCTGATATGTGGGACAACTTTATGGTTAGGTATGGAATTAGAAAGGATGTTTGGCTTTTGGGATGGTGGAGGTGGAGCTTGAAGAGTCCTTTCATCTATAAGATCCTGGATCGCATGCCGGAGGTGAAAACAGGAATCTGTAAGATGACCGGCTCCCTGATGGTAAGCACAATACAGATTGGCCTTGAAGTTTGCCGGAGGATTTTTGGGTAGAGGGGTTGGATCAAGAGGCTTCAGATGCCCTGACTTGATTAGCTTCTCCATAACCGAGGACAGAGGCGCCTCGAATGCAGAGAAGCTGCGGGGCTGACCGTGAGGCTGGTTATTCTGCGGTGTTTGCACTTGGTTGACATCTGTGATGTGGTTGGTAGTGTTGGAGGAAGTGGCGTTGGTGCCGCTGGTTGCTGTGTTGGAGTAAGTTCTGCCTCCAAACAGTGCATCGGTATTCCCAGAGTATGCCCGAGGCTTTACTTTCGGGGGTTAAAAGATTCCCCCTTTGAAAGTATCCCGCTCTGCAGTGCATCCTCGATGGCCAGCCAGAGTCGAAGAAGGTTTCAAGAACAAGATGCCTGGCATAATTTGGTTGGAGGTTACGAGAGATGATGCGGAGTTGGTCCTTCTCACTAGGGTGCTCGGTCATTAGCGCTGCCTTAGCCCTCCACCTTTTGACGAAGTCAGCGAAGGATTCCTTTACTTCCATCTTTGTAGATTCCAGTTCCCTAATTGTCATCTTCAGGTGGGAGTTGTAACTGTACTGCAAAATAAACAGAGTCCCAATGTCTTCCCAAGTCCTCCTTTTGGCAATGTTAAGTGATAAAAACCAATGAAAAGCAGGGCCTGAAAGGGTCTGAGGGAAGAGCTGTGACATGGCCTCAGGCTCGACTGACAAGAGCTTCATGGCGGCATGGTAACTATAAAGGTGAGTCCTGGGGTCACCACTTCCATCAAATTTTGCCAAGTCTGGCATTTTGAACTTCTCAGGAAGCTTGGCATTGGGGTATAGGCAGAGACGATCCAAGTCGATCCCACCAGCCTTGACTTTTTCCGCTTTGGCAATGGATTCCTCAAGTTTGGCCATCTTGGCAGTAAGAGCAGTAATATCCAGATTTGCAGCTGGCATATCGCCTTCTGGATTCGGATTTGCAGCAGGTGCGCGAAACACCCTTGGGTTAGGTTGGACAATGAGACGCCCCGAATTGTTCAGATCCTCGACCATGATGGGTTGTTCCTGATCGGATTTAGCATACTCGTCTTCCCCTTGAGCAGCTGGAGGGAGACGAGCATCAAATAGCTCGTTCAGGCGAGCAATTTTAGCATCTGTTTGTACCGATCTCTGCTGCATTGCAGTGATGTTGTTTTGAAGATTCATGAGCATGTCTTTGACGGCAAGCGGCTGAATAGGTGGCTATCTTGACATGACAGGAGCTTCGGAAGTACTTGATGCAGAAGACGAAGAAGCTGAATGTCCTTCCTGTTGGATTGATGGTAAGCCTGATTGTTGAGTGACCAATGGAGAAAGTGGAGAGTCTTCTGTGGTGACTGACTGTGATTCAAGCCTGAAGAGTCGTTGAACCGGATCCAGTCGTAGACGTTCCCAAGCGGGTTTCCCCTTTGGCTTCGATACTTTCCTTGGTGGTGCAATGACTCAGATCTTTGCTTGCAAAGTAAATGAGTACCATAAATAAGGGTCCTACGGCCACTTTAATCTAAATAAAAGACTAAAGCACAGATGCAGCCAGCGTCATCCGTGTCCCCTAGACTCTAGAACTAAAAGACGAGTCTGTCTCAAACCATTCGGACACTGCCAGAATCCTCAGAATTCTTTTTGAAGGTGTATCCTTTAAATAGATCAAACTGATCCTAAGAGATGTCAAAATAGACTAAGTCTTTGAGTAGTCCTATTTCGAAGTTTCAACTTTGAATTTGGAACAACTTGGTATTGATGGCGTGACACCTTAACCGGGGTGGCATCAGCGACATCACGCTTTAGCCAATGTCGTTGTAAGTGACGAGGCATTTGTAACCTGAATGCTACCAGTGTCACGGCATCAATACTTTGTGGTTCTTCGTTTTCGGTTGAATCCTCAATCGGGTATGAGCCAAGGACTTAGTAAGGTTTGATTCTTCAAAGTCTCGCTGATCTAAGGATTTTGAAAAATTAACAACGTGCACCATCAAGATGCACGATTCTTCATCGGGTTAAAGTAATGTCCCAATAAGTTTTAAGACAGACTCGTTTTTAAATGAGAACTTAGAAGCCGCCCTAGAACATGCTTCTACGCAGAATGGTATGTATGAACAGTACATGCGATAGGGAAAGCAGTAACACATAGACAGCATATGGTGGTTAGATGCAATGTAACAATTCTGATTTTTACTAAATAAAAATTTCGTTGTTAATATTCTAAAAATCTTAAAATAGGTTTTAATCGTCGTTTAACTGCCGATTTCCCCGTCGTTTCTAACGTTAAGTCTTAAGATTTCACCTCTTGGCTGGAAATCCTACTTAGTAAGCTTAGCTAGCTTTTATCCAACTGTAGACACCCCAATTTGGACGTTTCGAATTTCCTTAATTTGTGGCCCGGAGGCTCCTCGATGATGAATTTGGATTGAAACAAGCCCTTGACCAGTCAGAATGATGCTCCTTGGAAGGCTTTAAAAAAGGAAATAAAATGTCAAAAATCAGTCTTAAGCGCTCAGGAGCAGTCCCAAGCACTCCAAACTATTTGCAAAACCTGGGACTTGACAAACTCTCGAGCGCTCGAGAGTTAACTCCCAAGCGCTCGAGAATTCTCCCGAGCGCTCGAGACTTCAGTGCTGCCCAATGGATGATGGAGCTTCCCCACTTCCCATGCAGGCCATCATTGCAGCCGTTTTCAGCCGGTGCAAACCTCAGACAGCACTCCACCTCAGTCAGAGGGGAGTCAGGTCTGAAAATTTTCAAAGATGCCATATTTCATTTGCCAAAATGAGACCATATACTATTTTGCCTATATAAAGGCCATTCCAGCACAGAACAGCAACAAACTCTCTCTCTCTAAAATCCCCTTGACTGTTCAAACAAGACCAGCCTTCATTCCTTTTGAAAAACTCCATTCTCAAAAGCAAAACAACCAAGAATCAAAATATGAAGAACATGCAAGAAGTTCAGATCACCACCAGTCTCTGATCTTCTGAAGTTCTCATTCTTTTTTTCTTCATCTTCCAAAGCTTTTTCAAGGAGCAAAGTTCTAGCTTAAAGGTAGAAGTTCTCTACCTTAGTATCAAACATAAGCAAAATAGGGCTGTTTTCCTTTCTGAGGGAGGTCCCTCAGCCTTCTCAGTCTTTAATACTGAGTGTGGGTTGAGAAACCTTGGTGTAAAAATAAGAGCAAAAGGGGCATGAATGTGCTTTCTGTATCCAGATTACTGGAAGCACTCCCGAGCGCTCGGGACTATTCTAGAGCGCTCGAGAGTTGTCCCAGTCCTGCTTTCCTTCTTTTAAGTGTTTAAATGGACATGCATGGGGAGTAGGATGTGTTTTAAAACTGTTTTAACTCTTTTGAAGTGTGTTGTTACAAATGATCTACCCTTTTTAGAGAAAAATAAAGGAGATGACCTTCATTTGAAGGCATGCAAAAGATTTTTGGCATGGATCTAAAAATGGAAGCCTTGTTTACATTTCAAAAACATAAGATCCAATGCACCAGTATACTACGTTGAGTGTATTAGTTGGTTGAAGGCAGTTCTGGGGTGCAATTCACTCCCAAGCGCTCGAGATCACTTCAGAGCGCTCGGGAGTGACTGCATGCAACTTCAGCCCATCTTTCTTCCAGCTTGGTCCTTCATTGCTTTTGCATGTCCATGCATGCATCCCCTTCTGTCTGTTATAACTGTAAAGTCACTTTTCAAAAAGGCAAGGATGCATGGTTTGGCAGAATGGGGCCTGATCCCATTCTGCTAAGTCCTCTGTTGAGCCTGTGACACGATTAATGTTATTCCAGCTTACATTTTCAACATCGCATTCTGCTGTATCTTGTTGTACTAACAAGCTGTGCAGGTTTGGCCTATAATACTCCCAAGCGCTCGAGAGTGCTTTCTGAGCGCTCGAGAGTGGATCAGTGACAGGATCTTCCAATTTCAGTCATTTTGCATTTATTCGCCATTTTCCATTATTCTTTGTACACATGCACACGCATGCACCCTCTGCACTTGATATACCTGTGGATACCTGCTAAGTGTCTTAATGAAATAAAATCCTTTGAAAAATCCCACAAATGTTTAGTAGAGACCGATTTCAAATCGGGCGAGGGGGGTGCCGTAGAACCCTTCCCCCCTCGTAACGTAGCTTCCGAACCCTTTTTCAAATCTCTGGTTTCAATTCAAATCAATTATTTTCCAAATAAAATGGTTTTTCTGGTGGCGAACCATAAATCCGGGTGGCGACATTTCAAAATTTTTCAAATCGATCCTAAAAAAAAAAAAAAGCGTGGCGTTTCTTTTCGGGCCGCTCCGATTCCACCCGGGGCTGTGGTAGCCCACAGTGGCGACTCTGCTGGGGATATGATTTAATTAAAACTTGAGAAAAATCGGTACGTTGATGAAATGGCCCGATTGCCTTAAGCATTAATTAAATTAGTGAGCCAAGCTTGAAAAATATTTGTGGGATTTTCAAAGGATTTTATTTAATTTTCTATTTTCTTGTATATATATATCTCGTGCAGCCCCCGCTGTTGTATTTCGGCAATCCTATCCGGCTTGCCGGTGATAGGGAATCCTGGAATGCTCAGCAACCCTCGACCATGATGAGTCATCCCTACCGTTCGTACCGTTATTGGGTGTACGCTCTATATCGGGAGGTATACTTTGACTCTAGTCCGGGGAACCCTCTTCAAGCCAAAGCCGGCCTTTGTACATGTTTAGCAAGCCGTAGAACCTTCCGAACTAGGACAGGAGCCTACAGGGTAGGGTTGTGTGCTATAACCTGTTTACATGTTGCATTGCATCTTGCATCATCTTCATGCTGTCAGCCACGATTCTCGAGACTCGCTCGCGCGGTCTTTGGAAGGTTACCAAGACCCGATGAAGAGTCATGCACCCTAATGCGTGTTGCTAAATCACACGAGTCCTCGAACCCGAGCCTAATGGAAACTAAAATTTTGCTAAGTCCTTGACTAATGTTTAATAGGGATTTAACTAAAGGAAAGGGATGACAAAGGAGCAGAACATCGTGATACCAACACCATCCAGGCTAAAAGCAAGTGTATCGCTTACGCCGCTTTGGTTATCGTATCATGTTGTCCACCCCAAGTCATTCCGAACCAATGGTCGAGTTGTCGATGGAATATTAGCAAAATACTTAGCTTATTTCAGCATCTTTTAGGAATCGACCGTTCCTAAACGAGGATACACCCCAAAAATCCGAGGATCAAGGCAACCTCCTGTAAATCAATCGTTTTCAAAAAATTAGAATCGGTGACGGTGACGTTGAGGCACTCATTTTCCAAAAATCATTTACAAATTTCATAAAAATGCAAGCAGGAGCCGCGTCTGAGCACAAGTTTTTGCTTTGCTGTCAGTTCTGAGCAATTGGGCTAAAGAAGAAGAACATTATACCCTCCGGGACCAGACCCTTGGGACAGAGATTGAAACGGCTCCAACTGCAAGCAGACTCCATCAGCGCATCAGATTCGGGCGTGGAAATGGATCTCTTGATCGGAGGCTTAAACCCAAACCCGAACCCCGCTCCAAACCCAAACGGAGGCAACCTAAACCCAAATCCTGGCAATCCGAACCTTAATCCTAACCCAAATGTCAACCCAAACGGAGGCAACCCAAATCCAAACCCAAACGGAGGCGAGCCAAATCCGAATCCTAACCCCGTTCCCAATCCCCATCCAAATCCTAACCCAAACCCGGGAAATCTGTACGAAGAAATGGGACAGATCAGAGAAGGTATCCAATGCCTGGGTGAACGCACTGATAACCAAATTGCCCAACTCATGATGATGATTACTGGAGTTGCGCGACGCCTTCCACTACAAAACCAGAATCCAGGCCCTAACCCAATTCCTATCCCAAACCCAAATCCAATTCCAGTTCCTAACCCGAATCCAATTCCAAATCCAAACCCAATTCCCAACTTAAACTTCAACCCTAACCCTAATCCTAATCCAAACCCGGAGCAGGTGGTCTTTGATTTGGAAACTCTGCAAAACCCCGAGATGGCAGCAGTATTGGCAAAGTTCACCCAACTAGAAGAATCTGTTGCAAGAAATGAGAAGATAGCGTCCACTGGCTTTGACATCAATAAGCTTTGCCTATTTCGTAATGCAAAGCTTCCGAATAAAGTTTAGGCCAATCGACTTTGCCAAGTTTGACGGAACAGGAGATCCAAAGGCAGACTTGACGGGATACATTGGAGCACTTTCCATGTGGGGAGTTGAGAAGGATGCTATGGCGCAGATGTTTTCGCAGACTTTGGTGGGACATGCTCTGCACTGGTTTACTTCACTGGATGAGAGAAAGAAGCGTTCGCGGGAGGATATATGCGCAGCTTTTGTGGCGCAATACGATTATAACATTCAGTTGGAGGTGACCACCCGTGAATTAGAGTTAACAAAGATGGAAGCAAAGGAGGCCTTCGCCGATTTTGTGAAAAGGTGGAGGGCAAAGGCGGCACAGATGAAAGACAGACCGAGCGACAGGGACCAAATCCGGATGATTGTCCGTAACCTTCAACCCACTCTTGCGAGGCATATGGTTATGGCTCAAGCATGCTCAGACTTTAAAACTTTCTTCGACATAGGCTTAGCCGTCGAAGAAGCAGTTCAATTGGGGATCCTTGACAAACCCGAGCCTGCTCCAAAGCCCAAGAAGGTTTACTCCGGAAACAGCAACGCTCTCTTTGGCAACTCGAACCACACCAACCTACCCAACACCTCCATAAATACAACCCAAGCCGAGCCGGTGAACCAAATAGCCACCCAAACCAGTCAATCGCGTACCCAACCCTGCACTTTTGCTCAATTCTCAGCACCGCTCTCCGCCGTGCTCGAGAAATTGGTTGAAAGCGGCACCCTCAAGCCACTTACCCCTACTCCCTTGCCTCAAAAGCTACCCGCCTCCCACAACCCTAATGCATACTGTGCCTATCACCAGAATGTGGGCCACCTAACCGACAACTGCTTCCGTCTTCGCCATGCAATACAGGACCTAATAGACAACAAAACCCTCCCTATGCCTCCACAAAAACCCAACACCGTCTCAAACCCACTCCCAAAGCACTCCAATCCCCGCACCAATCATATCTCCATAAGCCAACCCTTTAACCCCAGCCTTTACATCATTCCTGATACCCAACCTAAGCCAACTGTCGAGCTGCCAGTTGAGGATGCCGTCTGTGCATTGGAAACCGTGGAATGGGACTTTCAGAGAAGGTGGGAAGACCTGGCGCAAGTTTTCTTGGCGGTAGAAGACGGGGCTCTTATCACCGGAGTCTAGCCCGTTGCACTTAACCCTAGCCAAGTTGAGGAATTGGAACATGGAGAATGGAGACGAGACTTGGAAGAGTTGATGGTTGATCCGTTGGATGGGTATTCCCTGTTTGCTCTGTTCATGGAACCTGAACCTGTCGAGGAGGAAGACGAATGGGAATGGGAGCCCGAACCTAATGGATGGCACTGGATAGACGACTCTGACCCCCTAGATGAGACATCATTGGCGTTTCAAGAAGAGGAAGTAGTGGAAGAAATGGATCTGATGAACCCTCGTATGTTCTCAGGGCTCACTGTCAGGACCATTGTCAACCTCACTCGAAATTCCGATGCTTTGGACCGCGCCATGGACTATGTTTTCCTCCCGCAGGAATACATTATCGAGGAATTCTTCCCCAAGCCTGTAGTCGAAATCCCTGATGAGCCCAACATCTGTGTATTGGACCCAGAAGATCTGTGGGGAAAGTCTGAATTGGTGAATGTGTGGATTGACGGTGAGGAACTGACTGTCAATAAGGCCATGTTGGATGAAGGATCTCTGTAGGCAACAGTGGCAATAACAACAGCGACAACAATGTCAACCACGGAATTCTCTGGAGGAGGACAGCATATGGCACGCTCTGGAAATGGAAACCCTTAATGAAACTTTGGAGAAGACAACAGCACTCGACAAAGGGAAACGTAAGGTGGACTGCTTGCGACTTTGACTTCTCCGATTTCTGGGAAGGTACTTGGTGGGAGCCCATTCCCAAAACAGTTAGCAATCTTACCAGAAGTGGAAGAGTCTACCAACCTACCAACCTCCAGCAGGGTAGCTCATCCCGAGCCCCTCCGCCGCAGCAGAATGCCCCAGTCAATCGTGCAACTCTGAACACCCCCATCCCACAAGCTTCACGAAACAACCCTCCTAGCTCCACTAAACCTAACCCACCTTCTCAGCCCAAACTGTCCATCGACCTTAACTCACTCCCTGAACCTGACCCTGAAGCCTCATCAGACCCTATTATCCAACAACTCCAGGAAACCCCCGCTCGCATGTCTATATGGGGAGTGTTAGCTGCCTCCCGCGAGCACCGTCGCAGGCTCGTAAACACTCTTTCCAGGTTCGAAGTTCCCTCTGACATTGCCCCAAAAGCTCTCATCGCCCTTATAACCCCAAACCTCACCCAGCACACCCTGTCATTCACAGAAAAGGACCTCCCTCCTGAGGGAACTGACCACAACAAGCCATTACATGTGACGATGAAGTGTCTCGGAAAATGGGTCCCTGCGATTCTTATAGACAACGGTTCAACCATTAACGTGTGTCCACTCCATACCACTTATTGCCTGGGCCTCAAGAACAAAGACTTTGTGCCGTCAAATTTGGGTGTTCGTGCTTATGATAATGCACGCCGTGATGTTTTGGGGACAATTAACTTGGAACTCGCGATTGGCAAGTTTAAAACCACTGTCGAATTCTGTGTGTTGGAAATACCAACATCGTTCAATCTCCTGTTGGGAAGGCCTTGGCTACATCGCTCGGACGTCATGGGTGTGCCCTCAACGTTGCATCAGAAACTCATCTTGGGTTTGGATTCTGGAACCCTCATTATTCATGGAGATTCAGGTATCCGTCCGCACTCTGAGGACAATTTCCCGCTGCTAGAGATCATGCATGGAGAGGAAGATATTGCCATGGGGGGCTTTGCAGTTATGACCTCGAAGGTGTGTACCATCCGGGCTGAGGACGGTTTCTTGGTGAGCTCCACAGCGCTGGAAATTATGAAACGGATGAAATATCTGTCGGGCATGGGCTTGGGACTTCATGCTCAAGGAGTCCCCGACTTCCCTAACTTCCCTGGAAGTAATAACCGCTTCGGTCTAGGATATGAGGCCAAGAGAAGCGACCCAGCAAAGAAGTGGCACAATCACGCCCGGGCCTGTGCAACGGGGATGAAGTTGAAAGAGAAGGAGATGCCGTACCAAGGGGAACCTGAGCCCTTTGTGGACCTCGAAACGAAAATGAAGTATCCTGGCTTCGAGATCTTTGCCAATGATACATGGGAGAGTGATGAAGAGGCTGCAAAGGTAGAAGAGCTATCTGAGGCACTTGACTGGCTGGAGGCTTTTGGTTCGGGCAGTCTCCAACTCCTGTTTGAGGGCGAGGAATCAGGGGGTATGATGCAAGATCCTGCTGTGCTGATGCTAGGAGAAGAAGAGGAGATCGAAGACCCTTCCAAGCTCATTGTGGAGGCTGTAGGCGCTTATGATAATTGTACTTTCATTCCACATGTAACTTGCACTCACAGTACCTACACTGAGTCTGAGTCCGAGTCAGACACTGACTTGTCGTCTAGCGCAGAGTCGGAGTTTGTGCCCCTTGGCCCTCCACATCGTAGTTTTTACTTTGAATTCGAGTCAACCGCTGTATTCCCCCCGTCTGTTGAACTGGTTAATGAAATGGACGATGTTTTCGCTTACTTGCCGATTTTTGAAATAAACTGTTTAGATCCTGACGATGAAGGAATAGATCTCGATGGGGATGTCCCCAAGGAGATCCGTTCCCTCATCGATCATGGAAATGAAAGGCATGCTCAGCCTTTAAAAGAAGAAATAATCTCCATAAACTTGGGTGATGAGGAGAACCCTCGATTGGTTCAGGTCGGTTCCGGGCTGTCTCCCGGTGAGCTTCAAGAGCTCACTGATTTACTAAAAGAATTCAAAGAAGTTTTCGCTTTGTCCCATGCGGACATGCCCGGAATCGACCCGAAAATAGTCGAGCACAGAATCCCTCTCTACCCTGACGCGAAACCCGTTAAGCAAAAGCTAAGAAAAATGTGGCCTGATTGGGTATTGAAGATAAAAGAAGAACTCACAAAGCAAATCGACGCCGGCTTTCTAATCATAACGGAGTACCCCACTTGGGTAGCCAACATCGTTCCTGTCCCCAAAAAGGACGGAAAAATCAGGGTGTGTGTCGATTTTAGAGATCTGAATAAAGCGAGCCCTAAGGACGATTTCCCATTGCCACACATAGACATGCTTGTTGATAACACTGCAGGGCACGCTCTACTATCCTTCATGGATGGCTTCTCGGGGTACAATCAGATTCTCCTAGCTCCGGAAGACAAGGAAAATACCACATTCATCACTGAGTGGGGGACATATTGCTATCGAGTTATGCCTTCTGGGTTGAAAAATGCCGGTCCCACGTATACGTCGATGACATGAGAGTGAAGGGAAAGGAACGGAAGGACCATCTCCCAGCATTGAGAAAGTACTTTAAGAGAATTCAAAAGTACAAGATGCGTCTTAATCCGCAGAAGTGCACGTTCGGGGTCACGACTGGAAAGATGCTTGGGTTCATGATCACAACCAGGGGGATCGAGGTGGACCCTTCTAAGATTAAAGCCATTCTTGAGATGGACCCACCTCAATCCGAGAGGGAGGTCCAGTGTTTCTTGGGGAAGATTCAATTCATCAGTCGATTTATCGCCAAGTTGACTCTGACCTGTGAACCATTGTTTCGTCTACTCAAGAAGGGCGTGAAATTCGAGTGGAATGACAGGTGTCAAAAGGCTTTCGAAGCAGCACGAACTTACCTACAGAATCCTCCAATCTTGATGCCGCCCATCCCGGGAAAACCTTTGATCCTATACTTGTCCGTCACGCCCTCATCCATGGGGTGCATGCTGGCACAAGAGGGAGATGATGGGGTTGAAAGGGCAATCTACTACCTGAGCAAGAAGATGGTTGGAAGTGAAGAGCGGTACACTTCATTGGAGAAGACATGTTGGGCGCTAGTATGGGCCACCAAAAAATTGAGACACTACATGCTGTCTTACTCGGTGATACTGATTTCTCGGATGGACCCTCTCAAGTATCTATTCGAGAAGCCAACACTTACCGGTAAGTTAGCACGTTGGTTGCTCTTATTGGCCGAGTTCAAAATCAAATACGTCACCCGCAAGTCAGTGAAAGGAAGAGCCGTAGCAGAGTTTTTGGCAGACCGCCCGATCGAGGGGCCAGAACACACGGAGTTTCAATTTCCCAACGAAGACGTAATGACTGTCGTCGACGAAACATGGACGTTGTACTTCGATGAAGCGGCTAACCAGAAGGGTTTTGGGATTGGCATACTGCTGGTCTTGCCTGAAGGGTCGCACATTCCCCTTGCTTTCAAGTTGAACTTCGAAGTCATGAACAACGAAGCGGAATATGAAGCTTGTATTGTAGGAATGGAAGCTGCACTGGAAATTGGAGTCAAGGTACTAGAAGTCGTGGGGGATTCCAACTTGGTTGTGTCACAAGCAAACGGAGAATGGAGAGTCAGGGATGAAAAGATGAAGCCGTATCATCAGCAACTCGATGAGCTCATCCCGAGTTTTCAGAAAGTGACCTTCACGCACGTACCTAGGATGAAGAATCGCTTTGCAGAAGCACTAGCCACTTTGGCATCCATGCTGGAACTTCCAATCGGGGTGAAGTTGAGGCCTGTCGTGATTGAACAGAGAGGAAAGCATGTGTACGACTATGTTATGAACATCGACGAGCCAAACGATGAACTCCCACGGTTTCATGATATTTGGAATTTCGTCGAAAAAGGAGAGTTCCCTGCGGATTCAACCAAGAAGGATCGGATCGCGTTACAACGATTGGCATCTTAATACATTATCTGCGGTGGACAATTATACCGGCGATCTCCGTGCGGGGTTCACAAGTTGTGTATTCATGGTGACGATACGAGAGCTGTAATGGAGGGAGTTCATGAAGGCGTTTGAGGACCCCACATGAATGGGATGATGCTAGCAAAGAAAGTTCTGAGGTTAGGCTACTATTGGTCGACTATGGAGACAGATTGCATCGAGTATGTGCGCTGATGTCATAAGTGCCAGACTCATGCCAATCTTATCCACGTCCCGCCCTCGGAATTACATTCAATGGCGACGCCGTGGCCATTCTCCGCCTGGGGCATTGACATCATTGGAAGGATCACACCCACGGCTTCTAATGGGCACAGGTTTATCTTGGTAGCGATCGATTATTTCACTAAGTGGGTTGAACCAGCCTCATACAAGACTCTGACGGTAGTTCAAGTAGCTCACTTCATCAGGCAAAACATCATTTATCGGTATGGGGTACCTCAAGCCTTCGTATCTGATAATGGTGTTCATTTCAAGGGGAAAGTTCTAGAGCTTTTTGACGAATTCAAGATTCAAGTGCATCACTCGACCACTTATCGGCCGCAAACAAATGGGGCAGTCGAAGCAGTAAACAAGACCATCAAGAGCATTCTCGAAAGGACAGTTGAATCAGTTAGGAACTGGCACGAACAGCTACCGCTAGCTTTGTGGAGATACCGGACGTCTATCCGCACACCGACGGGGGCAACACCCTATTCTTTGGTGTATGGTATGGAAGCCGTTCTCCCCATCGAGCTAGAAGTGCCATCGCTAAGGGTCATGGCTGAACAAGGGATTGACGAAGCTGAATGGATCAATGGGAGGTTCGAAGAACTCATGCTGTTTGATGAAAGGAGGTTGCGAGCGTTGTATCACATTCAGGGCTATCAGCGAAGAATAGCCCGGGCATTCAACAAGAAAGTGAAGTCCAGGGACCTGCAAGAAGGGGACATGGTAGTCAAGGAAATCCGTGCACCGATCTTTGACCTACGAGGGAAGCTCCGACCCAAGTGGGCTGGGCCGTACATCATCAAGTCGATCCTTTCTGGGGGAGCAGCTTCGATCATCGATTTCGACGGCAACGAATTCTCAAGTCTTGTCAATTTGGATCAACGCAAACGGTATTACCCCTGAGAGAGCTCGCTGGCCGAAAACCGCAAGGGCGGGCGGTCCCAAACAAAAATTAGAGCAAGCCCGCTAGGTCGAAAAACCGAAAAGGCGGCCTAGGCAAAAATTAGGGCAAAAAGTCAAAAAAGAGCTCGCTAGGCCAAAAACCCGAAACGGTGGTACTAGGCAAAATTTAGAGCATAAAAAGGAGAGTGTTAATACCCGAGCGAACCCTAGCCCGAACTACGTATGGACCTGATTCCCTTTTCTTAAGGGATATGTAGGCAATCTCACTCTGAGGTTCGGTCCTGAATTTCAAATATCGAATCCAAATTGACAAGTCAAAATACTTTCTTTCAAGGCGCACGCGATTAATGAACCGAAAGGGGGAAACCCTTAATCAGTTAATTTTATTCAGATGATTTCTTTATAACAGGCTGAGTATGAAAAAGGAAAACACACAACGGGACCTAACTTTTATTTCAAAAAATGGCAGAGTAAGCTTTTAACCCCTCCTCGCTTCCACATCTCTCCTCAGCCACTTTCGGTACCTGCCAGTCAAAGCAATGGAGTAAAGTGGATCGCTCGGCTCAGTCTTACGAGCCTCCCACGTTCGAACGTAGCTCCGAAGGCCCGGAATGGTGAAGGGAGGGAGACGAAGCATTTCTGAACTCGGAGGCGGCATCTCTTGGCTGAGTCCAAATTGGCGCAGAATGCAGAAAGGTGAATAAAAGGTGAAGCCAGCCAAGCCCGCCACAAACACTTGCGGTGAAGCCATATTGCTCACAGTCATCGCAGGAAGCCTCAACCAATGGCACCGCCAAGCGATGTCGTCATCATTTAGGGAAGCAAAGAAGTCGACCCAATCATCCTCAGTCCTGTACATCACCTGAAAGGGGCGATTCCACCCACTAGCCCGATACCACCAGTCATTTGCCGGAGGAGTCAGCAAGTTCAACTTGTCACAAAGCCACACCTATCCAAAAAGAGAGAAAGCAAGTAAGGAGCCAGATAAAGCCTAAACCGAGTGTCGACGTAAAATGAATGTGAGAAATAGAAAAAGGAGAGCTGAGTGAGGTCCCTAACCTGCAGCAACAACGGGCTGCCACCAAAAACCCTCGTGCGACCAGCGCGAACAACATCTAATCCCATCAAGGTTTCAGCAAGGACCAAGGGCGCAACATCCTTGCGAGCCTCGATCTGAGCAGCGATTCCAACCAATAGAGAACTGGGCTGACCAACAGAAGGAACCAACAGGAAGGCTGCCAAGAGGCAAATGCAACAAGCCATCATCCGATGACCTTGATACTCAAAGTCCGTCAGGTTTCCAGGTGGACTGAACCTCTCGTACAGCTGCACGATGTTGATGGTGTTGCCCCGGGTCAAGAACTCAGCAACGTTCCCACTGATGCCCAGCTTGGTTTTTAGGATGTTCTTCATGCTCTCCCTAAGCATTGGGACAATTGGCTCGGTGGAGTCGTGACTCCCAAGGTAGGGATGGAATTCCTCGACGGTGGGGCATAGCTCTTGAGAACCAAAGCGAAAGACATGCATTTCGGGATCCCAAAAGCGTACAGCCGCGTGCAGTAGGACAGGACGGATGGCAATCTCGCGGAGGTATTTCAAAGCATGAAGGCGATGCCCTCGGAAGTTCAGCCAATCGATGCCTTCAAGGCTGTCCAACAAGGGCGAAACAAGGCTTGATTCAACAAGGCCATGAGAAATGAGGGGCTTTTGGGGAAGAATGATGGAATGGGATGTGGGTGACTTGCCAAAGCAACTTTTGGTATTTATAGAGGTCTAGGGGAGACAACACCACTTCCCCACCAGCCTTGAAACTCATCATGTTCCATATTTTCAAAACCTTTTCAAGATTCAAACTTTGGAAAACTTGAAAAAGCATGGGAAAAGCACTAGACTTGCTTTGGGAAGCCACTGACCTCGAGAAGGCAGTCCATGGACGTTTACAAGGTGTTTGGAAAGGGTGCATGTAGAAGAAAACAACATGGTACAGCTAGTGGATGACTTTGGAAAGGAACACAAGTCTGCAAGTCACAGCAGTCCCGAGCACTCGGGAGTGAATTCCCAAGCGCTCGACAACACTCTCGAGCGCTCGAGAGTTCTGCAATTTTCAGCAGGTTCTGGTTTCCAGGTTTTGGCCTCAACACAGCATTGCAGTCTTAAGGCCTCAATTTCAGCAAGCTTCAACCTGTTTATGGGTGAATACAGTGGGTTCACTTGTCTGTTTGTCTGAATATTCCTTGGGAAATCTCAAAATCTCGACGATTTCCTTCCTGTCGACGTGTCAAAATTCATATCAAGAGTGTTTGATCAAGTTAAGAGGTCTACGCAAGTCTTAACGTGTGTCGGTAACTGCGTGAAGTGGTCAGATGCGCACCAAAGCTTGTGGAATCAATTTTCGCCTTCAAACACCCCAATTTCATCTTTCATGGTCGCGTTAAAGGCATACACCTTGTTCAAATACTCTTGTGTCCCATTCTCGTGTCCAATCTCGGTCAAGTTTAGTCGTTACTTGCCTTAATTAAGGACGTTCTTATCAAAAGTTCCATGAGTCGAGTCAATTGTGTCAAGTTTTATTCCGTTTTAAGAGTATCGATTGAAATTCACGTGCTCTTTGCCCTTTTTCAAAGCTAGACGAACATATTTCATAAAATACAATTCTTGAAGGGAGTGCAAACGAATGCAAAGGGAAGAAAAGTGCAATCTTTCATAAACAAATACAGCATCTACAATGAGTAAAGATGGAAGTACGTAAGCTGGGGCAAGCACATGCCCAATCCTATCTACCGGGGCACGCAGGCCCGAACAAAATCAAGGCACGCAGGCCCAGGAGCTACAACTACTCTGACACGCAGGCCCATGCAAAAGAAAAGCTAGCAAAGCGAAAACCTAAGGCTTAGCCCAGACGAGTCCTCTTCTGCTGGCGTCCCTCGGACTCAGAACTCTCAACATCGTCCTCGTCGTCATCATCGTCGTCGGAAGGGCCTGAGGCAGTAACCCTAAGGCTCGTGACTCGAGTGACTCCTCTGTATCCTCCTCTGACTCCTCGCGAGCGGGCCTCCGCTGGGATGCTGCCCTAGGAACCACCTCAAACTGCCTCGCCCCTGTAGCGGACCACGATGCTCTCTGTGTACCCCCGGCCTCTCGCGCTGGTGGAAGCTGGAAGGCTCGTGGTGTCCTGCAGCTGTGTCCTAGCCGAGCGTCGTGGCTGCACCTGCATATCATGAGCATTCATTCATTTGGTACATGTTTTAAATCCAATAAGATGAATATGCATGCGCTTTGCATACCTGTGAAGCAACAGGTAGAGCAGGCTCAGGAACAGGTCTAATCTGGAGGCTCCTCCCCTTGGCACAGTCCTTCAGCAACTGGCGCATCCCCACCATCAGCATGATAGCCTTTTCCACCCATTCTCGTGGCACCTACTTGATGATTCAAAAGTCAAAACCATATGTGCATAAGCAAGAAACATTTGAAGCATGAAAGAAGCGAAATTGTGTTATACCTTAGCAGGAAGCCGCATCGACAGCTGTGGAAGGCGTGGAATGTCCAACAACGCCCGTGCTCCAGAAGGGTCCCTCACCTCTATCGTCCACTCCAACGTCTGTAACCTAGCTGGAGTAGAAGTCTCAGCCATCCCAGGAGCTCCCGCGCTGCCCTCACCTCGGCCCGAAGAACTAGCACCTCTCCCAGCAGCAGGAGGTCTAGCACCTCACCCCTACCGCGTGAAGAGCGACCACCTCGGCCTCGTCCTCCTGTCTCACCTCCAGTCTCACCTCCGGTCTCATCTCCGACCTCACCTCTAGCCTCACCCCTGGCCCTCCTGGCCTCAGCCTCTGCCATCTGCCTCTCCAGCTCTCTCTCCATGCCCAGACTCGTGGCCAAGTATCTATCCCTGTATGTCGCATAGTCCAGCGTGCGCCGCAGATATCTCTCTAAGTCTGTATCTGGCACCGTGAACTGCTCCAGCTCAGCCCGAGTGTAGGTCTCAGTCCGCTGCACTCGTGGAGGAAGTGGCCCCGGCACGATGAACTCTAGAGAACCGAGTGACTATCGTGTCACCCGATCCCCCAGATACCACTGCCAGCCCAGCGGGCACTCCAGCAGGACCCTGCTTCGCGTCACCTCCCGACTCCTCGGAAGGAAATCAGCCTCCACCCTGGCTCAGCGGTTCCAGTGAACCTGCATCCAAATTTCTGGCATCAACAATCGAGAATTTCATTTTCAAGCAAGCACAAAAGAAAAGAAGGTTGACGTTTGTACCGTAACTCCAGTGACGTTATCCAGCCAGCGCCGAAAAGTCATCACTTGTCCCCGACGCTCCTTCCCCCTCCTGTACTCCATGCCCCATGCAAGTCCCCGTGGAAGCAAATTTGGATTTGTACAAGTGTTCTCGGGCGGGAACATGCCCAAGACCTCGTAAGCCCAAAGCTGCAAGTTGTCGAGATTGATTCAATTCAGTTCAGTACATTTTCAAATCAATCAACCAATCAAAACAGTTCGAAGCAATAGCATTGAGTCATACCTCAATCACCCTCCAGTACCCGCCGATGGTGTCTCCCACTCCGCGTGAGGCAGCTCCAAGGAAGCAGTAGAGCGTGCACAGAGCAGCACCGCCCCAGTCGTATCGTCCCGCCTGCCTCAAGTCAACCAGACCCGCCAAGTAGCTGAGGTGAACCCGAGATCGCCTGAGCGGGAATAGAGAAGCCCCGAACAGGTACAGTAGATAGGCCCTGGCCATCTGGGCCGCCTCGACGTCATCCGCCGGCTCGTGATCCCAGTATGTCGTGAACTGGCCGTACTTCGCCACCCCTCCGCTATGGCGCAAGACCAGTCCGAGGAACCACCCCAGGGCTGTGTCATCCAAGTCTATACTCGGGTCGAAAGGTATCGGCTCGCTTCCAACTTGAAGCCCTGTAATCGCTGCGAAGTCGAGAGGAGTCACTGTCATCTCCCCGAAGCGGAAGTGGAACGTGTTGGTGGTGTCCCACCATCGCTCCGCCAGTGCCGTCATGACCGCACGATCGACCCTCCGCCGTCAGCAACTGGATGAATGGCTCGAAACCAACCTCCTCCACCAACTCCCACACTTTCCGAGGCAGCTCTCTGAAGTACTTCAATGAGCTGGCTGAGCCCCCGTGGTCGTAAATGTCTTTGGTATGCTGTTTCAACAGAGTAAAGCAATAGCATCAGTAAACAACGCAATGTTTCAAGGAAACAAGTCTAATGCAGGAAAGTAAACTATTAAATTCATAGTGTCATCCATCCGGAGGAGATGTGTGTAGCCCGGTCTCGAAGAAGCAAGTCCTCCGGATAATCTGTCCGAGAAGGGACATATCCGGTCATCCTTGTCGGCTCAAAGAAGTGTAATCGCGGAGCGTAAGTATCTCGTGCGAATCCAGGGCACGCGCTGGCCAAGTAGGCCTTCGCCTTAGCCGCCGCAGTGACCCGCTCCTCAATCACCACCTCCTCCTCTAGCTCCCCTAGCCCCAAATCGTCCGTCTCTGGCGACCCCGTGTCCGCCGCCGTCGTCCCTGCACCACTAAGCAACCCTCCTAACAAGAACGCCGAGGCCTGGTCCTCCGTCGTCCTCCCTCCCCTCAGCACCTCCGTCATCCCTGCGTCAAGGCCGAGCGCGTCTAGAATGTCCTGCGACCTCGCAGAATCTAGGAAATCTCCCTCCCTGAATGGAACCGGGCGCGAAGCACCGATCCCACTATCTCCACCCCTCGGCTCCGCGGTCGTCGCTCTCAGTACCGAGGTCGTGACGACACGGCCAGCCATCACTACCTCATCACCGCTGCCTTCCCTCCGCTCATCACTGGCCTGCTCGGCGGCCGCGAGCAACTCCTCCACCGTAGGAGTATGAGGAGTGCCCGTGGCACCACCTTCGCTACCCGAGACCTCCATCTCACTCCCCGGCGTGTCTCTGCTGCTCGTGGCCAGGCCACCGTCACCCTCTCGCGCGGCCTCCCTGTCACCCTCTTCTCCTACCGCCGCCAGACCACCGCCACTACTCTCTACTGCCATTGGACCCTCACCAGCCTCGACCACTGCCACCACATCCTCACCGGTGACACCCTCCTGATCTGGTGCAGCAGTGCTGCTGCTATCTTCCTCCATCGCCGCCGTAGCCGCCACCACCGCCGCCTCCTCGCGGTGGGGCAGCTCCTCATCACCTCCGCTAGCCATCCCCTCTTCTTCTTCCCCCCAAACCTTCTTCTTCCTCTTAATCCGCACCTCTTGGCACACGACAACCCACCGTAAGATCGAAGAGATCTCGAGATCTCCGATTCGATCTGTGACTGTGAGGATGAGTTCGGTTTGACTGGGGTTTTGTTCGAGAGAGTGGAGAGAGAGATCGACCGAGGTAGAGAAAGAGATCGCTTGAGAAAGAGAATGAGATTGATCAAGTTCAGAAGTGTACCGTACTCTGGTTCTCGAGTGCTGAAGTATGGGTTTAAACCCCAAATCAGCTGAAGAAGATGAAAAGGACAGTGGACCCCAGTCGTGGTCTCGAGCGCTCGAGACCACTCCCGAGCGCTTGGGAGTGGTTCTGAGCGCTGAGATCTGTCCTCAGCCCCTGTGCCAATCCTCCGTCGCCTCGTGTATTTCTCGCTTCCGAGGCTTGCTTAGCTTCTTCTTCTTTTTTACGAAATCAATCTCAGTCCTGGCTTCGCCCGTGTCGAACGGGGCTCTGAGAGGCGACCCTCCGTCGACGAAGTGATTTTAGGCTTGTGCTCGCGATTTGGTATTTTACTTGATAGTCGTTGAAATTAGTCTATTTATGCTTACAGGTATTTCTACCTTACAGGTGCTACTTTATCCTCGTTCCGTCCTCTAAACAGAGCAACAGGTGGACCCTTCATACATTTACCTTATCAAAATCGTGTCGATCCTTTCTCATGCATGCATCACACGTGCTTGCATTTTCTGTCTGCCAAACAGAGTAACAGGTGGACCCTTCATGCATTTATCCCTTCAAACTCGTGTCGATCTTTTCTTGCGCATGCATCACACGTGCTTGCACTTTCTGTTCGCCAAACAGAGTAACAGGTGGACCCCTTTTGCATATTTACCTTGTCGAGGTCTTGTCAATCTTTCTTGTGCATGCATTACACGTGTTTGCACCTGCCCCGAAGAACTACGCTGGTCTAATCCCTACAGAAAAGGGTACGTAGGCAGTCTGGAAAGACGCGACCGCATGCATCAAGTTCTGTTACTTGCATTAGTGTTCGAAATTAAGGGTTTGATGTGGCTCGAATTGGGCTGTCTCAATCTTTGGATGTCACTCGTATCCAAACATGATGCCGAGCGCCATCCAAAGAGGGGCAACTGTAGACACCCCAATTTGGACGTTTCGAATTTCCTTAATTTGTGGCCGAGGTCACGATGATGAATTTGGATTGAAACAAGCCCTTGACCAGTCGAATGATGCTCCTTGGAAGGCTTTAAAAGGAAATAAAATGTCAAAATCAGTCTTAAGCGCTCGAGAGCGGTCCCAAGCGCTCAAACTATTTGCAAAACACAGGACTTGACAAACTCTCGAGCGCTCGAGAGTTAACTCCCAAGCGCTCGAGAATTCTCCCGAGTGCTCGAGACTTCAGTGCTGCCCAATGGATGAAGGAGCTTCCCCACTTCCCATGCAGGCCATCATTGCAGTTGTTTTCAGCCGGTGCAAACCTCAGACAGCAGTCCACCTCAGTCAGAGGGGAGTCAGGTCTGAAAATTTTCAAAGATGCCATATTTCATTTGCCAAAATGAGACCATATACTATTTTGCCTATATAAAGGCCATTCCAGCACAGAACATCAACGAACTCTCTCTCACTCTAGAATCCCTTTGATTGTTCAAACAAGACCAGCCTTCATTCCTTTTGAAAAACTCCATTCTCAAAAGCAAAACAACCAAGAATAAAAATATGAAGAACATGCAAGAAGTTCAGATCACCACCAGTCTCTGATCTTCTTAAGTTCTCATTCTTTTTTTCTTCATCTTCCAAAGCTTTTTCAAGGAGCAAAGTTCTAGCTTAAAGGTAGAAGTTCTCTACCTTAGTATCAAACATAAGCAAAACAGGGCTGTTTTCCTTTCTGAGGGAGGTCCCTCAGCCTTCTCAGTCTTTAATATTGAGTGTGGGTTGAGAGACCTTGGTGAAAAAACAAGAGCAAAAGGGGCATGAATGTGCTTTCTGTATCCAGATTACTGGAAGCACTCCCGAGCGCTCGGGACTATTCTAAAGCGCTCGAGAGTGGTCCCAGTCCTGCTTTCCTTTTTTTAAGTGTTTAAATGGACATGCATGGGGAGTAGGATGTGTTTCAAAACTGTTTTAACTCTTTTGAAGTGTGTTGGTACAAACGATCTGCCCTTTTTAGAGAAAAATAAAGGAGATGACCTTCATTTGAAGGCATGCAAAAGATTTTTGGCATGGAACTAAAAATGGAAGCCTTGTTTGCATTTCTAAAACATAAGATCCAATGCACCAGTATACTACATTGAGTGTATTAGTTGGTTGAAGTCAGTTCTGGGGTGCAATTCACTCCCAAACGCTCGAGATCACTTCAGAGCGCTCGGGAGTGACTGCATGCAACTTCAGCCCATCTTTCTTCCAGCTTGGTCCTTCTACTGCTTTTGCATGTCCATGCATGCATCCCCTTCTGTCTGTTATAACTGTAAAGTCACTTTTCAGAAAGGCAAGGATGCATGGTTTGGCAGAATGGGGTCTGATCCCATTCTGCTAAGTCCTCTGTTGAGCCTGTGACACGATTAATGTTATTCCAGCTTACATTTTCAACATCGCATTCTGTTGTATCTTGTTGTACTAACAAGCTGTGCAGGTTGGGCCTATAATACTCCCAAGCACTCGGGAGTGCTTCTGAGCGCTCGAGAGTGGATCAGTGACAGGATCTTCCAGTTTCAGTCATTTTGCATTTATTCGCCATTTTCTATTATTCTTTGTACACATGCACATGCATGCAACCTCTGCACTTGATATACCTGTGGATACCTACTAAGTGTCGTAATGAAATAAAATCCTTTGAAAAATCCCACAAATGTTTAGTAGAGACCGATTTCAAATCGGGCGAGGGGGGTGCCGTAAAACCCTTCCCCCTCGTAACGTGGCTTCCGAACCCCTTTTCAAATCTCTGGTTTTCAATTCAAATCAATCATTTTCCAAATAAAACGGTTTCTCGGGTGGCGAACCATAAATCCGGGTGGTGACTCTTCAAAATTTTTCAAATCGATCCTAAAAAAAAAAAAAAAGCGTGGCGTTTCTTTTCGGGCCGCCCCGATTCCACCCGGGGCTGTGGTAGCCCACACCAACTAGCGATCGTTTACCCTAATTGCCGTTTGTTTCTTAACCTTGGCCGTGAACCTTTTGCAACCCTTGAGCTTCATAACCCTAAATGAACCTTTTGAACCGTATAGCTATTAACCGTTGGACGATAAAAGCTAGGGTTATCTTTACCCATTGGACAATAGGAGAAACTTAGTCTAATCCACCAAGGTACAAGATTAGATTAGTTTAGTTCTTAAATATAGTATTATTACAAGCATAATACTTTCTATTATTACCCTTTGGATAATAACCGTTAGGAGAATTATTACCCATTGGACAATAGGTTAAAGTCCTTGCCATCCTTACCCGTTGGTTAATAACTGCCAGGGAAACCATTATCCATTGGATAATAGTTATTCTTGACAATCAAGTACTATGGTTAATAAAATCCTAGATTTGCCATGTGTGATAATTGGTTAAAATAAATATTAGTACATAGGTTAATATTATAGGACTTAGTACTTTGAAAGTATTGAATTAATTTATTAGATATTAGATTTTGACATATCTAGTCTAGATTATGTAGTACATGGTTATACATATATATATATATATATACATACATATATATATACATATATGTATGTATATATGTATATATACATATATGTATGTATATATGTATACATATATGTATGTATTATATGTATGTATATATATATACATATATGTATGTATATATATATGTATGTATATGTGTGTGTGTACTTGTATGTGTATATATATATATATATATGTATATATATATATTATATTGGAGAGTACACATGTGTGTATTTGTATATTTTATTTGGAAAATTAATTTTGCTTGAAAGTATAGGATTTTATAGTTCCTATTGTACTCATATATATATTAATATATACATGTACTTTCAAGTAGAGTACAAGGGAGAGAGAGAGAGAGAGAGAGGGAGAGAGAACCCGAGAGAGAGAGAGAGAGAGAGAAGGAGAAAGATTGAGGGAGAGATGTACCTTGCTTGATTTTTCTTATGCTTTCAATCTTCCATTGTACCATTGGAAGCATACAATCCATTGGGATTTCATCCTTACAAGCCAAATCTTGTACTACTTGTACAATCCCCATTTCTATACTTGATCAAATCCTCCCTTCCTTGCTCAATCTTCCATAATCCAATCAAAAGGACTACATCATAGCCATGCAAGCCTAGTTTTAGGGTTTATCTTGCAAGAAAACTAGATTTGGTAGAATAAAAAAAAGAGACAAAGAGGGAGAGAGAGGGCCGGCTAGAGAGAGGGAGAGAGGCCAAGTTTTGCCTATAAATAGCAAGCCATTCCTTCATTTCATTCACACCTCTCCATTCTCCAACTTCTCTCTAGAAAGCATAAGTGTTCTTGCTTGTTCTTGCTTTGTTTCTTGCTTGTTCTTGAGGTTTCTTTCTAGTTCTTCAAGAAACTCTCCATAGCCACCACTAAAGCACCACTCGACCACCACCTCGATCCAAAAGTAGTAGTAGTTGTAGTTAAGATCTAGTTTCGAGAGAAACCATTCTCTTTCTGAGCTACCGGAAGCCACCGTAAGCCGTTATTCCGCCCGATCGCCGACTTTCTTTCCGACGTACTTTCCATAGCCTTACTACCGCCAAGAAGAACGGTAGAGTTCTTCGAACCTACTTTCTCTAAGTATAATAGATGTTATAAGCATGATTTCCCTAAGTGTAGAAAACTATACGTTTAGTATGATTTGTTTTTCGTAATTTACTTTGATCTAATGAATACGGGAAAGCATGATCTTGAGAATGATTGATTGCATGACGTTATAGAATCTTTCTAACTTGATTTCCTCGTCAATAAACATATGTTGTTTTGACTTTCCAAAGAGAAGGATATACGCTTTTGTTTTAAAGATAAAGTGTTGTTTTAAAAGGAAGTATTCGTATTTTGACCTTTTCGAAGATTGTAAGCTTGATTGCATGTTACTTGCCTTACTTTTGGTTATGAACGAGAATGATAGAATAGAGTTGGATGATCTTGTGAGCATGATACATGTGAAAAGTCCCGCCGCGGAGTCTATGCATGATACGAGACACATGAAATTGGAAAGTAGAGACATGACACTTAAGATGTGGTTGCTATGGATAAAAAAAATGTTTTGAAACTACATATGGCCGGACTTGGTAGCCTTATGTTGGTGTGTGTTGCCAATGGAGCCGGACTTGGTAGCTTCATTGGAGGTGTGACTTGGTTATCCACGGAGACCAAGATGTGACACAATGTGCCGAACTTGGTAGCCATTGTGGCCAGTGAGCCGGACTTGGTAGCTCATTGATGTGTGCATTCACAATGTGCCGAACTTGGTAGCCATTGTGGCCAATGAGCCGGACTTGGTAGCTCATTGGTGTGTGTGTGTGTTTTTGAAATAATGTTAAAAGATGAGACACAAAACGATGAGTCGCGTAGGAGAAACACAGAGGACATGACACCAACGATAGATAGCGAATGCAGATGTGTCATTGTTGTTATTGTTATCAATTATTGAATGTGCTGTTTATGACCCTTTATGATATATGAATGACTTGCTATGTGTAAGTTAAGGGTTAGTGTATTTTGGGTTACTCTATTGAGTTTTCAAGCTCATGGTGTTACTTTATGTGACCTTGACATATTATACTGGTGACGACGCTGGTATAATGTGTCAGATCTCTTAGATGAACAAGGAGAGCTGTATACCTTGGAGGCATTTGGAGCTGAGGAGCTTGCTAGGATGGAAGAAGAAGCGGAGCTATAGATAACCTTAGCTGTCATACCCTATTGTGTAATATAAGAACCCTTTGGGAGTTTGTGATGTAATAATGAGCTAAACTCTACCTTGTTTATATAATAAAATGTTTAACTTAACGAACCCGATTTTGGGGGCGTTACATGCAAGTAGATCTTACCCTGCAGGTACCTATCCTAATTTGGAGAGTTCTAATGCTTTGTATATGCAAAGGCCAATTTTTGGTTTGTAACAGGTTCCTTGGACTAGGGCCACAGATATACCTCCCGTTGCCCGCGATACCGCTGACCAACAGTTAAACGGTAGCATGACCCATCATCGTCGAAGGTTGTTGGTCATTCGAGGTCCCCGGGCTCCAGTAAACCGTGCCGGATTGCCAAAACCTATCTAACGAGGCTTATCCCACATCGATGCAAATGAGATGCTAGAATTTGATTAAGAAGAAGAAGAATCATAAAATCGCAAAATGCCTTTTCAAATTTGGCTCACTTTATTTATTTCATCTTTAAAGGAAACTACACAAGTGAACAAATGAAAAAGTCCCAGATTAGATTGGCCGGACACGAGGTCCTGTTAAATCACCATTCCAACCTTCTGCAGCGCGAAGCTCACCGTTTTGACAGACTTTTAAGGATTTGTTCGCAAACGTATTAAACTCTAAGTATGAATTAATATTGGTTCGAGTATCCCCAGCAGAGTCGCCACTGTGGGCAGCATGCCCTTAGAAAAAGGATTTCGTTCCTTTTTGCCAAAGCGGCCCGGAAATCGAGGGAGCGCGAGCGGAGAAGCAAGCGCTTGGAATACAGAGTCGCCACTTGGGTTTGAAGGTCCGACACCCAAGGAACCGTATTTCGAAGCACCTGCCGCGCTGTTTGATTTGAAAAAGTGAAGGAACCAGTCCATCATAACCATATCTGGGTTCGGGAGCCAGGTTACGAGAGGGGAAGGTTTTTAAGGCACCCCTCTCACCCAATCTGGAGATCGGTCTCTACTTAGGCATTTTGTGAAAACTTTTGTGATTCTTCTTTTATTAATCAATTTTTAGCCAATTAGGGTGAGAGAACAGTTAATTGGGGATTAAACCATAACACTTTGCAAGATGTGGTATCAATTGAAACATGGATGGATGGAATACTATGAAAAATGAGATAAAACTTAACCCTCTGATCAGAAACAAACAAAGTTGCTCATAAAATGAGTGTGCCATGCACTATGGCCAACTTTGCATGCATGGATCTACGAACATGCAAATGAACCATCGCGTGACACTCTCACTCACTCGCGCGAGTGTTCATTTCTCACCACAGGTTGAATTTTATACCCTTCTGGGCTCCAGAAGGACCAGTGCTCACAAAGGGGCAAACCAAGCAGTTTTATATGTATTGGAATGTAAATTATTACAAACAGAATGAGTTAACTTGAAACACAACCCCTAAACAGTGGGGGTGAATAAACAGGGGGCTTAAGCCCTAGTTGCCATGTAAGGGCAATTACTAGAAATTAGAGAACCATCGCGCGACAGAGTGACTCCCTCGCACGAGGGTTCTGATGGGACTTCCAAGAATTGCTTTGCATGCTTGGGGCTCTGATACATATCCAGAAGCAACCCAAGGGCATTCCAAACCAAACAAAAACAGCAAACTAAGCTAAACTATGTATTTTAGTATGCAATATAGTGATTCTATACTTAAACATGCTTCAAATACAGTAAAAGCAATATATGAAACTTAAAGACCAGCATCCCCTTCCCCACATGGTCCATTCTCACACAGACAGAACTGTTGCGCGAGTGTTTGGGAGCATCGTGCGAGGGTTTGATAGCCCACAGTTTTTTGTAACCCTACTGACTTTAGGGCCAGGACTGGTATTGATTACCAGCCTTGGCCCTGCCAACCCCCCTGAGGGATCAAAACAGAGGACAGGTAATAAACTTATACCTTTGCTTGAGTTGTTTTTGAAATGGATTGAATAAGGTGGTGTAGCTTGGAGAATGAGTGTATGTACAACACAAGAGTTAGAAAATAACAAGTGTGGTTGAGGGTTTGTGAGCTTTTTGCTTGATTTTTGGTAACCCTTTAGCTTTGGAAGCATGGGGGGTATTTATAGGACAATGGGAGGCCAAGGGGTGACGAAGAACTAGGCCTAAACATCAGCCAACAAGGCTGGCCAGCCAAGCTTGGTGGAGAAGGTGGCCAACAAGGTGGGGGAGTGGTTACATTGGGAGGTGCCAACCATGCAGTCTACAACAACTGTTCTGGTGGAAAACGGGGTTCCACAGGCTTATAGGCCCCTGATGATCACAAAATCCAACTGAAAAAAGGTGATGGGGACAGTCTCAAACCATTGCACGATGGAGTGGGATTGTCGCGCGCGTGTTCAAACCACCGCGCGAAGTCCAACAGTCAACACTTTGACTTTGACCCACACCTGGCAATCTGTCCATCGCGCGAGGGTTTCAAACCCACACGCGCTGGTCAAGCCTTGGCTAGGGTTTTGACCTAGGGTTTGTGAGGTTCAAAAAGGTTCAAGAGGGTTTCCAAACACTCCAAGCTCAATCCATTCCATTCTCAAGTCTGTTTTTTATCCGATTTCATCATTGGGGAAACAAGAAATCATAAAACGACCGGGAGATCTGTAACGCCCCTAAATTCGGGTATGTTAAGTTAAGCATTTTATTAACAAACTAAGTTGAGTCTGGCTCATTATTACATCACAAACTCCCAGAGGGTTCAAATGCCTCCAAAGTGTATAGCTAAGGTTATCTACAGCTCCGCTTCTTCTTCCATTCTAGCGAGCTCCTCAGCTCCGAATGCCTCCAAAGTGTATAGCTCTCCTTGCTCATCTATCAGGTCTGACACATTATACCAGCGTCGCCACCAGCATAATATGTCAGGGTCACCAAAGGTAACACCTTGAGCTACAAAGCTCAGTAAAATAATCCAAACCCACTAACCCTTAACTTACACATAGCAAGTCATGCATATATCACAAGGGTCATAAACAGCACATACAATACAGGATATAGATATCAGCAATGACACATCCGCATTCGCTATCCATCGTTGGTATCCATGTTTTCTGTGTTTCTCCTACGCGACTCATCTTAGACCGTGTCTCCATTTACACTTTTATCAAAAACAGCCTTTCAAACATCATTTTATCTCTCGCTACCAATGAAGCCACTACGCCAAATTTTAGTATTAGCGGCATGAGAAAACTGCCGTTAATAGTCCAAAAACCGCCGGTAATACTCAAAACCGCGGGTAAAAGTTCAAAAACCGCCGGAAATATACCGCCGGGAATACAATTGTCGGAAAAACAAAAGCGGCATTAGAAAACCGCCGGCAATACTAAAAACGGCGGTAAAAAACCGCCGGTAATAATACCGCCGGCAATAAAATCGGTGGTTAATTTTTTTTGTTCTCCCAGGAATCGAACCCGGAACCTCCGGATCCTATAGCGCGCGTGTTACCAACTGGACTGACCCGTATATTGCGTCATGTAGGATAAATAATAATATTTATATTATACGGGTCGGTATTATTATTATAAGCGGCATTAATAAACTGCCGGTATTAAAAAAACCGTATATTCTATTTTTTCCGGTGGTATTTTAAAAAACCGCCAGTAAAAGTTTATAAAAACGGCATTATTAAAAAAACCGCCGTTTTTGGTAGTTATTTCCGGCGGTTTTACTAATGCCGGTAAAAGTTATTTTTGGCGGCAGTTTTTTTACCACCGGTAATAATACCGCCGGCAAAAGCAATATTTGGCGTAGTGAGCTACCCAGTCCGACTCCATTGACAACACTCACAACGGGCTACTAAGTCCGGCCACGTCGTGGTTTCAAAACATCACAAAACTTGCATTGGCTCCTCTCCGCGGATAACCAAGCCATATTACCAATGAGCTACCATGTCCGGCCCATCGGTAATCTTCACAACAGGCTACCAAGTCCGGCCACGTTGAGGTTTTCGCAAGTCCACACAATGGGCTACCAAGTCCGGCCACATCGCGGGTTTTCACCACATAATAGCTACCAAGTCCGGTCATTATATAGTTTCAAAAATATTTTTATCCATATCAACCACACCCTAGGTGTCATGTTTCTACTTCTCGGTTTTCGTGTCTCGTATTCATGCATGGACTCCGCGGCGGGACTTTTCATAACACAAACCATACATTGAAATCTTGAAACTAAACTAGCAAGATCATCCAACTCTATCTTACTTGATACATGCTCAAATATCCACAAGTAATGCAAGCAACATTCAAACAAGCTTACGATCATCTAAAAGGTCAAAATACGAATACTTCTAATCACATTGGTACTTCCAAAAGTCCATTAGATCTTTTCTAAGAACTTTAAAACAACATACGTTTATTGACGAGGAAATCAAAGTTAGAAAGATTCTACAATCATGCATTCAACTTTTCTAAAGATTAAAGTATACTACATATAATTAAAGTAAACGAGTAAGAACACTCTACGTATACTTAGGAACAGTATATAGGAATATCTATAGACACCCTATTCTGGACTGTCCAGACTAGCTTATATACGGTCTTTGATTTCCCGATGATGATTAAAGGTCGAGAACATCCGAAGTTGATGGTGTGTTTGAGCTCTCAGCGTTCCGAATCTCATCCAAACCCTTTCAAAGCCCTTTTCGAACCCTTCGAGCCAGAACCAAATGGCCTCAGCAAAACCCTGCTTCGGCACGCGGGTGATCAACTGACGCACGCTGGTACATTGCCACGTGTCAATCATCGAGCATGAAGCCAATTTCACGTGGCGCGCACCAGCCCATCCCTGGCGCACGCCAGTTAAGCCCAGTCAAATCGCCTTTTTGGCAACCACTTGCCCGGGACTTTTGTGCCACCCTGACATGAGCCATAGTCTACTGATGATTGTTTCATCCAGAAGTGTTCCCTGCACTCCCTCAATATCTCTCAAGGCAAGTCCCATGCATTTAATGCGTGGGAGGCTCCCCTCTTCTTGGAACCCAAACAAGGCCTTAGGCCTCAACTGATCTCGGCTGGCCAGCCTCTCTCTCCCAGCCTATATATACCCCCCTTACATTTGTTTGCAAGGGGTTACTCTCATTAAGAGCTCTCAAGTTTTCTCCCTCCTCTCTCTCTAGCTCTCCCTTGTTTTTCTTTCATCCATTGAAAGACAAAGCAAGGAAAATCAGTCATACAACCCACATTGCCATCCTCATCCTCCCTTCATCTCTCCATCCCAAGCTCAAGCTCAAATCATCCATCAAACTCAATCCAAAGGTATATCACGTTTTGTTCTGGAAACTGTTTCGACCCCTGAGGGGAGTTAGCAGAGCCCAGGCTGGTAATCAATACCAAGCCTGGTCTCAAAGCTAGCAAATAAGCAATGTCGTGGGAGGATAAGTGGCGCACGCCAGTTACCTTCACCCGTGCGCCAATCATGGCTGCATGGCAGGACTGGCATGGGGATCACCGATCACCCTCATTTTGCTTTCTTTTCATTCCGATCACTTGATAGCATGTTAAAACCAGTTTACTGCTTTCCATATTTTAGAACTGTGTAGTTAGTTACCTATTATAACTGTTCAGTAAGGCCCCTGGGATCTTTCTGGTCGTGTTCCAGAACCCAGATGAAGCAAAGCCAAGCACTGGACCAAAAGGCCAACTGGCGCACGGGCACTTCTGACCTGCGTGCGCCAATGATCCAAGCTCCAGTGACTGGCCCTTGCTTCTCAGCATAGTTCTGGCCTTTGTTTGATCCCCCACACTGTTTATGGGGTTTTGAGTCCATTTATTTCTATTTGATTCGTTGCTGTATTCTGTAACCGTATATATGCTGCTATATCAACTGCGTGGTTTGTCCTGGGTGTGCACTGGTCCATTCCAGAGCCCAGAGGGTTGAGTTCAGAAGCTGTGAGTTTGAGCCCACCGGCGCACGCTTGTCCTGTGTTGGCGCACGCAGGTGATCCCTTGTTTGCAGTGGCATGGCTGTTGCATACAGGTCTATTCCTGCGTGTATCATTCTGGGTCAGTGTGTTCTAGTTCGTTTAAATGCTCACAGAAGCGCTTGTTCTCAATCTATTATCATTATTCATATGCCATTTACAACATCTTGCCATGTAAATACAACTTGCCATTTATTAATCCCTATTAACTGTTCCCCCGCCCTAAATGGCTGGAAATGATTAAAAGAGAGAAAAATGCAAATGTTTTACAAAATGCTTGAGTAGAGACCGATCTCCGGATTGGGCAAGAGGGGTGCCATAAAACCCTTCCCCTCTCGTAACCTAGCTCCCGAACCTCAGATATCGAAGGTGACGACGGTCCAGTCTACAAGCCTTTTTCAAATCAAACAAATGTGATCAAAAACGTTTTCAAATCGGTTTCTTGGGTGTTTTCCACAAAACTCGGGTGGCGACTCTCTCAAAACAGCATTTCGTCATGCTTTCAAACAAAATGGCGCAAACCGAACTTTTCGCAAACCAAAAATGCAGGATTTTTAGGGGCGTGTGCCCACAGTGGCGACTCTGCTGGGGATCATTGCATTAATTAAAATTTGGAAATTAATACATACTTGAACAATTTTTCAAATGTCTGTCAAAACAGTACGCTCCGCGCTGCTGAAGAACGGAATGGTAACGTAACAGGATTCTACATCCGCCATTCCGAACTGGGGCTTTCACTCTTGTTCACTTGTGTAGTTTTTCTCCAAGTTTTGATTAATAAAAGTGAGCCAAGCTTGAAAAGGGCATGTTTCTAAACATTGCGTTTCTCTCTCTCAAAAATCATTCGTTGGCGCTCTCCATTTGCATCGGTGTCACTTAGCCCTGTTGAGGTGTTTTGGGTAACCGGCACAGTTTACTGGAGCCCGGGGTCCTCGAATGCCCATCAACCATGGACGATGATGAGTCGTAATACCGTTCGACCATTGCTTTGCTACACGCGTTGCTTTGGGAGGTATACCGCGGCTCTAGTCAGAGGAACCCCCTTAAACCAAAACCGACCTCTCCATGCGTACAAAGCACTAGAACCTTTCAACCTAAGACAAGAACCTGCAGGGTAGGATTATTTGCATCTAACCCCCATAAACTGTCTATGTGTTACTGCTTTCCCTATCGCATGCCTGTACATACATTCATAACGTTCTGCGTAGGAGCATGCTAGGGAGGCTTTTAGGTTTATCTGTCTGGCAAGTCTATCTCGTCCCTATTAGGACGCCGTTTGGACCGATGACGAGTCTTGCATCTTGATGATGCGCATTATCAACCTTTCAAATTCCTTGAGTCAATGAGACTTCGAGAAATTGAGACCCTCTAAGTCCTTGTCTAAACCCGATCAAAGTTTCAAGCAGAAATTCGGGAACAACAAGAGCATGCCGTGATACTTACACTGCTCCGGTTACAAGTGCTAAACACTTAGACCATTCAAGGCTCCGGCACAGTGCTGCTTACGCCATTTCGGTCATGGTATCACGACATTCGCATCAAATTGTTCCATTCCAAACTTTGAAACTTTGAGAAAGAAGTAGCCGAAGATTTAGGCTGTTTTGACATCTCTTAGTGTTAGTCGGTTCAAACAAGGATACATCGTCGAAAAGAAATCTGAGGATCTGGGCAGCGTCCGAGTGTCGTGAGACGGGCTTGTTTTCTAGTTCTAGAGTCTAGGAGGATGCCGGCGACGTCAACGTGTGCATTGCATTTAACTACTGCAGGAACCTCACTGAGTTCTCATTTACTTTGCTTTCCAAAGCTCTAGGCCATTTCACCGAAGGGAAGAGCCAAACCTACTTGGAAGTTTCTACTGGGGCTTTTGCAAAGGCTTACAAGGCTTGTCACTCAATCAAATACAGCGGCACCACCAGCAAGTTCACTGTTACATCCAAAGCCATATTACTTTCCTCGACCATCAATTCAGAATGGCAGCACAAACAGAGTTGGCTGAGCTGAAGAAGGCCGTAGAGGAACTGGGTCACAAAATGGACAAACAAATGATCATGGTCCAGGGGCTAGTTGACCTTTTCACTTCCGCCATGTTAAAGTCGAGTCTGGGGTTAAATATCAATCAAGCCTGCCACACTCCTGCGATTGGAATCAAGCTGTGCTCGAAAGACATATTCAACGACCTGGCTGAATTCCATGAGGCCAAAACTCACCCAAAGAAGGATGTTGAATCCCAGTTCGAAGCCGGTGTTGAAAGGAAAGGCGCACACATTGACAAGGCCTGGCCCAATCCCAAAAGAGTGTGTTCCATTGACAGCGCAACGCTATACAGCGGCGGAGTTAGTAAAAGTTTTGCCAATCCTCGTCCCAATTGCAAAACCCGACCAACGATCTTTTCCCACTGTGGGTAGCATGCCCTGGAATTTTTGGATTCCAAAGGAGCCTTCGGGAATTTCGGTTCCTGAAGCAAGGGCCCATAATCGAGGGAGCGTGAGCGGAGAAGCAGGCGCTTGCAAAAATACAGAGTCGCCACTCGGGTTTGAAGGTCCGACACCCAAGGAACCATATTTTGAAGCACCTGCCGCGCTATTTTGATTTGAAAACGTGAAGGAACCAGTCCGTCATAACCGTATTTGGGTTCGGGAGCCAGGTTACGAGAGGGGAAGGGTTTTAAGGCACCCCTCTCGCCCAATCCGGAGATCGGTCTTTACTTAGGCATTTTGAAAATGTTGTGATTCTTCTTCTTTTTAACCAATTTTAGCCAATTAGGGCGGGGAAACAGTTAATCGGGGATTAAAACTGTAACATGTTTGCAAGATGTGTATAGCATGGATGGATGGAAGACTGTATAAATTGGGATAAAAACCCAACCCTCTGATCAGAACATCAAGAACAGTGCACAAGGTTTAAGCATGCCAACACCATGGCCAACTTTGCATGCATGGATCTACGTACATGCAAAGAACCATCGCGCGACACTTCTAAACACTCGCGCGAGTGTTTGTTCTCACCACAGGTTGAATTTGGATCCCCTTCTGGGCTCTGGAAGGACCAGTGCTCACCCAGGGGACAAACCAAGCAGTTGTATACATACTAGAATGTAAAGAATTATTACAAACTGAATCAAGGAGAAGCCAAACAAGCTGAAATACAACCCCTAAACAGTGGGGGTAAATAAGCAGAGGCGTTAAGCCTTAGTTGCCATGCAAGGGCCATTACTGGAAAATGGAGAACCATCGCGTGCATATTTGGAACACGCGCGCGAGTGTTCTGACTGGACTTCCAGGAATTACTTTGCATGTTTGGGGCTCTGAAACATACTCAGAAGCTTCCCAAAGGCATTCTAAACTAAATAACACTGTAAATAAGCTAACTATGGCTTTTAACATGCATCACAATGATCTAAAAGCCTAAACATGCTTCAAAACAGTAACAATAGTATACAAAGCTGAAAAACTAGGATACCCTTCCCCACAAGGTTCATTTTCACACTGACACAAAGTGTCGCGCGAGCATTTGAAACCGTCGCGCGAGGGTTCCCAGTCACATACTTCTTGTAGCTTTGCTGACTTTAGGGCCAGGACTGGTATTGATTACCAGCCTTGGCCCTGTCAGCCCCCCTCAGGGATCAGAACAGAAAGCAGGTAAATGTTTATACCTTTGCTTGAGTTGTTTTTGAAATGGCTTGAACAAGGTGGTGTAGCTTGGAATATGAGTGTATGTAGAGCACAAGAGTGAGTGAATTGCAAGTGAGGTTAGGGTTTATAAGCCTTTTTTGCTTTATCTTCTATCACCTATAGCTTTGGAAGCAATGGGGGTATATATAGGGAAATGCATGGGTGGTAGACATGGCTCAATAACCAGCCAACAAGGCTGGTCAAACAAACTTGGTGGAGAAGGCCTCCAACAAGGTGATGGGAGTGGTTGTGTTGGGAAGAGCCAACCATGCAGTCTACAACAGCTGTGCTGGTGGAAAACGGGGTTCCTCAGGCTTACTAGACCTTTAATCATCACAAAATCCAGCTGGAAATTAAGGATGGGGACAGAAGAGAATCGTCGCGCAAGGGTTCTAAACACGCACGCGAGGGTTCTCCAAGTCACGCGAGGGTCAACGGTCAACAGATTGACTTTGACCCACACCTGGCAGAGAATGCTCGCGTGAGGGTTCCAAACCCACACGCGATGGTCAACCCCAGCTTTAGGGTTTTAACTTAGGGTTTCTGAGGTCAAAAAGGGGTAAGGAAGGTTCCACACACACCAAGTTCAAACCATTTCGATCTCAAGTCCGTTCTTAATCCGATTTCATCATCGGGGAAACAAGAAACCGTAAAACGATCAGGAGATCCGGATTGGGGTGTCTGCAGTAGTCCTTCTTTGACGGCACCCGGAGCACCATTAATTGGTACGGATAACGTCAAAGATTTCTAGACACCCATCAAATCCACCCGAAAGTCGATTAAAAGAAAGTGCGCAAGTATGTAAAAATACCGTGCACCGAAGGAACGGAGAGCAAACCTACTGTCGATGCGAACTCTCCTGGGGAAATAAGCAAGATCAGACGGATGGATCGTCGCTGATTGATAATTAGACGGATGGATCGTCGCTGATTGATAATTGGACGGATGGATCGTCGCTGGATTGAAATTGGACGGATGGATCGTCGCTGATTGATAATCGGACGGATGGATCGTCGCTGGATTGAAATTGGACGGATGGATCGTCGCTGATTGAAATTGGACGGATGGATCGTCCCTGGATTGAAATTGGACGGATGGATCGTCGCTGATTGATAATTGGATGAATGGATCGTCGCTGGATTGAAATTGGACGGATGGATCGTCGTTGATTGAAATTGGACGGATGGATCGTCGCTGATTGATAATTGGACGATGGATCGTCGTTGATTGAAATTGGACGGATGGATCGTCGCTGATTGATAATTGGACGGATGGATCGTCGCTGGATTAAAATTGGACGGATGGATCGTCGCTGATTGATAATTGGACGGATGGATCGTCGCTGATTGATAATTGGACGGATGGATCGTCGCTGGATTAAAATTGGACGGATGGATCGTCGCTGATTGATAATTGGACGGATGGATCGTCGCTGGATTGAAAATGGACGGATGGATCGTCGTTGATTGAAATTAGGACGGATGGATCGTCGCTGATTGATAATTGGACGGATGGATCGTCGCTGGATTAAAATTGGACGGATGGATCGTCGTTGATTGAAATTGGACGGATGGATCATCGCTGATTGATAATTGGACGGATGGATCGTCACTGGATTGAAATTGGACGGATGGATCGTCGCTGAATTGAAATTGGACAGATGGATCGTCATTGATTGAAAATGGACGGATGGATCGTCGCTGATTGATAATTTGGACGGACGGATCGTCGCTGGATTGAAATTGGACGGATGGATTGTCGCTGGATTGAAATTGGACGGATGGATCGTCGCTGATTGATAATTGGACGGATGGATCGTCGCTGAATGAAATTGGACGGATGGATCGTCGCTGAATGAAATTGGACGGACGGATCGTCGCTGATTGATAATTGGACGGATGGATCGTCGTTGAAATGAATTTTTTGCTCAGGCGTACATGGGCGAACCACATTGGACAGGCCTGCTGGGGAATTGGGCTTGAGGCCCAAAACGAAGCATCGCGCGCGGGTTCAGAAACCTCGCGCGAGCATTTGGTTCCAGGGCTTGGATCTGGGACCGGCCCAAACCCGGCCCGTGCTCGTTTTCGTCCCATATACGTCGCGGGGACGTTTCAGAACCGCTCACAGACAGTTTCGAAGTTTCAAAACTCCTCTCCACTCCCAAACTCCCTAAAATCCCCTAAACCCTAGACTTCCTTCAGAAATCCATCAAAACCAGGCACGCCCACGTGCCCATGGCAGATCACGGTGGTGATGGAGGCACCGGGGAAGTAGTTGATTGGCCGGAGGGCCGGGGAGAGCCTATGGCAGTCGAACAAGAGGATCCACAGCCGGTCGAAGCCATCGCGAACACTGGTGCAGTGGTGGAGGGTGGCGGAAATGGCGCACAAGGCCAAGAGCAGGAGGTTGGAGGCGGAGAGAAGGATCGCGCGCTTGAGGAGAATCCACGCGCGAGGGTTCTATCCGGGGCCGTGGGGTCTATTTCTGAAGCAGAAGGCTCGGGCGCAGTGGCAGAGTGCTCGCCCATAGTTGGTGGAGGTTCTGGTGATGGTGGGAGCAGTGGAGCCGTGGGCGATGTTCCCGGGTCGAATGGGTCTCCGCCGAGAGACCCGACGAAAGGCAAGAGTGTTGTTATTACAGAGGAGGAGAGGCCCACCGGGGAAGAGCAGACCACAGAGGCTCCCCCCATCGAGATCCGTGAAGAGGACATCGCGTTCAGGCCTCCGGTGACAGCGGCCACATCGTCGCGTCACATACCGATCACCTATGATGACATTGCCGAGCACACGCCTAACGAGATGCTAGCAAGGCTTTTGGAGGAGCGTCCCGACATTGGTGAGATTGTTTTGAAAGCCAAGGAGGATCGGGCGCGAGCCATTGAGGCTGCCGAGGCCGCAGAGAGGGCCGAGAGGGAGAGAAATGATAGAGAGGAACCCTTGAGAGACATGGAGGCCGAGGAGAGGGCTGCAGAGGAGACATTGGGACCTAGGGTGGCAGCCGTGGCAGAGGCGGCAGCAGCGAGACGGCCCGACTACACAGCAGAGCCATACACACCCCCTGTACCACACTTGTTCGTACCGTCGGGTTTTTCAGCGTACACACCCCAGCGGTCAGAGTATGACGACGAGATAGTGTTGAGAGACCCTCTGATTCACATTGCAAACACTTGGGCCGAGGTAATTCCTGAAACCCCCTTTGTACTTCAATTTCTAATTTACTTACATGTTTAGTAGATTGTTGAGAAGAGCATGAAGTAACTTTCCAACAAAACATGAAATAGCCCGGCCATGATATTGGAACTACTGAATTGCACACCATATAGAATGCATGCCATGTAGAATAATAACTTGAACCAACCATCTGAATACTGCATGCACCTAAGCCAGAATCATGATGATATAACCTTGACAATCCATGCATGCAATGAGATGGACCGAAGAGCCACTGTGTTACACCGCTGCATTGATTACCTAGAACTTGAAAATGAAAGGCACGTATGCTAACATTTGCCTTGTTGCCTGTCTATGCACTTGAAACAGGAGGGAGCGGCTCAGAGGGATATTCGAGGATTTGGGGGGTGCATGCAAATCCCTGGTACTGTACGAGGCTCTACGCCAAATGGTAAGAGATTTGGTGGATGCTGCAGGCTTTGGGGAGTTCATACGAACTCTTACTCGGAGTAGGATTAACCATGCTGTGCTGGTAGCGCTTGCAGAGAGATGGAGGGACACTACCAATTCCTTCCACCTTCCCCCTGGAGAGACGACTGTGACGCCGACAGATTTCGCGGCGATCACAGGGCTGAGAGTTGGAGGAGAGCCCATCCCTTTTGACTCGGACATTCAGAATGACCAAATTGCACGGGAGTGGTTTCTGGGTGATGCACCCAAGATTGAGGAGGGGATGGCGAAGTACGAGCAATTCACCAAGTACCTAAAGAAGAAGGTGACTACAGAGTGGGAGGCGGAGCAAATGGCCAGAGCATATCTGCTGTATCTCTTTGGCGCTACCCTGTATCCAAACAGGCGTAGCAGAGTACACTTGTCTTATCTGCCAGCTCTGAGAGACCTGAGGACAGCTTCGCGCTTCGACTGGGGTGGAGCTGCGCTTGGCACAGCCTATGCGTTCCTGGGCAACTCGTCGAGGACGGGGAAGAGTACTGCCAGCTACTGGCGAGTCTGGGAGGTAAGATAACATAGAACAACTTCTATTGCACTTGCATTACTTGCTTATGATTTAATATAGCCTGCTTGAACGCATAATATCTTGTGACTAACGCATGCACATGCTTGAATTTGAACAGCTCTGGCTTTATGAGGTCCTGCGGATGTATCCGCCACAATGCAAGCAACCCGACTTGAGCACTCTCCCCCGTGCATTGATATGGAGTAAGAAATATATGGGGCCAAAGGAAGGTAGAGGTAGCCTCGACGCCTACAGGCTGTACTTAGACGAGCTCAGAGCCTCACAGGTATGCCATCAAAACCCTCATGATTTACAATATGCATGTCCTTCAATTGCTTTAATGCTGTCGCTGACCAATTGTCTTAATTGTCTGTTGACCTGTGTGCAGATCAACTGGAACCCATGGAGGGTCACAGGAGCAGAGCCTGAGTACCTGGCCAGGAGCAGGGCCATTACTGCCAGCAGGGTGCTACTTGAGTCGGCCTTTGGCTGGCAATGGTACCTCCGAGACCGAGTGACACGCCAGTCACTTGGCTACACAGCATTCCAGGTGCCAGGGCGACTTCCACCAGGAGCTTCACATACGGGCACATACACCCGAGCTGAGCTGGAGAGGTTCACACAGCCAGACACAGAGTTGAGACGCTTCTTGCGCCCGGAGATGGACTATGCGGAGTACCAGAGAGACCGTTCGGCGAGGCCGCTGGGTATCCGGGCTCTCAGAGACGTGCGGAGTCAGGCACGCGGAGCTGCTGAAGAGAGGAGAGCTACCGGTGAGAGAGCAAGAGGCGGCGAAGGCCGTGTCAGACACCATGCGGGAGTACCTGTGAGAGGTAGACCCCCAGAGATGTCATGGATAGTTCCAGTTATGGATGCCCAGGGAAATCCAGCGGAGATACACTTGGTGCCTGCTAGGGTCGAGCCACCGCCCGTGACTGTCCCGGTATGAACCTTGTTTACACTTCAATATACACACCAACATTATTGAATATGTTTGATGGTACCGAATTGCCTTTTGCAGGTGCCGACTGAGTGGGTGAATGAAGCCGTTCGCCGAATGTTAGCTTTGGAGAAACTGGTTAGGCGAGCAGCGGGTGGCTTTCAATTAGAGCTGCGTTATCCAGCACCACATCCGCCATAGGCTCAGTGAGCTGCTGCCAAGAAGCCTCAGGTATATAACGAAACATTCCTGCTTTTGATACTTGATGATGTACCTCTGTTTTCGATACACATGCTTTGATTGCTTTTAACAAAGTGTACCTGTCATTCAAACATTTGATATATACAATATACAATATGCACAATGTATACTAATGCTTTACATGATATGTGACAATGCAGGCACAGGAACGGGCGACTACTAGGAGCAAGAGGACACGGTCGCCTCCGCAGAAGAAGCTAGCAGCCAGGACCCCTGTACCGGTGGCCGTATCACAGCGACAGACCAGGAGTTCACAGCCAGCTGCTGCAGGGAAGGAGCCAGCTAGACAGGCCATGGCACGTGCTGAGGAGCAGTCAGGATTGCGATGCGTAAGAGGCCATCATCGGAGGAGCAGCGAGCCCAAAAGAGACCCAAGCTGGTATTGCTCCTGACTTCCGAGGATGAGGAGGAAGATGAGGAAGAGGGGGAAGAGGAGGAAGAGCACTGTGGGCTCCCGGCGCCCGGAAAAAGGAGCGCTAACTCGAAGAGTCGCCACCCTGATTTCTGAAATGGATCATCCGAGAAACCGAAGAGTCGTTTGGAAAAGGCTTTTGGTCTAGCGAAAACGTTGAGATGTTGGGTTCGGGAGCCACGTTACGAATGGGGAAGTTTTTCTTTAAAAAGCACCCCATTCGCCCGGAATAAAACCGGTCTCTACTTAATGTTTTCAAAAACAAAAAGGGGGGGGGGGGGAGATCTTCAATATGCTTCGGAAAGTCAAACTCTTTAATAAAACAAGTAGCGGGGAAGGGACATGGGAAATATATCACATTGACGTGCATGTGGTGCTATCTGTACAATAGTGGTGAAATGATATGAGCAGGGGAAATAAACAACATTCAACAGACTGTCTGGATCTCGGCTAAGCTGTCCACGGCACCCTGAGCTGCCGCGTGCGGCACCTCAACATACCGTGCGTGGTACCTGCTCTCTTGTCAGACTGTTGCAGACTTTCGACACATTATTTAGTCCACTGCCTTCTTTGTGCATCTTTCAGAAAACTCACCAGAAACCTCACGGCAGTCAGATCATCCCAAAAGGCCATTGTCTTCCTCAAAACATGATTTTAAAGTGGTTTTTGACATATTTGATCATTTGGGATGATCTCACAAAGCTTTTAAAAGAACCGGGATATGGCTTGTAGATATGGTCTTATTTTAAAAGAAGCAGAAACAGCAAACAGCAGATACAGACAACCACAACGGAGGAAAGCTCGGATCCAGACAGCCTGCTTACAAAAATACTAGCATGAGACATGCCGTGCGCTGAGAGTCAGGGTGCTGCGCGTCTGTTCAACAGACCGCGCGGTTTCCCGACCTCAGCACTGTGTTGATTTTATTTTCTGAAAATGGGTTTTTGGTCAGGATCTAACCAAAAAGGGGGTTAGAGCTTCTGACAGAAAAGTCCCCTCAGGACCAGAACAAGGTCTAGTCCGAGGAAACTAGTTTGTACCTTTAGTTTCGAGCTTGATCAAGGGTTGTTGGTGCGCGGGTGTGGATGGATCGTCACGGATGTAGATGGAAGAAGTTGAATGAGACAAAAGGAGTGTGGGTGTGAGGGAAGATTAAGTGTTTTGGGTGATGAGACTTCGAAGTTAATGAAAGATCAACTTCAATGATGAGAGGGGAGTGAGTGAAAGTACTTAAAGAAGGTCTTTTGGGAATGACATTCTTTAAAGCTTGGAAATGGAAGTGGAAGCAAGAAAGTGGGTGTAGAAACTTAGAGAGAGAAAGTAGAGTGAGAGAGAGCCAAGAGAAAGGCAAGGGAGGGACTCAAAAGAAGGGCTAAAAGGGACCCCTTTCCCTTGAGTGGAGGGGTTAATTTATAGGCAAATGGCCAAGGATTTTGAATTCAAATGGTGGAGGTATTTTCTGGGCGGGTCAGAAGTGCATTTTAATTGAGCAGTCATCACCGTGGCTCACTGCTGGCGTGGCAGACGACTTTCGAGCCATCGACTTTTAGCTCAAGGTGCCGTGTGGAGGAGTTTGGCTGCGCATGGTCCCTTGAATTCTCATAGTGCCGTGCGCTCCAATTTGGCTCCGCACGGTGCCTCCTCCTGTGGTCCAGAGTTTTTTTGGGCTTTTTATTGGGCTTGGCTGGGTTTGTTGGAATTGTTGGGTTTTCGGTTTTAAAGGAGATCCTTTTTCAAGCTCGCAAAGGTATCGTTTCCTCTATTTCATCATCGGGGTGGACAAAGACTCTCCGAGGTCCGGATTGGGGTGTCTACAGTAGTCCCTCTTTAACGTAACTGGATACCATTAGTTGGTACGAGTGACGCTTAAAGAATAGGCATCCCAATCCGTTGCTCTAGTGCCTTTGAACAGAGACAAAGCGAATAATGCAAGTAAATAACGATGGTGGTCGCGCTCGGGGAGCTGCCTACGTACCCCGTTGTAGGGATTAGACCAGCGTAGTTTGATTGGGACACTGCAATTCGAGAAAATGAGTCCCGGAGGACAAACTCATGCAAAGAAGTGCTTGCGGTACTGTGTGTCATTCAATGTATTGTGAAAGACTTGAGATGAGCCCTCGGGAGGCGAAAATCGAGACGAGCCCTATACGTTCGGTCCGTTAGACCGTGGCTCGAGAGACAAGGAGACGTTAGGTCTGTTAGACCGTGGCTCGAGAGACGAAAAAGCGAGACGAGCCCTCGGGAGGCGAAAATCGAGTTTTGAATTTTTGAGACGAGCCCTCGGGAGGCGAAAATTGAATTTTGAATTTTTGAGACGAGCCCTCGGGAGGCGAAAATTGAATTTTGAATTTTTGAGACGAGCCCTCGGGAGGCGAAAATTGAATTTTGAATTTTTGAGACGAGCCCTCGGGAGGCGACAATTGAATTTTGAATTTTTGAGACGAGCCCTCGGGAGGCGAAAATTGAATTTTGAATTTTTGAGACGAGCCCTCGGGAGGCGAAAATTGAATTTTGAATTTTTGAGACGAGCCCTCGGGAGGCGAAAATTGAACTTCGAATTTTTGAGACGAGCCCTCGGGAGGCGAAAATTGAATTTTGAATTTTGGACCTGCTGGGGAAAATATGTCGAATCCTTGAACCAGTCACGGTGAGTCCCGGAGGACGAATACCGAGAAAAAGGCGAATATAGCGAATTCCCGGGGGATTAAATGGCGCCATAACCGATGCACGACATTCTAAGGGATCTTTACTGCAAAACGGTTGAGAATTGAGTTTCCAAGAGGATTTAGGTGGCTGATTGGATAAACTTTCGAGAAAATATTCAAACTTCTGGAGCCAGGGTGCCGTGCGGTCAAGGTTGAAGGCGCGCGGCACCTCGTTCTGCTAAGCACCCTTTCGATTTCCGAGAACAGTTGGCAGGTTTAAGGGTGCCATTAATTCAGGCGTGCCCCTTCGTCGGCTGGAACGGCTTTATAAGCATGGTGGTGCCTCATCCCATGCACCACCAACAAAATCTCAAAAGTCTTTCTTCTTTCTTCTCCTTTTCTCGAGAAAAACAGGCTACCCTCGCACTTTTGGCATGGACAACAGTCGTCTGACAGCCCGCGTCGAGGCCCTAGAGGCCGAAATGGCCTATTACCGTGGAGAAATCGAAGAGTTAAACACACAGATCGCGAGGCTGATCACAACCATCCGTTCCCTTCGTCGCGCGGTCACCAACCTTCAGGACTTCTGCTTTGACCAATTAGATGACAAGGATGACCCGGAGTTCGTTCCCGGGCATGAGTCAGAGGGTACGGCGGGAGATTCCGAGAGCAACCCTAATGGGTCGGACAACCACTCGGACAGGGCAAGTGACTGAGACATAGGGTTGGAGGAGAGAAGAAAGGAAGAAGGAAGAAGAAGGGCAGTAGGCCCGTAGTTGTTTTTATTATTATTATTATTATTTTTTTATTTTTTTATTTTTGAACGTAATGGCAAAATCCCGGGGGAAACCCCGGATTTTTATTTAATGAAAAACCCTTTCTTTCTCCTTCTACTTGCATCTTTCTTCCTTATTCCGAATCAAACGTGAGGATGCCAAACTATTTTCAGAAGTAAACTGTCGAAGCAAGTCAACTCGCCGTGCGCAGCAAATTTAGGGACGCGCGGTATCATAAACTGAAAGCACTGCATATTCATCCAGGGTGCCGTGCGACTTGACCAAGATGCCGTGCGGCCTGACTGGCTGCGAACCCGGTTCAAAGTTGGTTTTCGAGTGAACCGGTTCAGGGGATATGCATATACGGGGTGTTCACAGTACACCCCACTCGTTCGAATTTCCCTCTCTCTCTCGATCACTCTCTCTCTCTCACGGCTATCTCTCCCTTTCTCTCTCGATCATCTCTCTCTCCCTCGTATCTCTCTCTCTCTCGCTGCTCTCTCTCTCTCACTGTTCTCTCTCTTTCTCGCTACTCTCTCTCTCCCGACTGCTCTCTCTCTCCCTCTCTCAGTCATTACAGTCATGGAGTCCAGGGACGCTCCTGGTGACAGCCATTCATCACGGGTCGAGATTACCTCGCCTTCGGTCGTCCCGGAGGATGTGGCTATGGCCGAGGGTGTTCCGGAGATCACCGGGGTTTCGGACCAGGCGGCATTGGCCGAGGAGGCCACGGCCCCGGCCGCTGCAGTGGCTGGTAGCGACGGTGATGATGGTAGTGGTGCGGTATTGGCCGGGTACGGTCAGGAGGCGGAGACTCCGGGTGCAGTGGAGTCGAGGAGTGACGCTGAGGTTTCGGGCCGGTCGGAGGCGGCGACTGGTGTAGAGGAGAGGACCACGGAGGGTCACGGGGGTGGTAGTTTGGACCAGGTGGTAGAGGAGACAGAGGCCTCTCCCGTGAGAGAGCCTCGAACTGACTTGGGGAAGACCCTTATCGTCGAGGGTGAGCCGGTGGTGGAGGACACACCGCCTATGTTTGTTGGCAGCGGTACAGGTGCAGGGTCGTCACGCCATATAGGCGTGGGCGACTACTTAGCGACGGCGTCCATGGAGGACGTGTTGGGGTTAGTGCACGGGTTTCTTGGGTTGGCGGACGCTTTACTCGCGGCCCGCGAGGCGGAGTTACAGGCCGGGCTCGGGACTGGGGGAGATAGAGAGCCGGAGGCTGAGGAGAGGTGAGCTGAGGAGGCCGGGGTGATGGCTCCTCGCGTCACTGTGGTGTCTGAGGCGACCTACGTCCCCTTTCGGCACGTGGTGGTGCCCTCACTTTTCGACCCTTACACTCCGAGGAGGCCGACTTACGACGAGGCTCTGGTCTTGAGGGACCCTCAGCAGCATGCCCTGGAATTTCCTTGCGGGACGGCGAGACGAGGTATACTTTAAATATCTGCATTTCAAATTTGTGGGCAGCATGCCCTGGAATTTCCGGATTCCAAAGCGCAGGGGCCCGTAATCGAGGGAGCGCGAGTAGAAAAGCAGGCGCACGCAGAAACACAGAGTCGCCACCTGGGTTTTAAGGTCCGACACCCAAGGAACCGTATTTTGAAGCACCTGCCGCGCTATTTGATTTGAAAAAGTGAAGGCACCAGTCCGTCATAACCATATCTGGGTTCGGGAGCCAGGTTACGAGAGGGGAAGGGTTTTAAGGCACCCCTCTCGCCCAATCCGGAGATCGGTCTCTACTTAGGCATTTTGTGAAAATATTGTGATTTGTTTTCTTCTTTAATCAATTTTAAGCCAATTAGGGCGGGGAAACAGTTAATCGGAGATTAAAACTGTAACAGTTTGCACAATGTGATAGATGGCATGTTTGCTTTATTGAAATAGTTAGTATAGGATGAGAACAGACTGCAGTGGGAGTTTAAGCAGACTGGAAAACCCCAGTCTTGGAGTGTCATGCACAGGAAGAAACCAGTATGCACTGATCAAGTCAATGCATGCTGACTAAACCTGCGCACGCTACTACAAGACCTGCACGCGCCAGTAAGCCTAAGCCCACAGCTCTTATTCTCAAACCCTCTGGGCTCTGGAAGGACCAGTGCACACCCAGGACAAACCAAGCAGTTGATAAGCAGTTATAATATACAGTTTAAAGGCTGAAAAGCCCAACAAATAGACAAAAACACCCCATAAACAGTGTGGGGACAAAATAATGGCCTAAAACCAGGCTAAACATGCAAAGCCACCACCGGCTGGGAACAAACAAGCGATCGCGAGATACCACTTTGTCGCGAGGTGCGTGCGCGCGCGAGGGTGCGCCAGCGCGCGATGGTGCGCCAGCGCATCATCGCGCGATGGAGTCGGGCCTGTCGGCGAGGGACCGGGTCCGCTGCTTGGTTCACATGTTTCGGGTCCCGAGACATATTCGAAAGCTCCTGTGGGTACTCCACAAAGAATGTAAATGAATATTGAAATGTAAAACTAGCATTTTTTAACATAGGAAAGCAGTAAACTGGTTTTTATCATGCTTAGCAGTGAGTTAAACATAAACAAAAATAACATAGTAAGTACAAACAAGTAACTAGCATCCCAAACCCCACGTGGACTGTCGCGTGCCACCTAGGAGGGTCGCACGAGATAGTGAGTCCATCGCGCGAGGGAGTACTAGATCCCAAGTTTCTTGTAACACTGCTGGCTTTAGGACCAGAATTGGTATTGATTACCAGTCTTGACCCTGCCAGCACCCCTCAGAGATCAGAACAGAGAGCAGAACAAAGGCAAGCTATACCTTTGGCTTTGAGGTTTGAAAAGTGTTTGAACTTTGAATGTTTGAAGTTGAAAGTAGGATTTGAGTGAGAACAAACTATGTTCTTGAGTGCTAAGTAGGAAACCAAAATGTTTCACTTGCTAATGGAGAAGAGATAAACAAAGGGCTAGGGTTAGAACCTTTTTTGCTTGATTTTTTGGAACCTTGAAAGTGAACAAATAGGGGTATTTATAGGAGGCTTGGAAGGATCTGGAACAAAGAGACGTGCAGGTTGTGGGTTACTTCATGGCTAAGTTTTTCCAGCTATTAAAGGTGACTGTGACAGATTTGGGACCATCGTGCGATGGTGTGGGACCGTCGCGCGAGTGTGACAGCTGTCGCGCGTGGGTCAACGGTCAAAACTTTGACTTTGACCACATGGATCGTCACGCGAGGGTGCGCCTCTATCGCACGAGGGTGCGCCTCTGGCGCGCGATGGTGCGCCCTGGCGCGGGTCAGAAGGGTTTTTGGCCTTTTGAAGTGGCTTAGGGTTAGGTTAGGTTCAAGGGTTTTTCAAACACTCAAAGTTCAAACACTCGACATTCCCAAGGTGTTCTTGATCCGTTTCATCATCGGGAAATCAAATACCATAAGTTAAGCAATCTGGAAGCCCAGATTGGGGTGTCTACAGTAGCCCTCTTTGACGGCACTTGAAGCACCATTGACTTGGTACAAGTAACGTCAAAGAATTCTAGACACCCTCAAGGCACCCGAGCAGAACATAGTAAAGTAGATAAACATACTTACATAACCTGATTGGTGGAATGGACGTGTGATCCATTGCCAGGATGGAAGTAGAAGTGAACGATTGCATTGCCGCTTGTTGATCGAATTTGGGACAGAATAGGCTGTCGCTGTTGGGCGGGACAGGCCGTCGTTGCTTGGGATCAAGCTATCCTCGGCACAAAGTATTCCTAACAAACACGGGTAGGTCGTGTTCAGGCGAGTTAAATTCCATCTGTTGGGAATCGAGCCAATCTCCTTATCAAAGACCATCCGAGACAGAGCAATAAGCCTGCTGGAAGATACACTTGTGGCTAGACTGAGCGTGATTGTCGTTTGAGACAGGCCAAGACGGGCTCTCCTGGGGAACAATCAGTTGCGGATGAACGGACCATTGGACGATGATTTGATCGTCGTTGTGGATTGAATTTCAGTTGCAGATGAATGGATCATTCGACGATAATCTGATCGTCGTTGTGGATTGAATTTGACAGGACTGGCTGCCGTGAAGGGGGACGGGGAGATCAATGTGCGGAATGATCAAGCCGTTGCAATGGATGGGAGGATCATCGGTATAAATGATCGAACCGTTGAAGGCTGGATGGGTATAAATGATCATCGGTATAAATGATCAAACCGTTGCGGTCGGGTGGAAGGATCATCGGTATAAACGATCGAACCATTGAAGACGGATGGGTATAAATGATCATCGGTATAAATGATCAAACCGTTGCGGTGGGTGGAAGGATCATCGGTATAAATGATCGAACCGTTGAAGGCGGATGGGTATAAATGATCATCGGTATAAATGATCAAACCGCTGCAGTCAGGGGTGGAAGGATCATCGGTATAAATGATCGAACCGTTGAAGGCCGGATGGGTATAAATGATCATCGATTATAAATGATCAAACCGTTGCAGTCAGGGTGGAAGGATCATCAGTATAAATGATCGAACCGTTGAAGACTGGATGGGTATAAATGATCATCAGTATAAATGATCAAACCGTTGCAGTCAGGGTGGAAGGATCATCAGTATAAATGATCGAACCGTTGAAAATTGGACAGGACCGGCTGTCGTTGATTGAGACGGGCAGATCGATGTGCACAATGATCAGGCCGTTGAAAATTGGACAGGACCGGCTGTCGGTGATTGAGACGGGCAGATCGGTGTGCACAATGATCAGGCCGTTGAAAATTGGGACAGGACCGGCTGTCGTTGATTGAGACGGGCAGATCGGTGTTCACAATGATCAGGCCGTTGAAAATTAGACAAGACCGACTGTCATTCATTAAGACGGGCGATATGCCTGATCATCATTGATGGCATGGAACTGGCGGACCATTCTTCTGGATGAATGTGCCGTCGTGGATTGAACAGGACCGACTGTCGTTGATAGGAGACGGGTAGATCAGTGTGCTGAATGATCAAGCCGTTGAGAAATTGGACAGGATCGGCTGTCGTTGATTTGAAATGGGCAGATCGGTGTGCACAATGATCAGGCCGTTGAAAATTGGACAGGACCGGCTGTCGTTGATTGAGACGGGCAGATCGGTGTGCACAATGATCAGGCCGTTGAAAATTGGACAGGACCGGCTGTCGTTGATTGAGACGGGTAGATCAGTGTGCTGAATGATCAAGCCGTTGAGAAATTGGACAGGACCGGCTGTCGTTGATTTGAAATGGGCAGATCGCTCTACAATGCGATCAAGCCGTTGAAGATGGACAGGATCGGCTGTCGTTGTGTTGCTCCAAGTAGCACAAGCAGTGGTTATCCTTGATAATAACATGGATAGAGACAAGGCGGACTGCAGCTGGGGAGAAATTGGTGATAACTGCTGATTGGGCCTCAGGCCTGAATTTACCTGCGCGCACTAGTATAGGTCGCAGGCTTGACGGTTGCCATGGAAAACGAGAAAGGAAAGCGGCGTGTGACACCCCACTCACAGCTGCATTATCCCAAAGAAGCGGTTCCGGCCGTAGTTACAAAAGTGACCAGGCAACAGGCATGATCCCCAAAAATCCTGTTTACTTGCTGCCTTTGATACTGGACAGGCGTGCTTTGACACTTGATAGAATTTTCCTGCTTTCAACATTTGATACACAATATGCAATGATGTGTAAATAAATGCATAATTTTGAAAATGCAGATGCAAGCTAAGGGCGGCTCCTAAGAGGACAACGACGCCTAAGGTCTACCCCTGAGCTTCATTACTGTACTATCTGACACTTCTGAGATGCGCACCCAGATAGATAGACATTGAGCGGGCAAGCGTGCCCCAGTTGATATTTAGCAATGAGATTGGGCCTGCATGCCCCCTTTCTTCGATGCTTGGGCAGATGAGCCCCAGAGATGCTCTGCTTGGCCTTGGGCTGACGAGCCTTTGCTGTTCATGAGGTTCCGTAGCTTGTGGATTACAGGAGCTGGGGTAGCAATATAAAAGTTGCATTTTCGCAGTCTATTGACTCTCTTTTGCAAGTGTTGAAGAGAATGCAAAAACTAACCACTAATATCTAATTTGCATTGACAAGTGACCTGAATTGACACATAGACATGCGCACATGTAGAACAGACTCGCCTAGCTCGAACGAAAAGGGAGAAAGAGCCCCAGGGTATAATGCGAACCCTTAGACACAAGGAATATAATGAAATTTTGGGCATTAATGGGCCAAAACTCACAACATTCCCTAGACAGGTGAAACTGACACTTACGAAAGTGCAAAAGGTACAAAGACCTGTATGAACAAACAGAACCGAGAAAAGCATTTCGACATGACACTTGATTGAAAATCTGGAAAAATGTCGCAAAGACGGACATAAGACGCAGATGATGACTCATATAAGCCCAGACTGAAACCGACACCCCCGTGCAGTCACATTAAGTCCATATGACTTGCATGGTATGACAAGACTTGGCAAAAGCCCCTGGAACGACATTCGAGAGCAGTAGCAGGCTACCGCTGGAATTGAATAAGCGTGCGCATGGTTTAAGACCAATGCGCATCACTTTGAACAAACGCGTTGCGGTTGCTTACTCCAGACTTCGCTGAACTTAGAATAAACTGTGAGCCATTAGGCTTCTAGCATTTCGTTCTGCTTTTGATGCTTAAAATCTTTTAAGACTTATGCTCAGCCCGTAATAGAAATAGCAGTTTGCAATAAAATTGAAAGACAAAGGCTTTCCCCCTTCTGATTCCTTCATCGCAGCTTGACTTGATCTTCAATCCTCTTCGACCTTTGATGTGTACCAAAGCGTCAACCATGGATCCAATTTGATAGATTGTGACCGAGTCTCAATGAGAAACTGCCTACGTATCCCAAGCTAGGGAATCAGGTCCAAACGTAGTTCGGGCTAAGGTTCACTCGTGTGTTTACCTCTCCTTTTGTGCTCTAACTTTTGCCTAGTACCGCCCATTCGGGTTTTCGGTCTAGCGAGCTTTCAAATATTGCCTATTCATTTTTGCCTAGACCCCCTTCATAGGTTTTCAGGCTAGCAGTCTGCTCTAACTTTTGCTTGGAACTGCCCGCCCTTGGGGTTTTCAGCCCAACGAGCTTCTCTCAGGGAAAAGTAGCTTTCGAATTGATCCAGGTTGACCAAGGGTATTGAATTTGTTGTTGTCGAGGTCGACGATCTTTGACCACAGCCCCGGATAGAATGGCTTTGATGACGTAGAGTCAAAAGTGCTTCGGTTGGAAATCCCTCGCTCCTGGCCGTTTTGTACACTTTCTCATTGGTACTCGGCGGAACGCCACTGTTTCTGCTTTTGAACACGATATGAGGCCCGGAGCCTTCTTGAGCTTCTGTTTTTTGGATTGGTACCCGGTAGCAGGGGGTTTGATGCTTCTTTATCTCAGGATCAACGCAAGGCGTGACTTGATGAGACCACGCCAAGACGTCGATGAATTCTTCGAGCCTGTCTGACCAGGCGCAATGTTCCTTTGGGGGTGGTGCTTGGACCAACTTTGAACCTTTCGGGAGATTATACTTGTCTTTCAAGTTTATAGAAACTACTTCTTCTTTTAATAGGCTGAGCATGCCTTTCGTCTTTCCTTTCGGCGAAGGAACACATTTCCTTGGGGATGATCCCATCGAAATCTATCCGTTCAATCAAAGGTCGACACAGTTTATATAAAAGCCAGTGAAGTAAGCAGAATAATGCATATCATAAAAACCCATGGGGTTTGCCAAGTGTAGCAGACTCGAAACTTGAAACAAAAGCTACGACGTGGAGGGTCAAGAGGCACGAACTCCGACTCGAGCTAGACTTAGAGCGGACACACAAGGCTCAGGTCGACTCGGACAAAACGCCAATGCAAACTAGGCGATTTTGAAAATGCAATATTTAAAAAGCTACCCGTAGCTTCCACAAAAAGACATAGGATCCAGCGGATGTTAGGCCCAAGCAACAGCACTTCGGCTTTTTCAGCTTCTTCAACCAAACCTACTCGATGCTCCTTTGATCAATGGACCTCAGACAGTCAGTCTTTTTATTTGCAAGCCCCTCATCACTGTCAATCCAGATATCAGCAGTGAAAACCTCATTCACGCAAACAGCGGCCAGCAGCCTGTCCTCAGGCTCGGACAGGATGGATGTAGCCGGCTTGGAGTTCGGGTTGATTTGAGTGGAGTTGATAGTTATCTGACCAACCAGAGGGTCAGACCCGTGTTGAGGCAAGGGGTTAGAAGTGAGGTTGGGCTTCGGTGGAACTTGAAATGTGCCATTGTCAATTAGGTCTTGAATCTCATGTCTAAGACGATAGCAGTTATCAGTGAGATGGCCAGGCATTTGGTGGAAGGCACAGAAATGGTTGGCGTTGTAGTTGGCCGGTAGGACTTTGGGTGGAGAAGTTGGGGTCAAAGACTTGAGATGCCCAGATTGGAAAAGCTGCTCCATTACTGCAGATAGAGGTGCCTCGAAGATAGAGAAACTCCGGGGTTGGGTTCGGGATCGGAGGCTTTGAGCGCTTCGAATTTGATTGACATCGGCTGTTGATGGAGGTGGGGTTGTGATGGTCCCACAATCGATGAGATCTTGAACGGCATGTCGAAGCCGGAAGCAGGCATTGGTGGAATGAGCAGGCATTTGATGGTAGGTGGAATAGAGGTTATGCTTGAAATTGGGTGATGGATTTTTGGGTAGAGGAGTTGGATTGAGGGGTTTGATGGCACCAGTATCAAGGAGCTTCTCATAAACTGAGGCCAAAGGTGCCGAGAAGCATGAGAAAGTCCTTGGTGGGTTCCGGCGAACAGATTGAGAATTCAACATGGAACCCCTGTTTGCTTTGCAATCGCACCACATTGCCTCATCAACAGGATGCATTCTTTCGCCTTCGGGGTTGAAATCATCACTAAGCATGTCTTCCCTTTCGACAATGGTTGTGAATAAGGACCCAGCATCCTCCTTTGGGTAGGTCCTGGCCTCATGAAACTCAGCCAGGTCTTTGAACATGTCCTTTGGGCACAACTTGATCCCAACCGCAGAAGGGTGGCAGGCTTGAGAGAGTTCTTTGACTTGTCCGATATCTGGTTGTCGGGTTGTAGAGGTAGAGAGGCCAACGAGTCCCTGGACCATAATCATCTGCTTGTCCATCTTGTGACCCAATTCCTCTACAGCTTTCCTGAGCTCAACCAGCTCCATTTGTGGAATTACTGAACAAGGTAGGCGATATAACCTTGGAAGCGAAGGTGTAACAGCCCCAGCAGACTCTCCTAAATAGGTTTGGCTCTTATTTTTGGTATCATCCGACGATGCAATGACCCAAAGCTTCGGACAGTAAAGTAATGAAAGCTCAGTGATGTCCTTTCAGCAGTTTATTGAAAGAATTGAAAGAATGAAAATGCACAGGTTATCGTTGTCAGTGTCAACCCTAGACTCTAGAAATAGAGACAAATCTGTCTTACGATGCTCGGATGCTGCTAAAATCCTCAGATTTCTTGTCGAGGGTGTATCCTTATTTAAATCAACTAACACTAGGAGATTTCAAAATAGTCTAAGCCTTTGACTACTCCGTTCTCGAAGTTTCAACTTTTGGAGTCGGAACAACTCGGTGTAGATGACGTGATACCTTAACCGGGGTGGTGTGAGCACTTAGTGCTTTAGCTTAAATGGTGTACATGCGTAGCATGATAACCAGGGCGGTACAAGTATCACGGCATTCTCTTCGTTGTTCCTTGTCTTCTGTTTGAAACCCCAATCAGGCATTAGACAAGGACTTAGAAAATCTTGATTTCCCAAAGTCTCGTTGATCTAAGGATTTTGAAAATTAATCAACATGCACCATCGAGATGCACGATTCTTCATCGGGTCTAGCAGCGTCCTAATAAGCATAAGACAGACTCAAAAGTGAGTGACAACCTAGAAGCCGCCCTAAACATGCTCTCACGCAAAACAACATGCATATATGTATCTACAGTTCTAGAGACAAGTTTGCCTCACAAGTTTCAGACGTTGCCGGAATCCTCAGAATTCTTTTCAGCGATGTGTCCCCGTGTAGATCGACAGATCCTAAAAGATGTCAAAATAGACTAAATTTTCGACTAGTCCCATTTGAAGGTTCAACTTTGAACTTGGAACAACTCGGTATTGATGGCGTGACACCTTTACCGGGGTGGCGTGGGCAACTTAGTGCTTTAGCCGGGGCGGTGTACATGCTTAGCACGATGACCAAAATGATATCAATATCACGACATCAACATTTTGTGGTTCCTCATTTTCGGTTGAATCCTCAAACAGGCATGAGACGAGGATTTAATAAATTTTGATTTCTCAAAGTCTCATTGAACTAAGGACTTTGAAATTGATAACGAACATTCAACGGAATGAACGACTCCTCATCGGGTCCAACAACGTTTTAGACAGCACAAGACAAACTCGAAAGAAAGAATTGCCTTAAGCATGCTCCTATGCAAAACAATGTATGTATAGTGCATGCAATAGGGAAAGCAGTAACACATAGACAGTGTATGGGGTTAGATGTAAATAGATCTAACCCTATAGGTACCTATCCTAGTTTGGAGAGTTCTAGTGCTTTGTATATGCAAAGGCCGATTTTGGTTCGTAACGGGTTCCTCGGACTAGGGCCACAGATATACCTCCCGTTGCCCGCGATATCGCTGAGCAACAGTCAAACGGTAGCATGACCCATCATCGTCGAAGGTTGTTGTTCATTCGGGGTCCCTGGGCTCCGGTAAACCGTGCCGGATTGCCAAAACGATCCAACGAGGCTTAATCCCACATCAATACAAATGAATGCTAGAATTTGATTAAGAAGAAGAAAAATCACAAAATCGCAAAATGCCTTTTCAAGCTCGGCTCACTTTATTTAGTCCATCTTTAGAGAAAACTACATTAGTGAACAATTGAAAAAGTCTCAGATCAGATTGGCGGACACGAGGTTCTGTTAAATCACCATTCCAACCTTCGGCCGCGCGAAGCTCACCTGACAGACTTTTAAAGGATTGTTCACAAGCGTATTAAACTCTAAGTATGGATTAATATCGGTTCGATTCTCCCCAGTAGAGTCGCCATGTAGGCAGCATGCCCTGGAATTTCTGGATTCCAAAGCGCGAGGGCCGTGAATCGAGGAGCGTGAGCGAAAAGCGAGCGCTTCAGAAACACAGTCGCCACAGGTTCAAGGTCCGACACCCAAGGAACCGTATTTGAAGCACCTGCGTGCTATTTGATTTGAAAAAGTGAAGGCACCGAGTCCGTTATAACCATATCTGGGTTCGGGAGCCAGGTTACGAGAGGAAGGGTTTTAAGGCACCCTCTCACCCAATCCGAGATCGGTCTCTACTTAGGCATTTTGTGAAAATATTGTGATTTGTTTTCTTCTTTAATCAATTTTAAGCCAATTAGGGCGGGAAAACAGTTAATCGGGGATTAAAACTGTAACAGTTTGCACAATGTGATAGATGGCATGTTTGCTTTATTGAAACAGATTAGTATAGGATGAGCAATTGCTGTGGGAGTTTAAGCGGTCGAAAGCCCATCTTGGAGTGTCGTGGCAGGAAGAAACGGTATGCGGATCAAGTCAATGCATCTTTGACTAAACCTCGACGCTACTACAAGACTGCGCCACGCCGATAAGCCTAAGCCCACGACTCTTATTCTCAAACCCTCTGGGCTCTGGAAGGACCGTACCACCCAAGACAAACCAAGCGGTTGATAAGCAGTTATAATATACTGGTTTAAAGGCTGAAAAGCCCAACAAATAGACAAAAACACCCCATAAACAGTGTGGGGACAAAATAATGGCCTAAAACCAGGCTAAACATGCAAGGCCGACCACTGGTGAGAACAAGCGATCGCGCGAGGCAGGTCACTTTGTCGCGAGTGCGCTCTGGCGCGAGTGCGCCTCGGTAGCGCGATGGTGCGCCCAGCGCATCATCGCGTGATGGAGTCGATCACATCGCGCGAGGGGTCGGTCCAGTGCTTGGTTCCACATGTTTCGGGTCTGAGACATATTGAAAGCTCCTGTGGGTACTCCACAAAGAATAGAAATGAATATTGAAATGTAAAACTAGCATTTTTAACAAAGGAAAAGCAATAAACTTTTATCAAGCTTAACAGTGAGTTAAACATAAACAAAAATAACATAGTAAGTACAAACAAGTAACTAGCATCCCAAACCCAACGTGGACTGTCGCGTGCAACCCAGGAGGGTCGCGCGAGATAGTGAGTCCATCACGCGAGGGAGTGCCAGATCCCAGTTTCTTGTAACTCTGCTGGCTTTAGGACCAGAACTGGTATTGATTACCAGTCTTGGCCCTGCCAGCACCCCTCAGAGATCATAACAGAGAGGAGAACAAAGGCAAGCTATACCTTTGGCTTTGAGGTTTGAAAAGTGTTTGAACTTTGAATGTTTGAAGTTGAAAGTAGGATTTGAGTGAGAACAAACTATGTTCTTGAGTGCTAAGTAGGAAACCAAAATGTTTCACTTGCTAATGGAGAAGAGATAAACAAAGGGCTAGGGTTAGAACCTTTTTTTTGCTTGATTTTTTGGAACCTTTGAAAAGATGAACAAAGGGGGGATTTATAGGAGGCTTGGAAGGATCTGGAACAAAGAGACGTGCAGGTTGTGGGTTACTTCATGGCTAAGTTTTTCCAGCTGTTAAAGGTGACTGTGATGATTTGGGACCGTCGCGATGGTGTGGGACCGTCACGCGAGTGTGACAGCTGTACGCGTGGGTCAACAATCAAAACTTTGACTTTGACCACACCGGCAAGTGGACCATCGCGCGAGAGAGTTGGATCGTCACGCGAGGGTGCGCCTCTATCGCACGAGGGTGCGCCTCTGGCGCGCGATGGTGCGCCCTGGCGCGGGTCAGAAGGGTTTTTGGCCTTTTGAAGTGGCTTAGGGTTAGGTTAGGTTCAAGGGTTTTTCAAACACTCAAAGTTCAAACACTCGACATTCCCAAGGTGTTCTTGATCCGTTTCATCATCGGGGAATCAAATACCATAAGTAAAGCAATCTGGAAGCCCAGATTGGGGTGTCTACAAAATTCCAATGCATCGTATTTCATTTCATTGCATCTAAGTATACCATTGTATTGCATGTCATGCCTGTTCATTAAATATTTGCTGATTTGTTGCAACAGGCGATCTCGCTCTCGTGCTACGGAGGTTCGGCGGTTGTGCCGACATTCTGGGAGAGATTGCCCGAGGCTTCGCGGGAGATAGTGAGGCAGGCAGGCTTCAGGGAGTTTGTCGGGGTGTTGGCGAGATGCAGAATTCACAGAGAAACCTTGTGGATGGGGGAGCCACATCACTGAATCCTCCTTGCCACATTCAGGGTTGAAGTCTGGTGGGGTATGAGCCATGATGGATTGGGTGACCCTATTCCTTTGACGAGGCCACCTCCAATCCCCATTATGAATAATTGCTGAAACCTTTGAAGACAGAGATCTACCCAGATTGTAAACAACACTCTCACCAAATTTATGATAAAGGGGGCCAAGAGGATGCCAGTTCTCAGGCCACAAGAAAGTGTGTTGGCCATTGCCAATTCTATATTTGATCTTTCGCTTCTTCCAGCCTTGAGGGACGTCGGAGAGATCGCCCGCTTCGACTGGGGAGGTACAACAATGGGGACGTGCTATGCCTTCACGGGCTCTCTTTCCCGCGGGGCAGGAGTGAGCCTTGGAGGCTACTGGAGGGTCTGGGAGGTATATTTCTCTTCCTTTCTCATGAATAGTTAGCTTTCCATTTGTACTCATTCAATGTATATCTTGTGCTAACTTTCGATGCCTTGAATTGCAGCTTTGGACGTATGAGGTGATAGGGATGTACCCTCCCGAGACCACGTGTCTCGATGACACGATACTCCCCCGAGCCCTACGCTGGTCGACAGAGTACAAAGGCGTGAAGAGGGGAAGAGGCAAGCTGGATGCCTTCCGTCTTTACTTGGACGAGCTGCGTCCTGATCAGGTATTAAGGCACTTTCATACTTATTTTTTGCTTATTTCCATTCAAACAGCACCTTGATATTGTTTATCTTTGATGACAGGTCCGCTGGCGGGTGTGGGACCGCTTCGAGATCCCTTACGTTGCACAAAGTAGGGAGGTTGCCAGGGGGAGAGTGCTTCTCGAGTCCCCTTACGGCTGGCAGTGGTACTTGGGTGACCGAGTGTCACGCCCGATCGTTGGTGGGCGCCTATTGAGTCCCTGAGTCGCTTCCTACTCTAGTGCGGAAGGGCAGACCAGACACACTGAGAGGAGATCGAGCAGTTTACACGGCCGACCTCGAGTTGGAGCCGTTCTTCGAGGCAAGTGTCGGGCCTTTGTCAGCCGACTACACGAAAGGTACTGTTCTCAGTACTTGATGGCGAGTCTGGGGGTACGTGCTGCTTGGGAGGCAGCACAGGCGGTACGAGAGGGCGCTGGAAGAAGGAGGGGAAGGAAGAGAGACAGAGGCGACGGAGTCAGCGGAGGAGACGGGGGCCGTGGCGACAGAGGTCGCAGTGAGGGCGTGGGCCCAAGCGGCACTAGCTTCCCTGCCCTCTCTTGGACAGTAGACGTGACGACTCCCCAGGGAGGTCCGGGCCTGGTTGTAGTGCCACGCCCTGCAGTGGAGGCTCCAGAGTTTCTTGCTCAGGTATAACATGGTTTCTTTCCTTCGTACGTTCGCTCTTTTCACACGTTCTGATTGATTTCCTTCATTGCATGCTCCTCCAGGGTACGTGAAGGAGATGGCGGAGGCCATGATGGGCCTGGAGCAGTTGGTAAGGCAGTACGCCATGGGCCACCCTCCGAAGGTGTTGCCTCGCGTTGGTGGATCGATGGTATACTCTCGAACTTTAGTCATTTGCTTTACTTATATCGTTTATATCATGATTATAATGCAAATATCACATGAATTTTATACCGTTGCAGGCTAGAGGAGGGGCTCCACGAGGGTTGCGGCGGAAGTCTGTCCGCCCGATAGTACGACAGGTTTCCTCTGCTGGGTCACGGGAGGAGCCGGCATCGAAGAGGACACGACGCTCTGTAGGGACCGAGGACGAGCCTATTGACGTCTCTGCGGACGATACTCCCGAGCCTACAGACGTTGACCTGGAGGTCACCTCAGGAAATACTGTGCCTAGAGCGACCGGCACTCAGGCGGCGAACAGCTCTCCGGCGGTCGAGGAGGTCTCTGAGGAGGAGAGCGAGGACGAGGACAAGGACGAGGATGACGAGAGTTGAGCTCCTCTTTTGTTTTGTGCTTTTGACGGAGCCTGCGTGCTCTTTTTGTAGGGCGCCTGTTTGCCCTCGGTAGATAGGGTTTCGATCATTGGGCCATTATGCCCTTTTTTGTACTCCGACTCATAGATGCTTTTGGATTTATATACAGAGATCTTGTACTTTCATTGTTTATGCCATTCAATTTCCTTTTGTTTACATGAAGAAAACTGAATAACTAAAACATTGACCAGGCAATGCAACTGGTCGCCGATTCGAGAGGCTGAGCTGAATGTGAGGTTTGTGATAAGGGACGTACTAATAATCAAGGCATATTAACAATGGAATAGAAACCAAAGAAAGCAACTAGATAAATCCTTGCGAGATTGACTCGGTACACGAGAATTTACATCGACACTTTCGCATCCAACCTAGAACACAGTTATGGGGCAATGATGACCTTTATGTTTCAATATGAGGCTCGAAAACTCAACCTTGCTTAAGAAATATAGGAAATTGTTGACTCTAACATGTGACATTCTCGAATTTTGACTCTGGACACGAACCGGGACTTGGACTAAGTCGCATTTGACCGTTACGACCTGTAGGACTTGAAGGAATGACTCGGAATGATTCGAAACAGATTTCGACTCCTTGACATGGCCTAAGAAACAGATTTTATTGAGTTTTCGTGCCACGATGACGAATCCTGGGAGTTATCTCGGAACGAAACATCCCTGGAGTCCCAAATACCCGTTAGAGTGTGTTTAGGAGTCAATTGGTGCTTTGCAAGGCCTCAATTCCATCTTGATGTGTTGCTGCCAAAAACTGCAGAAATGCAGAGTCAAGTTGCCGTGCGGATGAACCAGGCTGCCGCGCGGGTTAGCATCTGTCACACGGTACCTCGATCACACTGCCGTGGGGTTTCTCTGGGTTCAACATGCCGTGCGATCCTTCAAGGTGCCGCGCGAGGCACCTTTCCTGGCAGATTTCAGTTTTGCTGTTTTCCAAGGCAGATTGCTCGGGGGTTGAGGTTTGACCCATGCAGTGGCATTTCTGGACCAGTGCATGTCTGTTTTGAACCTTTTGGGACTTGACCACACTTTTCTCCATGTAGGACCCATGGAAAACTTGCGCTTTTGAAACCCGAGGCTCTTTGAAAGTTGAAGTTGTCCTCTCCACCTCTCCTATAAATTCAAGCTCTCTCATTCTATATTCTCCACACCTCATCCAACTCTTGTCTTCCTTCTTTGTTCCTTGAAATGGCTCTTTCTCTCACCGGCTCGCTCCGTCCATGGTTGGCTTCTATGGAAGGTGTCGATTGGCTCACCTTTCGAGCTCACGGTCTCTACTCCATGAGGTACCTCCGCAACATTCGCCTTCGTCCCGAGCTTTTGACGGCAGCAGTGAGTTTTTGGGATCCGGAGGTCCATGTCTTCCGTTTTGGCGAGCAGGAGCTTTGTCCCACTATCGAGGAGTTCCGTGCATACCTCGGGGGTTTTGGCTCGGGGGAGGTCATTGTTCCCCCCGTACGTGAGAGTGCTTACAGAGTCTTGGTCGTGGCCCTTGGATTAAGTGATGGCGCTGCTCGCTACTTGGTCAGGAATGGCCATCTCAATGTCATGCGCCTTATCGAGCTGTTTTCTCCACCTGGCGACCTTGGAGACATGACTTATCAGACTCGACGCATGACCGCCCTCTGCATGTGCTTGCTTACGGCCTACCTCTTGGTCCCTTCCGTTGGTCATGCTAGCTCGGCATTGGTTAACGTCGCCGCTCAGGTTGAGGCCCGAAAAGATGTGATTCCGATGATTTTGGCTGAGACATTGATTGGTTTGGATAAGGTTCGTTTTGAAGAGACCGAGACTTTCGGGGGCAGCCCTCTCCTCCTACAGGTTGGCTTCTCACTCGGCTCTCCTTTTTCTGGTTTCTCCCACGTTCTCATTTTACCTCAACACTCGGCTGGGCTTTCTATGGTTTCTTACTTGTTTTCTCTCTCTTTTTCGTAGATTTGGCTTTGCGACAAAGTGAATGTGCTGACCATCCCTCCTGGCAACTGGTCATATGAGGCGAGGTTACTCTCTCAGCGATGTTTCGAGTTTATTGACAAGAGTAGGGCTGAGTGGGTGGACTTTTTCAGGTGCCGGCGAGCTGAGACCATTTCTTGGAGGTGCCGCTGGCTGGATCTCCCGCCCATGACGGTGCACTACATGGGCCCCCAATGGGTCGTTCTTGCTGGTTTGGAAGCCTTCACCTTCTCCATCCCTTATCGCATCCAACGTCAACTCAGCTTGAGGCAGGAGGCCCTCGCAGAGGTTCTTGTGGACGTAGTGATGCCTCTCTTCAAACATTCAGTTCTTTGCCATTACCAACACTTCTGGAGGACGCGCGAGGTGACCGATGCACATCCCTACCCTTCTGTGGCGATGCGTGGGAGCTACCGCAGGTGGCTCAAGAGGGACATTGCTGCAAGGGCTGGAGCTTAAGGAAACTGACTCGACCTTACTACCCCGACCGTTGAATAAACTGAGGACCCTTCATTATCATGCCGTGCTTCTTTTGTTTTTGAAAGCTTTGCTCAACCTTATGTAGTAGAAGTAATTGTGTTAATAAAACGAGTTTTAGAGGGTTTCCCCTTCCTTGACTTTGTTCTTTGAGCCTTCTCAACCTGGATTTTTATTTTGATAGATTATGACCGGGTCTCGGTGTGAGACTGCCTATGTATCCTCCTAGCGAAGGAATCAGGTCATGACGTAGTTCAGGGTAGGGTTCGCTCTGGTTTTAACACTCTCCTTTTGCGCTCTAACTTTTGCCTAGAACCGCCCTTTCGAGTTTTCGGTCTAGCGAGCTCATTTATTGTATGCCCTAACTTTTGCCTAGTATGCCCTGACGGGTTTTCATCCTAGCAGGCTTTTGCTCTAATTTTTGCCTGGGACTGCCCGCCCTTGCGGTTTTTAGCCCAGCGAGCTTCTCTCAGGGGTAGTAGCGCTTGAGTTGATCCAAATTAACCAAAGTTGAGAATTCATCTCCGTCCAGGTCAATGAGCTGCGCAGCTCCTCCCGATAGAATAGTTTTGATGATGTATGGTCCAGACCACTTTGGCCGAAACTTTCCTCGTGGGTCATAAACCGGAGCCCGAATTTCCTTCAAAACCATATCACCTTCTGCCAAGTCCCTGGGTTTCACTTTCTTGTTAAATGCCCGTGCGATCCTTCGCTGATACCCTTGAATGTGGTAAAGAGCCCTTAGCCGACGCTCATCGAATAGCATAAGTTCTTCGAACCGATTGCTCAACCATTCTGCCTCTTGAACTTCACATTCAATCATAGTTCGAAGAGATGGGACTTCCAATTCAATGGGAAGTACAGCTTCCATCCCGTAAACCAGGGAGTAAGGAGTTGCTCCCGTCGGTGTTCTTACAGATGTGCGGTACCCCCACAAGGCTAGGGGTAGTTGTTCATGCCAGTCCCTTGCAGATTGAATGGTCTTTTCCAGAATGACCTTGATTGTTTTGTTAGCTGCTTCCACAACGCCATTAGTTTGCGGCCGGTAAGTTGTTGACTTGTGCACTTGGATTTGGAACTCATCCAATACTTCTCGAGCTCTCCCTTTGAAATAAACCCCATTATCGGATACGAAAGCTTGAGGGACGCCATACCGATAAATGACATGCTGCTTAATGAAATGTGCAACTTGAACTGCAATTAGGGTGGTGTAGGAGGCAGCTTCTACCCATTTCGTGAAATAATCGATGGCTACTAAGATGAACTTGTGGCCGTTGGAAGCTGCCGGCACGATTCTTCCGATGACGTCAATCCCCCATGTTGAGAAAGGCCATGGCGAGGTCATTTGTTGTAGTTCGTGCGGCGGAACATGCATGAGATTGGCATGAACCTGGCATTTTCGGCACCTTCGCACGTACTCTACACATTCCGTTTCCATGGTGATCCAAAAATACCCCTGTCTGAGGATCTTCTTGGCGAGCATTATGCCATTCATGTGGGGACCGCATACACCTTCGTGAACTTCTTCCATCACCCTTTTTGCATCTTCTCCGTGGATGCAGAGCTTGTGTGTGCCACAGTGCGATCTCCGGTATAGGTTCCCTCAGCAGATGATGTATTGGGCAGCCATCCTTTGGAGAGCGATCCTGTCCTTTTTGCTTGCTCCCACGGGGCATTCTCCTCTTTCCACATATCTCCAGATGTCATAATACCACGGATGACCATCATCGGGCTCGTCAATTGTCACGACGTGCTGGTATACTGGTGTATCCCTTTGTTCAATCACAATTGGCCTTAGCTTTACGCCAACGGGGATTTCGACCATTGATGCCAATGTTGCCAAAGCATCTGCAAATTGATTTTTGAGCCTCGGTACGTGAGTGAACGTTACCTTGCTAAAGTGGGGGATAAGATCTTCAAGATCCTGATGATACGGCTTCAGCTTTTCTTCCCTAACCTTCCAGTCACCATTCGCCTGGGATACAACTAAATTTGAATCTCCCACGACCTCCAGTTTTTCTATACCGATCTCGATGGCTGCTTCCATGCCCACGATGCAAGCTTCATATTCCGCCTGATTATTGGTGACCTCAAAGTTGAGTTTAAATGCCAACGGGATGTGCGACTCATCAGGTGATATTAGCAACACACCAATTCCGAACCCCTTCTGATTGGCTGCTCCATCAAAATACAACTGCCAAACATCCTCAGCCATCGTCATTATGTCTTCGTCAGGGAAATTGAATTCGGCATCCTCTCCACCCTCGACTGGGCAATCGGCCAGGAATTCTGCGACGGCTCTTCCTTTTACTGACTTTCGGGTGACATACTTTAATTCAAATTCGGCTAGCATTAGCAACCATCGCGCCATTCTGCCTGTGAGAGCCGGTTTTTCGAACAGATACTTTAGAGGATCCATCCGAGATATCAGCTTTACCGGGTAAGCTAGCATATAGTGCCTCAACTTCTTGGAAGCCCATACGAGTGCCTAGCACGTCTTTTCTAGAGGAGTGTAATGCTCTTCAGGTCCAATCATCTTTTTGCCGAGGTAGTAAATAGCCCTTTCAACCCCATCATCTCCTTCCTGTGCTAACATGCACCCCATTGAAGACGGGGTGACCGACAGGTATAGGATCAAAGGTTTTTCTGTTACGGGCGGTGTTAGTACTGGCGGCCTATGCAGGTAGGTCTTGACGGCTTCGAAAGCTGTCTGGCATCTATCATCCCAAGTGAATGGTACTCCTTTCTTGAGTAGGCGGAATAAGGGTTCGCAGGTCGAAGTCAACTTTGCAATGAACCTGCTGATGAACTGTACTTTTCCAAGGAAACTCCTTACATCCTTCTCAGATTGCGGCGGCTCCATTTCTAGGATGGCTTTGATCTTTGATGGATCGACTTCGATACCTTGGGTAGTAATCATGAACCCAAGCATCTTCCCTGCAGTGACTCCAAATGTGCATTTGGCCGGATTAAGGCGCATCTTGTACTTCCTGATCCTTTCGAAGAACTTTCGGAGTGAGGGGAGATGTCCCTTTCGAGTTTTTGACTTGGCGATCATGTCATCAACGTAGACTTCTACCTCTTTGTGAATCATGTCGTGTAATGTGCCGTAGCGGCTCTCTGGTAAGTAGACCTTGCGTTCTTCAGTAAAGGCATAACTCGGTAACAATACGTCCCCAATTCGGTGACAAATGTGGTCTTTTCCCGATCTTCCGGAGCCATGAGGATTTGGTTGTATCCCGAAAAACCGTCCATGAAAGAGAGTAAAGCATGGCCGGCGGTGTTGTCAACCAGCACATCGATGTGTGGTAACGGGAAGTCATCTTTAGGGCTAGCTTTGTTGAGGTCCCGAAAATCAACGCAGACTCTTATCTTACCATCCTTCTTCGGCACAGGGACGATGTTTGCGACCCATTGCGGATATTCGGTTACCATCAAGAATCTGGCGTTGATCTGTTTAGTGACTTCTTCCTTTATCTTAAGCACCCAGTCAAGCCTCATGCGTCTCAGTTTCTGTTTTACTGGTTTTGCACCGGGATAAAGGGGAATCCGATGTTCCACGATTTTTGGATCTATTCCGGGCATATCCGCATGTGACCAGCAAACACGTCTTCGAACTCTTTGAGTAAGTTTACGAGGGCTTCGCATTCTTCGGCGGACAGCGTGGAACCGATTTGGATTATTCGAGGATTCTCTCCATCTCTCAGATTTATTAAAACAATTTCTTCCTTTACAGGTTGAGCGTGCCTCTCATCTTCCCTTTCGATTAGGGATCTAATTTCTTTGGGGATGTCCCCATTGAAATCAATCTCTTCACCATCAGGGTCGACGCAGTTATTAAAGTTAGAAAAGTAAGCCGAATCAGATTCATTCATTTCTTTATTAACGGGGCCTAGGGGCACCATACACCTGAGTAGACTTGAATTCGAAATCTGAGACTCTGAGAGTTTGGGCCGAGAGGCACCAACTCAGACTCGACAGATTCAGAAGACTTAGAAGACATGACAGACTCAGACTCAGACTCAGATCCACAATGAGTTGCATTCGGCATGAAGGTCCAGTTCTTGTACTCTCCAGCAGCATCCATGATGAGTGAAGTTGGGTCTCCGAGAGTATCCTGTCCCGTCATCAGCACTTCTGCTTCCACAACTGTACCCATTGGTTCGTCTTCCTTGAACAGAGTCGCGAGACTACCCAGGGCGAAAACCTCAATCCAGTCAGCCGGTTCCTTCTGCCCTTTCACCATTTTAGTTTCTTCGTCACTTTCCGGCCAAACATCACTCGCAAATATCTCAAATCCCGGCAAAAAGGTGTTGGTTTCTTTGTCCCAGAACGGTTCTGGCTGGCCTTGGTAAACCTGTTTTGCTTTTTCCCTGACGAAGTAATCTTCTAGTCTATTTCCTTTTTTCATCTTGCCGTCGCTTGAAGGTGAATATCCCAGGCCAGTAGTGCGCATCAAAGTGCCCTGAGCTTCAAATTTTGCGAGGCCTTGAAGATTCTTTCCCAGTCCCAACCCCGGCATGTAGGACATCTTCTTCATTATCTTGATAGCGACATTGCTGACAACAAAGTCGTCGTCGATTTTGACCGAATAGACAGACCGGGAGGTATCCAGAGAGAAGCCTCCCAGGGCGATGTCTTCTTCCCCGTGTTGAATTTCCAAGAGCGGGGCATTGCCTTCCACAGGGGCATGGATTCCAGAGTCTCCGTGGATAGTGAGCATTCCTGTTTCTAGTCCCAACCGAATCTTCTGATGGAGCGTAGAGGGCACAGCCATGCTATCCGGTCGGTGCAGCCAAGGTCTTCCTAGTAGCAAGTTAAAAGAGGCGGGGATGTTTACCACATGAAACTCTACCTCCGTCTGGTACGGTCCGAAGGTTATGGGAATCATGACAGTCCCCACTACATCTCTCCGAGTGTTGTCGTATGCTCGGACTTTGTCAAGGATTACTGAAACCGATTTACCATGGCATTTTTGTACCATGGTGAGAAGTCCTTATTTTTGTACTCCAAGCAGTAGGCGACGCGGAGTGGGCAGACATTAATTGCCGAACTGTTGTCAACCAGGATTACTGGAACCGATTTACCATGGCATTTCAGAGTGATATGTAATGGCCGATTGTGGTCAGTTCCCTCGGCAGGTAAGTCCCGATCAGTAAAGGTGATAACATGTTTGACAGGTATGGTTTTGATCAACGCCACAAGCTCATCGGGGGTTATAGCGGAAGGAACCTTTAGTTGAGAGAGTGCTTGGATGAGACCTTCACGATGGCGTGTGGAATGAACCAGCACATCCCAAACAGACATCTTGGCATTGGTTTGCTCAAGTTGGCGCTTGATCATCCCTTCGGGGTCCTTTTCAGGTTGGGAAGGTTCCTTGGCCGGTGGGTCAAAGGGTCGAAAGGTGTTTTTGACTGGGGTGGTAAAGGGATCAGAGGGTCTTGAGGCTGCAGGGTTGGAAGATTCTCCGACTTGAAGATTCGGGGGTTGGTAAACACGGCCGCTTCTGGTTAAATGATCAATCTGGCGGTACTTTGATTCCTCATTCCATAGGTCGGCCAGGGCTTTGCGCTTGTTTCCGATAGTTGTATCTTGTAGATTAGCGGCCAGATCAGAAATGACTAGGTCATCCCATAGATCCTCGGATGTCCACTCTTCAGCCTCCATTACTGTCTTATTGACGGTCCATTCTTCGTTCCCCACCTTTATGTTGACTACCTCGGTGCTAGCCCACAGGTTTGTTTCGGCCCCTGGCTCATCTTCCCACAAGTTCATCATGGCGACGTCGGCGTCCTTTGGAAAAGTAGCAGAAGGTTAGGATTCAGTCCCGTCGACAAGGTAGCCCATCGGGTCGCACTCGTTACTGGCGACCTCTTCTTCGATTTCAGGGAGATTCGGGTACGGGGTGAGGTCCACATTGCCATACAAATTATTGATGACAAAATCGTTAAAGTGAGAGAAATCCGAGCGAAGAGGGGCAAGTTCTGGCCAGTTGTAGGTCATCATCTCAGACGGATATCCAGGCTGGTGTTCTTCACCGAACAGTGCTGGCAGGGTGAAGGTATCCAAAGGGTCATTCCAGGCCATGAGCTGGTACTCATCTGGGGTTGGATCCCATTCCCATTCAGGTACATCTTGAAAAACTTGGTATTCTTCTCCTTGGTTTTCAAACAGTGCATACAAAGAGAACCCGTCAAGAGGATCCGCCTGGATGTTCTGCTAGTCAACCTCCCATCCGGCTTCGAATAAGGGTTCGTCGTTCCTTTGGAAGTTGGCAGCCTCAAATTCTTCCCAGTCAGCAATCAACTCTTCCCACGTGTCTTCCCATTCCCATATGGAACGGAAGGCAGTTTCTCCGGGAATTTCACCAGCAGGGATTGGTTCGGTATCAGGAGTAATGAACAGGGTAGGGTCAAATTCTGGGATGCTCTGATTCTCGGCTAAGGTGATTTGGTTGATACGGAAGGGGGCATTATGCTGTGGTAGGGGGTTTGTAACAATGTTTGGTTTATCTGAGGGTGGAGCATCAACAATTTTGTTATCTATGAGGTTTTGGATTTCATGGCGGAGGCGGATGCAGTTATCGGTGGTATGGCCAGGCATTTGGTGGAAGTCACAGTAGACATTTTGGTTGAGGTTCGGTGGAATGGTTTGTGGCGGCGGAAGAGGTTTCAATACTCCAATTTCTGTGAGTTTCTTAAGAAGAGTGGATCTGGGAGTGCTGAATTGGGTGAAGGTTCGGTTCTGGGATTTTGGTTTCTCGAAAATCTGGTTGACTTCCACAGGTTTGGTGGATGAGGTTCCTGCTTGGTTAGTGTTCCCGAAGAGAACGTTGCTGTTTCCTGAATACGCTCTTTTGGATTTCGACCCCGATCCTGACTCTTTCTTTTCCAAAGTTCCATCTCGCAAAGCCTCTTCTACGGCCAGTCCAGAATCATAAAAGGTTTCAAAATTCAGGGCAGCCTGGGAAAGACCATGTAAGGAGCGAACGAGCTTGGCAGGTTCTTGGTTATTATCCGTATCTGCTCTTTCAGATCAGGCTTATTCTGCATTTGGGCAGCCTTGGCCCTCCAACGTTTGACAAAGTCAGCAAAGTTTTCCTTTTCACTCATCTTAGTGCTTTCCAACTCCCTCGTGGTCATTTTCAGGTCAACATTGAAGTCGTATTGGGCCACAAAAGCTGTCCCAATGTTTTCTCAAGTCCTTTTCTTGGATGGCTTGAGAGAGAGGAACCATTGTAGAGCTGGCCCAGATAGGGATTCGTGGAACAATTGGGCCATAGCTTCCTTTTCGATGCCACGCATGGTGAGGGAGCCAACATATCCTTGAAGATGAGCCCTCGGATCGTCGGTACCATCGAACTTTGCAAAGTCCACACCTTTGAATTTTTCTGGCAACTTGGCCTTGGGGAAAAGGCACAGCTTGTTCATGTCGATTTCTCCTTTTCCAAGTCGCTTAGTCTCCTGGACTGACTCCTCCAATTCGCCAATCTTAGCCATGAGGGCGGCCAAGTTGGGATCAGCTGCTGGTATTTCTTCTTTGGGTTGCTCAGGCCGCCTAGCTAGAAGCTTATCACTGATTTCCTGCATACTTTCCATCATCATGTTCATGTCGTTTTTTATGGAGACCACGGTAGCCTTGAGTTGCGCATCGACACCATGCAAGGGATTGCTTAAATTGAATGTCCATGTTTGCCATGTTCTGCCTGAGCGCTTCCATCCCGTCCCCTTGGTCAGCCATGGGTAAAGGGTTTTCGGGCAGGATTGAGACTATGGGTTCTTCTATTACGGTCTCTTCTAACAACTGTTGCTCTTCTTGATCGACTTGGACTTCAAACCGTGGGGTTCCTTCCAGGGTGTCTACACGGACTAGTCTTCGGGACAGACGAAACCAGGTACAGCTTCCTTCTTTCGCAGGCGATCATTGTTGGCAATACTGGCAATAAGTCAAAAGGGAGCGACTCACAATCGATCCAAATGCTCGTCCTACTTCTACCCATCTCCTAGAAATAAGGCCTAGGACCTACCGTGCCCTGAATCTCACTTAAGACGTTTGTACAGAAGATTTCCGGTAGTTCGGGTAGGTGCCGTCAGGCAGGTTAAATTCCGAACGGGTCGGAACCAGAGCCAATCTCCTTATCGTGACCATCCGAGATAGAGCAATGTGACCACCGAAATCCAGATACGCACGCGCTCAAGGCTAGATCCAAACCAAGGGAGCCGTTCGGGCACGGCAAGCACCGGAGGTATCATAAACTTCATGGATTTAAGGTCTCCTAGACCGACTGGAGGGTCCTAAAGGATTCTAAGGGAGCCTAATCCTCTAGCCCGCAAAATGCAATGATGCATGAATGATGGGTGTACAGAAATAAGATGCACATAAACAGGATATAACACATAAGTCTTAACCATGGGTTCCTGTCTTAGTTGGGATGGTTCTATGGCTATGTACAAGTGCAAAGGCTGGTTTTGGTCTCAGAAGGGTTCCCCGGACTAGAGCCAAGATGTACTACCCCATGTCAAGTGTATTGCAAGACAATGGTCGAACAGCACGATGGCTCATCATAGTCGAGGGTTGCTAGGCATTTCGGGAGAGCTTGTCACCGGTAAACCGGGCAAGGTAGCCAAAATACGCTAGCGAGGCTTGTGCAGTGCAAAGTGTACAGGATAAAAGAGCTTAATCTTCCGAAAGATATTTGAAAAATCCCCCTTTTGAAAACACCTTTCAAGCTTGGCCCTCTTGATCATCCAATATTTTTGAGCATTTTTTTTTTTTAAAAAAAATTGGATGAAGTAAAGATCCCCAGCAGAGTCGCCACTGTGGGCTCCCGGCGCCCGGAAAAAGGAGCGCTAACTCGAAGAGTCGCCACCCGGATTTCTGAAATGGATCAACCGAGAAACTGAAGAGTCGTTTGGAAAAGGCTTTTGGTCTAGCGAAAACGTTGAGATGTTGGGTTCGGGAGCCACGTTACGAATGGGGAAGGTTTTTCTTTAAAAAGCACCCCATTCGCCCGGAATAAAATCGGTCTCTACTTAATGTTTTCAAAAAAAAAAAAAAGGGGGGGGGGGGGATCTTCAATATGCTTCGGAAAGTCAAACTCTTTAATAAAACAAGTAGCGGGGAAGGGACATGGGGAATATATCACATTGACGTGCATGTGGTGCTATCTGTACAATAGTGGTGAAATGATATGAGCAGGGGAGATAAACAACATTCAACAGACTGTCTGGATCTCAGCTAAGCTGTCCACGGCACCCTGAGCTGCCGCGTGCGGCACCTCAACATACCGTGCGTGGTACCTGCTCTTCTGTCAGACTGTTGCAGACTTTCGACACATTATTTAGTCCACAGCCTTCTTTGTGCATCTTTCAGAAAACTCACCAGAAACCTCACGGCAGTCAGATCATCCCAAAAGGCCATTGTCTTCCTCAAAACATGATTTTAAAGTGGTTTTTGACATATTTGATCATTTGGGATGATCTCACAAAGCTTTTAAAAGAACCGGGATATGCCTTGTAGATATGGTCTTATTTTAAAAGCAGCAGATACAGACAACCACAACGGAGGAAAGCTCGGATCCAGACAGCATGCTTACAAAAATACTAGCATGTGACATGCCGTGCGCTGAGAGTCAGGATGCCGCGCGTCTGTTCAACAGACCACGCGGTTTCCCGACCTCAGCACTGTGTTGATTTTATTTTCTGAAAATGGGTTTTTGGTTAGGATCTAACCAAAAAGGGGGTTAGAGCTTCTGACAGAAAAGTCCCCTCAGGGCCAGAACAAGGTCTAGTCCGAGGAAACTTGTTTGTACCTTTAGTTTCGAGCTTGATCAAGGGTTGTTGGTGCGCGGGTGTGGATGGATCGTCACAGATGTAGATGGAAGAAGTTGAATGAGACAAAAGGAGTGGGTGTGAGGGAAGATTAAGTGTTTTGGGTGATGAGACTTCGAAGTTAATGAAAGATCAACTTCAATGATGAGAGGGGAGTGAGTGAAAGTACTTAAAGAAGGTCTTTTGGGAATGACATTCTTTAAAGCTTGGAAATGGAAGTGGAAGCAAGAACGTGGGTGTAGAAACTTAGAGAGAGAAAGTAGAGTGAGAGAGAGCCAAGAGAAAGGCAAGGGAGGGACTCAAAAGAAGGGCTAAAAGGGACCCCTTTCCCTTGAGTGGAGGGGTTAATTTATAGGCAAATGGCCAAGGATTTTGAATTCAAATGGTGGAGGTATTTTAGGCGGGCGAAGTGCATTTTAATTTGAGCAGGTCATCGGTGTAGCTCACACTGGCGTGGCCGACAGCTTTCTGAGCCAGTCAGCTTTTAGCTCAAGGTGTCGTGCGGAGGAGTTTGGCTGCGCACGGTCCCTTGAATTCTCAAGGTGCCGTGCGCTCCAATTTGGCTCCGCACGGTGCCTCCTCCTGTGGTCCAGAGTTTTTTTGGGCTTTTTATTGGGCTTGGCTGGGTTTGTTGGATTTGTTGGGTTTTTGGATTTAAAGGAGATCCTTTTTCAAGCTCGCAAAGGTATCGTTTCCTCTATTTCATCATCGGGGTGGATAAAGACTCTCCGAGGTCCGGATTGGGGTGTCTACAGTAGTCCCTCTTTAACGTAACTCGGATACCATTAGTTGGTACGAGTGACGATTAAAGAATAGGCATCACAATCCGTTGCTCTAGTGCCTTTGAACAGAGACAAAGCGAATAATGCAAGTAAATAACGATGGTGGTCGCGCTCGGGGAGCTGCCTACGTACCCCGTTGCAGGGATTAGACCAACGTAGTTCGATTGGGACATTGCAATTCGAGAAAATGAGTCCCGGAGGACAAACTCATGCAAAGAAGTGCTTGCGGTACTGTGTGTCATTCAAAGTATTGTGAAAGACTTGAGATGAGCCCTCGGGAGGCGAAAATCGAGACGAGCCCTCGGGAGGCGAAAATCGAGACAGGGAAAGACGTTAGATCCGTTAAACCGTGGCTCGAGAGACAATGAGACGTTAGGTCTGTTAGACCGTGGCTCGAGAGACGAAAAAGCGAGACAAGCCCTCGGGAGGCGAAAATCGAGTTTTGAATTTTTGAGACGAGCCCTCGGGAGGCGAAAATTGAATTTTGAATTTTGAGGCGCTGTCGGAAGGCAAAATTGAATTTTGAATTTTTGAGGCGAGCCTCGGGAGGCGAAAATTGAATTTTGAATTTTTGAGGCGAGGCCTCGGGAGGCAAAAATTGAATTTTGAATTTTGAGGCGCTGACTCGGGAGGCGACAATTGAATTTTGAATTTTGAGGCGCCGGGGGGCGAAAATTGAATTTTGAATTTTTGAGACGAGCCCTTGGGAGGCGAAAATTGAACTTCGAATTTTTGAGACAAGCCCTCGGGAGGCGAAAATTGAATTTTGAATTTTGGACCTGCTGGGGAAAATATGTCGAATCCTTGAACCAGTCACGGTGAGTCCCGGAGGACGAATACCGAGAAAAAGGCGAATACGGCGAATTCCCGGGGGATTAAATGGCGCCATAACCGATGCACGACATTCTAAGGGATCTTTACTGCAAAATGGCTGAGAATTGAGTTTCCAAGAGGATTTAGGTGGCTGATTGGATCAACTTTCGAGAAAATATTTAAACGTCTGGAGCCAGGGTGCTGTGCGGTCAAGGTTGAAGGCGCGCGGCACCTCGTTCTGCTAAGCACCCTTGTGGGCTACCACAGCCCCGGGTTTTGAATCGGGGGGAGGGGGGGGGGGGTGGCCGTAAAAGAAGCGCCTCGTTCGCTTTTTGAAAATCGATTTGAAAATTTTTTGAAGAGTCGCCACCCGAATTTATGGTTCACCACCCGAGAAATCGTTTTGATTGAAAATGATTGATTTGAATTGAAAACCAGAGATTGTTTTGGGTTCGGAAGCCACGTTACGAGGGGGGAAGGGTTTTACGGCACCCCCCTCACCCGACGCGAGATCGGCCTCTACTGAACATTTGGGGGATTTTTGAAACTGATTTTGCTTCAAAGGACAAATAGCAAGTATTTACAGTTATATCAAGTACAAAAAAAGTACATGCATGTGCATGTGAACAGTGAATAAATGAGGGAAATGGAAATGAAGTGCAAAGTGCTGGAGACTGGAAAATCCTGCCATTAAAATCACTCTCGAGCGCTCGGGAGCATTCCCGAGCGCTTGGGAATGTTGCATGTCCCAACCTGCAAATAATGTTAGTACAACAGAATACAGTAGGATATGGTACTGGAAATGTAAACTGAAATAACTTTAAACATGACACAGGCTCGACAGAAGGCCTGGTGGATCATAGTCAGGCCTTCAACCCACCAAATCATGTATCCCATCCTTCCAAGAGCAATGGTTTTCCAGTTCGAAAGACCAGAAGGTCACATGCATGGCATGCAAGAGCAGTACAAGAGATAAGAAAGAAGGAGATTTGGATAGAATGACATGAGGGTGACCTATCTCTATGTTTAAGGGGGATAGAGAGTGATCCACACTCCCAGACCAATTTCAACTAACAAAAGCCGTTACTTGAGTGTTTTGATGTAACAGATCTTACCCTTTTATCTTGCATTCAAGAGGTTTCTCTCTTAGGTCTACTAAGGAAAATGCTTTTGCATTTTCTTTCATATGAAAACGATTCTTATTCTCCTTCAAAAACCAGATCAAGTACATCAAAACACTTAAGAAGGCTCTCTTTGCTTGATACCTGTCCCTATCTCCCCTGCATGTTTGTCTAAATGCTACAGAAATGGAAAATGAGGATGGCACCACTCTCGAGCGCTTCAGAGAAGTCCCGAGCGCTCGGGAGTGTTCCCAGTACTGCATGCATGGAAAGCATTCATGACCCTTTGCTCTTGTTTTGATACTAAGGTCTTCCCTTCACACTCTCAGTATTGAGGACTGGAGTGAGCTGGGAAGCCTCCCTCAGAAGGGAAAACAGCCCCACTTTTGTTTGAAATCAAGGTATGAGACTTATACCTTTTGCTTGGAACTTTGATCCTTGAGGAAAAACTTGGAAAGATGGAAGAGGAGTGAAGATTTCAGAGGATCAGAGGTTTGTGATGAACTGAACTCCTTTCCTCTTCTTGAAATTTCTTGGTTATTTTGCTTTTGAAAAGAGGGGTTTTTGCTTGAGAGAGAATGAAACTTGTTTTCTGCTTTTAAAAATCAGAGAGAGGGGTTCTAGAGAGAGGATTTCGTGCTTTCAAATGAAGGCTAAGCCTCCTTTTATAGGCAAAACATGAGCTATGGTTCAAAATGGGAAAATGTCATTTGGAATCCAAATCAAATCTCCTGCTCTGACTCCTCTGACTGAGATAAAGTGTATTTGAAGGCAAAGACCAGCCAAGAACGGCTGAAATGATGATTGCATGGATAGTGGGGAGGCTCCCCCATCCATTGGGCAGTACGAAAGTCTCGAGCGCTTGAGAGTTGTCTCGAGCGCTTGGGACTTCACTCTCGAGCGCTTGAGAGTTGACTGGTCAATGGTTTTGGAAAAGGTCTGGAGCGCTTGGGATTGATCCAAAGCGCTTGAAAATGATTTTTGACACTTTTATTTCCCTTTCAAAGTTTCTTCCAGAAGCATCGTTCCATTGGTACAAGGCTTGTTCGATCCCATATTCATCATTGGGGAGCCTCCGGGCCACGAATCAAGGAAATTCGAATCGTCCAAATTGGGGTGTCTACAGTTGCCCCTCTTTGGGCGTTGCTCGATATCATGTCTTGATATGAGTGACGTCCAAAGATTGAGACAGCCCAATTCGAGCCAAGACAAATCCTTAATTCCAAAAACAAACATAAAACAGCACATTCAACGCATGAGGTCGCGTCCTTACGGACTGCCTACGTACCCTTTTCTGTAGGGACCAGACCAGCGTAGCTCTTCGGGGCAAATGCAAGCACGCGTAATGCATGCACGAGAAAGAATCGGCACAATTTTGATGCAAATGGCCCACCTGTTGCTCTGTTTGGTGAATGGAAAAGTGCAAACACGTGTGATGCATGCACGAGAAATGATCGACGCGAGTTTAATAAGATAAACATGCAAATGGTCCACCCGTTGCTCTGTTTGGTGAATGGAAAGGTGCAAACACGTGTGATGCATGCACGAGAAATGATCGACGCGAGTTTAATAAGATAAACATGCAAATGGTCCACCTGTTGCTCTGTTTGGTGAATGGAAAGGTGCAAACACGTGTGATGCATGCACGAGAAATGATCGACACGAGTTTAATAAGATAAACATGCAAATGGTCCACCTGTTGCTCTGTTTGGTGAATGGAAAGGTGCAAACACGTGTGATGCATGCACGAGAAATGATCGACGCGAGTTTAATAAGATAAACATGCAAATGGTCCACCTGTTGCTCTGTTTGGTGAATGGAAAGGTGCAAACACGTGTGATGCATGCACGAGAAATGATCGACACGAGTTTAATAAGATAAACATGCAAATGGTCCACCTGTTGCTCTGTTTGGCGGAAAGAACGATGATAAAGCAGCATCTGTAGGGTAGAAATACCTGTCAACATGTTGAGATTAGCATAAATAGACAAAATTTCAATCGGCTACCTAGTAATATGCTAAGTTGAGAAGCGTGAGCTCAAAATCACAACACCGAATAGGACTCACTTCCTCTAGTTCCGTTTGATGCGGCCAAAGCCAGGACTGAGATTGATTTTGTGAAAAGCTAAGCAAGCCTTGTCGGCGGGAAGAGGCACGGGACGACGGGGGCCGGCACGAAGGCTGAGGAAAGATCCCAGCGCTCAGAACCACTCCCAAGCGCTCGGGAGTGGTCTCGAGCGCTCGAGACCTTGGCTAGGGTCTACCGTCCTTACATCTTCTTCATCAGGTCTGGGGTGCAAAACCCCTTCTCGAGCGCTCGAGAACCAGGGCGATCCAGACCTTTCTGAAGCCCGATCGAACATCAACTCCTCTCAGGCAAACTCTCTCTCTCTCACTCAACCGATTTCTCTCTCCTCTTTGTCAACCTTTCTCCTGTTCAGACAGCCCTTCTCTCTCCCAAAACGGATCGAGCTCAAGATCTTGACTTCTCCACGATCTTCCACTGGGCTGTTGTTTGCCAAGAGGCACGAATCAAGAGGAAGGAGAAGGCCTGGGGTGTAGAGGAATTAGCAATGGCGAGCGGTGGTGAAGGAGAGCAGCCCCACCGCGAGGAGGCGGTGGTGGTGACGGTTACGGCGACGATGGAGGAAGGCAGCAGGGGTGCTGCTGTCACGGCAGCTCAGGAGGGGAACGGTGAGGGTACGGTGGCAGTGGATGGGGCTCCTGGTGCGAGCTTAGAGGCGGCAATGGAAGAAGCCCAAAGAGCCGGAGGTGAGGAGATGGCGGCAGTAGACGTGGCCAGCAGCAGCGCTGCTGTATCCGCTCGAGAGAGGGTCATTGGTGATGATTTAGTCAGAGGGGTCGAGGCTGGCGGGGGCTTAGTGGCAGTAGAGAGCATTAGCGGAGGTTTAGCGGGGGTAGGAGATACAGGTGTTAGTGAGGTGGTGCGAGGAGATGGTGACGAGCTGGCCATGGGCAGCCAGGGCACATCGGGTAGCGGGGGAGATGGTACGAGCAGTGGGGGAGGTGTGACGGGCACTCCCTATACTCCTACGGTGGAGGAGCTACTCGCGGCCGCAGAGCGGGCCGGAGATGAGCGGAGGGACGGGGCTGGCGACAAGGTAGTGATAGCCGGTCGCGTTGCTGCGACGCCAGTGCTGAGGACGGCGGTAGTGGAGTCGAGGGGAGGAGATAGCGGGATCAGCGCCTCACAGCCTGTCCCATTTACGGAGGGAGACTTCTTGGACAGCGCGAGACCACAGGATATACTGGGTGTCCTTGGTCTCGACGCCGGGATGAGAGAGGTGCTGAGGGGAGCAAGGACTCCGAAGGACCAGGTTTCAGCGTTGTTGCTGGGAGCGTTGTTGAGTGGTGCCGGGGCTTCTGACACTGGAGTTCTTGGAGTGGAGTCGGAGATGGAGGATAGGGAGTTGGGGGAGGAGCCAGGGGCAGAGGAAGAGGTGATTATCGAGGAGCGGGTCACAGCGGCGGCCGAGGCGAAGGCCTACTTGAGCCGTGCACGTCCTGGGTTTACGACAGATACTTATGCACCACAGTTACACTTCTTTGAGCCGACGGGGATGACTGGCTATACTCCTGCTCCGACGGACTACCCCGAGGACTTGCTCTTGCGAGATCGAGCCTCGCACATTTCTTCTAGCTGGACCACGGTATGACTTTAATGCTTTACTTCCCTGCATACATTTATGGCCACGGAGGTTCAGGTCATTCATTGCAGCACTTTTTAGCGTTGCCCCGGAGAGTGCGGGAGCTGGTGGAGGAGACTGGTTTCGGGCCGTTCATCCTGCTACTGACTTCGGCGAGAGTAGATCGTGCAATGATGACGGCACTGGTGGAGCGTTGGTGGGACACCACCAACACGTTTCACTTCCGCTTCGGGGAGATGACGGTGACGCCCGCCCGGCCGCGCGATTACGAGGGCTCCGGGTGGAGGTGAGCCGATTCCATTCGACCAGAGTACCTGGATGATGCAGCTTTGAGGTGGTTCCTTGGCTGGTCCCACGCCATAGCGGAGGTGTATCTGAGTGCAGGCATTACGTCTTTGGGACCACGAGCCACGGATAGCGCCGAGCGGCCCGGATGGCAGGGCCTATTCTTTGTACTGTTCGGGCTTCTCTGTTCCCTTTCGAGCGATCTCGGGTTCACTGAGTTACAGGCGGCCTGGTTGATCTGAGGCGGAGTGGGCGTCTGGAGGAGGTCTTTGCTCTGTGCACTCTCTTCGTTTCTAGGAGCTGCCACAGCGGGGTGGGGACACCATTGGCGGATCTTGGAGGGTGATCGAGGTAGGACTCGACGTTATTGCTTTGAATTGCTTTGATTGATTGATCGACTGGTTTGTTGAATTGAATTCGCATTGATTTGAATTGAATTGATCTTCATGACTTGCAGCTTGGGGCTTACGAGGTCTTGGGCATGTTCCCGCCCGAGAACACTTGTCCAAACCTGCTTCCGCGTGCGCTTGCATGGAGTACAAAGTACAAGAGAGCCAAGGAGCGACGGGGACAGGTGATGACTTTTCGGCGCTGGCTGGATAGTATTACTGGGGTTATGGTACAAACATCGACCTTCTTTTCCTTTCTTGCTTGTGCTTTCCTTCATGAAACTTGATCATTAATGTATAATGACTGACTGCAGGTTCACTGGGACCGATGGGCGAGGCTGGAGGCTGACTTCCTTCCGAGGAGCCGGGAGGTGACGAGGAGTAGGGTCTTGCTGGAGTGTCCCCTGGGTTGGCAGTGGTACCTAGGGGATCGGGTGACGCGACAGTCACTCGGTTCTCCGGAGTTCGTCGTGCCAGGGCCACTCCCCCCGCGGGTACAACGGACTGAGACTTACACCCGGGCTGAGCTGGAGCAGTTCACAGTGCCAGACACTGACTTGGAGCGGTATCTGCGGAGGACGCTGGACTACGCCGCATACAGAGACAGGTACTTGGCCACCAGTTTGGGTGTAGAGCGAGAGCTGGAGAGACGCATAGCAGAGGCTGAGGCCAGGAGGGCCAGGGGTGAGGCTGGCGGTGAGATTGGAGACGGCTGAGACCAGGGGGCGGGGCCGTGGCGGTCGCTCTTCACGTTGTAGGGGGCGAGGCGCTAGGCCTTCTGCTGGTGGGAGAGGTGCTAGCTCTTCGGGCCGAGGTAAGGGCAGCACGGGGGTTCCTGAGACGGCTGAGGCATCTGCTCCAGTCGGGTTGCCGACGCTGGAGTGGACGATAGGGGTGAAAGATCCTGCTGGGGCACGGGCACTATTGGATATTCCACGCCTCCTGCATCGACCGATGCAGCTTCCTGCTCAGGTATAATATGACTTTGCTTCTTTCCCTGCTTTAAATGCTCCTTATTCATGCACATGTTGTTTTGACCTTTGAACCATTGCAGGTGCCGCGAGAATGGGCTGAGCAGGCCATTATGCTGACGGTGGGGATGCAGCAGCTGTTGAAGGATTGCGCCAAGGGGAGGACCCTTCAGACCAGACCTGTTCCTGAGCCTGCTCTTCCTGTTGCTTCACAGGTACAAAAATGCATACATATACATCTTATTGGGTTTTAAACATGTATCAAATGAATGAATGCTCATGCTATGCAGGCGCAGCCACGGCGCTCGACCAGGACACAGTCTCAGGGCACCACGAGCCTACCAGCTTCCGCCAGCACGAGGGGCCAGGGTAGACAGAGAGCGGGGGCTGGACAGTTCGAGGTGGTTCCTAGGGCAGTGTCTCGGCGGAGACCCACTCGCGAGGAGTCTGAGGAGGACACAGAGGAGTCGCTCGAGTCACGAGCCTTAGGGTCTACTGACTCGAGTAGCGCCTCAGGCCCTTCTGACGATGACGATGATGATGACGAGGTCGAGGTCGAGAGTTCAGTCGAGGACGTCGGCCAGAATCCGCCTAGGCTGAGCTTTAGTTTTTTGCTTTGTCAGGCTTTTCTTTTGCATGGGCCTGTGTGCCAGCATAGTTGTAGTGCCTGGGGCCTGCGTGCCTTGATTTTGTTTGGGCCTGCGTGCCCTGGTAGATAGGATTGGGCGCGTGTCCTGGTAGATAGGATTGGGCGTGTGTTTGCCCCAGCCTATGCACTTCCTTCCTTACCCATTGTAGATGCCTTATTCATTTATGAAAATTTGCACTTTTATTCATTTGCATTCATTCGCGCTTCTTTTCAAGAATTGTATTTTATGAAATATGTTTGTCTAGCTTTAAAAGAAAGCAAAGAGCACGCGAATTTCGACCGATACTCTTAAAACGGGATTAAATTTGACATAATCGACTCGACTCATGGAAAACTGACTTGGGATGACGAGAATGCCCTCAATGTGGAATCCGCAAGCACTAAGGAAAGTAACAACTAAACTTGATCAAGATTGGACACGGGAATGGGACACGAGAGGATTTATTCCGGGGGCGTGCTTCTAACACCACCATGAGCAATGAAATAGGGGCATTTGCGGGTGAAAATTGATTTTGTAAGCCACAGCGCGTGTTTGATCATTTCACACGGTCACTAGCATGTATTAAGACTTGCGCATGCCACTGGAATTGAACAAATGTTCCCGACACGACTTTTGACACATCGACGGGAAGAAAATCATTGAACTTTTGAGGTTTTTCGAGGAATATGTTTGAGTATCGAGACAAATGGACAATTGGACGCGCTGTATTCCCTTGAGAACAGATTGAAACCTGTCATACTGGATGAACAAAGCTTGAGGTTTCATCCCAGGACCAACAACCAGGGAGCAAAACTTACTGTCAAAACTGCAGAACCCTCGAGCGCTCGAGAGTATTGTCGAGCGCTTGGGAGTTAATTCTCGAGCGCTCGAGACTTCTGTGGTTTGCAGATCTGTGTTATTTTCCAAGATGGTTTCTAGCTCTAGCATGTTGTTTTCTCCTGCATGCACCTCTCCTTAAGCTGGTTCCCAATGGTCGTGATTTCCCAAGGCTAGACTAGTGCTTTTCCAACACTTTTTCAAGTTCCCAAAGCTTGAAATCTTGAAAATGTGAGAAAATGGTTTTGAAAAAGACATACTTGTTGAGTTTCAAGGCTGATGAGTGAAGTATTGCCCCACTCCAGCCTTCTATAAGTACTGAGCCCAGCCTTGGCAAATCTATTCACACTTCAAACCATCATCTTTGTTCCAAAACTTCGTTTCTCATGGCTTTGTTGAATCAAGCTTTGCTTCGGCCTTGGCTGGACAGCCTTGAAGGCATTGATTGGCTGAATTTCCGAGGGCATCGCCTTCATGCCCTGAAGTATCTCCGCGAGGTCACAATCCGCCCTGTCCTGCTGCACGCGGCTGCACGCTCTTGGGATCCCGAAGTGCATGTCTTTCGCTTCGGTTCTCAAGAGCTATGCCCCACCGTCGAGGAATTTCATGCCTACCTGGGGAGCCATGACTCTGCCGAGCCAATTGTTCCGATGCTTAGAGAGAGTATGAAGAACATCCTAAAAGCCAAGATGGGTGTTAGCGGGAACATTGCTGAGTTCTTGACCCGGGGTAATGCCATCAACATCGTGCAACTGTACGAGAGATTCAGTCCACCTGGAAACCTGATGGACTTTGAGCATCAAGGTCGTCGGATGACAGCCTGCTGCATTTGCCTCCTGGCGGCTTTCTTGCAGGTTCCATCTGTTGGTCAGCACAGTTCTCTGTTGGTGGGAGTTGCTGCTCAGATCGAGGCTCGCAAAGACGTTGCGCCCTTGGTTCTTGCGAAAACCTTGATGGGGTTGGATGCTGTTCGTGCGGGACGTACAAGGGTTTTTGGTGGTAGCCCGCTGTTGCTGCAGGTTAGGGACCTCACTCAGCTCTCCTTTTTCTATTTCTCACGTTCATTTTACCTCATCACTCAGTTTAGGCTTTATCTGGCTCCTTGCTTGTTTTCTCTCTTTTTGGGTAGATGTGGCTCTGTGACAAGTTGAATTTGCTAACGCCCCCGGCGAATGACTGGTGGTATCGAGCAAGTGAATGGAATCGTCCTTTCTAGGTGATGTACAGTAGTGGAGATGACTGGTCTGATTTCCTCGCGTCTGCAGAGGAAGATGATATTGCTTGGCGGTGCCATTGGCTGAGGCTGCCTACAATGACCGTGAGCAACATGGGCTCAATGTATGTATTTGTGGCTGGTTTGGCAGGCTTCAGTTTCTACTCGCCTTTCCGCATCCTTCGTCAGCTCGGACTTAGTTAAGAAGTGCCGCCGCAAGGATCTGAAGTGCTTCGTCTCCCTCCCTTCACCATTTCGGGCCTTCGGAGTTATGTTCGTACGTGGGAGGCTCGTAGGACTGAGCCAAGTGATCCTCTTTACTCCATTGCTTCGACCGGAAGATACCGCAAATGGCTAAGGAGAGATGTGGAAGCAAGGATGGGTTGATTGCTTACTTTGCCGTTTTTGAAATAAAAGTTAGGTCTCGTTGTGCGTTTTCCGTTTTCATGCTCAGCTTGTAATAAAGAAATCATCGGAATAAAATTGACTGATTGAGGGTTTCCCCCTTTCGGTTCATTAATTGCATGTACTTCGAAGAAAAGAGCTTTGACTTGTCAATTTGGATTTGAGTTTTGAAATTTAGGACCGAACCTCAGAGTGAGATTGCCTACGTATCCCTTAAGAAAGGGAATCAGGCCCATATGTAGTTCGGGCTAGGGTTCGCTCGGGTATTGACACTCTCCTTTTGTGCTCTAAATTTTGCCTAGAGCCGCCCTTTCGGGTTTTCGGCCTAGCGAGCTCTTTTTCGACTTTTTGCCTTAACTTTTTCCTAGGCCGCCCTTGCGGGTTTTCGACCTAGCAGGCTTGCTCTAATTTTTGCCTGGTACCACCCGCCCTTGCGGTTTTTGGCCCAGCGAGCTCTCTCAGGGATAATATCGCTTGAGTTGGTCCAAATTGACAAGGTTTGAAAACTCGTTGCCATCGAGATCGATGATTGATGCAGCCCCCCCAGAAAGGATCGACTTGATGATGTACGGCCCGACCCATTTTGGTCAAACTTTCCTCGAAGATCAAAGATCGGGGCAGATTTCTTTGACTACCATGTCCCCCTCTTGCAGGTCCCTCGACTTCACTTTCTTGTTGAATGCCCGGGCGATTCTTCGCTGATAGCCCTGAATGTGATACAACGCTCGCAGCCTCCTTTCATCAAACAACATGAGTTCTTCGAACCTTCCACTGATCCATTCAGCCTCATCTATTCCTTGTTCAGCCATGACTCTGAGCGATGGCACTTCTAGCTCGATAGGGAGAACGGCTTCCATACCGTACACCAAAGAATAGGGTGTTGCCCCCGTCAGTGTGCGAATAGATGTCCGGTATCCCCATAAAGCTAGTGGTAGCTGTTCATGCCAATCCCTAGCTGATTCGACAGTCCTCTCAAGAATCGACTTGATGGTTTTGTTGGCTGCCTCGACCGCCCCATTCGTCTGCGGGCGGTAAGTGGTTGAGTGATGCACTTGAATCTTGAATTCGTCAAAGAGCTCTAGAACCTTTCCTTTGAAGTGAGCACCATTGTCAGATACAAAGGCTTGAGGAACTCCGTACCGATAAATGATGTTCTGCCTGATAAAGTGAGCCATTTGAACTGCCGTCAAGGTCTTGTACGAAGCTGCCTCAACCCACTTGGTGAAATAATCAACCGCTACCAAGATGAACCTGTGCCCGTTAGAAGCTGCGGGCGTGATCCTTCCAATGACATCGATGCCCCAGGCAGAAAATGGCCATGGTGTCGCCATTGGGTGTAATTCCGAGGGTGGGACATGGATAAGATTAGCATGAGTCTGGCATTTGTGACATCGGCGCACATACTCGATGCAATCTGTCTCCATAGTCGACCAATAGTACCCTAATCTCAGAATTTTCTTTGCTAGCATCATTCCACTCATGTGAGGGCCACAGACTCCTTCATGAACTTCTTCCATTACCGCTCTCGTGACGTCCCCATGAATGCATAACTTGTGAACTCCGCATGGCGATCGCCGGTACAATTGCCCACCGCAAATGATGTATTGAGACGCCAATCTTTGTAATGCAATGCGATCCTTCTTGGTTGCATCTGCAGGGAAATCTCCTTTTTCCACAAAATTCCAAATGTCGTGGAACCACGGGAGTCCATCGTTTGGTTCATCAATGTTCATGACGTAGTCGTACACGTGCTTTCCTCTTTGTTCAATCATAACAGGCCTTAACTTCACTCCGATCGGAAGTTCCAACATAGATGCCAAAGTAGCAAGCGCGTCTGCGAAGCGATTCTTCATCCTAGGTACATGCGTGAAAGTCACTTTCTGAAAATTCGGAATGAGCTCATCGAGTTGCTGATGATACGGCTTCATCTTTTCGTCTTTGACCTTCCATTCCCCGTTTGCTTACGACCAAGTTAGAATCCCCAATGACTTCCAGTACTTTGACTCCAATTTCCAGTGCGGCTTCCATTCCAACAATACATGCTTCATACTCTGCCTCATTATTTGTGACTTCGAAGTTCAATTTGAAGGCCAGGGGAATATGTGACCCCTCGGGCGAGACAAGCAGAATGCCGATCCCAAAGCCTTTTTGGTTAGCAGCTCCATCGAAGTATAACGTCCATGTTTCATTGACTGCAGTCATTACATCTTCATCAGGAAATTGAAACTCCGTGTGTTATAGCCCCTCGATCGGGTGATCTGCCAAAAACTCTGCTACTGCTCTTCCTTTTACTGACTTGCGTGTGACATACTTGATTTCGAACTCGGCCAATAAGAGCAACCAACGTGCTAGCTTACCGGTAAGCGCTGGCTTCTCGAATAGATATTTGAGGGGGTCCATCCGAGAAATATCACCGAGTAAGACAGCATGTAGTGTCTCAATTTCTTTGTGGCCCAAACGAGCGCCCAACATGTCTTTTCCAATGAAGTGTATCGCTCCTCGCTTCCAACCATCTTCTTGCTTAGGTAGTAGATCGCCCTTTCAACCCCATCATCTCCTTCTTGTGCTAGCATGCACCCCATGGATGAGGGTGTGACAGACAAGTATAGGATCAAAGGTTTTCCCGGAACGGGTGGCATCAAGATCGGCGGATTCCGAAGATAGGTTCGCATTGCTTCGAAAGCCTTTTGACACTTGTCGTTCCATTCGAATTTCACATCTTTCTTGAGAAGTCGAAACAACGGTTCGCAGGTCAGGGTCAGCTTGGCGATGAACCGACTGATAAACTGAATCTTTCCCAAGAAACACCGAACTTCCTTCTCGGACTGAGGCGGCTTCATATCAAGAATGGCTTTAATCTTAGAAGGATCCACCTCGATTCCTCTGGTCGTGATCATGAATCCAAGCATCTTTCGGCCGTAACCCGAAAGTGCATACGGATTGAGTCGCGTGCATGTACTTTGAATCCTTTCAAAGAACTTTCTCAATGCTGTTGGGAGATGGTCTTTCCTTTCCTTTCCCTTCACTATCATGTCATCGGCGTATACCTCGACCTCCTTGTGAATCATGTCGTGTAGCAGTGTCGTGGCGGCCCGCTGGTAGGACCGGCGTTTTTCAATCCAAACGGCATGCCCCGATAGCAATATGTCCCCACTCGGTGATGAATGTGGTCTTTTCCCTGTCCTCTGGAGCCAGGAGAATCTGATTTCCCGAGAAGCCATCCATGAAAGATAGTAGGCGTGCCTGCAGTATTATCAACAAGTACGTCTATGTGTGGCAATGGAAAATCGTCCTTAGGGCTCGCTTTGTTTAGATCTCTGAAATCGACACACACTCTGATTCTGCCGTCTTTTTTGGGGACAGGAACGATGTTGGCTACCCAAGTGGGGTACTCCGTTACGATTAGAAAACCGGCGTCGATTTGTTTTGTGAGCTCTTTTATTTTTAATACCCAATCAGGCCGCATTTTCCTTAGTTTTTGCTTAATGGGCTTTGCGTCAGGGTAGAGAGGGATTCTGTGCTCGACTATCTCCGGGTCGATTCCGGGCATGTCCGCGTGGGACCAAGCAAAAACTTCTTTGAATTCTTTTAACAAATCTGTGAGCTCTTGAAGCACAGTGGGAGACAGCCCGGAACCTACCTGAACCAATCGAGGGTCATCCTCATCACCCAAGTTTATTGAGATTATTTCTTCTTTTAAAGGTTGAGCATGCCTTTCATTTTCGCGATCGATAAGGGAACGGATCTCCTTGGGAATGTCCCCATCGAGATCTATTCCTTCATCATCGGGATCTAAACAATTTATTTCAAAAATCGGCAAGTAAGCGAAAACGTCATTCATTTCATTAACCATTTCAGCAGACGGGGGGAATACAGCGGTTGACTCGAACTCAAAATGAAAGCTATGACGTGGAGGGCCGATAGGCACAAACTCCGACTCCGTGCTAGACGACGAGTCAGTGTCGGACTCAGACTCAGACTCAGTGCAAGTGCTGTGAGTGTGAGTTACATGTGGAATGAAAGTGCAATTATCATAAGTGCCTATAGCCTCGACAATGAGCTTGGAAGGGTCTTCAATCTCTTCTTCATCTCCAAGCGCAAGCACAGCAGCATCTTCGACCATACCCTCCGGATCCTCGCCCTCGAACAGAAGTTGGAGACTGCCCAAACCAAAAGCTTCCAGCCAGTCGAGTGCCTCAGACAATTCTTCCACCTTTGGAACCTCTTCGTCACTCTCCCAGGTATCATTGGCAAAGATTTCGAAGCCAGGATACTTCTTTTTCGTCTCGATGTCCACAAATGGTTCAGGTTCTCCTTGGTACAGTGGTTCTTTCCCCTTTGACTTCATCTCAATTGCACGGGACCGGGCATGATTGCGCCACTTCTTTGCTGGATCACTCTTCTTGGCATCATAGCCTAGACCAAAACGTTCGTTACTCCCAGGGAAGTCAGGGAATTCGGGGACACCTTGAGCGTAAAGCCCCAAGCCCATGCCTGGCAGATACTTCATCCTTTTCATAATTTCCAGAGTGTTGCGGAGCTTACCAAGAAGCCGTCCTCGGCTCGGATAGTACACACCTTCGAAGTCATGACAGCAAAGCCTCCCATGGCAACATCTTCCTCTCCATGCATAATCTCAAGCAGCGGGGAATTGTCCTCGGAGTGCGGGTGAATGCCTGAGTCTCCATGAATGATGAGGGTTCCAGAGTCCAAACCCAAGATCAGTTTCTGGTGCAATGTTGAGGGTACACCCATAACATCCGGACGATGTAGCCAAGGCCTTCCCAATAGGAGATTGAAGGATGCAGGAATTTCCAGTATGCAGAATTCGACGGTGGTCTTGAACTTGCCAGTTGCGAGTTCCAGATTGATTGTCCCCAGAACATCTCGGCACGTATTATCATAAGCGCGAACACCCAAATTCGATGGCGCGAAGTCTTTGTTCTTAAAGCCCAAGCAATAAGCAGTGCGGAGTGGACACACGTTAATGGCGGAGCCATTATCAACAAGGATTGCGGGGACCCACTTTTCGAGGCACTTCATGGTGATGTGAAGGGGCTTGTTGTGGTCAGCTCCTTCAGGCGGCAGATCTTTCTCGGTGAAGGATAAGGTGTGCTGGGTGAAGTTCGGGGTTATGAGAGCAATGAGAGCTTCTGGGGCAATATCGAGAGGGACCTCAAGTGCGGAGAGGTGTTGACAAACTGCGGCGGTGCTCGCGGGAGGCGGCTAACACTCCCCACATAGACATGCGGGCGGGGTTTCCTGGAGTTGACGGATAATAGGATCAGCGGAGGCTTCAGGGTCGGCTTCAGGGAGGGAGTTGAGGTCGATGGATAGTTTGGACTGGGTAGGTGGGTTAGATTTAGTGGAGCTAGAAGGGTTATTTTGTGGAGCTTGCGGGACGGGAGTGTTCGGGTTTGTAGGATTGACAGGGGTATTCTGCTGCGGTGGAGGGGCTCGGGATGAGCTACCCTGCTGGAGGTTGGTAGGCTGGTAAACTCTCCCACTTCTGGTAAGGTTGCTAACTGTTTTGGGAATGGGCTCCCACCAAGTTCCTTCCCAGAAATCAGAGAAATCCAAGTCATAGTCATCCGCCTTACGCTTCCCTTTGTCCAGTGTTGTCTTTTCCAACGTGTCATTTAGAGTTTCCATTTCCAAAGCATGCCAGATACTATCCTCCTCCAGCGAATCCCAGAAAGTTGTTGTTGTTGCTGCTGTTGTCATTGCTGATCTGCAGAGATCCTCATCTAGCATGGCCTTACCAACAGTCAGCTCTTCACCATTCATCCATACATTCACCAGTTCAGATTTTCCCCATAGATCTTCTGGGTCCAATACGCAAATGCTGGGATCGTCAGGGATTTGAACTATGGGTCTGGGAAAGAACTCCTCGATGATGTATTCCTGCGAGCAGAAAAAATAATCCGTGGCGCGCTCCAAAGCATCGGTGTCTCGAGTGAGGTTGACAATGGTCCTGGCATTGAGCCCTGAGAGCAAACGGGGGTTCATCAGGTCCATCTCTTCCACTACTTCATTTTCTTCTTGAAAGAGGTACACCAATGATGTCTCATCTAGAGGGTCGGAATCATCCATCCAATGCCATCCGTTGGGTTCAGGCTCCCATTCCCATTCATCTTCTTTTCTAACCGGTTCAGGTTCCAAGAATAGAGCAAACAGAGAGTACCCATCCAAAGGATCAGCCATCATCTCCTCCCAATCCTGCCTCCATTCTCCTTGTTCCAATTCCTCAACTTGCTGCGTATCAAGTGCCACAGGCCATGCTCCAGTGATGAGAGCTCTTTCTTCTACTGTCAAGAAATCTTGCACTAGGTCCTCCCACCTTACCTGAAAGTCCCATTCCACAGTTTCCAGTGCGTAGACGGTGTCTTCAATTGGCAACTCGACGGTCGGCTTGGGTTGAGAATCAGGAATGATGTAAAGGCTGGGGTTAAAGGGTTGGCTTGTGGAGATGAAGTTGGTGCGGGCATTGGAATGCTTTGGGAGTGGAGTTTGAGGCGGTGTTTGGTTTTGTGGTGGCATGGGGAGGGTTTTGTTGTCTATCAGATCTTGGATTGCATGGCGAAGGCGAAAGCGTTGTCGGTAGGGTGGCCTACATTCTGATGATAGGCACAGTAAGCATTAGGGTTGTGGGATGGGGTAGCTTTTGAGGTAAAGGAGTAGGGCAAGTGGCTTGAGGGTGCCGCTCGACCAATTTCTCGAGCACGGCAGAGAGCGGTGCCTGAGAATTGAGCAAAAGTATGGGCTGGGTACGCGCTGACTATTCCGAGTGGCTATTTGGTTCACCGGCTCGGCTTGGGTTGAATTTGTGGAGGTGTTGGGTAGGTTAGGCGTAGGTTGGCGTTACCAAACAGGTTGTTGCTGTTTCCGGAGTAAACCTTCTTGGGCTTGGGAGCAGGCTCGGGCTTGTCAAGGATCCCCAATTGAACTGCTTCTTCGACGGCTAAGCCTGTATCGAAGAAAGTCTTAAAGTCTGAGCATGCTTGGGCCATAACCATGTGCCTTGCCAAGGTGGGTTGAAGGTTACGGACAATCATCCTAATTTGATCCCGGTCGCTCGGCCTATCTTTCATCTGTGCTGCCTTAGCCCTCCATCTCTTCACGAAGTCAGCGAAAGCCTCTTTTGCTTCCATCTTTGTCGACTCTAACTCACGAGTGATTACTTCCAACTGAATGTTGTAATCGTACTGCGCCACGAAAGCCGCGCATATGTCCTCCCAGGATCGCTTCTTTCTCTCATCCAACGAAGTGAACCAGTGTAGTGCATGTCCCACCAAGGTCTGTGAGAACATCTGTGCCATAGCGTCTTTCTCGACTCCCCACATAGACAGTGCCCCAATGTATCCCGTCAGGTGGGCCTTTGGATCCCCCGTTCCATCAAATTTGGCGAAATCGATTGGCCTAAACTTTTCTGGAAGCTTCGCATTAGGAAACAAGCAAAGCTTATTGATGTCGAAACCGGTCGATGCTACCTTCTCGTTCCTTGCAACAGATTCCTCTAGCTGAGTAAGTTTCGCCAATACTGCTGCCATTTCGGGATTCTGCGGGGTTTCCAAATCAAACACCAGCTGTTCTTGATTTAGATTCGGGTTAGGGTTAGGGTTGAAGTTTAGGTTGGGATTTGGATTTGGGTTTGGGATAGGAATTGGGTTAGGGACCGGATTCTGGGCTTGTGGTGGAAGGCGTCGTGCAACTCCAGTGATCATCATCATGAGTTGGGCAATTTGGTTATCGATCGTTCACCCAGGCGTTGAATATCTTCTCTGTCTGTGCCATTTCTCCATTCAGATTTCCGGGTTCGGGTTAGGGTTAGCATGGGGATTGGGAAATCGGATTTGGATTTGGATTCGGCTCGCCTCCGCTTGGATTTGGATTTGGGCTGTGATTCGGATTACCAGCATTCGGGTTTGGATTGCCCCCGTTTGGGTTTGGACCAGGTTTCAGGTTTGGGTTTAAGCTTCCAACCAATAGATCCATTCTGACCCCCAAATCTGATGCACTGACGGAGTCTGCTTGTAGTTGGAGCCGTTCCAATCTCTGTCCCAAAGGTCTGGTCCAAGAGGGTATGGTACTCTTCTTCTTCGGCCCAATTGCTTAGAACTGACAGGAAAGCAAAAACTCGTGCTCAGACGCGGTTCCTGCTTGCATTTTTATGAAAATTCATGCATGATTTTGGAAAATGAGTGCACCGTCATTGTCACCGACTCCGAAAAGATTGGTTTACGGGAGGTTGCCTCGATCCTTAGATTTTTGGGGTGTATCCTCATTTTGGAACGGTCGATTCCCAAAAGATGCTAAAATAAGCTAAGTATTCGGCTAACATTCCATCGGCAACTCGACCATTGGTTCGGAATGACTTGGGGTGGACAATGTGATGCGATAACCGAGGTGGCGTAAGCGGTACACTTGCTTTTAGCCTGGATGGTGTTGGCATCACAATGCCCTGCTCCCCTATCGTTCCTTTCCTTTAGTTAAATCCTGATCAAATGCTTAGTCAAGGACTTAGCAAAATCTTAGTTTCCTTTAGGTTCGGGTTCGAGGACTAATGTAATTCAAACAACATGCACTGGAGCGCATGACTCTTCATCGGGTCTTGGCAACCTTCCGAAGACCGCGCGAGCGAGTCTCGAGCATCGTGGCTGACAGCGTGACAATGCAAGATGCAATGCGGCACGTAAACAGGCTATAACACATAATCCTGCCCTGTAGGTTCCTGTCCTAATTTGGGAAGGTTCTATGGCTTGCTAAACATGTACAAAGGCCGGTTTTGGCTTGAAGGGGGTTCCCCGGACTAGAGTCAAAGTATACCTCCCGTTATTGAGCGTACACCCAATAACGGTACGAACGGCAGATATGACTCATCACGGTCGAGGGTTGCTGAGCATTCCAGGATTCCTTGTCACCGGCAAGCCGGGCAAGATTGCCGAAACACAACAGCGGGCTGAACACGATATAAACAAAGAATGGGAAAATGAAACAAAACAACTTTGAAAATCCCACAAACATCTTTCAAGCTTGGCTCACTAATTTAATTAATATTCAAGGAAAACAGATCGTTTTGAAAATATGCGAATTTTCTCTTAAGTATTAATTAAATTTCTCCCCAGCAGAGTCGCCACTGTGGGCTACCACAGCCTCGGGTTTTGAATCGCCGAAAAGAAGCGCCTCCTTTTGGAATCGATTTGAAAATTTTGAAGAGTCGCCACCCGGATTTATGGTTCACCACCCGAGAAACCGTTTTGATTGAAAATGATTGATTTGAATTGAAAACCAGAGATTGTTTTGGGTTCGGAAGCCACGTTACGAGGGGGGAAGGGTTTTACGGCACCCCCCTCGCCCGACGCGAGATCGGTCTCTACTGAACATTTGGGGGATTTTTGAAAATGATTTTGCTTCAAAGGACAAATAGCAAGTATTTACAGTTATATCAAGTACAAAAAAAGTACATGCATGTGCATGTGAACAGTGAATAAATGAGGGAAATGGAAATGGAGTGCAAAGTGCTGGAGACTGGAAAATCCTGCCATTAAAATCACTCTCGAACGCTCGGGAGCATTCCCGAGCGCTTGGGAATGTTGCATGTCCCAACCTGCAAATAATGTTAGTACAACAGAATACAGTAGGATATGGTACTGGAAATGTAAACTGAAATAACTTTAAACATGACACAGGCTCGACAGAAGGCCTGGTGGATCATAGTCAGGCCTTCAACCCACCAAATCATGTATCCCATCCTTCCAAGAGCAATGGTTTTCCAGTTTGAAAGACCAGAAGGTCACATGCATGGCATGCAAGAGCAGTACAAGAGATAAGAAAGAAGGAGATTTGGATAGAATGACATGCAGACAACTCCCGAGCGCTCTGGAGTAGGCTCGAGCGCTCGAGAGTGATCCACACTCCCAGACCAATTTCAACCAACAAAAGCCGTTACTTGAGTGTTTTGATGTAACAGATCTTACCCTTTTATCTTGCATTCAAGAGGTTTCTCTCTTAGGTCTACTAAGGAAAATGCTTTTGCATTTTCTTTCATATGAAAACGATTCTTATTCTCCTTCAAAAACCAGATCAAGTACATCAAAACACTTAACAAGGCTCTCTTTGCTTGATACCTGTCCCTATCTCCCCTGCATGTTAGTCTAAATGCTACAGAAATGGAAAATGAGGATGGCACCACTCTCGAGCGCTTCAGAGAAGTCCCGAGCGCTCGGGAGTGTTCCCAGTACTGCATGCATGGAAAGCATTCATGGCCCTTTGCTCTTGTTTTGATACTAAGGTCTTCCCTTCACACTCTCAGTATTGAGGACTGGAGTGAGCTGGGAAGCCTCCCTCAGAAGGGAAAACAGCCCCACTTTTGTTTGAAATCAAGGTATGAGACTTATACCTTTTGCTTGGAACTTTGATCCTTGAGGAAAAACTTGGAAAGATGGAAGAGGAGTGAAGATTTCAGAGGATCAGAGGTTTGTGATGAACTGAACTCCTTTCCTCTTCTTGAAATTTCTTGGTTATTTTGCTTTTGAAAAGGGGGGTTTTTGCTTGAGAGAGAATGAAACTTGTTTTCTGCTTTTAAAAATCAGAGAGAGGGGTTCTAGAGAGAGGATTTCGTGCTTTCAAATGAAGGCTAAGCCTCCTTTTATAGGCAAAACATGAGCTATGGTTCAAAATGGGAAAATGTCATTTGGAATCCAAATCAGATCTCCTGCTCTGACTCCTCTGACTGAGATAGAGTGTATTTGAAGGCAAAGACCAGCCAAGAACGGCTGAAATGATGATTGCATGGATAGTGGGGAGGCTCCCCCATCCATTGGGCAGTACGAAAGTCTCGAGCGCTTGAGAGTTGTCTCGAGCGCTTGGGACTTCACTCTCGAGCGCTTGAGAGTTGACTGGTCAATGGTTTTGGAAAAGGTCTGGAGCGCTTGGGATTGATCCAGAGCGCTTGAAAATGATTTTTGACACTTTTGTTTCCCTTTCAAAGTTTCTTCCAGAAGCATCGTTCCATTGGTACAAGGCTTGTTCAATCCCATATTCATCATTGGGGAGCCTCCGGGCCACGAATCAAGGAAATTCGAATCGTCCAAATTGGGGTGTCTACAACCCTTTCGATTTTTGAGAATAGTTGGCAGGTTTAAGGGTGCCATTAATTCAGGCGTGCCCCTTCGTCGGCTGGAACGGCTTTATAAGCATCGTGGTGCCTCATCCCATGCACCACCAACAAAATCTCAAAAGTCTTTCTTCTTTCTTCTCCTTTTCTAGAGAAAAACAGGCTACCCTCGCACTTTTGGCGTGGACAACAGTCGTCTGACAGCCCGCGTCGAGGCCCTAGAGGCTGAAATGGCCTATTACCGTGGAGAAATCGAAGAATTAAACACACAGATCGCGAGGCTGATCACAACCATCCGTTCCCTTCGTCGTGCGGTCACCAACCTTCAGGACTTCTGCTTTGACCAGTTAGATGACAAGGATGACCCGGAGTTCGTTCCCGGGCATGAGTCAGAGGGTACGGCGGGAGATTCCGAGAGCAACCCTAATGGGTCGGACAACCACTCGGACAGGGTGAGTGACTGAGACATAGGGTTGGAGGAGAGATGAAAGGAAGAAAAAAGAAGAAGGAAGAAGAAGGGCAGTAGGCCCGTAGTTGTTTTTGTTGTTTTTTTTATTTTTTTATTTTTATTTTTATTTTTTTGAATGTAATGGCAAAATCCCGGGGGAAACCCCGGATTTTTATTTAATGAAAAACCCTTTCTTTCTCCTTCTACTTGCATCTTTCTTCCTTATTCCGAATCAAACGTGAGGATGCCAAACTGTTTTCAGAAGCAAACTGTCGAAACAAGTCAACTCGCCGTGCGTAGCAAATTTAGGGACGCGCGGTATCATAAACTGAAGGCACTGCATATTCATCCAGGGTGCCGTGCGACTTGACCAAGATGCCGTGCTGCCTGACTGGCTGCGAACCCGGTCCAAAGTTGGTTTTCGAGTGAACCGGTTCAGGGGATATACATATACGGGGTGTTCATAGTACACCCCACTCGTTCGAATTTCCCTCTCTCTCTCGATCACTCTCTCTCTCACGGCTATCTCTCCCTTTCTCTCTCGATCATCTCTCTCTCTCTCGCTGCTCTCTCTCTCTCACTGTTCTCTCTCTTTCTCGCTACTCTCTCATTACAGTCATGGAGTCCAGGGATGCTCCTGGTGACAGCCATTCATCACGAGTCGAGATTACCTCGCCTTCGGTCGTCCCGGAGGATGTGGCTATGGCCGAGGGTGTTCCGGAGATCACCGGGGTTTCGGACCAGGCGGCATTGGCCGAGGAGGCCACGGCCCCGGCCGCTGCAGTGGCTGGTAGCGACGGTGATGATGGTAGTGGTGCGGTATTGGCCGGGTACGGTCAGGAGGCGGAGACTCCGGGTGCAGTGGAGTCGAGGAGTGACGCCGAGGTTTCGGGCCGGTCGGAGGCGGCGACTGGTGTAGAGGAGAGGACCACGGAGGGTCACGGGGGTGGTAGTTTAGACCAGGTGGTAGAGGAGACAGAGGCCTCTCCCGTGAGAGAGCCTCGGACTGACTTGGGGAAGACCCCTATCGTCGAGGGTGAGCCGGTGGTGGAGGACACACCGCCTATGTTTGTGGGCAGCGGTACAGGTGCAGGGTCGTCACGCCATATAGTCGTGGGCGACTACTTAGCGACGGTGTCCATGGAGGACGTGCTTGTAACGACCCTGATTTTTGGTCAATAAAAAAAAATTTCGCTAAAAATTTGAATTTTATTTTAATACTTGGATTTCTTTTTAACATCCAAAAATTGGTCGTTATCGACTTATAAAATTTTGTTGTTATGTTTGAAAATTCTTTATTTATTTATTTATTTATTTTTTTTAAAATCCCTTTTTGCGATTAATAATCCGTCATAATTAGGTTTATGACTTAGGAGATTGGAATTCATCGCCAGGGCATTAAGGTCATTTTCTAAAGACGAGTATGCCTATTAAGACCTTGCCTTGGCGTCGGGTCGCTGTCGGGTCTGCCTCGCCTAGGCGTCGGGTCACTGCCAGGTTGCTCTGCGTTGGCATCGAGTCACGCCTTGCTTTTGCCTTGGCCATGCTCACGCGGGCTGGCTTGGCCATGCTCACGCCGCGCCTTAGCGCAGCCGCGCCTTGCTTTTGCCTTGGCCATGCTCACGTCGCCTTAGCCGCCGCTTGCTTGTTTGTCATCTTGGCCATGCTCCGCGCCTTAACGCCGCCTTGCTTGTGGGCTTCCTTGGCCATGCTCACGCGCGCCTCGGCCGTCGCGCTTGCGAGCCGCTTTAGCTGGAGCTCTGACGCCTTCGCCGCTGTTTGGCCATCAGTACGCTTTGGCGCCCGGCAGCGGCCAGCCAACGGGTTTGCCTTGGCCTTGTTTGGCAACCGAGTGCTTTAGCCGCTTGGCAGCTTGCTTGCCGTGCCTTGGCCACGCTCACGCCTAGTCTTGGCGTTTGACCTAGGGTAATCTTTACCCATTGGTCAATAGGTAAACCTCGGTTAATCTTCCTAAGTATGAGATTAGATTAGTTTAGTGCTTAATTGCAAAGTATTATACTTTTAGGTATTAACCGTTGGATAATAACCGTTAGGAGTTTTATTAACCATTGGACGATAGACTAGAATCCTAGCCATTATTACCCATTGGTTATTAACCATTAGAGAAACTATTATCCATTGGATAATATTTAGTCTTGACAATCATGTACTTGTTTGATTTAAATATTGGACTTGGCCATGTGTGTACTTTATTAAAATACAATTTGTACATTAGGTAAGTATTAATATACATAGTACTTTGAAAGTAGTAGAATAATTTAATAGATATTGGCATGTGGTATAGCTAGCCTAGATTGAGTAGTACTTGGCTTGTATATTATATATATGTACTTGTATGTATATATATATATATAGGCTATATATATATAATATTGTATATGACATATGTGTATAAGAAAATCTACACTTGGTTTAAAATACAAGATTTCAAAAGACCCAAAGTACATGTACATATAATAGTATATTGTATCTCTTTCTTGGTACAAACAAGTGGGAGAAAGAGAGAGAGAGAGGGAGAGAGGGAGAGTTAGCCGAGAGAGAGGGAGGAGAGAGATCCGAGAGAGAGAGAAGGAGGGAGAGAGAGAAAGAGAAGGAAAAGAGAGAGAGAGATGTGATGTATTGCTTGACTTTTGTTTATCAAATCCTAGATACATATATAGGTTAGTACTTGTGCTAGGTGAAAGAAGTAGAAAGGAGAAGATGGGAGAGAGAGATTTGAGGTGCAAATCTCTTACAAAGTCAAACCCTTCTTGTCTTTATATATATATATATATATATATATGGTTATATATATATATGTACATAGTACAATGTACCAAGAGGAGAGAGAGAGAGAGGAGGAGGAGAGAGAGGCCGAGAGAGAGAGATTGAGAGAGAGAGAGATTCGGATGGAGAGAGAGGGAGAGAGTGGTGTGTGTGCAAGTGGTTGACATGCTTTGGTCATCCTTGTCCTAAATACATTTTTTAATTGGGTGAAACTTGTACAAACCCTAGCTTGCCAAATCCTTACTCTTCCAATCCACCAAATTTTGTCCTTATATATATATATATATATGTATATATGGTTATATATATATATGTACATAGTACAATGTACCAAGAGGAGAGAGAGAGAGAGAGCCGAGAGAGATTGAGGGAGAGAGAGAGAGAGAGGCCGGATTGAGGGAGAGAGAGGGAGTGTGATGTATGTGACTTGTGTACTCCCATTCTAGCCTAAATCACATTGCATCATCCAAAGTACAACCAAATCTAACCTTGCTTGTGCTTTCACTCTAAAGGACTACCAAATCCAATATTCTAACCTTTCAAAGGACTTGATTGGACTAAAACCCTAATAGAATAGCATTTACCTTGTCCTTGGTTGGAAGAAAGAACAAGGAAGACCTTTGGATAGTCTTTCAAGGCATGACATCACTTGGATAAAAGCTTTATCCAATGGATAAAGGGGGGAGAGGGCAGCCGGCCATGAGAGGGAGAGAGAGCCATCCAATTGCCTATAAATAGGCCTCACACTTCTCATTCAACTCACACCATTCCAATCTCCAACTTCTCTCTCTAGAAAGCTTAGTGTTCTTGTTGTTCTTGAGTAGTTCTAGCCTGTTCTTAAACTTTCTTTCCACCTCCGCCACTAAACCACCATATGACCACCACCTCGATCCTAAAGTAGTAGTAATATAAGTCACGATCTAGTTTCGAGAGAAACCTTTCTCTTTCGAAGCTATCGAAAGCTTATCGTAAGCCGTTACTCCGTCCGTCCGCCGACTTTCTTTCCGTCGATCTTTTCGTAGTCCTTTTCTACCGCCAAGAAGAAAGGTAGTGTAATCAACCCATAATCCTAAATATATGTTCGACACTACTCCTTGTCTTAGTTTTAACCCTAGCTAACTCGTTATAATGAAAGCATGATAATGATAGTTTATTTCTTAAAACGTTGGATGCATGATAGTTAGTGAACTTAATATTGCTATTGGATGATTAAGCATGATTAGAATCAACTTAAGATATAACTTCGTGTAGAAGTAATCGCATGTTGATCTTTTAACTTAACTATAAGCTTATATTCCATTGCTTGTATTACTTGTGGTATTGTAACAAAGCATATGGTGGATTACCACCCCAAGGGCGTCCGCACATGTGGCGTTATGCTTTAAGTAATGGTTATGGACATGCTATGTACTTGCTTGGATTATACTTACCTTAAGTATGCGTAGTAAATTTCTAAACATGAGTTAAACGGTTAAGGTATCAAAGCTAGTTAGCAAAACTTGTTTTACTAAAGTACTAAAGAAGAATGAGCATGTCAAATAATGAATTTCTACGTCAATAACCATATGTTGTTTTGAAAATCCCACAAAGGAAGAAAGAACGGATTTTTCGTAATATATTATTGTCTTGAGGATGATTATGAACATGTATGTATATTGTGTGCATTACTTGTTGCTGATAAAACATAAGTGGCTTTAAGTAATAATTTGAGTACGATTAGGTAATATAGAGTTGGATGATCTTGCTTATTTAGTTTCAAGATTACTTTAAAGTGATTTGTCCCGCCGCGGAGTCTATGCATGATTACGAGACACGAGAACCGAAAAGTAGAAACATGACACTTAAGGAGTGGTTGATATGGATAAAAAAGAATTTTTGAGACTACATAATGGCCGGACTTGGTAGCCTTATGTGAGTTGTGAAAACCCGCAAGGTGGCCGAACTTGGTAGCCCTTTGTGCGGACTTGCAAAAACTGCAATGAGGCCGGACTTGGTAGCCCATTGTGTAGATTGCTAATGGAGCCGGACGTGGTAGCTTCATTGGTAATTGGGCTTGGTTATCCGCGGAGAGGAGCCAATGCAAGATTTTGTAACGTGGCCGGACTTGGTAGCCCGTTGAATGAGAAATGATTTTTGAAATGAAATGGTAACACAATACGATGAGTCGCGTAGGAGAAACCAAGAAAGGCATGACACCAACGTAAGCAAGATAGTGAATGCGGATGTATCATTGTGAATTATGTTGTTTAATGAGTATGCGTAATTATTTATATGACTCTTTGTTGTAAGTTATGGGTTAGCGGGTTGGATTATTCTATTGAGCTTTTGTAGCTCACGGTGTTACCTTTTTGGTGACCCTGACATATTATACTGAGGGCGACGCTAGTATAATGTGTCAGATTCCATAGATGAGCAGCAGGAACAGTACACCTTGGAGGCCTTTGGAGCCGAGGAGCTTGCAAGGATGGAGGAAGAGGCGGAGCAGTAGTTAACCTTAGATTATCCCCTCTTTTGAATAAAAGTACTCTTGTGAGACTTATGTTGTAATAATGAGCTAGACTCTCCTTAATTTATTCAATAATAATGTTTATTTAACGTACCCAAAATTCGGGGCGTTACAGTGCTGGGGTTAGTGCACGGGTTTCCTGGGTTGGCGGACGCTTTACTTGCGGCCCGCGAGGTGGAGTTACAGGCCGGGCTCGGGACTGGGGAGATAGAGAGCCGGAGGCTGAGGAGAGGTGAGCTGAGGAGGCCGGGGTGATGGCTCCTCGCGTCACTGTGGTGTTTGAGGCGACCTTAGCGTTGCAAGGGCGAGGGTTTTACGACGAGGCAACCTACGTCCCCTTTCGGCACGTGGTGGTGCCCTCGCTTTTCGACCCTTACACTCCGAGGAGGCCGACTTACGACGAGGCTGCAGTGTCTTGAGGACCTCGTGACACCTTTCTTTGCGCCGAGACGAGGTATACTTTAAATATCTGCATTTCAAATTCCAATGCATCGTATTTCATTTCATTGCATCTAAGTATACCATTGTATTGCATGTCATGCCTGTTTATTGAATAGTTGTCGATTTTGTTGTAACAGGCGATCTCACTCGTGCTCTACAGGAGGTTAGTGATTTCATCTTGAGCATTTCGATACAGGAGAGGGATTAGCAGAGGCTTGTGGAAGATAGTGGGGCGGGCTTTGTAGACACCCCCAATCGGGACCTCGGAGAGTCTTTGTCCACCCGATGATGAAATAGAGGAAAACGATACCTTCGCAAGCTTGAAAAAGGACTTTTCTCGATTATGTAAACCCGAAGACCAGCACGAAAAGCGAACAAAAGCGAACAAAGCCCGAAAAGAATCTGGACCGAAGGAAGGAGGAACCGTCGCGAACCTGCAATGAAAGCCTTGTAGACACCGAAATTTAGGGGTGGCCGTGCCCTTTCTGACCATGTCTTCCATACGGCACCTTGAGCTCAAAATGGTAGCTCAGAAGGCTGTCGACCACGCTTTGATGAGCCCACCAGTGATGGCCCGGCTCGTACCCGAAATACTCCACCAGCCCGCCAGAAAAATACACCTCCACCATGTTGAATTCAAAATCCTTGGCCATTTGCCTATAAGTTAACCCCTCCACTCAAGGGGGTCCCTTTGCTACTTCTTTTGAGTCCGCTATCTTGCCTTTCTCTTGACCCTCTCACTTTCTCTTTTTCTCTACTAAGTTCCTCAAACCCCACTTTTCATTACCCACTTCCATTTCCAAGCCAATAAGGGATATTCATTCCCCAAAGACATTTTTTGAGCACTTTACTCACTCACTTCTCATCATTGAAGTTGATCACTCATTGACTTCAAGACCCACATTACCAAAACACCTAACCCTCGCTCCACACCCTTACTCCGCTTTGTCTCATTCGGCCTCATCCATCTACATCAGTGACTGATCCATCCACATCCTTGCGTCCACGATCCTTGTTAAGCTCAAAACCAAAGGTATAAACTAGTTTCCCTCGGACTAGACTCCGTTACGGTCTGAGGGGACTCTTCTGTCAGTAAATCTAACCCCTTTTGGTTAGATCCTGACTTCAAAGTTCATCTCATAAAAATAAAACCAACAGATTAAGTGTCAGTGTCTTGTCAGAGTTTATCATCATCGCAGCTTATCGTAATCTGTGCACGGCATAATTTCTGCCCGATGCTATTTGGCCCGGAAAGCGTTTGTTTGGATCCGAGAGTCTTCCTCTGTTGTGGTTATACATGTCTAGCATTGTTTATTGTTTAACTGCTCTTAAAATAGACCACGTCTGAGCCATATTCTAAAGCTCTTTTAAAAAAAAAAAAAACCTTTTCTAGATCATCCCGAATATTAAAAATGTTAAAAAAAAAAACTATTTTAAAACCCTATTTTGAGAAAGAACAATGAGTATTTTTAGGGATGATCTAAGCGTAAGTGATGTTTTACGATAAGCTTTCGAAAGATATGCGAGAGAAAGCGTGGGCTAAATAGCGTTTTGAAGGCGAAAGCAGATCGGCTGATGAAACCGATTACCGCATACGGCATGTTGAGATACCTCGCCGCGGCATGCTTAGAATTACCCGTGAATGGCTTTCCCAAAATCTAAGCCAGTCACGGGTCACGAGTTTTCCTCTGTCGTGGTTATCTGGTCTTGCTGTTTCACTGTTTCCGTAGCTCCCAAAATGAGATCGTATCTACAAGCCAAGTGCGAGCTCTTGAAAACCTTTTTTAAAGATCATCGAATGATCGGAAGTGAAACTAAATAATGTTTTCAAAGATCTCTGAAGAACAAGCAGTTAGGTAAATAGCGTTTTGAAGGCCGAAATCGTGCGGCCAGCGAGCAGTTGCCTGGCGGCGATCTTGGGGAGCGCCTCGCCGCACCCGGCATCTCGAAGGGTGCAGCGAGCGGCTTCAGAGGTCCAAGCGATGCGTGTTGAATGTCATTTACTCCCTATTTGTTCATCATCTTATCACGGCCCATGCAGATAGCACCACCTTTTTGCGCTAGCATTGACACCTTTCCCATGTCCCTTTCCGCATAAATGCGTGTTGTATTAAGAGCTTGATATTCCGAGCGATACCGAAGATCTCCCCTTTTGAAAACTTATCAAGTAGGGCCGGTCTTGCAGGCCGTAATGGGTGCTTTGAGAAAAACCTTCCTCGTTAAGTAATGTGGCTCCCGAACCCATCATCTCACCGTTTTCGCGCTAGACTTAAAAGCCTTTTTCAAGCAAACTCTCGGTTTCTCCGGATCATCCATCTCGAAAATCCGGTGTGACTCTTGACGGCGCTCATTTCCCGAGCGGCGGGGCCCACGGGGCCGAGCCAGGGAGTTCTGTCGGGGGTGTTGGCGGGGCGTGTGCTGCACGCCCCGGTGGTGAGGGCTTTGGCTGAGAGGTGGTGGGATACGACGAACACCCTCACTTCTCCTTTGGTGAGCTCTGACCGTGACGCCGTTAGACTTTGCGGTGATCACGGGTCTCGGTCGGAGGTGACCTATTCCTTTGACTGCCACGAGGAAGCGGCGGCGTTCACGGCGATCTTGGGAGTGCGAGTGAGGGCAAAGGGAGACGACGAAATGCGCTCGGCTTCTCGGTTTTGGGACGAGAGAGGCTCCCGACTGACAGGGCGGAGGAGGAGCAGATGGCGAGGTGCTTTCTGCTATACTTACTTGGTGCGTCCCTGTTTCCCAACAGGTGCAACAGAGTACAGCTTTCGCTTCTTCCAGCCTTGAGGGACGTCGGAGAGATCGCCCGCTTCGACTGGGGAGGTACAGCACTGGGGACGTGCTATGCCTTCATGGGCTCTCTTTCCCGCGGGGCAGGAGTGAGCCTTGGAGGCTACTTGAGGGTCTGAGAGGTATATTTCTCTTCCTTTCTCATGAATAGTTAGCTTTCCATTTGTACTCGTTCAATGTATATCTTGTGCTAACTTTCGATGCCTTGAATTGCAGCTTTGGATGTATGAGGTGATAGGGATGTACCCTCCCGAGACCACGTGTCCCGATGACACGATACTCCCCCGAGCCCTACACTGGTCGACAGAGTACAAAGGCGTGAAGAGGGGAAGAGGCAAGCTGGATGCCTTCCATCTTTACTTGGACGAGCTGCGTCCTGATCAGGTATTAAGGCACTTTCATACTTATTTTCCGCTTATTTCCATTCAAACAGCACCTTGATATTGTTTATCTTTGATGTCAGGTCTGCTGGCGGGTGTGGGACGACGAGATCCCTACGTTACCTGAGTAGGGAGGTTGCCAGTGGGGAGAGTGCTTCTCGAGTCCCCTTACTGCTGGGAAGTGGTACTTGGGTGACCGAATGTCACGCCGTCGTTGAGGCTGGGCGCCTATCGAGTCCCTGGCTGCTTCCTACTCTAGTGCGAAGAGGACAGACCGACACACGGAGGAGATCGAGCAGCTCACACTGGCCGGACCTCGAGCCGGAGCCGTTCTTCGAGGCAAAGCCGCCTTGCCGCCGACTACGCTGAGTGCCGTTCTCGCACTTGATGGCGAAGTTCAGGGGTACGTTTGCCGCTTGGGAGGCAAAGACAGCGGTACGAGAGGCGCTGGAAGAAGGAGGAAGGAAGAGAGACAGCAGGCGATTTTGAGTCACGGAGGAGACGGGGGCCGTGGCGACAGAGGTCGCAGTGAGGGCGTGGGCCCCAAGCGGCACTAGCTTCCCTGCCCTCTCTTGGACAGTAGACGTGACGACTCCCCAGGGAGGTCCGGGCCTGGTTGTAGTGCCACGCCCTGCAGTGGAGGCTCCAGAGTTTCTTGCTCAGGTATAACATGGTTTCTTTCCTTCGTACGTTCGCTCTTTTCACACGTTCTGATTGATTTCCTTCATTGCAGGCTCCTCCAGGGTACGTGAAGGAGATGGCGGAGGCCATGATGGGCCTGGAGCAGTTGGTGAGGCAGTACGCCATGGGCCACCCTCCGGAGGTGTTGCCTCGCGTTGGTGGATCGATGGTATACTCTCGAACTTTAGTCATTTGCTTTACTTATATCGTTTATATCATGATTATAATGCAAATATCACATGAATTTTATACCATTGCAGGCTAGAGGAGGGGCTCCACGAGGGTTGCGGCGGAAGTCTGTCCGCCCGATAGTACGACAGGTCTCCTCTGCTGGGTCACGGGAGGAGCCAGCATCGAAGAGGACACGACGCTCTGTAGGGACCGAGGACGAGCCTATTGACGTCTCTGAGGACGATACTCCCGAGCCTACAGACGTTGACCTGGAGGTCAGCTCAGGAAATACTATGCCTAGAGCGACCGGCACTCAGGCGGCGAGCAGCTCTCCGTAGAGCTCGAGGAGGAGAGCGAGGGCGAGGACGAGGATGAGAGTTGAGCTCCTCTTTTGTTTTGTGCTTTTGACGGAGCCTGCGTGTTTCTTTTGCTAGGGCACCTATTTGCCCTTGGTAGATAGGACCCCTTTTATTGGGCCATTATGCCCTTTTTTGTACTCCAACTCATAGATGCTTTTGGATTTATATACAGAGATCTTGTACTTTCATTATTTATGCCATTCAATTTCCTTTTGTTTACATGAAGAAAACTGAATAACTAAAACATTGACCAAGCAATGCAACTGGTCGCCGATTCGAGAGGTTGAGCTGAATGTGAGGTTTGTGATAAGGGACGTACTAATAATCAAGGCATATTAACAATGGAATAGAAACCAAAGAAAGCAACTAGATAAATCCTTGCGAGATTGACTCGGTACACGAGAATTTACATCGACACTTTCGCATCCAACCTAGAACACAGTTATGGGGCAATGATGACCTTTATGTTTCAATATGAGGCTCGAAAACTCAACCTTGCTTTAGAAATATAGGAAAATGTTGACTCTAACATGTTACATTCTCGAATTTTGACTCTGGACACGAACCGGGACTTGGACTAAGTCACATTTGACCGTTACGACCTGTAGGACTTGAAGGAATGACTCGGAATGATTCGAAACAGATTTCGACTCCTTGACATGGCCTAAGAAACAGATTTTATTGAGTTTTCGTGCCACGATGATGAATCCTGGGAGTTGTCTCGGAACGAAACATCCCTGGAGTCCCAAATACCCGTTAGAGTGTGTTTAGGAGTCAATTGGTGCTTTGCAAGGCCTCAATTCCATCTTGATGTGTTGCTGCCAAAAACTGCAGAAATGCAGAGTCAAGGTGTCGTACGGATGAACCAGGCTGCCGCGCGGGTTAGCATCTGTCACACGGTACCTCGATCACACTGCCGTGGGGTTTCTCTGGGTTCAACATGCCGTGCGATCCTTCAAGGTGCCGCGCGAGGCACCTTTCCTGGCAGATTTCAGTTTTTCTGTTTTCCAAGGCAGATTGCTCGGGGGTTGAGGTTTGACCCATGCAGTGGTATTTCTGGACCAGTGCATGTCTGTTTTGAACCTTTTGGGACTTGACCACACTTTTCTCCATGTAGGACCCATGGAAAACTTGCGCTTTTGAAACCCGAGGCTCTTTGAAAGTTGAAGTTGTCCTCTCCACCTCTCCTATAATATCAAGCTCTCTCATTCTATATTCTCCACACCTCATCCAACTCTTGTCTTCCTTCTTTGTTCCTTGAAATGGCTCTTTCTCTCACCGGCTCGCTCCGTCCATGGTTGGCTTCTATGGAAGGTGTCGATTGGCTCAACTTTCGAGCTCACGGCCTCTACTCCATGAGGTACCTCCGCAACATTCGCCTTCGTCCCGAGCTTTTGAGGCGGTAGGTTCTGGGATCCTGATATCCATGTCTTCCGTTTTGGCGAGCAGGAGATTTGTCCCACTATCGAGGAGTTCTGTGCATACCTCGGGGGGTTTTGGCTCGGGGGAGGTCATTGTTCCCCCCGTACGTGAGAGTGCTTACAGAGTCTTGGTCGTGGCCCTTGGATTAAGTGATGGCGCTGCTCGCTACTTGGTCAGGAATGGCCATCTCAATGTCATGCGCCTTATCGAGCTGTTTTCTCCACCTGGCGACCTTGGAGACATGACTTATCAAACTCGACGCATGACCGCCCTCTGCATGTGCTTGCTTATGGCCTACCTCTTGGTCCGTTCCGTTGGTCATTCTAGCTCGGCATTGGTTAACGTCGCCGCTCAGGTTGAGGCCCGAAAAGATGTGATTCCGATGATTTTGGCTGAGACATTGATTGGTTTGGATAAGGTTCGTTTTGAAGAGACCGAGACTTTCGGGGGCAGCCCTCTCCTCCTACAGGTTGGCTTCTCACTCGGCTCTCCTTTTTCTGGTTTCTCCCACGTTCTCATTTTACCTCAACACTCGGCTGGGCTTTCTATGGTTTCTTACTTTTTTTCTCTTTCTTTTTCGTAGATTTGGCTTTGCGACAAAGTGAATGTGCTGACCATCCCTCCTGGCAACTGGTCATATGAGGCGAGGTTACTCTCTCAGCGATGTTTTGAGTTTGTTGACAGGAGCAGGGCTGAGTGGGTGGACTTTTTCAGGCGCTGGCGAGCTGAGACCATTTCTTGGAGGTGCCGCTGGCTGGATCTCCCGCCCATGACAGTGCACTACATGGGCCCCCAATGGGTCGTTCTTGCTGGTTTGGAAGCCTTCACCTTCTCCATCCCTTATTGCATCCAACGTCAACTCGGCTTGAGGCAGGAGGCCCTCGCAGAGGTTCTTGTGGACGTAGTGATGCCTCTCTTCAAACATTCAGTTCTTTGCCATTACCAACGCTTCTGGAGGACGCGCGAGGTGACCGATGCACATCCCTACCCTTCTGTGGCGATGCGTGGGAGCTACCGCAGGTGGCTCAGGAGGGACATTGCTGCAAGGGCTGGAGCTTAAGGAAACTGACTCGACCTTACTACCCCGACCGTTGAATAAACTGAGGACCCTTCATTATCATGCCGTGCTTCTTTTGTTTTTGAAAGCTTTGCTCAACCTTATATAGTAGAAGTAATTATGTTAATAAAACGAGTTTTAGAGGGTTTCCCCTTCCTTGACTTTGTTCTTTGAGCCTTCTCAACCTGGATTTTTATTTTGATAGATTATGACCGGGTCTCGGTGTGAGACTGCCTATGTATCCTCCTAGCGAAGGAATCAGGTCATGACGTAGTTCAGGGTAGGGTTCGCTCTGGTTTTAACACTCTCCTTTTGCGCTCTAACTTTTGCCTAGAACCGCCCTTTCGAGTTTTCGGTCTAGCGAGCTCATTTATTGTATGCCTTAACTTTTGCCTAGGATGCCCTGACGGATTTTCATCCTAGCAGGCTTTTGCTCTAATTTTTGCCTGGGACTGCCCGCCCTTGCGATTTTCAGCCCAGCGAGCTTCTCTCAGGGGTAGTAGCGCTCGAATTGATCCAAATTAACCAAAGTTGAGAATTCATCTCCGTCCAGGTCAATGAGCTGCGCAGCTCCTCCCGATAGAATAGTTTTGATGATGTATGGTCCAGACCACTTTGGCCGAAACTTTCCTCGTGGGTCATAAACCGGAGCCCGAATTTCCTTCAAAACCATATCACCTTCCGCCACGTCCCTGGGTTTCACTTTCTTGTTAAATGCCCGTGCGATCCTTCGCTGATACCCTTGAATGTGGTAAAGAGCCCTTAGCCGACGCTCATCGAATAGCATAAGTTCTTCGAACCGATTGCTCAACCATTCTGCCTCTTGAACTTCACATTCAATCATAGTTCGAAGAGATGGGACTTCCAATTCAATGGGAAGTACTGCTTCCATCCCGTAAACTAGGGAGTAAGGAGTTGCTCCCGTCGGTGTTCTTACAGATGTGCGGTACCCCCACAAGGCTAGGGGTAGTTGTTCATGCCAGTCCCTTGCAGATTGAATGGTCTTTTCCAGAATGACCTTGATTGTTTTGTTAGCTGCTTCCACAACGCCATTAGTTTGCGGCCGGTAAGTTGTTAACTTGTGCACTTGGATTTGGAACTCATCCAATACTTCTCGAGCTCTCCCTTTGAAATGAACCCCATTATCGGATACGAAAGCTTGAGGGACGCCATACCGATAAATGACATGCTGCTTAATGAAATGTGCAACTTGAACTGCAGTTAGGGTGGTGTAGGAGGCAGCTTCTACCCATTTCGTGAAATAATCGATGGCTACTAAGATGAACTTGTGGCCGTTGGAAGCTGCCGGCACGATTCTTCCGATGACGTCAATCCCCCATGTTGAGAAAGGCCATGGCGAGGTCATTTGTTGTAGTTCGTGCGATGGAACATGCGTGAGATTGGCATGAACCTGGCATTTTCGGCACCTTCGCACGTACTCTACGCATTCCGTTTCCATGGTGGTCCAGAAATACCCCTGTCTGAGGATCTTCTTGGCGAGCATTATGCCATTCATGTGGGGACCGCATACACCTTCGTGAACTTCTTCCATCACCCTTTTGCATCTTCTCCATGGATGCAGAGCTTGTGTGTGCCACAGTGCGATCTCCGGTATAGGTTCCCTCCGCAGATGATGTATTGGGCAGCCATCCTTTGGAGAGCGATCCTGTCCTTTTTGCTTGCTCCCACGGGGTATTCTCCTCTTTCCACATATCTCCAGATGTCATAATACCACGGATGACCATCATCGGGCTCGTCAATTGTCATGACGTGCTGGTATACTGGTGTATCGCTTTGTTCAATCACAATTGGCCTTAGCTTTACGCCAACGGGGATTTCGACCATTGATGCCAATGTTGCCAAAGCATCTGCAAATTGATTTTTGAGCCTCGGTACGTGAGTGAACGTTACCTTGCTAAAGTGGGGGATAAGATCTTCAAGATCCTGATGATACGGCTTCAGCTTTTCTTCCCTAACCTTCCAGTCACCATTCGCCTGGGACACAACTAAATTTGAATCTCCCACTACCTCCAATTTTTCTATACCGATCTCGATGGCTGCTTCCATGCCCACGATGCAAGCTTCATATTCCGCCTGATTATTGGTGACCTCAAAGTTGAGTTTAAATGCCAACGGGATGTGCGACTCATCGGGTGATATTAGTAACACACCAATTCCGAACCCCTTCTGATTGGCTGCCCCATCAAAATACAACTGCCAAACATCCTCAGCCATCGTCATTATGTCTTCGTCAGGGAAATTGAATTCAGCATCCTCTCCACCCTCGACTGGGCAATCGGCCAGGAATTCTGCGACGGCTCTTCCTTTTACTGACTTTCGGGTGACATACTTTAATTCAAATTCGGCTAGCATTAGCAACCATCGCGCCATTCTGCCTGTGAGAGCCGGTTTTTCAAACAGATACTTTAGAGGATCCATCCGAGATATCAGCTTTACCGGGTAAGCTAGCATATAGTGCCTCAACTTCTTGGAAGCCCATACGAGTGCCCAGCACGTCTTTTCTAGAGGAGTGTAATGCTCTTCAGGTCCAATCATCTTTTTGCCGAGGTAGTAAACAGCCCTTTCAACCCCATCATCTCCTTCCTGTGCTAACATGCACCCCATTGAAGACGGGGTGACCGACAAGTATAGGATCAAAGGTTTTCCTGTTACGGGCGGTGTTAGTACTGGCGGCCTATGCAGGTAGGTCTTGACGGCTTCAAAAGCTTTCTGACATCTATCATCCCAAGTGAATGGTACTCCTTTCTTGAGTAGGCGGAATAAGGGTTCGCAGGTCGAAGTCAACTTTGCAATGAACCTGCTGATGAACTGTACTTTTCCAAGGAAACTCCTTACATCCTTCTCAGATCGCGGCGGCTCCATTTCTAGGATGGCTTTGATCTTTGATGGATCGACTTCGATACCTCGGGTAGTAATCATGAACCCAAGCATCTTCCCTGCAGTGACTCCAAATGTGCATTTGGCCGGATTAAGGCGCATCTTGTACTTCCTGATCCTTTCGAAGAACTTTCGGAGTGCGGGGAGATGTCCCTCTCGTTCTTTGGCCTTGACGATCATGTCATCAACGTAGACTTCTACCTCTTTGTGAATCATGTCGTGTAACAGCGCCGTAGCGGCTCTCTGGTAAGTAGACCCTGCGTTCTTCAGTCCAAAAGGCATAACTCGGTAACAATACGTCCCCCATTCAGTGACAAATGTGGTCTTTTCCCGATCTTCTGGAGCCATGAGGATTTGGTTGTATCCCGAAAAACCGTCCATGAAAGAGAGTAAAGCATGGCCGGCGGTGTTGTCAACCAGCACATCGATGTGTGGTAACGGGAAGTCATCTTTAGGGCTAGCTTTGTTGAGGTCCCAAAAATCAACGCAGACTCTTATCTTACCATCCTTCTTCGGCACAGGGACGATGTTTGCGACCCATTGCGGATATTCGGTTACCATCAAGAATCCGGCGTTGATCTGTTTAGTGACTTCTTCCTTTATCTTAAGCACCCAATCAGGCCTCATACGTCTCAGTTTCTGTTTTACTGGTTTTGCACCGGGATAAAGGGGAATCCGATGTTCCACGATTTTTGGATCTATTCCGGGCATATCCGCATGTGACCAGGCAAACACGTCTTCGAACTCTTTGAGTAAGTTTACGAGGGCTTCGCATTCTTCGGCGGACAGCGGGGAACCGATTTGGATTATTCGAGGATTCTCTCCATCTCTCAGATTTATTAAAACAATTTCTTCCTTTACAGGTTGAGCGTGCCTCTCATCTTCCCTTTCGATTAGGGATCTAATTTCTTTGGGGATGTCCCCATCGAAATCAATCTCTTCACCATCAGGGTCGACGCAGTTTATTTCAAAGTCGAGGAAGTAAGCAGAATCAGATTCATTCATTTCATTATTAACGGGGGCCTCGGGGGCACCATACACACGGGTAGACTTGAATTCGAAATACAGACTCTGAGAGTTTGGGCCGAGAGGCACTAACTCAGACTCGACAGATTCAGAAGACTCAGAAGACATGACAGACTCAGACTCAGACTCGGACTCAGACTCAGATCCACAATGAGTTGCATTCGGCATGAAGGTCCAGTTCTTGTACTCTCCAGCAGCATCCATGATGAGTGAAGTTGGGTCTCCGAGAGTATCCTGTCCCATCATCAGCACTTCTGCTTCCACAACTGTACCCATTGGTTCGTCTTCCTTGAACAGAGTCGCGAGACTACCCAGGGCGAAAACCTCAATCCAGTCAGCCGGTTCCTTCTGCCCTTTCACCATTTTAGTTTCTTCGTCGCTTTCCGGCCAAACATGGCTCGCAAATATCTCAAATCCCGGCAAAAAGGTGTTGGTTTCATTGTCCCAGAACGGTTCTGGCTGGCCTTGGTAAACCTGCTTTGCTTTTTCCCTGACGAAGTAATCTTCTAGTCTATTTCCTTTTTTCATCTTGCCGTCGCTTGAAGGTGAATATCCCAGGCCAGTAGTGCGCGTCAAAGTGCCCTGAGCTTCAAATTTTGCGAGGCCTTGAAGATTCTTTCCCAGTCCCAACCCAGGCATGTAGGACATCTTCTTCATTATCTTGATAGCGACATTGCTGACAACAAAGTCGTCGTCGATTCTGACCGAATAGACAGACCGGGAGGTATCCAAAGAGAAGCCTCCCAGGGCGATGTCTTCTTCCCCGTGTTGAATTTCCAAGAGCGGGGCATTGCCTTCCACAGGGGCATGGATTCCAGAGTCTCCGTGGATAGTGAGCATTCCTGTTTCTAGTCCCAACCAAATCTTCTGATGGAGCGTAGAGGGCACAGCCATGATATCCAGTCGGTGCAGCCAAGGTCTTCCTAGTAGCAAGCTAAAAGAGGCGGGGATGTTTACCACGTGAAACTCTACCTCCGTCTGGTACAGTTCGAAGGTTATGGGAATCATGACAGTCCCCACTACATCTCTCCGAGTGTTGTCGTATGCTCGAACTTTGTCAACCAGGATTACTGGAACCGATTTACCATGGCATTTTTGTACCATGGTGAGAAGTCCTTATTTTTGTACCCCAAGCAGTAGGCGACGCGGAGTGGGCAGACATTAATTGCCGAACCGTTGTCAACTAGGATTATTGGAACCGATTTACCATGGCATTTCAGAGTGATATGTAACGGTCGATTGTGGTCAGTTCCCTCGGCAGGTAAGTCCCTATCAGTAAAGGTGATAGCATGTTTAACAGGTATGGTTTTGATCAACGCCACAAGCTCATCGGGGGTTATAGCGGAAGGAACTTTTAGTTGAGAGAGTGCTTGGATGAGACCTTCACGATGGCGTGTGGAATGAACCAGCACATCCCAGACAGACATCTTGGCATTGGTTTGCTCAAGTTGGCGCTTGATCATCCCTTCGGGGTCCTTTTCAGGTCGGGAAGGTTCCTTGGCCGGTGGGTCAAAGGGTCGAAAGGTGTTTTTGACTGGGGTGGTAAAGGGATCAGAGGGTCTTGAGGCTGCAGGGTTGGAAGATTCTCCGACTTGAAGATTCGGGGGTTGGTAAACACGGCCGCTTCTGGTTAAATGATCAATCTGGCGGTACTTTGATTCCTCATTCCATAGGTCGGCCAGGGCTTTGCGCTTGTTTCCGATAGTTGTATCTTGTAGATTAGCGGCCAGATCAGCAATGACTAGGTCATCCCATAGATCCTCGGATGTCCACTCTTCAGCCTCCATTACTGTCTTATTGACGGTCCATTCTTCGTTCCCCACCTTTATGTTGACTACCTCGGTGCTAGCCCACAGGTTTGTTTCGGCCCCTGGCTCATCTTCCCACAAGTTCATCATGGCGACGTCGGCGTCCTTTGGAAAAGTAGCAGAAGGTTCGGATTCAGTCCCGTCGACAATGTAGTCCATCGGGTCGCACTCGTTCCTGGCGACCTCTTCTTCGATTTCAGGGAGATTCGGGTACGGGGTGAGGTCCACATTGCCATACAAATTATTGATGACAAAATCGTTAAAGTGAGAGAAATCCGAGCGAAGAGGGGCAAGTTCTGGCCAGTTGTAGGTCATCATCTCAAACGGATATCCAGGCTGGTGTTCTTCACCGAACAATGCTGGCAAGGTGAAGGTATCCAAAGGGTCATTCCAGGCCATGAGCTGGTACTCATCTGGGGTTGGATCCCATTCCCATTCAGGTACATCTTGAAAAACTTGGTATTCTTCTCCTTGGTTTTCAAACAGTGCATACAAAGAGAACCCGTCAAGAGGATCCGCCTGGATGTTCTGCCAGTCAACCTCCCATCCGGCTTCGAATAAGGGTTTGTCATTCCTTTGGAAGTTGGCAACCTCAAATTCTTCCCAGTCAACAATCAACTCTCCCCACGTGTCTTCCCATTCCCATATGGAACGGAAGGCAGTTTCTCCGGGAATTTCACCAGCAGGGATTGGTTCGGTATCAGGAGTAATGAACAGGGTAGGGTCAAATTCTGGGATGCTCTGATTCTCGGCTAAGGTGATTTGGTTGATACGGAAGGGGGCATTATGCTGTGGTAGGGGGTTTGTAACAATGTTTGGTTTATCTGAGGGTGGAGCATCAACAATTTTGTTATCTATGAGGTTTTGGATTTCTTGGCCGAGGCGGATGCAGTTATCGGTGGTATGGCCAGGCATTTGGTGGAAGTCACAGTAGACATTTTGGTTGAGGTTCGGTGGAATGGTTTGTGGCGGCGGAAGAGGTTTCAATACTCCAATTTCTGTGAGTTTCTTAAGAAGAGTGGATCTGGGAGGGCTGAATTGGGTGAAGGTTCGGTTCTGGGATTTTGGTTTCTCGAAAATCTGGTTGACTTCCACAGGTTTGGTGGATGAGGTTCCTGCTTGGTTAGTGTTCCCGAAGAGAGCGTTGCTGTTTCCTGAATACGCTCTTTTGGATTTCGACCCCGATCCTGACTCTTTCTTTTCCAAAGTTCCATCTCGCAAAGTCTCTTCTACGGACAGTCCAGAATCATAAAAGGTTTCAAAATTCGAGGCAGCCTGGGAAAGAACCATGTAAGGAGCAAAAGAGCTTGGCAGGTTCTTGGTTATTATCCGTATCTGCTCTTTCAGATCAGGCTTATTCTGCATTTGGGCAGGCTTGGCCCTCCAACGTTTGACAAAGTCAGCAAAGTTTTTCTTTTCACTCATCTTAGTGCTTTCCAACTCCCTCGTGGTCATTTTCAGGTCAACATTGAAGTCGTATTGGGCCACGAAAGCTGTCCCAATATCTTCCCAAGACCTTTTCTTTGATGGCTCGAGAGAGGAACCATTGTAGAGCTGGCCCAGATAGGGATTCGTGGAACAATTGGGCCATAGCTTCCTTTTCGATGCCACGCATGGTGAGGGAGCCAACATATCCTTGAAGATGGGCCCTCGGATCGCCGGTACCATCGAACTTTGCAAAGTCCACACCTTTGAATTTTTCTGGCAACTTGGCCTTGGGGAAAAGGCACAGCTTGTTCATGTCGATTTCTCCTTTTCCAAGTCGCTTAGTCTCCTGGACTGACTCCTCCAATTCGCCAATCTTAGCCATGAGGGCGGCCAAGTTGGGATCAGCTGCTGGTATTTCTTCTTTGGGTTGCTCAGGCCGCCTAGCCAGAAGCTTATCACTGATTTCCTGCATACTTTCCATCATCATGTTCATGTCGTTTTTCATGGAGACCACGGTAGCCTTGAGTTGCGCATCGACACCATGCAAGGGACTGCTTAAATTGAATGTCAATGTTTGCCATGTTCTGCCTGAGCTCTTCCATCCCGTCCCCTTGGTCAGCCATGGGTAAAGGGTTTTCGGGCGGGATTGAGACTATGGGTTCTTCTATTACGGTCTCTTCTAACAACTGTTGCTCTTCTTGATCGACTTGGACTTCAAACAGTGGGGTTCCTTCCAGGGTGTCTACACGGACTAGTCTTCGGGACAGACGAAACCAATTGGGTACAGCTTCCTTCTTTCGCAGGCGATCAATGTTGGCAATACTGGCAATAAGTCAAAAGGGAGCGACTCATAATCGATCCAAATGCTCGTCCTACTTCTACCCATCTCCTAGAAACAAGGCCTAGGACCTACCGTGCCCTGAATCTCACTTAAGACGTTTGTACAGAAGATTTCCGATAGTCCGGGTAGGTGCCGTCAAGCAGGTTAAATTCCGAACGGGTCGGAACTAGAGCCAATCTCCTTATCGTGACCATCCGAGACAGAGCAATGTGACCACCGGAATCCAGATACGCACGCGCTCAAGGCTAGATCCAAACCAAGGGAGCCGTTCGGGCACGACAAACACCGGAGGTATCATAAACTTCATGGATTTAAGGTCTCCTAGACCGACTGGAGGGTCCTAAAGGATTCTAAGGGAGCCTAATCCTCTAGCCCGCAAAATGCAATGATGCATGAATGATGGGTGTACAGAAATAAGATGCACATAAACACGATATAACACATAAGTCTTAACCATGGGTTCCTGTCTTAGTTGGGATGGTTCTATGGCTATGTACAAGTGCAAAGGCTGGTTTTGGTCTCAGAAGGGTTCCCCGGACTAGAGCCAAGATGTACTACCCCATGTCAAGTGTATTGCAAGACAATGGTCGAACAGCACGATGGCTCATCATAGTCGAGGGTTGCTAGGCATTTCGGGAGAGCTTGTCACCGGTAAACCGGGCAAGGTAGCCAAAATACGCTAGCGAGACTTGTGCAGTGCAAAGTGTACAAGATAAAAGAGCTTAATCTTCCGAAAGATATTTGAAAAATCCCCCTTTTGAAAACACCTTTCAAGCTTGGCCCTCTTGATCATCCAATATTTTTGAGCATTTTAAAAAAAAAAAAAAAATTGGATGAAATAAAAGTCCCCAGCAGAGTCGCCACTGTGGGCTCCCGGCGCCCGGAAAAAGGAGCGCCAACTCGAAGAGTCGCCACCCGGATTTTTGAAATGGATCATCCGAGAAACCGAAGAGTCGTTTGGAAAAGGCTTTTGGTCTAGCGAAAACGTTGAGATGTTGGGTTCGGGAGCCACGTTACGAATGGGGAAGGTTTTTCTTTAAAAAGCACCCCATTCGCCCGGAGAAAACCGGTCTCTACTTAATGTTTTCAAAAGAAAAGATGGGGGGATCTTCAATATGCTTCGGAAAGTCAAACTCTTTAATAATACAAGTAGCGGTGAAGGGACATGGGGAATATATCACATTGACGTGCATGTGGTGCTATCTGTACAATAGTGGTGAAATGATATGAGCAGGGGAAATAAACAACATTCAACAGACTGTCTGGATCTCGGCTAAGCTGTCCACGGCACCCTGAGCTGCCGCGTGCGGCACCTCAACATACCGTGCGTGGTACCTGCTCTCCTGTCAGACTGTTGCAGACTTTCGACACATTATTTAGTCCACTGCCTTCTTTGTGCATCTTTCAGAAAACTCACCAGAAACCTCACGGCAGTCAGATCATCCCAAAAGGCCATTGTCTTCCTCAAAACATGATTTTAAAGTGATTTTTGACATATTTGATCATTTGGGATGATCTCACAAAGCTTTTAAAAGAACCGGGATATGGCTTGTAGATATGGTCTTATTTTAAAAGCAGCAGAAACAGCAAACAGCAGATACAGACAACCACAACAGAGGAAAGCTCAGATCCAGACATCCTGCTTACAAAAATACTAGCATGTGACATGCCGTGCGCTGAGAGTCAGGGTGCCGCGCGTCTGTTCAACAGACCGCGCGGTTTCCCGACCTCAGCACTGTGTTGATTTTATTTTCTTGAAATGGGTTTTTGGTCAGGATCTAACCAAAAAGGGGGTTAGACCTTCTGACAGAAAAGTCCCCTCAGGACCAGAACAAGGTCAAGTCCGAGGAAACTAGTTTGTACCTTTAGTTTCGAGCTTGATCAAGGGTTGTTGGTGCGCGGGTGTGGATGGATCGTCACAGATGTAGATGGAAGAAGTTGAATGAGACAAAAGGAGTGTGGGTGTGAGGGAAGATTAAGTGTTTTGGGTGATGAGACTTCGAAGTTAATGAAAGATCAACTTCAATGATGAGAGGGGAGTGAGTGAAAGTACTTAAAGAAGGTTAAGAGAAAGGCAAAATGGTGGAAGTGGAAGCAAGAAAGTGGGTGTAGAAACTTAGAGAGAGAAAGTAGAGTGAGAGAGAGCCAAGAGAAAGGCAAGGGAGGGACTCAAAAGAAGGGCTAAAAAGGACCCCTTTCCCTTGAGTGGAGGGGTTAATTTATAGGCAAATGGCCAAGGATTTTGAATTCAAATGGTGGAGGTATTTTCTGGGCGGGCCAGAAGTGCATTTTCGGCTGAGCCAGTCATCAGCTGTGGCTCACACTGGCGTGGCCGACAGCTTTCTGAGCCAGTCAGCTTTTAGCTCAAGGTGCCGTGCGGAGGAGTTTGGCTGCGCACGGTCCCTTGAATTCTCAAGGTGCCGTGCGCTCCAATTTGGCTTCGCACGGTGCCTCCTCCTGTGGTCCAGAGTTTTTTTGGGCTTTTTATTGGGCTTGGCTGGGCGTGTTGGATTTGTTGGGTTTTTGGTTTTAAAGGAGATCCTTTTTCAAGCTCGCAAAGGTATCGTTTCCTCTATTTCATCATCGGGGTGGACAAAGACTCTCCGAGGTCCGGATTGTGGTGTCTACATGCACTCATCTGCCCGCAGTGATTCCGACGACTCGGTTGATGATCCGGCGTACCAGGAGTATCCCAAGGACGGAGCTGATGACGACGATGATGATGATGACGGTGGCAATACTGGCCTGAAGGATTGGTTCGGAGGCGAGGACTGAGGTTCAAAGTGGGACCTCTTTATTTTCTGCATACTGCTTTTGTTTTTGGGGCCTGCGTGCCCAAGTAGGTAGATGGAGGGCAGGTGTGCCCTAGTACTGATACTTGACATGGATTTTGGAGGCCTGCATGCCCTTTTGATGGATGGGTGGATGTACCCGTACTTCTTTTGATGATTTTGCTTGGCAGACATGCCACAGATACAGTAGTTTTTCCTTTGTTGGATATTTGGATTCAGATAGCATATAGCTAGTTATAAAAGTTGCATTTTCGTGGTTTATTCAGATTTCATTATGCATAAAAGGGAATGAACACTAACCGCTAAAACCGAACTTGCATTGATAACATACTGAAACTGCACACAGACACACGCACATATACAGGTGTGTCCAGCTTGAATGAAAACAGGAAACATCCCTAGGACACAGCCAGGATACGAGGACACAGGAAATATAATGAAATTTTCAGGCTTTAATAGGCCAAAATTCAAAATACCTTGACTCTGAACAAAACGACACTTCTGCAAGGTCAAACGCATGTGACATGACTTGCACGAGTTGACGGAATGAAGGAGAACACTCCAAAATAAGATTTAGACCGAAAAGTGCCGAACAGACACAAAAGGGACACGCGACACAGACACATGACTCAAATATGTCCCGGACGGAAGCCGACACCTCCATACAGTCACATACGTTCCATATGACCTGTATGGCTTGATAGAACCTAGCCAAAATGCATAGAACGAGTTTTGACCTCTCCAAACCTTGACTTTCGCTTGAAACGGGCCGCCGAGGGTCCGAAATCTTTGTTAAGTGCGATAGATCGAATCCGATGCTTGCACACAGTCATAAGTACCCATTATGACCTGCTGGAATCAACCAAAGTGCCAAAAACCCTCTAGAACGAAAAATGACCAAAACTGATCAGTAGCAACCAAAACCTGCCAAAACTGCAGACAAACCGTCGCGCGACATTTTGGAATAGGCGCGCGAGTGTTCTGTCTCGCGCGAGGGTTCTTGAATACTCGCGCGAGGGTTTGTCCCTGCCAGGCCACCCTTTTTTGACCAAACCAACTTTTGAAGGCACCAGAGGCCCTGTCATTATCCACGAACGTCCCGCAAACTGGTTCGTTTAATGAAATAAGAACTTGTATGTTGACCAAGAACCGATACCCCTTTCTCTGAGCTCGAGACGTATCACCAAAAACAGGGTTCGAGTAATTAAGACTTCCCCAGGATTGCAGATATCCGTAGTGGCCTGCCGGAAACATCCAGCGTCCAAAAACAGGCTTAGGTCGAAATGCGAAAAACCACCCTCCAAAAGTCAGTAGGCTGCTCATTTCTGGCCAAGAGAGGCCAAACCATCGCGCAAGGATTTAGAACCGTCGCGCGAGGGTTCTTGTCAGGCCCCAATGCCAGCCTTGACTTTATTCAAAAATTAAGGGGATGTGGGCCCTAACAACACTTTGGTCGTCCTGGAGATTCAGAGAGGCTCCAATAAGTGTGACCTTTGGGAGAGAGTATGCCACCTTGCCTGACATTCTGTATGGGCACAGGGATATTTTCCCTTCATTTGGCTTATAAAAGAAGACTCCTCGGAGGTATGCAAAGCACTTCTCCCACAGAAAACCTTGCAAATCACAAACAAATGGCCAATCATCTTCCAGCTCTAATGGATCCGTGGCTAGAAGCCTTTGTCGCAACCGATTGGCTATCCTTCCGAACTCACGGGCTAGCCGCTGTCCGTTTCCTCCAAAGCATACAGCTTCGCCCCGCAATCTTGCTGTCAGCTGTACGGTTTTGGGACCCGGATGTCCATGTGTTCAGATTTGGGGATAATGAGCTGTGTCCGACTGTGGAGGAATTCCAAGCATACCTCTAAGGCTTTGCATCTCATCTAATCGTCATACCACCATACCGAAAGAGCATGTCCAAACTTCTAACAACCAGTCTGGATATCACCACGGGTGCAGCTGAAAGCCTGCTGAGTGGCGGGCAGATAAACACCATGCGCCTGATGGAGTGGTACGGGCTCGAAGGCGATACTGGAGACATGGCCTGGCAAGCTCGCCGTCATTTTGCACTGGTGATCAATGTGCTGGCCGCGTACTTGTTGGTATCCCCAACTGGACAGGTTAACCCTCCCTGGTGAGCGTGGCCACCCAGCTGGGCGGCCGAAGGAACGTGGTGCCAATGGTTCTCGCTGAGACACTCATAGGGCTGGATCTAGTAGCAAACGGCCAAACCATGATATTCGGCGGCAGTCCGCTGTTATTGCAGGTAAACTCTCACTCAGCTCACCTTTTTTCCGATTTTCAGACATTCTGCTTTACCTCAACACTCGGCTAAGGTTATATCAGAGCTCCTTACTTGTTTTTCCGCTCAAGTTTTATGTGACTCCTTACTTGTTTTGCCACTCATGCTGTTGTGGTTGTCAGATAAGCTTGGGTTGATTGCATCCCCGGGAGCGAACTAGCCCCGCTTACCCGGGCAAATGCACCCGAGAGAGATGCTGTATGCAGAGATGTCCACAGAGGGGTGGATTAGATTCATGAACGAGCTACCATCAAAAGAAATCACCTGGAGACACGAGGTGTTGGATATCCCAGATATGACCGTAAAATCTGCAGGTTATGAGAGAGTGGTGATTGCTGGACTGTCCAGCTTCACATTCTACATCCCTGGCCGTATCCTTCGGCAGTTCAGGATAAGCCAAGGATCTCACAGAGCCGGAACGGAGACCTTTCATGTTCCTGCCTTCACTGCACAAAACCTGCTTGGGTATGAACGTAACTGGGGCTCGAGGGAGCTTGGCGGACCAGATCCAGGTTTCAGTACAAAGCTAACAAATCGTTACAAAGCATGGCTAAGAAGAGAAATTATCAGAAGACAAAATGTAGACTGACTCCTGACACGACTCTGATGATCTAGAATAAACTGTGAGCCCATGAGGGCCACTAGCATTTTACTCTGTTTTTATGCTTTAACTGTTTTGAAGGCCTGCTCAGCCTGTATAATAGAAGTAGTAGTTTGAATAAAATTGAAAGATTAAGGACTTTCTTCTTTAGGTCCAAGTGTTGAACACCGCGCTGCATATTGAAAGCACCCTTCGGAACAAGGAACCTTGGATCAAGTTGATTGATTATGACCGAATCTTTCAGAGAGATTGCCTACGTATCCTTTCCAAGGAATCAGGTCAAAACGTAGTTCAGGCTAAGGTGCGCTCGTGTATTTTGACTCTCCTTTTACGCTCTAATTTTTGCCTAGGACCGCCCATTCGGGTTTTCGGCCTAGCGAGCTTTTGATTTTGGCCTATTTATTTTTGCCTAGACCGCCTCCTTAGGTTTTCGGTCTAGCAGGCATGCTCTAATTTTTGCCTGGAACCGCCCACCCTTGTGGTTTTCGGCCCAGCGAGCTTTTCTCAGGGATAGGTTTTCGGCCCAGCGAGCTTTTCTCAGGGATAGTAACGCTTGAGTTGATCCAGGTTGACTAAAGTATTAAACTCGTTGCCGTCCAGATCCATAAGTTGAACTGCTCCACCGGAGAGGATAGTCTTGATGAGGTAAGGCCCCGAGCGCTTCGGACGGAACTTACCACGGAGATCGAAGATGGGAGCCCGGATTTCCTTTGTAACCATATCCCCTTCGACTAAGTTGCGAGACTTCACCTTCTTGTTGAAAGCCCGAGCGATCCGACGTTGATACCCCTGAACATGATACAAGGCACGGAGCCTCCTCTCGTCAAAGAGCATGAGTTCAACAAACCTCCCGCTGAGCCCCTCGGATTCGGTGAGTTCCGATTCTACCATGACCCTCAAAGATGGCACCTCAAGCTCAATAGGGAGTACCACCTCCATCCCATAAACCAGAGAGTAAGGAGTTGCCCCCGTTGATGTTCGAATTGATGTTCGATACCCCCAAAGGGCCAGTGGTAACTGTTCGTGCCAGTCCCTGGCGGACTCTGCAGACTTCTTAATGATTGTTTCAATGTTCTTGTTGGCAGCCTCAACCGCCCCATTGGCCTACGGGCGATAGACCGTTGAATGGTGTATTTGAATTTTGAACTCGTCGAAGAGCTCCAAAACCCTGCCCTTAAAGTGAACTCTGTTATCTGAGACGAATGCCTGTGGGACACCTTATCGATAGATGATGTTCTTCCTGATGAACTGAGCTACCTGAACAGCAGTCAAGGTTTTATAAGATTCGGCCTCCACCCATTTGGTGAAATAATCTATTGCAACCAAGATGAAATGGTGACCATTTGAAGCAGACGGCCTAATCATGCCGATGACATCAATACCCCATACGGCAAATGGCCAAGGTGAAGACATGCCGAACAGCTTGGAAGGGGGAAGATGCATAAGATTAGCGTGAATCTGACACTTATGACAGCGACGAACATAATCCACACACTGTGCTTCCATAGTAGACCAGAAGTAACCCTACCGTAGGATCTTTCTAGCAAGCATGACACCGCTCATGTGAGGACCACAGACTCCTTCATGAACATCTCCCATTATTTTGGTGGCCTCAGCGCCATTGGCACAAAGCTTGTGCATCCCACAATGGGATCTTTTGTAAAGTTTCCCTCCGCAAATGATGTATTGGGTCACTAACCTTCGCAATGCAAGCTGATCCTTTTTCGAGGCCTCGACTGGATACTCACCCTTTTCAACAAAGTTCCATATGTCATGGTACCAGGGCAGGCCATCATCGACACCATCCATGGTACTAACATACTGATAAGCAGGGCAGTTCCGCTGTTCAATTAAGATAGGACGAAGCTTAACACCCAACGGCAGTTCAACCATGGAAGCCAAAGTTGCCAGGGCATCGGCAAATTGATTTTTCAAGCGGGGAATGTGAGTAAAAGTCACCTTGTTAAAACGAGGAATAAGATCTTCCAAGTCCTGATGATAAGGCTTCAACTTTTCCTCACGAACCTTCCAGTCCCCGTTGGCTTGAGATACTACAAGATTAGAATCACCGATAACTTTGAGTTTTTCGACACCGAGTGTTAAGGCAGCCTCCATGCCAATGATACAAGCCTCGTATTCCGCTTGGTTATTAGTGACATCGAAATTGAGTTTGAAAGCAAGCGGAATATGAGAACCGTCGGGTGTTATCAACAGAACCCCAATTCCATATCCTTTCTGGTTGGCGGCCCCATCAAAGTAGAGAGTCCACACGTCGTCAACTACCGTTAACACTTCTTCATCAGGGAACACAAAATCTGAATCTTCCGGCCCATCGACAGGATGATCAGCTAAGAACTCTGCCACTGCACGTCCCTTGACGGACTTCCTCGTAACATACTCGAGATTGAACTCCGCCAGCAAGAGCAACCATCGTGCTAACTTACCAGTAAGGGCTGGCTTCTCAAATAGATACTTGAGAGGATCCATTCGAGAAATCAGCTTCACAGGATAAGCCAGCATGTAGTGTCTTAACTTCTTAGAAGCCCAAACAAGAGCCCAACACGTCTTTTCAAGAGCGGTGTAACGTTCCTCACAGCCTACCATCTTCTTACTCAAGTAATAAATGGCCTTTTCGACACCTTTATCCCCTTCCTGAGCTAGCAAGCATCCCATAGATGAAGGATTCATAGACAGATAAAGTATCAATGGCTTCCCTGGTACGGGCGGCATCAAAACCGGAGGATTCTGTAGGTAGTTCTGAATAGACTCAAAAGCTGCTTAACACCTGTCGGACCATACAAATGGCGTGTTCTTCTTGAGTAGACGAAACATCGGCTCGCAAGTTAAAGTCAACTTGGCGATGAATCTGCTGATGAATTGCACCTTTCCTAAAAAGCTCCGCACTCCCTTCTCAGACTGCGGCGGCTTCATCTCTAGTACTGCCTTGATTTTCGACGGATCGACTTTGATGCCTCGAGTAGTGATCATGAAGCCGAGCATCTTGCCAGCTGTGACCCCAAAGGTGCATTTCTGCGGGTTGAGCCACATACGAAACTTACGGAGTCTGTCAAAGAACTTCCTGAGAATAGGAATGTGCCCGTCTCGAGTCTTCGATTTGGCAATCATGTCATCGACATAGACCTCAACTTCCTTATGCATCATGTCATGCAGGATGGTCGTAGCAGCCCTTTGATAGGTAGGTCCAGTGTTCTTTAACCCAAACGGCATGACCAAGTAGCAGTAAGTTCCCCACTCAGTGATGAACGTCGTTTTCTCGCGGTCCTCGGGTGCCATAAGAATTTGGTTATAGCCTGAAAAACCATCCATGAATGAAAGCAAAGCATGCCCCACAGTATTATCCACGAGCACATCAATGTGTGGCAAGGGAAAATCATCCTTGGGGCTTGCTTTGTTCAAGTCCCTGAAATCAACACAGACCCGTATTTGCCCATTCTTTTTAGGAATAGGAACAATGTTGGCAACCCAAGTAGGATACTGAGAAACCATGAGAAAACCAGTGTCGATCTGCTTAGTAACCTCATCCTTGATCTTCTGTACCCAATCCGGCCTCATTCGCCTGAGCTTCTGTTTCACAGGTTTTTAGCATCTGGCAACAGGGGGATTCGATGCTCCACTATCTCGGGATCAATGCCAGGCATGTCTTGATGAGACCATGAGAAAACATCACTATACTCGGTGAGTAAATCCTTGAAGTCGCGATGCTCCTCTGGTGAAAGCGTCGAGCCCACTTGAACCATTCGGGGATCGTTCTCATCTTTCAAGTTTATTGAAACTACTTCTTCTTTTAATGGCTGAGCGTGCCTTTCATCTTCCCTCGATGATGAGGGCACGGATTTCCTTGGGAATATCCCCATCGAAATCCATCCCTTCATCGTCGGGGTCAACACAGTTTATATAAAGATCATGCAAGTAGTCAGAAGATGAGTCATTCATTTCACAAAACCCCTCTGGGTTGCCAAGTACAAGTGAATCGAACTCGAAATAAAAGCTATGACGTGGAGGGCCCAGAGGCACAAACTCTGAGTCAGAGCTAGACTTAGACGACTCACTGGATTCTGACTCTGACTCTAACTCAGACTCAGACTCATAAGTGTCATCAATGCAAGTTAAGCGTGGTTTGAAAATGCAATTTTTAAGACTGCCCTTAGCTTCTATAATGAGCAATGTTGGATCCCTCAGAGCATCTGACCCAAGCATGAACACTTCAGCCTCCTCAACTTCCTTAGCTAAACCCGCTTGGGAGAATTCCTGGAATAACAGCTCCAAGCTCCCCTGATCAAAAGTCCCCAGCCAGTCAGATTTCAACTTCGGCTGAGCGAGCTTCCTCTTGAATTCCACCTTCTCTGGCTCCTCATCAGTAGACGACCAAGTGTCATCAGCAAAAACCTCGAAATCAGGCAGCAACTCGCCCGTCTCAGGATTGATAAACGGCTCCGCCTGTCCAGTGTAAGCTGTGTTCCTAACTTCGCGCACGAAATAGCTGTCAGGATCGCCATAGAGAGTACGAGATTTTCCCGTATATTTCCTTCTTTTGGCATTGTTGGCAGAGGCAGTGTACCCCAAACCAAAACGCCCCTCGCAAAAAGGAAAGACAGGGAACTCCGGGACTCCCTGCTGGCGAATCCCTAAACCTAGGCCAGGAAAGTAAGACATCCTCCGCATGATGTCCATTGCAACAGAGCTGATGAGGAAGTCCCCGTCCACATTGATAGCCAAGACAGACCCAGAAGTGTCAAACGAGAAACCCCCAAGGTCAACATCTTCTTCACAGTGCATGATCCCCAAAACGGGAGTTCCATCCTCTTTGAGCGAGCGGATTCCAGAGTCCCCGCAAATGGTTAGTGTGCCAGTAGGTAGTCCCAACATGACTTTTTGATGAAGAGTTGACGGCACAGCCATGAAGTCTGACCGATGGAGCCACAGCCTGCCCAGCAGCAGGTTGAAAGTGGCAGGGATGTCAACTACATGGAACTCAACGTCCATTTCAAAGCCTTCTGCATCGAGCTTTAGCATTAAAGTACCCTCGACCATGCGGAGGGTGCCGTCATATGCCTTGACAGCCAGGTTAGAAGGTGCAAAGTCTTTCTTGGCGAAACCCAAACGATAGGCCACCCTCATAGGACAGACGTTGATGGCAGAGCCGCTGTCAATGAGGACAGTCGGGATCCAGAGTCCGCGGCATTTAAACGTAATGTGGAGGGGGCGGTTGTGATCAACCCCTTCAATTGGCATATCCTTGTCAGTAAAAACCACAGTGTGCTTAGCAATAGGAGGGAGAATGAGAGACATCATTGCCTCAGGAATGATGTCGGCTTGAATCTCGAGACGGGAAAGAGCATGGCATAACATCTGACGGTGTTCTCGGGAGGAATAGATCAGTCCCCAGATGGATATGGCGGCAGGAATTCGCTCAAGCTGCTTCTGAATAAGATCCGTGCTTGGCAACTCAAGTGGTGCAGACCTTGGGAAAGGAATGGGATCATTCCTTGGGTTAGAAGGGTTGGATGAAGTCCCAGTTTGCAGATTTGCAGGTTGGAAAATCCGTCCACTCCTCGTAACATTGTGCACGTTTCCCGAAGTAGGCACAACTTGAGGATCTTCGTTCACATCCCAGAGATCAGCAGGAACCTCCCCTAGTTTACGCTTCCCTTTATCAATGGCTGTTGCAGATTTCGGCACTTCCATGTCTAGCCCCAAGTCTTCGGCTAGGTCTTTCATTAAGAGTGAGGCCCAGAAATTCAGATCAGCGACTGTTGCTACCTCGGTAACAGGCTCCGGATTGGCCATAAATGGAACATCCCACGGTCCACCCTCTGCCAAGGAGCGGTTAACTGCCCAGACTTCATTCCCGACTTGGACATCGATAACCTCATCGACGTCCCACAAGTTAGCAGGAGGAACAAGATTGGTTACCATGATACTGCAGCCTCTATTGCTGGGATAAGGAACCACAGGACGGGGGAGTCTCACATCAGTGATGTAGGAGCAAGGGTCGTGATCAGCATCACAGACCGAGTCGAAGACTGAGTTGAAAGAGGAGACATGATCTCCCAAGACCCGAGGCTCTTCCTGAACCAAGTCGTCCTCTACGTAATGCTGCAGATAGGCAGGTATAGCATAGCCTTGCTGATGGTTAGGATCCAAAACCACAGGATCCTGCCAGATTGGCTCGGGGTCCCAATTGTACTCTTCTCGAGGGACGACAGGTTCAGCCTGATGGAACAACATGTAAAGAGAGAATTCGTCCAAAGGATCAACCATAGCGGCGTCATGACCAGCCATCCAGCCATCATACCAGGCCTGATCAAATGGGAGATATTCAGGCTGTTGCGGGAACCCATCAAGCTCGAGTGATGACCACTCGTTGATTATTGGAGTAGCATAATCCATGTTGTCAGCGATGGCCCAACTTATAGCTCGCATGTCAGTTTCTGAAGGAGGTGCACTAAATGGCAACCGGTCCGTCAAACTAGGAGATAGGTTAGGGTCCGTTGCTGTGAAGTATGGACTATCAAGGGAAGAGGCAGAACTGAGCCGCACAGCAGGAATCGGCTGGTGAGAAAGATCACTAACAGATGCGATCAGCACAAAGGCCCCATTCTGTAAACTTGCTAAAGGCACATTAGTATCAGTAATCTGGCCTTCCTCTACTCGTAAATATGAGACCTCGGCATAGAGCTCGGGTGGAGAAGATACGACTGGTTTGGGTTGATCTGTGGAGACTATATGGTTAGTGGGGTCAAATGAGGTAGAGTTGGGATTGATTTGAGTGGAGCTGAGGGATATCTGGTTGACATGCGGGACGGCTTTGTGGTTTGGCAAGGAATTGGAGAGGATATTTGGTTTTTGAGAAGGCGGTGGTGGAGCCTGGAGAGTCCTGTCATCTATAAGATCCTGAATTGCATGTCGGAGGCGAAAGCAAGAATCCGTAAGATGACCAGCTCCCTGATGGTAAGCACAGTACAGGTTGGGCTTGAAGTTTGCCGGAGGATTTTTGGGTAAAGGCATTGGATCAAGGGGCTTCAGGTGCCCTGACTTGACTAACTTCTCCAAAACTGAGGACAGAGACGCCTCAATTGCAGAGAAGCTGCGGGGCTGACCGTGGGGCCGGCTGTTCTGTGGTGTCTGCACCTGATTGACATCAGAGATGTGGTTGGCGGTGCTGGAGGAAGTGGCGTTTGTGCCGCTGGTTGCTGTATTGGAGTAAGTCCCACTCCCAAACAGAGCATTGGTGTTCCGAGAGTAAGCACGGGGCTTTGCTTTCGGAGGGTTAGAAGATTCCCCTCTTGACAGTATCCCACTCTGTAGTGCATCTTCGATGGCTAGGCCAGAATCGAAGAAAGTTTCAAAGTTTGCAGACACCTGAGCGAGAACCAGATGCTTAGCATAGTCTGGCTGGAGGTTTCAAGAGATGATGCGGAGTTGGTCTTTCTCGCTGGGGCGATCAGTCATCAGTGCAGCCTTAGCCCTCCATCTCTTGACAAAATTAGCAAAGGTCTCATTTGCTTCCATCTTTGTGGATTCCAGCTCCTGTGTGGTCATCTTCAGTTGAGAGTTGTAGATATACTGCAAAATAAACGCAGCCCCAATATCCTCCCAAGTCCTCCTTTTGGCTATGTCGAGTGACAAGAACCAGTGAAAAGCTGGACCTAAGAGAGTCTGAGGAAAGAGCTGTGACATTGTTTCCGGCTCAACTGACAAGAGTTTCATCGTGGCATGGTAACTGTATAGGTGGGTTCGAGGATTGTAGGGAGATATTCCCGAACAGGTACAAATACGAGCCGAACACGTGATGTGAGTGTGCAATGAGAAAAGTGATAAAGGCACCATGATGATAAGGTCTGGTGACCTGAAGTGTACACCGAACAGGGGGGACTGTTCCCGAGCAGGGATATGAGATATCCTAGTACAAATACGAGCTGTTCGGCTGGATAGACTTGTATCCAAACAGCAGCACTTAAGAGGCAGTGTGTTCGGCAAAGAGCATGCCGGACAGATAGAGTCATTAATAGACAAGACTCCTAATAAGAAGTACCGAACAGATGGGGTTATCAATAAGGTACTAAGTCTTAAGTGATAAGACGGTGGGAATGTTCCAAAGAAGGAGACCCCGTATTTAGGTAAAGATAAGCTTAAATGCAGTCCTATTATGGAACAAATTCCATAATAGGGAAAATCCTTATGAAAAGAGGATCTCGTTTGATTGGGCACGAGAGTCCCTAGAAGACCAGGTTTCCTGTACGGGATAGGAGTCCTGGGTTGATGAGGATGCTTGGAGGATAAGCAGACGTATGTCTATAAGTATAGAGGTAAACCTAGAGGCAAAAGGTACGCATTACATGGTATGCATTATACACTTCCCTACTGATAATTAGGGTTTGAGACCAGTACGAGATACTAACTTAGGCATCGGAGGGCCTTCGCCACGAGAGGCGGAGGTGCGCTCACCCCTTGTTTGTCTTGCAGATTAGGGTTCCGGCAGAGGCACAGAGGTATCCACCGAGAATCACGTGGAACTGTTACGAAATAACAGTGCTCCAGGTACTCTTTGTTTTTCTGCACCTACAATTGGCGCCGTCTGTGGGAAACGAACGAGTTCCATTTAAAAAACGACCATGGTGGAAATAGATCCAGTCACACCGCTCACTGAGAAGGACCAGGCTAGTGGGGAAGGAGATAAATCCCCTCCAGGTGCTCCGAGAAAGCATGCTGGTGGCCACAGTAGGAGGACGACGAGCAAGGATCATCCCCTCACTATCCAAGATGATCCCAAAAACAAGGAAGGCAGGACTGCTACAGACTCCGCGAGAAGGAGCAAGTCCCGCCATAGAGAAGAATCAGTTGCGCATTCGAAAATTGTGCATGATCACAGTGACATCCTCGATAGAAAGAGGCAGGAAATTGAGGAGGCTGCTCGACTAATCAAGAAACGAGAATATGAGATCCGTGAGATGGAAAGGATCAGAGATCACCCAGAGGATTCTGGATTGTCACGAAGACATTCCAGGAAAGAAGAAAGGGCTATGGTAACATACAAGGCCGCTCCTTCACACCGAAGGAGTAGGAGCAGGAGTCCTTCTCCGAGAAAGAAGAAGCCTTCTTCACGAAGAAGAAGGAGCAGGAGCCCGAAGCAGCGAGGGCTTTCTCCACGAAAAAGGAGGAGCAGGAGCCAAAGTTCCTCTGTTGAAGAAGGTACCCGAAAACACCATAGGGACAGGTACGAAAGACCTGAGTCCGATTGGGACAAGGTTCGGGCGTATAGAAACAAGGAACAAGAGGCTGGAACAATGACTGCACGAGAAGCAGCAAGAAAAGCCCTAAGTAATATTGCAACATCTCCCTTCTCAAGAAAGTTACAGGAGGCACGGTTGCCGAGCAGGGTTAAGCACGGGGCGTTCGTACTTTACGAGACAAATGCGGACCCCGTTGCTCACATACAACATTACCAGCAGGCCATGTTCATGCACGAAGGTGATGATGCTATAATGTGCAAGATGTTCCCATCGAGTTTGGGGAAGGTGGCTTTGTCTTGGTTCCACAAATTGGAGTCACGATCCATACGAGGGTGGACGCAATTGGCCGAGGAATTCACTGCACGGTTCTTGACAAGTAGAAAGGCTCCTAAGACGTTTGAAAATCTCTCCACGATGAAGCAGGGGGATAACGAGCCGATCAGAGACTACGCTAAAAGATACTGGGAGACTTTCAACGAGATTGACAGTTGCAGTGAAGAATACGCCATTGCTACCTTCAAAACAGGTTTGCCTGTTCGGGAGGAGCTGCGCCGTTCTCTGAATAAGCACCCTGTGTCAACTCTGGCCCACCTGATGGAACGAATCGAGTAGCATGCCAGAATGGAGGACGATATCCTCCGGGAAGACAGCAAAATGACTGCCGAACAGCCAAAGACACCAGCAAAAAAGGTGGACAAACCAGAGCCCAAGGCTTATAAGGAAAGGAAGGAGTATGGGCAGGCTAAGAGAGAGCCATATAAAGAAAAGCCAGCACCAGACCCCAAGTCATTCTTTTCAATAACGACAGTTTGGAAAGAGCCCATTTATAGGATTCTTTATCGAATAAAGAATCAGCCCTACTTCAAGTGGCCTCCAAGTCTAGGTGGAAACAAAGACGCGAAACGTGCTACGAATTAGCACTGCAGTTACCACAAGGATTGGGGCCACATGACTGAAGATTGTGAGATGTTTAAGAGACATCTAGATGATTTGGTCTCTCGAGGCTATTTAAAGGAGTATATCCAAGAGGACCCCAAAGAAAAAGGGAAAGCCATGGAGATGGATTACAAACAGAACCCAAGGGGGACAATCCATATGATACATGGGTTGGCCACACCTTATACAAGGAATGAAGTTAGGCTGCTCCAAAGGCAAGCCAAGCATGACCAACACATTATGCGGTTGGGAAAGAAGAGAGGACGAGAGTCCAATGGAGGCAGTGAAGGTATAGTCTTTACAGATGAGGATCTCGGAGATGTCCAGGTACCTCATAATGACGCTTTGGTCATTACCCTACGAATAGGGGAATACGACATTGAGAGAATCTTGGTGGACTCTGGGAGTTGTACAGAAGTCATGTATTATGATGCATTCAAAAAATTGGGGTTAACTCAATTAGATTTGGAGCAAACAATAACACCTCTGGTTGGGTTTGGAGCAGGAGCAGTCTGGCCCCTTGGAAAGGTAACATTACCCGTTCGTGCTGGTTCTGTAGTTTTAAGAACGGACTTTTTAGTGGTTGATGTCTCGTCTTCCTATAACGCAATTATTGGAAGGACGTGGTTGCATAAGATGAGGGCGGTCTCCTCTACGTATCATCAGATGGTGAAGTTCCTTGGTTCCAATGGTGTCGAGAAGATCAGAGGAAATCAAAAGGCGGCATAGCAGTGTCTGATTTCTATTGTTAAGAAAATTCCAAAGGCACACCAGGTTCAAGCAGTAGAAGTATCAGATCAACCGACTATCGAGGATGTCGGCAGAAATCCAACAGAAAAGGTCGTGGAAGGCCTGAAGAAAATACAGATCAACGAGACTAATCCAGAAAGGTATTTTCTAATTGGGGAGTCACTGCCAGTTGAGGAAGAAAACGAGCTAGTTGGGTTCTTAAAAGAATATGTCGATGTGTTCTCTTGGGTATCGGAGGAGATGCCCGGTGTAGGTGCGGACGTGATCTGTCACCATTTAAATGTAGATCCGCAGCACAAGCCCGTGATCCAGAAGAAGAGAAGGGCAGCTGTACAGCATGTTGATGCTGTTATTGAGGAAGTAGAACGGTTGTTGGAAGCCAAAGCAATACGCGAAATTTACTATCCAGAATGGCTATCCAACACTGTGGTAGTAAAAAAGAAGAATGGAAAGTGGCGTGTCTGTGTGGATTTCACAGACTTAAATAAGGCATGCCCAAAGGACAGCTTCCCCCTTCCCAGGATTGATCAATTAGTTGATGCAACTGCTGGGTATGAACGGATGAGTTTTCTCGACGCATACCGAGGGTATCATCAGATTGCCATGTTTGGGCCTGATCAAGAAAAGACTTCTTTCATTACACCACGAGGGTTGTACTATTACAACGTGATGCCTTTTGGATTAAGGAATGCTGGAGCGACCTACCAGAGACTAGCAACCATCATGTTTAAGAAATTGCTTGGCAAAACTATGGAGGTTTACATAGACGACATGGTGGTGAAAAGCAAGACCAGGCAGGGTCATGTAGCAGATTTGAAAAAGGCCTTTGATATCTTGAGGCAATACAAGTTAAAACTCAATGCCTCGAAGTGTGCATTTGGAGTTGGATCAGGGAAGTTCTTGGGGCATCTTGTGACCATAAGGGGGATTGAGGCAAACCCGGATCAGATATCAGCATTGCAGGGATTGCAGAGTCCCAAAACCACGAAAGAGGCGCAGAGGTTGACTGGGATGGCTGCCGCCCTTAATAGATTCATCAGCCGGTCCAGTGATAAATGCAGGCCATTCTTTCAGCTTCTCAAGAAAAGAGAAGGATATGACTGGGGAGCAGAGTGTGAGCAGGCTTTCCAGGACCTGAAGAAGTATCTGGCTGAGTCTCCACTTCTATCAACTCCAGAACCAGGTGAGTGTTTGGTTTTATACTTGGCTGTTTCTGAGCATGCTGTTAGTGCTGTTTTGCTAAGAAGTAAGGGATCAGAGAAAATCCCAATTTATTATGTGAGTAAAACACTGTTAGACGCAGAGACGAGGTATCTGCCCCTTGAAAAATTGGTCCTTGCATTAAGAACAGCAACCAGGAAGTTACCTCATTACTTCCAAAGCCACAAGGTTGTGGTTTATACTGAGTATCCGTTAAAGTCACTGTTACAAAGGGCAGACTTTTCCGGGCGAATCTCAACCTGGTCTGTTGAGTTAAGCCAATATGACATCGACTTCCAGCCGCGTACGGCAATAAAAGGCCAGGTGTTGGCTGACTTTGTAGCAGAATTCGCTCCAACAGTAGCGCCGGGACCTCCTACGAAAAAGGAGCAATCCGTTCAACTACCAGGCAAGAAAAGAAAGGTACTTGCCGAGCAGGATCCGTTGGAATGGAAGTTATTCGTCGATGGCTCGGCTTGCAATACTGGTTCTGGGGCCGGCATTATTCTGTTTCCTCCAGATGGGGTGATGATCGAGTTATCTGTTCGGCTGGGTTTCAGTGCGTCGAACAATGTGGCGGAGTATGAGGCTCTGCTGATCGGCCTCAGGAGTGCAAGTACCTTAAAAGCGAAGAGATTAAGGGTGTATTGCGATTCACAGTTGGTTGTATGCCAACTGTCCGGGGAATACGAGGCCCAGAGTGAAAAAATGGCGGCTTATGTGCAGGCAGCCAAAGATTTGTTTGATACCTTCGAGAAGGTATGTATTGAACAAATAAGCTCGGGACAAAATGCCCATGCGGACTCTTTGGCTTGGCTGGCTGCTGCTGTTCCTGCTGAGTTAAAAAGGAAAGTAGCAGTCGATTACTTGGATGAACCGAGCATTGGGAAAAATGTAGACTTGGTCCTGGAAGTGAACCAGGGGCCAAGTTGGATGGATCCGATTATTGGGTTTTTACGAGATGAGACCCTTCCTTCTGATAAAAAGGAAGCACACAAGATTAAAACCAAATCAGCAAGGTTTTGGTTGTCTCCTGAGGGGAAGCTATACAGAAAGTCCTTTACTGGGCCGTACCTGCTTTGTGTGCACCCCGAGATGGTGCAGAAATTTCTCCACGAGATTCATGAAGGAACATGTGGAAGCCATGCAGGAGGTAGGTCCATAGCTCACCGAGCAATCACCCAGGGATACTGGTGGCCGCATATGCAAGAGGATGCGAAGGTCTACGTAAAAATCTGTGAGAAGTGTCAGAAGTTCTCACCAATGATTCGGACACCGGCCGAAGATCTGGTCCCCTTGATTAGCCCCTTGCCCTTTGCTCAGTGGGGGATGGACATCGTGGGTCCACTCCATAAGGCTACTGGGAACCGAAAATTCCTTTTGGTAGCAACAGATTACTTCACGAAGTGGATTGAAGCTGAACCTTTGGCTAAAATTACTGAACCTATGATAGAAAGGTTTGTCTGGAAAAGTATTATTACTCGTTTTGGGGTCCCATATTCCTTGATTACAGATAATGGTTCCCAATTCCAGAAGAAGTTTAAAGCTTTTTGTACCCAGTATGGAATAAAAATTATTATTCAACCCCTGCTTACCCCCAGAGTAATGGGCAAGCAGAGGCATCCAATAAGACCATTCTGGATGGAATCAAGAAGAGGTTGGATAAAGCAAAGGGCAAGTGGCCTGATGAGTTACCATTGGTGCTGTGGGCACACCGAACAACGCCTAGGAGGTCTACGGGAGAGACCCCCTATTCTTTGGCTTATGGAACAGAGGCAGTCATCCCATTGGAAGTCGGTCTTCCTACTAACAGGACTGCATTGGTCGAAAGTGGAGGGAATGACAGGGCTCTTGAAATTGAGCTCGACCTTGCCGAGGAAAGGAGAGAAAGAGCCCTGGTGCATTTAGCATCCTATCAGGAACAGTTGATGAAAAACTACAACAAGCATGCCCACCCACGAGAGTTTGGTGTTGGAGACCTTGTGCTCCGCAAGGTGCTCGGCAACACCAAGGTTGCCAATGAGGGCAAGTTAGGAGCTAATTGGGAAGGCCCATATCGAGTTACTGAGGTTGTGGGCATTGGGGCCTATCGTTTGGCAGACTTGGACGGGAGCCCAGTGCCACGGCCCTGGAATGTCCACAACTTGAGGAAGTTCTTTGTTTGAAAGACTTCAGTTTACTTTTTATTCTGTTTTAGAATTGTGATTGTGTGGGAATTATGAATACAATTCCCTTGTGTTTCCTGTTTTAGTTGCATGGGGTACGCATAACGACCCCTTGAGTTTTTAGGATTAAGAATAAAATCATGTCTTTTGCAATATATTGACTTTTTCAGAAATTCTGTTTTACTTATGGATTGTTTTGATCTATAAATACGAATAATGGTCTTCCAAACCCTTTCTTCGTATTGGGGAGCAGGGATTGGGTACGAATACATGTTTCAATTATCTATGCATGAAAAAGCTTTAACATACGAGAGTACGAGCCACTCAAAATTTACGAATATAAAACTCACAAGTACGAAACACTTGTATAGAAATTCACAAGTATGAAATACTTGTTCGTAGGTATGAGACACTCGTATTGAAAGGTACAAGCACGAAATACTTGTACTAATTTACCAAGTCTGAAACACTTGGGTTTGCATACGAGAAAATGCAAATCGTAGAATTACCAGGTCTGAAACACTTAGGTATAAAGGTACGTGATACTCGAAAATATACAAGTACAAATACACTTAGTATATAAAAACTTATTTGAGTATGAGAAACTTAAATACGAGATACTTAGCGATTGTTGAAGTACGTGGCACTTAACAATACTTAAGTACGAGGGTACTTAAACATGCCAAGTACGAAATACTTGAAAAGAACCATAACGAAATTATATTTGTACGAATGATTTAGACAGACTAAGCACGAAAAGCTTAGTAACAGCCTAAACAAAATCTAAATAGGCATATGCACCTGATCACGTGCATTCAAAACAGATAAGTTTATGGCCGAGAAGGGCCGAGCAAAATGATAGAGGCCTCGAAATGGCCACCAGAAATCCAAAGTATTATGCCACGATAGGGCCGAATACCTGTGTTACCAAAGTTCAATTGTACGGGTGCCACGCAGGGCCAAATACCACGGTCACGTAGGACCTGTCAAAAATAATGCCAAAGTATTTGAGGAGATCAAATCAAAACAAACTTACCAAATCTAGTCCATATTTTGGACTTTAGGTTGGGTGTTGACTGGAACCTCTGTGCTTGTTCCAGCTTCAGTATTGCCTTCAGTGGCCTGCCCCTCCAAGTTACCTGGCTCTTGAGTTGTTTCTTGCACACTGACAGCCCCAAGGTTGGCAGCTTGCTGCTCCGCCTGAACCTCCAAAGCCTCCGTCTCAATATTCTCGTCAGCATCGGTAAAATCATCAATCTGCTGGTCCACATCGTCTGCCAGAGTTTGATCTGGGACTTGGGATGCAGCTGCACGGCGGCTGGGCAGGTCATTGTCTACCCACAAGGGGCAGTCATCTGCAGCTCCAATTTTGATCAAGCAACCCTCCCAGCCGGCTGCCCAGATTTGATCTTGGATGGCTGGCATCTGACCCACGTAGTCCGCAGTAGCAGCATCGAACCCCTTCTCATATCCAGCTTCAAAGGCTTCCTTCTTAGTAGTATCAATCTTAGCCAAAGCTTGTCTGAGATTGTCTTCACCAGTCTCCATCCTCTATTTTGCATCATTATAGTCAATCAAGGCGTTATCTTTCTCACTCTCCAGCCTAGTTACTGTACGGAGTAATCTGGTGTTGTTGTTCAGCAGATCGTTCCATTCAGCCTCCACTTCTTGCAGTTTTTGACCAAGAGTGACCATTTTTTGAATAAACTGCAGCAAACAAAGTGCAGAATGAAAATCCAAGGTCAAGTATATGTTTGAAGCAAGATTGCAAGTCACGAGATGTCTGAACATACCTTTATGCCACGGACGAGACCAGTGGACAGCACCCGGTCTGATGGAGATGTGGACTCCTTTTGCATATCAACGGGTAAAAGCAGAGCTTGTGCAAGGGCCATTGCCATCTCTGAAGAGCTGGCACTGTCCCCGATATGCACGGCCCTATCACCCCGGGTGAGAATTGGCGTCCAGATTTGAGGGGGAGGCTGAGTACTGGCAGGCTGGGGCTACGCGAGTGCTGCATCAGCTTGGTCTGTTGCATCTCCAGTAGATTGATCTCGGGAGCGTTTGTCCCTATGAGCGTCCCCGGCTGCCAAAGAAGCATCTCTTTCCCGTGGGGAAGAGGATGCACGGATTGAACCCCCCCTGGTGCGTCTTGGAGGGGGTGGAGCTTGGCCAGTAGATGCTGCCCGACCAGTGGCACCACGGCCACGTGAGGAAATGGTGAGGAGAGTGCTCAGATTTACCGTTTGACGTGTAGTCATGTCGGAGTATGGGGGGAAGGAGAATACCCTTGTTATGATGATTGACTGGTGTCTCTATCAGGAACTGATTGCTCGGTACGAGGTTGTGAGGATCTTCGGAGTACCAAGCGAGGCAAGGGGATCCCTTCTGAGATGGGCACTTCTCCTGGGTGCCCGGCTACGGTAACCCCCGAGCTGCGTCTCTGACTCCTTGTCTGGGGAGCCGCAGAAGTGGAAGCACCGTCTGTGCTTGGGGTGGATAATCTTCTGTCTATGAATCCCTTGTAGGCTGGGTCGTATCCTAGCAGTACGTTGGCGTCATGACCTCGCCCTGCGGTTCGCGTGCCCGGCACCCCCTTGTATTTTAAAACCTTGTTTATATCCTCTGTGCGGATATAACCTGGCACCCTGCTTGGTCTCTTGTTTGCATTTGTTGCTGTAACACATAACAAAGGAGAGAGTTACACAAAAGAAATACGTCTAGAGTCCAAAATTACTGAATGTAAAAGGAAAAATTTGGGAGCATACGTGGGTGGCCCCACGCGTGGGGGCAGTGAAAGCCCACCACCTGGCCGTCTTCTCCTTGAGGCTCAAAGGCTCCAGTGACATACAGGAAATCGATCTCGTGATCCCGAGCAGAGTCTGGAAGGTTCAACACGAAACGCTTGTCTACCTTCCTAACTTTAAAATAATACGTATTGTAGTCATGATTGAGCACAATGCTATACCACCATTGTAATTCCCAGATCCCCAGCTGTGTCCCTAGAATTTCGTTTAAGGCTACCATTCCCATTATAAGCCTAAAAACATTGGATGAAACTTGCATGGAAGTAAGTGTAACGACCCTGATTTTTTGTAAATAAAAATTTCGTTAAAAATTTGAATTTTATTTTAATACTTGGATTTCATTTTTAACATCCAAAAATCGGTCGTTATTGACTTATAAAAATTTTGTTGTTATATTTGAAAATTCTTTATTTGTTTTATAAATCCCTTTTAGCGATTAATAATCCGTCATAATTAGATTTGAAACTTGTAAAATTAAATCATTTTACTCCGGACAATTTAGTCCTTCTCCCATGACTAGTATACTTGTAAACGTACTCGTATATTTTTCCTAATAAGTAAATAATATCTTTAAATTATATTTCTACGGAAATCCTACTTAGCAAGCATAGTTAGCTTTTAACCGATTAGTTAGCAAACCCTAACTACCGCTTGGCTTAGTGATGCATCGATGCCGAGTGGTTAGTAGAAAAATTTTGGTCTTTGCCTTGACTGCTGACTTGACCGCTTTTGCTTTGGCTTAGCTAGGTCGCCTTGGCGTCGGTCGCCGTTGAGCCTTCCTTGCCTTGGCATCGGTCGCCTGTCGCGCTTGCTTTCGCTTGGCGTCGCCGCTGGGCGTCGGCTCACGCCGCCTTTGCTCGGGCATCGGCTTGTCGTCGCGCTCGCCGCTTAGGCGTCGGTCATGCCGGCCGCTCTACCTGGCCGCCATCGGGTTCTCGCTGACGCTGGTCGCGCTTGCTTTTGCCTTGGCGTTGCTGGGCTGCCTTGCTCTGGCCTTGCCTTGGCTACACCTTGGCCACCGCTTGGCTAACGGGCCACCGCTTGGCCACTGCTTGGCTAGCGGGCCGCCTTGGCCACCGCTTTGCTACCAGGCTGCCTTGGCCACGCTCACACCTTGCCTCGGCGTTTGGCACCGTCGGGCTTTAATATTCCGTTATTAGGCGATTTCCTACTAAATAAAACCAAAATACCACTCGAGCAATGAAAGGCTAGATTAAGTATCGTTAGTCTTTAACCAATTAGTTAGAATAGCCTAATGCCCATTTAACCTAATCACTTGGATTCCAAATCTAATTAGGTTGCCCTAACCCTAGATGGACCATTTTACCCTTTTTGTCCTTATCCATTGGACGATAGATGCTAGGGTGATCTTTATCCATTGGATGATAAGTTCTAGGAAAATCTTTATCCATTGGTTATTACATGCTAGGAAGATCTTTGACCATTGGACAATAGTTGTTAGGGAGAAGACCAAGTTTGACTAGTAGTTGGAATAGTCTAGCATTGTACTTCATGATGACTTTCCTTGGACCATTGGTTGTTACATGCTAGGAAAAGCTTTACCCATTGGACAATAGATGTTAGGATTGCCAAATAGGATGACAAGACAAGTCATGTGTTCCTTCATCATTACTTCTTTGGACCATTGGTTATTACATGCTAGGGTAATTGTTAGACCCTTGGACAATAACCATTAGGGAAATCATTATCCCTTGGATAATAGCATTGTCCAATATTCCCATGGGATTCTTGGTGAAAGATATGATAGTACTTTCTCCTACAAAAAGAATAATCATAAGCCATGTGTGCATTTAAGTAATCTTGTCCTTACCTTCCTTGTTCTTTCCATAAATGTGTATATATATATATATATATATATATATATATATATATATATAGATATATATATATATATATATATATATATATATATATATATATATATATATATATATATATATATATATATACCAAGAGAGAGTGAGAGGGACAGATGAGAGGAGAGAATGAGGTGCATGCATTGTACTTTGACAACTATTGAACAAGTTGCACTTGTTGTTGTACTTTGGCTTGACAAGACAAGACTATGAAACAAAACTATGGGAGAGGAGAGAGAGAGAGTGGCCGAATAGGGAGAGGGAGAGTGAGGTGTATGTGAGTTGTATTTTGACATGTGGGTGTACTTGCAACACTATTAACCTAGTTGGCAATTGGTTGGAGTACTATAGCATGACAAGACTAGTCCATGGAGCACATCCATGGGGGAGAGAGAGAGAGATAGTGGCCGGCCAAGTGGAGTGAGGGAGACAGCTTCATTTGCCTATAAATAGCACCCTATACTTTCATTCAACTCACACCTCCAAGCATAGCTCTCACTTCTCTCTAAAATCTCTAAACCAGTTTCTGGATAGCCTACTGTCCTCCGAAAAACTCCATTTTTTCTCCGGGCGAAAGTCATTTCTAGGAACAACGTCCTCCATGAAAGTCGTAGAACACTTCGAGAGCTTCAGTTTAGACCCAAGAACCACCCCAAACGGTCAAGAAATGACCAAGATATTGCCATCCGAAATTCAGTGAAATTCTCGGATTTCCAGTCCAGACAGCTTACTGTCGATCTCTTTATCACCATTTTTCTCCGGGCGAAAGTCGTTTTTAGGAACAACGTCCTTCACGGAAGTCATAGAGAACTTCGAAATCTTCGTTTTAGACTCAAGAACGATCCTATTCGGCCAAGTATTGACCGAGTTACTGCCACCCAAAGTTTGGTCCAGATTGTGAGCATTCGATGCCCGTAGCACTTTCCAACTAGCTTATTCGGCCCCGACTAGTTTCGGATCAAGGTAGAGTGTCCTTACTCTCTACCCCTAAGTATAATTGTATGCATGTTGAATTAAATGTAGTTAATCCCTAACTACTTCCTCTAAGTATATTGTATTGTATGAGCATGAAGCCATATGTGTAGTATGATTTGTTTTGCGTAGTTTACTTTGATCTTATGACTACTTGATTGCTCGATCTCGTGATAGTTGCTTGTTCATGTATGAACTCGTCAATAAACATATGTTGTTTTGAAATTTCCACAAAGGAAGGAAGAACGGATTTTGGTAATATATTATTGTCTTGAGGATGATTATGAGCATGTATGTATGTTTGCTTGCATTACTTGTTGTTGATAAAGCATAAGTGGCTTTCCACTCCAAGGGCGTCCGTACATGTGGTGTTATGCTTTAAGTAATAATTTGAGTACGATTAGGTAATATAGAATTGGATGATCTTGCTAGTTGGTTTCAAGATTACTTTAAAGTGATTTGTCCCGCCGCGGAGTCTATGTATGATTACGAGACACAATAATCGAGAAAGTAGAAACATGACACCTAGGGTGTGGATAAAGGAAATAATTGGACTTGGTAAAATATTTTAGAAACTACGTAATGGCCGGACTTGGTAGCCTTACGTTGGTATGCGTTGTCAATGGAGCCGGACTTGGTAGTTTCATTGGAGGTGTGTGACTTGGTTATCCGCGGAAAGGAGCCAAGATGTGACACAATGTGCCGGACTTGGTAGCCATTGTGGCCTATAAGCCGAACTGGGTAGCTTATTGATTGTGTGCGTTCATAATGTGCCGGACTTGGTAGCCATTGTGTAGATTGTTAACGGAGCCGGACGTGGTAGCTTCATTGATTGATTGGGCTTGGTTATCCGCGGAGAGGAGCCAATGCAAGATTTGATAACGTGGCCGGACTTGGTAGCCATTGTGGCCTATAAGCCGGACTTGGTAGCTTATTGGTTATGTGCATTCACAATGTGCCAGACTTGGTAGCCATTGTGGCCAATGAGCCGGACTGGGTAGCTCATTGGTGTGTGCGTGTGATTTTTTTGGAAATGATGTTGAAAGATGAGACACAAAACGATGAGTCACGTAGGAGAATCACACGGAAACATGACACTAACGATAGATAGTGAATGCGGGTGTGTCATTGTTGTTATATTAATGCATGTGCTGTTATGACCCTTTATGATATATGCATGACTTGCAAATTGTAAGTTAAGGGTTAGTGGGTTTTGGATTATTCTATTGAGCTTTCAAGCTCAGGGTGTTGCTTTATGTGACCCTGACATATTATACTGGTGGCGACGCTGGTATAATGTGTCAAACTTGTTAGATGAACAATGGGAGCTGTATACCTTGGAGGCCTTTGGAGCTGAGGAACTTGCTAGGATGGAAGAAGAGAAGGAGCTGTAGATAACCTTAGATATCCATCCCTTTTTGTGTAATATAAGAACCCTTTGGGAGTTTATGATGTAATAAAGAGCTAGACTCTCTTTTGTTGTTCAATAAAATGTTATTTAACGTACCCAAAATTCGGGGCGTTACAGTAAGCCTATACCAGTTAAGAACTTGACGTAACAGGGGATGAAGGGGAAAACGAACTCCGCCCTCGACTATTGCTACGATTGGGATGCATGCTCTATCCCATGAACCACCATCCCTATCTGCACCTAAAGGGGCGAGTTCGAGCCTTACATTATCAGGAACTCGATATTTGGTCCTAAAGGCGGCCATGGCAGCGGGGGTTTCGCAGAGTTTTCTAAACTTACCAGGTTTAAGTTCACTGTTACCTTCATCTGCCATGGATGTGTTCAAAAAAGGTTACAAACGGAGTAGAATCAGAAAAATGGGTTCGAATCTTTGAAATCGAAATGAAGATCTCAGAACGAGATTCTCATATTAGAGCTTAAAAAAGAGATAAGAACGAGAATCTTATAAAGGTTTGGCAGGGATTTCCTGAAGAACAACTGGTTTTACAGGCGGCGGCGATGGCGGTCGTGAGGAGGCTGTAAGTCGCCTGGTTTTAGAGAGAGAAGAAGCTGGGATTTCAGTACTGGGTGTAAAACCCAAAAAAGAACCCTTTTTTGGGGTATAAAGGAAAAGAGACGGAAGCGATCCGTCTCCTCTCACGCCGTTACACGAAAAGTAACGGAAGAAAGGTCCAAAAAGGGATTGATATTCAAAACGCCGTTTGACAGTGGACGTCAGATTGAGTTTAATGAGGAGCGTACGGGATACACCATGTAGACTCCATATTTCGAGATAATATGATGGGTAAGCCGCCAAAAATCAAATGGTCACCAATGCTGAATCTGCACGGGACATCACGAGGCTCGAACTAGGATTTGTTCCTCAGGAGCTTTACCCATTGGACCGAGCAGTTACATTGGGCAAAGCTGGGGAGCAATTGTAGGGAGATATTCCCGAACAGGTACAAATACGAGCCGAACACGTGATGTGAGTGTGCAATGAGAAAAGTGACAAAAAGCACCATGATGATAAGGTCCGGTGACCTGAAGTGTACACCGAACAGGGGGGACTGTTCCCGAGCAGGGATATGAGATATCCTAGTACAAATACGAGCTGTTCGGCTGGATAGACTTGTATCCAACAGCAGCACTTAAGAGGCAGTGTGTTCGGCAAAGAGCATGCCGGACAGATAGAGTCATTAATAGACAAGACTCCTAATTAGAAGTACCGAACAGATGGGGTTATCAATAAGGTACTAAGTCTTAAGTGATAAGACGGTGGGAATGTTCCAGAGAAGGAGACCCCGTATTTAGGTAAAGATAAGCTTAAAAGCAGTCCTATTATGGAACAAATTCCATAATAGGGAAAATCCTTACGAAAAGAGGATCTCGTTTGATTGGGCACGAGAGTCCCTAGAAGACCAGGTTTCCTGTACGGGATAGGAGTCATGGGTTGATGAGGATGCTTGGAGGATAAGCAGACGTATATCTATAAGTATAGAGGTAAACCTAGAGGCAAAAGGTACGCATTACATGGTATGCATTATACACTTCCCTACTGATAATTAGGGTTTGAGACCAGTACGAGATACTAACTTAGGCATCGGAGGGCCTTCGCCACGAGAGGCGGAGGTGCTCTCACCCCTTGTTTGTCTTGCAGATTAGGGTTCCGGCAGAGGCACATAGGTATCCACCGAGAATCACGTGGAACTGTTACGAAATAACAGTGCTCCAGGTACTCTTTGTTTTTCTGCACCTACAAGGATCACCACTCCCGTCAAATTTTGCCAAGTCTAGCATTTTGAATTTCTCAGGGAGTTTGGCATTGGGGTATAAGCAGAGATGGTCCAAGTCAATTCCTCCAGCTTTGACTTTTTCCGCTTTGGCAATGGATTCTTCAAGTAAGGCCATCTTGGCTGTAAGGGCAGCAATATCCGGATTTAGGGCATTGCCTGCAGGATTTGCATTGACAGCAGGCATACGAGTTACCCTCGGGTTGGGCTGAACAATGAGACGCCCCTCGTGATTCGGATTTGGGACCAGGACAGGCTGCTCCTGATCATCCTCATCGTCCCCGTCTTCAGCCTCGAATGGAGGCGGAAGACGAGTGTTGATAAGGTTATTCAGATGGGTGATGCTGGCGTCAGTCTGAGCTGACCTCTGCTGCATTGCAGTGATACTGTTTTGGAGATTCATGAGCATGTCCTCAATAGTAAGTGGCTGATGAGGCAGTGTTCCTGCCATGTTGGGATTTTCAGGAATGCTAGAAGCTGAAGATAAAGTCGGAGATACTGGCTGCACAACCTCTTCTAAGATTGGGGACGATGAGCTTGCTCGTAGGGTGGCCAAAGAAGGAAGCGGAGAGTCTTCCGTTGTGACTGACTGGGGTTGCAACCTAACAAGCCTCTGACTCGGATTCCGTTGCAGACGTTCCCAAGCGGGTTTGCGAACTTGCCTCGATACTTTCCTTGGAGGTGCAATGGCTCAGAACCTTTGCTTGCAGAGAAAGAGAATACCAAGATAAGGGTCCTGCTGCTGCTTTTAATCTAAATAAAAGACTAAAGCATAAATGCAGCCTATGTCGTCCGTGTCCCCTAGACTCTAGGACTAAAAGACGAGTTTGTCTCAAATCATCCGAAAACTGCGAGAATCCTCAGAATTCTTTTTAGATATATATCCCTACTTGAGGCAAGCGAGGCTAAAGGATACCAAAAGAATCCTAAACCTTCGACAATTTCAGTGATTAGGGTTTCAACTTTTGAAGTTTGGAACAACTCGGTATGAATGTCATGATGCCATAACCATATAATGGCGTAAGCGACACAGCGCTGTTAGCCAGGCGGTGTAAGTGACGAGGCACTTGTTACCTTTTGGTGTAGGCATCATGGCATTCTCTCTATTGTTCTTTGTTTTCTGTTCGAAACCTTAAGCAGGCATAAAGACGAGAGTGTAGAAATTTTCGATTTCCTAAAGTCCCATTTCCCCTAAGGATTTGATTTGAAAATGTGCACCATCGAGATGCACGACTCTTCATCGGGTTCAGCAGTGTCCCGATAATTCTAAAACAGACTCGTTTTTATACGAGAATCTAGAAGTCGCCCTAAACATGCTTCTACGCAGAATGGTATGAATGGACAGAGCATGCAATAGAGAAAGCAGTAACACATAGACGGTATATGGGGTTAGATGCAAGTAGATCCTACCCTGCAGGTACTTGTCTTAGTTTGGAAAGTTCTAATGCTTTGTATATGCAAAGGCCGGTTTTGGTTCGTAACGGGTTCCTCGGACTAGGGCCATAGATATACCTCCCTTTACCCGCGATTCGCTGAGCAACATTCAAACGGTAGCATGACCCATCATCGTCGAAGGTTGTTAGTCATTCGGGGTCCCCGGGCTCCGGTAAACCGTGCCGGATTGCCAAAACGATCCAACGAGACTTATCCCACATCGATGCAAATGAGAATGCTAAATTTTGTTTAAGAAGAAGAAGAATCACAAAATCGCAAAATACCTTTTCAAATATGGCTCACTTTATTTAGTCCATCTTTAGAGGAAACTACGCAAGTGAACAATCGAAAAAGCCCCAGATCAGATTGGCCGGACACGAGGTCCTGTTAAATCACCATTCCAACCTTCGGCAGCGCGAAGCTTACCGTTTTGACAGACTTTTCAAGAGATTGTTCACAAGTGTATTAAACCCTAAGTATGGATTAATATTAGTTCGATTCTCCCCAGCAGAGTCGCCACTGTGGGCAGCATGCCCTGGAATTTTCGGATTCTAAAGGAGCCTTTGGGAATTTCGGTTCCCGAAGCAAGGGCCCATAATCGAGGGAGCGCGAGCTCGCAAAAATACAGAGTCGCCACTCGGGTTTGAAGGTCCGACACCAAAGGAACCGTATTTTGAAGAACCTGCCGCGCTATTTTGATTTGAAAGCGTGAAGGAACCAGTCCGTCATAACCATATCTGGGTTCGGGAGCCAGGCTACGAGAGGGGAAGGGTTTTAAGGCACCCCTCTCGCCAAATCCGGAGATCGATCTTTACTTAGGCATTTTGAAAATGTTGTGATTCTTCTTCTTTTTAACCAATTTTAGCCAATTAGGGCGGAGAAACAGTTAATCGGGGATTAAAACTGTAACATGTTTGCAAGATGTGTATAGCATGGATGGATGGAAGACTGTATAAATTGGGATAAAAACCCAACCCTCTGATCAGAACATCAAGAACACTGCACAAGGTTTAAGCATGCCAACACCATGGCCAACTTTGCATGCATGGATCTACGTACATGCAAAGAACCATCGCGCGACACTTCTAAACACTCGCGCGAGTGTTTGTTCTCACCACAGGTCGAATTTTGATCCCCTTCTGGGCTCTGGAGGGACCAGTGCTCACCCAGGGGCAAACCAAGCAGTTGTATACATACTGGAATGTAAAGAATTATTACAAACTGAATCAAGGAGAAGCCAAAGAAGCTGAAATACAACCCCTAAACAGTGGGGGTAAATAAGCAGAGGCGTTAAGCCTTAGTTGCCATGCAAGGGCCATTATTGGAAAATGGAGAACCATCGCGCGCGTATTTGGAACACGAGCGCGAGTGTTCTGACTGGACTTCCAGGAATTGCTTTGCATGTTTGGGGCTCTGAAACATACTCAGAAGCTTCCCAAAGGCATTCTAAACTAAATAACACTGTAAATAAGCTAACTATGGCTTTTAACATGCATCACAATGATCTAAAAGCCTAAACATGCTTCAAAACAGCAATAACAGTATACAAAGCTGAAAAGCCAAGATACCCTTCCCCACAAGGTTCATTTTCACACTGACACAATGTGTCGCTCGAGCATTTGGAACCGTCGCGCGAGGGTTGCCAGTCACATGCTTCTTGTAGCTTTGCTGACTTTAGGGCCAGGATTGGTATTGATTACCAGCCTTGGCCCTGTCAGCCCCCCTCATGGATCAGAACAGAAAGTAGGTAAATGTTTATACCTTTGCTTGAGTTGTTTTTGAAATGGCTTGAACAAGTGGTGTAGCTTGAAATATGAGTGTATGTAGAGCACAAGAATGAGTGAATTGCAAGTGAGGTTAGGGTTTATAAGCCTTTTTTGCTTTATCTTCTATCACCTATAGCTTTGGAAGCAATGGGGGTATATATAGGGAAATGCATGGGTGGTAGACATGGCTCAATAACCAGCCAACAAGGCTGGTCAAACAAACTTGGTGGAGAAGGCCTCCAACAAGGTGATGGGAGTGGTTGTGTTGGGAAGAGCCAACCATGCAGTCTACAACAGCTGTGCTGGTGGAAAACGGGGTTCCTCAGGCTTACTAGACCTCTAATCATCACAAAATCCAGCTGGAAATTAAGGATGGGGACAGAAGAGAATCGTCGCGCGAGGGTTCTAAACACCCGCGCGAGGGTTCTCCAGGTCACGCGAGGGTCAACGGTCAACAGATTGACTTTGACCCACACCTGGCAGAGAATGCTCGCGTGAGGGTTCCAAACCCACGCGCGATGGTCAACCCCAGCTTTGGGGTTTTGACTTAGGGTTTCTGAGGTCAAAAAGGGGTAAGGAAGGTTCCACACACACCAAGTTCAAACCATTCCGATCTCAAGTCCGTTCTTAATTCGATTTCATCATCGGGGAAATAAGAAACCGTAAAACGATCAGGAGATCCGGATTGGGGTGTCTACACCCACTTCCCCGCACCGTTGTCCTCAGTTTATGAGAAGCTTCTCGAAGCTGGCTTCATCAAGCCACTCCTGCCCGCTCCTTCACCTCGGACATTCCCGGCTTCCCACAATCCTAACCTTTTCTGTACCTACCACCAAATGCCTGCCCATCTCACCGACGCCTGTTACCGCCTCCGACATGCCATCCAAGATCTCATTGATAATGGCATCATCCTAGCCCCCCTCGCATCAAAGGCCAATGTCACCTCCAACTCCATACCTCAACATGATTCCAGCCCACATGTTAACCAAATATCCCTCATCTCCACTCGAATCAAGCCTAACTCCACCATGTTCAACCCAACTCTCCGTATTATCCCAGCAAATCAAGCCAAACCAATCCTATCCACCCCATCCGAACCTGAGGCTAACCTGGTGACTGTAAGTGGTGCAAATGAGGCTTTCTCTGCCGACACCTGAACTGACAGTGTGTGGGCTACCACAGCCCCGGGTGGATATCGGGGCGGCCCGAAAGGAAACGCCTCGCCTTTTTGAAAATCGATTTGAAAAAGTTTGAAGAGTCGCCACCCGGATTTATGGTTCGCCACCCGAGAAACCGTTTTGATTGAAAATGATTGATTTGAATTGAAAACCAGAGATTGTTTTGGGTTCGGAAGCCACGTTACGAGGGGGGAAGGGTTTTATGGCACCCCCCTCGCCCGATTCGAAATCGGTCTCTACTAAACACTTGTGGGATTTTTCAAAAATGGTTTTGTTTCATATGAATAGTTAGCAAATATTTACAGGGTTAACAGGTAAGGGAATGCATGCATGTGCAACTGTACAATGAATGATGAAAAATGACCATGCAAAATATACAAATTGAAGCAAGATAAAGCCCTGTCACTGAAATCACCCTCGAGCGCTCGGGAGTGGTCCCGAGCGCTTGGGAGTGCTTGAATTCCAACCCTGCAAGCTTTGTTAGTACAACAGAATATGAAAAGAGTACAATGTAAATATAAACCTAAGTAGCATAAACATCACATAGGCTTAACAGAAGGCTTGAAAAACTGGGATCAGGCCCCATTCTTCCAAACCATGTATCTTTGTCCTTCTGAAAAATGATTTTACAGTTGTGAGGAGCAAAAAGGGACACATGCATGGACATACAAAAGGGGAATAAACCTAAAACTGTTAGGAGAATGGATTGAGCTTGCATGCAAAACACTCTCGAGCGCTCTGCAGTGATCTCGAGCGCTCGGGAGTTTTCCACACCCCAGGGTGATGTCAACCGACTAATCCATTACATGTAGTATGCTGGTACACTGGATCACGCATTTTTGAAGTGTGGAAAAGGATTTCTTTTCTTTTCTCTTTAGATCCTGATCAAAACTCTTTCCCACGCCTTAAATGTAAACCATTTATTTTCTTTTTCTCTGAAAACAGCAGACCATTTGTACCAACATATCTTAACAAGAATTAAGAACAATTTTGGAACACACCCTACTCATGCATGTCCATTTGAATGCTAGAAAAAGGGAAAAAACAAAACTGGCATCACTCTCGAGCGCTCTAGAACAGTCCCGAGCCCTCGGGAGTTCTTCCAGTACTGCATGCATGGAAAACATTCATGGCCCTTTGCTCTTGCTTTAAAACTAAGGCTATCCATCACACTCTCAGTATTGAGGACTGGAGTGAGCTGGGAAGCCTCCCTCAGAAGGGAAAACAGCCCTGCTTTTGTTTGAAATCAAGGCATGAGACTTATACCTTTTGTTTGGAACTTTGATCCTTGAGGAAAAGCTTGGAAGGATGGAAGAGGAGTGAGGATCAGAGGTTTGTCATGGACTGAACTCCTTTCCTCTTCTTGAAATTTCTTGGTTATTTTGCCTTTGAAAAGGGGGTTTTTTGCATGAGAGAGAATGGAACTTGTTTTCTGCTTTGAAAAACCAGAGAGAGGGGTTCTAGAGAGAGAGAGTTCGTTTAGGTTCTGAGCTGAAGAGCTCCTTTTATAGCAAAACATAGCCTATGGTTCAATTTGGAAAAATATCATTTGGAATCTTCAGCCCTGACTCATCTCTGACTGAGATTGAGTATGGTCTAAGGCAAAGACCAGCTTGAACGGCTGAAATGATGACTGCATGGATAGTGGGGAAGCTCCCTCATCCATTGGGCAGTACAAAAATCTCGAGCGCTTGAGAGTGATCTCGAGCGCTTGGGACTTCACTCTCGAGCGCTCGAGAGTTGACTGGTCAATGGTTTTGGAAAAGGTCTGGAGCGCTTGGGATTGATCCAGAGCGCTTGAAAGTGATTTTTGACATTTTTATTTCCCTTTCAAAGTTTCTTCCAGAAGCATCGTTCCATTGGTACAAGGCTTGTTCGATCCCATATTCATCATTGGGGAGCCTCCGGGCCACGAATCAAGGAAATTCGAATCGTCCAAATTGGGGTGTCTACACAGTGATGAAGAGTCCTTAAAGGAGAAATTCAAGAGGAAGCTTATTCAATCAAAGGAGAAGACTGACTGGCAGAGGTCCTTCACTCAAGGGAGTTTGGAGTTGCTGTTCTCCCAAGTAGGTTTGGTTGAAGATGCTGAAGAAGCTGTAGTGCTGATGCTTGGGCCCAACACTCTCGAGGGCTCTACCCCTCTCATTACAGAAGCTAAAAGTAGCTTTTAAATATTGCATTTTTAAACTACGTCTAACTTGCATTGACGACACGTCTGAGTCTGGCACAGAGTCGGTCGATTCTAAGTCTAGCTCTGAGTCGGAGTTTGTGCCTCTTGGCCCTCCACATCGTAACTCTATTTTAGTTTGCATCTTCTGTTGTACTCTATTTTAGCTCTGTTTTATGATATGCATTATCCTGCTTTTAAAACACTTCGCTGACTATTGAATAAACTGTGTCGACCCTGACGACGAAGGGATAGATTTTGATGGGAACAGTCCCAAGGAAATGTGTTCCCTCGCCGAAAGGGAAGACGAAAGGAATGCTCAGCCTACTAAAAGAAGAAGTAATTTCAATAAACTTGAAAGATGAGGCAGACCCTCGAATGGTTCAAATCGGCTCAATGCAGTCCCTAGAGGTGCACGGCGCTCGGTCAGACATGCTTAAAGAATTCATCAACATCTTGGCATGGTTTCACAAAGACACATTTGGTGTAGACACGCCCGGAAAATTCATCAATGTTTTGGCATGGTTTTACAAAGACACGCCTGACGTTGATCCTGAAATAAAGAAGCATCGAATTCCCTTTGCTACCGGATTCCAAACCATGTAAAGTAAAAGCTTAAAAAGCTCAGGGCTCCATGCCGTGTTCAAAATAGCAGCAGTGGCATTCTGCCAAGAATAAAGAAGGGAAATGTACAAAACAGCCCGGAGCAAGGCATGTCAACCAAAGCACTCTGAACCCTGTGTTATCAAAGCCGCTCTATCTGAGGGTGTAACCAGAAATCATCGATCTCTACGGCAACAAAATTCGATACATTGGTCACCAAGGAAATTCGTGCTCGGTTGTTTGACCCACTCGGGAAGTTCCGGCCGAAGCGCTCTGGGCCTTACATTATCAAGACCATCCTATCTGGGGATGCTGCTAAGCTCATCGATCTCAACGGCAACAATTTCAACACTCTAGTCAACCTGGATCAATTCAAGCGTTACTATCCCTGAGAGATGCTCGTTGGACCGAAAACCACAAGGGTGGACGGTTCCAAGCAAAAGTTAGAGCAGTCTGCTAGACTGAAAACCTAAGGAGGCGGTCTAGGCAAAAATAAATAGGCAAAAAGTCGAAAGCTCGCTAGACCGAAAACCTAAATAGGTGGTTCTAGGCAAAAGTTAGAGCGTAAAAGGAGTGGTAAAACACACGAGTGGACCTTGGCTTGAACTACGTTTTGACCTGATTCCTTGAAAAGGGATACGTAGGCAGTCTCACCTTGAGACCCGGTCATATTCTATCAACTTGATTCATGGTTTGACATTTTGAGGTCCACATCAAAGGTCGAGCGGAGTCGAGAACAAAGTCAAAGCTTCATTGGAGAATCAGAAGGGGAACCTTTCATCTCTCAACTTTAATGCAAACTATTACTTCAATTTCAAAGCTGAGCAAAAGCCTTAAAATAATTTAAAGCATGAAAAACAGAACAAAATGCTTGAGAAGCCTAATGGCTCACAGTTTATTTTAAGTTCAGCGAAGTCTAGTTTGAACAATTGCAGCGGCTTTTCAGTTACGCGCGCTAGTTTGAGGCTCATGCACAGTTGTTCGAAGTGATGCGCATTGGTCTCAAACATGTGCGCGCTTCTTCAATTCTTGTAGCAGACAACAGTTGGCAGCCATCGCGCCTAACAAAGATTTCGGACCTCCATGGGGTATTGCAAGTTAAAACCAAGGTTTCGATGCCTCGAATTGGTTTTAAGGGCTCTTGCCGAGTTTTGTCATACCATACACGTCATATGGACCTAATGTGACTGTACGGGGTGTCAGTTTCGGTCCGGGATTTATATGAGTCATCTTTGGCGTCTTTTGTCTGTTTTGTGGCATTTTGCTAGTTTTTCAATCCATTGTCATTTCGGGATGTTTTTCTCAGTGCGTATGGGTCATTGTACATCTATTTGACCTTTTGCAATTGTCAGTTTCACCTGTTTAGGGGATATTCGAGTTTGGGCTCATTAATGCCCAATATTTCATGTGTCAAAGAGCTTGCGCGTTATTCTGGGGCTCTTCGTTCCTTTTCGTTCGAGCTAGGCAAGTTTGTACATATACGCGGGTCTATTCGTCAACTCAAATCATTCGTCAATGCAAGTTGGATATTAGCAGTTGGTTTTAGGCTTTCTGTTATTAATTCTCCCAAAGAGAACTAATAAAACCAGAAAATGCAACTTTTATTTGCTACTAACAATATCCATGAAACAACGGTGGAACATCACGCATGTCAAGGCTCAACGGCCCAAGCAAAAGCATATCTATGAGGCACATTGACCCAGAAATCAATGGGCATGCAGTCCCAATGCTATTCCTACTTAAGGTCTAATATCAGCAAGGGGCATGCCGGCCCACTCAGCGTCTATCTACATAGGCACGCAGGCTCAAATCTCAAAAGCAAAGGACAGTAAAGTAAAGAGGCTCAATGGTAGTCCACGGTGGTAGAACTCGGCCTCGTTCTCGTCGTTGTCGTCACTCCTGGACCCCTTGAAGTACCTGGGGCTCCACTCCCATCTTTCCCTTTTGAGGAGGCTTTCACCGACGAGATTGTCTAGTACTCTCGTATCTCTAAGCTGGGGCTAAAGTGGCAATGTTGCTCTATGTAGCTCTTGTGGCTATGGTCATTCTAGGTCGTCATCCTCTAAAAGCCGCCCTAGTCTGCATCTGCATTTTCATTTTGCGCATTCAATTCAGTATACATGTGTAGACACCCCAATCTGGACCTTCAAATAATCTTTAAGTTTCCCCGATGATGAAATAAGGAAAAATATACCTTCGAGGCTTGGATTGTTGCTCCTTTGCTACTCCTTTGCTACTCCTTCTTTAACCTCAAGAAAACCCCTTTTCAACCATGTAGGGTGGCCCCCGGTTCAATTGCAAAAGAGAAAAATGTGTTTATCTTGTCAAAAATAACTTTTTCCATGACACACTGAGGGTAAAATGGGCACACATTTCAATGTATAAAATGTATTTGAGTGAAACCAATTGGGTTAGAAAGAGGACTCGAATGAAGCTTTCCAACGCTCGAACCGCTGGCCCAAACTGAATGCCCGGAGTGTCCGGCGCCGCTGGAAAGTTCAGGCAGTTGACTACAAACCGCACGGCACTTCAAAAGGGCGCACGGCACTGTATGGGCGCACGGCACTCGAAAATTCAAAAAATCACTTCACCGCACGACATTTTAATTCAAAAATCACTCCATCGCGGCATTCTGTGAGGAGCGCCTGGACAGATTCCCATGGGCGCCACTGATTGGCAGAGCACATTTCTCACGTTTTTTTCATTTTTTGAGTGCTCTCCAAGTATCTTTTGCCTATAAATACACCCTCTCTAGTTGAAAAGCACCCTTCAACTCCAAGTAAAGTTATTATGCCATTTTTTGGCTCTCACTTTCTCTCTCTACTCTCTTTTGATTCTCTCTACAACTTCTTACACCCACCACCACTATACACATCTCTCTCTCTACACCCATTTGCTCTCAAATCTTTCAAGTTCAATCCAAATCAACTTCCATTCTTCCACCTTCAAGCACATTCAAGCTTCGATCAAAAGGTATAATTCCATTTCCTTGGACTAAACCACATTTAGCCTTGAGGGGAGCCGATCGAGACCCTTCTCGGTCTTTCTATACCGAGTTTGGGTCTCAAACGAGCTTTACATCCAAAGTTTTTCTTTTCTTTTCTTTTCTTTTCTTTTCTTGCTTTTTCTTTTCATATTTCGGCTAATATTGCTTAAAGATCGTATGGGTACATTCTAGATTCAAGTTTCATGTTAAAAGTCCTTTTTTTACTTCATGAGTTCTTTCAATATTCCAAAAGCTTTTAACATTATTTTACATGATAAGATGAACAAATGGGTCTCATATAATCATTTTTCAAAGATTCGGAAAATATAATAAACTATTTTGCGGACCCATGGTTTGTTTTGTCATGTAAAAGCAACTGATTTTAGAATGTGTAGACAGTGTACCGTGACGGCAGTGTGTTGGTTGTACTGGCGATGCATCCTGACATCGCACGCGATCATGTTAAGCGACGCATGTTGGTTAATGTTATTGTAAGTAGGCCGCCTGGATCGGAGGTACTTTGTTGTGGTCGCTATTTCACTGCTGATCGTTTTATTTTTAAAAGTAAGACCATATATACAAGCCTGGCTCTCAAACAAGGTTTTCTAGATCATCCCAATGATCAAACACGTTAAAAACTATTTTGGGATCATGTTTTGAGAAAATAATAGTCTTTTGGGGATGATCTGGTCATTATATGACTTTTGATGAGTCTTTTAAAAGGTGTACGGTGAAAACAATGAACTGGATGATGTTTTGAACGCTTGTAGCAGTCTGACAGGAAGTAAGTCACGCACGGCATGTTGAAGTACCGCACACGGCATCGCAGTGTGCCGTGCCCAACATGGCCGCGGTCCAGATAGCTTGTCAAATGTTTTTCATTATATTTGCTTGCATCATTCTTATCATTCTGTACAGTTCGCACCACAAGCACACCAATGTGTTATATTCTATCCTGTGTCCCTTTCCCCGGATATGTTTTAAAGTTAAGTTTTTCAAATGGTATTAAATCCCCCATTTAAAATGCTTAGTAGAGACCGGTTTTACCGGGCGAGCGGGGTGCTTTTTCAACAAAACCTTCCCCGTTCGTAACGTGGCTCCCAGATCCAAAATCTCAACGTTTTCGCTAGACCAAAAGCCTTTCTTTTTCAAATCAAACTCTCGGTTTCTCAGATCATCCATCTCAAAAATTCGGGGGGCGACTCTTCGAGTTAGCGCTTTTCGAGCGCGGGAGCCCACAGTAGCGACTCCGCTGGGGACTTTTATTCAATACTTTATGTGTGCTTTTTTTTTAAAAAAAAAAAGAAAAGAAAAGGTTTTTTTTTCAAAAAAAAAGAGAAACAAAAAGTATTGAATAATCAAGAAGGCCAAGCTTGAAAAGCATTTTTCTTGGGGGATTTAAAATCATTTGAAAATCTTAACTTTTTTTTTTTTTACACTATGCACCGCACAAGCCTCGCTAGTGTGTTTCAGCTATCTTGCCCGGTTTACCGGTGACAAGCTCTCCCGGGATGCCTAGCAACCCTCGACTATGATGGGCCATCGTGTTGTTCAACCACTTGTCTTGCAATACACTCGACACGGGTAGTACATCTTGGCTCTAGTCCGGGAACCCTTTGAGACCAAAACCAGTTTGCACTTATAGATAACCATAGGGACCTTCCCAACTAGGACAGAACCCATGGCTAGGACTTATGTGTTATATTCCGCTTACGTGCTTTTATTCCTGCACACACACGCATCATTCGGACACCATTGCATCTTGTGGGCTAGAGGAATAGGCTTCCTTAGAATTCTTTAGAACCCTACCGGTTAGACCTTAAATCCATGGAGTTTGAGATACCTCCTGTGTTCGCCGTGCCAAACGGCTCCCTTGGTTTGGGTCTAACTTTAAGCGCGTCTGTATCTGGATTCGTAGTCATATTGCTCGCCTGATGGTCACGATATGGAGATTGGCTCGTTCGACCTGCTCGAATTTAACCTGCCTGACAGCACCTACCCTGACTATCGGAAATCTTCTGTACGGACGTCCTAAGTGAGATTTGAACCACGGTAGGGTCTTTCGGCCCATTTTTAAAAATCCATGGAGTTTGTGATACCTCCGCTGTTTGCCGTGCCCGAACGGCTCCTTTGGTTTGGGCTCCAACCTAAGCTGCTCAGACCGTCCAGCAGTCTTATTGCTCTGTCTCTGATGGTCACGATAAGGAGATTGGCTCTCATTCCAACTCGCTCGAATTTAACTCGCCTGACGGCACTACCCGGACACCGGAAATCTTCAGACGACGCCCTAAGTGAGATTTGAACCACGGTAGGTTCACTAGGACGGTCTAGGAGACTTAAATCCATGGAGTTTCGAGCTACCTCCTGTTTGCCGTGTCTGAACGGCTCCCTTGGTTTGGGCTAGCCTTAAGCACGTCCGTATCCATTCCGGTAGTCACATTGCTCTGTCTCTGATGGTCACGATAAGGAGATTGGCTCGATTCAATTCGCTCGAATTTAACTCGCTCGACGGCACCTACCCTGACAATCGGAAATCTTCAGACGGACGCCCCGTGTGAGATTTGAACCACGTAGGTTCACTCAGGCAGCTCCAGAGATCAGAATCCATGGAGTTTGAGCTACCTCGTGTTTGCCGTGCTCAACTACCCTTGGTTTGGGTCTCCAACCTAAGCATCGCCTGGTATCCGGATTCCGCGGTCATATTGCTCGCCTGATGGTCACGATATGAGATTGGCCTCGTTCCGACCTGCTCGAATTTAACTCGCTCGACGGCACCTACCCTGACTATCGGAAATCTTCTGACGGACGCCTTAAGTGAGATTTGAACCATGGTAAGTCCTAGGACAATGCCTAGAGACTCTAAATACACGTAGTTTCATGATACCTCCGTGTTCGCCAGGCTCAAACCGCCTGATCCGGGAACGCTTAGTTGCAAAGAATCTTATTGCTTTGTCTTGATGGACATAATAAAGGCGTTGGTCTAATCTTGCTAAACAACCTACCCGTGGTTGTTGGAAACCATCTATGCAATGCCTTAAGTGAGACCAGCCTGGGTTAGACTTTAGGACAACATCAAGATCGACGACACGTACATGACATGTTCTTTCTTTTTCAAAAAAAAAAAAAAGCGTCTGGGACTCATCTAAAATTCAATTTTTGCTTTACTGTCAGTACTGAGTCACCCATCCTATACAAAACCACACCGCATTCTTCGATCACCTCAATGGCAGGGCAGACAGAATTGAATGAGCTGAAAAAGACTGTGGAGGAAATGAGTCAGAAAATGGACAAGATGCTAACTTTGGTCCAAGAGCTGGTTAACCTTTTCACCTCCATAATTTCGAACACAAATGTTGGACTGAATGATGATGTTGGGGACCTAGGGGTTGACAGGGCTGACAAACGTTTCTCAAAAGTGAAGCTCTCAGAAATGTTCAAGGAACGGGCTGACCTTCATGATTCTAGGTCTAAATCGAAGGAAGAGACTGGACCCTTGATCGAAAACAGTGCTGACATGCATATTGTCTCAGCAGAAGTACATGAGATCGATCCCAGAGGCAAAAGGGTCTGTCCCATTGATAGCAGAAGGCTATACAGTTACAAAACAAGTAAGAGCACCACGGGCGCCACCATGGACCTCAACTCAGTCGCAGAACCAAACCAAGGAGGGCCTTCTCCAATTTCCCCGAACCTCAATCCCTAGTTTATGAAAAGCTCCTCAAAACCGGCTCTCATCAAGCCACTTCCCCAAACTCCTTTACCTCAAAACCTTTCAACGAAATCACAACCCAAATGCCTTCCGCACTTTCCATCAAATGCCTTGGCCATGTTATCATGAATGCATCCGCCTCGCCATGCTATCCAAGACCTCATCGATGATAGAGATCCATCCCTCCACCATAGCCAGAGACATCATGTCCAAGCGTAATCCTTGCATCAATGCCGCTTTTTTCAGCAAAGAAGGGTAAATCATCAAGAGCTATGAAACGGTCCTCGACCTTCCACGAGTCCGGGAGTTTTCAAGTTCTGAGTCTTTGTCCTCTAAATAATCATCTTTGTGTTTGAAGTCAGTTTGTACCTCGAGTCTTTCATGCTTTCACTGTTGTGTCTTTGTCTGTAAGAGTCAAAAAAAAAGCGTCAGTTTCGTGGGCCTGAACTACGTTGTGACCTGATTCCTTTATAGGATACGTAGGCAGCCTCATCCTAAGGCCCGATCACGAGCATTCAAGTCAATCCCAAGGTTCAATCATGGTCTTTTGAGTCAATCCCTAGTGGTTCGGTCGCTGTCTTTTGAACAAATTCAGGATTTTGAAATTGTTTTCTACCATCAGTTGAAAATCAAGATAATCACTTCAAAACACGAGATGATTTTTGATTGAACCCTCATCTCAAGCAAGAAGAAGAATTTCAAGGAACCACTTCCCGGTGCCATATCCATTCTAAAAAGCAATGTCGTGACTCCGAAAAGGCTTGCTAGGTCAAAACTTCAAAATCTGACCTCGGCAAAAGTTAGAGCATGCAAACAAAAGCCTCTCAATTGAGCATCTAGGATTTAGTTGTTAGGTTGCGCAATCCAAAATGAAGAAAGGCCATCGTTTCTTTCATCATACGCATAAAGATATATCTTTTGATAGCCCCTTTTGATCCTCAATCAAATTCTTTGAACCCCAGCTAGCCAGCTATCCCCCGTATTGGGGTGAAATGCAAAATAAAAGTGCCAGAAGAAATATTGAAATTCAAAGCATCAAAAGAGTGAAAATGCCAGACACATCAAGATTCAAAGCATCAAAATGATGAAAGTGTTAAACACAATGAAAGGCATTGAAGGCATGAGAAATCAAGAGAAAATGCTCATCAAAGCAAATGGGCACAAAAAGTTCAAAGATAGCTGCTTAGCTTTGAAAACCCAAAAAGAAAGTGAAATTTTTGAGCCAACTGTCCTTTCTTTGTTAAGCCTAAACCACGGCCCCGCATTATAACCCAAAAAGTCCTTTCAGAGAAAGAGCAACTTGATAGCAAGAACCCTAGGCGTTAAGAGGCATGATCGAAAGTCAATACATGGAGAAAAAGTCAAAGCATTGCCCAAAGCAAAAATTCAAATCGTGGTCATCGTCAGCAACCTGGGGCACGGTTCATGATAAAACTCTCGTGTTTTGACAAAACAAAGTTGAATGATTTGAATGAAAATCAATTGATGGAGTGAAATAATTTTGAAATTCCAAAACGAGAATTCCGAGAACCTGGGCATGTCTGCCATTTCAAATAGTCAAACTTTTTGAAAGTCGGTTTGTCTTTCTCTCCTTCATTTGCGCCAACGTAGTCTTGTCAAAATCCACTCATTTTACCAAAAGTCAAAGCGTCATCTCAGTTTTGTCAATTCTCGACTCGTGGAAGTCATTTCAACGCATGGAAAAATACACCCTTGAGAGAAGCTCGTTAGGAAGTGCGGGCAGTCCTAGGCAAAATTAGAGCAAAGCCTGCTAGGTTGAAAACCCGCAAAGGCGTGCCTAGGCAAAAGTTAAGGCGGTTAATCAAAAGAGCTCGCTAGACCGAAGGCAGTACTAGGCAAAATTTAGAGCGCAAACGAGAGTGTTAATACCCGAGTGAAACCATAGCCTGGATTGCGCTTTGGACAATTGCTTGTCAAAACCATCAGAATTGTTCGTCATTCACTGGGGCACCACAACTCGATGTCATCTACAGAGGCTTGCGTATGCCTAACTTCAAAACTCTGGCACAAACTTCAGCCCAAAGCTCAAGCCTTGATAAAAGGAAAGTTTCAGTCCAAAGCTCGAGCCCTGACCAAAAACAAACTCCAACTCAGATTCAAGCCCTCAACGCAGGCGAATTCTAGCCCAAAATCCAAGATATCAGTTACCAGCCAAAGATAGTAAAGCAAAAAGGGTAATTAGATGTGTCCCCTATTTTTCAAAAAAAAGGAATGTTGTCATCGTTGTCGTCAAGTGCCAAATCGCGAATCTCAAATGTTGTCCAAAAGTCAATCAACCAAGCTACGGTCTAATCGACCTAACGCTCTGTTAGTCTCTCGAGCGACGGTCCAAAAGACTTAAGCTTCTCATTTAATCGAGCTATGGTCCAAAAGACCTAACGCTTCTTAGTCTCTCGAGCGACGGTCCAAAAGACCTAAGCTTCTCATTCAATCGGCGACGGCCAAGAGGGCCTAAACATCTCATTCAATTCGCAACGGCCAAAAGGGCCTAAGCTTCTCTTTCAATCGGCGACGGTCAAAAGGACCTAAACTTCTTTGTTTATCAAGCAATGGTCAAAAGGACCTAAAACTTCTTTGTTTATCAAGCAATGGTCAAAAGGACCTAAAGCTTCTTTATCTATCGAGCTATAGTCAAAAGGATCTAAGTATCTTAGTCTCTCGGGCTACGGTCTAAATGACCTAAAGTTCTTCGCTTCTGCCACGGTCAAATGACCTAAAAGCCTCTTCGTTTCTGGCTACGGCCTAAATGACCTAAAAGCCTCTTCGCTCTCAGGCTACGGTCTAATGGACCTAAAAGCCCTTTCGCCTTTCGGGCTACGGTCTAACTGACCTAAAAGCCCTTTCGTTTCTCGGGCTCTATCTTCGACCTAAAAGCCTCTTCTCTCGGGCCTACGGCCTAATTGACCTAAAAGCCTCTTCTTCTCTCGGCTACGGTCTAGTTGACCTAAAAGCCTCTTCTGCCTCCTGCCACGGCCTATCTGACCTAAAAGCCTCTTCGCCTCTCGGCCCGGTCCAATTGACTTAAAAGCCTCTTCTGCCTCTGCCACGGTCTAAATGACCTAAAAGGCTCTTCGCCTCTGCCACGGTCTAATTGACCTAAAAGCCACTTTCTCTCGCGGGCTACGGTTCAATTGACCTAAAAGCCACTTCGCTCTCTCTGCCACGGTTGAATTTACCTTCAAAGCCTTCTTCGTTTCTGCCACGTCAAATTGACCTAAAAGCCTCTTCGCCTCTCGGCTACGGTCGAATTGACCTAAAAGCCACTTCGCCTTCTGCCATTACGGCCTAACCTAATCTAAAAGCCTTTGCTTTCTGCCACGGCTGAATTTACCTAAAAGCATTTTCGTCTCTCGGGCTACGGTCGAATTGACCTAAAAGCCTTTGTTTCTCGGGCTACGGTTGAATTTACCTAAAAGCCTCTTCGTCTCTCGGGCTACGGTCTAACCGACCTAAAAGCCTTTGTTTCTCGGGCTACGGTTGAATTTACCTAAAAGCCTCTTCGTCTCTGAGGTCTAACTGATCTAAAGCCTCTAGTCTCTCGAGCACGACCTAATTGACCTAAAAGCCTCTTCGTCTCTGGCTACGGTCTAATTGACCTAAAGCCCTTTCGTCTCTCGGGTACGGTCAAATTGACCTAAAAGCCTCTTAGTTTCTGGAGCTACGGTCTTACCAACCTAAAGCCTTCTTCGCCTTCTCGCTACGGCCTTCAATTGACCTAAAAGCCTCTTCGCCTCGGGCTACGGCCTAATTGACCTAAAAGCCTCTTCGCCTCTCAACGGTTCAAATGACCTAAAAGCCTCTTAGTTTCTCGGCCACGGTTCAATTGACCTAAAAGCCTCTTTCGTCTCTCGCGGTCTACGACCTAATTGACCTAAAAGCCTCTTCGTCTGTCCTACGGCCTAAATGACCTAAAAGCCTATTCGCCTCTCAGCCACGGTCTAAATGACCTAAAAGCCTCTTCGCCTCTGGGGCTACGGTCTAATTGACAAAAGCCTCTTAGTTTCTCGGGCTACGGCCGAATTGACCTAAAAGCCTCTTCTCGGGCTACGGCTACGGTTCAATTGACCTAAAAGCCTCTAGTTTCTGCCACTACGATTCTGACCTAAAAGCCTTCTTCGCTCTCGGCTACGGTTCATTCGACCTAAAAGCCCTTTCGCCTCTCGGGTTCGGGCTACGGTTCAATTGACCTAAAAGCCCTTTCGCCTCTCGGGCTACGCCTAATTGACCTAAAAGCCCTTTCGCCTTTCGGGCTGCTAATTGACCTAAAAGCCCTTTCGCTCTCGCCACGGTCTAATTGACCTAAAAGCCTCTTCGCCTCTCGATACGTCTAAATGACCTAAAAGCCTCTTCGCCTCTCGGCCACGGTCTAACTGACCTAAAAGCCTCTTCGCCTCTCGGCCACGGTCTAATTGACCTAAAATCCTCTTCGCCTCTCAGGGTCTAACTGACCTAAAAGCCACTTCGCCTCTCGGGCTACGGCCTAACCGACCTAAAAGCCTTTGATTTCTAAGGCTACGGCCTTCAACCGACCTAAAAGCCTCTTTGTTTCTCGGGCTACGATCTAAGTCTCTTCGTTCTCTGGCTATGGTCTAACCGACTGGGAGCCTTATTTTTTTAGTTTCTCAAGCTATGGTTCGTCCTCCGGATTGCACTCTATCTAACACTTTGTCCTCCGACTCGTGACTTATCTCGCACTTTGTCCCCTGGATCTGCACCTTATCTCGCACTTTGTCCTCCCGACTGCAATTTGTCTCACAATTTGTCCTCCGGACTCGTGACTTATCGTGATTTGTCCTCTGGGACTTCACATTGTCTAGCACTTTGTCCTCCGGGACTCGCACTCTATCTGCACTTCGTCCTCTGGGGCTGCACTTTGTCTCGCACTTTGTCATTTCGGATTTCACTTTGTTTAGCACCTCGTCCTCCGGGACTCACTTTTGTCATACTTGCATTAATTTTGCATGCTTACGTGACATTCATTGACATATCAATTTGCATCATCAGTCATGTATTGTCTCAATCGAATGCCAAGTTCTTCAAGTTCAAACCACTTTCACAAAATCAAGCGCTTCAAAATTCAATTTCCGGTCTCTTCGAAAATTCAAGTTTCTTTCATTCAAACTCAAGTCTCTTTCAAAATTCAAGCTCTTCAAAATCCAAGTCTCTTTCAAAATTCAAGTCTCTTTCAAAATTCAAGCCATTCAAACTCAAGTCTCTATTCAAATTCAAGCAATTCAAAATTCAAGTCTCTTTCAAAATTCAAGCTATTCAAACTCAAAGTCTCTTTCAAAATTCAATTTTCGCCTCCCGAGGGCTCGTCTCAAAAACTCAAAATGCAATTTTCGCCTCCCGAGGGCTCGTCTCAAAAATTCAAAATTCAAGATTCAATTTTCACCTCCCAAGTGTTCGTTATGAGTTTTATTGCACTTTTTGAATGACATACGACACCACCGGCATTCAATCTTCTCAAGTTTAATGCATGATTTTCGTCCCCCGGGACTCGCTTTACTTGCATTGTCCCAATGGAACTACGCTGGTCTGATCCCTACAACGGGGTACGTAGGCAGCTCCATGCGCGCGACCACCTTTATTGCATTCTTGCATTTGACTTAAAGACTTTGGATTGATGGATTGGGATGTCTAATCTTTAACGTCACTCCTAAGTTCCGTTAAAGAGGGACTACTGTAGACACCCCAATCTGGACCTTCAAATAATCTTTAAGTTTCCCCGATGATGAAATAAGGAAAAATATACCTTCGAGGCTTGGATTGTTGCTCCTTTGCTACTCCTTTGCTACTCCTTCTTTAACCTCAAGAAAACCCCTTTTCAACCATGTAGGGTGGCCCTCGGTTCAATTGCACAAGAGAAAAATGTGTTTATCTTGTCAAAAACAACTTTTTCCATGACACACTGAGGGTAAAATGGGCACATATTTCAATGTATAAAATGTCTTTGAGTGAAACCAATTGGGTTAGAAAGAGGACTCAACGAGCTTTCCAACGCTTCGAACCGCGTCCAAATCCGAGTTCGGGAGTGTCCGGGGCGCCCTCGCGAAGTTCAGTGTGTTGTGCTGACTCACAAACCGCACGACACTTCAAAAGGGCGCACGGCACCTCAGAAGGGCGCACGGCACCTCAGAAAATTCAAAAAATCACTTCACCGCACAGCATTTTAATTCAAAAATCACTCCATCGCGCGGCAATCAGGAGGAGCGTCTGACAGATTCCCATGCGCGTCAGCTGATTGGGCAGAGCGCATTTCTCACGTTTTTTTTTCATTCTTTGGGTGCTCTCCAAGTATCTTTTTGCCTATAAATACATCCCCTCTCTAGTTGAAAAGCACCCCTTCAACTCCAAGTAAAGTTACTATGCCATTTTTTTGGCTCTCACTCTCACTCTCTAAAAATACTCTCTTTTGATTCTCTCTCTACAACTTCTTACACCCACCACCACTATACACATCTCTCTCTCTACACCCATTTGCTCTCAAATCTTTCAAGTTCAATCCAAATCAACTTCCATTCCTCCACCTTTAAGCACATCCAAACTTCGATCAAAAGGTATAAATCCATTTCCTTGGGCTAAACCACATTTAGCCTTGAGGGGAGCCGATCGAGACCCTTCTCGGTCTTTCTATACCGAGCTTGGGTCTCAAACGAGCTTTACATTCAAAATCTTTCTTTTCTTTTCTTTTTCTTTTCTTTTTTGCATTTTCTTTTCATATTTTGACTAGTATTGCTTAAAGATCGTGCGGGTACATTCTAGATTCAAGTTTCATGTTAAAAGTCCTTTTTTTTACTTCATGAGTTCTTTCAATATTCCAAAAAGCTTTTAACATTATTTTACATGATAAGATGAACAAATGGGTCTCATAAATCATTTTTCAAAGATTCGAAAATATAACAAACTATTTTATGGACCTATGGTTTGTTTTGTCATGTAAAAGCAAATTGATTCTAGAATGTGTAGACAGTGTACCGTACGGTACTTTGGTTGTACCGCGCGATGCATCCGACATCGCACGGCGTGATTATGTTAAGCGCACGCATGTTGGTTATCATGTTATTGTAAGCAAGTCGTCCGGATCTGGAGGTACTTTTGTTGGGTCGCTTATTTCGCTGGATCGTTTTATTTTTAAAAGTAAGACCATATCTACAAGTCATGTTCTGCTTTCAAACAAGGTTTTCTAGATCATCCCGAATGATCAAACACGTTAAAACTATTTTGGGATCATGTTTTGAGAAAATAATAGTCTTTTTGGGATGATCTGTTATTATATGGCCTTTGATGAGTCTTTTAAAAGGTGTACGGTGAAAATAGTGGGCTGAATGATATTTTAAACGCTTGTAATACCGATAAATAGGAAGTAAGTCACGCGACGGTATGTTGAGCATACCGCACGGCATTACAGTGTGCCGCGTAAGAAATGACCGCGGTCCAGACAGCTTGTCAAATGTTTTTCATTATATTTGCTTGCATCATTCTTATCATTCTGTACAGTTCGCACCACAAGCACACCAATGTATTATATTCTATCCCGTGTCCCTATCCCGTATATGTTTTAAAGTTAAGTTTTTCAAATGATATTAAATCCCCCATTTAAAATGCTTAGTAGAGACCGGTTTTACCGGGCGAGCGGGGTGCTTTTTCAACAAAACCTTCCCCGTTCGTAACGTGGCTCCCGGATCCAAAATCTCAACGTTTTCGCTAGACCAAAAGCCTTTCTTTTTCAAATCAAGCTCTCGGTTTCTCGGATCATCCATCTCAAAAATCCGGGTGGCGACTCTTTGAGTTAGCGCCTTTCTGGCGCGGGAGCCCACAACATGTCATTGCATATTGTATGTCAAATGTTGAAAGCAGGAAAAAATCTATCAAATGTCAAGGCACTCTGACCCAGTATCGAAAGCAGCCGCTCAATCGCTCTACAGTGGCGTTTCGTCCGTCCTGAATGGCTACCTCTGCTTTAGTCTAGCCTTTAGCACATCTTCCAGCAGTCTTATTGCTCTGCCTCGGATGGTCTTTGATAAGGAGATTGGCTCTGATTCCCAACAGATGGAATTTAACCTACCTGACGCGACCTACCCGTGATTGTTGGGTTTCTTTGTGCCGAAGAAGGTTTAGTCCCCAGCAACGGCGGTCTATCTGTCCACGGCTGTAATTATTTCCCCAGCAGCAGTCCTTCTCACCAATATCCATGCTACTTTTAAGGGTAATCTCTCCTTAGGATACTAGGATCAAATCAACGACGATCAGCCATGTCGTCCTTCTCAAATCAAATCAATCAACGATGATCAGCCATGTCGTCCCCTCAAATCAATCAACGACGATCAGCCATGTCGTCCTCCAAATCAAATCAATCAACGACGATCAGCCATGTCGTCTTTCAAATCAAATCAATCAACGACGATCAGCCATGTCGTCTTTCAAATCAAATCAATCAACGACGATCAGCCATGTCGTCCTTCAAATCAAATCAATCAACGACGATCAGCCATGTCGTCCTTCTCAAATCAAATCAATCAACGACGATCAGCCATGTCGTCCTTCTCAAATCAAATCGAATCAACGACGATCAGCCATGTCGTCTTTCTCAAATCAAATCAATCAACGACGATCAGCCATGTCGTCCTTCTCAAATCAAATCAAATCAACGACGATCAGCCATGTCGTCCTTCAAATCAAATCAAATCAACGACGATCAGCCATGTCGTCCTCCTCAAATCAAATCAACAACAATCAGCCATGTCGTCCTTCAAATCAAATCAATCAACGACGATCAGTCATGTCGTCCTTCTCAAATCAAATCAAATCAACGACGATCAGCCATGTCGTCCTTTTTAATCCATCAACGACAATTAGCCATGTCGTCCTTTTCAATCAATCAATAACGATCAACCATTTCGTCCAGTCACTCCTTTAGCGGCGATCAGAATATTGTCCAATCAACTCAACAATGGTTCATTCGTCCAATTAGTTCAACGACAGCCTACCTGTCCTGATCCACGTCGGTCTACAGTTAGCGCATTTTCCAGCAGTCTTATTGCTTTGCCTTGGATGGTCGTTGATAAGGAGATTGGCTCTGATTCCCAGCAGATGCAATTTAACCTCCCTGACACGACCTACCCGTGATTGTTGGAATTTTTTGTACCGAGGATAGTTGGGTCCCCATCAACGGCGGTTCGCCCGTCCAATTTCAAATCAACGACGGTTCGCCCGTCCACTCTCAAATCAACGACGGTTCGCCCGTCCAATCTCAAATCAACGACGGTTCGCCTGTCCACTCTCAAATCAACGGCGGTTCGCCCATCCAATCTCAAATCAGCGACGGTTCGCCCGTCCAATCTCAAACCAGCGGCGGTTCACCCGTCCAATCTCAAACCAGCGGCGGTTCGCCCGTCCAATTTTAAATCAACGACGGTTCGCCCGTCCAATCTCAAATCAACGACGGTTCGCCCGTCCAATCTCAAATCAACGGCGGTTCGCCCGTCCACTCTCAAATCAACAACGGTTCGCCCGTCCAATCTCAAATCAGCGGCGGTTCGCCCGTCCAATTTCGAATCAACGGCGGTTCGCCCGTCCACTCTCAAATCAACGATGGTTTGCCCGTCCAATCTTAAATCAGCGACGGTTCTCCCGTCCACTCTCAAATCAACGACGAGTTTGCCTCCCGTCCAATCTCAAATCAATGATGGTTCACCTGTCCAATTTCACATCAACGACGGTTCGTCCGTCCAATTTCAAATCAGCAACTCCAAGAGCGGGTTGTCCCCAGATGAGTTTGCCTCCCGTCCAATCTCAAATCAACGACGGTCTGCCTGTCCAGTTTCAAATCAAACAAGCGGCTGCAGGTCGCTTCCAAAGGATTATTCCCCAGGAGAATCCAAGTTCAAATCAACGGCGGCTTGCCCGTTGATCTCTTATTTCCCCAACGGATGGCCTCTCTTTATTAACGACGATCTATCCGTCCACTCAACTCAATCAAGCAGGTTCTTTAAAAGTTTTGTATTTTCATTGGCTCATATGATTCTGTTTTGGATGACCTGAAAGGGGTGTCTTGAAAACCTTTGACATTACTTGTACCACAGCAATGGTATTCCAAGTGCTGTCAAAGGCGGGCTACTGTAGACACCGTATTCTGGACTATCCAGACTAGCTTATATGCGGTCTTTGATTCCTCGATGATGATTAAAGGTCGAGAACATCCGAAGTTGATGGTGTGTTTGCGTTCTGAGCGTTCCCAACCTCGTCCAAACCCTTTCAAAGCCCTTTTCGAACCCTTCGAGCCAGAACCAAATGGCCTCAGCAAAACCCTGCTACGGCACGCGGGTGATCAACTAACGCACGCTGGTACATTGCCACGTGTCAATCATCAAGCATGAAGCCAATTTCACGTGGTGCACGCCAGCCCATCCTTGGCGCACGCCAGTCAAGCCCAGTCAAATCACCTTTTTGGCAACCACTTGCCCGGGACTTTTGTGCCACCCTGACGTGAGCCACAGTCTACTGATGATTGTTTCATCCAGAAGTGTTCCCTGCACTCCCACAATATCTCTCAAGGCAAGTCCCATGCATTTAATGCATGAGAGGCTCCCTTCTTCTTGGAACCCAAACAAGGCCTTAGGCCTCAACTGATCTTAGCTGGCCAGCCTCTCTCTCCCAGCCTTTATATACCCCCCTTGCATTTATTTGCAAGGGGTTACTCTCATTAAGAGCTCTGAAGTTTTCTCCCTCCTCTCTCTCTAGCTCTCCCTTGTTTTTCTTTCATCCATTGAAAGACAAAGCAAGGAAAATCAGTCATACAACCCACATTGCCATCCTCATCCTCCCTTCATCCCTCCATCGCAAGCTCAAGCTCAAATCATCCATCAAACTCAATCCAAAGGTATATCACCTTTTGTTCTGGAAACTGTTTCGACCCCTGAGGGGAGTTAGCAGAGCCCAGGCTGGTAATCAATACCAAGCCTGGTCTTAAAGCTAGCAAATAAGCAATGTCGTGGGAGGATACGTGGCGCACGCCAGTCACCTTCACCCGTGCGCCAGTCATGGCTGCATGGCAGGACTGGTGTATAGATCACCGATCACCCTCATTTTGCTTTCTTTTCATTCCGATCACTTGACAGCATGCTAAAAACCAGTTTACTGCTTTCCATATTTTAGAACTGTGTAGTTAGTTACCTATTATAACTATTCAGTAAGGCCCCTGGGATCTTTCTGGTCGTGTTCCAGAACCCAGATGAAGCAAAGCCAAGCACTGGACCAAAAGGCCAACTGGCGCACGGGCACTTCTGACCTGCGTGCGCCAATGATCCAAGCTCCAGTGACTGGCCCTTGCTTCTCAGCATAGTTCTGGCCTTTGTTTGATCCCCCACACTGTTTATGGGGTTTTGAGTCCATTTATTTCTCGTTTGAGCAATAAGGACATTATTTTACTTGCTGCTGGTTTGTCCTGGGGGTGCAGTGGTCCATTCCAGAGCCCAGAGGGTTGAGTTCAGAAGCTGTGAGTTTGGGCGCATCGGCGCACGCTTGTCCTGTGTTAGCGCACGCAGGTGATCCCTTGTATGCAGTGGCATGGCTGTTGCATACAGGTCTATTCCTGCGTGTATCATTCTGGGTCAGTGTGTTCTAGTTCGTTCAAATGCTCACAGAAGCGCTTGTTCTCAATCTATTATCATTATTCATATGCCATTTACGACATCTTGCCATGTAAATATAACTTGCCATTTGTTAATCCCTATTAACTGTTCCCCCGCCCTAACTGGCTGAAAATGATTAAAAGAGAGAAAAATGCAAATGTTTTACAAAATGCCTGAGTAGAGACCGATCTCCGGATTGGGCGAGAGGGATGCCATAAAACCCTTCCCCTCTCGTAACCTGGCTCCCGAACCTCAGATATCGAAGGTGACGACGGTCCAGTCTACAAGCCTTTTTCAAATCAAACAAACATGATCAAAAACGTTTTCAAATCGGTTTCTTGGGTGTTTTCCGCAAAACCCGGGTGGCGACTCTCTCAAAATAGCATTTCGTCATGCTTTCAAACAAAAGGGCGCAAACCGAACTTTTCGCAAACCAAAAATGCGGGATTTTTAGGGGCGTGTGCCCACAATATCTACCGTTCTTCTTGGCGGTAGTAAAAGCTATGGAAAGTACTTCGGGAATTGGGCGGAGTAACGGCTTACGGTGAGCTTCCGGTAGCTTCAAAAGAGATTGGTTTCTCTTGAAACTAAGTCTTGACTACTACTACTAGAACTTTTGGATCAAGGTGGTGGTTGAGTGGTGGTTTAGTGGTGGCTATGGAAGTGTTTCTTGAAGAACTAGAGAGAAACTTCAAGAATAAGGAAAAACAAGCAAGAACTAGCAAGAACACTTATGCTTTCTAGAGAGAAGTTGGAGCACGAAGAGGTGTGAGCAATATGGTGTGAATTGCTTGCTATTTATAGGAAAAACCTTGGCCTCCCTCTCTCTCTAGCCAGCCCTCTCTCGCCCTCTTTGTCCATTGGATTTTGCTTCCAAATCTAGTCATTTCATGCCTTGGAAACATGCCATGATCTTACTTTCCTTGCACTCCAATATCTAGGACAATTTTAGGTTATTCTAATGGGTTTCTAGTCTAGTCTTAGTACTTAGAAGATTAAGTTGGATATGAAAGCATAGAAAACCTAGATTTGGTTGTACTAGGATGGTGTGAGAATTTGGCCAAAGGAACTGGGTGAGTACACTTGCACACAACACTCTCCCTCTCTCCCTCTCCAACCGGCCTCTCTCTCTCCCTCTCCATCTCTCTCGGCCTCTCTCCCTCTTTCTCCCTCTCTCTCTCTCTTAGTACATTGTACATATACATATATATATAAGGACAAGGGTTGTTGGTTTGACTAGAGGAAGTGTACAAGATTTGTATTGCAAGAGATTTGATCATTTGTTTAACAATTAGGACACTAGGTACATAGATTTGCTAGGAAAGAACTCAATCAAGGTACATTGAAAGCACAAGCAAGATCAAGGTACCATCTCTCTCTCTTTCCTCCTCTCTCTCTCTCCCTCTCCCTCTCGGGTTCTCTCTCTCTCTCTCTCTCTCATGTACTATATATATATATATATATACACACACACACACACTAGGAAGTATACATATATAATAATATAGTTAGGGTACTAGGTGATCTTATACTTTAAAAGAAATTAAGATTTTCCAATTTAAAAATTGAAATACACGCATGTGTACTTACATTATTATATGTATATATATATATATACACATACAAGTACACACACACACACACACACACACACATATATATATATATATAGTCCCCTTCTAATAAGGACTACCTTATTTTAATAAAATGCAGACCTCCCTTTTCCGATCGAATTTCGATGATCCGAGCTGCTCAATGTGTTCAGAACGTGATTTTAAGGGTACCCGCGAGAAATTAGCAAAAAAAAAGACCAGGAAGGGCTTCATCCGAGCAGTTTTTGTTTATTTTTTATCGAACGGTTCAAATAAAAACTGCTCAAATCAAGCCCTTTCCGATCATTTTTTTTGCTGATTTCTCGCGGGTACTCTTATAATCACGTTCTGAACATATTGAGCGGCTCGGATCATCAAAATTCAATCGAAAAATGGGAGAAATGGGGAGGTCCTTATTTTAACTAAAATAAGGACCTCTTTATTTGAAGGAAATTGTATATATATATATATATATATAGAGTTCCCTTCTAATAAGGACTACCTTATTTTAATAAAATGCGGACCTCCCTTTCCCGATCGAATTTCGATGATCCGAGCCGCTCAATGTGTTCAGAACGTGATTTTAAGGGTACCCAGGAGAAATCAGCAAAAAAAAAAAGACCGGGAAGGGCATCATCCGAGCAGTTTTTGTTTATTTTTTATCGAACGGTTCAAATAAAAACTGCTCAAATCAAGCCCTTCCCGGTCATTTTTTTTGCCGATTTCTTGCGGGTACCCTTAAAATCACGTTCTGAACATATTGAGCGACTCGGATCATCAAAATTCAATCAGAAAATGGAAGAAATGGTGAGGTCCTTATTTTAACTAAAATAAGGACCTCTTTATTTGAAGGAGATTGTCTATATACATATATATATGTATGTATGTACTTCCTAAATCTATCAAATCTAACTTCCCCATTACAATAATTATAATGTTATATACTTTCACAGTACTAATGTTCAAAAATCTATTTTAATCATTTACACACATGGGAAAATCTACTATTTAATTAAATACTAGTACTTGGTTGAAAGACTAGCTGTTGTCCAATAGATAATGTTTCTCCTAGCGGTTATTAACCAATAGGTAAAGATGGCAAGTACTTTAACCTATTGTCCAATGGGTAATGATAACCCTAACATTTATCGTCCAACAGTTAATAGCTAAAAGGTTCAAAAGGTTCATCTAGGGTTAAGAAGCAAACGGTGATTAGGTTAAATGATCGTTAAGCTAACTAGTTGATTAAAAGCTAACTAGGCTTGCTAAATAGGATTTCCAGCCAAGATGTGAAATCTTAAGACTTAACATTAGAAACGACGGGGCTGGTGGACGGTGGCTTGTAATGTTTATGGTTTTGGCCGGGGCTGTGGGCTGTTGTTTATGGTGGTTGAGGGGCAACGACGGCAACGAGTGTTGTGGTGGCTGTGTATTTTGTAAATCCTAATTTTAAATAAATGTAATTAATAGGGCTAATTTAACTATTGGTGGGAAAAAAATAGATAAATTATTTAAACTGTCCTATTATTTTGAAACCAACTACTCCTATTTATCTCTCTCCACTTCCTACAAATTCTCCCTACAGTATCTCTTACTCTTATCTCTAACTAACACTTCCCATCCAGAAATAAGAGTGAAATTGATTGCCCATACGAATCCAGAAATAATACTTACTGATATCCATTGGAACTGATTTTTTATAGAGTTTCATAAAATAATATTTTAAAATTTATGAGTATTGTTTTTGAATTTTTGTGAAACTTGGAGTGGACCTCACGTAATGTAAAAAAGTAATGTACTTAAACTAAACTAAAAGGGTGTTTCCACGGCTTATTTACCTTTTTGGTCCCCAAAGTATTAGCGAACTTTCAATTTGGTCCCCAATGTAAACATTTAACCAATTTAATTCTCAACGTTTGAAATTTGTGTCAAATTGGTCCTCCTCTCCAACGCCGTTTAGGCTCTCCATCAAAAGTGGGGGCATTCTTGGTATTTCACCCCTCTTTCCCTAAAAACGTGAAACATTTCATTACCCCCCCCCGAAGTCATTACAGTAGCCCTAATTTCTCACACCCATACATCAAGAGTGGAATGAACAATGCAAAGATATGCATCTCAATATCTCTTACCATTGTAGAATTTGTGCGAAGCTTTTTCTTTGGTCGATTATGCTATGGAGTGCGGTTTAGGCCCCATTGATGGCTTTATGTATATAAATCTGTGTAAAGATATATAAATATGGGGTGTGTGCTCAGTGTATAATACATGCATGTAGTGTGTGTGTATATATATGTCAAAATTCATATGGGTTTGTGCACTTTACCCGGATTTGAAAAAAGAATACAGTTTTTTAAAGGGTTTTGCCTATACCAAGTTTTTTTGGGATGCATTACTTCTAGAGGTGTGGACCACCATTTTTGTTCTGTTTTAGGTATGATTTTGTGTTGTTAAATGGATGTACTTGGGCTTTTGTGTAGGGCCTTGCAGGGACCCTCCTTGTTATGCAATGGAATTCCACCATGGGGGTGCATTTAGTTTTAGGCCCAAGAGGGTTTACACTGGGGGTAGAATTGACACAGTTCATGCGCTAGACCCTGACTATATTTCTTTACTTGAGCTTAATGGTTGGGCCAAGGAGCTTGGATACCATTCTGGTGTGGGCTTTTACTATAAGATGCCTAGCCTTGATTTGGACAAAAGGCTTGTACCCCTGACCAACGACAAAGATGTTTACAATATGTTGAACTATTTGGGCAAAGAAAGGAATGCTATAGTGTATTTGGAGCACATAGGCGGACTGAAGTGTCATGATAGTGCAGCCCAAGAAATTGAAAATGTAACCCAAGAAACTGACCCAAATATGCAAAACAACTATTGTAACGCCCCCATTTTCGAGTATGTTAAATAAACATTTTCTTGAAATAAATAACGAAGAGTCAAGCTCATTATTACAATATTAAACCTACGAGAGTACTTTTATTACATAAGGATGGAAAATCTAAGATTTAATAGTACTCCACCTCACCCTCCATCCTACCAAGCTCTTCGGCTCCAAAAGCTTCCAGGGTATACTGTTCATCCTGCTCATCTATCAACTCTGACCTATTATACTAGCGTCGCCCCTAGTATAATTTGTTAGGGTCACCAAAAGGTAACACCATGAGCTACAGAAAGTCAATAAAATAAACCAAACCCACTAACCCTTAACTTACAAGTAAAAGATAATTTATTCAACCAGTTCTAAGTAGAGCATGCATTATTAACAAGATAGTCAACAATTACACATCCAAATTCACTAATCATCTAGCGTCGGTGTCCATGATTTTTCTGAGGTTCTCCTACGCGACTCATCGCAGAACTTGTCTTATTTTCATTTCCAAATCAACATTTTGAAAATCACATTTAACACACCCAACCTCGGTTCCGCCGCACTGGGTTCCCATTGGCACATAAAACCTTGCATTGGCTCATCTCCGCGGATAACCAAGCCACACACCCAACCTCGGTTTCGCCGTTCCGGTCTTTCGAGTATCCTCACAATGGTTCCGCCGTCCCGGGTTCCCATTGGCACACAACCACACACCGTACTCCCACAATGGCTATCATGTTTGGCCATTATGTAGTTTCAAAAATATTTTACCATTTCAAACACATCCTTTCATTAGCCACACCCTAGGTGCCATGTTTTGACTTTCTTGATTTCCGTGTCTCGTTTTCATGTAACGACTCCTCGGTAGGACTTTTCTCATCATAAATCATTCATTTAAAATTGAAATTTAACTAACAAGATCATCCAACTCTATATTACCTAATCGTACTCAAATTATTACTTAAGGCATAACGCCACATGTACGGATGTCTTTGGAGTTGTAGACACCCCAATTTGAACACTTTGAATTTCTTTAATTTGTGGCCCGGAGGCTCCCCGATGAGGAACTTGGATCGAGACAAGCCCTAGACCAGTCAGGACTTTGCTTCTTGAAGACTTTGAAAGGGAAAATAAAATGTCAAAATCAATCCCAAGCGCTCCAAACCATTTTCAAAACCTGGGATTGGATAAACTCTCGAGCGCTCGAGAGTAAACTCCCAAGCGCTCGAGAGTGCTCCCGAGCGCTCGAGTCTTCTATGCTGGCCAATGGGTGGCAAGCCTTCCCACTACCCATGCAATTCATCATTACAAACTCTTTGAGCCAGCTGAAGCTCGGTCCACACTCAACCTCAGTCAAAAAATCCTCAGACCAGCAGTTTTTCCCTTAAAAAAATACTTGTTTCAAATGCATGTGATGGAAATTTTGCCTATAAATAATGGCTGGTCTTCAGCTATGGGGAAGACGAATTCTTTCTCTCTAAAAAACCTCTTTGACTGTTAAAGCAGTGCTGTTCTCCATCTCTTTCAAAAAACTTGATTTTCAAAAACAAAGCAACAAACACTCAAGGCATCAAAGACATGCAAGAGGGTCAGACTATGCTCAAGTCCTGATCTACCTGATCTCCCTTCCTTATCCCACTTTCTGAAGCTTTTTCCAAGGAGCAAGGTCTTAAACTAAAAAGGTAGAAGCTTTTTTTTACCTTAGTGTCAAAAACTAACAAAAACAGGGCTGTTTCTCCTTTCTGAGGGAGGTCCCTCAGCCCTCTCAGTCTTCAATACTGAGCATGGGTTGAGAGACCTTGGTGTAAAAGCAAGAGCAAAGGGGTGCAGAGGTGTTTTCTGTGTTCAGCCTACTGGAAACACTCCCAAGCGCTCGGGACTACTCCTAAGCGCTCGAGAGTGGCTACAGTTCTGGCTTCCTTTCTGTTGAGCGTTTAAATGGACATGCATGGGTAGGGTGTGTTTTTTTTAAAACTGTTTTTTTTAACTCTTTGTAAGGTGTGTAGGTACAAGTGATCTGCTGTTTTCAGAGAAAAATAAAATAAATCATTTGCATTTAAGGCATGCAAAAGAGTTTTAGTCCGGATCTAAAAAGAAAAATCCTTTTTCTCACTTTGAAAAGTCAGATCCAGTGTGCCAGCATACTGCATTTAATGGATTAGTTGGTTGACATCAGTCCTGGGGTGTGGAACACTCCCGAGCGCTCGAGTTTACTTCCAAGCGCTCGAGAGTGTTTGCATGCGAGCTCAGTCCTCCCTTCTTACAGTTTTACTCTCACACTGCCTTTGCATGTCCTTGCATGCATCCCTTTTAGCCTCTCAGAACTGTTAAACCATTTTTCAGAAGGGCAGGGAGGCATGGTTTGGAAGAATGGGGTTTGTTCCCAGTCTACTAGACTGATCCCATTCTGCTAAGCCTTCAGTTTGGCCCGTGACATGATCAATGACATGCTAGTTTGCATTTTCAGCATCATATTCTGTTATATTCTGTTGGACTAACATGATTTGCAGGTTGGACACGTAACAGTCCCAAGCGCTCGGGAGTGCTTCCGAGCGCTCGAGAGTGTATCAGTGATAAGATTTTCCTGTTCCTAGCATTTTCCATTTCATTATCATTTTTTTCATTCATTCATTGTACACCTTGCACATGCATGCACCCACTGTACTTGATGCATCTGTAAATGCATGCTAACTGTTTGATGAAATAAAATCCTTTTGAAAAAAATCCCACAAATATTTAGTAGAGACCGATCTCGTATCGGGCAAGGGGGGTACCGTAAAACCCTTTCCCCCTCGTAACGTGGCTCCCGAACCCTTTTTCTAAATCTCTGGTTTTCAATTCAAATCAATCATTCTCAAACAAAACGGTTTCTCGGGTGGCGAACCATAAATCCGGGTGGCGACTCTTCAAAATCATTTCAAAAACAAAAACGGCGTGGCGCCTCTTTTTCGGGCCGCCCCGATTCCACCCGGGGCTGTGGTAGCCCACAGTGGCGACTCTGCTGGGGATAATGGTTTAATTAATACTTGAGAAAAATCAGTTCGTTGACAAAATGGCCTGATTTCCTTAAGTATTGATTAAATTAGTGAGCCAAGCTTGAAAAACATTTGTGGGATTTTCAAAGGATTTTATTTCACTTTTTATTTCTTATATATATCTTGTGCAGCCCCGCTGTTGTGTTTCGGCAATCCTACCCGGCTTGTTGGTGATAGGGAATCCCGAAATGCTCAGCAACCCTCAACCGTGATGAGTCATCCCTACCGTTTGTACCGTTACTAGGTGTACGCTCAATAACGGGAGGTATACTTTGACTCTAGTCCGGGGAACCCTCTTCAAGCCAAAACCCGGCCTTTGTACATGTTTAGCAAGCCGTAGAGCCTTCCAAACTAGGACAGGAGCCTACAGGGTAGGATTACGTGCTATATTCTGTTTACATGTTGCATTGCATTTTGCATTGTCGTGCTGTCAGCCACGATTCTCGAGACTCGCTCACGCGGTCTTCGGAAGGTTGCCAAGACCCGATGAAGAGTCACGCACCCTAATGCGTGTTGCTAAATCACATGAGTCCTCGAACTCGAACCTAGAGGAAACTAAAATTTTGCTAAGTCCTTGACTAGTGTTTAATCGAGATTTAACCAAAGGAAATGAATGATAGGGGAGCAGAACATTGTGATGCCAACACCATCCAGGCTAAAAGCAAGTGTACCGCTTACGCCACTTCGGTTATCGTATCACACCATTCACCCCGAGCCATTCCGAACCAACGGTCAAATTGTCGATGGAATATTAGCCAAATACTTAGCTTATTTTAGCATCTTTTGGGAATCGACCATTCCTAAATGAGGATACACCGCAAAAATCCAAGGATCAAGGCAACCTCCCGTAAATCGATTGTTCCGAAAAATCGGAGTCAATGACGGTGACGATGAGGCACTCATTTTCCAAAAATTATGCACAAATTTCATAAAAATGCAAGCAGGAACCGCGTCTGAGCACAAGTTTTTGCTTTGCTGTCAGTTCTAAGCAATTGGGCCGAAAAAGAAGAACATCATACCCTCCTAGACCAGACCCTAGGGGCAGAGATTGGAACGACTCCAACTGCAAGCAGACTCCGTCAGTGCATCAGATTTGGGGGTGGAAATGGATCTATTGATTGGAGGATTAAACCCAAGCCCGAACCCCACGCTAAACCCAAACGGAGGTAACCTAAACCCGAATCCTAACCCAAGTGTCAACCCAAACGGAGGCAACCCAAACCCAAACCCAAACGGAGGCGAGCCAAATCCAAATCCAAATCCCGTCCCCAATCCTCATCCAAATCTAACCCAAACTCGGGAAATCTGTACGAAGAAATGGGACAGATCAGAGAGGGTATCCAACGCCTGGGCGAACGCACCGACAACCAAATTGCCCAACTCATGATAATGATTACTGGGGTAGCGCGACGTCTTCCACCACAAAACCCGAATCCAAACCCAAATCCAATCCCAAACCCAAATCCAATTCCTATTCCTAACCCAAATCCAATCCCAAACCCAAACCCAATTCCCAACTTAAACTTCAATCCTAACCCTAACCCGAATCCGAACCAAGAGCAGCTGGTCTTTGATTTGGAAACTCCGCAAAACCCCGAGATGGCAGCGGTATTGGCAAAGCTCACCCAACTAGAGGAATCCGTTGCAAGAAATGAGAAGATAGCGTCGACTGGTTTTGACATCAACAAGCTTTGCCTGTTTCCTAACGCAAAGCTTCCGAATAAGTTCAGGCCAATCGACTTTGCTAAGTTTGACGGAACAGGAGATCCAAAGGCACACCTGACAGGATACATTGGAGCACTTTCCATGTGGGGAGTCGAGAAGGATGCTATGGCACAGATGTTCTCACAGACTTTGGTGGGACATGCTCTGCACTGGTTCACTTCACTAGATGAGAGAAAGAAGCGTTCTTGGGAGGATATATGCGCGGCTTTTGTGGCGCAGTATGATTATAATATTCAGTTGGAGGTAACCACTCGTGAATTGGAGTCAACAAAGATGGAAGCAAAGGAGGCCTTCGCCGATTTCATGAAAAGGTGGAGGGCAAAGGCGGCACAGATGAAAGATAGACCGAGCGACAGGGACCAAATCCGGATGATTGTCCGTAACCTTCAACCCACTCTTGCGAGGCACATGGTTATGGCCCAAGCATGCTCAGACTTTAAAACATTCTTCGATACTGGCCTGGCCGTCGAAGAAGCGATTCAGTGGGGATCCTCGACAAGCCCGAGCCTACTCCCAAGCCCAAGAAGGTTTACTCCGGAAACAACAACGCTCTGTTTGGCAACTCAAACTACACCAACCTGCCCAACACCTCCACAAACATAGCCCAAGCCGAGCCGGTGAACCAAATAGCCACCCAAACCAGTCAACCGCGTACCCAACCCCGCACTTTTGTGCAATTCTCAGCACCTCTTTCCGCCGTGCTCGAGAAATTGGTCGAAAGCGGCACCCTCAAGCCACTTAACCCTACTCCCTTACCTCAAAAACTCCCCGCATCCCACAACCCTAATGCATACTGTGCCTATCATCAGAATGTGGGCCACCTAACCGACAACTGCTTCCGTCTCCGCCATGCAATCCAAGACCTGATAAACAACAAAACCCTCCCTATGCCACCACAAAAACCAAACACCATCTCAAACCCACTCCCAAAGCACTTCAATGCCCGCACTAACCTTATCTCCATAAGCCAACCTTTTAACCCCAGCCTTTACATCATTCCTGCCACCCAACCCAAGCCAACCGTCTAGCTACCAGTTGAGGATACAGTCTGCGCTTGAGACCGTGGAATGGGACTTTCAAAGAAGGTGGGAAGACCTGGCGCAAGATTTCTTGGCAGTGGAAGACAGGGCTCTTATCACTGGAGTATGGCCCGTGGCATTTAACCCCAGCCAAGTTGAAAAATTGGAACATGGAGAATGGAGGCAGGACTGGGAAGAGATGATGGCCGATCCCTTGGATGGGTATTCCCTGTTTGCACTGTTCACTGAACCTGAACCTGTCGAGAAGGAAGATGAATGGGAATGGGAGCCCGAGCCCAACGGATGGCACTGGATGGACGATTTTGATCCCCTGGATGAAACATCTTTGGCGTACCTTTTTCAAGAAGAGGAAGTGGTAGAAGAAATGGATCTGATGAATCCCCGTATGTTCTCAAGGCTCACCGTCAGAACCATTGTTAACCTCACTCGAGATTCTGATGCTCTGGAATGTGCCATGGACTATCTTTTCCTTCCGCAGGAATACATTATTGAGGAGTTCTTCCCCCAACCCGCAGTTCAAATCCCTGATGAGCCCAATATCTGCGTATTGGATCCAGAAGATCTGTGGGGAAAGTCTGAATTGGTGAATGTATGGATAAACGGTGAGGAACTGACTGTCAATAAGGCCATGTTGGATGAAGGATCTCTGCAGATTAGCAATGGCAACAGCAACAACAATGCCAACTTCTGGAATTCTTTGGAAGAGGACAGCATCTGGCACGCCCTGGAAATGGAAACTCTCAATGAAACTTTGGAGAAGACGGCACTTGACAAAGGGAAACGTAAGGCGGACGACTGTGACTTTGACTTCTCCGATTTCTGGGAAGGTACTTGGTGGGAACCCATTCCCAAAACAATTAGCAACCTTACCAGGAGTGGAAGAGTCTACCAGCCTACCAACCTCCAGCAGGGTAGCTCATCCCGAGCCCCTCCGCCGCAGCAGAATGCCCCTGTTAACCCCACAAACTTGAACACCCCCGTCCCACAAGCTCCACAAAACAACCCTCCTAGCTCCACTAAACCTAACCCGCCTTCTCAGCCCAAACTGTCCATCGACCTCAACTCCCTCCCTGAATCTGACCCTGAAGCCTTCACTGATCCCATTATCCGACAACTCCAGGAAACCCCCGCTCGCATGTCTATGTGGGGAGTGTTAGCTGCCTCCCGCGAGCACCGTCGCAGGCTTGTGAACACCCTTTCCAGATTCGAAGTCCCCTCCGATATTGCTTCAGAAGCCCTCATCGCCCTTATAACCCCGAACTTCACCCAGCACACCTTATCCTTCACCGAGAAAGATCTACCGCCTGAAGGAACTTACCACAACAAGCCCCTTCACATCACCATGAAGTGTCTGGGAAAGTGGGTCCCAGCAATCCTTGTTGATAATGGCTCCACCATTAACATGTGTCCACTCCGCACTGCTTATTACTTGGGCCTCAAAAACAAGGACTTTGCGCCGTCGAATTTGGGCGTCCGTGCTTATGATAATACGCGCCGTGATGTTTTGGGGACAATCAACTTGGAACTCGCAACTGGCAAGTTTAAGACCACCGTCGAATTCTGTGTGTTGGAAATACCTGCATCATTCAATCTCCTGTTAGGAAGGCCTTGGTTACATCGTCCGGACGTCATGGGTGTGCCTTCGACGTTGCATCAGAAACTCATTTTGGGTTTGGAATCTGGAACCCTTATCATCTATGGAGACTCAGGTATCCGTCCGCACTCCGAGGACAATTCCCCGCTGCTAGAGATTATGCATGGAGAGGAAGATATCGCCATGGGAGGCTTTCCAGGTATGACCTCGAAAGTGTGCACCATTCGGGCCGAAGACGGTTTCTTGGTGAGTTCCGCGGCGCTGGAAATTATGAAACGGATGAAGTATCTACCGGGCATGGGCTTGGGACTTTATGCTCAAGGAGTCCCTGAGTTCCTTGACTTCCCTGGAAGTAATGAACGTTTTGGTCTAGGATATGAGGCCAAGAAAAGCGACTCAGCAAAGAAATGGCGCAACTGCGCCCGAGGCCGTGCAACGGAGATGAAATTGAAAGAGAAGGAGGCGCTGTACCAAGGAGAACCTGGTTTGTGGACCTCGAAACGAAAATGAAGTATCCTGGCTTCGAGATCTTCGCCAATGATACATGGGAGAGTGATGAAGAGGCTGCAAAGGTAGAGGAGCTATCTAAGGCATTTGACTGGCTGGAGGCTTTTAGTTTGGGCAGTCTCCAATTCTTGTTCGAGGGCGAGGAATCAGGGGGTATGATGGAAGATCCTGCTGTGCTGATGCTCAGAGATGAAGAAGAAATTGAAGACCCTTCCAAACTCATTGTGGAGGCTGTAGGCATTTATGATAATTGCACTTTTGTACCACATGTAACTTGCCCTCACAGCACTTGCACTGAGTCTTAGTCTGAGTTCGAGTCCGACACTGACTCGTCGTCTAGTACCGAGTCGGAGTTTGTGCCCATCAGCCCTCCACATCGTAGCTTTTACTTTGAATTCGAGTCAACCGCTGTATTCCCCCCGTCTGCTGAACTGGTTAATGAAATGGATGATGTTTTCGCTTACTTGCCGATTTTTGAAATAAACTGTTTAGACCTCGACAATGAAGGAATAGATCTCGATGGGGACATTCCCAAGGAGATCCATTCCCTCATCGATCGCGAAAATGAAAGGCATGCTCAGCCTTTAGAAGAAGAAATAATCTCCATAAACTTGGGTGATGAGGAGAACCCTCGATTGGTTCAGGTAGGTTCCGGGCTGTCTCCCACTGGGCTTCAAGAGCTCACAGATTTACTAAAAGAATTCAAAGAAGTTTTCGCTTGGTCCCACGCAGACATGCCCGGAATCGACCCGGAGATAGTCGAGCACAGAATCCCTCTCTACCCTGACGCCAAACCTGTTAAGCAAAAACTAAGAAAAATGCGGCCTGATTGGGTACTGAAAATAAAAGAAGAACTCACGAAGCAAATCGACGCCGATTTTCTAATCGTAACGGAGTACCCCACTTAGGTAGCCAACATCATTCCCGTCCCCAAAAAGGACGGAAAAATCAGAGTGTGTGTCGATTTCAGAGATTTGAACAAAGCGAGCCCTAAGGACGATTTTCCATTGCCGCATATAGACGTGCTTGTTGATAACACTGCAGGACACGCCCTACTATCCTTCATGGACGGCTTCTCGGGGTACAATCAGATTCTCCTAGCTCCGGAAGACAGGGAAAAGACCACGTTTATCACTGAGTGGGGGACATATTGCTATCGGGTTATGCCTTTTGGGTTGAAAAATGCCGGTCCTACGTATCAGAGGGGTGCCACCACACTGTTGCATGACATGATTCACAAGGAGGTTAAGGTATACGTCGATGACATGATAGTGAAAGGAAAGGAAAGGAAGGACCATCTCCCAGCACTGAGAAAGTTCTTTGAGAGAATTCAGAAGTACAAGATGCGTCTTAATCCGCAAAAGTGCACTTTTGGGGTCACTGCTGGCAAAATGCTCGGGTTCATGATCACAACCAGGGGGATCGAGGTGGATCCTTCTAAGATTAAAGCCATTCTTGAGATGAAGCCACCTCAATCCGAGAAGGAAGTTCAGTGTTTCTTAGGAAAGATTCAGTTTATCAGTCGATTCATCGCCAAGCTGACTCTGACCTGTGAACCGTTGTTTCGTCTGCTCAAGAAGGATGTGAAATTCGAGTGGAATGACAAGTGTCAAAAGGCTTTCGAAGCAGTGAGAACTTACCTACGGAATCCGCCCATCTTGATGCCACCCATTCCGGAAAAACCTTTGATCCTGTACTTGTCCGTCACACCCTCGTCAATGGGGTGCATGCTCGCGCAAGAAGGAGATGATGGGGTTGAAAGAGCGATCTACTACTTGAGCAAGAAGATGGTCGGAAGCGAAGAGCGGTACACTTCATTGGAGAAAACATGTTGGGCGCTCGTTTGAGCCACAAAGAAATTGAGACAGTACATGCTGTCTTATTCGGTGATATTGATTTCAGAGGTAATCCCGAACAGGTACAAAAGATGGCCAGAACACGTGGTGCGTGGGGCCCAGGCAATCAGAGAAGTGGAATATCACGGCAGTGCGGTGGGGTGAGCAGCGCGGGGCGAGGGGATCTGAGAGGTCCGGGTTGAATGCACGGCAGGGCATGGTCCAAGAGCAAGGGTAGTTGTTGGACCCGATCCGTGATAAAGTCAGGTGATATGAGAAATCGTTAGTCGAAGGTGTTCCGGCGGAAAGTGAACGATGTGACGAGTACCAGGAGATGCTGAGAATGGTCAGTAGACATATCAGTGAAACAAGATCTGGAGGAAGTGCCCATGAGAATGGGGTGAGCGGCCAGCTTTGGAAAGAAGTTCCTAAGGTCTAAAAATAGCGGTTATAGAATGAGAATCTGATATTCTAAGTTCCGCTAGAAGAAGCTTAGAGGCTGACGGAGTAAGCGGGCGGTAAGTAGATATGGGTGTTTATAAATGTAGAGTGAAACCTGAGGTAAGGTGCGCAATTCACGGTTATTTGATTGTACCTCACGAGAATTGGGGTTTACACTGATGGGAATACTAAACTTTGGCATCGGGAGGGCCTGCCTTGCGAGGCGACAGGTCGCTCACCCTTTTGTTTGTTTATAGGTTTGACTGCGGTGTAGTAGTGGTTGAGGCCCATTCCAGGACCCCGTTTTACGCTGGTGGCGTGCAGCAGGAAACGAAGAGGTCCGCCCGGCGACCATGGTGGGAAGATCAAGGCCAGAGTTGGCCGAATGTCTGCTGGGAGGAGGTGACAAGTCACAGCAGGATCCTCCAAGAAAACCAGATGGCGAGGCTGACAGGGAGGTCCCAGAAATGAGGCAGCCCCTGGCGACCATGGCTGACTCGGAAACAAGTGGACCAGGTGACAGGATCCACGAAGGAGTAGAGTCCGCGATGGAAGAGTGGTGTGGTCAGCGTGCATAAGCAGGGAAAATATCTGGACAAAGGCGGGAGATAAAGAAGTCACCTTTCGCTTTGATTAAAAGCGAGTCACGAGACCAACCTTGATTCTGAGGATCTGAAGACATCGAGAGGATTACGGGCTTTCACGAAGAGTCAGAGAAAGAAGGTTGGATATGGTGGAGTACGAGAGAGCTTCTTCCACGAAGCGGGGCCTCGCTCGGCTTGTGAAGACTCTTTCACGAAAGGAGAAGCGAGCGAGGCTCCTCCCAGAGGAAGGAGGGGCGAGGGAAGCCTACGAGGGGACAGTCACGAGACACGATTCCGTGGGAAGAATAATGCCCAGTGCTAAGGTATCGGAGGAAGGGACCATATGCACGAAGCGTACGACCATATGACATGCGCCTCCTTTGCAAAGAGATTACGGGAAGCGAGGTTCTTTGGCTTGAGGTTAAACCATGGGCGTTTATCTGTCACAGGAAACCAATCTGAGACAGAGTGGCTTTGCTCTGACATTACCATTGACGATCTTTATGCTGCTTGGTGATGGCGCAATCATGTGCAAGATGTTCCCGTCTAGTTTGGGAAAAGTGGCCCCTCATGGTTCCATAGACAGGGCGGAACACCATCTGAGGTGGAGGCAGTTAGCGAGAGTTCTTTGCTCGGTTCTTCTGTTGGAAGCTCCTGACACACGAGAGTCTCGGCTATGAAGCAAGGAAAGAGTGATCATGGATTACGCCAAGAAGTATTGGGGAGACTTTCAGCGAGATTGAAAGTTGCGGTGAAGAGTCTGTGATAGCAGCGTTGGCCCGGGCTCGCGTTAGGGAGGCTCGAAGTCACTAAACATGAGTCGGTGAGCACGTTAGCCAGTGATGGAAGCGGATTGAGCGTACGCCGGGCAGGGATGACGCACTCTGGGAAGGCGGCAAGCTAGTCTTGGGAGCCGTCAGGGACAGCGAAGGTGGATGGCTTGAGACCCCGAAGACTTCTGAAGAAGAAAGACGCAGGCGGTAGAAGTCGTGCGAGAAAACCGATCCGCGATCGAAGTCGTTCTTCCTCGGTGACAGCGGTTTTGGGGAAGAAGCCGGGTTATCGGTTCTTTGTCGAATAAAGAACCGCCACGTCATAAATATTTGGTAGAGAGGAGTGACAAAGATCACGAAGGGCCTACAGTCGTACTGCGATTACCCTGGCGGGGCATGTGAAGGATGCGAGATGTTTACTTGACATCTTGATGACTGGTCTCCGTGGAGTACTTGAAGAGTTTATCCAAGAGAACCTGGCGGCAAGCGATAGGCGGATTCTGGTAAAATCAGGCGTAATCCATATGATACATGGGTTAGCCGCCCCTTATACGAGAAATGAAGTGAGATTACTCCAGAGGCAGGTGGCACACGACCAGCACGTGATGCGGTTGGGAAGGAAACGGGGACGTGAAGGGGAAGGAACCAAGGCATAGTCTTCACGGATGAGGACATGGGAGAGTTGAGGTGCCGCGCGCGGCAGCTCTTGTGCCAGCCTACGAATTGGGAGCATGACGCAGAGATCTGGTGATTCAGGAAGTTGCCAGGAGTGCTCTATAAGATAAGTGAAGGCTGGGATTGACACAGCGGACTTGGAGTGCAGTCAGTAGCCGTTGGTCGGGTTTAGTCTGAGGCGTTTGGCAGTGGGTAAGAGTAACCACTTCTGTTCGAGGCGGGAGCAGTGGTGCTCAGGCAGGTTTTTGGTGGTGGATGTGCAGTCTTCTATGCGATTATAGGAAGGGACACAGCCCTCTCTCTGCATCTAAGATGAAGCGGGTTTAGTCCACCACCATCAGATGGTAAGTTTCGAGATCGATAGGTCGAAAGAATAAAGGAACGAAGGCCTTAGCAGTGTGGTCCTACATAATCAAGAAAGGCGCCCCGAGCCTGACTAGTGCAAGCCGTAAAGGGTTGTATTGGTAGACCATCGAGGATATCGGAGGAATCAGTAGAGAGGTGGTGGAAAGTTGAAGAAATCCCGGATCAACGAGGCCAGTCGGAAGGTATTTCACGATCGGGGGGCTTGTGCAAGAAGAGGAGGAGTTGGTGAAGTTTCTCAGAGAAGAGCACGTTGATATGTTTGCTTGAGTGCCCGAGGAGATGCCTAGGGTGGATGCAAGCGTGATTTGCCACCACACGAATGTAGACCCACCGACGACGGTGATAAAGAAGAAGATGCAGTGCGTGCGTGGGCCAACGTCATCGAGGTAGTAGCTTGCTCGAGGCAAAGCGTCAAAGTGTATTACACAGGTGGTTGTAACTACGATGGAAGTGGTGAAAAAGAATGGGAAGTGGCGAGTTTACCGTGACTTCCACAGTCTAAGCAGGCTGTCAAAAAGCGGTTCCCCTGCCGGGATCGTCCGGTGGTGGATTACAACATTTGGGTATGGGCGATATGGGATTTCGGCGCTTATCGAGGATATCACCAGATAGCTATGTCACGGTCCGTCCGAGGAGAAAACGTCCTTTTATCACACCACGAAATTTTGTCTATTCTGATGTCATGCCGCACTGATGCGAGGCGGAGCACTTGAATTAGCAGATTATGCTAAAAGAATGCGCTCGGCGAAGACCATGGAGGTATACATAGGCGACATGGTGGTTAAAAACAAGGAAGCGGGACCACCAGCGCGTCACGAAAAGCTTTTGAATGCGAGAGGAAACAAGCTGACTCAGCGCCTCGAAATGTGCGCCAGGTGGATTAGGAAGTTCTGGGCCTTGGTGACCATTAGAGGGATAAGCGAATCACAGTCAAATCACGACTTTAGAAGTTGCGGTCCAAGGACACGAAGGAGGTCCAGTTATGAGGATGGCGGCGTGCCCGCGAGTTCATCGTTCAGGCGACAAAATGAGCCTTTCTTTGGTTGTTAAAAAAGAAGATTCTGAATGGGAAGCGAGAATGTGAGCAAGCATTCGAGACTGAAGAAGTACTTGGCGACGCCCACACTTGTCGCTCAGGCGAAGTGAGACCTGACCTTGTACTTAGCGATTATCGAGAACATGCTTTGTAAGTGCGCGGTCATACTAGGAACAGGATCAGAGCAAATCCTGTCTGTGCGTGAGCAAGGCGTTCACGGGCGAGCTTAAGTGCTCACGCCGCGAAGTTGGTCTGGCCGAGGACGGTGAGAGATTGCCCATTCTTTAAAGTCCGCAGAAGTGGTGGTTTACAGTTTCCATTGAAATCGTTGCTCAGGTACGATTTCTCAAGGCCGAATATCGGCTTGCAGTGGGTGGGTGAGCGGTATGATATTGACTATCAATGCGCGCCACGCAGTTAAAGAGCAGGATTTTGGCGATTTGCATTAGCGGAGTTTTCTCCCACAGTTGCTCCTTGCCTCCTACGAGGAAAGGCGATTGGATTGGTAATGGCCAAAGAAGAAAAAACATCATGGCAGGCCCCTGGAATGGAAGCTTTTGTTGATGGGTCAGCATGCAATCCCGGTCCGGAATTGGGTAAATGCTGCCCTCCTCACCGAAGAGTTATGATCGAGTTAATGGATGCGCCTAAGTTTCAGTGGCATCGATAACGTAGTGATCTGGTGTCTAGCCAAGATTCTGAGCCTTAAGCAGAAGGTAAAAAAGAATTGATGATACATGATTCATAACTCGTGGTGAATGTTGTCAGGAGTATGGGGCCAGGAATGGGAAGATGCCTACGTGGAGGCAGCCAATGATTTGCCTGATACCTTCGAGAAGGTACACATCAAGCGGATAAGCTCGGGCCCGGAGCCTTGGCCAAACTCAACGGCTTGGTTGGCGTGGTGTGCCATGAGGGTTGAAGGAAGGTGGCCGGTGGACTATCTTCTTTGGCCAAGTGTTGGAGAAGTGTGGAATTGGTCTTGGGCGTGAACCAGATGGAGTTGGATGGATCGATAGTGAGTTCTGCTAGGATGGGATACTCCCCCACAGGACAAGAGCTCACAAAATAAAGAGCGAAATCTACAAGATTTTGGCTATCACGAAGGAAGTTATGCAATCCTTCTTCAAGATGATGCACACTTTGTGGCGCATCGAGATGGTGAAATTTCTCACGAGATCCCTTGAGGAGCGTGTGCAGGAGTAAATGCAGGTGGGAGATCCATCGACTCATAGAGCAATCCTGCGAGGTTGTGGTGGCCACATGCGAGAAGATCACGAAGGTGTGTAATCTCTGTGAAGTGTCAGTTCTCACCAATGTCCAGAACACCCAGTAGAAGATCTGGTGCCCTTGACAAGTCTTTGGCCGTTTGTGCAGTGGGGAATGGACATCGTGAGTCCCTCCTGAGGCTCTGAGACAGGAAGTTCTGTTGGTAGCAACGGACTACTTTACCAAGTGGATTGAAGCGGAACCAGGCAAAATCACAGGCCACTGATAGAAAGTTCGTAGTGGAAGGAACATCATCCTTTCGATTTGGGAGTTCTGTATTCATGATCCAACGTGTGGGTCCTGGTTCGGAAGAAAAAAGTTCCAAAATTTTTGTGCCCGATATGGAATAAGGAACTCTGTTCGACCTACCCTCAGGCAATGGGCGGAGCGGGCGTCCAACAAAGCCATGTAGCGGGATCGAGGCGGTTGGACAATGAGGCAAGTGGCACGACCGAATTGCCCTTGGTCTGTGGGCTGTAGAACAACTCATTAGGAGTCACATGGAGCAAGTTTGTTATTCCATTGGAGGTGGTTTGCCGTGCGCGGGACCACATTGGTGGAAAGTGGGGGCAATGGCGAGCCAAATCATTTGGACCTCGCAGAGAGAGGAGAAGCAGTCTGGTACAGCCGTGCAGGCGGTGATAACTATGGCGTGTCCACCACGAATTTGTGTTGGAGACCTTGTGATGAAAGGTGCTCGGCAACACCAAAGTGACCGAGGAGCAAGTTGAGCCAATTAGGAGGCCGTGTGAATTCTGATTGTGTGGCGGGAGCATATCGATTAGCGATTTCAGATGAACCGGTACGAAAACCACTGGAATGTTCACAACACAGGAAGTTCGTGTAAGAACTTGATTTACGTTTCTATTACATTTTAAAATGCACATAGTGATTGTGAGAATTCTGAATAAAATTCCGCTTTGTGTTTTCTGTTTTACTAGTTGCAGTGTGGCATGCGCGCTTGAGTTCTTGGTGCAGATAAAATTTCAGTTTGGTAAACAAACAGATTTCTTACAGTTATTCTTTTCGTTATGCTTTAAATCTGATCGAAAGCTATCCTTAGTCCTCGCTTAGTGTTGAGGCGGAGGATAGGGTAACTAAATGGAAATTTCGAATATTTCAGAATTATGTCAAGTACGAATACGAATATACTTGTTTTATTTGCTCAAGATGCAGATACACCTGAATTGAGCCAAGTACGAATATACTTGTTTGTTTACTCGGGTACGAATACACGAATTGAGCCAAGTATGAATATACTTGTTTATTTGCTCGGTACAGATACACTGAATTAGGCCAAAACCGAATATATGATTTATTTGCTGGGGACGTCACGAATTTACCCAGAAATGCAGACCACTTGTGATTGCTCGGAGTCTGTGAATACACCCAATTTGAAATAGTCTGAATATGCTGTGATTTAACAGTCTGAATACGAAATTTTACCAAAATCTGAATGTACTTAATGATTTAACCGGATGCGAATCTGCTTGGAAGGCATCAAGTGCCACTATGTTTTGAGCCACAGGCTGTTTGGAAGTAAATTCAATCTGAATAGACTTGTTAGCTTGTACGGTTGCATGCCCTCACGAATTTACAATCACGAGGGATGAATATACAGGTTACTAAATTTTCATCTGAGCACATTTTGCATTGCGTGCATGAACATCACGACCAATACCCAGAGATTCGAAAAAATTTTAAGGTACTTTGGATACATGAGTAAATGTGTTGATAGACAAGTTGCGAATATACTTAACACTTACATTAGAAGTCACAGAAACTGCGGCGAGTATAAATGAGAGTGCATTTAAAACATCAATGAGACCGGTAAGGCTGGGAGGCGTCGTAAGGCTAAGACAACAGCACATAGAAATTTGGCGAGTTATTGCACCGTTAGTAAAGACCGAAGACCATACAAGCGGGTTAGGCCACGAAGGGCGAGCTTATAAAAAAACCACGAAGAGCAAGCAAGAGTAAAGTATTTGAAAGTGTATGAGTTTTCTGTGAGGCAATACCAATGGCCACGAGTAGGTCAAGCGGTTAAGAAAATTTTAAATGTTTCTCGAAGGTCCTCTTGATCGTGAGATCTGATAGCGAGGGTGAAATTGGGCGTGAAGTTGGAGAAGCGTTAGGGTGTTGCATCATCAGCGGTGCAAGATGTGACAGATATATGACTATACAGCAGTGATCGGCTTACTCGGTTGATGAAGCTTGGCACCACTGCGCTGAGGATGTTGTTGAGCTCCACTGTCAGTATCCTCCTCCTCCTGACCTCTTCCCGAGCTCTTCGGTGGCGGCTGGGTGCTGAAGGTGTCTCGATCCACGGTAGAAGACTGCAGAGTGGGTACGAGCAACCAGTAACCCGACCAAATACACAGTCATGAATCCCGGGCATCTGGTCGTATAGCTCTCGGTAGCCTGGATTCCACCGTTAGCCTACTGGTAAGGCTCATGGCCTGCGTTCTTGCTGCCTCCCGGCTCTGTGAAGTCTGGTTCAGCTATCTTGACACCTGAAACACCTGCAGTACGTGTGGAGTAGAACGATTTCTCTCCCTTTCTGCTTTGACAATTGTGTTCTGTGACTTTAGTTCTCAACTAGCAAGCTTGGCATCTTTGGGAGCTACGAATGTCGGTTTACAAGGCCATGTACATTTTTATGTCGCACAGACGGACACATGATTAGGCAAAATGCGAGAATAAGCAATTTGAAGCCACAGCATGAAAAATAAATTATGATGAAGCTACCTTGGCAGAAGTATAAAAGGCGAGAAGGTTGTCAGAGAAATTGTGATCTCTTTGCATATCGGGAAGCATGAGCGCTTGGAATGATCTGAGAATTTGTACCTCGAGACTCCAAACATCACGGACCGTGTTGGCTTGTGCTCATCAGTGGTAGCCAGAGTCAGGAAAGTGTGGAGAGTGCTGTGAGTGGGTGTTTGCCCAATGAGGCTTCTTAGTGGGCGCTTGTCCACATGGGTGGCCTCATTCCTCGGAAGAAGCACAGGCGTCGAGGTTGGTGGGCCATGGCGACCATGAAAGAAGGCGCTTAAGACTCTGAGCGTCACGGCCGGATGTCTGTGGCAGATCCACAGCCAGCCCACAGGATATTGAGAAGAAATTTCTTGAAAATTGATCGATTCACCATCTCGTGAGAGAGACGGAGAAGTACTTAGGCTAGAGAGGTTGAGCTTCTTCGAAGTTGGATTGGACGTTGGCGAGGAGAAGTCAAGGCGCTCTACCTCATTGCTCAGGTGTTGGTGGAGATCGAGGGATGTGGGATTGTCTGCTTGCTCGGATCGGCCGGTCGATGAATCCGGCCGTATGATCTCCGTGCGTGAGAAAATCATGCATACTTGCTCGGCACATGATCGATCTTACACATTGGCCAGTTGGCAGTGCTTGTTGATGTCATTGGCGATAGTTTCAGAGTGATGATGGCGTGCCTGGTTGACGTTTGTGACTGCAATCTGAGGAAAATTAGCGGTCGGGGAAAGCTTAGTGAATGAAAGGTGCAATCTGAAAATTGCTCGGCCGAGAGTTACGAGAAAAGCTAGCAGTAGCGTGCCGTCGTGAAGTGCGTGGCCAGTGACTCTGTAGTCTCGTCCTGAGCTCGAAGTTCCTGTGATGATGAGGAGTCGGTAAATGCGTCCCCTAGCGAGAGTCGGCGATTCGGCAAGCCTTTTGGAATCCACTACTCTTCAAAGGTAGTAGGTTGAGGCGTCATGGTTTGAGTCTTGTATGAGTGGTGTATATCATGAAGGCTAAGATGCCCTAGCATTTGATTAGGGCATTGGTACACGTGGCTCTGAAAAAGTTGGCGAGAGACTTGCATGAGATGAGTCTGCTAATAGGCCAAAACACAGCGAATAACGTGCCGGAAAACTACTTGCCATACTCAGCAGCCGGCAGTGTGAGGGATGTGCGAGGATTATGAATTGTCCGACCTCACAGTGCGTCTTAGTGGTAGCCGGTATGCAGGATCTCATAGCGAGACTGGCCTAAGCCATTCTTTGGGGCGTGTCACAGTGCCTACAAAACCCATAATGAAAGCTCTGGGTTTGAGTTCTAATAGGGGGACGGATCGGAAAAATAAAGAGATTGAGAGATCTAGATCAACGGAATATTTATTGCAGAAAAGTGGAGAAGGAAATAAAACTTACAATTAGCGGGCGAGAACCTGTGTCGGAAGAAGAGGACTTCGGCGAGCTTGATGGCGCGAATGGATGAGCCGTCTGTCTGAAGAACTTGGAGGTGATGGTTGAAATTAGAGGCCAAAATCAGTATACCCACGTGAGAGGGTGGCGGTATGAAAGCGTCACCACAGGAGCGCGTTGTTCCGTTCCCGAAAGCGTTTGCTCGCATTATCCCCAGGCGGCGCGAGCATGCAGCGTGTAAAGGTGTTAGTGGAAAAGCACATGCGGACAAGCAGCGAGGCGTTGGGTTGGGCTAAAAGATGATTTTGCACCAATCGAAACACAGGTGCGAGGGCGAAGCCTTGCTCAGTGTTTGAAGCTTGCTCGTCATGTCAAAAAATGTGACCGTGAGGAGCTGTTAGCCAGGGAGTAAATCGAAGAGCAGGTACCAAAGTGGCGACATTAGTGCGTGGGGCCCGAACAAATCGGTGAATATACGGCCGTCTGATGAAGTGAAGCAGCCTGGGACGAGGGATCTGAGAGGTCCAGGTCAGATACTGACGGGGGCATGGTCGAAGAGCAGGAGTAGTTATTGGACCCGGTCTCGTGATACGGGGTCGATGATATGAGAAATCATTGGTCGAGAGAAGATCTGTTCGATGAGAAGGCCGAAACGATGGCAATAGTACCGAGGAGATGCTCGAATGGTCGAAATAGACATCCAGTGAAACAAGATACGGATGAGATACCCAGCCCAGGAATGGGGTGAAACGGCCGGCTTTGAAGAAGTTCTAAAAGGTCTAAAGAAATATCTTGGTTATAGAATGAGAATCCACGATATTCCTAAGTTCCACTACGAAAAACTTAGCAGCATGATGGCTTGGACAGTAAGTAGATATGGGTCTACAAATATGAGGTAAACCTAGAGAGTAGGCAATTCCTGGTTATTTGATTATTACCTCACGAGAGTGGGGTTTACTGCTGATAGGGATACTAACTTTGGCATCCAGGAAGGTGCCGACAGTATCAATGTTTGTTTTATAGTTTAATCTAGTGGTGCAAGTAGTCTGATTCAGAAGCGTTGAGACACTTTCGTTTTACTTGCTCTGTTGATTTCTCGGATGGACCTCAAATAGATATTTGAGAAGCCAGCACTTACCGGTAAGTTAGCACGTTGGTTGCTCTTGTTGGCCGAGTTCGAAATCAAGTACGTCACCCGCAAGTCAGTGAAAGGGAGAGCAGTAGCAGAGTTTTTGGCAGATCGTCCGATCGAGGGGCCAGAACACACTGAGTTTCAATTCCCTGACGAAGATGTAATGACTGCTGTCGACGAAACATGGATGTTGTACTTCGACGGAGCTGCTAACCAGAAGGGCTTCGGGATTGGCATACTGCTGGTCTCGCCCGAGGGGTCGCATATTCCCCTTGCTTTCAAGCTGAACTTCGAGGTCACGAATAATGAGGCAGAGTACGAAGCGTGTATCGTGGGAATGGAAGCCGCACTGGAAATTAGAGTCAAAGTACTAGAAGTTGTGGGTGACTCCAACTTGGTTGGATCGCAAGCAAACGGGGAATGGAGGGTTAAAGACGAGAAGATGATGTCGTATCATCAGCAGCTCGACGAGCTTATCCCGAATTTTCAAAAAGTGACTTTCACGCACATCCCGAGGATGAAGAATCGCTTCGCCGATGCACTCGCTACCTTGGCATCCATGCTGGAACTTCCGATTGGGGTGAAATTGAGGCCTGTCATGATTGAGCAAAGAGGGAAGCACGTGTACGACTACGTCATGAACATCGACGAACCTGATGATGGGCTTCCTTGGTTTCACAATATTTGGAATCTCGTCGAGAAAGGAGAGTTCCCTACAGATTCAACCAAGAAGGATTGGATCGCTTTACAACGATTGACATCTCAATACATTATCTGTGGTGGAAAATTGTACCGGCGATCTCCTTGCGGGGTTCACAAGTTGTGTATTCACGGCGATGACACGAGAGCTGTAATGGAAGAGGTTCATGAAAGAGTGTGTGGGCCGCACATGAATGGGATGATGCTGGCTAAGAAAGTTTTGAGGTTGGGCTACTATTGGTCGACTATGGAGACAGATTGCATCGAGTATGTGCGCCGGTGTCATAAGTGTTAGACTCATGCTAATCTTATCCACGTCCCTCCCTCGGAGTTGCATTCAATGGCGACACCGTGGCCATTCTTCGCCTGGGGCATTGACGTCATCAGAAGAATCACGCGGTAATCTATGATCCGCAGGTTCATCTTGGTAGCAGTCGATTATTTCACCAAATGGGTCGAAGTAGCTTCGTACAAGACTTTGACGGCAGTTCAGGTGGTGTGGGCTACCAAAGCCCCGGGGTGGATATCGGGGCGGCCCGAAAAGAAATGCCTCGTTTTTTTTAGAATTGATTTGAAAAATTTGAAGAGTCGCCACCCGGATTTGTGGTTCGCCACCCGAGAAACCGTTTTGATTTGAAAATGATCGATTTGAATTGAAAACCAGAGATTCGTTTGAAAAGGGTTCGGGAGCCACGTTACGAGGGAAGGGTTTCTGACACCCCCTCGCCGATTAAATCGGTCTCTACTAGACATTCTTGGGATTTTTCAAAGGATTTTATTTCATTAAGCGATTAGCATGTATCATGATTGCATGAAGTACAGAATGTGCATGTGAACAGTGAGTAGATGAGGGATGGTGACGAAATACAAAAATGCTAGAAGTTGAAACACCCTGTCACTTATACACTCTTGAGTGCTTGGGAGCATTCCCGAGCGCTTGAGAATTTTGCATGCCCCACCTGTAAATAGTGTTAGTACAACAGAATACAATAGGATATAATACTGAAAATGTAAACTAAAATGGTTTCAAACATGAACAGGCTTCAACAGGAGACCTGGTAGATCAGGGTCTGGCCCCTATTCCACCAAGTCATGTGTCCTTTCCTTCCAAGAGCGGTGGTTTTATAGATCAAAAGACTAAAAGGTCACATGCAAGGCATGCAAGAGCATTACAAGAACTAAAATGAAGGAAGACATGAATAAAATGGCATGCAGAGAACTCTCGAGCGCTCTGGAGTAGACTTGAGCGCTCTGGAGTGAGCTGCACCCCAGACTGATCTCAACCAACCAAAGCTTTGATGTCTTAATGCAACTGATCTATTTGTTCATTTTGCATGTCAAAGATTCCCTTTTTAACCTACTGAAAAACATGTTTTTGTACTTCTTTTACATGAAAAATGATCTTCATCTTTTTTCTTTGTGAAAATCAGATCAGATACAGCAAAAACATTTTAAGAAAACCCTTCTTGGTTGGGACTTGTCTTTATATCCCTTGCATGTTAGCTTAAATGCTGCAAAAATGAAAAATGAGACTGACACCACTCTCGAGCGCTCTAGAGTAGTCCCGAGTGCTCGGGAGTGTTTTCAGTGCTGCATGCATGGAAAACACTTGTGACCCTTTGCTCTTGTCTTAACACTAAGGCATTTCCTTCTCACTTCCAGTATTGAGGACTAGAGTGAGCTGGGAAGCCTCCCTCAGAAGGAAAGAAGCAGCCTTGCTTTTGGTTGACACCAAAGTGTGAGGCTTTTACCTTTTAACTTGGAACCTTGCTCCTTGAAAGAAGGGCTTGGAAAATGGGAGAGGGATGGAAGTCTCAGAAGATCAGAAGGTGGAGATGATCAGAACCCCTTCCATCTTCTTGATACCTTGGGTTTTTGGCTTATTTTTGCTTTTGAAAATGGGATTTTTACTTGCAAAAGGGTGAGAACTGGTTTTTCTACTTTGAAATCTCAGAGAAGAGGTCTAGAGAGAGAGAGTTCGTTTAGGTTCTGAGCTGAAGAGCTCCTTTTATAGCAAAACATAGCTTATGGTTCAATTTGGAAAAATATCATTTGGAATCTTCAGCCCTGACTCATCTCTGACTGAGATTGAGTATGGTCTAAGGCAAAGACCAGCTTGAACGGCTGAAATGATGACTGCATGGATAGTGGGGAAGCTCCCTCATCCATTGGGCAGTACAAAAATCTCGAGCGCTTGAGAGTGATCTCGAGCGCTTGGGACTTCACTCTCGAGCGCTCGAGAGTTGACTGGTCAATGGTTTTGGAAAAGGTCTAGAGCGCTTGGGATTGATCCAGAGTGCTTGAAAATGATTTTTGACATTTTATTTCCCTTTTAAAGTCCTTCAAGGAGCACCGTTCCATTGGTCTAAGGCTTGTTCGATCCCATATTCATCATCGGGGAGTCTCCGGGCCACGAATCAAGGAAATTTGAATTGTCCAAATTGGGGTGTATACAGTTGCCCCTCTTTGGGCGTTGCTCGATATCATGTCTGGATATGAGTGACGTCCAAAGATTGAGACAGCCCAATTCGAGCCAAGTCAAAATTCTCAATTCCACAAACAAATGCAAAACAGCACATTCAATGCATGAGGTCGCGTCCTTTCGGACCGCCTACGTACCCTTTTCTGCAGGGATCAGACCAGTGTAGTTCTTCGGGGCAAATGCGAGCACGTGTAATGCATGCATGAGAAAGAATCGACACAATTTTGATGCAAATGGTCCACCTGTTGCTCTGTTTGGCGGAAAGAAGCACATGCGGTGCATGCACGAGAAATGATCGGCACGAGTTTAATAAGATAAACATGTAAATGATCCACCTGTTGCTCTGTTTGGCGGAAAGAAGCACGTGCGGTGAATGCACGAGAAATGATCGACACGAGTTTAATAAGATAAACATGTAAATGATCCACCTGTTGCTCTGTTTGGCGGAAAGAAGCACGTGCGGTGCATGCACGAGAAATGATCGACACGAGTTTAATAAGATAAACATGTAAATGATCCACCTCTTACTCTGTTTGGCAGAAAGAAGCACGTGCGGTGCATGCACGAGAAATGATCGACACGAGTTTAATAAGATAAACATGTAAATGATCCACCTGTTGCTCTGTTTGGCGGAAAGAAGCACGTGCGGTGCATGCACGAGAAATGATCGACACGAGTTTAATAAGATAAACATGTAAATGATCCACCTGTTGCTCTGTTTGGCGGAAAGAACGATGATAAAGTAGCATCTGTAGGGTAGAAATACCTGTCAACATGTTGAGATTAGTATAAATAGACAAAATTTCAATCGACTACCAAGTAAAATGCCAAGTTGAGGAGCGTGAGCTCAAAATCATAACATCGACTAGTGTTTGCTTCCTGCTGTCTCGCTCGACGCGGTTAAAGTCAGGACTGAGATTGATTTTGTAAAAAAAAAAGAGAAACTAAGCAAGTCACGAAAGAGGGGCAAGGTAGAGGACGAAGGAGGGTTGGCATAGAGGCTGGGAACAAACCTCAGCGCTCAGAACCACTCCCAAGCACTCGGGAGTGGTCTCGAGCGCTGAGGCTCTTCTTTGGGGACCCTTGTCCTTACATCTTCTTCATCAGGTCTGGGGTTCAAAACTTATTCTCGAGCGCTCGTGAACCAGAATAACCGTACACTCCTGACGCTCGATCGAACTCGCTCTCTTCTTCAGGCAATCTCTCTCTCTCTCTCAGACGATCGATCTCTCTCTCTTCTCTCTATCTTAGACTCTCTCATCCTCTCAAAATGGATCGGGCCCGAGATCTCGAGATCTCCGCAATCTTCCACTGGGCCGTGGTGTGCCACGAGATCCGAAAAAAGGGGCCAAAAGCCTCGTGGGAAAGAGAGGAGAGGGGAATGGCCAGTAACGGTGATCGGGGGCTGCCCAGCCGCGAGGAGGCAGCGGCGACGACGAGCACGGCGGCGATGGAGGAGGATAGCAGGGCCAGGGGTGAGGATACAGCGGCGATGGCCGCCGACACTGGAGTTCCAGCGGCGAGGGGAATTGCTGGAGGGTGCACGGCGGTAGAGGGTGAGAGCCAAGGTCCCGAGGTGGTGATGGAGAGTGTCACCAGCGGCGAGGGCAGGTCGGATGATGATGGGATGGCCAGGGAGACCACGGCAGATGGTGGCGGCGATCCGAACACGAGGGACCATGTTGGTGAGGCTGAAATTGGGGGAGATAGTAGTAGGGTCGACGGTGGCACGGACGCCACGAGTAGCAGAGACGGGACGGTTAGTGGCAGGGGTGAGGGCATGGGCACTCCTCTCACTCCGACAGTGGAGGAGTTGTTCGCAGTGGTAGAGCGGGCGGGCGGCGAGCAGAGGGGTGATACTAGTGGAGAGGTGGTGGTAGGCGGCCGCGTCGTCGCGACACCAGTTCTGAGGACGACGGTGGTGGAGCCGTGGGTCGGTGATAGCGGGATTGGAGCTTCGGAGCCGGTCCCATTCGTGGAGGTAGACTTTTTAGACACAGCGAGGCCACAGGACATACTGGACGTCCTTGGTCTTGATGCTGGGGTTAAAGAGGTGCTGAGGGGAGTGAGGACTCCGGAGGATCAGGCCTCAGCGCTGCTGCTGGGAGCATTACTCAGTGGGGATAGGGTACCAGATGTTGGAGGACTCGGAGTGGGGTCGGAGATGGAGGATAGGGAGTTGGGGGAGGAGCCGGAGGCGGAGGTGGTGATCGAGGAGCGAGTCACTGCAGTCGCTGAGGCGAAGGCCTACCTGGGCCGTGCGCGCCCTGGGTTTACGGCAGATACTTACGCACCACGGTTGCACTTCTTTGAGCCGACGGGGATGACTGGCTACGTCCCTGCACGGACGGATTACCCCGAGGACATGCTCCTGCGAGATCGAGCCTCGCACATCTCTTTAGGATGGACCACGGTATGAGTTTAATATTTTACTTTCTGCATTTAACTTGCTTCGTTGAATCATTGCTTTGTTCACTGATGCTATTTCCTTGCTTTGTTGAAACAGCGCACCAAAGACATTTATGGTCACGGAGGCTCAGGTCATTCATTGCAGCACTTCTTGGCGTTGCCCCGGAGAGTGCGGGAGCTGGTGGAGGAGACTGGTTTCGGGCCGTTCATCCAGTTGCTGACAGCGGTGAGGGTAGACCGTGCGGTGACGACGGCGCTGGCGGGGCGGTGGTGGGACACCACCAACACGTTCCACTTCCGTTTGGGGAGATAGCGGTGGCGCCCGCCCGGCAGCGGCGATTACGAGGCTCGGGTGGAGGTGAGCCGATTCCATTCGACCGAGTATAGCGCTGGATGATGCAACCTTTGAGATGGTTCCTTGGGCGGGTCCCGCGCCATAGCAGGTGTATCGAATGCAGGCGATATCGGTGTCTTGGGATCACGAGCCAGCAGACGAGATTGAGGCGGCCCAGATGGCGAGGGCCTATTTGTTGTACCTGTTTGGGGCTTCTATTCCTGCTCAGGCGATCCCGGGTTCACCTGAGTTACTTGGCGGTCTGGCCGATCCGAGCGAGCCGACAGTTCGGCAGGCGGTGCTACTCTGCACGCTTCATCGCTTCAGCCGCCACACGCGGGTGGGGACACCATTGGTGGATACTGGAGGGTGATAGAGGTATGACTCAACGTTATTGCCTTGAATTGCTTTGATTGATTGATCGACTGGTTTGTTGAATTGAACTTGCATTGACTTGAATTGAATTGATCTTTATGACTTGCAGCTTTGGGCTTACGAGGTCTTGGGCATGTTCCCGCCCGAGAACAGTTGCACAAATCCTCACCTGCTTCCACGTGCGCTGGCATGGAGTATGGACTACCGGAGGGCTAAGGAGCGACGAGGAGAGGTGATGACTTTCCGGCGCTGGCTGGATAACATCACTGGGATTACGGTACAAACATCGACCTTTTCTTTCCTTTCATGTATTGTCCAAAATGAAATCCTTTGCTTGCTGATGCCAGAATACCAAATGCAGGTTCACTGGGACCGATGGGCCAGGGTGGAGGCTGACTTCCTTCCGAGGAGCCGGGAGGTGACAAGGAGTGCTGGAGTTCCCGCTGGGGTGGCAGTGGTACTTGGGGGATCGGGGGATCGGGTGACCCGGCAGTCACTCGGTACTCCTGAGTTCATCGTGCCGGGGCCATTCCCCCACGAGTGCAGCGGACTGCGACCTACACTCGGGCTGAGCTGGAGCAGTTCACGGTGCCGGATACTGATTTGGAGAGATATCTGCGGCGCACGTTGGACTATGCGACATACAGGGACAGATACTTGGCTACCAGCTTGGGTGTAGAGAGGGAGCTGGAGAGGCGGGTTGCTGAGGCTGAGGCTAGGAGAGCCAGGGGGGAGGCTGGAGGTGCAGTTGGAGACGAGGCTGGAGGTGAGCCTGGAGGTGAGATTGGAGCTGAGACCAGAGGGCGGGGCCGCGGAGGTCGCTCTTCACGTGGTAGGGGGCGAGGTGCTAGGCCTCCTGCTGGCGGGAGAGGTCTTGGCACTTCAGACGAGGTGAGGGTAACCTGAAGTCCCGAGGGCAGCTGAGACTTCTACCCCAGCCGGGCTACCGACACTGGACTGGACGATAGGGGTGAGAGACCCTTCTGGAGCACGTGCGTTGTTGGACATTCCACGCCTTCTGCATCTACCGATGCGACTTCCAGCATAGGTATAATACGACTTTGCTTCTTTCTCTGCTTCAAATGCTCCTTATTCATGCATATATTGCTTTGACCTTTGAACCATTGCAGGTGCCGCGAGAATGGGCTGAGCAGGCCATTATGCTGATGGTGGGGATGCGGCAGCTATTGAAGGATTGCGCCAAGGGGAGGACCCTTCAGATCAGACTTGTTCCTGAGCCTGCCTTACCTGTTGCTGCACAGGTATGAAAATGCGAGTGCATGCATATATATTTTATTGGATTTTAAAACATGTATCAAATGAATGAATGCTTATGATATGCAGGTGCAGCCACGGCCGGCCAGGACACAGCCGCAGGTTACCACGAGCTTTCCGGCTTCCACTAGCGAGAGGCCGGGGTAGGCAGAGAGCAGGGGCTGGGCAATTCGAGGTGGTTCCTAGGGCGGTGTCTCGGCAGAGACCCGCGAGGAGTCCGAGGAGGACACGGAGAGTCACTCGAGTCCACGAGCCTTAGGGTCATGGACTCGAGTACTGCCTCAGGCTCTCCCGGCGATGACGATGATGATGGCGAGGTCGAGGTCGAGTTACGAGTCAGGGGCGTCGGCCAGAAGAGGACTCGCCTGGGCTGAGCTTTAGTTTTTTGCTTTGTCAGGCTTTTCTTTTGCATGGGCCTGTGTGCCAGCGTAGTTGTAGTTTCCAGGCCTGCGTGCCTTGGTTTTGTTTGGGCCTGCGTGCCCTAGTAGATAGGATTGGGCGTGTGTTTGCCCCAGCTTATGTACTTCCTTCCTTACTCATTGTAAATGCCGCATTTTATTTATGAAAATTTGCACTTTTATCCGTTTGCACTTTCCTTCAAGAATTGTATTTTATAAAATATATCCGTCTAGCTTTGAAAAAAAACGCAAAGAGCACGCGAATTTCAACCGATACTCTTAAAACGGAATAAAAACTTGACAAAATCAATTCGACTCATGGAATTTTACTTGGAATGACAAGAATGCCCTCAATGTGGAATTCGCAAGCACTAAGGAAAGTAACGACTAAACTTAACCGAGATTGGACACGGGAATGGGACACGGGAGCATTTATTCCGAGTGCGTGCTTCTAATGCCACCATGAGGAATGAAATAGGGGCGTTTGAGAGTGACAATTGATTCCATAAGCTTTGACGTGCGTTTGACCATTTCACATAGTCACTAGCACATATTAAGACTTGCGTATGCCATTGGAATCGAACAAATGCTCTTGACATGAGTTTTGACACATCGATGGGAAGGAAACCATTGAAATTTTGAGGTTTTTCAAGGGACACGTATGAACATTTGGACGAACTGACAACTAGGAGTGCTGTATTCCCTCTAAGAGAGATTGCAAGCTGCTGAACCGGGCATATTGAGGTTACGGTGCTGCGTTGGAGCCAAGAACCAGGAAATCAGACCTGCTGAAAATTGCAGAACTCTCGAGCGCTCGAGAGTATTGTCGAGCGCTTGGGAATTAACTCTCGAGCGCTCGGGACTTCTGTGATCTGCAAACTCCTGCAGCTTCCCAAGGTCAGTTTCTAGCTCTACCATGCTGCTTTCTTCTGTATGCACACTTTCCAGACGCCTTGTAAATGTGCATGGGCTGTTTCCCAGGAATTAGTGGCTTCCTAAAGCAAGACTAGTGTATTTCCAAAGCTTTTCCAAGTTTCCAAAGTTTGAAATCTTGAAAATGCAAGCAATTAGTTTTGGAAAATACAAGTTTGTTGAGTTTCAAGGCTGGTGTGTGAAGGATTGCCCCACTTCCAGTCCTCTATAAATACTGAACCCATCTTTGGTAAATCATTCACACTTCAAACCATCATTTTCCTTCCAAAACTTCATTTCTCATGACCTTGTTGAACCAAGCCTTGCTCCGCCCTTGGTTGGACAGCCTCGAGGGCATCGATTGGCTGAACTTCCGAGGGCACCGCCTTCATGCTTTGAAGTACCTCCGCGAGATCGCCATCCGTCCTGTCTTGCCAGCTGTACGCTTTGGGATCCCGAAGTGCATGTCTTTCGCTTTGGTTCTCAAGAGCTATGCCCCAATCGAGGAATTCCATGCCTACCTAGAGCCACGACTCCACGGAGCCGATTGTTCCAATGCTTAGAAGAGCATGAAGAATATCGTAAAAGCCAAGCTGGGTGTCAGCGAGAATTTCTGAGTTCTTGACCCGGGGTAATGCTATCAACATCGTGCAGCTGTACGAGAGATTCGATCCACCTGGAAACCTGACGGACTTTGAGCATCAAGGTCGTCGGATGACGACTTGTTGCATTTGCCTCTGGCGGCCTTCTTGCTGGTTCCATCCGTTGATCAGCCCAGTGCTCTATTGGTGGGAGTTCACTGCTAGATTGAGGCTCGCAAGGGCGTTGCTCCCTTGGTTCTTGCAGTAACCTTGATGGGGTTGGATCTTTGTTCGTCTTTGGGCCTTACGAGGTTTTTGGTGGCAGCCCGCTGTTGCTGTAAGTTAGGGACCTCACTCAGCTCTCCTTTTTCTATTTCTCACATTCATTTTACCTCGGCACTCGGTTTAGGCTTTATCCGGCTCCTTACTTGTTTTCTCTCTTTTGGACAGATATGGCTTTGTGACAAGTTGAATTTGCTGACACCGCCGGCGAATGACTGGTGGTATCGAGCGAGCGGATAGAACCGTCTCTTCCAGGTGATGTACAACAACGAAGATGACTGGGCTGATTTCTTTGCATCTGCAGAGGAAGATGACATTGCTTGGCGGTGCCATTGGTTGAGACTTCCTGCTATGGCTGTGAGCAATATGGGCTCAACGCACGTGTTCGTGGCTGGCTTGACAGGCTTTACCTTCTACTCACCATTCCGCATCCTTCGTCAGCTTGGGCATAGCCAGGAGGTGCCGCCCCCGGGTTCAGAAGTGCGTCGTCTCCCTCCCTTTACCATTCCGGGCCTTCAGAGTTATGTTCGAATGTGGGAGGCTCGTAGGACTGAGCCAGGCGATCCTCTTTACTCCATTGCTTTGACTGGCAGATACCGGAAGTGGTTGAGGAGAGATGTGGAAGCAAGAAGGGGTTAAAAGCTTACTTTGTCGTTTTTTGAAATAAAAGTTAGGTTCCGTTGCGTGTTTTTCTTTTTCATGCTCAGCTTGTAATAAAGAAATCATCGGAATAAAATTGACTGATTAAGGGTTTCCCCCTTTCGGTTCATTAATCGCATGCGCCTTGAAAGAAAAACATCTTGACTTGTCAATTTGGTTTTGGATTTTTGAAATTTAGGACCGAACCTCAGAGTGAGATTGCCTACGTATCCCTCAAGAAAGGGAATCAGGCCCATACGTAGTTCGAGCTAGGGTTCGCTCGGGTATTAACACTCTCCTTTTTATGCTCTAAATTTTGCCTAGAACCGCCCTTTCGGGTTTTCGGCCTAACGAGCTCTTTTTCGACTTTTTGCCTTAACTTTTGCCTAGGCCGCCCTTTCGGGTTTTCGACCTAGCAGGCTTGCTTTAATTTTTGCCTGGTACCGCCCGCCCTTGCGGTTTTCGGTCCAGCGAGCTCTCTCAGGGGTAATATCGTTTGAGTTGATCCAAATTGACAAGATTTGAGAATTCGTTGCCGTCAAGATCAATGATCGAAGCTGCTCCTCCGGAAAGGATCGACTTGATGATGTACGGACCAGCCCACTTTGGTCGGAACTTTCCTCGAAGATCAAAGATCGGTGCACGGATTTCCTTGATACCATGTCTCCCTCTTGCAGGTCCCTCGATTTCACCTTCTTGTTGAATGCTCGGGCGATCCTCCGCTGATAACCCTGGATGTGGTACACTGTTCGCAGTCTCCTTTCGTCAAACAACATGAGTTCCTCGAACCTTCCGCTGATCCATTCGGCCTCATCCATTCCTTGTTCAGCCATGACTCTGAGCGATGGAACTTCTAGCTCGATGGGGAGAACGGCTTCCATACCGTACACCAAAGAATAGGGTGTTGCCCCCGTCGGTGTGCGGATAGACGTCCGGTATCCCCACAAAGCTAGCGGTAGCTGTTCGTGCCAATCCCTAGCTGATTCGACAGTCCTTTCGAGGATTGACTTGATGGTCTTATTAGCTGCTTCGACTGCCCCATTCGTTTGTGGCCGATAAGTGGTTGAGTGATGCACTTGAATCTTGAATTCATCAAAAAGCTCTAGAACTTTCCCCTTGAAGTGAACACCATTATCAGATACGAAGGCTTGAGGGACTCCATACCGATAGATGATGTTTTGCCTGATAAAGTGAGCCACTTGAACTGCCGTTAGAGTCTTATACGAGGCTGCCTCAACCCACTTAGTGAAATAATCGACCGCTACCAAAATGAACCTGTGCCCGTTAGAAGCCGCGGGCGTGATCCTTCCAATGACATCAATGCCCCAGGCGGAGAATGGCCATGGTGTCGCCATTGGGTGTAACTCCGAGGGAGGTACATGAATAAGATTAGCATGAGTTTGGCACTTGTGACATCGGCGCACATACTCGATGCAATCTGTCTCCATAGTCGACCAATAGTAACCCAACCTCAGATTTTTCTTCGCTAGCATCATTCCATTCATGTGGGGTCCACAAACTCCCTCATGGACGTCTTCCATCACTGCTCTCGTGTCATCACCGTGAATACACAACTTGTGGACTCCGCACGGAGATCGCCGGTATAATTTTCCACCACAGATAATGTATTGAGATGCCAATCGTTGTAATGCGATTCGATCCTTCCTGGTGGAATCTGCAGGGAACTCTCCATTTTCGACGAAATTCCAAATGTCGTGAAACCAAGGGAGTCCATCATCAGGCTCGTCGATGTTCATGACATAGTCGTACACATGCTTGCCTCTTTGCTCAATCATAACAGGCCTTAGCTTCACCCCAATCGGAAGTTCCAGCATGGATGCCAAGGTAGCGAGTGCGTCGGCGAAGCGATTCTTCATCCTCGGGACATGCGTGAAAGTCACCTTTTGAAAATTCGGAATAAGCTCGTCGAGCTGCTGATGATACGGCTTCATCTTCTCGTCTTTGACCCTCCATTCCCCGTTGGCTTGTGACACAACCAAGTTGGAATCCCCCACAACTTCCAGGACCTTGACTCCAATTTCCAATGCAGCTTCCATTCCTACAATACACGCTTCGTATTCTGCCTCATTATTCGTGACTTCGAAGTTCAACTTGAAAGCTAAGGGAATATGTGACCCTTCGGGTGAGACCAATAGTATGCCGATCCCGAAACCTTTCTGATTGGCAGCTCCGTCGAAGTACAATGTCCATGTTTCGTTGATAGCAGTCATTACGTCTTCATCGGGAAATTGGAATTCAGTGTGTTCTGGCCCCCTCGATCGGGCGATCTGCTAAAAACTCTGCTACTGCTCTTCCTTTCACTGACTTGCGGGTGACATACTTGATCTCGAACTCGGCCAATAAGAGCAACCAACGTGCTAGCTTACCGGTAAGTGCTGGCTTCTCGAATAGATATTTGAGGGGGTCCATCCGAGAAATCAGTATCACCGAATAAGACAGCATTGTCTCAATTTCTTTGTGGCCCAAACGAGCGCCCAACATGTCTTCTCCAATGAAGTATATCGCTCTTCGCTCCCCACCATCTTCTTGCTCAGGTAGTAGATTGCTCTTTCAACCCCATCATCTCCCTCTTGTGCGAGCATGCACCCCATTGATGAGGGCGTGACGGACAAGTACAGGATCAAAGGTTTTCCCGGGGTGGGTGGCATCAAGATGGGCGGATTCTGGAGGTAAGTTCGCACTGCTTCGAAAGCCTTTTGGCACTTGTCGTTCCACTCGAATTTCACATCCTTCTTGAGCAGGTGAAACAACGGCTCGCAGGTCAAAGTCAACTTGGCAGTGAACCGGCTGATAAACTGAATTTTTCCCAAGAAACACCGGACTTCCTTCTCGGACTGAGGCGGCTTCATCTCGAGAATAGCTTTAATCTTAGAAGGATCCACCTCAATCCCCCTGGTCGTGATCATGAATCCAAGCATCTTTCCTGCCGTGACCCCAAACGTGCACTTCTGCGGATTGAGTCGCATTCTGTACTTTCGAATCCTCTCAAAGAACTTTCTCAACGCCGGGAGATGGTCTTTCCTTTCCTTTCCCTTCACTATCATGTCATCAACGTAAACCTCGACCTCCTTGTGAATCATGTCGTGCAACAGCGTGGTAGCACCCCTCTGATACGTAGGACCGGCGTTCTTCAACCCAAATGGCATAACCCGATAACAGTATGTCCCCCACTCGGTGATGAATGTGGTCTTTTCCCTGTCTTCCAGAGCTAGGAGAATCTGATTGTATCCCGAGAAGCCATCCATGAAGGAAAGTAGAGCGTGCCCTGCAGTGTTATCAACGAGTACGTCTATATGTGGCAATGGAAAGTCATCCTTGGGGCTCGCTTTATTCAAATCCCTGAAATCGACACATACTCTGATTTTTTCGTCCTTTTTGGGGATAGGAACGATGTTGGCTACCCAAGTGGGGTACTCTGTTACGATTAGAAAACCAGCGTCGATTTGTTTCGTGAGTTCTTCTTTTATCTTTAATACCCAATCAGGCCGCATTTTTCTCAGTTTTTGCTTAACGGGTTTTGCGTCAGGGTAGAGAGGGATTCTGTGCTCGACTATCTCTGGGTCGATTCCGGGCATGTCTACGTGGGACCAAGCGAAAACCTCTTTAAATTCTTTTAGTAAATCGGTGAGCTCTTGAAGCTCAGTGGGAGACAGCCCGGAACCTACCTGAACCAATCGAGGGTTGTCCTCATCACCCAAGTTTATTGAGATTATTTCTTCTTTTAAAGGCTGAGCATGCCTTTCATTTTCGCGATCGATGAGGGAACGGATCTCCTTGGGAATGTCCCCATCGAGATCTATTCCTTCATCGTCGGGATCCAAACAATTTATTTCAAAAATCGGCAAGTAAGCGAAAACGTCGTTCATTTCATTAACCAGTTCATCAGACGGGAGGAATACAGCGGTTGACTCGAATTCGAAGTAAAAGCTACGAAGTGGAGGGCTGATGGGCACAAACTCCGACTCTGTGCTAGACGACGAGTCAGTGTCGGACTCGGACTCAGACTCAGACTCAGACTCAGTGCAGGCGCTGTGAGTGCGAGTTACATGTGGAATGAAAGTGCAATTATCATAAACGCCTACACCTCCACAATGAGTTTGGAAGGGTCTTCAATTTCTTCTTCATCTCCAAGCATCAGCACAGCAGGGTCTTGCATCATACCCTCTGGATCCTCGCCCTCAAACAGGAGTTGGAGACTGCCCAAACCAAAAGCTTCCAGCCAGTCGAGTGCCTCAGACAACTCTTCCACCTTTGCAACTTCTTCGTCACTTTCCCAGGTATCATTGGCAAAGATTTCGAAGCCCGGGTACTTCATTTTCGTTTCAAGGTCCACAAAGGGCTCAGGTTCTCCTTGGTATAGCGGCTCCTTCTCCTTTGATTTCATCTCCGTTGTACGGGCCCGGGCACGATTGCGCCAGTTCTTTGCTGAATCACCCTTCTTGGCCTCATATCCCAGACCGAAACGCTCGTTATTTCCAGGAAAGTCGAGGAATTCAGGGACACCTTGAGCGTAAAGTCCCAAGCCCATGCCCGGCAGATACTTCATCCGTTTCATAATTTCCAATGCTGCAGAGCTCACCAAGAAACCGTCCTCAGCCCGGATGGTACATACCTTCGAAGTCATAACGGCAAAACCTCCCATGGCAACATCTTCCTCTCCATGCATAATCTCAAGCAGCAGGGAATTGTCCTCGGCGTGCGGACGGATACCTGAGTCTCCATAGATGATAAGAGTTCCGGATTCCAAACCCAGGATGAGTTTTTGATGCAGTGTTGAGGGCACACCCATAACATCCGGCCGATGTAGCCAAGGCCTTCCCAACAGGAGATTGAAAGATGCGGGTATTTCCAGCACACAGAATTCGACGGTGGTTTTGAACTTGCCAGTTGCCAACTCCAAGTTGATTGTCCCCAAAACATCACGACGAGTATTGTCATAAGCACGAACGCCCAAGTTCGATGGTGTAAAATCCTTATTTTTGAGACCGAGACAATAGGCAGTGCGGAGTGGACACACGTTAATGGCGGAGCCATTATCAACAAGGATTGCTGGAATCCACTTTCCCAGGCACTTCATGGTGATGTGAAGGGGTTTGTTATGGTCAGCTCCTTCAGGCGGCAAATCTTTCTCGGTGAAGGACAATGTATGCTGGGCGAGGTTCGGGGTTATAAGGGCAATAAGAGCTTCTGGAGCGATGTCAGAGGGAACCTCGAGCCTGGAAAGGGTGTTGACCAGCCTGCGGCGGTGCTCGCGAGAGGCAGCTAACACTCCCCACATAGACATGCGGGCGGGGGTTTCCTGGAGTTGACGGATAATAGGATCAAAGGAGGCTTCCGAATCAGGTTCAGGGAGTGAGTTGAGGTCAATGGACAATTTGGTCTGGGTAGGTGGGTTAGTTTTAGTGGAGCTAGGAGGATTGTTTTGCGGAGCTTGTAGGACGAAGGTGTTCAGGCTTGTGGGGTTGACAGGGGCATTTTGCTGTGGTGGAGGGGCTCGGGATGAGCTACCCTATTGAAGGTTGGTAGGCTGGTAGACCCTTCCACTTCTGGTAAGGTTACTAACTGTTTTGGGGATTGGCTCCCACCAGGTACCTTCCCAGAAATCAGAGAAGTCCAAGTCGTAATCATCCGCCTTACGCTTCCCCTTGTCAATTGCTGTCTTCTCCAAAGTCTCGTTGAGAGTGTCCATTTCCAAAGCATGCCAGATGCTATCCTCCTCCAGAGAATTCCAGAAATTGGCATTGTTGCTGCTGTTGTCATTGCTAATCTGCAGAGATCCTTCATCCAACATGGCCTTGTTGACGGTCAGCTCCTCACCATTCATCCACACATTTACCAATTCAGACTTTTCCCACAGATCTTCTGGATCCAATACGCAGATGTTGGGCTCATCAGGGATTTGAACTACTGGTTTGGAAGAGAACTCTTCGACGATGAATTCCTATGGGAAGAAAAGATAATCCGTGGAATGTTCCAGAGCATCGGAGTCTCGAGTAAGATTGACAATGGTCCTAGCGTTGAGCCCTAATAACATACGGGGATTCATCAGATCCATTTCTTCCACTATCTCTTCTTCTTGAAAAAGGTATGCCAATGATGTTTCGTCTAAGGGGTCAGAATCATCCATCCAGTGCCATCCTTTGGGTTCGGGCTCCCATTCCCATTCATCTTCCTCCTCGATAGGTTCAGGTTCATGAATAGCGCAAACAGAGAATATCCATCCAACGGATCAGCTATGATCTCATCCCAGTCCTGCCTCCATTCTCCATGTTCCAATTCCTCAACTTGGCTAGGGTTAAGTGCCACAGGCCATGTTCCAGTAATAAAAGCCCTTTCTTCCACCGCCAAGAAATCTTGCACCAGATCTTCCCACCTTACCTGAAAGTCCCATTCCATGGTCTCAAGCGCGCAAACCGTATCCTCAACTGGCAACTCGATGGCTGGCTTGGGTTGGGTATCAGGAATGATGTAAAGGCTAGGGTTAAAAGGTTGGCTTATGGAGATGAAGTTGGTACGGGCATTGGAATGCTTTGGGAGTGGATTTGAGACGGTGTTTGGTTTTTGTGGTGGCATAGGGAGAGTTTTGTTGTCTATCAGGTCTTGGATTGCATGGCGGAGACGGAAGCAGTTGTCGGTTAGGTGGCCCACATTCTGGTGATAGGCACAGTATGCGTTAGGATTGTGGGATGCGGGTAGTTTTTGAGGTAAGGGAGTAGGGGTAAGTGGCTTGAGGGTGCCGCTTTCGACCAATTTCTCGAGCACGGCGGAGAGTGGTGCTGAGAACTGAGCAAAAGTGCGGGGCTGGGTACGCGGTTGACTGGTTTGGGTGGCTATCTGGTTTACCGGTTCGGCTTGGGTTGTATTTGTGGAGGTGTTGGGAAGGTTGGTGTAGTTGGCGTTGCCGAATAGGTTGCTGCTGTTTCCGGAGTATACCTTCTTGGGCTTAGGAGCGGGTTCGGGCTTGTCAAGGATCCCCAACTGAACTGCTTCTTCGACGGCTATGCCTGTGTCAAAGAATGTTTTAAAGTCTGAGCATGCTTGGGCCATCACCATATGTCTTGCCAGGGTGGGTTGAAGATTACGGACAATCATCCGGATTTGGTCCCTATCACTCGGTCTATCCTTCATTTGTGCTGCCTTAGCCCTCCATCTTTTCATGAAATCGGCAAAGGCTTCTTTTGCTTCCATCTTCGTTGACTCCAATTCACGGGTGGTCACCTCCAACTGAATGTTGTAATCGTACTGCGCCACAAAAGCTGCGCATATATCCTCCCAAGAACGCTTCTTTCTTTCATCCAGTGAAGTAAATCAATGCAGAGCATGACCCACTAAAGTCTGTGAGAACATCTGTGCCATAGCATCCTTTTCGACTCCCCACATGGAAAGTGCTCCAATGTATCCCGTCAGGTGTGCCTTTGGGTCTCCTGTTCCGTCAAACTTAGCAAAATCAATTGGCCTGAACTTTTCTGGAAGCTTTGCATTAGGAAACAGGCAAAGCTTATTGATGTCAAAGCCAGTCGACGCTATCTTCTCATTTCTTGCAACAGACTCCTCTAGCTGGGTGAGCTTCGCTAATACTGCTGCCATCTCGGGATTCTGCGGGGTTTCCAAATCAAAGACCAGCTGCTCTTGGTTTGGATTCGGGTTAGGGTTAGGGTTGAAGTTTAGGTTGGGATTTGGATTTGGGTTTGGGATAGGAATTGGGTTTGGGATAGGAATTGGGTTTGGTACCGGATTCTGGGTCTGTGGTGGAAGGCGTCGTGCAACTCCAGTGATCATCATCATAAGTTGGGCAATTTGGTTATCAGTACGTTCGCCCAGGCGTTGAATATCTTCTCTTATCTGAGCCATTTCTCCGTTCAGATTTCCCGGGTTTGGGTTAGGGTTTGGACGGGGATTAGGAACAGGATTTGGGTTCGGATTTGGCTCGCCTCCGCTTGGATTCAGGTTAGGGTTGCCTCCGTTCGGGTTAATGTTTGGATTGGGATTCGGATTTGGGTTGCCTCCGCTTGGGTTCGGGTTTGGGTTGCCTGCGCTCGGGTTCAAGCCTCCGATCAATAGATCCATTTCCGCCCCCAAATCTGATGCACTGACGGAGTCTGCTCGTAGTTGGAGCCGTTCCAATCTCTGTCCCAAGGGTCTGGTCCAGGAGGGTATGATGTTCTTCTTTCTCGGCCCAATTGCTCAGAACTGACAGCAAAGCCAAAAACTTAAGCTCAGACGCTGTTCCTGCTTGCATTTTTATGAAATTTGTGCATGATTTTAGAAAATGAGTGTCTCATCGTCACGTCATCGACTTTGATTTTTTTCAAAAACGATTGACTTGCGGGAGGTTGCCTCAATCCTCAGATTTTTAGGGTGTATCCTCATTTAGGAACAGTCGATGCCCAAAAGATGCTAAAAATAAGCTAAATATTTGGCTGATATTCCATCGACAATTTGACCATTGGTTCGGAATGACTCGAGGCGGACAATGTGATGTGATAACTGAAGTGGCGTAAGCGGTACACTTGCTTTTAGCCTGAATGGTGTTGGCATCACAATGTTCTGCTCCCCTATCATTCCTTTCTTCTGGTTAAATCCCGATCGAATGCTTAGTCAAGGACTTAGCAGAATCTTAGTTTCTTCTAGGTTCGGGTTCGAGGACTAATGAGGTTTATCAACACGCATTGGGGTTCAAGGACTAATGAGGTTCATGGACAGATTTGGATGCTTGAAAATGCTTAGAAAACAGTAGGAAAATGGAGTTCTAGATGGACTAGAAGTTGGAGGCTTTTGCAGTACTTGAAAGTTGTTTGAAGCTTGTCTTTTGAAAACTCAAAACTTGAGAAATGTTTGAGAGAGGATTGGAGACTGAGATTTGCAGCAAAAAAGGGGGAGAGAGGGACTGATTTTCGTGTCCCTTTTGCATGTGGAATGGAGGGGTATATATAGGGGAGGGAAAATTAGGATTTTAGCTTGAAATTCAAATGAAAATGAAAAGAAAAAATGTTTTGGGGAGGGCAAAAGGCATCATGAGATGCTCTGCTGGCCCAGGCAGGCCTGGGATATGCAGGTTTGAACGTTGAATGAGTTGAAAAGCTTGAAAAGCCATGGTCAAAGGCCAAACTCAACAGGCATTGGTCTGTCAGCACTCCCAAGCGCTCTAGAGTGGTCTCGAGCGCTTGGGAGTGTCTGCCCAACTTCAGAAGGGTGCCACGGACACTCCCGAACTCGGTTTTGGGTGTTTTTCGAAGCGTTGGAAATCTCGTTAAGTCCTCTTTCTAACCCAATTGGTTTCATTCAAAGTTGTTTTATATGCCAAAAAGTGTGCCCATTTTGCCCTCAGGGGTGTCGGAAAAAGAAGAGTTTTGGTTTTGAAAAAGTCCAAGAAGCATTGTCCAAGTTCGTCCAAGGCCTGTTTTGATTCATTTTCATCATCGGGGAGCCTAGAGGGCACAAATTAAGGATAATTAATAGGTCCAAATTGGGGTGTCTACAGTTGCCCCTCTTTGGACGGCGCTCGGTATCATGTCTGGATACGAGTGTCGCCCAAAGATTGAGACAGCCCAATTCGAGCCCTACTAAATCCTTAATTCAAAATCAAACTCAAGTAAAGATGTGCAAGCATTCGAAACATGAGGTCGTGCTCTTTCGAGCTGCCTACGTACCCCGTTTGTAGGGATTAGACCAGCGTAGTTCTTTGGGGCAAATGCAAACATGCATGCTCTAGCAGGCGTGAAAACAAGCAAGCAAATAATCGACAAGATGCCAAATCTATGGCAGAAGTTGATTGAAAGATGTCCCTCAGGACAGTGCCAAATCTATGGCGGAAGATGATTGAATGATGTCCCTGAGGACGGTGCCAAATCTATGGCGGAAGATGATTGAAAAATGTCCCTCAGGACAATGCCAAATCTTTGGCAGAAGATGATTAAAAGATGCCCCTCAGGACAATGCCAAATCTATGGCAAAAGATGATTGAAAGATGTCCCTCAAGATAATGCCAAATCTATGGCAGAAGTCGAGAGAAAGATGTCCCTCAAGGCGGCGCCAAATCTATGGCAGAAAACGAGTGAATGATGTCCCTCAGGACGGTGCCAAATCTATGGCGGAAGATGATTGAAAGGTGTCCCTCAGGACAGTGCCAAATTTATGGCGGAAGATGATTTGAAAGATGTCCCTCAGGACGACGCCAAATCTATGGCAGAAGACGATTGAAAGATGTCCCTCAGGACAGCGCCAAATCTATGGCAGAAAACGATTGAAAGGTGTCCCTCAGGACAACGCCAAATCTATGGCAGAAAACGATTGAATGATGTCCCTCAGGACGGTGCCAAATCTATGGCAGCAGATGATTGAATGATGTCCCTCAGGACGGTGCCAAATCTATGGCGGAAGGTGATTGAAAGATGCCCCTCAGGACAATGACAAATCTATGGCAGCAGATGATTGAAAGATGCCCCTCAGGACAATGCCAAATCTATGGCAGAAGATGATTGAAAGATGCCCCTCAGGACAATGCCAAACCTATGGTAGAAGAGGTTGATTCGAAATCTATGGCATAAGATGATTGAATGATGTCCAAGAGGACGATGCCAAATCAGTCAATTGAATGATGTCCCTCAGGACAGTGCCAAATCTATGGCAGAATGTCAAGAAGTCGTGTTGACAAATATGATAAATGAATGCAACCATAAGAGGTCGAGGCTGGAAAGTGAGACCCGCATTTTGACATTTGACAACAACGATGATTTTTTTATTTTTATTTGAAAAACAAAGAGAACATGTCCGAGTACCCTTTCTGCTTTACTGTTTTTGGCTAGCGGGCTGGTATTTTCAGGACTTTGGGATTTGGGATGGAATTTGTCTTTGGATGGAAATTGGGTTTGAGCTGGATCCAGAGTTTGAGCTGGAGTTGGTTTGAGTTTGACTTTGATCAGAGCTTGAGTTTTGAGCATTCATGCCCCAGTCTTGATGTTGGCTGTATGCTTGCTATGACTGATGACATTAGGCCGATGTGCCCCAGTGAGTGACGGGCCTTAGCTTTGATTCTTTTCTTTGATTCCACTGATAGTTCCGGTAACCAGTTTTATCATGAGTGCAAGCGCGGGTTCTTCCATGTATTGGAATTTCTCTCACAAGTTGGGACTTCAAGATCAATATGACTTGACTAGACACATGACCTTGTGTGAATTTGGACAAGGCCCAGATGACTCAAAAGACGAGAAAGACCATTTATGAGAGGACTGACTCTCCATGATGATCTTGACTGGACAAAGAGTTTGATACGACTCGACGAGAAACTTGATTGTTTGGGGGTTCGAAAAGTGGCAAGCATGCCCCACAATTGACGTTTGAAATTGTCATGATAAAATCAAGTTTTGGTGATTTTCCCAATCGGGGTTTGAAATTGCTTTAGCTCCATCAAGTGATGCTCCTCAGGATTTTCTTTGATCTTATTTCATCAAAACACAAGGGTCTTTACCATAAACCGTGCCCCAGATTGTTGATGACAACCTATGGATTTCGAAAATGCCCCAGCTTGGATTTTGCAGGATTCATGAAATGTCTTGCCTTGGTGCTCCTTCTTGTTTTCTCCTATTATCTAGGAATTTTGTTATCAAGTTGTGTTTTTCAATCTGAAAGGGCTTTATCTGGGTTGTAACATGGCCAAGGTTTGGTTTAACAAAGGAAGGATAATAGGCTCAAAAATTTTCATTTTCTTTGGGTTTCGAGAGCTAGCAGTTATCCTGAATATTTTTGTGCCCTTTTCCTTTTAATGGGTGCCTTCTTTCACTTGATTTGCTTTGCACTTTGTTGTGCCCATGTGTTTGGCACTTTCATTGATTTTGAGCTTTCTCTATTTTTTTCTTCAAAGTTTTGCATCTCATTGCGCCCATGTATTTGGCACTTTCACGCTTTGAATTCTGATGCGCTGATGATAACCATGTGTTTGGCACATTTGTCCTCCTCATTTCATCCCGGTGTGGGGGATAGCTGCCTAGCTGGGTTCTTTCAAAGAAATTGATTTAGGCTCAAAAGGGGTTATCAGTGGATATATATCTTCAAGCGTTTGATAAAAGAAAAGAATGCCTTTCTTCATTTTGAATTGCACAACTTGATAACAGGATCCTAGATGCAATTTAAGAGATTTGTGTGCTCTAACTTTTGCCTAGATCACATTTTGAGGTTTTGATCTAGCGAGCTTTTCCTCAGGCAAAGGCGTCGCTTCTTGACAGTGCCAGGGAGTGGTCCCATGAAATTCTTCTTCTTGTAAGGGCGAAGTTTCTCGTGTTTTGATTCCTCAATTGGTGGTGAAAAACGATTCCAAGTTAAGGGATTATCACAAAACGCGAGTTTATTATCACAATTTTGACACGAGAAGCTTGAGATTGATTTTGAAAGACAGGACGGATCGACGAAGGATTGACTTGAAAGATCACGACCGAATTTCGGGATCGACTCGAATAAACATGACCGGGCCTCAGAATGAGGCTGCCTACGTATCCTTCTTGCAAAGGAATCAGGTCATAACGTAGTTCGGGACTACGAAACTGACTCTCTTTTTGGTTTTTCTTCTTTGACTACAAACTTGAATTTGAAAGCATACAGACACGAAAACATGAAAGACTCGATGTACAAACTGACTTGAAATTGAAAGACGAAGACTCGACTTGAAACCTAAAAACTTCCCAACTTGTGATAGATTCCATTCATGGATTGGCTTCATTGCATTCACCATTCTTCTTCAGATCTGAGGTCTGGCATTGGGATGGTTCTAGTCCTTTTTCACTATCTCGGGCATCATTCAGATTTTGATCCACCCTCGGATTCTGTGTCGGCTTGGAGCTTATTATTGAGGCATCGAGCTTAGTAGGGGTTGAAACAATGGATTCCGGTGGCCAATTGTCGATAATGCACTGGTGGGGATGGATTTTTATGCCATTGAAGATCCCGTTGATGGTTTGGTTGCTCAGAAGTTGTCCAAATGAACCATGTCCCATCGATTCATTAGCCGGTCCAGCCTTGAACTCCTCAAAGATCAGAGGATAGTTTTCCCCAAGCAATCGCCACCCATCAGGTGTTGCCTCCCATACCAAGTCTATGCTCTCAAGCATGCAAATCTCGACTTCCTCAGGTATATTGACAGTGGGTTTTGGCTCGGCTGTGGGTATGATGTATTGGCTAGGGTCGAATGGGGTTGGGTTGAGATTGATGAGGTTGACACGGGGGTCTTGCGGGTGCTTTGAGAGATGGTTTATGATAGTGTTTGGGTTTGAAAGTGGAGGTGAGATGGTTCCATTATCGATGAGATCTTGGATTTTGTGGCGGAGACGGAAGCAGTTATTGGTGAAATGGCCGGTATATTGGTGGAAAGCACAGTAGGCATTTGGGTTGTGGGATGCCGGAAGCTTTTGAGGTAAGGGAGTTGGAGGGAGCGGCTCGATGTGGCCAGCTTCGAGGAGCTTCTCATAAACTGAGGACAGAGGTACAGGAAAGCGAGAGAAGATCCTTGGTGGGATTTTGCAGCTGGGTTGAGGGTTCTTGGTGGTGCCGAGTGGGCCTCTGGTGAAGGCTTTGCTTGCTTTGCAACTGTATAACGCTCTTTTGCCTTTGGGGTTGATCTCATCAATGTGCACATCTTGCTTTTCAGCACTAGTTTCAGGCAAGGATCCAACATTTTCATTTGAGTGAGTTCTGGCATCATGGAATTCAACCAAGTCTTTGAACATGTCAGAGAGCTTCACTTTTGAGCATGGTTTGATTCTGACTGTTGGAGGGTGGTAGATTTGTGGGGTTTCTTTGATCTTGGCATCATCAGCATTTAGTCCCAGATCTGGACTTGACATGGCGGAGGTGAAAAGGTCAACTAGCCCTTGCAATAGAGTCATCTGCTTGTCCATTTTCTGACTCATTTCCTCTATAGACTTTTTCAGCTCAACCAACTCTGTTTGCCCTGTCATTTTGAGGTAGTCGGAGAAGGTGGTATGGCTTTGTGTAGGATGGGTGGCCCAGTGCTGACAGTAACGCAAAAAAGCGAATTCAGAATATGCCCCTGTTGTGATTTATTGAAAAAAAAACGTGTATGAATAAAAGAATCGTTATTCACGTGTTGTCATCGTTGACTCAAGGGATCAAACTTTACGGATAGTTCCAACAGTCACGGGTAGGTCGATGTCAGACAGGTTAAATTCCTCACGTTGGGAATCAGAGCCAATCTCCTTATCTAAGACCATCCGAGACAGAGCAATAAGACTGCTGGAAGATGCACTTAAGGCTAGACCGAATTAGAGGGAGCCGTTCGGGCACGGCGAACACCGGAGTTATCCCAAACTCCATGGATTTACAGTCTCCTAGACCTCGACTCGAGAAATGACAACCTATGAAGGATTGCCTTAGTCCTCAGAGATTCTTTTGAGTGTGTATCCTTTGATTAGGAATAACAAGAATTGGGAGATATCAAAACAAATTAAGCTTTTAACATTTTTCGCCCGGAATTTCTGTTTTGGTTTCAAAAACTGTTCGGCATAAATGACACGATACCGTAACCGGGGTGGCATAGGTGGCATGGCGCCATTAGCCTAAGCGGCGTAAGTGACTTCGCACTATAACCTGAGTGGTGCGGGTATCATGACATTGTAGCCTAATTGTTTCGTTGACTTTCATTGAATCCATGATTGAAAAATGTATTGAAGACTTAATGAATTTCGATATCTCTAAAACCTCATCGTTCCAAGGACTAAATAATTCCAACAACGTGCCTTTAAAAAGCACGACTCTTCATCGGTCCAGGCAATCCTAAACAAGCCCCGCGAGCGAGTCTAAGAGTTCTACTCGAAAGCAAACGGACAGCATAAGAGGCAAGGTGCGATGTGCAAGCGGGGTAAGATTACGGTCTTTCGAAGGTTGCCTCAATCCTCAGAATTTCTTTTAGGGTGTATCCTTTGTTTAGAACAACAAGTTCTAAGAGATGTCAAAATGAACTAAGTATTCAACTAGTCCTCATTCGAAGTTTCAATTTTGAACTTGGAATAGCTTAGTATAGACGACGTGAAACCACAACCAGAGTGGTGTCAGTGGCATGGTGCCATTAGCCAAAGTGGTGTAAGTAAAGTGACATCACGGCGTCGTTTCAACGTTATTCCTTATTCTCTGTTGAATTTTCGATTAGGCATTAGTCAAGGACTTAGCATATTTTGATTTCCCAAAGTCTTATTGTTCTAAGGACTCATGTAGTTTAGACAACGCACACTGGAGTGCACGATTCTTCATCGGGTCTCAACAACCTTCTACAGACCGTGCGAGCGAGATTAAGAGCACATGACTTGAAATTGAATAGATCGACAGCATGATGGCATGACTTGAAAGAGATGCACGGTGAGATGCAGAAAGCAGTGACATGTAGGCAGGATATAACACATATTTCCTACCCCGCGGGTCCCTGTCCTAGTTTGGAAGGTTCTATTGCTTTCTACACATGTATAAAGGCCGGGTTTTGGTTTAGAAAGGGTTCCCCGGACTAGAGTCAAGGTATACCTCCCATTATTGAGCGTACACCCAATAACGGTACAAACGGTAGGGATGACTCATCACGGTCAAGGGTTGCTGAGCATTCCGGGATTCCCTACCACCGGCAAGCCGGGTAGGATTGCCGAAACACAACAGCGGGGGCTGCACAAGATATATATACAAGAAATAGACAATGAAACAAAATGATTTTGAAAATCCCACAAACGTTTTTCAAGCTTGGCTCACAAGTTTAATTGATATTCAAGAAAAGCGGGCCGTTTTATCAACAAACCAACTTTTTCTCAAGTATCAATTAAACATCCCCAGCGGAGTCGCCACTGTGGGCTACCACAGCCCCGGGTGGAATCGGGGCGGCCCGAAAAGAAACGCCTCGCCTTTTTGAAAATCGATTCGAAAAATTTTGAAGAGTCGCCACCCGAATTTGTGGTTTGCCACCCGAGAAACCGTTTTGATTTGAAAATGATTGATTGAATTTGAAAACCAGAGATTTGTTAAGGGTTCGGAAGCCATGTTACGAGGGGGGAAGGGTTTTACGGCACCCCCCTCGCCCGATTTGAAATCGGTCTCTACTAAACATTTGTGGGATTTTTGAAAAAGATTTTGTTTCATTAAGCAAATAGCAGGTAACCGCATGAGGATAATAGGTAAAAAGTGCATGCATGTGCAATTGTACAGTGGATGATGAAACTGTAAATGAATGAGATGCATGTTAGCGTAAATCGTGGATCTCATATTGATCTCATTTCGAGCGCCAGGAATGGTCCCAGCGCTTGGGAGTTCTGATACCCAACCTGCAAGCTTTGTTAGTCCAAACAGTAAACGATGCTAATAATAATAAACGGAAATGATTTCAAACATATCAAAAGCTCAGCAGAGGGCTATGATAGACTGAGGTGGGGGTTCAATCTCTTAAGCCATGCTTCCTTGCCACTACACAGTTAAATGTGTATTATTTACACTATGAAAAATCTTATGCATGCAAAGTCACAAGAAGTTTGTATGCATATAACAAAGTTTAGACTATTTTTAAAATCGACAGCATAACGGCTTAACCAAATGCAATAACAAAATTTATTTAAGACTAAGGATCAAAATTTATGTTCTAATCTCACAAGTAAAATGTTCAATTAAGTTTTAAAAATTCGGAGAAAATCAGTTTATAACATGAAATTTCACAAAAATGATCACAAACCACTCAAAATAGGAAAAATTGCTACCTTTTAATAAAAGGAGCATAACTCACTCATTTTTAATCTAATCAAAGCAATATTAGTCTCCAAAGTTAACTAATCCATAGATGTAACTCTAGAAAAGAAAATATAGAGACTCACTTTACAAAACAAAAGCATAAATCTCAAAACAAAATGGGTATTTCCAGATTCGTCCTACACTGGACAGCTTGCAGAAAAAAAATCATAACTAATTCATTTTAAATCCGATTAAGTTGATTCCAGTGGCAAACTCTTCCCAACAAAAAGATCTACAACTTACATGAAGGAACCCAAAAATAATTCGTGGTTTAAAAAGGCCAAAGATGGCAAAAACTGAAGCTCAGAAAATCTGTCCTAAAAATTACAACATGTCTTAGCATCCCTTTTGACTTGCATGCTAGCCAAATCAACTAAGATTCAACAAAATGAACTCACAACTAGTATGAGGAACTAGTATGAGCTCTTTGATAACTTGGAAAAAAAAAGCATTGAATAACTTGGAAAAAACCAAGTTTATACCTTTTTCTTGTTGCTTGGACTATGCTTCTTGGACTGTGCTTCTTGGACAGATTTGGATGCTTGAAAATGCTTAGAAAACAGTAGGAAAATGGAGTTCTAGATGGACTAGAAGTTGGAGGCTTTTGAAGTACTTGAAAGTTGTTTGAAGCTTGTCTTTTGAAAACTCAAAACTTGAGAAATGTTTGAGAGAGGATTGGAGACTGAGATTTGCAGCAAAAAGGGGGGAGAGAGGGACTGATTTTCGTGTCCCTTTTGCATGTGGAATGGAGGGGTATATATAGGGGAGGGAAAATTAGGATTTTACCTTGAAAATCAAATGAAAATGAAAAGAAAAAATGTTTTGGGGAGGGCAAAAGGCATCATGAGATGCTCTGCTGGCCCAGGCAGGCCTGGGATATGCAGGTTTGAACGTTGAATGAGTTGAAAAGCTTGAAAAGCCATGGTCAAAGGCCAAGCTCAACATGCATTGGTCTGTCAGCACTCCCAAGCGCTCTAGAGTGGTCTCGAGCGCTTGGGAGTGACACTCCCGAGCGCTCTAGAGTGGTCTCAAGTGCTTGGGAGTGTCTGCCCAACTTCAGAAGGGTGCCACGGACACTCCCGAACTCGGTTTTGGGTGTTTTTCGAAGCGTTGGAAAGCTCGTTAAGTCCTCTTTCTAACCCAATTGGTTTCATTCAAAGTTATTTTATATGCCAAAAAGTGTGCCCATTTTGCCCTCAGGGTGTCGGAAAAAGAAGAGTTTTGGTTTTGAAAAAGTCCAAGAAGCATTGTCCAAGTTCGTCCAAGGCCTATTTTGATTCATTTTCATCATCAGGGAGCCTACAGGGCACAAATTAAGGATAATTAATAGGTCCAAATTGGGGTGTCTACAGCACTCCTTCAGCAATTGTCGCATCCCCACCATCAGCGTAATGGCCTTCTCCGCCCATTCTCGCGGCACCTGTACAATAATTGAAGAATCAAGAACAACAAATGCAGGGACAAGCATGGAAAGAAACAAAGTTGTGGTATACCTACGCAGGAAGCTGCATCCGCGGTTGTGGAAGGCGTGGAATGTCAAACAACACACGTGCTCCAGAGGGATCCCTCACCCCTATCACCCAGTCCAACGTAGGCAGCCCAGCTGGAGTAGACGCCTCAGCTGTCTCCGGAACCTGCGAGCTGCCCTCACCTTGGCCTGAGGAGCTAGCACCTCTACCACGTGGAGGGCGACCACCGCGACCCCGCCCTCCGGTCCCGGCTCCAGCCTCATCTCCAACTTCACCTACAGCCTCGCCCCTGGCCCTCCTGGCCTCAGACTCTGCTACGCGCCGCTCCAGCTTCCTCTCCACGCCCAAGCTGGTGGCCAGGTACCTGTCTCTGTAGGCCACGTAGTCTAGCGTGCGCCGCAGATGCCGCTCCAGATCAATGTCAGGCACCGTATACCGCTCCAGCTCAGCTCGTGTATAAGTCTCGGTCCGCTGCACCCATGGAGGGAGTGGCCCTGGCACGACGAACTCTGGAAGACCGAGTGACTGTCGCGTCACCCGATCCCCCAGGTACCACTGCCAGCCCAGCGGGCACTCCAGCAGGACTCGGCTCCTAGTCACCTCCAGGCTCCTCGGAAGGAAGTCAGCCTCCAGCCTCGCCCATCGATCCCAGTGAACCTGCATCCGGTCGATTATACATTAATGATCAAATTTCATAAAGGAAAGCACATGCATGAAAAGAAAGAAAGGTCGATGTTTGTACCGTAACCCCAGTGATGTTATCCAGCCAGCGCCGGAAAGTCATCACTTGCCCCCGTCGCTCCTTGGCTCTCCTGTACTCCTTGCCCCATGCAAGTGCACGTGGAAGCAAGTGTGGATTCGTGCAAGTGTTCTCGGGTGGGAACATGCCCAAGACCTCGTAAGCCCAAAGCTGCATATTTTGGAAGTCGATTCAATTCAAGTCAGACACATGTTCAATTCAATTCAATTCAATTCAATCAATCAAAGCAATTCAAAGCAATGGTTCGAGTCATACCTCAATCACCCTCCAGTATCCGCCTATGGTGTCCCCCACTCCACGTGAGGTGGCTCCCAGAAAGCAGTAGAGCCTGCATAGAGCAACACCGCCCCAGTCGAACTGTCCGGCCTGTCTCAGATCCACCAAGCCAGCCAGGTAGCTGAGGTGAACCCGGGATCGTCTAAGCGGGAATAGAGAAGAGTGCAGCAAGTAAGCCCTGGCCATCCGGGCCGCCTCCTCGTCGCTCGCAGGCTCGTGATCCCAGTACGTCGTAAACTGCCCGTACTCTGCTACCCCTCCGCTATGGCGCGGGACCCGTCCAAGGAACCACCTCAAAGCCGCATCGTCCAGATCTATGCTCGTGTCGTATGGAATCGGCTCGCCTCCAACCCGGAGTCCCGTGATCGCTGCGAAGTCAAGAGGCGTCACTGTCATCTCCCTGAAGCGGAAGTGGAACGTGTTGGTGGTGTCCCACCACCGCTTTGCCAGTGCTGTCATAACGGCACGATCCACCCTCACCGACGTCAGCAGCTGAATGAATGGCCCAAAACCAGCCTCCTCCACCAACTCGGGGCCTCCGAGGCAGCTCTCTGAAATACTTCAATGAGTGGCCTGAGCCTCCGTGGCCGTAAATATCTTTGGTACGCTGTTTCAACAGAGCAAAGAAATAGCATCAGTAAGCAACACAATAATTCAAGGAAGCAAGTCTAATGCAGAAAGTAAAACATTGAAATCATACCGTGGTCCATCCAAAAGAGATGTGTGTGGCCCGATCTCGAAGAAGCAAGTCCTCAGGATAGTCATCCCGGGCTGGAACGTAGCCGGTCATCCCCGTCGGCTCAAAGAAGTGCGAGCGTGGAGTGTAAGTCCCCGACTCAAACCCAGGACGTGCGCTGGGGCCAGGTAGGCTTTCGCCTCATCGGCCGCTGTAACGCGCTCCTCGATTACCACCTCCTCCTCCTGCCCCAAATCATCCATCTCTGGCGACCCCGTATCTGCCGCCGTCCCCGCACCGCTGAGCATCGCTCCTAGCAGCAGTGCTGAAGTCTGATCCTCAGGGGTCTTTGCACCCCTCAGCACCTCTCTAATCTCGGCGTCGAGACCGAGGGCGTCCAATATGTCCCGCGGCCTCGCCGTGTCCAAGAAATCCCCCTCCGTGAATGGGACTGGATGTGAAGCACCGATCCCGCTGTCCCCGACCCTCGGCTCAGCAGCCGTCGCCCTCAGTACCGGCGTCGCGATGACGCGCCCGGCTATCACCACCTCGTCCCCGGCCCGCTCTGCGGCCATAAGTAGATCCTCTACTGTTGGAGTATGAGGAGTGCCCGTAGCACCTCCCCCACTACTCGTACCATCTCCCCCGCTGCCCGATGTACCCTGGCTGCCCATGGCCAGCTTGTCGCCATCTCCCCGCATAGCCTCACTCCCACTCGCATCTCCTACCACCGCCAAACCCCCACCACTGCCCTCTCCTGCCACTAAACCCTCTCCAACCCTCCCCTCAGCTGGTGTCATAGCAGCTCCGCTGCTATCTTCCTCCATCGCCGCCACTGCCGCTGCCTCCTCGCGGCAGGGCAGGCCCTCATCACCTCCACCCGTGTCATCCCTCACTGCCAGAACTTCACCGGCCTCCTCCATCCTCGCCACGCCCTCGCTCCTGGCTCTGTTGGCCTCCTTCGTCGCCACCACAACCTCCACCGCCGCTGCCTCACGGCGGGGCACTCCCCCGTCACCACCACTAGCCATCCCCGGTTCCTCCACTCCCCAAGCCTTCTACCTTCGGTTGATCCGCACCTCCTGGCACACTACCACCCACTGGAGGATCGTGGAGAGCTCGAGATCTTAGACTCGATCCGTTTTGATGGAGAATGGGTGTCGTTTGAGTAAGAGGAAGAGATCGAGTGAGAGAGAGAGTTTGCTTGTTGAGAGAGTGAGAACGATCGAGTTTTACAGATGTACGGTCGCTCTGGTTCTCGAGCGCTCAAGAATGGGTTTAAACCCCAAGATCAGCTGGAGAAGATGAAAAGGACAGTGGCCCCCAGCAGCAGTCTCAAGCGCTCGAGACCACTCCCGAGCGCTTGGGAGTGGTTCTGAGCGCTGAGATCTATCCTCAGCCTCCGTACCGGTCCCTTGTCGTCCCGTGCCTATCCCCGCCGCTAAAGCCTTCTTAACTTTCTCTTCCTTCTTACAAAATCAATCTCAGTCCTGTTTTCAACCGCGTCGAAAGGAGATTGTAGGATGCAAACCTCCGTCGGTGATGTGTTTTTAGCCTCGCGCTGCACGATTTGGTACTTTATTTGATAGTCGATGGAAATTTTTCTATTTCAACATGTTTGCAGGTATTCTTATCTCACAAGTGCCATTTTACCCTCGTGTTGTCCGCCAAACAGAGTAACAGGTGGACTCGTTGCACATTTATATTATCAAACTCGTGTCGATCACTTCTCGTGCATGCATCACACGTGCTTGCATTTGCTGTCCGCCAAACAGAGCAACAGGTGGACCCATTGCACGTTTATCTTGTCAAGGTATTGTCGATCTTTCTCGTGCATGCATCACACATGCCTGCATTTGCCCCAAAGAACTACGCTGGTCTGATCCCCCACAGAAAAGGGTACGTAGGCAGCCTGAAAAGACGCGACCACATGCATCAAACTTTGATTTGCATTTGTCCTTGAGATTAAGGGTTTGACGTGGCTCGAATTGGGCTGTCTCAATCTTTGAATGTCACTCGCATCCAGACATGATGTTGAGCGCCATCCAAAGAGGGGCAACTGTAGACACCCCAATTTGAACACTTCAAATTTCCTTAATTTGTGGCCCGGAGGCTCCCCAATGAGGAACTTGGATCGAGACAAGCCCTAGACCAGTCAGGACTTTGCTTCTTGAAGACTTTGAAAGGGAAAATAAAATGTCAAAATCAGTCCCAAGCGCTCTGGATCAATCCCAAGCGCTCCAAACCATTTTCAAGACCTGGGATTGGATAAACTCTCGAGCGCTCGAGAGTAAACTCCCAAGTGCTCGAGAGTGCTCCCGAGCGCTCGAGTCTTCTATGCTGGCCAATGGGTGGCAAGCCTTCCCACTACCCATGCAATTCATCATTACAAACTCTTTGAGCCAGCTGAAGCTCGGTCCACACTCAACCTCAGTCAAAAAATCCTCAGACCAGCAGTTTTCCCCTTAAAAAAATACTTGTTTCAAATGCATGTGATGGGAATTTTGCCTGTAAATAGTGGCTGGTCTTCAGCTATGGGGAGGACGAATTCTCTCTCTCTAAAAAACCCCTTTGACTATTAAAACAGTGCTGTTCTCCATCTCTTTCAAAAAACTTGATTTTGAAAAACAAAGCAACAAACACTCAAGGCATCAAAGACATGCAAGAGGTCAGACTATGCTCAAGTCCTGATCTACCAGATCTCCCTTCTTTATCCCACTTTCTGAAGCTTTTTCCAAGGAGCAAGGTCTTAAACTAAAAAGGTAGAAGCTTTTTTTACCTTAGTGTCAAAAACTAACAAAAACAGGGCTGCTTCTCCTTTCTGAGGGAGGTCCCTCAACCCTCTCAGTCTTCAATACTGAGCATGGGTTGAGAGACCTTGGTATAAAAGCAAGAGCAAAGGGGTGCAGAGGACACTCCCAAGCGCTCGGGACTACTCCCAAGCGCTCGAGAGTGGCTACAGTTCTGGCTTCCTTTCTGTTGAGCGTTTAAATGGACATGCATGGGTAGGGTGTGTTTTTTTTAAAAAACTATTTTTTAACTCTTTGTAAGGTGTGTAGGTACAAGTGATCTGCTGTTTTTAGAGAAAAATAAAATAAATCGTTTGCATTTAAGGCATGCAAAAGAGTTTTAGTCTGGATCTAAAAAGAAAAATCCTTTTTCTCACTTTGAAAAGTCAGATCCAGTGTGCCAGCATACTGCATTTAATGGATTAGTTGGTTGACATCAGTCCTGGGGTGTGGAACACTCCCGAGTGCTCGAGTTTACTTCCAAGCGCTCGAGAGTGTTTGCATGCGAGCTCAGTCCTCCCTTCTTACAGTTTTACTCTCACACTGCCTTTGCATGTCCTTGCATGCATCCCTTTTAGCCTCTCAGAACTGTTAAACCATTTTTCAGAAGGGCAGGGAGGCATGGTTTGGAAGAATGGGGTTTGTTCCCAGTCTACTAGACTGATCCCATTCTGCTAAGCCTTCAGTTTGGCCCGTGACATGATCAATGACATGCTAGTTTGCATTTTCAGCATCATATTCTGTTATATTCTGTTGGACTAACATGATTTGCAGGTTGGACACGTAACAGTCCCAAGCGCTCGGGAGTGCTTCCGAGCGCTCGAGAGTGTATCAGTGACAAGATTTTCCTGTTCCTAGCATTTTCCATTTCATTATCATTTGTTTCATTCATTCATTGTACACCTTGCACATGCATGCACCCACTGTACTTGATGCATCTGTAAATGCATGCTAACTGTTTGATGAAATAAAATCCTTTTGAAAAAAAATCCCACAAATATTTAGTAGAGACCGATCTCGTATCGGGCGAGGGGGGTGCCGTAAAACCCTTCCCCCCTCGTAACGTGGCTCCTGAACCCTTTTTCTAAATCTCTGGTTTTCAATTCAAATCAATCATTCTCAACCAAAACGGGTTCTCGGGTGGCAAACCATAAATCCGGGTGGCGACTCTTCAAAATCATTTCAAAAACAAAAACGGCGTGGCGCCTCTTTTTCGGGCCGCCCCGATTCCACCCGGGGCTGTGGTAGCCCACAGGCGTGATATTCACTTATGCTTTTAACAATCACAAGTATTGCAAGCAAAACATGCATTAAAGCTCATAACCAATTCAAAGATCAAAATACGAATACTTTCCAATTAAGTCGGTACTTTATGGAAATCAAACCTAGGTTTACTAACTATCATGCATTTCAAACCTTTAAAGTAAGTAATGATTTTTATATACTTAAGATTAAAGAGTAAGGGATAAACTACTGTTCTTCTTGGCAGTTGGGTGACTACGGAAAAAAAGCAAGTACGTCGGACGGAGTAACTTCATATGGATGGGCTTCGGTAGCTTCGAAAGAGAAGAATTCTCTTGAAACTAGTTCTTGACTAAAAACTACTAATCTTTTGGATCGAAAAGGTGTTTTAGGAAGGGTTTTCCTTGAAGAACACAAGAAGAACTTCAACAACACTAAGAACAAAGCAAGAACAAAGGAAGAACACAAGCTTTCTTAGAGAGAGATGTTGGAGATTGGAGGTGTGAGTTGAAGGGTGAGTGTGAGGTGCTATTTATAGCAAAATTCAAGGCTCCCTTTCTCTCTCCTTGGCCTGCCACCTCTCTCTCTCTTTACCCCATGGATTTTGCTCCATGTTTGGTCAAATCACAACTTTCAAGCATGCCATGCCTTGTCTTCCAATTGTCATTCCTACTTTAAGCCAAAACTGGGTTATCATGAAGGGTTATGGACTTGTCTTGTCCTAAAAAGGGCTTGCTTGGAAGAAAGCATTAAATCATTGGCTAGGTTGTGCTTTGGAAGACTAGAAATGGGTTGTAAAGGAGACAATAGACCTAAGGGCTATTAGGTAGCTTGTGTGATTACCCAAAACACATGCACACACCTCACCTCTTCTCTCTCACTCTCGGCCTCTCCCTCTCCTCCTTGGCCGATTCTTTCTCTCTCCCTCTTTCTCTCATTGTTTTGTCACATCATGCTTGAAAGCATGCTAGTTCTTCTTCTTCATGGGTCAATCAAAATACTAAAAGCATGCCAAGTGTTGTCACTTCCATTTTAGGCCAAGTCCTGGGTTATTATGAGGGGTTTTATGGGTTGTTTCATCTTAGAAAGGTCTTGCTTGAAAAAGAACAAAAAGAAGACATGAAAGGTTGTACTTTGGTTGCCAAAGTAAAATAGGTTGCTTGATTGGGTGACCAAAACACTCTCACACACAAGCACACTCTCTCTCCCTCTCTCGGCCTCACACACACTCTCTCTCTCCCACGGCTTTCTTTCTCTCTCTCTCTCTCTCTCTCTCTCTCTCTCTCTCTTACTTTTTGACAAAAAGTATATATGTTTATATATACTATATATAGGTGGTCTAGAAAAGAAAGTAATGCTTTCAAGGGTAAAGTTATTATCCCATAGCTAATGATTTCCTATAAAGGGAATCTTGCCATAAAAGTCATGATTACCAAGCCATGAGTATTACTTTTGGAATCTCATGATTACTTATATTGTCCAATGGTTCTAGGATGTTAGGAGGATGTAACTAAGTCAATTGGTACTTAGGTTAGGCTAACTAATTAGTTGGAAACTAATTCTACCAACCAAGCAGGATTTCTAGTCGAGAACTATAATTTCAAGGCCTTATATCAAATATTCTAGCGTTCCTATAAGTACACTATTCTTTAGAAAAAGTCCATGTCTATCGGCGATGAAATTCTATTTTATAAGTATTGAATCAAATTATGACGGATTATTAGAAGTTAAAAGGGATTTAATAAGAATTTCAATAATTACAACGAGATTTCTATTTACTAAAAATCGGAGTTGTTACAACCTATCCCCCTTAAACAATTTCGTCCTCGTAATTAAGTGCGCGCTCGGATTCGAACAGGTGAGGATAGTTGGCCTTCATGGTTTCTTCCCTCTCCCATGTGGTTTCTCCAGCTCCGGGATGTTTTCACAAAACTTGCACCAACTTGATGGTCTTGTTTCGGATGATCTTCTCACTCCGGTCTTGAATCTCAATTGGTTCCTCTTCGTATGTTGCGTCTTCCTCAATGGCGATGTCTTCCCAGTTGAGTACATGCGTAGGCAAAGTGAGATACTTGCGAAGCATCGAAACGTGAAACACGTTATGCACTCTATCTAGCTGCGACGGTAGGGCTAAACGATACGCAACCTTCCCAATTTTCTCCACGATCTCGAAAGGCCCGATGTAACGCGGGGACAATTTTCCCTTTTTCCCAAATTTAATGACTCCTTTCTTCGGTCTGATCTTCAGGAATACGTGATCTCCTACTTCAAAGGATAATGGTCGGCTCCTTTTATCTGCATAACTCTTCTGCCGGCTTTGGGCGGTTTGGATTCTTTGTCTGATGGTTTTGACCTTTTCCGTGGTATCCCGTACTATGTCTGGTCCGATCTATCCTGTTTCTCCGGCATCTGTCCAGCAGACTGGAGATCGACAGGGTCTACCATATAGAGCTTCGTATGGTGCCATCTCGATGCTTGCTTGATAGTTGTTGTTGTAGGCAAACTCTACCAACGGTAAGTGCTGCTCCCAGTTTCCAGAAAATCCAAGGCACAGGCTCTCAACATGTCTTCCAGTGTCTGAATTGTCCTCTCTGTTTGTGGGTGAAAGGCCGTACTAAGCCTTATGTCTGTTCCCAATGCCTTTTGTAATCCTTTCCAAAAGTGAGACACAAAACGTGGGTCCCTGTCAGATACAATCAAGATAGGTACCCCATGTAGGCGTACGATCTCCCGAATGTACAGTAGGCTCAGCTGTTCCACATTCTCCGTCATCTTAACTGGCAGGAAATGCGCGAATTTTGTGAGTCGATCCACAATTACCCATATAGCAGTCTTAGCCTTGGCGGATCTTGGTAGTCCAGTCACGAAGTCCATTGAGATGTGCTCCCACTTCCAAGTCGGAATTTGCAAGGGTTGAAGGTCTCTTCTTGGTTTCTGATGCTCAGCCTTGACTTGCTGACACACTAGGCAGGTTGATACAAATTGAGCTACGTCCTTTTTCATTCCTTCCCACCAGTACGTCCTTCGCAGATCATGATACATCTTTGTACCGCTAGGGTGAACTACGAAGTTCGAATGGTGTGCTTCTCGAAGTACTGCTCCTCGAAGGGTCCCAATATTAGGTACGAATACTTTTCCTTTAAATCTCAGACCGTTGTCCTTCTCGATCGTCCATCCAGGTAGTGCCTTTCCTTCTCGGATTCGATATCGAATGAACTCGCAATCCTGTTCAAAGGTTTGGGCTATCAAGATCTCCCGGTGAAGTGCTGGTTCTGCAACAAGAGCATACAAACGCGCATTCCCATTCTCCGACGATGGTTGCAGGTTGAACTCGTTGAGAGTGTCCACCATTTCCCATTCTTTAATGGCAGTCTTGGCCTTTTGTGCCCTGTCCTTTCGACTCAGAGCATCAACTACCACATTAGCTTTGCCAGGGTGATACTGAAGCCTAAACTTATAATCCTCCAAGTATTCCATCCATCGACGCTGCCTTAGGTTCGACTCCTTCTGAGTGAAAAGATATTTGAGGCTCTTGTGGCCCGTAAAGACCTCGAATTGTTCTCCCCACAGAAAGTAACGCCAAGATTTGAGGGCAAATACTACTGCGGCCAATTCTAAGTCATGAGTGGGGTAGTTCTTCCCATGAGGTCGAAGTTGCCGGGATCCGTAAGCTACAACTTTTCCATTCTTTCCCAATCTGCATCTGCACGCATCCCAAACCATCTCTTGACGCGTCGCAGTAGACCATATAGTCTACACCCCTTTCAGGAATGATGAGTATCGGCACACTGGTCAGTCTCTTCTTCAGCTCTTGAAAGGATTTCTCACAAGCTTCATTCCAATCCATCTTCACTCCTTTCTGAGTCAGTTCGTCATTGGTTTGGCGAGGATAGAGAAGTCGGGTATGAATCTTCGGTAATATCCAGCCAATCCTAGAAAACTCCTGATTTCAAATACTGAGGTTGGTTGCTTCCAATTCAGCACTGCTTTGCCTTTGTCTTCGTCTACTGCTATTTCGTCTTTGGATACCACGTGCCCCAAGAACTTAACCACTTCTAGCCAAAACTCGCATTTACTTGCTTTGGCGTAGAGTTGGTTATCTTGGAGTACTTGTAGCACTATCCGCAGGTGTCCCTCGTGCTCCTCCTTATTGGCGGAGTATATCAAGATGTCATCAATGAACACCACTACGAATTTGTCTAAGTAGGGCTAAAAGATTTTGTTCATGAGACACATGAATACTGCTGGAGCGTTGGTTAGTCCGAAGGCATCACTACAAACTCGTAGTGTCCGTATCTGGTGCGAAAGGCTGTCTTGGCGATGTCTTCGTCCTGGATTCTCAGTTGATGATAGCCAGATCGAAGATCGATTTTTGAAAAGCATGTCGCTCCTCTCAATTGATCAAATAGGTCATCAATCCTTGGCAAGGGATATCGGTTATTGATCGTGACTTGATTTAGCTTCCGGTAGTCGATTCATAGTCAAAGGGTCCCTTCCTTCTTCTTCACGAACAGTGCAGGCATTCCCCATGGTGACGTACTAGGCCTGATATACCCTTTGTCCGAGAGTTCTTGCAATTGGGTCTTGAGCTCCTTTAGTTCGGTAGGGGCCATTCTGTCAGTTGCCATTGAGATTGGTGCGGTTCCAGGTTGGAGTTCTATGGTAAAGTCTATCTCTCTTTGGGGTGGTAAGCCAGGAAGTTCTTCGGGAAAAACATCGGCGTATTCGCACACGATGTGTGGTAATCCCAACTCCATCGTATCGGCTTCTTCCATTTGGAGACTAGCTAGCCATCCAAATAGCTGGTTCTGCCATCTTGATCTTTTCGTCGTCGAACTTGTCGTCTGTCTATCCCCCTTAAAATGGAAACGAGTCCCATCAGGGGTATAAGCCGTCACCATCTTTTAATGACAGCCTATGACGGCTCTGTGGGCTGATAACCAGTCCATTCCTATGATTATGTCAAAATCCGCCAAGTCGATCACTCTGAGGTCGCAAGTCAGGCGTAGATTGGCTACTTCTATCTCGCACCCTCTACACACTAGACTGACAGCTATACTCCCACCCAACGGTGTTGTTACCCTCGTACTCGCACTTAAGGGTTCCGTTTCTAATGCTAGAGTAGTTACGCAGGCTGTAGATATGAATGAATGTGATGCTCCAGAATCAAACAAGGCTTGTACGCAGGTACTAGATAATAGTAGTGTACCTTGGATCACAGAGGGATTTGGCTCTTGTTCCTCAGTTTGCAGCGCAAAGATACGCCCTCTAGTATTCTGCTGGTTTCCCACGGGCTGCTTTCCTTTGTTCTGCCCATTCTGCTGCTGAGATGGGCCTCCAGGGTTTTGCTTCATGAAGTTAGCCTGCTAGGTTTGTTGAGCTCTCTGGTTCCCAAAGCTCCCATTCCTCTCCCTCAGGGGTTGGGGGCATTCGCGCTTGTAGTGACCCATGGCCTGACAGTTGAAGCACTGAACGGTGGCTTTGTTTTGGCCGCCCTTCTGTGGTCCGCCGTGTCTAGATGTAGCAGTCTTCCAGGGTTAGTTGTTCTAGGGTAGGATAGAGGTTCTGGTGGGGTAAGGTCCTTGGTTGTTGTTAGGGTGTTGGGTCCGGATTGGTCCGCCGGTGTTGCCTGTTGCCTTCCTCCAGCGGGTTTTGAATTCCGCCTCCTCACTCTCTAGCCGAAGAGCACACTTTACGACGCTGGTATAGGTGGTAAAGGCTTGTGCCACCACAGCCCTTCGAGCGGTTGTCAGCCCCCACTCGAATCTTCTCGCCTTCTTATCTTCGTTGCTACAACGTTTGGGGCGTAGCGGGACACCTTCTCAAATTTGGCCGCGTACTAAGTAATGGTCATTGTTCCTTGTTTTAGGTTCATGAACACTTGTTCCTTGGCTAGGCGAATGGGCGTGGGGAAGTATTTGTCGAGAAATAGAGTTTCAAACTCGTCAAACGTCATGGTGGCTATGGCATGGGTTGCTTCCATCAACTCCCACCAATAACGGGCTTCTCCCTTTAGTTGATACGTGGCTAGGGCCACACGATCTCCATTCTGAGTAATCTCCAAGGTGTCCAGGATCACCTTGATTTCCTTCAGCTATGTCTCGGCCACAGTGGGGTTTGTATCCCCGTGGAAGGTCGAGGGTCGACGTTTGCAGAACTCGTTCATAGCTCGGGTGCGGGTCATTGGTCCGTCGTCGTGGTGTAGGCGGTTGGCGTTTAAAGCAGCTACGAGTGCTCTCATGACTTGGGTTAGATCGGGATTAGGGTTAGGGGATTCTCCGTTCTTGTATCCTAATCCGCTACGTCGATTCACCATCTATGAGTAGAAATTTAAAGGGGTTTTAGTCTACTTAAACAGTTTTTCCTTTTGTAAATGAGGCTTAATACAATAGTTAAAAGCAGTAAGTCAAATAGTAAGCAACTGTGTTCCTTTAACTAAAGCAAGTCTTTCATAAATAAAAGAGAGATACCATCATTAGCATAGAGTTCTACTACAAAGGCAAGAACAAAAGACAAAGTTTCCTAGTACAAACTGGAATGATCCTACATACTACTACCGCATGATCTTATAGACCAACAGGCTTATTCTACATTGTTACTCCATCTTAGGGTAGGACAACACCAAAAAGCTCCCTCAGCCACATCTTGTAGCTCCTCTCAGCCTCAGTCTCGGCTTGAAGAAGTCGATCACGTTCTTGTGCAATCATCTCTTCCATAGTCACGATGTAACGCCCCGAATTTTGGGTACGTTAAATAAACATTTTTATTGAATAAATTAAGGAGAGTCTAGCTCATTATTACAACATAAGTCTCACAAGAGTACTTTTATTCAAAAGAGGGGATAATCTAAGGTTAACTACTGCTCCGCCTCTTCCTCCATCCTTGCAAGCTCCTCGGCTCCAAAGGCCTCCAAGGTGTACTGTTCCTGCTACTCATCTATGCAATCTGACACATTATACCAGCGTCGCCCCCAGTATAATATGTCAGGGTCACCAAAAAGGTAACACCATGAGCTACAGAAGCTCAATAGAATAATCCAACCCGCTAACCCATAACTTACAACAAGAGTCATATAAATAATTACCCATACTCATTAAACAACATAATTAACAATGATACATCCGCATTCACTATCTTGCTTACGTTGGTGTAATGCCTTTCTTGGTTTCTCCTACGCGACTCATCGTATTGTGTCACCATTTCATTTCAAAAATCATTTCTCATTCAACGGGCTACCAAGTCCGGCCACGTTACAAAATCTTGCATTGGCTCCTCTCCGCGGATAACCAAGCCCAATTACCAATGAAGCTACCACGTCCGGCTCCATTAACAATCTACACAATGGGCTAGCAAGTCCAGCCTCATTGCGGTTTTCGCAAGTCCGCACAAAGGGCTACCAAGTCCGGCCACCTTGCGGGTTTTCACAACTCACATAAGGCTACCAAGTCCGGCCATTATGTAGTCTCAAAAATTCTTTTTATCCATATCAACCACTCCTCAAGTGTCATGTTTCTACTTTTCGGTTCTCGTGTCTCGTATTCATGCATAGACTCCGCGGCGGGACTAATCACTGTAAAGTAATCTTGAAACTAAACTAGTAAGATCATCCAACTCTATATTACCTAATCGTACTCAAATTATTACTTAAAGCCACTTATGTTTTATCAGCAACGAGTAATGTAAACAAATATACATACGTGTTCATAATCATCCTCAAGACAATAATATATTACGAAAAATCCGTTCTTTCTTCCTTTGTGGGATTTTCAAAACAACATATGGTTATTGACGTAGAAATTCATTATTTGACATGCTCATTCTTCTTTAGTACTTTAGTAAAACAAGTTTTGCTAACTAGCTTTGATACCTTAACCGTTTAACTTATGTTTAGAATTTTACTACGCATACTTAAGGTAAGTATAATCCAAGCAAGTACATAGCATGTCCATAACCATTACTTAAAGCATAACGCCACATGTGCGGACGCCCTTGGGGTGGTAATCCACCATATGCTTTGTTATAATACCACAAGTAAAACAAGCAATGGAATATAAGCTTATAGTTAAGTTAAAAGATCAACATGCGATTACTTCTACACGAAGTTATATCTTAAGTCGATTCTAATCATGCTTAATCATCCAATAGCAATATTAAGTTCACTAACTATCATGCATCCAACGTTTTAAGAAATAAACTATCATTATCATGCTTTCATTATAACGACTTAGCTAGGGTTAAAACTAAGACAAGGAGTAGTGTCTAACATATACTTAGGATTATAGGTTCATTACACTACCTTTCTTCTTGGCGGTAGAAAAGGACTACGAAAAGATCGGCGGACGGACGGAGTAACGGACGGAGTAACGGCTTAAGATAAGCTTCCGGTAGCTTCGAAAGAGAAAGGTTTCTCTTGAAACTAGATCGTGACTTATATTACTACTACTTTAGGATCGAGGTGGTGGTCGTATGGTGGTTTAGTGGCGGAGGTGGAAAGAAAGTTCAAGAACAAGCTAGAACTACTCAAGAACAGCAAGAACACTAAGCTTTCTAGAGAGAGAAGTTGGAGATTGGAATGGTGTGAGTTGAATGAGAAGTGTGAGGCCTATTTATAGGCAATTGGATGGCTCTCTCTCCCACTCATGGCCGGCTGCCCTCTCCCCCTTTATCCATTGGATAAAGCTTTTATCCAAGTGATGTCATGCCTTGAAAGACTATCCAAAGGTCTTCCTTGTTCTTTCTTCCAACCAAGGACAAGGTAAATGCTATTCTATTAGGGTTTTAGTCCAATTAAGTCCTTTGAAAGGTTAGAATATTGGATTTGGTAATCCTTTGGAGTGAAAGCACAAGCAAGGTTAGATTTGGTTGTACCTTGGATGATGCAATGTGATCTAGGCTAGGGTGGAAGTACACAAGTCACATACATCACACTCCCTCTCTCTCCCTCAATCCGGCCTCTCTTTCTCTCTCTCCCTCAATTTCTCTCGACTCTCTCTCTCTCTCTCTCTCTCTCTCCTCTTGGTACATTGTACTATGTACATATATATATAGATAACCATATATACATATATATATATAAGGACAAAATTTGGTGGATTGGAAGAGTAAGGATTTGGCAAGCTAGGGTTTGTACAAGTTTCACCCAATTAAAAAAATGTATTTAGGACATTTAGGTCATAGATTTTGTAGGAGGAAGACTACCAAGAAATCAAGCAAAGGTCCAAGAAAGTCCAAGGAAAATCTAAGGTACAATCTCTCCCTCTCTTTCCTTCTCTTTCTCTCTCTCCCTCCTTCTCTCTCTCTCGGATCTCTCTCCTCCCTCTCTCTCGGCTAACTCTCTCTCTCTCCCTCTCTCTCTCTCTCTCCCACTTGTTTGTACCAAGAAAGAGATACAATATACTATTATATGTACATGTACTTTGGGTCTTTTGAAATATTGTATTTTAAACCAAGTGTAGATTTTCTTATTATAATATTGTAATACACATATGACATACACAACATTATATATATATAGCCTATATATATATACATACAAGTACATATATATAATATGCAAGCCAAGTACTACTCAGGCTAGCTATACCTCATGCCAATGTCTATTAAATTATTCTACTACTTTCAAAGTACTATGTATATTAATACTAACCTAATGTACAAATTGTATTTTAATAAAGTACACACATGGCAAAATCTAGTATTTTAATCAAACAAGTACATGATTGTCAAGACTAACTATTATCCAATGGATAATAGTTTCTCTAATGGTTAATAACCAATGGGTAATAATGGCTAGGATTCTAGTCTATCGTCCAATGGTTAATAAAACTCCTAACGGTTATTATCCAATGGTTAATGCTAGAAAGTCTAATACTTGAAATTAAGTACTAAACTAATCTAATCTCGTACTTAGGAAGATTAACCAAGTTTTACCTATTGACCAACGGGTAAAAGAAATCCTAACGCTATTGTCCAATGGATAAATATCACTCTAGCTTTTATCGTCCAATGTAAGAAGACAAAAAAAGTAGAATGGTCCGTCTAGGGTTAGGGAGAAGCGATTAGGCTAAATGGGCATTAGGCTATTCTAACTAATCGGTTAAAGGCTAACGATACTTAATCTAGGCTTTCATTGCTCGAGTGGTATTTTGGTTTTATTTAGTAGGAAATCGCCTAATAACGGAATATTAAAGCCTGACGGTGCCAAACGCCAAGGCAAGGCGTGAGCGTGGCCAAGGCAGCCTGGTGGCAAAGCGGTGGCCAAAGCAGCCCGGTGGCAAAGCGGTGGCCAAGGCAGCCTGGTGGCCAAATAGTGGCCAAGCGGTGGCCAACAAAGGCTAAGCGGTAAGCGCCAAGCGAGCGCTGCAGCCCGGTAGCAGCAGAGGCCAAGCGAAGCAACGCTAAGGCAAAAGCGAGCGTGACCCGATGCCAAGGCAGAACCCAATGGCGCCAAGGCAGAGCAAGGCGACCAAAGAACGCCAAGGCAAAAGCGTGAGCCGATGCCAAAGCGTAACCCAATGGCGCCAAGGCGAGCAAGGCAGCCCAGCGCAACGGCAAGGCAAAAGCAAGGCGCGACCGACGCCAAGGCGTAACTCCGATGGCGGAAGCGAGCAACCCAGTGACCCGACGCCAGGCGAGGCAGACCGACAGCGACCCGACGCCTAGGAGGCCCGACAATGAGCCGACGCCAAGGCAAGGCAGCGAGCAGTGAGCCGACGCTAAGGCAAGGCAGCGCGCGACAATGAGCCGACGCTAAGGCAAGCGAGCCGTCAGCCGACGCGTCGAGGCGAGGAAGGCCCGACAGAGACCCGATGCCTGGGCGAGGCCCGACAACGACCCGATGCCTAGGCGACCTAACCAAGCCAAAGCAAGGCGGTCAAGCCGACGGTTAAGGCAAAGACCAAAAATTTCTACTAACTACTACGGCATCGATGCAACACTCTAGGTTAGGGAAAATGTAACTAAGCCAAACGGTAGTTAGGGTTGCTAGCTAATCGGTGGCCATGTAGGATTTCCAGCCGAGAAAATAAATTCTAGGATTTTACTACAATTACCAAGTAACTATACCAAGGTCTTAATAGGCATACTCGTCTTTAGAAAATGACCTTAATGCCCGGGCGATGAATTCCAATCTCCTTAAGTCATAAACCTAATTATGACGGATTATTAATCGCAAAAAGGGATTTATAAAATAAATAAAGAATTTTCAAATATAATAACAAAATTTTATAAGTCGATAACGACCGATTTTTGGATGTTAAAATGAAATCCAAGTATTAAAATAAAATTTAAATTTTTAGCGAAATTTTTATTGACCAAAAATCAGGGTCGTTACACACGATAGGTGGTTCTTCCAATGGTTCTAGGTAGTACTGGGAAAGGTTTAGCATTGCCATCTTAAGCTTCGGGTTAGTCTCCATGCCAAATGTGGAAAAGCTAAATGGTTGCTCGAAGTTCTCCGCAGGTGGTGCAGGGACTTGGGTAGGTGGAACGTTCTCGGGGATTGTGACTGGTGGAGGTGTCTCCCATGTGATTGGGACCACATAGAGTTCCAGGTCATCCTCGAATGGGGGTGTTGGTCCGGGGTATTCTGGTGCTAGTAACGACCGATAGTTGCAGGGCAAAGGGTGGGCATCCTCCTTGGCATAGGTTCGACATCTATAACATCAAAAGAGTTATCTATTAGACTTAACAGTGTGAGGCGAAAATCTTATATGGATATCATAGGGTTTAGAATACAAGTATACATATAAATAGTGATCATATGCAAAGTAGGAAAACACATAACTTTTCATTACTCAACGGAACAAGTACATCATGGATTGTTTAACAGAAACAAGTACAACAAAGCCTGCTTAAACAGAAACAAGTACAACACGGACTGCAAGTACAACAAAGACAGTCCCATTAGCCTAAGTTTCCTACCACAAACCAAAAGTCTAATAATAGCTTAAGCCTTCCTAACTGGTTTCGAAGATAATTGGGAATTGGGTCGTATGTCAGACTCGAAGGGTGGCGGTGGTACATCACTGGAGTCAAAGTCAATATCTATGATGTCGGGCGCAGTCCACCGCAACCAATCTGGTGCTTCATCATAGATCAATATTTCCTCCTCGTCGGACTGCCATCCCTCACCCTCTTCGTCGTCCAATGGCAAGTCGGGATTTGGCATTTGTATTAAGTGCTGCCAGTCGGCCTCATTTTGTGGTGGGTCGTTGAACTCCTCGGGGTCCTCCTCAGGGTCTTCCTCGGGATCTTCTTCCTCGGGATTTTCTTCGACTATAAACTCTACACCATTAGGGGGTTCTATTTGAACTAGGACAGGTGCTGCTTCTTCTTCTTCATCACCTTCCTCCCCAGCCTCGGGGAGTGGAAAAGCACCAGGCTCTTGGTAGTAGTTATGGACGTAGGGAAAAGTATAAGGAAAGTAAGGATCTTCTACAAGTTGATTTGTCATTGACCTCAGGGTACCTCTAAGTTGACGGGCCTCGGTTAGTAGGTTGTCTTGATAGGCATTCATCTACAAGAAAAAGTTTTAAACCTCAATTAGTAATGATTAAAGATAGGTTTTTTTCAATTTATTAAGGAAAAGCTTAGGAGTTTCGAAATTCCACATTCGATCTTTGATTTAAGACATCATCCAATTGTTCGAGAATTTCCAGCTCGGCAGTATTGCCAATTTCCACCTTGCTTCAATCCGAAGATTGTTTTGTCAGAATTCCACCCAATTTGGGACGGTAAACTTAAACTCTATTCACGTTTGTGCAATGGTCAAACTTATCTTATAGGCTACCCGTTCTATCCATGGAGGAGGTTTTGAACCTAAAGCTCTGATACTAAGTTGTAATGCCCCCATTTTTGGGCACGTTAAATAAACATTTTCTTGAAATAAATAACGAAGAGTCAAGCTCGTTATTACAATATTAAACCTACGAGAGTACTTTTATTATATAAGGATGGAAAATCTAAGATTTAATACTACTCCGCCTCTTCCTCCATCCTAGCAAGCTTTTCGGCTCCAAAAGCCTCCAGGGTATACTGTTCATCCTGCTCATCTATCAACTCTGACACATTATACCAGCATCGCCCCCAGTATAATATGTCAGGGTCACCAAAAAGTAACACCATGAGCTACAGAAGCTCAATAGAATAAACCAAACCCACTAACCCTTAACGTACAAGTAAAAGATAATTTATTCGACCAGTTCTAAGTAGAGCATGCATTATTAACAAGATAGTCAACAATTACACATCCAAATTCACTAATCATCTAGCGTCGGTGTTCGTGATTTTTCTGAGGTTCTCCTACGCGACTCATCGCAGAACGTGTCTTATTTTCATTTCCAAATCAACATTTTGGAAACCACATTTAAAACACCCAACCTCGGTTCCGCCGTTCCGGTCTCCCGAGTATCCTCACAATGGTTCCGCCGCACCGGGTTCCCATTGGAACACAAAACCTTGCATTGGCTCCTCTCCGCGGATAACCAAGCCACACACCCAAGCTCAGTTCCGCCGTTCCGGTCTCTCGAGTATCCTCATAATGGTTCCGCCGTCCCGGGTTCCCATTGGCACACAACCACACACTGTACTCCCATAATGGCTATCATGTTTGGCCATTATGCAGTTTCAAAGATATTTTACCATTTCAAACACATCCTTTCAATAGCCACACCCTAGGTGCCATGTTTCTACTTTCTTGATTTCCATGTCTTGTTTTCATGCAACGACTCCACGGTAGGACTTTTCTCATCATAAATCGTTCATTTAAAATTGAAATTTAACTAGCAAGATCATCCAACTCTATATTACCTAATCGTACTCAAATTATTACTTAAGGCATAACGCCGCATGTACGGTTTCTTTGGAGTGATATTCAATTATGCTTTTAACAATCACAAGCATTGCAAGCAAAACATGCATTAAAGCTCATAACCAATTCAAAGATAAAAATACGAATACTTTCCAATTAAGTCGGTACTTTATCAAATTCAAACCTAGGTTTACTAACTATCATGCATTTCAAACCTTTAAAGTAAGTAATGATTTTTATATACTTAAGATTAACAAGTAAGGGATAAACTATTGTTCTTCTTGGCAGTTGGGTAACTATGGAAAAAAAGCGAGTACGTCGGACGGAGTAACTTCTTATGGATGGGCTTCGGTAGCTTCGAAAGAGAAGAATTCTCTCGAAACTAGTTCTTGACTAAAAACTACTAATCTTTTGGATCGAAAAGGTGTTTTAGGAAAAGTTTTCCTTGAAAAACACAAGAAGAACTTTAAGAACAATAAGAACAAAGCAAGAACAAAGGAAGAACACAGGCTTTCTTAGAGAGAGAAGTTGGAGATTGGAGGTGTGAGTTGAAGGGTGAGTGTGAGGTGCTATTTATAGCAAAATTCAAGGCTCCCTCTCTCTCTCCTTGGCTGGCCACCTCTGTCTCTCTTTACCCCATGGATTTTGCTCCATGTTTGGTCAAATCACAACTTTCAAGCATGCCATGCCTTGTCTTCCAATTGTCATTCCTAGTTTAAGCCAAAACTAGGTTATCATGAAGGGTTATGGACTTGTCTTGTCCTAAAAAGGGCTTGCTTGGAAGAAAGCATTAAATCATTGGCTAGGTTGTGCTTTGGAAGACTAGAAATGGGTTGTAAAGGAGACAATAGACCTATGGGCTATTAGGTAGCTTGTGTGATTACCCAAAACACATGCACACACCTCACCTCTTCTCTCTCACTCTCGGCCTCTCCCTTTCCTCCTTGGCCGATTCTTTCTCTCTCCCTTATTCTCTCATTGTTTTGTCACATCATGCTTGAAAGCATGCTAGTTCTTCTTCTTCATGGGTCAATCAAAGTACTACAAGCATGCCAAGTGTTGTCACTACCACTTTAGGCCAAGTCCTAGGTTATTATGAGGGGTTTTATGGGTTGTCTCATCTTAGAAAGGTCTTGCTTGAAAAAGAACAAAAAGAAGTCATAAAAGGTTGTACTTTGGTTGCCAAAGTAAAATAGGTTGCTTGATTGGGTGACCAAAACACTCTCACACACAAGCACACTTGTAGGGAGGTAATCCCGAACAGGTACAAGGAGTGGCCGAACACGTGGTGCGTGGGGCCCAGAACAAATACAGTCGCAATATTCGCCGTGCAGTGAGGTGAACGGCACAAGGACCGGGGATACGAGAGGTCCCAGGTCCAAGATACCCGAGCAGGGGCATGGTCCAAAGAGCAAGGGTAGTTGTTAGACCAGTCTCGTGATAAGGGGTCCAGTGATATGAGAAATCATTGGTTCAGAGGGTCTGTTCGGCAATGAGAAGGCCGAACAGTAGCAGCAAGGTACCAGGAGGTGCTCCAGAGTGGTCCAGAAATGGAAATATCCAGTAAGGAAACAAGATCTGGAGGAGATACCCACCGAGAATGGGGTGAACGGCCAGCTTTGGAAAGAGTTCCTAAAAGGTCTAAAAGGAAATATGCAGTTATGGGAATGAGAATCCCTGATATTCTAAGTTCCCTTTACGAGAAAGGAAACTTAGGGCAGCAAGATGGCTTGGACAGCAAGTAGACATGGGTCTATAAATATGAGGTAAACCTAGAGGTAAAGGTACGCAATTCCTGGTTATTTGATTACTACCTACTGAGAATTAGGGTTTTCACTAGTACGAGATACTAACTTTGGCATCGGAGGGCCTTTGCCACGAGACGGCAAAGGTGCGCTCACCTTTTGTTTGTTTTATAGGTTTAACTCCGGCGGCGTAAGAAGTAGCCGTTACAGTTCTGTACTGTTCGAAGGCCTTTTTCGTTTTCTGCACTTACAATTGGCGCCGTCTGTGGGAAACGAAAGAGGTCCCTTTGAAAAAGCGACCATGGTGGAGGAAGATCCAAAGACCCCAGTTGACCCGAATAATCTGCTGGGTGGGGGAGGTGACAAGTCCCCGCCGGATCCTCCAAGAAAGCCCGATGGCGGGCGAGCGGGGAGGACCACGAGTAAGGACCGCCCCCTGGCAGTCCATGGCGACTCCAGAAACAAAGACGGACGGACGGCAACGGGATCCACGAGAAGGAGTAAGTCCCGCCGTGAAAGGGAGTCGGTGGCACGTTCGAAAAGCGTGCATAGCCGGGAAGATATCCTGGACAAAAAGAGACAGGAGATAGAAGAGTACGCTCGCTTGATTAAAAGGCGAGAGTACGAGATTCAACAGTTGCAGAGGATACGAGAACATCCAGAGGATTCTGGCTTTCACGAAGGAAGTCGAGAAAAGAAAGGTTGGATATGGTGGAGCACAGGAGAGCTTCTTCACGAAGAAGAAGAAGCAGAAGCCTCACTCGAGACAAAAGAGGGCTTCTTCACTAAAAAGGAGAAGCAGGAGCAGGGGTGTTGGAGGAAGGAGGGGGAGGAAGCACCACATGGACAGGTACGGACCTGATTCCGACCGGGAAAGGAATAATGCCAGGGCTGCGAAGGTATCGGAGGAAGGGGACCATGTCCGCACGAGAAGCAGCGCACGGAGAGCCCTTAGCAACATAGCAACTTCTCCCTTTGCAAAGAGATTGCAGGAGGCAAGGTTGCCGAGCAGGGTTAAGCACGGGACGTTTATCCTGTACGAGACCAATGCAGACCCGGTGGCGCACATACAACATTACCAGCAAGCGATGTTTATGCACGACGGTGATGACGCAATCATGTGCAAGATGTTCCCATCTAGTTTGGGAAAAGTGGCCCTATCATGGTTCCATAAGTTGGGGCGAACACCATACGAGGGTGGAGACAGTTGGCCGAGGAGTTCACTGCTCGGTTCCTGACGAGCAGGAAACCACCCAAAACTTTTGAGAGTCTCTCGGCTATGAAGCAAGGAGAGAGTGAGCCGATCAGGGACTACGCCAAGAAGTATTGGGAGACTTTCAACGAGATTGAAAGTTGCAGTGAAGAGTATGCAATAGCAACGTTCAAAACTGGGCTACCTGTTCGGGGAGAGCTGCGAAAGTCCCTAAACATGAGTCCAGTGAGCACGCTGGCAAAGCTGATGGAGCAGATTGAGCAGCACGCCAGGAACGAGGATGACATACTACGGGAAGACGGCAAGCTAAGTGCCGAGCAAGTCAAGGGACCCGCAAAGAAGGCGGATAAACCCGAACCCAAGACTTACAAAGAAAGAAAGGAGCACGGGCAGACTAAGAGAGAGTCGTACCGAGAAAAACACGTACCTGATCCGAAGTTGTTCTTCTCGGTGACAACGGTTTGGAAAGAACCGATTTATCGGGTTCTTTATCGGATAAAGAACCGCCCATACTTTAAGTGGCCTCCACGGCTGGAGGGTGACAAAGATGCAAGAAGGGCTACGAGTCAGCACTGCAGTTACCACAAGGACTGGGGTCATATGACGGAGGACTGCGAGATGTTTAAGCAGCACCTTGATGACCTGGTCTCACGTGGGTATTTGAAGGAGTTCATCCAGGAGGAGCACAAGGGCGCCGAGAAGGCAATGGAACTGGATTACGAGCAAAATCCGAGAGGCGTGATCCATATGATTCATGGATTGGCCACGCCTTATACGAGAAATGAGGTGAGATTGTTCCAAAGGCAAGTGAAACACGACCAGCACGTGATGCGGTTGGGAAAGAAACGTGGACGTGAGGCAGAAGGGTGCGACAAAGGCATAGTCTTCTCGGAGGAGGACCTGGGAGGAGTCCAGGTGCAACACAACGATGCCTTGGTCATAACCCTACGAATTGGGGAGTATGACATGGAGAGAATCCTGGTGGATCCAGGAAGCTGCACCGAGGTGCTTTATTACGACGCGTTCAAGAAGCTAGGATTGGTACAAGCGGACTTGGTGCAGTCGGTAACTCCGTTGGTGGGGTTCAGTGCAGGGGCAGTTTAGCCATTGGGTAAAGTGACCCTCCCTGTTCGGGCAGGAACAGTGGCATTGAGAACCGATTTTTTGGTAGTGGATGTGCCATCTTCCTATAACGCGATTATAGGAAGGACTTGGTTGCATAAGATGAGGGCAGTATCATCCACCTACCACCAGATGGTGAAGTTTCCAGGGTCCGCTGGAATCGAGAAAATAAGGGGAAACCAAAAGACGGCCCAACAGTGCTTGGTCTCCATCATCAAGAAGGCACCCAAGGCACAGTTGGTGCAAACAGTCGATTACTAATAGGCCGACCATCGAGGATGTCGGGGAGTCGGCCGAGAAAGTGGTGGAAGGATTGAAGAAGATCCAGATCAACGAGAATGATCCAGAAAGGTATTTCCTGGTTGGGGAAAACTTGTGCAAAGAAGAGGAGGAGGAGTTGGTGAAGTTCCTCAAAGAGCACGTCGATGTGTTTGCTTGGGTGCCAGAGGAGATGCCTGGGGTGGATGCAAACGTGATTTGCCACCACCTAAACGTGGACCCACAACACAAACCAGTGATGCAAAAGAAGAGAAGATCTGCCGTACAGCATGTGGACGCTGTCATCGAAGAGGTGACCGCTTGCTCGAGGCAAAGGCGATCCGAGAAGTGTATTACCCGGAGTGGTTGTCTAACACAGTGGTGGTAAAGAAGAAGAATGGGAAGTGGCGAGTTTGCGTCGACTTCACAGATCTAAACAAGGCATGTCCAAAAGACAGATTTCCCTTTCCACGGATAGATCAATTGGTAGATGCAACAGCTGGATATGGACGTATGAGTTTCCTCGACGCTTGTCGAGGATATCACCAGATAGCAATGTATGGCCCCGATCAGGAGAAGACTTCCTTTATCACACCACGGGGGTTATACTGTTACAGTGTTATGCCCTTTGGTCTGAGGAATGCTGGAGCAACTTATCAAAGATTAGCAACGATTATGCTAAAGAAGCTGCTCGGCAAGACCATGGAGGTGTACATAGATGACATGGTGGTGAAGAGCAAGGAGAAACGGGACCACATCGCTGATCTGAGAGAGGCTTTTGAGATACTAAGAGAGTATAAGCTGAAGCTCAACGCCTCGAAATGTGCGTTTGGAGTAAGTTCTGGGAAGTTCCTGGGTCACTTAGTGACCATTAGAGGGATAGAGGCGAATCCCGATCAAATTACAGCTTTACAGAAGCTACAGAGTCCAAGGACCACGAAGGAGGTCCAGCGGTTGACAGGGATGGCGGCAGCCCTCAACAGGTTCATCAGTCGTTCGAGTGACAAGTGTAGACCTTTCTTTCAGTTGTTGAAGAAAAGAGAAGGTTACGAATGGGGAGCAGAATGTGAGCAAGCGTTCCAAGACCTGAAGAAGTATTTGGCAGCTGCCCCGCTTCTGTCCACTCCTGAGCCTGATGATATTCTAACCTTGTACTTAGCAGTATCAGAGCATGCTGTTAGCGCAGTCTTATTGAGGAGCAAGGGATCCGAGCAAATCCCTGTTTATTATGTAAGCAAGACGCTACTGGACGCAGAGACGAGATATCTGCCCCTTGAGAAGTTGGTCCTGGCATTGAGAACGGCAGCTAGGAAGTTGCCCCATTACTTCCAAAGTCACAAAGTGGTGGTTTACACAGAGTTCCCGTTGAAGTCATTACTGCGAAAGGCCGATTTCTCGGGACGAATATCAACCTGGTCAGTGGAGTTGAGCCAGTATGATATTGATTATCAACCGCGCACGGCAGTTAAGGGGCAAGTTTTGGCAGATTTCGTGGCAGAGTTTTCTCCCACAGTTGCTCCACTGCCTCCTACGAGAAAGGAGCAATGGGTCGAGCAATCATCTGAGAAACGAAGGGCATCCGCCGAGCAGGATCCTTTGGAATGGAAACTTTTTGTTGATGGATCCGCATGCAACACCGGATCAGGAATTGGAGTTGTGCTTTTCCCTCCTGAAGGAGTTATGATCGAGTTGTCCCTGCGCCTGGGTTTCAGTGCGTCAAACAACGTGGCGGAGTACGAGGCACTCCTGGCCGGCTTAAGGAGCGCAAGAACCTTGAAGGTAAAAAGAATCCGAGTATTCTGTGATTCACAACTCGTGGTGAATCAGCTGTCCGGGGAATACGAGGCCCGGAGTGAAAAGATGGCGGCCTACGTAGAGGCAGCCAAGGATTTGCTTGATACCTTTGAGAAGGTACACATCGAGCAGATAAGCTCTGGACAGAACGCCCACGCTGACTCACTGGCTTGGTTGGCAGCGGCTGTGCCAACAGAGTTCAAAAGGTAGTAGTGGATTATCTTGCTAAGCCGAGCATTGGTACAAGTGTGGAGTTGGTCTTAGGCGTGAACCAAGGACCAAGTTGGATGGATCCAATAGTGGAGTTCCTACGAGATGGGACACTCCCGAGATAAAAAAGCTCACAAGATAAAGACAAAATCTGCAAGATTTTGGCTATCACCAGAGGGGAAGTTGTACAGAAAGTCCTTCACTGGACCGTACTTGCTTTGTGTGCATCCCGAGATGGTGCAAAAATTCCTCCATGAAATACACGAGGGAACGTGTGGGAGTCATGCTGGGGGCAGGTCCATTGCTCACCGTGCAATTACCCAGGGATACTGGTGGCCGCACATGCAAGAAGATGCAAAGGTGTATGTAAAAATCTGCGAGAAGTGTCAGAAATTCTCGCCTATGATCCGAACACCAGCCGAAGACCTGGTGCCCTTGACAAGTCCCTGGCCGTTTGCACAGTGGGGCATGGACATCGTGGGTCCACTTCACAAGGCTACTGGGAACAGGAAGTTTCTGTTGGTGGCAACGGACTACTTTACCAAGTGGATTGAAGCAGAACAACTGGCAAAAATCACAGTACCAATGATAGAAAGGTTCGTGTGGAAGAACATCATCACTCGATTTGGAGTGCCGTATTCCTTGATCACTGATAACGGGTCACAGTTCCAGAAAAAGTTCAAGGCTTTTTGCGCCCAATATGGAATAAGGAACTACTATTCCACACCGGCCTACCCTCAGAGCAATGGACAGGCAGAAGCATCCAACAAGACTATACTTGACGGGATCAAGAAAAGGTTGGACAAAGCAAAGGGCAAGTGGCCTGACGAACTGCCACTGGTCCTGTGGGCACACCGAGCAACCCCTAGGAGGTCTACGGGAGAGACCCCCTATTCGCTAGCGTATGGAACAGAGGCTGTGATTCCATTGGAGGTTGGTTTACCGACCAACAGGACCACATTGGTGGAGAATGGGGGCAATGACAGAGCTCTGGAAATCGAGCTGGATCTCGCGGAGGAGAGAAGAGAACGAGCTCTGGTGCACCTCGTACCAAGAGCAGCTGATGAAAAGCTACAACAAGCATGTCCACACACGAGAATTTGGTGTTGGAGACCTTGTGTTAAGAAAGGTGCTCGGCAACACCAAGGTGGCCAACGAGGAAAGTTGGGGGCCAATTGGGAGGGCCCGTGTCGAGTTACTGAGGTTGTGGGCATAGGGGCATATCGATTGGCGGACATTGGACGGGAACCGGTACCAAGGCCCCTGGAATGTTCATAACTTGAGGAAGTTCTACGTATAAAGAACTTCGATTTCATTTTATTACATTTTAGAAGCACATCGTGATTGTGTGGAATTATGAATAAAATTCCCTTGTGTTTTGTTTTGCTAGTTGCAAAGGGCACGCGTAACGCCCCTTGAGTTCTTTGAATTATGAATAAAATTCGGATTTTGGTAAGCAAACACTATTTTTACGAGTTTTTCTTTCGTTATGCTTTAAATATGAAGTCAAGCCAAATCCTTAGTCCTCACTCCATATTGGGGAGCAGAGTATAGAGTAACTAAATGGAATTTCGAATATTTCAAAATTTTACCAAATCTGAATATACTTGACGGTTTGCTCAGTGCGAATACACGGAAATTTTACCAAGAAATCTGAATACACTTGGCGGGTTGCTCGGATGCGAATACACCCAGATTTGGTAGAGTACGAATACACTTGGCAGTTGCTCGGGTACGAATACACCCAGATTTGAGCCGAGTACGAATACACTTGGTAGTTGCTCGGGTACGAATACACCCAGATTTGAGCCGAGTACGAATACACTTGGCAGTTGCACGGGTACGAATACACCCAGATTTGAGCTGAGTACGAATACACTTGGCAGTCGCTCGGGTATGAATACACCCAGAATTGAGCCAAGTACGAATATACTCGTCCATTTTGTTCGGGTACGAATACACCCAGAATTATGTCAAAAACACTTCACTGCTCTCAAACACGAATATGTTTGGGACAGTTCCAAGGACGAATACATTTGTTTATGCATAAGAATACGAGTGAAACTCAGGATTAACATGACCAAATACGAATACATTTGGGTAACATGGGCACGCCATTGTCTGAGTATGAATGAACTTCCTGGCTTGCTCGGGTGTGAACAGGCCCTGAATAACGCACGAGTACGTGTGCTGATAGGCAAGTTACGAATGAGACCAAGCATTACTCTAAGGTATGAGAAAGTGAATACAATACCATCAGCAGGCACGATAAGGCCTGGGGAGCATACGTGAATATGCATAAGGCTAAGTACGAAGACACTAAGCACATAAAATTTTGGCCATGAGACGGCCACCTGTGTTAAAAGAATGGCCACGAAGGGCCAGCCAAACATGTTCAGGCCACGAAGGGCCAGGCAAGACAAAAGTTTAGGCCAAACAGGGCCACCAAAGCATAAAAAGCCACGAAGGGCCAGAATCAGCAGAAATTAAAGTGTTTGAAAATATATCAGGCGCCACGCAGGGCAATGCCAGTGGCCACGCAGGACCAGCAGAAACTAGTTCAGAAATCCCAACTGTTATCACGACGATACAAAGAGACTAACTTACTCTTCGTTCGTTAGATCTTGGACGACAGGTGGAGAGGCTGGAGCAGTTGCAGAGACAGGAGCTGTCGCATCATCCACAGTTGTGCCAGGTTCAGACGGACCGCCACCGGCTTCCTTCTGGCCAGTGTTGGTCGCTTCTCCAGTTTGACCAGCTTCGGCATTTTGCTGTTCGGGGACGTTGTTAAGCTCCCTGTCCAGGCTGTCCTCCTCCTCCACCACCTCTTCCAGCTCCTCGGTGGCCGCCTGGGTGCTTGGAAGGTCAATCTCAGTCCACAGGGTAGAAGACTCTGGGGCACCAGATTTCCTGAGGCAAGCCAGCCAGCCAGCCTCGAACACTTGGTCCTGAATCCCAGGCATTTGATCCGTGTAGCTCTTAGTAGCCACACGAATCCCTTCATTGTAGCCTTGCTGGTAGGAGGCCTTGGCTTCGTTTTTACTCGCCTCCAACTCCGTCAAAGTTTGATTCAGGTTGTCCTCGGCACCCTCCAGCTTGTTTTTCAGCTCATCCGCAAGCCCGCGGGCCTGGTTTCTCTCTCTCCAGCCTCACTATGGTATTCTGCAGTTTGGCAATCTGGCACGCTGGGGCTCAGACTGGCCAAGTTTCTGTGCTATGGCCACCATCTTCTGCATTGCCTAGGGATTTTGAACACAAAAAGCAGCATTAGGCACAAAACAGGTATACAAGACTGACAAAGGAAAACGCCGCGTAGTTACCTTGGCATTGTGGCTCATGAATGAGCCAAGGAGATTGTCCGGGGAGCAGGAGACTTCTCTTTGCATATCCCCAGGCAACAGGAAAGCCTGGGATAGTGCGAGGGCTGTCCCCTCAGAATCAACACTGTCACGGACGGTGACTGGCCGCCCGCCGTGCGTAAACTGGGGAGCCCAAATGGGGGTTGGAGGAGCTGTGAGTTGAGGGGGCTGCTCGACCGAGGAGGTATCGAGCCGTAGGCGTTTGTCCCTATGACTAGCTTCGATCTCCTCGGGAGAGAAGCCTGGAGGAACGTCCAATTGAGCTGGGCCACGGCGACCATGAGATGGTGCCGGGCTCTGAGTACGACCGCGGCTACGAGCGGTGCCGCGACCCCTTCCACGGCCAACGGTGAGCAGATTGCTGAGATTGATCGGCTGGTCCATCTCTCGAGGTGGGGGAGATGGGGAGTATCCGCTCGAAGATGTGGAAGCTTCTTCGGCAAGCTGGATTGATTCGTTGGGAAGAGGGGGGGTCCGAGAACGCCTTTCCTCTTCTTGCTCGGGTTGTTGAGCAGGAAGATCTGGGACGACGGGGTTATCAGCTGCTCGGATTCGTCGGTCGATGAACCCGCCGTATGATGCACGGTAACTGAGGAGAATCTGTGCTGCCCTTGCTCGGCCAGCCAAACACGTGCCTTGACCGTTGAAGGCAAGTGCACGTTTGATATCAGTGACGTGGACCTGAGGGGTGATGATGGCGTGCCCCTGGTTGACGTTTGTGGCTGCAAATACGAAGAAATTAGCAGTCAGTAAAAGCAGAAATATGTAATGCAATACGAAATATTGCTCGGTATGAAGTTCTACGAGAAAGAGAACTAACGTGGAGTGCCAAATCTGTGGGGTGCGTGAAAGCCGACGACTCTACTGTCCTCGTCTCTGGGCTCGAAGTTCCCCGTGACGATGAGGAAGTCGTCGTCGTCCTCTCTGGCAGAGTCAGGCAATTCGAGCACCAACCTTTTCCTGAATTCCTACTCTTGAGATAGTAGGTCCGAGCATCTTTGGTTCGAGAGATGTTGTATAGATGGTGAATATCGTGTAAACCTAGGGGCGTGCCTAGCATTTGGTTCAGGCATTGATGCCCATGACGACCACTGAAAAAATTGGTGAGACTGCATAGGAGGCGATGCAGTAGTGGGACAGAACACAGCGGAGCGATGGTGCCAGGAAACTGGCGCCGCCCTCAACGGCGGCGGCAGCGAGGGATATGAAGGGTGTCATTATCGAAACACTCACGAATGGCGTTTTGAGGGGCCAATAGGGTGGCCACGTTATCAAGAATCTCGTAACGAGATGCTGAACTCAGACCATCCTGAAGGGTGTCGCAGTGACTACGAAATCTACCCATACTGAGAATTATGGGTATAGGTTTTCTAAAAAGAGAAATGGGTACGAGAAACCCTAAGGGGACTGTGATAGTTCTAAATTGACGATGAAGACTGAGCAGAAAGGGGGAATAAGAACTTACAAACAGGAAGAACCCTAGAATCAGAATGAGACCCCGAAATGGTGAACAGTGCTTCAATGGTGGGAGCGCTTGGGCGTGCTTTCTACAGAGGGAAGTTGAGAAAAGAAAAGTGGGTTTGAAATGGGGACAAAAACTCAAGTATACCCCGGCAAAAGGGGTGACGTATGAGAAACGTCACCCCAGACGCCGTTTGGGCGCTCCGTTCCCCGAAACGTCTGCTCGCATTTAATATGGGCGGCACAGAGCATGCCGCGTGTAAAGGTGTTAGCTGGAAAAGCCAGTGCAGACCAAACGACGAGGCGTTTAGGTTGGGCTAATGATGAGTTTGCACCAAGTACGAGAAACATAGGTGCAGGAGCAAAACCTTGCTCGGTGTTTAGAAGCTTTGCTCGTCATATTAAGAGAAAATAACGAGTAAAGCTGGGGAGCCATTGTAGGGAGGTAATCCCGAACAGGTACAAAGAGGCCCGAACAGGTGGTACGTGGGGTCCAGAATAAATACAGTCGGAATATCCGCCGTGCAGTGAGGTGAGCGGCACAAGGACCGGGGACACGAGAGGTCCAGGTCCAAGATACCCGAGTAGGGGCATGGTCCAAAGAGCAAGGGTAGTTGTTGGACCAGTCTCGTGATAAGGGGTCCAGTGATATGAAAAATCATTGGTCCAGAGGGTCTGTTCGGCAAATCTGAAGGAGGTGCCAGGAGGCACTCCAGAAGGGTCTAGAAATGGAAATACCCAGTGGGGAAACAAGATCTGGAGGAGATACCCAACGAGAATGGGGTGAACGGCCAGCTTTGGAAAGAGTTCCTAAAAGGTCTAAAAGGAAATATGCAGTTATGGGAATGAGAATCCCTGATATTCTAAGTTCCCTTTACGAGAAAGGAAACTTAGGGCAGCAAGATGGCTTGGACAGAAAGTAGACATGGGTCTATAAATATGAGGTAAACCTAGAGGTAAAGGTACGCAATTCCTGGTTATTCGATTACTACCTACTGAGAATTAGGGTTTTCACTAGTACGAGATACTAACTTTGGCAACGGAGGGCCTTTGCCACGAGACGGCAAAGGTGCGCTCACCTTTTGTTTGTTTTATAGGTTTAACTCTGGCAGTGTGAGAAGTAGCCGTTACAGTTCTGTACTGTTCGAAGGCCTTTTTTGTTTTCTGCACTTACAACACTCTCTCTCCCTCTCTCGGCCTCACTTTCTCTCTCTCTCCCATGGCTTTCTCCCTCTCTCTCTCTCTCTCTCTCTTACTTTTGGACAAAAAGTATATATGTTTGTATATACTATATATAGGTGGTCTAGAAAAGAAAGTTGTAGGGAGGTAATCCCGAACAGGTACAAAGAGTGGCCGAACACGTGGTACGTGGGGCCGAGAATCAATATAGTCAGAGTATCCGCCGTGCAGTACGGTGAACGGCAGTAAGGGCTGGGGGCACGAAAGGTCCCTGGTCCAAGATACCCGAGCAGGGGTATGGTTCAGAGAGCAAGGGTATTTGATGGACCAGTCTCGTAAAGGGATCGGTGATATGAGAAATCATTGGTCGAGAGGGTCTGTTCGGCAAAGGCCGAACAATAGCAACAATCTGGAGAAGGTGCCAGGAGGCGCTCAGAGTGGTCGAAATGGAAATATCCAATAAGGAAACGAGATCTGAGGAGATTCCCAACGAGAATGGGATGAACGGCCAGCTTTGGGAAGAGTGCCTAAATGGTCTAAAAGGAAATGCGCAGTTATGGGAATGAGAATCCCTGATATTCTAGGTTCCCTTTACGAGAAAGGAAACTTAGGGCAGCAAGATGGCTTGGATAGCAAGTAGACATGGGTCTATAAATATGAGGTAAACCTAGAGGTAAAGGTACGCAATTCCTGGTTATTTGATTACTTCCTACCGAGAATTAGGGTTTTCACTAGTACGAGATACTAACTTTGGCATCGGAGGGCCTTTGCCACGAGAAGGCAAAGGTGCGCTCACCCATTGTTTGTTTTACAGGCTCAACTCCGGCGGTGTGGTAGGGTTCCGGTGTAAGAACGAGAAGTAGCCGTTACGATCAAGGTGCTGTTTGGAGGCCCATTTGTTTTCCTGCACCTACAATTGGCGCCGTCTGTGGGAAACGAAAGAGGTCCCTTCGAAAAAGCGACCATGGTGGAGGAAGATCCAAAGACCCCAGTTGACCCGAATAATCTGCTGGGTGGGGGAGGTGACAAGTCCCCGCCGGATCCTCCAAGAAAGCCCGATGGCGAGCGAGTGGGGAGGACCACGAGTAAGGACCGCCTGGCGATCCATGGCGACTCGAAACAGGGCGGACGGGCAGCGGCGGGATCCACGAGAAGAGTAAGTCCCGCCGTGAAAGGGGAGTCGGTGGCACGCTCGAAAAGCGTGTATAGCCGGGAAGATATCCTGGACAAAAAGAGATAGAAAATACGCTCGTCTGATTAAAAAGCGAGAGTACGAGATTCAACAATTGGAGAGGATACGAGAACATCCAGAGGATTACGGGCTTTCACGAAGGAAGTCCAGAAAGAAAGGTTGGATATGGTGGAGTGCAGGAGAGCTTCTTCACGAAGAAGAAGAAGCGGGAGCCTCACTCCAAAACGACAGAGGGCTTCTTCACGAAAAGGAGAAGCGAGGCGGGGCTCCTCCCAGGAAGGAGGGGAGGAAGCACCACAGAGGGACAGTGCGAGACCTGATTCTGACTGGGAAAGGAATAGTGCCAGGGCTGCGAAGGTATCGGATGAGGGGACCATGTCTGCACGAGAAGCAGCACGGAGAGCCCTTAGCAACATAACAACTTCTCCTTTTGCAAAGAGATTGCAGGAGGCAAGGTTGCCGAGCAGGGTTAAGCACGGGACGTTTATCTTGTACGAAACCAATGCAGACCTGGTGGCGCACATACAACATTACCAGCAGGCGATGTTTATGCACGACGGTGATGACGCAATCATGTGCAAGATGTTCCCATCTAGTTTGGGAAAAGTGGCCCTATCATGGTTCCATAAGTTGCGGCCGAACACCATACGAAGGTGGAGACAGTTGGCCGAGGAGTTCACTGCTCGGTTCCTGACGAGCAGGAAACCACCCAAAACTTTTGAGAGTCTCTCGGCTATGAAGCAAGGAGAGAGTGAGCCGATCAGGGACTACGCCAAGAAGTATTGGGAGACTTTCAACGAGATTGAAAGTTGCAGTGAAGAGTATGCAATAGCAACGTTCAAAACTGGGCTACCTGTTCGGGGAGAGCTGCGAAAGTCCCTAAACATGAGTCCAGTGAGCACACTGGCAAAGCTGATGGAGCGGATTGAGCAGCACGCCAGGAACGAGGATGACATACTACGGGAAGACGGCAAACTAAGTGCCGAGCAAGTCAAAGGACCCGCAAAGAAGGCGGATAAACCCGAACCCAAGACTTACAAAGAAAGAAAGGAGCACGGGCAGACTAAGAGAGAGTCGTACCGGGAAAAACACGTCCCTGATCCGAAGTCGTTCTTCTCGGTGACAACGGTTTGGAAAGAACCGATTTATCGGGTTCTTTATCGAATAAAGAACCGCCCATACTTTAAATGGCCCCCACGGCTGGAGGGTGACAAAGATGCAAGAAGGGCTACGAGTCAGCACTGCAGTTACCACAAAAGCGGGGGCACATGACAGAGGATTGCGAGATGTTTAAACAGCATCTTGATGACCTGGTCTCCCGTGGGTACCTGAAAGAGTTTATCCAAGAGGAGCACAAGGGTGTCGAGAAAGCGATGGAACTGGATTACGAGCAAAATCCTAGGGGCGTAATCCATATGATACATGGGTTGGCCACACCTTATACGAGAAATGAGGTGAGATTACTCCAGAGGTAGGTGAAACACGACCAGCACGTGATGCAGTTGGGAAAGAAACGGGGACGTGAAGCGGAAGGGTGCAACGAAGGCACAGTCTTCACGGATGAGGACCTGGGAGGAGTCCAGGTGCCGCACAACGACGCTCTTGTCATAACCCTACGAATTGGGGAATATGACATGGAGAGGATCCTGGTGGATTCAGGAAGTTGCACCGAGGTGCTTTACTACGACGCATTCAAGAAGCTGGGATTGACACAGGCGGACTTGGTACAGTTAGTAACCCCGTTGGTCGGGTTTAGTGTAGGAGCAGTTTGGCCATTGGGTAAGGTAACCCTTCCTGTTCGGGCAGGAACAGTGGTGCTCAGAACCGATTTTTTGGTGGTGGATGTGCCGTCTTCCTATAACGCGATTATAGGAAGAACCTGGCTGCATAAGATGAGGGCAGTTTCGTCCACTTACCATCAGATGGTGAAGTTTCCAGGATCCAATGGGATCGAAAGAATAAAGGGGAACCAGAAGACAGCCCAACAGTGCTTGGTTTCTATAATCAAGAAGGCGCCCAAGGCACAGCTAGTGCAAACCGTCGAGGTTAACAACCAGCCGACCATCGAGGATGTCGGAGGGAATCCAGCCGAGAAGGTGGTGGAAGGATTGAAGAAAATCCAGATCAACGAGAATGATCCAGAAAGGTATTTCCTGATTGGGGAGAACCTGTGCACAGAAGAGGAGGAAGAATTGGTGAAGTTCCTCAAAGAGTACATTGATGTGTTTGCATGGATGCCAGAAGAGATGCCTGGGGTGGATGCAAACGTGATTTGCCACCACTTGAATGTGGATCCACAACACAAACCGGTGATGCAGAAGAAAAGGAGATCAGCCGTACAGCATGTGGACGCTGTCATCGAAGAGGTGAACCGCTTGCTCGAGGCAAAGGCGATCCGAGAAGTGTATTACCAGTGGTTGTCTAACACGGTAGTGGTGAAAAGAAGAATGGGAAGTGGCGAAGTTTGCGTCGACTTCACATATCTAAACAAGGCACATCGAAAAGGCAGTTTTCCCTGCCAGGATAGATCAAGCGGTGGATGCAACGGTGGGTATGGGCGTATGAGTTTTCTCGGCGCTTATCGAGGATATCACCAGATAGCTATATACGGCCCGATCAGGAGAAGGCGTCCTTTATCACCCCACGGGGGCTGTATTACAGTGTCATGCCCTTTGGTCCGAGGAACGCTGGAGCACTTATCAGAGATTAGCAACGATTATGCTAAAGAATGCTCGGCAAGACCATGGAGGTATACATAGATGACATGGTGGTTAAAAGCAAGGAGAAACGGGACCACATAGCTGATCTGAAAGAAGCTTTTGAGATATTGAGAGAGTATAAGCTGAAGCTCAACGCCTCGAAATGTGCCTTTGGAGTAAGTTCTGGGAAGTTCCTGGGCCACTTGGTGACCATTAGAGGGATAGAGGCGAATCCTGATCAAATCACAGCTTTGCAAAAGCTGCAGAGTCCAAGGACCATGAAGGAGGTCCAGTTAACGAGGATGGCGGCAGCTCTTAACAGTTTCGTCGTTCGAGTGACAAATGCAGGCCTTTCTTTCAGTTGTTAAAAAAGAGAAGGTTACGAATGGGGAGCAGAATGTGAGCAAGCATTTCAAGACTGAAGAAGTACTTGGCGGCCGCCCCACATCCACTCCCGAGCCTGGTGAGACCTTGACCTTGAACTTGGCAGTGTCAGAGAACATGTTGTAAGTGCGGTCTTACTAAGGAACAAGGGATCCGAGCAAATCCACTGTCTATTACGTGAGCAAGACGCTCCTGGACGCAGAAACGAGGTATCTGCCACTTGAGAAGTTGGTCCTGGCGCTGAGGGCGGCGGCTAGGAAGTTGCCCCATTACTTCCAAAGTCACAAAGTGGTGGTTTACACGGAGTTCCCGTTAAATCGTTGCTTCGAAAGGCTGATTTCTCGGGGCGAATATCGACCTGGTCAGTGGAATTGAGCCAGTATGATATTGATTATCGGCCGCAGCAATTAAAGGGCAAGTTTTGGCAGATTTCGTGGCGGAGAGTTTTCTCCCACGGTTGCTCCACGCCTCCTACGAGAAAGGAGCGATCCGTTCAGCAATCAACCGAGAAGAAAAAGGCATCCGCCGGCAGGACCCTTCGGAATGGAAGCTTTTTGTTGATGGGTCCGCATGCAATACGGATCTGGAATTGGAGTAGTACTCTTCCCTCTGAAGGAGTTATGATCGAGTTGTCGTTGCGCCTAGGTTTCAGCGCGTCAAACAACGTGGCGGAGTCTGAGGCACTCTTAGCCGGATTCTGAGCGCAAAAGCCTTGAAGGTAAAAAGAATTCGAGATTCCGTGATTCACAACTCGTGGTGAACCATTTGTCAGGAGTCTGAGGCCGGAATGAGAAGATGGCGACCTACGTGGAAGCGACCAAGGATTTGCTTGATACCTTCGAGAAGGTACACATCGAGCGAGATAAGCTGCAGGCGGAATGCCCACGCCTCACTGGCTTGGTTGGCAGCGGCTGTGGCAACAGAGTTCAAGAGGAAGGTGGTAGTGGACTATCTTGCTTGAGCGGAGTATTGGGAGAAATGTGGAATTGGTCTTGGGCGTGAACCAAGGACCAAGTTGGATGGATCCAAATAGTGGAGTTCCTACGAGATGGGATACTCCCACAGACAAAAAAGAGGCTCACAAAATAAAGACGAAATCGCAAGATTTTGGCTATCACCAGAGGGGAAGTTGTACAGAAAGTCCTTCACTGGACCGTACCTGCTTTGTGTGCATCCCGAGATGGTGCAGAAATTTTTCCAGAAGATACATGAGGGAACGTGTGGGAGTCATGCAGGTGGGAGATCCATCGCTCACCGAGCAATCACACAGGGTTATTGGTGGCCACACATGCAAGAAGATGCGAAGGTGTATGTGAAAATTTGTGAGAAGTGTCAGAAGTTCTCACCAATGATCCGAACACCAGCTGAAGATCTGGTGCCCTTGACAAGTCCTTGGCCGTTTGTGTAGTGGGGAATGGACATCGTGGGTCCACTCCATAAGGCTACTGGGAACAGGAAGTTCCTGTTGGTAGCAATGGACTACTTTACCAAGTGGATTGAAGCAGAACCACTGGCAAAAATCACAGAACCCATGATAGAAAAGTTCGTGTGGAAGAACATCATCACTCGATTTGGAGTTCCTTATTCCCTGATCACTGATAATGGGTCACAGTTCCAGAAAAAGTTCAAGGCTTTTTGTGCCCAATATGGAATAAGGAACTACTATTCCACGCCAGCCTACCCTCAGAGCAATGGGCAGGCAGAGGCGTCCAACAAAACCATACTTGACGGGATCAAGAAATGGTTGGACAAAGCAAAAGGCAAGTGGCTTGACGAATTGCCACTGGTCCTGTGGGCACACCGAACAACTCCTAGGAGGTCTACGGGAGAGACCCCCTATTCGCTAGCGTATGGAACAGAGGCTGTTATTCCATTGGAGGTTGGTTTGCCGACCAACAGGACCACATTGGTGGAAAGTGGGGGCAATGACAGAGCCCTGGAAATCGAGCTGGACCTCGCCGAGGAGAGGAGAGAACGAGCTCTGGTACACCTGGCTTCGTACCAGGAGCAGCTGATGAAAAGCTATAACAAGCATGTCCACCCACGAGAATTTGGTGTTGGAGACCTTGTGTTAAGAAAGGTACTCGGCAACACCAAGGTGGCCAACGAGGGAAAGTTGGGGGCCAATTGGGACGGCCCGTATCGAGTTACAGAAGTTGTGGGCATTGGGGCATATCGATTGGCAAACCTGGACGGGAACCCGGTACCAAGGCCCTGGAATGTTCACAATTTGAGGACGTTCTACGTGTAAAGAACTTCGATTTTATTTTTATTCTGTTTTAGGTACACATCGTGATTGTGTAGGAATTACGAATAAAATTCCCTTGTGTTTTCTTTTACTAGTTGCAAGGGGTACGTATAACGCCCCCTTGAGTTTTTCAAATTACAAATAAAATTCCAGGATTTTGGTAAATAAACACCGTTTCTTACGAGTTTTTTTTTTTCGTTATGCTTTAAATACGAAGTCAAGCTAAATCCTTAGTCCTCACTCCGTATTGGGGAGCAGAGGTGGAGAGGTGTAGGGTAGCTGAATGGAATTTCGAATATTTCAAAATTGAGCCAAGTACGAATATACTTGTTTATTTGCTCGGGTACGAATACACCCTGAATTGAGCCAAGTACGAATATACTTGTCTGTTTGCTTGGGTACGAATACACCCTGAATTGAGCCAAGTACTGAATATACTTGTCTGTTTGTTCGAGTACGAATACACCCGAATTATGTTAAGTCACGAATACGCTTAAGCTGTTTGTTCGAATCTGAATACACGAATTATGTTAAGTCTGAATACGCTTAAGCTGTTTGCTCAGTCTGAATACACCTGCACTGAGCCAAGTATGAATATACTTATCTGTTTGCTCGGGTATGAATACACCCAGAATTATGTCAAGTACCGAATACACTTAATTGTTTGTTCGGGTACGAACATACCCACAATCGAGCCAAGTGTAGGTATACTTAAGCGATTGCTCGGGCACGAAAACGCCCAGAAAGCATATGAGAATATGCATACTGTCCTCAAACACGAATATGTTTGGAATAATCTCAAGTGCAAATAGGTTTGTTTACTTGTATGCGGGCATGCCCACAACAGAGTCTGGGTATGAGCAAACCCAGGATCACCAGGTCCCAATACGAACACATTTGGGTAACCTAAGAATGGAAGCTTCCAAGCACGAAGCATTTGAGCTGCATACGTGAACATGCAATAATATCTAAAGTCCGGAAAACTTGAAGACTGCTAAAGCATCATTTAAAGGTATGAGAAACCTACAACAGTTAAGAAGTGAACACGATTGGACCATCAACAGGCACGATGAGGCCTGGGGAGCATACGTGAGTATGCGTAAAAGCTAAGTACGAAGACGCTTAGCATGACAAATGCTGGCCAAGAGATGGCCACCTGCATAGATAAAGGCCACAAAGGGCCAGGCAGAGCTAAGAGTTTAGGCCGCGAAGGGCCAGCCAAACATAAAGGACCACGAAGGGCCAAAACCAGCAAAATTAAAGTGTTTGGAAATGTGTCGGTGCCGCGCAGGGCAATACCAATGGCCACGCAGGGCCAGTCAAAACTGATTAAAAGTTCCAATTGTTATCATTACGAAGAGTCCAACTTACTCTTCGATTGTCAGGTCCTCAATGACAGGAGGGGCTGGAGCAGTTTGAGAAGAGGGCAGAGCGGTCGTGTCCTCCACTACTGTAGACAATTCTGGGACGCCACCACCAGCTTCCTTCTGGCCAGCAGCAGCGTCATCCACAGTAGCATTTGCTTCATTCTCTGCCTGCTCGTTGATTTGAGCGTCTTGTGTTCCCTCTGCAGCGTTTCCTTCCTCTACCTCATCCTGCTCCTCAACGACTTGGGTGCTCGGGAGATCAATCTCCGTCCAAAGGGGAGAAGAATCTGCTGCACCAGATTTCTTGAGGCATGCCAACCAGCCAGCCTCGAAGACTTGATCTTGAATCCCGGGCATTTGATCCACGTAGCTCTCAGTGGCCACGCGGATTCCTTCGTTATAACCCTGCTGGTAGGCAGCCTTGGCTTCATTTTTGCTCGCCTCCAGCTCTGTCAAGGTCTGGTTCAGGCTGTCCTCTGCACCCTCCAGCTTGCCCCTAAGCTCGTCCGCAAGCCCGCGAGCTTGATTTCTCTCCCTCTCCAGCCTGACAATTGTGTTCTGCAGCTTTGCGTTCTCACTGGCGAGCTTGGCACGCTGGGGCTCGGAATGTCCCAGTTTCTGGGCCATGGCCACCATTTTTTGCATCGCCTGGACAGACACATGATTAGACAAATGGCAGGAATAAGCAATTTGAAGCCATTAGCATGAAGAAATGGGTATGATGACTTTACCTTGGCTTGGTGGCTCATGAACGAGCCGAGGAGATTCTCCAGGGAGCAAGCAACTTCTTTTTGCATATCCCCAGGCAGCAGAAAGCTGGGATAGTGCTGAGGCTGTCCCTCAAAGTCAACAACATCACGGACGGTGGCCCGCCCGCCGTCTGGCCCAGAAAGCCGGATGGGAGTTGGAGGCCGCAGTTGAGGAGGCTGCTCGGCCAAGAGGTTTCAAGCCGTTGACGTTTTTCCCTGTGGCCGGCCTCAATCTCCTCGGGGAAGCGGGAGGGACATCGAGGTTGGCGAGGCCACGCAGCGGCCATGAGAAGCGCCCGAGCTCGAGGCGTCATGCTGCCACGAGATGTGCGCGCCCACGACCGACCCGGGATGTTGAGGAAGCTAGCGAGGTTGATCGATTGTTGCATTTCCTGAGGAGATGGAGAGTACCCACTTGAGGATGTGGAGGTTTCTTGGCGAGTTGGATTGGCTCGTTAGGCAGAGGTCCGAGAACGCCTCTCTTCTCGTTGCTCAGGCTGTTGAGGAGGATCAGGGATGATGGGATTATCGGCTGCTCGGATTCGTCGGTCGATGAATCCGCCGTCACGATCTGCAGTAGCTCGAGAAGAATCTGCGCTGCTCTTGCTCGGCCAGCCAAGCACGTGCCTTGCCCGTTGAAAGCAAGTGCACGGTTGATATCAGTAACGTGGACCTGGGGGGTAATGATGGCGTGCCCCTGGTTGACGTTCGATGCTGCAAATACAAGAAAAATTGGCAGTTAGTGAAAGCAAAAAGAAGACGGTGCAAAGCGAAATTTTGCTCGGCAATAAAGTTCTACGAGAAAGGGACTAACGTGGGGTGCCGAATCTGTGCGGCGCGTGAAAGCCGATGACCCTACCATCTTCATCCCTGGGCTCGAAATTCCCTGTGACGATGAGGAAGTCATCATCGTCTCCTCGGGCAGAGTTAGGCAGTTCTAGCACGAGCCTTTTTCTGGAATTCCTACTCTTGAGGTAGTAGGTCAGGGCATCCTTGGTTCTGGAAATACTATACAGGTGGTGTATGTCGTGCAAACCTAAGGATGTGCCTAGCATTTGGTTCAGGGCGTTGATGCCCATAACGACCCTAAAGAAGTTGGCTGAAACTTGCATAGGGGATAGTCTATAGTGGGCTAAAACCTGGCGGAGCAGTGGTGCCAGGGGAAACCTGACGCCGCCTTCAACCACGGCAACGACAGGAATGTGAAAAGTATCGTTATCGAAACTCTCGCAAATGGCGTTTTCAGAGGCTAGTGTGGTGGCCACGTTGTCAGGAATCTCGTAACGAGATCTGAACTCAGCCATCCGCTGAGGGGTGTCGCAATGACTACGAAATCTACCCATACTGAGAATTATGGGTATAGGTTTCCTAAAAAGAGAAATGGGTACGAGAAACCCTAAGGGGACTGTGATAGTTCTAAATTGACGATGAAGACTGAGCAGAAAGGGGGAATAAGAACTTACGAACAGGAAGAACCCTAGAATCGGAATGAAACCCTGAGATGCGGACGGTGCTTCAATGGCGGGAGCACTTGGGCGTGTTCTCTGCAGAGGAAGATGGAAAGAGAAAAGTGGGGTTTGAAATGGGGATGAAAACCCAAGTATACCGACAAAGGGTGGCGTATGAGAAAGCGTCACCCCAGGCGCCGTTGGCGCTCCGTTCCCAGCGTCTGCTGCGCATTTAATACGGGCAGCCTGAGCATGCCGTGTGTAAAGGTGTTAGCTGGAAAAGCTTCAGACCAAACGACGAGGCGTTTGGGTTGGGCTAATGATGAGTTTGCACCGGCACGAGAAACATAGGTGCAGGAGCAAAGGGCGAGAACCTTGCTCGGTGTTCCGGAGCTTTGCTCGTCATATTAAGAGAAAATAACGAGTAAAGTGGGAGCCATTGTAGGAGGTAATCGAGCAGTACAAAGAGTGGCGAACACGTGGTAGTGCGTGGGGCGAGAATCAATATAGTCGAGTATCCGCCGTGGTAAGACGGTGAACGGCGATGAAGTGGGGCACGAAAGGTCCAGGTCCAAGATACCCGAGCAGGGTATGGTTCAAAGAGCAAGGGTATTTGTTGGACCAGTCTCGTGATAAGGGGTCCAGTGATATGAGAAATCATTGGTCCAGAGGGTTTGTTCGCAACGAGAAGGCCGACAGTAGCAGCAATCTGGAGAAGGTGCCAGGAGGCGCTCCAGAGTGGTCCAGAAATGGAAATATCCAGTTAGGAAACGAGATCTGAGGAGATTCCCAACGAGAATGGGATGAACGGCCAGCTTTGGGAAGAGTGCCTAAATGGTCTAAAAGGAAATGCGCAGTTATGGGAATGAGAATCCCTGATATTCTAGGTTCCCTTTACGAGAAAGGAAACTTAGGGCAGCAAGATGGCTTGGATAGCAAGTAGACATGGGTCTATAAATATGAGGTAAACCTAGAGGTAAAGGTACGCAATTCCTGGTTATTTGATTACCTCCTACCGAGAATTAGGGTTTTCACTAGTACGAGATACTAACTTTGGCATCGGAGGGCCTTTGCCACGAGAAGGCAAAGGTGCGCTCACCCATTGTTTGTTTTACAGGCTCAACTCTGGCGGTGTGGTAGGGTTCCGGTGTAAGAACGAGAAGTAGCCGTTACGATCAAGGTGCTGTTTGGAGGCCCATTTGTTTTCCTGCACTTACAAAAGTAATGCTTTCAAGGGTAAGGTTATTATCCCATGGGTAATGATCATTTTCCTAGAAAGGGAATCTTGTCATAAAAGTCATGATTACCAAGCCATGAGTATTACTTTTGGAATCTCATGATTACTTCTATTGTCCAATGGTCCTAGGATGTTAGGAGGATGTAACTAAGTCAATTGATACTAAGGTTAGGCTAACTAATTAGTTGGAAACTAATTCTACTAACCAAGCCGGATTTCTAGCCGAGAACTATAATTTTAAGGCCTTATATCAAATATTCTAGCATTCCTATAAGTACGCTATTCTTTAGAAAAAGTCCAAGTCTATCGGCGATGAAATTCTATTTTATAAGTATTGAATCTAATTATGACGGATTATTAGAAGTTAAAAGGAATTTAATAAGAATTTCAATAATAACAATGAGATTTTTGTTTACTAAAAATTGGAGTTGTTACAACTATGATTTAAGGTCCTTTAATTTTGATCCAGAGAGTGGATTAGACTGTATTGAGCTACAAGATGTTAACTTTGAATTTGCTGTGGATGCTTTGGGGAATTTTGATGTTGAGATTCCAGATGTGAATGTTGATGACATTAGATTTAATTTTCAACCTGACGTAGATGGAGGGCCAAAGGATTGTGTTGATGATGTTGAGATCATAGATGGAGAAGATTACAGTGATTCATCAAGTGATGATGTATATTACAGTGACCATTCCTACCAAGAAGAAGATGATGATGGGTTATATGGGACATATGTTGATGAGAATGAAGAATTTATGGGGTTAAAGGTCACTGCTGAAGAAGAAATTGGGTTTGATGGGAATGGTGATGGGTTTAATGGGAATGGTGATGGGTTTGATGGGAATGGAATGAGATTTTGCTCAGTGATGATGATTCCAAATATGGTTCAGAAAATAGTTAATACACCTCAAGTGATGAAGAAAATAGTCATAGGAGGAAACACCACTTTAAGAATTTTAGGCTTCAAACTGATATGGAAGATCCCCAATTCAAGGTTGGGATGTTTTTCAGTACCCCTCAGGAGTTCAAAGCAGCTGTTAAACAAAATGCAATTAAGCACCAAAGGCAAGTGAAGATGGTCAAGAATGATAACAGGAGGATTAGAGCCAAGTGTTTTGGTTCAAATGATCTAGAGAAACCATGTAAATGGGTGGTATATGCAGCTAAAGTTATGGCTGAATCAACTTACCAGGTCAGAACCTACAAGCCCATACACAAATGTGGGAAAACCTACTCAAACAGGAATGTTACCTTAACTGTCATTGCTAAGAGGTATATGAATGATTTAAGGATAAATCCAGGGATGCCTATTGCTGCCTTTAAAGAGAGAGTGAGAAAGGAACTAAAAGTTGATGTTTCTAGGAACCAATTGTACAAGGCAAAGAGAAAAGCTGGTAAGCACATATATGGTAATGATGTGGAACAGTATGGGAGACTGTGGGACTATTGTGAGGAGATAAGGAGGTCCAATCGAAGCTCAACTGTGGTAATGGATGCACCATTAGATGAAGTCACTGGCCAACCAAGGTTCAACAGGTTGTCCATTTTCTTAGCAGCTGTGAAGAGTGGGTATCTAGGAGGTTGCAGAAAGATAATAGGTGTAGATGGCTATCATTTGAAAGGGGAATACAGTGGGCAGCTCCTCACAGCAGTTGGTGTGGATCCAAACAATACAATGTATCCTATGGCATGGTGTGTTGTGGAGGTTTAGAACACGGACACATGGACATGGTTTCTTACACTTCTGAAGATGGACCTCAATACTACATAAGCCAATGAACATGAATGGACATTCATCAATGATAAACAGAAAGTAATCTAAATCCTAATTTTTTAACTTCATATTTGGTAGTTTTCAGTATTATTGGATACTTCTGTCATAAATACTATTTGCAGGGATTATTGCCAGCAATTAATGAAACCATGGTCAGAGGAGAGTAGAGGTATTGTGCTAAGCACATACTAAGCAACTTTCAAAAGCAATTCTGAGGTCTATCCCTTGAAAACAAGTTCTGGGAATGTGCAAAGGCATCCCATGTAGCACAATTTCATGATGCAATGCAGAATTTGAAAGAAGAAGACCTTGCAGCTTATGAATGGTTAGCCAAAATACCCCCAAGTCATTGGAGTAGATCACATTTCAAGGAAATAGTGAAATGTGACATGGTGTGCAACAACTTGTGTGAAGCATTCAACAGAGCTATATTGAAAGCTAGGGATAAGCCAATAATAGAAATGTTGGAGTGGATTAGGTGTTATTTGAGCAAAAGGATGGTGATTAAAAGAAAATGGATCAAAAAATTTAGTGATGAGCTATTGCCTAACTGTTATAGCAGGTTGGATGCATTGAAGGATAAGGCAGCACCTTGTCAAGCTGAATGGCTTGGTGATTTCGAATTCCAAGTCAGATGTGGTGAAGGGGAACAATACACTGTGTTCCTAGATTTACAGTCTTGTAGTTGTAGAAGGTGGGACTTGACTGGGATACCATGTGTCCATGCCATTGCAGCAATCCAAGGGAGACATGAGAGAGAAGAAGAATTTATACATTCTTGTTATTCCAAGTCCAGTTATAGGAAGGCATACCAACCATTGATCAACCCTATTAATGGCCATAAAAAGTGGCCCAAAACAGGTCACACATCAGTTATGCCTCCTGAGGGAAGGAGAAAACATGGCAGCCCAATGAAGAAAAGAATTAAGGCCCCAAAGGAATATTTAAATCCAAATGACAACACCAAGTTGTGGAAAATAGGACAGAATTCCGTCCAGTGTAGAAGGTGTAGGAACCATGGGCATAACAGTAGAACTTGCACCACATCCTTACCTGAGGCTAGTGAAACCATTGAATGTGCAAGGGGGAGAGGAACTACTGAATGTACAAGGGGTAGAGATAATGTGCAGCCAAGTGGCATGACAAGTAGTGGGAGAGGGACTAGTGTGCAACCAAGAGGCAGAGGAACAAGTGCAAGGGGTGGGGGATCTGGTGTGAAAGGCAAAAGGTGGACGAGTTCTAGTGCAACCAGTAAGCAGGGGATTTGGTGTAAAGACAAGGGGTGGGCGAGTTGTAGTGCAACCAGTGGGAATGGGAAGTGGTGTGAAGACAAGGGGTGTAGAAGTTGTAGTGCAAACAGTGGGATGGGGAAGTGGTGTGAAGACAAGGGGTGGAGGAGTTGTAATGCAACCAGTGGGAAGGGGAAGCGGTGTGAAGACAAGGGGTGGGGGAGTTGTAGTGCAACCAATGGCAGGAGAAGTGGTGTGAAGATAAGAGGTGGGGGGGTTGGACTGCAGCTTAGGGGCAGGGGGAATGGTGTCAAGTTTAGGGGTGGAGGAGTTGGCATGCAGCCAAGGAGCAGCAACTTTCAGGTATAATACAAATCTTAAAGACATTTAGGTTTATTGTTGAACAAATCTTGTAAACAATGGAATGTAAATGTTATTTTACTTGACCTTGCAGGTTAATGTCCCTTCTAATTATGCACAGGCCACACAAGGATCACAAGTTTCAAATGTCACTACAGTTACAACTCATGGAAGTAGGTTTGGCAAAACCAACACAAGGTGCATGGACTGAAGTAGTTGGTTGTAACTGGCTTTCTTTTTTTGGACAGAACTGGTAGTGACTAGTGGACATATATGACTAGAGGTGAAACTTTTTGTTACTACCTTGCTTTTTGTGACTAAGAATTGCCTGGTTATGGTTTAGTTTTTGTGCTTAGATCATGTAATGGCTGAGTTTTTGTGAACTTCTGCCTGGTTTAGTTCAGTAGTAGTGATCTTATGGCTGGTATATGTCTTTGCTTAGTTATGGCATTGTAAAGTTTGGATGTGAACTTATGGCTGGTATATGCCTTTGCTTAGTTAAGGCATTGTAAAGTTTGGATAAGGTTTTATGCAATGGCAGGTGTTGTGCACCTTTTATATCAGTTTGTTTATGTTTTTTGGTATCTTATTCAGTTTCAAGTCATTACAGTTTGTTATACACAGTTTTGGGTGTTTGGTGTGCTATGGAAATTGGAATTGGACAGTGGAATACAATCATATAGGAGAAAACAGGGCCATTGGGGCATTATACTACACCATAACTTAGTTTGGCCTACAGCCATTACAAAACAAAACCCATCTTGCTGGGTAAAGACCACAAAACACCATTCATACATTTCACCACTACCCTAAACCTTACATTTAGAGAGCAAACTACCCCAAAACCTAGACCTGCAGCCCTAAACTTCATAATCCCCCATTTTGTTAGTTAGAATGTCCCACTTGATTCTCTAAAGCCCTTCATTTGTTTAGCCACACCATCAGAGCATAAGGAACAAACAAGCACCAAGTTGCAACCAGTGCAGCAAACAGGACATTGTTCATCTTTCGCAGCCTTTTGATTTTAGCATCTGCCCTTATCTTCTTAGTTTCATGCCTCCCTAACGACCATAGCAGTCCAGGTATGACCACTTTAGCTCTGTCGCACATTGGGGGATCAAACCAAATGAAATAGCCACAAGCACCTGGTTGCTGCAAAATGAACAGATTCAGAGAAAAAATACATGGTAAAGAAAAGAAGCAATGCAATGGGGTTACAAGCTGTGTTCATAGTTTGTACCCCGTAGTGCTCACATCCAATGAACCTCCTTTCTGGGTTGGAATCAGTCCAAGAAGTCGTCACCTTGCCCACCTTTTTGTAGTAGCAAATGTCCGGTGAGGGTGCCTCCATGTTTTCTCTTTCTTCAGTTTCTCTCTCTCTCTCTCTCTCTCTCTCTCTCGGTGTGCTCTGTTTTCTTTTGGAGTGCTGCAGTGTGTATGTGTATATTGTATATATACACTCATGGCAGGGGATGGCATTTGGCAGGAAAAAAATCCTTCCATAAAACATCCTTTCACGTTTTTAGGGTGGTAGAGGTGAAAAGGGGGATGAAATACCAAGAATGCCTCCACTTTTGACGGAGAGCCTAAATAGCGTTGGAGAGGAGGACCAATTTGACACAAATTTCTAACGTTGGGGATTAAATTGGTTAAATGTTTACATTGGGGACCAAATTAGAAGTTCGCTAATACTTTGGGGACCAAAAAGGTAAATTAGCCGTGTTTCCACCAACCTAACAGTTGTGAGAACTATAGTTTTTTTGTTTTGATTTGTTCAATTTTTTTGGCATTTTTTACTTTTCCGATTTCTTTCGTCCAAACAAATCAGTAACATATACTCGTACAAAACTACCAAACACACAAAAAAAAAATTGAATAAAGACAAAATAAAAAAAGTTGTAGTCCACAACTTTTAGCTAGTGAAAACACCCCCGCATAGGTCTAGCCTTGGATAAAAAAGAAGAAGTTCTAGCCTGTGTCACGGGTGGATGAGAATGTGGGAACGCGAGCATGTGCGTGAAAGTGTCTTCCAAAAATCTCACCAATAAATAAATTAATAAGCGCAAGGATTTAGACGGTGAACACAAATCATTTTAAAAAATTATGTGACTAAGGTTTTAGCTTAACTCCATAAAGACGGTAAGTGATAGCTAGAATAAATAGTTAAGGAGTCAAATGGGCTTCTAGGGATAGAGGGACTTGAACTCTCACGATTTCTAAAGTCGACAGATTTTTCTCTGTCAATAAATTTCATGGTTGTCAGTATTGACATGTAGAATGGGACTCTATCTTTATTCTCATCCGATTCATCAAATCTTCAAAAGATCTAACTGGAGTAAATGATTTGTTCAATAAATATGGCAATTTTTTTTTCATGCATTAGTAATTGCGCATATTATTTTTTGCAAATATTTTTAATCCAAGTCAATTTTTCGTTGGATTGTCATCCAATAACTATTGGTCATCGCCACACATTTTCACGACGCCAAAAGGCAGTTTGACATTCTTACCGCACAAGCCATGATCAAGCAAGTCCACTCTTATTTGAAGAGTCCATTTCATATCTAAAATACGGTAAAATGACAGGATGTGTTTTGATAATTAATATCCGTCAAAAATATGTTGAGAATATTTGCTAATGCTGAAAATGTCTTTGACGGGTATTAATTATCAAAACACGTCATTGGCAAAATCCATGATTATTCTTGGCCCAAATCACATATAATCCAAGCCCAAGACCAACCAAAATCACTCTTGATCCATTGCATAGGCCCAAAGCCTTTCATGCATTGTACACCATACACTTTGTATATACCCTCTTGTACATACCTCTCCCCGCACACACACCAAAAACAATTTTTGAGCACTATTATTCCTCTACGTGAAATTCCAAGCGGCCCAGCTTTTAGGCCTCATTTGATAATAGTGATAGATGGATGAGATTCATAAGGAGATGGGATTAGAATTGAGATTGATAATATATGAGAAGGGATTGGTAAAGAGAAGGGATTAATAATCAGTATGTTTGTTTGGGATGGGATTCGATGATGGGATTATTAATATTATGTTTGTTTGAGATGTGATTAGATGATGGGATTGGATTGATAGAAGAGATTGGTAATGAGAAGAAATTGATAATGAAGGGAGGTTGGGATGGGATTAGTAATACCATCTCCAAGATGGTATTAGCAATACCCCCAAATTGGGGTCTTAGCAATCCCAACGGGTTGATAGTCCAGACCCTTTTTGGAAAACCAAACAAGGTAATGATAATACCCCTACTCTACCAATCCAATCCCAACCCCTTGGAGGGTTATCAAACGGGGCCTTAGAGTTTTGATCATTTTTATATTTTCCTTTTCCATAGGCCTTGACACGTTGTTTGGAATAAATTAGCTCAATCTTTGGCAAAATGATTATGTGCGGGCGTGAGAGAAAAAAATAAAATTTATCCTTTTCAGATTAATTCAGAAATAGCTAACTTAATCAGGCAATTGTGATTATCTGTTCGATTACCTCAACGAAGAGGATTTTTCTAAAAGGTATCAATCAAACTAAATCGACACACTTCAAACAAAGAAATCAGAAAAGATAACTGAATATAAGCACGCTTGAATTTAATCAAAAGCAAGCTTATATATTATTACTCTTAGGATTTCAACAAGAAAAAAAAAATACAGAACAATACAAGATCACTTGAATTTAATCAAAAGCAAACTTACATTCAAATAAGTCTTCAAACTTGTAAGTTACAACTACTTTAACTATAACTACTTCGAACTAATTCCTAAGTCCTAAAACTACTCTAGATCTCTGAGCAACCATTTTGTCTGGAATGTTAGATGATGATTTTGTCGGGGGGTCTTTTCTTCGATTGCCTCTTCTATTTATAGACAAAAGGTTGTCCATAATTCTTGTCTTCACGTTTTCTTTGAGCGCCCAAGTCTTCATTCAAATTTGATTTGAAATGCCTTGATTCCTTCCAAGAACGGTTGTAACTGCCTTCGAACTGCTTGTTGACTTAGTCTTCTCAATAAACTTGTAACGACCCTGATTTTTGGTAAATAAAAATTTCGTTAAAAATTTGAATTTTATTTTAATTACTTGGATTTTTATTTCCATAACCAAAAATCGGTCGTTACTGACTAATAAAAACCTCGTTGTTATTCGAAAATCTTTTAATTATGCTTGGAAGGTTTTAATCGTCATTTAACTGCCGTTTTCCCATCGTTTCTAGGATTAAGTCTTAAACCTTCCATCTCGGCTGGAAATCCTATCTAGCAACCCTAGCTAGCTTTTAACCGACTCGTTCACCTAGCAATCATTGACCTAATTACCAATCACTTCCTAATCCTCGATGAAACTTGTGAGCCTTGGCCGTGAACCTTTTGAAACCCTTGAGCTTCGTAACCCTAGTTGAATCTTTCGAACCTTTTGAACCTTTTAGCTATTAACCGTTGGACGATAACGTTAGGATTAGCTTTACCCATTGGATAATAGGAGAGCCTTAGCTAATCAAGATTAGATTAGTTTAGCACTTGATTATAGTATTATTGTAAGTATAATACTTCCTAGTGTTAACCGTTGGATAATAACCGCTAGGAGGATTATTACCCATTGGACGATAGACTATGGACCTTATCATCTTTACCCATTGGTTAATAACCGCTAGGGAAACCAATACCCATTGGACAATAGTTATACTTGCCAATCAAGTACTAGGTTTATTAAAATACTAGATTTGTCATGTGTGTTAATCCAATAAATTAGAATTTGTACATTAGATTAAATATTATAAGTACTTAGTACTTTGAAAGAATGACTTAGTTTATTAGGATATTAGATTTGATATATCTAGTAGGATTTGGAAGTACATACATGAATATATAATTAAGTGTACTTGTATATATATAAATATATATAAGGTACCATGTGCTTATTTTAATAAGAAAATCTTATTTACTTGAAAGAGTATATTTATTTTATTGCATTATCCTTTGGTCCATAAAAGTTAGGGATTTTATTATCCATTGGATAAAAGAGTCAATCTTTCCAAAGTACTAGATATATTATTTTATGAAATCCTAGATTTGCCCATAAAAATTTTATGATTTATTTATATACCAAAGTCTTAAAATATTAGATTTTCCCATGTGCATGATTGAATTCTTTATTAAGAAAATCTAGTATAGTACATTCCTCTCTTTTATCCATTGGTTAATGACCGCTAGGAGGATTATTGCACATTGGTCAATAGCTCATCTTGCCAACCAAGTACTAGTAAATAATAAAATAGTAGATTTTCCCATATGTGTTAAATGATTGAAATAGATTTTGTACACTAGTACTTTGAAAGTATATGACATTATGATTAGTTTATTAGGAAAGTTAGATTTGGAAGATATAGTGTAGATTAGGAAGTACATGCTTATATATATATATGTACTTGTATCTATATTATATATATATATATATATATATATATATATATATATATATATATATATATGTACTTGTATCTATATTATATTGTAAAGTACCATGTAAAAATTACCTTATTTTATTTGGAAAATCATTTTACTTGAAAGTATGAGATTTTCTAGTGTACCTTTAAACTTTATTATATAAGTATATATATGTACATTGTACTAGGAGAAAGCGAGAGAGAGAGAGAGGGAGAGAGGCCGAGAGAGATAGAGAGAGGCCGGTTGGAGAGGGAGAAAGGGAGAGTGATGTGTGCTAATGTACTCTTCCAAATCTAGTCCAATCCTTGATCAATCTTCTTACCCCATCATGTACCACCATATCTAGGGTTTAATACTTGCATATCTAGCCTAAATCTCCTAAGTACTAAACCTAGACTTTCTTATTAGATTCAAGGACTAGACAAGATCAAAACCCCATTAGAATAACCTAGTTTTGTCCTAGTTCTTGGAGTACAAGGAAAGCAAAATCTTTGGTAGCCATGCAAGCCTAGTTTTAGGCCTTGAGCTTTCAATCAAACTTGACACAAAGTAATAAAATAATAAGACATAGAGAGATAGAGGGGAATTTGGCTAGAGAGAGAGGGAGGGAGTGCTTGCCTATAAATACCAAGCTCTATTGCACTTTGAACTCACACCTTCACCTCATTCTCCAACTTCTCTCTAGAAAAAGTTTAGTGTTCTTGCTTGTTCTTGCTTACTTTCTTTCTAGTTTTCAAGAAACTTTCCATTGCCGCCACTAAACCACCACTCGACCACCACCTCGATCCAAAAGTAGTAGTAGTTGTAGTTAAGATCTAGTTTCGAGAGAAACCATTCTCTTTCGAAGCTACCGGAAGCTTACCGTAAGCCGTTACTCTGTTCGACCGCCGACTTTCTTTCCGTCGTACCTTCCGTAGCTTACTACCGCCAAGAAGAACGGTAGAGTGTCCTTACTCTCTACCCTAAGTATAGTTTGTATGCATGTTGAATCGAACTTAGGAAGCTATATGTTAGTATGAACTTGTTTACTTTAATCTTAAGAATACTTGACTGCATGATTTGGTTGGTAGTTGTTACTTGCATTACTTTTTGCGTTAAATGTTGACAATGATGATGTGATAGTATGAGCATGCAATCTAAGATGGAGTTGGATGATCTTGCTAGTTTAGTTTCAAGATTACTAGGAATGAGTTGTACTTACTTGTGAAGTCTACCGCGGAGTCTATGCATGAATACGTGACACAGAAATCAAGAAAGTAGAAACATGACGTCTAGGGTGTATTAATAACAAGAAGCGTTTTGAAACCCGCAATGTGGCCGGACTTGCCCATTGTGGAGATGTGTTTGCAAAGGATAAAATATTTTTGAAACTACATAATGACCATGGGTGAAGATCATTATGTGGTGTGTGTGTGTGTGTCCAATGGGAACCCGGAGCAGTGGAACCATTGTGAGGGTGTGTGTGTCCAATGGGAACCCGGAGTAGCGGAACCATTGTGAGGGTGTGTGTGTCCAATGGGAACCCGGAGCGGCGGAACCATTGTGAAATTGTGTGTACTCCCATGGGAACCCGGAGCGGCGGAACCATGGTGAGGTATGGCTTGGTATTCCGCGGAGAGGAGCCAATGCTAATTCTGTGCCAATGGGAACCCGGAGCGGCGGAACCATTGTGCGTATACTCGGGAACCCAGACTGGCGGAACCGAGGTTGTTTGTGTTAAAACTGATTTTTGAAATGTGCGCCAATGGGAACCCAGAGTGGCGGAACCATTGTGTGTATACTCAGAAACCCGGAGAGGCGGAACCGAGGTTGTTGTGTTAAAACTGATTTTTGGAAAGTTTTGGTAAAGTAAAAATGAGACACGTTCTACGAAACGCTGCGTAGGAGAAACTCTAATGACATGGACACTAATGATAGATAGCGAATGCGGATGTGTCATTGTTGATATTTATATCCTATATTGTATGTGCTGTTTATGTCCCTTTATGATATATGCATGACTTACTATGTGTAAGTTAAGGGTTAGTAGATTTGGATTATTCTACTGAGCTTTGTAGCTCACGGTGTTACCTTTGGTGACCCTGACATATTATGCTGGTGGCGACACTGGTACAATGTGTCAGACCTTTTAGATGAGCAAGGAGGGATGTATACCGTGGAGGCATTTAGAGCTGAGGAGCTTGCTAGGATGGAAGAGGAGACGGAGCTGTAGATAACCTTAGATGCCCTTCCTTTTGTGTAATATAAGTACTCCCTGAGGGGATTATGTTGTAATAATGAGCTAGACTCTACCCCGTTTATGGAATAAAATGTTTATTTAACGAACCCGATTTTGGGGGCTGTGGGCTACCACAGCCCCGGGTTTTGAATCGGGGGGGGCCCGTAAAAGAAGCGCCTCGTTCGCTTTTTGAAAATCGATTTGAAAATTTTTTGAAGAGTCGCCACCCGGATTTATGGTTCACCACCCGAGAAACCGTTTTGATTGAAAATGATTGATTTGAATTGAAAACCAGAGATTGTTTTGGGTTCGGAAGCCACGTTACGAGGGGGGAAGGGTTTTACGGCACCCCCCTCGCCCGACGCGAGATCGGTCTCTACTGAACATTTGTGGGATTTTTGAAAATGATTTTGCTTCAAAGGACAAATAGCAAGTATTTACAGTTACATCAAGTACAAAAAAGTACATGCATGTGCATGTGAACAGTGAATAAATGAGGGAAATGGAAATGGAGTGCAAAGTGTTGGAGACTGGAAAATCCTGCCATTAAAATCACTCTCGAGCGCTCGGGAGCATTCCCGAGCGCTTGGGAATGTTGCATGTCCCAACCTGCAAATAATGTTAGTACAACAGAATACAGTAGGATATGGTACTGGAAATGTAAACTGAAATAACTTTAAACATGACACAGGCTCGACAGAAGGCCTGGTGGATCATAGTCAGGCCTTCAACCCACCAAATCATGTATCCCATCCTTCCAAGAGCAATGGTTTTCCAGTTCGAAAGACCAGAAGGTCACATGCATGGCATGCAAGAGCAGTACAAGAGATAAGAAAGAAGGAGATTTGGATAGAATGACATGCAGACAACTCCCGAGCGCTCTGGAGTAGACTCGAGCGCTCGAGAGTGATCCACACTCCCAGACCAATTTCAACCAACAAAAGCCGTTACTTGAGTGTTTTGATGTAACAGATCTTACCCTTTTATCTTGCATTCAAGAGGTTGCTCTCTTAGGTCTACTAAGGAAAATGCTTTTGCATTTCTTTCATATGAAAACGATTCTTATTCTCCTTCAAAAACCAGATCAAGTACATCAAAACACTTAAGAAGGCTCTCTTTGCTTGATACCTGTCCCTATCTCCCCTACATGTTAGTCTAAATGCTACAGAAATGGAAAATGAGGATGGCACCACTCTCGAGCACTTCAGAGAAGTCCCGAGCGCTCGGGAGTGTTCCCAGTACTGCATGCATGGAAAGCGTTCATGGCCCTTTGCTCTTGTTTTGATACTAAGGTCTTCCCTTCACACTCTCAGTATTGCGGACTGGAGTGAGCTGGGAAGCCTCCCTCAGAAGGGAAAACAGCCCCACTTTTGTTTGAAATCAAGGTATGAGACTTATACCTTTTGCTTGGAACTTTGATCCTTGAGGAAAAACTTGGAAAGATGGAAGAGGAGTGAAGATTTCAGAGGATCAGAGGTTTGTGATGAACTGAACTCCTTTCCTCTTCTTGAAATTTCTTGGTTATTTTGCTTTTGAAAAGGGGGGTTTTTGCTTGAGAGAGAATGAAACTTGTTTTCTGCTTTTAAAAATCAGAGAGAGGGGTTCTAGAGAGAGGATTTCGTGCTTTCAAATGAAGGCTAAGCCTCCTTTTATAGGCAAAACATGAGCTATGGTTCAAAATGGGAAAATGTCATTTGGAATCCAAATCAGATCTCCTGCTTTCACTCCTCTGACTGAGATAGAGTGTATTTGAAGGCAAAGACCAGCCAAGAACGGCTGAAATGATGATTGCATGGATAGTGGGGAGGCTTCCCCATCCATTGGGCAGTACAAAAGTCTCGAGCGCTTGAGAGTTGTCTCGAGCGCTTGGGACTTCACTCTCGAGCGCTCGAGAGTTGACTGGTCAATGGTTTTGGAAAAGGTCTGGAGCGCTTGGGATTGATCCAGAGCGCTTGAAAATGATTTTTGACATTTTTATTTCCCTTTCAAAGTTTCTTCCAGAAGCATCGTTCCATTGGTACAAGGCTTGTTCGATCCCATATTCATCATTGGGGAGCCTCCGGGCCACGAATCAAGGAAATTCGAATCGTCCAAATTGGGGTGTCTACAGTTGCCCCGCTTTGGGCGTTGCTCAATATCATGTCTTGATATGAGTGACGTCCAAAGATTGAGACAGCCCAATTCGAGCCAAGACAAATCCTTAATTCCAAAAACAAACATAAAACAGCACATTCAACGCATGAGGTCGTGTCCTTTCGGACTGCCTACGTACCCTTTTCTGCAGGGATCAGACCAGCGTCGGGGCAAATGCAAGCACGCGTAATGCAAGCACGAGAAAGAATCGGCACAATTTTGATGCAAATGGCCCACCTGTTGCTCTGTTTGGTGAATGGAAAAGTGCAAACACGTGTGATGCATGCACGAGAAATGATCGACGCGAGTTTAATAAGATAAACATGCAAATGGTCCACCTGTTGCTCTGTTTGGTGAATGGAAAGGTGCAAACACGTGTGATGCATGCACGAGAAATGATCGACGCAAGTTTAATAAGATAAACATGCAAATGGTCCACCTGTTGCTCTGTTTGGTGAATGGAAAGGTGCAAACACGTGTGATGCATGCACGAGAAATGATCGACGCGAGTTTAATAAGATAAACATGCAAATGGTCCACTTGTTGCTCTGTTTGGTGAATGGAAAGGTGCAAACACGTGTGATGCATGTACGAGAAATGATCGACGCGAGTTTAATAAGATAAACATGCAAATGGTCCACCTGTTGCTCTGTTTGGTGAATGGAAAGGTGCAAACACGTGTGATGCATGCACGAGAAATGATCCACGTGAGTTTAATAAGATAAACATGCAAATGGTCCACCTGTTGCTCTGTTTGGCGGAAAGAACGATGATAAAGTAGCATCTGTAGGGTAGAAATACCTATCAACATGTTGAGATTATCATAAATAGACAAAATTTCAATCGACTACCCAGTAATATGCTAAGTTGAGAAGCGTGAGCTCAAAATCACAACACCGACTAGGACTCGCTTCTTCTAGTTCCGTTTGACGCGGCCAAAGCCAGGACTGAGATTGATTTTGTAAAAAGAGAGGGAAAAGCTAAGCAAGCCTCATCGGCGGGAAGAGGCACGGGACGACGGGGGCCGGCACGAAGGCTGAGGAAAGATCCCAGCGCTCAGAACCACTCCCAAGCGCTCGGGAGTGGTCTCGAGCGCTCGAGACCTTGGCTGGGGTCTACCGTCCTTACATCTTCTTCATCAGGTCTGGGGTGCAAAACCCCTTCTCGAGCGCTCGAGAACCAGGGCGATCCAGACCTTTCTGAAGCCCGATCGAACATCAACTCCTCTCAGGCAAACTCTCTCTCTCACTCAACCGATTTTTCTCTCCTCTTTGTCAACCTTTCTCCTGTTCAGACAGCCCTTCTCTCTCCCAAAACGGATCAAGCTCAAGATCTTGACTTCTCCACGATCTTCCACTGGGCTGTTGTTTGCCAAGAGGCACGAATCAAGAGGAAGGAGAAGGCCTGGGGTGTAGAGGAACTAGCAATGGCGAGCGGTGGTGAAGGAGAGCAGCCCCACCGCGAGGAGGCGGTGGTGGCGACGGTTACGGCGGCGATGGAGGAAGGCAGCAGGGGTGCTGCTGTCACGGCAGCTCAGGAGGGGAACAGTGAGGGTATGGTGGCGGTGGATGGGGCTCCTGGTGTGAGCTTAGAGGCGGCAATGGAAGAAGCCCAAAGAGCCGGAGGTGAGGAGATGGCGGCAGTGGACGTGGCCAGCAGCAGTGCTGCTGTATCCGCTCGAGAGAGGGTCACTGGTGATGATTTAGTCAGAGGGGTCGAGGCTGGCGGGGGCTTAGCGGCAGTAGAGAGCATTAGCGGAGGTTTAGCGGGGGTAGGAGATAGAGGTGTTAGTGAGGTGGTGCGAGGAGATGGTGACGAGCTGGCCATGGGCAGCCAGGGCACATCGGGTAGCGGGGGAGATGGTACGAGCAGCGGGGGAGGTGTGACGGGCACTCCCCATACTCCTACGGTGGAGGAGCTACTCGCGGCCGCGGAGCGGGCCGGAGATGAGCGGAGGGACGGGGCTGGCGACAAGGTAGTGATAGCCGGTCGCGTTGCTGCGACGCCAGTGCTGAGGACGGCGGTAGTGGAGTCGAGGGGAGGAGATAGCGAGATCAGCGGAAGAGGTGATTATCGAGGAGCGGGTCATAGCGGCGGCCAAGGCGAAGGCCTACTTGAGCCGTGCACGTCCTGGGTTTACGGCAGATACTTATGCACCACAGTTACACTTCTTTGAGCCGACGGGGATGACTGGCTATACTCCTGCTCGGACGGACTACCCCGAAGACTTGCTCTTGCGAGATCGAGCCTCGCACATTTCTTCTGGCTGGACCACGGTATGACTTTAATGCTTTACTTTCCTGCATTTTTCTTGCTTTTCCTGAATCAATTGTTGCTTACTGATGCTATCTCTTTGCTTTGTTGAAACAGCGTACCAAGGACATTTATGGCCACGGAGGTTCAGGTCATTCATTGCAGCACTTCTTAGCGTTGCCCCGGAGGGTGCGGGAGCTGGTGGAGGAGACTGGTTTCGGGCCATCAGCTACTGACTTCGGCGAGAGTAGATCGTGCAGTGATGACGGCACTGGAGCGTTGGTGGGACACCACCAACACGCTCCACTTCCTTCGGTGAGATGACGGTGACGCCCTTGGATTTCTCGGCAGGGCTCCGGGTCGGAGGTGAGCCGATTCCATTCGACCCGAGTATAGCACTGGATGATGCAGCTTTGAGGTGGTTCCTTGGCCGGGTCCCACGCCATAGCGGAGGTGTATCTGAGTACGGGCAGTTTACAGCGTACTGGGACCACGAGCCAGCGGATGACGTCGAGGCGGCCCAGATGGCCAGGGCCTATTTGCTGTACCTGTTCGGGGCTTCTCTGTTCCCGCTCAGGCGATCTCGGGTTCACCTGAGTTACCTGGCCGGCCTGGTTGATCTGAGGCAGGCGGGCCGATACGACTGGGGAGGTGCTGCTCTGTGCACTCTCTACTGTTTTCTGGGAGCTGCCACACGCGGGGTGGGGGACACCATTGGCGGATACTGGAGGGTGATAGAGGTATGACTCGACGTTATTGCTTTGAATTGCTTTGATTGATTGATCGACTGGTTTGTTGAATTGAACTCGCATTGATTTGAATTGAATTGATCTTCATGACTTGCAGCTTTGGGCTTACGAGGTCTTGGGCATGTTCCCGCCCGAGAACACTTGTACAAATCCGAACCTGCTTCCGCGTGCACTCGCATGGAGTACGGAGTACCGAAGGGCCAAGGAGCGACGGGGACAGGTGATGACTTTCCGGCGCTGGCTGGATAGCATTACTGGGGTTACGGTACAAACATCGACCTTCTTTTCCTTTCTTGCTTGTGCTTTCCTTCATGAAACTTGATCATTAATGTATAATGACTGACTGCAGGTTCACTGGGACCGATGGGCGAGGCTGGAGGCTGACTTCCTTCCGAGGAGCCGGGAGGTGACGAGGAGTAGGGTCTTGCTGGAGTGTCCCCTGGGTTGGCAGTGGTACCTAGGGGATCGGGTGACGCGACAGTCACTCGGTTCTCCGGAGTTCGTCGTGCCAGGGCCACTCCCCCCGCGGGTACAGCGGACTGAGACTTACACCCGGGCTGAGCTGGAGCAGTTCACAGTGCCAGACACTGACTTGGAGCGGTATCTGCGGAGGACGCTGGACTACGCCGCATACAGAGACAGGTACTTGGCCACCAGTTTGGGTGTAGAGCGAGAGCTGGAGAGACGCATAGCAGAGGCTGAGGCTAGGAGGGCCAGGGGTGAGGCTGGAGGTGAGATTGGAGACGAGGCTGGAGCTGAGACCAGAGGTCGGGGCCGCGGCGGTCGCTCTTCACGTGGTAGGGGGCGAGGCGCTAGGCCTTCTGCTGGTGGGAGAGGTGCTAGCTCTTCGGGCCGAGGTAAGGGCAGCACGGGGGTTCCTGAGACGGCTGAGGCGTCTGCTCCAGTCGGGTTGCCGACGCTGGAGTGGACGATAGGGGTGAAAGATCCTGCTGGGGCACGGGCACTATTGGATATTCCACGCCTCCCGCATCGACCGATGCAGCTTCCTGCTCAGGTATAATATGACTTTGCTTCTTTCCCTGCTTTAAATGCTCCTTATTCATGCACATGTTGTTTTGACCTTTGAACCATTGCAGGTGCCGCGAGAATGGGCTGAGCAGGCCATTATGCTGATGGTGGGGATGCGGCAGCTGTTGAAGGATTGCGCCAAGGGGAGGACCCTTCAGACCAGACCTGTTCCTGAGCCTGCTCTTCCTGTTAATTCACAGGTACAAAAATGCATACATATACATCTTATTGGGTTTTAAACATGTATCAAATGAATGAATGCTCATGATATGCAGGCGCAGCCACGGCGCTCGACCAGGACACAGTCTCAGGGCACCACGAGCCTACTAGCTTCCACCAGCATGAGGGGCCAGGGTAGACAGAGAGCGGGGGCTGGACAGTTCGAGGTGGTTCCTAGGGCAGTGTCTCGGCGGAGACCCGCTCGCGAGGAGTCTGAGGAGGACACAGAGGAGTCGCTCGAGTCACGAGCCTTAGGGTCTACTGACTCGAGTAGCGCCAGCCCTTCTCGACGATGGCGATGGCGATGATGATGACGAGGTCGAGGTCGAGAGTTGAGTCCGAGGGACGTCGCAGAAGAGGACTCGCCTGGCCGAGAGCTTTTTTGCTTTGTCAGGCTTTTCTTTTGCATGGGCCTGTGTGCCAGCATAGTTGTAGTGCCTGGGGCCTGCTTGCCTTGATTTTGTTTGGGCCTGCGTGCCCTGGTAGATAGGATTGGGCGCGTGTCCTGGTAGATAGGATTGGGCGTGTGTTTGCCCCAGCTTATGCACTTCCTTGCTTACCCATTGTAGATGCCTTATTCATTTATGAAAATTTGCACTTTTATTCATTTGCATTCATTCGCGCTTCTTTTCAAGAATTGTATTTTATGAAATATGTTTGTCTAGCTTTAAAAGAAAGCAAAGAGCACGCGAATTTCGACCGATACTCTTAAAATGGGATAAAATTTGACATAATCGACTCGACTCATGGAAAATTGACTTGGGATGACGAGAATGCCCTCAATGTGGAATCCGCAAGCACTAAGGAAAGTAACGGCTAAACTTGATCAAGATTGGACACGGGAATGGGACACGAGAGGATTTATTCCGGGGGCGTGCTTCCAACACCACCATGAGCAATGAAATAGGGGCATTTGCGGGTGAAAATTGATTTTGTAAGCCACAGCGCGTGTTTGATCATTTCACACGGTCACTAGCACGTATTAAGACTTGCGCATGCCACTGGAATTGAACAAATGTTCCCGACACGACTTTTGACACATCGATGGGAAGAAAATCATTGAACTTTTGAGGTTTTTCGAGGAATATGTTTGAGTATCGAGACAAATGGACAATTGGACGCGCTGTATTCCCTTGAGAACAGATTGAAACCTGTCATACTGGATGAACAAAGCTTGAGGTTTCATCCCAAGACCAAAAACCAGGGAGCAAAACTTACTGTCAAAACTGCAGAACTCTCGAGCGCTCGAGAGTATTGTCGAGCGCTTGGGAGTTAATTCTCGAGTGCTCGAGACTTCTGTGGTTTGCAGATCTGTGTTATTTTCCAAGATGGTTTCTAGCTCTAGCATGTTGTTTTCTCCTGCATGCACCTTTCCCATACACCTTGTAACTCTCGTTAAGCTGGTTCCCAATGGTCAGTGATTTCCCAAGGCTAGACCAACACTTTTTCAAGTTCCCAAAGCTTGAAATTTTGAAAATGTGAGAAAATGGTTTTGAAAAAGACATACTTGTTGAGTTTCAAGGCTGATGAGTGAAGTATTGCCCCACTCCAGCCTTCTATAAGTACTGAGCCCAGCCTTGGCAAATCTATTCACACTTCAAACCGTCATCTTTGTTCCAAAACTTCGTTTCTCATGGCTTTGTTGAATCAAACTTTGCTTCGGCCTTAGCTGGATAGCCTTGAAGGCATTGATTGGCTGAATTTCCGAGGGCATCGCCTTCATGCCCTGAAGTATCTCCGCGAGGTCACAATCCGCCCTGTCCTGCTGCACGTGGCTGCACGCTCTTAGGATCCCGAAGTGCATGTCTTTCGCTTCGGTTCTCAAGAGCTATGCCCCACCGTCGAGGAATTTCATGCCTACCTGGGGAGCCATGACTCTGCCGAGCCAATTGTTCCGATGCTTAGAGAGAGTATGAAGAACATCCTAAAAGCCAAGCTGGGTGTTAGCGGGAACATTGCTGAGTTCTTGACCCGGGGTAATGCCATCAACATCGTGCAACTGTACGAGAGATTCAGTCCACTTGGAAACCTGACGGACTTTGAGCATCAAGGTCGTCCGGATGCCGACTCTTGCATTTGCCTCTGGCGGCTTTCTTCTGGTTCCATCTGTTGGTCGCCGATTCTCTGTTGGTGGGAGTTCTTTGCTCGGATCGAGGCTCGCAAAGACGTTGCGCCCTTGGTTCTTGCGAAACCTTGATGGGGTTGGATGTTGTTCGTGCGGGACGCACAAGGGTTTTGGTGGTAGCCCGCTGTTGCTGCTGCAGGTTAGGGACCTCACTCGGCTCTCCTTTTCTATTTCTCACGTTCATTTTACCTCATCACTCGGCTAAGGCTTTATCTGGCTCCTTGCTTGTTTTCTCTCTTTTGGGTAGATGTGGCTCTGTGACAAGTTGAATTTGCTAACGCCCGCGAATGACCGGTGGTATCGAACAAGCGGATGGAATCGTCCTTTCCAGGTGATGTACAACAGTGAAGTGAGCTGATTTCCTCGCGTCTGCAGAGGAAGATGATATTGCTTGGCGGTGCCATTGGCTGAGGCTGCCTGCGATGACCGTGAGCAACATGGGCTCAATGTATGTATTTGTGGCTGGTTTGGCAGGCTTCACTTTCTACTCGCCTTTCCGCATCCTTCGTCAGCTCGGACTTAGTCAAGAAGTGCCGCCGCAAGGATCTGAAGTGCTTCGTCTCCCTCCCTTCACCATTCCGGGCCTTCGGAGTTATGTTCGTACGTGGGAGGCTTGTAGGACTGAGCCAAGTGATCCTCTTTACTCCATTGCTTCAACCGGAAGATACCGCAAATGGCTAAGGAGAGATGTGGAAGCAAGGATGGGTTGATTGCTTACTTTGCCGTTTTTGAAATAAAAGTTAGGTCTCGTTGTGCGTTTTCCGTTTTCATGCTCAGCTTGTAATAAAGAAATCATCGGAATAAAATTGACTGATTAAGGGTTTCCCCCTTTCGGTTCATTAATTGCATGTACTTTGAAGAAAAGAGCTTTGACTTGTCAATTTGGATTTGAGTTTTGAAATTTAGGACCGAACCTCAGAGTGAGATTGCCTACGTATCCCTTAAGAAAGGGAATCAGGCCCATACGTAGTTCGGGCTAGGGTTCGCTCGGGTATTGACACTCTCCTTTTGTGTTCTAAATTTTGCCTAGAGCCGCCCTTTCGGGTTTTCGGCCTAGCGAGCTCTTTTTCGACTTTTTGCCTTAACTTTTTCCTAGGCCACCCTTGCGGGTTTTCGACCTAGAAGGCTTGCTCTAATTTTTACCTGGTACCACCCGCCCTTGCGGTTTTTGGCCCAACGAGCTCTCTCAGGGATAATATCGCTTGAGTTGGTCCAAATTGACAAGGTTTGAAAACTCGTTGCCATCGAGATCGATGATTGATGCAGCCCCCCCAGAAAGGATCGACTTGATGATGTACGGCCCAGCCCATTTCGGTCGAAACTTCCCTCGAAGATCAAAGATCGGGGCACGGATTTCTTTGACTACCATGTCCCCCTCTTGCAGGTCCCTCGACTTCACTTTCTTGTTGAATGCCCGGGCGATTCTTCGCTGATAGCCCTGAATGTGATACAACGCTCGCAGCCTCCTTTCGTCAAACAACATGAGTTCTTCGAACCTTCCACTGATCCATTCAGCCTCATCTATTCCTTGTTCAGCCATGACTCTGAGCGATGGCACTTCTAGCTCGATAAGGAGAACGGCTTCCATACCGTACACCAAAGAATAGGGTGTTGCCCCCGTCGGTGTGCGAATAGACGTCCGGTATCCCCATAAAGCTAGTGGTAGCTGTTCATGCCAATCCCTAGCTGATTCGACAGTCCTCTCAAGAATCGACTTGATGGTTTTGTTGGCTGCTTCGACCGCCCCATTCGTCTGCGGGCGGTAAGTGGTTGAGTGATGCACTTGAATCTTGAATTCGTCAAAGAGCTCTAGAACCTTTCCTTTGAAGTGAACACCATTGTCAGATACGAAGGCTTGAGGAACTCCGTACCGATAAATGATGTTCTGCCTGATAAAGTGAGCCACTTGAACCGCCGTCAAGGTCTTGTACGAAGCTGCCTCAACCCACTTGGTGAAATAATCAACCGCTACCAAGATGAACCTGTGCCCGTTAGAAGCTGCGGGCGTGATCCTTCCAATGACATCGATGCCCCAGGCAGAAAATGGCCATGGTGTCGCCATTGGGTGTAATTCCGAGGGTGGGACATGGATAAGATTAGCATGAGTCTGGCATTTGTGACATCGGCGCACATACTCGATGCAATCTGTCTCCATAGTCGACCAATAGTACCCTAATCTCAGAACTTTCTTTGCTAGCATCATTCCACTCATGTGAGGGCCACAGACTCCTTCATGAACTTCTTCCATTACCGCTCTCGTGATGTCCCCATGAATGCATAACTTGTGAACTCCGCATGGCGATCGCCGGTACAATTGCCCACCGCAAATGATGTATTGAGACGCCAATCTTTGTAATGCAATGCGATCCTTCTTGGTTGCATATGCAGGGAAATCTCCTTTTTCCACAAAATTCCAAATGTCGTGGAACCACGGGAGTCCATCGTTTGGTTCGTCAATGTTCATGACGTAGTCGTACACGTGCTTTCCTCTTTGTTCAATCATAACAGGCCTTAACTTCACTCCGATCGGAAGTTCCAACATAGATGCCAAAGTAGCAAGCACGTCTGCGAAGCGATTCTTCATCCTAGGTACATGCGTGAAAGTCACTTTTTGAAAATTCGGGATAAGTTCGTCGAGCTGCTGATGATATGGCTTCATCTTTTCGTCTTTGACCTTCCATTCCCCGTTTGCTTGTGACACGACCAAGTTAGAATCCCCAACAACTTCCAGTACTTTGACTCCAATTTCCAGTGTGGCTTCCATTCCAACAATACATGCTTCATACTCTGCCTCATTTTCGTGACTTTGAAGTTCAATTTGAAGGCCAGGGGAATATGTGACCCGGCGAGACCAGCAGAATGCCGATCCCAAAGCCTTTTTGGTTAGCATCCATCGAAGTATAGCGTCCATGTTTCATTGATGCAGTCATTACGTCTTCGTCGAGAAATTGAAACTCCGTGTGTTATAGCCCCTCGATCGGGCGCTGCCAAAAACTCTGCTACCGCTCTTCCTTTCACCGACTTACGGGTGACATACTTGATTTGAACTCGGCCAATAAGAGCAACCAGCGTGCTAGCTTACCGGTGCCGGCTTCTCGAATAGATATTTGAGGGGGTCCATCCGAGAAATTAGTATCACCGAATAAGACAGCATGTAGTGTCTCAATTTCTTTGTGGCCCAAACGAGCGCCCAACATGTCTTTTCCAATGAAGTGTATCGCTCCTCGCTTCCAACCATCTTCTTGCTTAGGTAGTAGATCGCCCTTTCAACCCCATCATCTCCTTCTTGTGCTAGCATGCACCCCATGGATGAGGGTGTGACAGACAAGTATAGGATCAAAGGTTTTCCCGGAACGGGTGGCATCAAGATCGGCGGATTCTGAAGATAGGTTCGCACTGCTTCGAAAGCCTTTTGACACTTGTCGTTCCATTCGAATTTCACATCTTTCTTGAGAAGTCGAAACAACGGTTCGCAGGTCAGGGTCAGCTTGGCGATGAACCGACTGATAAACTGAATCTTTCCCAAGAAACACCGAACTTCCTTCTCGGACTGAGGCGGCTTCATATCAAGAATGGCTTTAATCTTAGAAGGATCCACCTCGATTCCTCTGGTCGTGATCATGAATCCAAGCATCTTTCCAGCCGTAACCCCGAAAGTGCACTTCTGCGGATTGAGTCGCATTCTGTACTTTCGAATCCTTTCAAAGAACTTTCTCAATGCTGGGAGATGGTCTTTCCTTTCCTTTCCCTTCACTATCATGTCATCGACGTATACCTCGACCTCCTTGTGAATCATGTCGTGTAACAGTGTGGTAGCGCCCCTCTGATACGTAGGACCGGCGTTTTTCAATCCAAACGGCATGACCCGATAGCAATATGTCCCCCACTCAGTGATGAACGTGGTCTTTTCCCTGTCCTCTGGAGCCAGGAGAATCTGATTGTACCCCGAGAAGCCATCCATGAAAGATAGTAGAGCGTGCCCTGCAGTATTATCAACAAGTACGTCTATGTGTGGCAATGGAAAATCGTCCTTAGGGCTCGCTTTGTTTAGATCTCTGAAATCGACACACACTCTGATTCTGCCGTCCTTTTTGGGGACAGGAACGATGTTGGCTACCCAAGTGGGGTACTCCGTTACGATTAGAAAACCGGCGTCGATTTGTTTTGTGAGCTCTTCTTTTATTTTTAATACCCAATCAGGCCGCATTTTCCTTAGTTTTTGCTTAACGGGCTTTGCGTCAGGGTAGAGAGGGATTCTGTGCTCGACTATCTCCGGGTCGATTCCGGGCATGTCCGCGTGGGACCAAGCAAAAACTTCTTTGAATTCTTTTAACAAATCTGTGAGCTCTTGAAGCTCAGTGGGAGACAGCCCGGAACCTACCTGAACCAATCGAGGGTCATCCTCATCACCCAAGTTTATTGAGATTATTTCTTCTTTTAAAGGCTGAGCATGCCTTTCATTTTCGCGATCGATAAGGGAACGGATCTCCTTGGGAATGTCCCCATCGAGATCTATTTCTTCATCATCGGGATCTAAACAATTTATTTCAAAAATCGGCAAGTAAGCGAAAACGTCATTCATTTCATTAACCATTTAGGCAGACGGGGGGAATACAACGGTTGACTTGAACTCAAAATGAAAGCTACGACGTGGAGGGCCGATAGGCACAAACTCCGACTCCGTGCTAGACGACGAGTCAGTGTCGGACTCAGACTCAGACTCAGTGCAAGTGCTGTGAGTGTGAGTTACATGTGGAATGAAAGTGCAATTATCATAAGTGCCTATAGCCTCGACAATGAGCTTGGAAGGGTCTTCAATCTCTTCTTCATCTCCAAGCGCAAGCACAGCAGCATCTTCGACCATACCCTCTGGATCCTCGCCCTCGAACAGAAGTTGGAGACTGCCCAAACCAAAAGCTTCCAGCCAGTCGAGTGCCTCAGACAATTCTTCCACCTTTGGAACCTCTTCGTCACTCTCCCAGGTATCATTGGCAAAGATTTCGAAGCCAGGATACTTCTTTTTCGTCTCGATGTCCACAAATGGTTCAGGTTCTCCTTGGTACAGTGGTTCTTTCCCCTTTGACTTCATCTCAATTGCACGGGACCGGGCATGATTGCGCCACTTCTTCGCTGGATCACTCTTCTTGGCATCATAGCCTAGACCAAAACGTTCGTTACTCCCAGGGAAGTCAGGGAATTCGGGGACACCTTGAGCGTAAAGCCCCAAGCCCATGCCTGGCAGATACTTCATCCTTTTCATAATTTCCAGTGCTGCGGAGCTTACCAAGAAGTCGTCCTCGGCTCGGATAGTACACACCTTCGAAGTCATGACAGCAAAGCCTCCCATGGCAACATCTTCCTCTCCATGCATAATCTCAAGCAGCGGGGAATTGTCCTCGGAGTGCGGGCGAATGCCTGAGTCTCCATGAATGATGAGGGTTCCAGAGTCCAAACCCAAGATCAGTTTCTGGTGCAATGTTGAGGGTACACCCATAACATCCGGACGATGTAGCCAAGGCCTTCCCAATAGGAGATTGAAGGATGCAGGAATTTCCAGTACGCAGAATTCGACGGTGGTCTTGAACTTGCCAGTTGCGAGTTCCAGATTGATTGTCCCCAGAACATCTCGGCGCGTATTATCATAAGCGCGAACACCCAAATTCGATGGCGCGAAGTCTTTGTTCTTAAAGCCCAAGCAATAAGCAGTGCGGAGTGGACACACATTAATGGCGGAGCCATTATCAACAAGGATTGCGGGAACCCACTTTCCGAGGCACTTCATGGTGATGTGAAGTGGCTTGTTGTGGTCAGCTCCTTCAGGCGGCAGATCTTTCTAGGATAAGGTGTGTTGGGTGAAGTTCGGGGTTATGAGAGCAATGAGAGCTTAGGGCAATATCGAGAGGGACCTCAAGTCTGGAGAGGGTGTTGACAAGCCTGCGGCGGTGCTCGTGGGAGGCGACTAACACTCCCACATAGACATGCGAGCGGGGTTTTCTGGAGTTGACGGATAATAGGATCGGTGGAGGCTTCCGGTCGGCTTCAGGGAGGGAGTTGAGGTCAATGGATAGTTTGGACTGGGTAGGTGGGTTAGATTTAGTGGAGCTAGAAGGGTTATTTTGTGGAGCTTGCAGGACGGAAGTGTTCAGGTTTGTAGGATTGACAGGGGTATTCTGCTGCGGTGGAGGGGCTCGGGATGAGCTACCCTGCTGGAGGTTGGTAGGCTGGTAAACTCTCCCACTTCTGGTAAGGTTGCTAACTGTTTTGGGAATGGGCTCCCACCAAGTACCTTCCCAGAAATCAGAGAAGTCCAAGTCATAGTCATCCGCCTTACGCTTCCCTTTGTCCAGTGCTGTCTTTTCCAACGTGTCATTTAAAGTTTCCATTTCCAGGGCGTGCCAGATGCTGTCTTCTTCCAAAGAGTTCCAAAAGTTGTTGTTGTTGCTGCTGTTGTCATTGCTGATCTGCAGAGATCCTTCATCTAGCATGGCCTTACTAACAGTCAGCTCTTCACCATTCATCCATACATTCACCAGTTCAGATTTTCCTCATAGATCTTCTGGGTCCAATACGCAAATGCTGGGATCGTCAGGGATTTGAACTATGGGTCTGGAAAAGAACTCCTCGATGATGTATTCCTGCGGGCAGAAAAAATAATCCGTGGCGCGCTCCAAAGCATCGGTGTCTCGAGTGAGGTTGACAATGGTCCTGGCATTGAGCCCTGAGAGCAAACGGGGGTTCATCAGGTCCATCTCTTCCACTACTTCATTTTCTTCTTGAAAGAGGTACACCAATGATGTCTCGTCTAGAGGGTCGGAATCATCCATCCAATGCCATCCGTTGGGTTCAGGCTCCCATTCCCATTCATCTTCTTTTCTAACCGGTTCAGGTTCCAAGAATAGAGCAAACAGAGAGTACCCATCCAAAGGATCAGCCATCATCTCCTCCCAATCCTGCCTCCATTCTCCTTGTTCCAATTCCTCAACTTGCTGCGTA